>OZ007590.1:183523676-185923676 GCA_963931845.1 Maratus michaelseni
AAAGGCAATGTGTTAACCTGATAAATATGTTCAGCTTGTTAGAGCACGTTATAAGGCACGTGATAAGGCAAGTAATATTATTAAGGCTTTGCAATATAATCGTTGATAATCCCCGAATTATCTTATTATATCCAATAAAAAAAAGAATTGTCATGTAATACTATATTACTAAGGAATAATGGATATCTACGGATACATTTTAACGCTAATAATTATTGGCAACTTATCTACTTTTGATAGAGATGCTTTTTTAGTATTAATGTATGTAACTAATATCCGTCCACTGTTTTATTTTCCGAATGCATCAGTATTGTAATCATGATAAAAATATGATTATGACATTTTAGTATATTTTTAAATTTTGAAGTGACCTGAATCTATTTTTGCTATTTTTAAACGATCCCTTATTTATGTGCGTATGTATGCCGTGTATGTTGATGTTTCTTTATGTCTTTAGGTCTCCAACGACCACTTTTGCGTTTTCAACTATGTGTATACGTATGTATGTCAGTGAAATTGAGTTACGATTGAGCTCAAACTGAGGAGGTATGTTATAGACCACTGTCTCAAGAATTGTAAAGATCTCCATACAAAGATCTTTCTAGTTAAACCATTTTTAATCCATTTTCTTACCATTTTCAGACTGTTTAGAGAGCGATCATGAAGGGAACAAGGCAATGGATTAATGCTAAATGTTATCGCAATATCATTGTGCGTTGAACCAAAGTGGCTCAGAGGTAACATCTCCATATGCAAAATTGAAGCTCGTGGATTCGGAACCTGGTGATTTCATTGTATCTGAAATTTATATCAATGCCTGATATTCTGTAAATCACAGTTGTCAAGTCTCCCAATAATTCTTTACCAATAATTCATAATAATGAAATTCGCTGTATTTTATCGCTTAATTCTGCGATTATATAAAATGAATACTTCCATGCAAAAAACATAGTCAGATCAGGAAAATCCTTTTCCCGTATATAAATATTCGCTTTTTATAATTCCAAATATCTGCTGTTAAATAAAGGGAAGATTGCTATTATTAATAAGTGGTAATCAAAATTCGGTAGACGTGACAACTACGCGTAAAGTGTTTAAAATAATGAGTGGAATCACTACAGTCTTCTTTCTTTCCTTTTTTTCATGTTTTTATATCCAAGCATCATCTGTGTGAATAGAAATAGAATGATCTCTTACTAGTTGAAAACTGTGTAACAGAAAAATAAACCATAGGGAAGTATTAATTTTTGAAAACAAGTTAATGTACTGACATTCGCTACCCGATACATGCTATTCTAAGAAAAATGTAAAAAAATATATATACAGAAATTATAAAATATCAAAGTCGTTTCCTCATTTTCCTCTTATTTATTATCGATTACTTCTTAAGTAACGATTTACATATGAATATTTGAGTCACTAAATGTTGTAAAAATGTTTTGCTGACATCTGCTGTTTTATATGTCTGTTAAATTGCGAAATAGCAAAATTAAAAAATAATTTTTCATTGCTAAGAAAAGTACCCATGAAATGAAATGTTTTTACTTCAAAGACATTATTGATGACTGGCAGATAACTTTATTAAATTTAAATTAAATTATATATCAGCTTTTTTTTTGTCGGCCATTTTTTCTGATTGGGAATAAATATACAGAATGGCACAAGTCTATACAAAGGAAAAAATTATATGTTCAGAGATAATAAAAAGGGATTTTCTCTATAGAAGAATAATCCTCGCACTGTGTATCTTAAAAATTCATGGCTAGCGAAAAAGACAAGCTTCCACGGTGGGTAACATTTTTTTTCCAGACCACTTTAGTCATGTAATGCTCGAATGCACGAATGCGGGTGCATGAAAAGAGCATTACATGATTCTAGTGGTTTAGTGCGAAAGGTAAAGCAACAGACTGTCTTTTCCGTTAGCCTCGTAAAAAATAATAAACACCTCAATAGTTTATAATTTTTCAGCAAAAAGAAAAAAAAACGTTCTACTTCACATCCGGCGCGCATAGAAAGTGACCTTTATTCTAAACATGAAGTTCAATACTTACATTATAATATGTTTTAAATGAGTAGATACTCGAACTAATTTCTCCACATTTTGAAAAATTCATGGGTACAATATTTAGCGGTCATCGATGACGAATCAAAAGATACAGGTTAACAGATTTACGTGAATGTAAATAATTATGAGTCGTATTCACTCAAATATACCACGTCATGCTTAAGAATGTTATGGTGATCGTGTCGAGCGTCTATTTACATTGTGTAAAATCTTAGATATAAATGTTTTATTCATATATCCTATAAAACTCAGTTTCTGTTTACGGTCTGATTTTGAAAAGAAATAATTACTGTGCGATAAAAACTGGTTGATAATTAACACCTATGACAGAGTGAAATAAAACAATGCGATTCTGCTTTAGGTGAACAAAGAAATCTAATCCGGGCAACCCGGATTAAGGATTTCCGATATACTGCAAGGCGTATAGAACATAGATGAAAAATTTTTTTTATTTAAAATTCTAATAGGTTTTTTACATTTAGTATATATTTTTTAGATTACCGAACAATTACATCATTTTATTTTTTTACCTTCGTATTAACCGCATGACAACAGTCCATCGCGAAACATTTCCTTATTGCTAGCAATATTTGTAATTCTGATTATTTCAATATTTCTAAGTGCATGGCTCAAATAAGTGACTGTTAAATTCGTGCTTTTCTTATTTATTTGGGAAGTTTTCATTTCGTTTCGTGATTTATAAGAGAATATTACGTGGAAACAAACAAATTCTGAATTATTTACATTGTTTTATATGCAACGGTGTTAATTGTCTGTAATTGGTTCGTACGCAGATTTAATAATATTTATGTTTGAAAATTATTTTAAAATCCATAAAAAATCAGTAAATTGACATAGAGTTTTAAAGCAACTTGCATTTGAAAGTAAATTTGTTTTGTATTCTACAGTCTAAAAGTTGAAATTGTGCGATGTCTATACGATAAAAAAAATCGCAGTAAAAGTGAATGTTATTATTCGAAAATATGATATCAGCGTTACTCACGGGAATATTTTTACTTTGAAATATTGATTAGTAAAATTACGTGCGATGATTTGTCTTTGTATTGAAATTTGAAATGCCTTTTCTTTCTTAAGGAGGCAAATACTCTTGCAGAATCGTATCGAAAAAAATCTGATATTTAAGTACCTATTTCTGGAGAAATACAGAAGCGATTTCAATATATTTCTTAATAATTTTGGCAGTAACTGATCCATAAATTAGTGGTTTGACAGGAAATACAAAATAAAAAAACGCAACAGTTATGAGATTTTGGAAACAGAAATTATACGTTTTATCTAAGTTAATGTTATTAAAAATAAATTGATTTTTCAGAAAAAATACGATCGAAATATAGTTAAGTATAATAATAAAATTTGTGGTTATACTTTTTTTTTCTTAATTAAGAAAATTTTCTCTTTTTAGGTGCGTTTGTAATTATATAAATACGTAGCATCTATAGTCGTTGTCTGGTCAGTCAGTCTGTCTTTCCATTTGTCCGTCTGTCCGCATATAACAGCGTAAAAACTACCCAACCGAATGGTTCGAAATTTAATATATATAATCGTTGCAGAATGTTTACGAGTCATTTCAAATTTTATCAAAATCGAATCAAAACTTAAAAAGATATTCATAAAAATATTTATTAAGTATTTTTTTTAAATCAGTACTTCCTTGTCAGAGCACACACGAAGATTAACCGTCAAGCGACTGAGATGTATTGCCAAGTTATCTGACATGTATAGTCATATATGACGTATATGACATTTTATAACCTGTATGGCCAACTTATAGTCACATTCTTCATTCTATGAAATCCTGTCATACGTAATCAATTCAATGGTATCCCATAATAGGTAATGATTCTAGGTTGCCATGGAGATTATGCCCTATTTTAGATGGAGTCATATCATTTCCGTATTACTCAATTTAAAAACCAAATTTGTATACTAATTTTTAATTGAGAATTGGTGAGATCCTAAAAACCGATATTCCGGTTTGAGAAAACTGATTAATACACAATAAAAAGTACTCGGAAAAGTTTCCGAAAATCAATGGCAGCAAAGGAAACGTTTTGTAAGGAAAATTAATAACGCTATTCAAAACGATGGGCAACTCCCAATAGATTTTGTATATTTTCCTTCGTGGTTATATTAAATTTTCGTAGATTAGGGGATATGTGTCTTTTATTACAGTGTTATGTTTTGATAACTGTAACTGTCTCCTCAGACGAAATTAGATTTTTTCTATAGTCTTATACAAGACGGCATTATCTGTAGTACTGCATGCGGCTACAGAAAATTGTTGTAATAGAAGAGTACGCGCGTGTTGGTATAATGCATGGTGTGTCATAATTCACGAACGTCTTAAACTTATGAAAGAAATAAGGAAATATGAGTGATTCTAGTGAGCCTATGTGAAACTTTTTTATGTGCTGTTGGATAATCTTTATTACTTAGGAAAAATAATGACAACCATTATATTCAATTGATGTTGAAGATCAACAGAAAACTGAAAGAATCAAATGATTGGTCTAACTACTTACCGTATCTGAATCACATTGGATAAGCATGAGATGATCTCAGGTGACCCACTGTTAACAAATCTATATTGATTCACAAAATGTAACTTATTAAAGTTCTAAAGTTGGAGCAGTGGAACCTTCCTCACACACTCTAAGATAATTAATTCTTCTCTGAGCATGTGCAATTGGTGCATTGTTTGCATGGTAGTAGTAATAGATAATACTTCATATTGATATATTTTGTTGAATTTTATAATTTCATTTTTCAATATTTTTCTGTTTGCGGTCTACTTTAAAAGAAAGAGAACGTTTTCAAATTATCTTTATTCTTTTTTAAATAATTAAATTATACTTTTGAGATTCATTGTACATTGAATTTTTTTGAGTCTGTTATTATACCATCTCCAGGTATCTGTAATTATAATGTTAGTATGGAAGATTTTTTTTAAGTGCAATTTATCCTTAAAATGAAATATGTGGGCGTACGCATATATTGCATTTATAAAATATGAGGAAAATGGGATAAATATTATAAGAAAATTATAACAAGAGTATAAAAGTAGTCTCTTTTCTACAGTTCAACTGATCTAATAAACACTGAATATTTCAAGTTCAGTAACTTATCTTGTATAATAACTTGAATTTTGTTTCAGGCGAATTCCGAACATTATGACTGCTTATGAATGAATCCCAAAGAATTTGTTTCATAAATGGAATCTTTCAGGGAATGATTTATCTTTGTAAAATCTTTTGTTCCAGAAATATGCATCTCAACAAACTGACAAATATTTCTCCGCAACACCAGTCCTTCACTTCTGCGATACAATTTATTACATTGTTGTAACGAAACTTTCTAAAGTTATATTCATTTAATATTTTTGCACAGATCTTTCAGGATACAAGAGTATTCCTGATTCACTTATTTAAAGAAGCAGCATTGTAAATGCATATTTCAATATCACAAAATCTGTCATTGTGAATAATTGATATTTTTACATTTTCTAGGAATATTTAGAAACATCCATTTTGCAATATTTTAGTTAATAAATATCGAAGAATCTCATACAAGAAATTAAAAGCTTTTTAAACAGAATTGTATATATATAATATTTTGCAAAAACTATTCTTAAATATAAATATAATTTCTAATATTATATTTATGTATAATTTACATAATATATAAGTATATATATATATATATATATATATATATATATATATACATATATATATATATATATATATATATATATATATATATATATATATATATACATATATATATATATATATATATATATATATATATATATATATATATATATATATATATATATATATATAATTAAAATATATGTACTGTACTTTTGGGAAAGTTAAAAAAAAGTGCAAAAATGTTAATCAGATGAATTTTCTCAAATTTTGAAAATTTTCAATGAAATATTAATTAAAATTTACGACTTTTGACGTATATTTTAAGAAAAACTGATAGTGTTTATGTAATTTAAAATTTTAAACAGTCTTGAATATCGTCAGATTAATACAAAAATAGTTTTGAACAAAAAAAACACTTACGGATAAATTTAACAACAACATAACATCATTTTTTAAACAGTTTTCTTATTATGCCAACCCGATATTTAGAACACTTCAAATGCAGATTTACTTATTTTTTGACACATTTTTCACAGTTCTTTATAAGATTAGAACCCTGATTATAGATCATTCTTCGTTTCCGTAACTCAAATAAAAGTTCTTGAAACTCGTTCTAAACTGTTAAAAAATGTATTTTAGAAAACATAATAATTAAGTACTTAATTATAGTGATGACAAATTGGAAATTAAATAAGGAAATATTTATCTGTGTGTAACAAACACGCGCAAACCTTTCATTTGTTAATTCATACACAAATACTTTTGTACTTTTGTTCATATTCTCGTTAGTATTGATATAAAACTTTTACTGAATAACCAAATGTCAGATGATAATATTTATCTAAAAAAAAAATAAGTAGAAGTTTTACTAAAATATTGATTCCCATTTCATTTTTATTATTATTTTATTTATTTATTTTGTATTTTTTTTTTGGGGGGGGGGGGAGGAGTGGGACTGCTTGTGACAAATATACTAATATAAATTATTATATTAAGTATAGCGATTTTTTTTTTAATTTCGAAATCTTAGTTATGCCCTGAATGTATACTACACATGTACACTAAAGAACATTTTATGAGTTTATAAATTAAAAATATTTTATACATGATTTCTTTCTTCTTTTAAGAATGAAGAAATACTTTCACTATAAAGAAATATATTTGAAAATGCTTGTACACGTATTACAAATGAATCTTGTCTTATATATTTTTTTTCTGGTTCGGTTTATACAATTATCTTGAAAGAATAAAAAATATAATAAAAAATAACTGTTTTTTTTTAAATTTATTTCAAAACATTCAAAATGTTACAAAAACATATAACTCATACATATTATAAAACATTATTAAAAAAAATTATTAATTTCAAATTTGCCTATTTTTTTGTAATTATGAAAAATACGTTACGGCATACAATTTCTTTCTTTTTTTATTCATCTAAACTACTTTTATTAATTAAAAGCATACACTTCATTCACTTATACAAAATACTTGAGAAAAATAAAAAACTTTCCCTTAGCTTATGGCGTTGAAACGCAGATTTTTTAAAAAGTGCAATTATGATGCTTACATTTGAAGACATAACTTTACTTATTGATCCATTATGAAAAAACACACGTGTAAGTTATTTTACTGTATTTTAAGGACAACATATGGATTTGATTGTCTATCAGTTATCCTTGACCCAGATAAGAATATCATTTTATTGATTCATACCGGAACTGGTCGTAAAAGAGAATGATATTATCAACATTATATATTGAGGCAACAGATCTTTTTGTCCTTGTATTTTATGGGCGATAAGTGTAGACCCCACTTTAAGATCCCATCATTCTGCCATATGAAAAATCATTTGAGCCGTTTTATGAAAGCGTATTTTTGAAAAAGTATTTTGGAATATTACGGGTTGGCTGTAAACTATTAACTTGAAAATTTGGAATGTGAAACTCAGTGCAAATGTTCAGTTTTTTTCTTTTCTTATCCAGGTAATTAAAATAGGAAGGAAAATTATACAGTGAAAATTTTCAATTTGTCATCTACAGGGTGTTCCTTCTTTTCTTTGTCCAATAGGTTAATCCTGAACTGTCACTTTTACTGATATACTTCCAATTGCAGAAATTTTCACGCGTTGTTTTTCATCATATAAAAATCCATTCATGTTAAAAGAATTATTTTTTTTTTTTTAAAGTTACGAAATTCAAATTATTATACGATCCATGGAATCTAAATGTTTTACTTAGAACAGCTTTTTCGATGCTCAATTTAGTAAACAGTAAAAATTCCATTTCTGTACGACCAATATTTAACGAGTTATGATCTTTTGAATTTTATGAATTTTCCACGTTTCATGACACAAAAAAGACCTCATTTGCCCATATTTCCGCTGTTAGGCCTTTTTCAGGCTTATGATTTAAAGGTTTTCTATTTATTCTTACATTGAAATGACGCTCTAGAGAAACTGTATACTTCGTTCATTTCAGAAATATTTCCCCTTTATAATGATCAATTTTTAAATATTTTCTTAGCTTCAGAAAGGATTAAAGGGAAATGTGGAGCATACAACCAAACATAATGTTTTTTTTTCTGTTTGTCAGTCAATAAAATGTAATATAATTTACATTTATATGCATAAACTTCAACACATTTTTAATAGATTCTTCATGTAAAATATATATATATATATACAGGGTGATTATAAAAAAAACTATCCCGACATTTGGGCCCCTAACTATCATACCATTCACAGAAACTGAATGAAATTTTGGCAAAAGGTTTTTTGAGGTATGCGCTCAAGAATGATATGGAAAACAACAGTGTCACTCAAACAGTTACGGTTTCAGTGAGAAAATATTGAAAAAATCAAATGGCAACATCCAGTTTTTTGTATTAGAATGTGATCTCCATTGTGAAAACTCCTAAATTGCGTTGGAACGGCTACTGTAGCATGACAATCACCGGAACTAGGCAAAGGAAAAGTAAAAAGGACTTTGCAGTGCACCAGAGCATTAATTTTCGTTTCATTTACGTCACACGTCACACCGTTTCTTTGGCTGATATCCCAGCCTGATTAGTTCTCCACAAAACGAGAAGAAGAAACCAAGAAACGCAAATTTCGGGTTCTATGTAAGACACAGTCAAGACTGACGTTGTCACGCTAGGTGAAAGAAAAGGCACTGCGAAATGCGAGCCGCGTATGTTCCTTTCTGCCATTGCGAACAAGATACCGCTTTCAGGGAAAGAACGTGGGGAAATCGTAAAGATTTATTACCTGAAAGGACAAAATGCCGCAGAGACATTGCGTGTTTACCGCAGAAACCATGGATTACGGCGAGGCCCGTGCACTGTCAAAGCTGTACGGGACTTGATTCATAAATTTGAAGAAACTGGTTGCACATGCGATCGACATCGGTCTGGACAACCTTCCGTTCCTGTAGAATCTGTTGCAGAAGTCCATCAGACGATAAGCACAGTTCGTCCCGCAAATGCACGCGGTGTTTCACGTGTTCTGTATCTGCCGAATTCAACTGTACGAAAGATTCTGCGCTCTGTTCTAAACATGTTTCCGTATCGATTCAAGCGTGCCCAGATGTTGGAAGCGGGAGACTATCAATTACGGCTGGATTTTGCAAATCAATTCCTTATCCGGTACGATGAAAATAGCAGCTGGCCTTTACGCATTCTGTGGACAGATGAGGCGCATTTCTCGTTAACTGGTAACGTGAATTCGAAAAATTGCGTGCACTGGGCAGAGAATAATCCACATGATGTGCATGCACGTCAATTACATGAGGAAAAAGTGACTGTGTGGTGTGGTATAACGAGTACGTTCATCCTCGGCCCTTATTTTTTTGAAGAGGTTACTGCCGGTGATCTGCAAACGTGTACAGTAACGAGTGCTCGCTATCTGGACATGTTAACTCATTACACGATTCCCGCATTGCAACGGCAAAATGCTCTATCTGAAGTTGTGTGGATGCAAGATGGTGCTCCTCCACATGTCGGGTCTTCAGTCAAACGTGTCTTAACTCAACAGTTTGGTGACAGAGTTATCTCCCGTCATTTCCCGTTTCCGTGGCCACCAAGGTCTCCTGATCTGATACCAATGGATTTCTGGCTGTGGGGATATCTGAAATCCAAAGTGTATCATTTTCGTCCTCAAACTGCATCTGATTTGAAAGATGCGACCAGAACTGCGATTCAAGAGATTCCTATTGTCATGATACGTGCTGTAGTGCTATCCACAATCAGCCGCATGCAAAGTGTCATCGTGTGCGAAGGATGTCATATGGAAAATTTGTGAAACACAATAAAATGCTTTATTTTATGCTGCTTCTCTGTCCTTATTGGTTGTCCTCACTTTTAGCCTATCTACCGCTGGTGATTTTCATGCTACAGTTGCCGTTCTAACGCTATTTAGGGTTTTTCACAATGGAGATCACATTCCAATAGAAAAAACTGGGTGTTGCCATTTGATTTTTTCGAAAGTTTCTCACTGCAACCGTAACTGTTTGAGTGACACTGTTGTTTTCCATGTCATTCTTGAGCGCATACCTCAAAATACCTTTTGTCAAAATTTTATTAAGTTTCTGTGAATGGTATGATAGTTAGGGCCCAAATGTCGGGATAGTTTTTTTATAATCACCCTGTACTTATTATTAAATGTTTTACATTTTGTATCATTTAAGAATGACTACTGGACAGATGTGTGCAAATTATAATAGAGCTGGTTACTTTAAAGAATCGTGCTATCATTTGCCAAAACCAACCATAGTAACTTGGTGGTACATTTAATTAACATAAAATAAAATAAACATTAGTGATAGTAAAAAAATAAAATGCTCTAGTATAGGGTAATGCGAGCTTAAGTGAAACACAAGCACTCACGGTATAAACGGTTAAGTACTTAATTAAATTGAAATTAAAAGTCTTGCGTTGTGTTGTTTTAGTAAAATTCTAAATACCTATGACACTTCCGCCTAAATTAAATATAATTCCAATTAACATTAACGATTATTATAATACTTTAATTTTAATTGTCGGAAAAAAGTAAACTAAACATACATATAAAATGAAATAAATTAACCTAAAGAAAATACACAATTAAACCATGATGATTGAAAGAAAACAAATGTAATTAAATTATTATTTATTTACAGAAATATAAAACGTTATATACAAGAATAATAAATAGAAAAAAAGAGAAAGCACAATCGCTTCTAAATACTTATTTCAGCCTTAATGCTGATTACATATAATTGCTTATTTAGAATTATTATCTCATTAAATATAAATGCCATGTTGACATTAATCAATCTGACAATTATATTTTAATATATTTAAGAATCAGAATAATTATTGGGTTGGATTTATGAAGACAAATCCCTATTTGAAATTCATAAAAAAATCTATAAATAATAGACACAAATTATATAGTTGATGTTTAAGCTCATACCTGATTTCGGAATATGAGTAGAGGTTCATGTTTACCAAATCGTCGAATGGGGAAATCATCTTTGTTTTGACTCACATGATAAAAATAATAAATCTTTGAATTGATCATTCATGATAAAACTTAGAGCAAATTAAATAATTTTGCTCCATTGTAAAAATAAATGGTTTATTATTTTTTATTGATTGCTGATTTAAGCAAAACAGCACAGAAGTTCATGTAGCATAACAAACTACATTTCTGCTAACCTGATGACTGTTCATCATTTTTAGATGCTACGCAGTTGTAAACAAAATTATTAAGATGTTTTACATCTTCTATCTGAAGTCAGAAGTTGGAATCTGAAAGTATAAGTGATCTTAGAGAGAGTGTCTGTAAGATATATAAAATAAAAAAGCATAGCCCCAGTTACATTGCATTGGGTGGGTTTACAAAACTCTTAAAATAATTGGTCGAAAATCATGCTGACAGTAACATAGAATAAACCTTTTTATTGGATATTGAAATGACGTAACACTGAATATCTATCTAGTAACCACTTACTTAAGAGATCAATGGGTTAAACACCATAAATTATTAAGACACTTTTATGTCTTAAGTGCCCCTATTTTATTGAGGTGCAGTAAAATAGCTTCTGTTCGCATTGTAATTTAACTTCACCAATCGTCGGCTCTTCGTCAGAAAAATAAACCTTTGGAGGTCTAGTTAGGAATGAAGATATTTCTCTAATATGTCAGATTTCTTATAAAAATATTAATTTTCATGATGTAAATATTTAATATAAATTCAAACAATATTTTTAATTTATTGTGTAACAATGAAAGTTTATAAATATATCAGTTTGATATTTTTACCATTTGTAGAACTTTTTATAATAAATTAGTACCATTATAATTATTTAAAATTACGCAAAAACATCTCTTGTTTTACATACAAGATGATAATGTGCACAGCCGCCCTTCACAATCATTCTTTATTTTATATTATCTTTATTTACCTATACTTTTTTAAAACAAAAATTTCAAAACTGATAGAAAGGGGAAAATATGGCTGTAAAATATAATGTTCAAAAGAGATTTTAAGTAAAAATATATACATATGCACTAGCAAAGTACGAGTAAAATTATTAAAAAATATATACATATACATTAAAAAAGTATGAATGAAATGATCAATATTTATATGCTTATTCATAGTTATTCATACTTCTATGTGAAATTAGTTTAATGAAATATTGTAAACAGGATTACCTGCGTTGAGAGTTTCAATGGTTTTATAATTTTATATTCTATTATATTTTCTAATTATCTTACATCTTATATTAAATTTAGAGGGAACTAATCAATTAGGTTATTAAAGAATACGTGTAATTAACAATTAACTTGAGGGGAAGATGATCTAATTAATTAAAGGTTTTGGTAATGAGAAACTTTAACACAGTCTTTAGGAGACACAATAGTTTCCTTTTCGTGTATTTTATGTGTAAATATTTTATGTAAATAATTTTTTGTTAACCTTTACACGGGGCCTCGGACAGCATCTGTCCAAGATTACATGCAATCTTGGACAGATGCTGTCCGAGCCACCGTGTAAAGGTTCATTGTTAATTCAAAATTGATCTTCTTATTTTTCTTGCATAATGTGTTATTTTAATTTAATCACCTATTTTATTGCCTATAATAATTTTAATAATGTCAATTTGTTAAGGGTATTTATTAATTATTAGCCTATAAGTTAGTGCTTCATCGTAAATAATCACAACGCTTTGTCTTTTTTTTTTTTTTTTTTTTGTAATGATTAGATTAAGTTTCATTTCTATTAACTTTATAAGCCCTAAACATGCGAGAACGATCACAAATTATGCATTATTTAATTTAAAACAGAGATATGTGGGTAATATAAATTTTTGTAGCCGAATTTTCTGGAGTGTCTAGTTCATCCCAACTCTTGTAAGAAAAATATGGAAAAACTGTTACAAAAAGTTCCAAAATTGTAGAAAAGTGGTTTTATATATATTTTTTTTAATTTAATTCATTTTTAAAAATGGTTCCAAATTTTTAGGTAGCCAGAATATATTATGATAAACAATTTAATATATTAAAATTGCCTTTATTTCAATTAAGTCATTTTCTTTCAGAGAACCTTTAAAAAATGTATTATCAAGTGTATACTATTATAGTTAAAAGTCACCGGACGCTTTAGTTGAATATCCAGAGAAACACTTGACGAATTCTTCCGGTACTTCGTAAATATAAAGAAAATATTTGATCTCCTACTTTCCAGCGAAAGTTTTGTCTTTAGGCAATTCGTCACTAATACCAACATGAAATAAAGAAAAGAACGAAAAATCATGCGTCAAGCGCAGATTATGAAACACTTTCCTACACATTCAGAAAAATGTAACAAAACTTCACCGTTAAATACGGTGAAAGAAGATATGTAAGTAAGCAGTTTAGAAAATATATACCAAATTTAAAAATACAGTTTTCGAAATTACCTTCCAGTGTCAAAAATTAGTCGAATTATTTTGTGCAGCCCTGGATATAATCAATAGATGTGGATATATACCATGATAAAATTTAGTTCTATTAGAACATTCACATTTAGGAATTTTTGCCAATCGATGGAAATGCACTCGAAATATTTCGTACAGCCCTGTGTGTTATCTGAAGACTTTTGTACACACCACATATTAAGTTGAAAGCCAACTTAAAACTCCCTCGCAGCAATTGCCAACCGTAAACGACAATGTATCTTTTTATTTGCGTAGCCCTGTATATGAATTTACTTATATTCCATAAATGTCCATTAGTCTACTAAATATAGTTCAGCAGGAAAATGTGTAACACAATTAAAAAGTGCGCTTATAAGCACTTCCCTCCCGTAGTCTGTAATACTTATGGATTCCCTTGTGTAGCCCTGTATATGAACAACCGAGTTTATAAACACATACGTACTACGAAAAAATTTAGTTAAACTCAAAAACGCAAACCAAAGTTGAAAACGCACTTATCACACAGACTGTAAATATCGCAACTGTAACCGATATATTTTGTGTGTCCCTGTAAATAAACACAATGCACACCACACTTTAAAGAGAGCAATTTATAGTGCACCTCAGTAATGCATATAATTTTCACTAAGTTTGAAATAGTGAAATATCGCTAAATTACACTTCAAACGATTTTTCCCCATAGAACAATATGTAAGAGAATTCTTTTGTTTAACCCTGTAAATGAATAATTAATGCTTTGCAGCCCATATCCTACAAAAAGCATGTTTTAATGCTCTTCATAATTATGTATCAATTCCATCATGTTTCAAATAGCGTAACATTATCAAAACGCACTTGAAACGATTCAAGGAGAACTAACATCAATTAAAAAGAATATAAAAATGAAAATGAAAATGAAAAATGACAATTAGTGTAAAAGTCCTTAACATTCAGCTACTTTTAGAAAGCAACTGAAATTTAGCGCACTATATTTCCGATATATTTCTGAATTTTAACGATGTTCGACTGATTTTATATGAGCCCTATACAGTTAACTACTAAATTACGCAGAAAAAAAAATGGTGCATGCGCAGTTAAAAATTATTTAATACAATCATACAGCTCATACTTCCTTGAATATTAAATATATTGTTTCTACTGCTGTTTCACAAGTTTTCTAATTGTGGCGTTAAATTTGGTTGAAAGCCTCACATGCTATAAATAGAAACATGCAGGAATTTCTTTAATTGTTTAAAGAAACCTTTATTATCTACATGCACAATATATACGCTTTTCTTACACAAATGAGCAAAAATATTGTACAAAATCTACATAATACTGTGCTAGAGCAACTGATCATTTCGAATATGTTATTTTACAGAGTTATCGAAAATATTGTTTTTTAGTCAATTTTGTGTTGGTCACCTAACTTACCTCGTGCTAAGAACTTCGCTGAGAAATATGATGTCAAAAATGTTCTTTTTTTTTTGTTTCCGAAGTCCCAGAAGAATTCGTCATTTCGCTAGATATTGGACTAAATGTCTAAAATTGAAAGTGTCCAGTGACATTTGACCATGAAAAAAAGTAAAATGAAAAAATATATACATATACTGTTATATATTATGTATTTATGTAATTCATGTCATATATAATGTATGTATATACACTGGCGGAAAAAAACCCAACACCAGGAAAGACTTGTGTTAGATAAACGAAATTTGGTAGGCGTGTTTATACATTTGAAAGATGACATCGATTCAAATTTCGTGCTTCGCGCATAAGTGTGGTGCTAGTAGCGCCACTCAGAACTTGCAAATCAGGTTTGCTTTAAATGCGTACTGTAAAGTTCGTGAGCGTTATTTATGTTAAAAATTTGACGTATTGAGTTGATGTTAGCCAAAATAAATGCCTTTAAGAAGACGAAGAAGCCATTATCAACAACTGACCGAAGTTGAACGAGGTCGTATAATAGGGCTACGAGAAGCTGGATTTTCTTTCCGCGATATTCCAGAAACACTTGGCCGGAATGTATCCACTGTGCATGATTGTTGGGAGTAGTGGTCAAGGGATGGTACAAGCTCAAGAAGACCGGGCTCCGGGCAGCCACGTGGCACTACTGAGAGAGAAGACTGCCGTATTCGGCGTGCGGCTGTGGCACATCTTACTGCGTCTGCGGAAGAAATTCGAGCTGCAGTTGATACCACAGTGACACAACGAACTGTTAGAAACCGGTTACTTCAAGGGAAGCACCGAGCCAGGCGTTCTGTAGCGTGCATTCCACTGACTCCAAGTCATTGTCGTTTGCGTCGCCAGTGGTGTCAAGCCAGAGCTCATTGCTCATTGGAAGACGGAGTGGAAATCTGTTGAGTTTTCTGATGAAAGTAGGTTCTGCCTTGGTGCCAGTGATGGCCATGTGTTGGTTAGAAGAAGGTCAGGGGAACGCCTACAACCAAACTGTCTGCGGCCTAGACACACTGGACCTACACCTGGAGTCATATTCTGGAGAGCAATTTTCTATGACAGCAGGAGCACTCTAGTGGTTATCCCAAACACACTGAATGCAAATTTGTACGCCAGTCTGGTAATTTAACCTGTAGTGCTGCCTTTCATGAACAGCATTCAAAGGGGAGTTTTCTAACATGATAACGCTCGCCCTCATACCGCTGTTGTAACGCAACGTGCTCTACAGAGTGTCGACATGTTACCTTGGCCTGCGAGATCACCAGATCTGTCTCCAATTGAGCACGTATGGGATATCATTGGACGACAACTCCAACATCATCCACAGCCAGCACTGTCTGTCCCAGTATTGACACAACAAGTACAACAAGCATGGAACTCTATACCACAAAGTGACATTCGGCACTTGTATGACACAATGCATGCACGTTCGCAGGTTTGCATTCAAAATTGTGGAGGTTACACCGGCTATTAATGTAACAGCGTTTCGTATTTAAAATTCATTTTCTTGAGCTTAAATTAACCTGTGATCTTGAAAATCTAATCAATTAAACATGTCAACTAGACAAATGCATTGTCCAAATTTCATTACTCTACAATAATTTTTTCTTGGTGTTGGGATTTTTCTTCCGTCAGTGTTATAATACACGGTGTCTCAAAAGGTCGTTTACAAACTTAACATGCTGGTCTGTCATATAATGATAAACAAGATTTACATTGGAACTTGTGTTCGAAAATGGAGACTGCGACCGCTAGAGGGCGATGAGCGTAGGCTTACGGGAGAGTGGAAAGCGTAATCATTTCCGGCGAGGACGTTGCAGAAGAAGGATGATTCGGTCTAGTAACGCAGAATTGGCCGACATGCATTACGTACATGGCGCCGAAGATGGAAATGCACGAGACGCGGTACGGATATACCTTGAGCCCTTCCCTTGCAGACATCAGCCAAGTCATGCTTTGTTTGGACAATTGCACCGCAGATTGCGTGAAGCAGGAGTTTCCAAATACGTAGCCACATCGGTCGAGATCGCACTACACACACGCCTGTCGTAGAGGAAACCGTGCTACGGGAATTTGACAGGAACCCGGAAACAAGTCTCCGAGCAAGCGAACGTGTCTTGGGTGTAAATAGTTCCAGCATTATGCGCATACTGCATGAGGACACGCAACACCCCTACCACTTAGAAAGAGTACAGGTATTGTGCGTTGACGATTATCCCCATGGATCTCGTCGCCAGGATCGTGGAAGTGGCGGCATGTGTCCGTGACACACCTGCCCATTTTGAACGGGTCCGTGAAGCATGCATTGCGGCGAATGGAAGGAATTTTGAACATCTTCTGCAAATTAAACCATGTTCTTTAATAAAAGTCATATTAATACCTCTTTCGATATCATTTCTTTCTTCCCCTCCACACATAGGCTCATCGCCCTCTAGTGGTCGCAGTTTGCATTTTTGAACACAAGTTCCTATCTAAATCTTGTTCATCATGACATGACAGACCAGCATGTTAAGTTTGTAAACGACCTTTTGAGACACCCGGTATAATTAACTATGAATATACTTAATCATACGTCCTTTAACTCAATACCCTTTAAACTAATTGTTATATTTAAGTGCTTTCTAATACCCGGTTTTATATTATTACAAGGTTTTTTAGAAGAAAATGATTTGATTTAGAAAGAATTCAATTTTTATATATTAAATGTTTTATCATGATAATCCTTAACTGCCTAAAAAGGACGTACAGAGTGATTTGATTATTTTTTTAATTGTGTGAATTAATTTTTTATAAAATTTGACGGTACAAATAATTAATGGGTCATGCTGCATTATTTTTAGCAAAGAGTTCTGCTAAACCACATTTAAATACATTTTAACATAAAAACATCTTTACAAGCTCATTATAGCTACACAATTCACAACTTCTTTATTAAGTTAATAAATAACCTGCTCTTTTTTTACTGTCGTTAAGAAGACAATTTTATGTCATAACACTTATCTTCCACTTTGTACTATAACAATACAAGTTTGACGAAATTATCTTAAAATTTTAAACACGTTCAAGATTATTTTACAAGTTTTACAAAACTTTTAAGCATAAAGCATTTCAAGATTAGTCATTCCTTGATAATTTTATTTAAACCTAAGTTTTCTGAAATTTTCACAAACTTTCATTAAAATATTTTACAAATAATTTATGTTTATTATTGAAAATTTAATAAAGTTACCGGTATTTGCTTCTCTTTCTTACATATAAGTTAGAAGAATGAAAATATTTTACATTTTTGGAAACCCCTTTTTCGTAAATTGTGTAAAAAATAAACTATTTTCTTTCAGAAATAACATGACACATCATTTGCCTCTACGTTTATTGCAAAAATACGTATTCTTCGACCTGTATTTTGTGCAATATTTAACGCAATATCGTTGTATCAGTGTATCTTAAATAATTTTTATCAACACTGTAAAGACAGACAAATGTTTCTTTATCTAGGAAAATGTAACCACGAATGAAAATATGCAATAATGTCTTACGGGTTACCCACGATTCTGAAAAGCGTTATATATCATTACAAACCCAGAAACCAATATATTTTCTAGATGTAAAGAATAATTTATAAAAACAATGTTTTTTTGCTGCCATTAGTTTTTGAAAAACGTTTCAGAGTAGTTTTAGAGTGTATTAATCCGTTTTCTCATACCGGTATATTGGTTTTTAGGATTCTTTCAGTTTTCAATTAAACATTTTCACATTTTCACTTGAATAATTCAATTATGTCAACAACAGTAACAAAATAATTTTAAGCTGAAGTCTTCTGTTAATGCTGTTAATTTACCATGGTTGTCTGTAAAACATGTTTCTTGAACATAAAAATGCTTACTTGAGAATTGATAACATCCGAAAACAGATTAATACATTTTAAAAACTACTAGAAAAAGTGTCTGAAAGTCCGTGGCAGCAAAAGAATCATTTGGTATTATAAATAATTCCTTAAATCACGAAAATATATTTGTTACTGAGCTTTCGAAAGATAAAGAAATCTTTTCGGAATCATGGGTAACTTGGAAGAAGTTATTTTATATTTTCATTTGCTGTTATATTATATTTTACTAGATTAAAAATCATATATATTTTTTTACAGTTTAAAAGCGTAATTTGCTTCAGTAACATCTACAGAAAAAACATTATATGTCTAAATTATCTTTATAGAAACCTTTAATTTTCCGGAAACAATTAAAAGGTATAATTATTTCCCAGAAATAGGATTCAAATATATCTTTTATATCTACATTTATTGCATAATGGGGTACATATATATAGCAATAATTAATACAATTTCATTATATGATATATCGATACCTAAAAGTCCAGATGTGCTGTGACGAATATTGCCAGGTCGGGGGAAATTGAAAAAGAGGTTTTTTATTTTGCGTAACTCGGAATTTCATACAATTGTGGACAAAAGAATTGGGCGCAAAATTTAAACGGGATTGCAGAAATATAACCTTTTTCAATTTCCCTTAAGAAACACACAAAAACAAAAACAAAAACAAAACAAATGTTAGTCAAAAACGGAAAGTTATGTTAGGCACCACTATCGGACTCTGAAGGACATGGAAAGTCCCTTCAAAAGCGCCAAAGAGGCGGTCCCGATCGAGATTAGTAGCGTGAAAATTATGTCATAGACTCCTGCTAGTTCCAAACGTCAGGCACAGAAAACTCTGACTATGCACAGACGCGCTGGACTGGTTTCGACCGAAGGCTCGATTTAGGTCTGGACACCGTCATTTTACTGACGATCTACTGGCCGGTTCCTCGTAATCGTACAGTCCAGGTACAGAAACCGGACCCCCTCCCACGGAGGTGGGACGAGCCGCAGTGACCTGAGTGGTCCCTTACAGACACGAGCCACAATTGGTACAAACGGAGCAGTCCCCTTTCTGACCGACCATTGAGGGTGGTACACAACTACCCCAGTTACAGAGGGAGTCACAAGGGACGAACGCAAAGAAATCCGTCGCAAGGGCCGAGGCCCAGATCCTTGCGCCCGTCTACGTTCCACCGCCTGCCAGTACTGAGGGTTGCTTTACGCCGCTTCACGCACTGACCATACGCCGCTTCACGCACTGACCATACGCCGCTTCACGCACTGACCATACGCCTTCGTCTTGCCTTAGATAAATGTGGAAGTTATCATATCACCGTTCGCTAGCCGTTGCCCTCGCGTCACCATCCAGGTGCGTAAAGCACCGGTGTGGGGGATTGGCCTACGTGAGTCCTTTTACCTCCCGGCCGTCCTGAGGTCCTTGCAGGAGACTTCAGCCCAAATCCCACGTTACCGACTATGAATCATAGGTGACACTTTGCATCGGTCCTCCAGGACGCAGCCTAGGCCACAATCTTCTTGCAGCCGAGAACCGACTCAAAGGAGGTGATACTCAGAAGTCGTATAGGCAGGCGTTACCAAGCTTCTGGTACTTCTGGCTAATCAGACATCACTTTACCACCCGTCCACCACATTGAGATGGTGTTTCGTCAGCCTTTGTTCCCCCATCGTCTCGAAGAACATATCGCAATGCCGGACTCCCGGTCTTCTTCCCCACTGAAGGGTCCGATTCGGGAGCACCCAGAGACACGGACGGGTGAATATAATGAGGTAAAAGACATTTGATTTTTTTCCGTAATATTAGTTAGTTTTCTTTTTTTAGACACGAACCTTTTTATAATACTTTGTGTCATTATTTAATGCACTGTGGTCCAGCAATTTAAAACGAAGTCTAGTTTTTTAAATAATAGAATATTTGTCCTCTTCAGAAAGTTATTGTTTCGTTGGTTGCCTTAGAAGTTTTTCATATTTATACATCAACTATATGTTCTAAAAAAAGTCGCATTCGGGGTCCAGCTTTTCCGCCTTACGCATATGATTCGAATTTAAGTCATTACCCTAGACAAAAAAAAGTCTTTTATTCATTATAACATGAATGGACATGTGAAAAATCCTTTTTGAAAGGAAATATGATTATGATGTTTGGATTTTAATAGTCTAAGTACATCAAAAATGTCTAAAAAATTAATATTTTATAACCATTTTATTTTAAAAATGGATAAATTGCTTATTTAAAAATTCCTACAAAAAAAATAGTAATAAGATCATTCTTTCATAATCCATCTTGAACGCTGCCTTATTTACTTGAATGGAGAGTTTCTGATAATGCATGTGGCAGCACAGGTTGCAAAAACCGTCTGACATGCGTTTTAACAAATGTTATAATAAGATTTACAACAATGATGTACATTACAACAATGGCCCAATAAAAGAGAGTAGTCATTAACTCAGTCTGTGAGTCAGTGCATCGCGGAATTCATATTATAGATATAAGGATCTGACATATAATGTATTACAGTCTAACAAAATATACTCAAATATATGATATAAATAATTTTTTTTTCAGATAAACGTAAGAAAAATTACATAAGTGGAAATAAGGATTCAGCACACGAGTTTTGTCAATGAAGTTAGGTTATACAAAAATGAGAACACTCGTAACTGGTCAACATTGCGTTAAGAATTGCTATGAATAAAACATTTTTATTGAGTAAAATTTAAAGAATCTTCTGTCCGACAAAATGATATGTGGAATAAAATTCGTGAAATTTTTCAAGAAAGAAAATAGAGGAAGTTTTATGTCCGGTCTTTTCGGAGCATCCATTTCCCAGAATAGTCACTTCTTAAAATATTTGCTATATTTTATTTTATCTTTGGATGGAACGTGTTTTTCACAGATCTTCTCCTTTATGTCACATCATTTTCTTTTAACTCAGCATAATAATACAATAGAGCATAATATGAGATCCAATAGATCGAAATGTTTGAAATTCCCTGCAAAAAGCGGCATTTTCAGTTATATTGTAAGTTGTTTATAAGGAATATTGTAAAATTTCAAAATGCGTATTATGAAATGTATTCACGCTTTATTTATACAGGGTATCCACTCTAATCGTTGCCCAGTAAATAATTTGTAAACCGATACCTATACAGTTCTAATTGCAAAATGTTTCAAACGTTGTCCTTCATCTTATTTAAACCCATTCACGTCAAAATAGGTAATTTTTTTTAAGTTGCGAAATTTACGTGTTTATACGCCACCTGGGCTTTTCATTTCGGAAAACTTTCTCCATGCTCTTTTGAGTGTAAAATATTTCATTTTTGTATCGCCACAACTTACCGTCATGGTATTTTGGATTTTATGAATTTTCAGCATTTTTTAACATTAAAAAATTTCAACATATACTTTTTTTGTTTCCATTAGATTTAATTTTTTAAAACACTCGACAACTCACAGAAAAAATTTGTTTTCATTATGAGCTTTGACTACCACATTATGATAAAATATGTGTCAACACTGACTTTAACACATTCACCTCCAGTCCATTTTATTCAAATAGATTTAGATACATCTTCCAACCACAAAGATTTACAAACCACTATTATAAACCCTTTTAAAGATTAGAATTATTTGCCACGAAATAAAGCATTGAGTTAGGAATAATAAGTGAGATATAGGCAAAACTTCAGGTATACGATAAAGTTATGACGTGCAGAGCGTACGACACACAGTATGAGAGACGACGAGTTTTCACAAAATAGGTGAAATTTGTATGTATTTTCCCAAGGTTTGTCAACCATGTAGAGTTGTTCTGCATGTTCTACAGGAAACTATATATACTTTCCCCCTTTATACCTGCTAACCCCGTTTTTAGAAATAACTATGTCGGAAAAGTTTGATAAACAGGTGAAAACCAAAAAGTGATGAAAAAACTGTTATGTAAGATCAATTTTTTTAATATTGTTTCAAATTTATTTTTTCACCTTGTGAGCAGTATTCCTAGTCGTATTTTTTAAAAAAAATGGATTTTCATCATGCACATGTATTTTTTTTAAATTATTGTCTTTTAAAGTCAAGATTCTTCTATATCCCTCAAAATCGTTGGCACATTCCTTCTCTGTAGGCATTTGAGGAGTGAGAAACTTTAGAATTACCTGCGCCTAGGCGCCATTTTCGCTGTAGCAGAGTTTAAATGAATGAAAGTCCACGTAAAAAATATGCTTCTGCATCAAACTCAAGCTAAACGATATTTTTTTGTTTAAAAATAACTAATATTTGAGACTTTTTAACAAAAAAAAAACGTATAGTTAAATGTATAGAATTAACAGAAATTGTCGTGATTGTGAATTGTGAACCGACTCGACAAACAGTGAAAAACACTTTGTCAATGTCCCAAAGAATGCCACTTTGTCACAGTGTGCGGCCTGGAGGTGAAGGGGTCAAGAGCCCATATAGTCACTGAAATTTGAAAATCCATTTCTAGCTATTTCTTACCAAGTATTAGGTAATCAATAATATATTCGTGGATTTCCTGAAAGAACATATATTTTCAATTTGACTATGCTTATATCCTTCTTTAAATTTGTGCATTTGATTTCTTAAAAGTTCAAATTACCTTTCTCAATAATCAGACACTTCCGAAATACATTTAGCTCATATGAAACGTGTTGTAAAGAATTAAGCAGTGAAAATTTATATTTAGTAGTACATAAGGCATGAATAATCTAGAATGAAAAAATATCAAGAACTTTTATAAAGATTTAAAGCTAACACAAAACTAAATATGCAGGCAGCCACATAATGATAATAAATTAGAACAGGTGTGTAGAAAATGAATTACGAGCTGCGATGGGAAAGAGCTTATATTGCGACTATTAAAACTGAATATACGATATTTTTTAGTGGTACTGCAATGTAAAAAAAAAGCAGGAAATTCCTGGAAAATAATGGGCAGTTGCTTGTCCAACAACAATTTCTTGGAAGTTTCTTGATTTCTATTGTTACAAAGTTCCTCAAACAAGAATATAAGGAAAGTCCAACAACAAGAATCTAAACAATAGGAAGTAGTCAATAATGGTTAAGTTCAAGAATGAATGGGAAAGCTCTGCAATGCAATATCCAATGGTTGACTTTGGAAACCTACTTGATGACGTGGTGACTTTAGCGATCATTTTTGTTGCCAAATATTTATATAGGAATTTTAAAAAATGGAACCAAGACGATAAAAAATTCTACATTTTTCTGGAATTTTTACAGAATATACGTCATCTCTGTTGTCGGTAGCATCGAGGAAACATTTATATACCGGACTGCTACAAAGAGACAATCATTTTTAGTTTGAAGCTGTATTGTTTACGAGTGAAGTTTAACGGTATTTGTGGTTTATGATAATGTGTACGACTGTAAATAGTCGTCATTTCTACCTCTTGTACATTATTTGAGTTGGATGTGCATACTGGTTTAACGGAATCACGCATTGAAAACAGATCATATTCTACCTACACCGACGCCAGATGCACCGTATCTATTTATTTTACAAAACACTATTTTCTTGATTATTTGTAATGCGAATTGAAACACTTCCATTGTGTATCTGGAATATTCCTAATCAAAATTGCACTCTTGGGAACTGAACTTTTCTTTTCAATTACAAATCTTACATCAAACAGAAAGCAGTAGATTTCGTAAAACTATTCTAAAACATTCCTAAACAAAGTTAATACCATCAGTAATCAAATAAAAGTTTCTAAATGTTTCTAATGTCATGAAATCTGCTCATTTTAAGCTGAACACTAATACCCAGGAAGGTTCCTTGGTTTTATTTTACAGAGTATGCATAAATAAAAAGCTATATATGTATATATTTATGTTTATGAAGTATTAAATAAAAAAAAATCATCTAATATCGATAAAAAACATCAATTTTCCATTGTTTTGCTTAAAATGTATTTAGACATCTCTACTATGTCCTAACAAGGTTATGTAACGATCCGATAGTTATTGATACGCAAAAATGCCTTTTGTGCATCTGTTTCGTATTTGAATGTAAAAGGTTACAATCTTGAAATTTTTCTTTGGTTGTGTTTTTTCAATATATCAGTATGTTCAAAATGCTAAAACTTTAATATATATTTCTCAATTTCGTTAATTTTTTTGGATGTTCCTAATAGCGCACTTTATAAAAACAAAAATTGGATTTTCTGTAATGAATTATTTTTAATAAATGTTTAAAAATTAGTCTCTTTTAATGTATTTTTACTTATGTCATGACATTTTATTTATTTTTATATTTAACTATGTAATATTTTAGTAATTTGATCCTTAAAGTTACAGAAAATACTTTTGAAAACAGTATGAAAAAAAACTACTGAAAATATTAATATCTTTAAGAGAAGATGAGTTTGAAACTGTTTTTAATTTTTAAAAAAAACTTTAATTTTTTTATGATGTTTAACACAAAAAACCTATTTTCTTAATAAATTCATTTTTTACCATAAAATCATTTAATAATGTGCCAAAATGATATTGAAAAATACTTATATTAAGCTTCAATTAAGTAAAACTTTATTAGATAAAATGTAAATGTTGCTGTCGACATTAATCCCTTTTTCGAAAAAATGCCCAAATTTCACAAGAAGATTTCTATCTTAATGAGATTTCCCCTTAATGACGACATAGTGCATTCTTAGAGTCATTAAAATTTAAATCAGTATCAAAGATGCTTGAAACATTGTTGTACAAACTATTTAACAGAGGGTTTAGGAAATTTTTATTTGAGAAGCCCGGTACAGAATGATTCTTATCAACAGAATACGTTATATAACAGTAATTGCGCATAATATTCAACTTAGATTAAATTGTTAATATTTTAAAAGATATATAAAAGTGTAATTATTAAATGGTTTAAAAAATTAAATGTTTAAATAACTTACAAAATTTAAAAGGTTATTTTTTTCACAGTATTAGTTTTCTCTTATATGAAGAATAATTCAAACTAGCACAACGCACAAATTCGCAGTCCTAAACATTAGAGGATAAACCCAGATGCTTATTTTGATTATTTATTTAGGTATTTGATTAAAAAAATTCCAAAACAACAATACAATAAATAAAACAAAAATTACATAAAAAGAAAGCCATAGCTACGCTTATATAGTATATAAAATGATTTTATATCGAGGTTTATTTTTATTACGATTTCTGTAACGATTTTTGAAAATTTTCATGTAACGATTTAATTGTGGGGTACATAAATCGGGGAGATCACAAAATCCTTTTCATACTATACACTCTAAATAAGAAAGAGTGACTATTCACTCCGGAGGAGTGGATATTCACTCTATCGCAGAGTCAAAATTTGCCCAACCTCTTTAGAGTGACTATTCACTCTAGGAAAAAGTGAAATCCTTGACTCCCTGAAAGAGTGAATACTCACTCTTTCAGGAGTGAGTTTTTTCACCCCTGATAGGAGTAAATAGTCACTCTTTCAGGAGTGACTAAAATTCTTGAATAAAAAAAAGAAACTCATTTTTACACACGCTTGTTCGTAGGTGGTCACCCTCCCAAGTAGTAACCGAGCTCGCTGCTGCTTGACTTCTGCGCTCGGACGAGAACTGGTACCTATAGCTTGCTACAGCCGCTTTCAATTAAAAAAGCTCTTATTACCTTATTTTAGCTTTGTTTCTTTTGTGATATTCGAACACACTTATTAAATTTGTGCAGAAATCATAAATATTTACGGTGTTTCTCAACTGTGTAAATAAGAAACTGAAACCTTCTTTTTGTGTCATATAATACAGAGACTGTTCGCACATTTTTTAGACAAATTTGATAAATTATTTAAAAAAATGGAATTCTTTTAGAGGGAAAAATTCTGACAACAACTTATTATGTGTAATTTATATTATCGTCTGATACTTTCAAATTTATTCTTATTTCAAGATTGCGCATGCTAAAAAAGCTGTGAATGGGAAGATGCGTTTGCGTTTTTTTTTTCTTCTTCCGAACAGAAGTATGCTAATTCCACAGTCTAAAATGATTGCAAAGCGCATAATATAAAAACTTTTTAGTGCGAAATAAACATAACAATTGATTGGAAAGTGCTATTCCAAAAATCAGTACATATACATAGTAAAAAGATACCAGATGAAAAAAAAAAAAAAAACAAGGAAAAAAAGAGCCCATTTCAAGGCGGAAAACGAAGTTTCAAGTAAGGATTTATGACTATCGCAAATTTATCTTAACATCGAAAACATCCATCGATATCCATCGAAAGCATTATGCAGAATTAGAATCAAGAAACAAGATTATCATACAGATTATTTCAGAAAGTAATATTCATATTTTAAACGTTAAAAACAACAACGCCGAAATCGTCTAAAAAATGTGCGAACACCCGTCTGTACATTTCCGCTATGACAAAAATTCCGTTACAACAAAGCAGTTATTTATTTATTCATTCATTTTTTTCTTGCTAATAATGTTTCAATAATTAGAGTCCGATTAAGATTGTCCGAGGCCCAGGGCCTGTTTACCAAATAGGCCCGTGAAGCCGAAGTTTACTCACTGAAATACAAAGGGGCCCTCAAATTTACTTTTCAAAACTAATTTTTAGGGGGAAATTTTCAGTCAGGGTAAAAAACGTTTTTTTTTCTTAAATTATAGCTGTTAAATTTTTCCTAAGATTATTACCGACACATTTATACTCTTTTTTTTTCTTTATAATAAATGTTATAAAATCAGTGATTAAATGCAACGTTTTTCATTTCTCTTATGTTAATTTCAAACGTGCTAAAAATAACAGAAAATTTAATCTGTATAGTTATATTTTGTTTGTATTCATAAAGAGGTTAGAAATGATATAAAATATGTAGAATAGGTTTTTTAAATAAAGAGGAAAATAATTAGCATTCAGAGATATTAAATTTCTGTTTATAAAATAGAAGCAAAATTGTGTTGCAGCTAAGCATAAATTTACTTCAAATATTTGTTTTCCCTGCACTTTTCTTAGCATTGGCAAATCCTGCAATTTGTAAAGCATAAAATATATTTCCTATCCATAATTCTATCGATTCATTTATTATTTCAATGCCTTTTTCAGTTTTTTTTTAAATCGTGCTACTATATATAAAGGATTTCATTTTAGCCGTTTCGTTTCGATAACGGAGATTACTCGGATTCTCATCCGTGAGCTGGCGCCATCTTGTGAATTTATTGGAAAAAACTGTTTTTCCTCACTCTTCAACGGAGTGAAATATCTCACTCTTGTCAACGGAGTGAACAGTCACTCTCGACAACGGAGTGAGATATTTCACTCTTTTCTAGAGAGTGGAAAGTTCCACACTTTAAAGAGTGCATATTTATAAAATTCACTCCTAAAAGAGTGAAAATGCCTCTCACTCTTCCAAAGAGTCAACTTCTCACTCCTTCCAAATTTAGAGTGTAAAACCACACATATTGTTTTAATAAATAATAATTTTAAATATTGTTTGCGCAATAACTCTAGAAAATCAATAAATGTTGTTTCATCATAACCTGAAGTGAAATAAGAGGAAAATTGCTGTTGTGCAAGACCACTTTGTTAAAGAAAATTTAAAAACGTGACGGAAAAAATATCAATTGTATACAATATTAGAAAATAAGCATGTGTTGAAATATATGACAAAATAAATTATAAATATCTTCATTGCTTTTAGAAATGTACAACTAATTCTGTAGGCATACTTGAATCAGAATAAAACCTTCAACAGAGTAAACTTCAGTATTACATATTTTAGAAGATGTATATGTATCCATCTACACTTATTTATGCAACAAATGTTGGAAATAATTTTCTGGAAGAATAATTTAGACTCCCACAGTTTACGGAAATTACTGGTTTTTGTGAATGTTTTCGAAAATATTATGATTATTCTGTTGATTATCTTGACCAGAATGAAGCTTCAGTTTAAAGTTAACATAATATCGAAGTCGACCGCATCCGTAGTTCTGCCGACGGTATTAGTAGCAGGGAAAGCTCTCGGGGGTCACGCGGAAATAACCTAAGCCAGGACCTTTCTATGCGTTCAGGGATGCTTTTCCTCGTCATCCCGGGTTAGCGAGAGGCCTCTCATTCTTACCGCAGCCGATGAGACCAGTCGTAGCTTCAATAGACGCTCGATGATCCAAAGCTGCGACAAAGCAAGAGTCGCTGGGGAAGCACGGCATACGGCTTAGGGCGCCGGTTTTCGCTTTTGGTTTTCGGTTCCGAAGCTGTCGTGGGACTCCAGCGTCTCCCCAAGTGTAAAGTGGTGGTGACCTAAGAAGGTAGTAACTTCCGAAAATCGCAACGACCTTAGTCGTCAAATGCTTGGGAGAATGGGAGTGGTCAGCAGGTGGCGGAGCTCCCACCGGTCGTGCGCGTCATAAAGTCCACAGACCTTGGGTACGACGGGTAACGTGCCTGACTAACGCCCCCAGGAGCTTGCCGACGCAACTAAGTTGTATACCATTATATTCAAATTTTAGGCAAGGACGGAACGTAAAATACGGATAATAGTTGGAATTAAGTACAGTCACGGCTTATTGTAAGTATACATATTTCAAAATTATTGTTAGAAAAAAGTGTGAACCGTAATGTATGAATTCTTTAACAAAAATCGACTATAAGCTTCAAACATTTTAATATATTTAGCGTCAAGTAGTCATTGAGTTATGCTTAAAAAACTTCCCACTTTACAATCTATTTTTGCAACGGTTAAAAAAGAATGAACATTAGGAGTTCCAATTTTTAAACCTTCATTATTTCTAAACTATTTGAGCGAATGACTTCCCGTTTGGTATCCTAAGGTACAACTTATCGAAAAATCCAAATATGATTTGAAAATATGTTAATGTTCGTATTGAGCATTTCAGAGTTTGTTACAATTTCAGTATATAAAGACGACCACCGACGTTGTTTCTTTTACATTAATTGAAAAAAAAAACTTAATTTTTAGTCGAATGTCTATTTCTACTTTTTTCCAGGACAATATAATGATTAAAATATATGAAGTGTTGTCTCTCTCCTTGTTTATTCTTTTCGGTCGACAGCCCCACCAGTGGCTGAGAGGTTCTGCTCTCGAAGCTGGTAGACGGGAGGTGCTGGGTTCGATCCCAATCGCGCCCTTCGGCCTAATCGTTTTAGTTTTCGTGGTTTTCTTCGAGCCCTGGATTTATCCATGCGTAAATATGGGTTAGGTTCCCTTAGAAAGACCCCCACGAAGGACACTCCCCCCGGGCCTATATCCCAAGTGTAGATAATTGGCCGTCAATAAGCAACCCAACCCAACCCAACTCTTTTCGGTCGACTGCACTATCAAATAATTTTTATTAAATAAAGTTAGTATTTTTATGAGACAATATGAAATATTAGAAATGGTCATATTTTGTCGTATACACCAACGCGCATCTATTAATATTTGTTTAAAAATAAACAAAATTAAAACCTAAATGATTAAATATTTGTAAAACTAAATAAATTATTCTAGAATGTATATTTTTCCGGAATATTTTTTATTTTACAAAAAGACATATTGAGATTTTTTTCGTTTGTACCAATTAGACACTATATAATTATTTTCTTGTTATTTTTTCATCAAAGTATTTCTAATTCATAAAGAAAATTGAATTTCAGTGTATTTTTCACTATAATTCTTAATATTCCATAATGTAATTTCAGACGACTTCTTGAACATCATTTACAGAAATAAGAAATTACTAAACTGTCACCGCTTGACTATCATTTGTAAGCGATCTCATCTACGTTACTGATAACGATAGTCTTCATTGGTTTAAAGTTTCTTCAAAAGTTTCCCTGGAAATTGCTTTGTAGCAATAGCTTCAGGTAGAAATATAAATTTCAAATGTAATCATTAAATTTCAGCTGACGATATCGCATATAAAAATCCAAACTATTATTTCTTAAATCTTTGCATGTAATTTCATTAATTCATTTTTCAACATAAAAAGAACGAAAAAGTATATAAGCAATAAGACCAATAGAGCAATAAAAAGCAATAAGACCATGCTTTCTCATTTAACAGTGAGCCTTAATTTTGTAATTCCATAGTAGGTTTGATATATGTATTACCGAAATAGTGATAGTGCTTAGGAGACTTCAACTTTCCCTTTAAAATACACTCTGAAATCCATTCGCAGTAAAATATTGATGTTTGTGTATTTATTAAATATTTTTGGGGTAGTTAAAAAAAAGCTGTTGCTGTTGCGAAAGATATTGCTGTTTAAAACTTGACACATGTATATTTACTAACTTATACATTGAAATTAAAAAATGGGGAAAACATAATAAAGAAATGCGTTCTCATTAATTAAGAGCAGGCCTTAGTTTTATAATTCCGCAGTGGATATAATCTATAACTGACGAAAAATTACTGCCTATCCCGTAAATATAATACAATTTTAGACGATTTACTTAACATTATTTGTAGAAATGACTAAAGCGTCTCCGTTATTATATACTAAAGATTTCATATAAATTATTCATAAAGGTAATTTTCAGGAGATTCAAGATTTCCACAAATATTCTCTGTAATTTCTTCGCAGCAATATCTCTTGGTAGAAATATTCTTTACATAAGTATTGATTAAATTTTAACTGGCTATTTTACTACATAACAAAATATACTATTAGTGTTTAAAAGTTGATTTTTGTATTAATTAATTTACTTTTCATTATAAAAAGTGTAACAAAGCGTAAAAGGATAATGTCTTCTGGTTAATAAAGAGTAGATCTTAGTTTTGTAATTTTCACAGTAGGTTGGATCTACGAAAATATTCCGTAACATGATTTTTTGAGCATTATTTATATAAATGCCTGAAGCATAACTGCTATAGTTAGCAATTAAAAGATGTCTTTTCTATATTATTCATAGTGATGACCCTTAAGGGATTTCATGTTTTCGTAAAGTATCCTCTGAAATTCATTTGCAGTAAAATCTCTTGGAAGAAAAATTGATTGCATACTCATTAAATGAACTGTTGGGGTTCACTTCTAGTTTGAAAAATGAGATTGGTGTTTAAAACTAGCCATACATATTTCTTAATTTACCTTGCAGCATAAGAAGAGAGAAATTGTTTTATGGAATATACCCATACACATTAAATGATTAAATCTTATTTTTGTAATTTAATAGTAGGATTGATCTATATCTCACAGTGACGTACTGAATATTCAGTATTTATAGTACAATTTTAAATGAATTCGTGAATAGTATGTACAAAATTAGTTAAAATGTCCAATGTTTAATCATTATTTACAATTTTGTCCAAATTATTGACTGTAATAATCCTACGAAGACATCAAGTTCCTCGTAGTAAAACTTGTCAGTAGAACTATTGCTTACGTATGGATTGATTAAATTTCATCAAGCAATTTCTACATTAAGAAGACAAATCCCTTTCAGTAGTTTAAAAAAACGAATTATTTGTTTTAATATTGAATAAAAACAATTTTATTCATGAATATTTAAATATAAAATTTTTATTTCCGCATACATTTTTTCAAAAATATCAAACAAAGAATATTTATATAGTGTTTTATTTTAATCCAAACGTTTTAAACGCCTTTATCTCGGATTACATATTATAGTACTGTTAGCTGAATAGCTTCACAACCATCGAATGAAAAAAAAATGCATTTTCAAAATTTACAAATTATTATTAGCAAAATGAAAATTTTTGAAATACTTTAGAAAATAAATTTTTTATGCTCGAAATTCTTTAAAAAGTTTTAGTAATATTCAATTTCTTCGTATTTGTTTTAGACATATTTATCTAAAATATTTTATATTGTAATATATAAGACTTTTAAATTTATAACACATTTTATAAAGCTGCTGTAATGAAATTTAGCGCGTAGTATCACATTTAATATTTTCAGATAAAGGTGTTTAAATACCCAATTGAATACCCAATTGAAATGTGCTTAATCTTTACACTTTTTTTCCTTTACCATTTTCTTTACCATGGCAAAGAAACCTAAATTTCTTATCAAAATATTCAGAATTGAATTTTTTTTCATTGAGCTTAAGTTAAAAATTTAATGGTTTTTAACTCATTAAATGCTTACTGTCCCCTTAAAAGTGCTAATGGTGTTTACAATGTTACTTTGATATATTTTAATTTACCATCTAGTACATAAAATGTTAATAGCGAATAGCCCTGTAAAATAATTCATCCCCATTAATTAACAAGAATCCATAGATTTGTAATCCGAAAGTAGGTATGAATTATACATTGCCGAAAAGTAAATTACTTTAAATTAATTAAACTAACATTCGAGCGACGTTTGTGGGATGCCTCGGTCTACTCATATTAAATATCAGCTAGAATTATTCCTATTAAATTTGTTCCAGGATGTTTTTTATATAATTATGTGTGACTAAGTTAATAAAAGGGGTTCTTACATTTTTTAATGACACAACTGTACATTTGTTCGTTTACAGATATATTGGTAGCTCATTTCGTATTTCTATACAATGTAAGTGTATAAGAAAAGTACGGTATTAATACACATAGTGATATTATTTCATATATTTATATGAAAATAATCTTTTTATATATAAATGGTGTAATTTATTTGAGAATTTTTGGACTATCTGATTTCTACTATCTGGTCAAAGGTACCCGGAAACCTTGAATTTTAGACATTTTGTAGAAAATCAATATAAATATCCACGCACTTCGGGAATCTTTAGAATACCTTTGATCTTACTTTTTTCAGTGATGTTTTAGTCAGGAGGGCAATAATGTACTGACAACAAATTGAAATGGAAAAATAATATTTGAGATACCTGTGTATAATAAAAGCTTGAAATGATCCGCAGATTCAATAGCCTCTGCACAACGCATGAATGCATTTGTGTAAGAATAGCACTTTATATGCATGACGATATAAACGTTTTTTGGAAAAATTTTAAAAATAATTCTTTCTGTTATTTTGTGTGTAACATGCAAGGTTTTTGACCAAATTTAACCCCACTTTTAGAAAATATGACAGTATGCAGGATAAATATTATACTGCAATTAGAAAATGATAATATTAATATTTGAGGGGAAAATGAGCATTTGTTGCAAAACACATGTGGAAATAATGAAACAGATTTTCGTTCAAAATTTTGTAGTCAACTATATAACGATAACATATATGAAAAGGTCACTTAAACATTATGAAAATTCATTAAGTTATCGGCGCTGTAGTAATCTGCATTTCATTTAATTTCTAACAGTAACTTCACGATAAGGGATTGTTTACAAGCTACAATTTTTATAATATAAAATATTTTAATTTACGAAACTTAATTTAAAATAATGTATGTGATGTGTTTGTCTTTATTTATAAGTATGTAAGTGCATTTCAATCATTAATAACTTTTACATAATTCATTTTAATTATCCCGTGAGTTATGATGAAAATGGCAATATGTGGAAAACCCTTTATCGTTTTGTCATTTATTTTTAAATTCATTGAAATATAGTTTTCTTCATAGCCGCTAACTTCTTGATTTTCATGCTGTTTCACTAGCATTTTTATATTAGTTGCTCTATATAGTTAGTATTAAATTAGGAAAAGAAATTGTGTTGTCATTTTTGCATGCGCAGTTAAAACTTATTTCATCAAAATGTTGATATTTTATAAAGTATTTAATATACTCATTTTCCAATTGCAATAAAATGCTTCTTCTAAATATTGTTAACATTTTCTGAAAGTGGTGTTAAATTTCGTTCAAAACACAGGATCTTATAAATAAAAAAACATGCGGATTTTTTTTTAATTATTATTTCATAAAAACATTTATATGTTCATTAATATGCCTGTTTTTCTTACATAAATGGATACACGCGTTATACAGAGCATATTGTATAACGCGTAGATAACGCGATTATATCTTAGAGCTACATACCATTTCCAGCTTTTTATAATGTAGGGTGATCGCATATATAATTTTATTATTAAATTTGTCGTTGTCTCCAGACTACCCTCGAAACTAACCCTTTATTGAAAAATATGAGGTCAAATATGTTCTTTACGTTCCCAAAGATCAGAAAAATTCATTAATTATTTCTCTAGTTTTTCGACATAACGTCTAAAATCGAAAGTGCTGGGATTGGATACATTTCACCAGAAAGTGTATGTGAAACTTTATTACACATGGTTTATATTTAAACAACGCTTAAACTCAAAAAAAGTAAGTAAAACGAAGATGAAATAAGAGAGAATTACTTTAATTTAAAAACAAACTACTTATTCAGTGTAAATAATGAAACACAGATATTTTCCATTAAAATATTTTAAATATAAAATATTCGAGTTGCACGTATTTTAAAATTTAAAATTATATTATAATTAAAGAAAACACTTTTAAACTTTCACTTTTATTTATTTATTTGTAATTGATTGCTTGATTTTGATTCAAAATATTCATAGTACGTATTTCAAAATTCTTGAAAAATATATATTAGTATTTGAAATAGGAAAGCAAGTAAACTTATATAATTTTATCTCAAAACTGTCTGGTTCTAACTGATACAACATCTGTAGATAAGAATATTTTTGAGAATAAATATGAATAACTTTTTATTAAAGTTTTTTTTTTTTTTTGAAACAAAAAAAGTAACTTTTTTTTACTTAAATAAAATAGACTACGTGTAATCAAATCACAATCTCACTTGAAAACGATTTATTTTTCTGTAAAGCGTAAGTTGGATAAAAAATTTCCATAACATTAATATTTATGAGAATCAGAGATATCTTCATTAAACTCATATTCATTGAGTTATCGTATAAGGGAGTCATGGCGATTTAGAGTTCAACCTACAACAAAAATACCAGCATACTTTAAAAGTAAAATTATGCCACAAATACAGAGAAGAATTAAAAGCGGAATTAAATGAGAATTTCAAAACATTTAAGTTCCAGAAAATAAATAAAATAAGATTATTTCGAATATTTTAACACTATAACAAATTTATGAAATTATACTTAAAATATCGTAATAGTGAATGTTTTCAGAAATTTATTTTAATAAATACTGGATATTTTCTCCTTTTATCTTTCTTTTTTAACGTTTTAACGACTTCGTTAGTATACCTTTTTATTATTAAACATTTACATATTCGAAAATGCATTTTTTTTAATTGTTCATACATTAATTATTTCATATAGTACCGAACATTAAAAAGTAAAAATTGAATTTTTAGTTAAAATTCTGTAAGTGGTTTTATTTTATTCAGCATTTACATTTTAAAATATGAATCAGTTACAAATGTGAAATGATTATTCAAATTACCTTCAATATAATGTGACGAGAGAAAAAAAACACTGATTTATAAGGAAAAATTCCGCACTTGGGCAAATCGTATTATAAATTATTATGGTTATATTTTATAAATCACAATACAAACTCCTTTTAAAAGAAATATTAAAATTAAATAAGGATTTCTACACACACATAACCAAATTTAGAATAAAACTTCCTGTACAATTAGCATTGTTTTAAAAAGTCTTTTCTTAATGGAGTTTATATTCTTAGAATGCATTGATTGAGAATTGATAGCATTCGAAAAACCTATATTTCGGTTTTAGAAAACTGATTAATATACTATAAACATTACTTGAAAACATTTCCAAAAATCAGTGGCAGCAAAACAAACTTTGATTTCATAAATGCTTCTTTAAATTTGAAAAATACATTGATTCTGAGGTTTCTAAAGATAATGAAAGCTTTTCGAAATCGTGGGTAACTCAGAAGAGTTTATTGTATATTTTCGTTCGTGGTTATATTATTTTTTCGTAGATTAAGAAACATTTGTCTTTTTGTACAATGTAGAATAGAAAAATTTTAAATGACATAAAACAAATTTTCTCTTTGATAGATTTTCTTTTTCCTTTTAGATAATTATTCTGTATAGAAAACAACTTTTAAAAACAAAATCATCAAACATTAATTTGTATTTTTAAATAATAAATTATCTACAAATTATTTTCTAGATAATAAATTATCTGTATTTAGTATATTTTAAATATTTATTCCAGACTAGTTTTCATATTTTTCTAATATTATTTACTAATTTTGCAAAACAATTTATTTACACGCTTTAAACGTTTAAAGCTAAATCTACATTTCGAAAGATCGCTTATGAATGAATTTAATATTATATTTAATATGAATGTGACATTATTACTTTTAATTTCTTTGGATATTTAAAAAAAATAAATGAGTAATAACATTTTAGTCGTAAATGTTTATTATTTTTTTTATCAATTAAAAAAATGCTTTTATTTCTCTAGTGGAAGTTTTTAAAAAGTATTTTCCTTTAACTGCTGTCAGCGGTTTCACAGACTGTAGCATTTTTTCAATGTTTACAGTTTAACTTCTAACTTTTAATTTAAGTATAGATACAACAAAAATTGTGTTTCATTTCGACCCTTTTTACTGTTGTTAATGATTTCTGAATAGGTGAATATTAATTATAATAATCCTATACATATATATTGGTACAGAAAAGTATCCTATAAGTTAACCGAGCGTTTTATTCATATCTCGTTCAAGCGGTTACAGTAGTTATTTGACAAATTTTGCGGCGGTAGTTAAAGGTTAAAAAGCATTAAATGTTATCAAAAGAAAAAAAAAGTTGGATTTTTCAGTTTAAAAAAAATATTCTCTATAAATGTGCTGTTTTAATTAGAATTGTCGCTTAGCAACGGTTCCACATAATCATATTTATTGATTATATAATTAAACTGGACAGTATTTAAGGCTAAAATTTGGGTCAATTAACAACTAAGAACTCTTCTATGTATGCAGAACTCTTCTATGCACAATGTTTTCTGAAACATTTTACTGCATTTTAGTGTACATTTTTACTTTCATATATATTATACATATTTGTAAATGTTGAGACAATATTCAATTAATAAATGGCGTTTGTTATTAACCAGACTTGAATTAATAAATTATCATCTATTAAAACAGCTATTATAATTATTGTTTAGAAATGATTTTGTGATTACTTAGTTTATTCATTACATAGTCAAACTGACCACGATTTGAGACAGAATTAAAACTTATGAATTTAGTATGTTAGCATTACCATTTATTTAAAAAAAACTGTTTTTGTTACTTTTTATTATATTTTCTGATTAAAAACGGTGTTGTAATACCATTAAAGTTTAGCGAATATATTTAATTAATATGTAGTCCTTGTTATTAAACAGACTAAAGCTTAATAATTCATCATAGATTAAAAACAATTATAATTTCACATGCGAAAGTAAATTATTCGGCTTCCGGAAATACTCAGCGATTTCGGAATATAATCATTATTTAGAAACTATCCTTTGTGATTATTTAGTTTATTGTATAATCAAATATTATAAGATTTGTAAGAGCAGCAACAGTTCTATTCTGATTTAAAATTTCTATAAATTCTATTGGTTTGTGCATTATCTCTGTACATTATTAAATAATTATTTAATGCTTTTATTATTTTTTCTGGTTACAGATTAGGTTACAAATCTTACAACTTGTTTCATTTTAAATGTTAGAGAAAATCGTCAACGAATAAGCAGTCCTTACTATTATGCAGGCTTGAGATTAATAATTAATCATCAATTAAAAACTGTCATAAGTTCAAGTACAAAAATATTTTTTTCTCTATCATTGTCTGACAGTGTGAACCGTCTAAAATAGTTATTATAATTATTATTTAAAAATTAATGTTTGTGATTATTTAGTTTATTCGTTTTATAATCAAACTAATCAAGATTTGTGAGAGAATTAAAATTTCTTTTCTGAGGTAAAAGTTCTAAAATTTCTATTTGGTATGTCAGTATCACCATATATTCTCAAAACATTATTTACTCCTTTTATTACACTTTCTAATTGAAAGCGGTGTTTTAATACTTTTAAATGCTGCAGAAGTTTTTCCACTGATTAAGTGTTCTTTGTTCTTAAACAGGATTGACTTTAATAATTTATTATCAATTAAAAACTATTATAATTTCAAGTACAAAAATAACTTACTCGGTTTTCGAACAGACTCTACCATTGCCTGACAGTGTGAACAGTCTAAAAGACACAGTTGTGTTCTAGTCATTGGCTCAGGACGTGCCACGGCCATGCCTAGCACGTGGTTTAAAACGTCCCGCTTTTACCGAAGGAATCACTTCGAATATTAATCTCCGGAATTTTTAATCATTGTTGTTTTCTACATCAGTCACTAATACACATCTTTGCTTATTATTTTACCCCCTCATGCATTTCATGTGAAGCACTTTTTTACCTTTAGGCGTGAGTTGTTGTCCAGCGAGATAGAAAACGCCTCTCCTGATGACGATCTCATGGGCTATGATAGCGAAGGAGTACACATCCCCTTTTTGGGTTCCTTCAGGCGGCTGGACGGGCATGCGTAAAAGCTCGGGCGCTGTCCACAGTTTTCCTGCGGGGTAAAAGAACACGAATCGATTAAAGTCATGTTATGGTTACCGTAATGTGATAGAAGTACATTCTACATAACGGATTATTCTGTCATCTATAACTACAAAAATACCCGAGATGAATGATTAGATTTACATATTCAGATATATATTCAACAGTCAAACGATCCAATCGATATTACACAGACTTTATTCCTGAGAGCAAACAGTTTCGGAGAAAAAGTTTTAGTTTCTCTCCAGTGTGGTAGAGTTTTACGCAGTTAAAAATATTTTTGTCAATATTTAAATGCATTCAAAAATATAATTGTTGCTGTTTAACCAGCGTATGTTAGAGACATTCCTAGATGTTGACACCCAGAATAGTATAACACTGTAATAAGTTAAATCTGATACATATTTAATTTTCAATTGTGTAGATTTTCAGAATGTCGTAATACGCAGATCTCACCTATTGTTTACTCTCCAGTGTGTACTCCTAAGTATTGACTTAAGAATAAAGTAACAAATCACAAGATTTATGATGTACATATATACATACATATTTATACCACGCACACACACACACACACACATATATATATATATGTGTGTATATATTATAAAAAATATAATTATAAATCTGTGAGTAGGTACTTCTGTGTGGTTAGTTGCAATACCAATTAAAGTATATTATAAAACCAATAGATACTATTAGTATAGGCACGTGTATACTTAAAAATACATAAGTGTATTTATGACTTTCTATAAATTCATTGAAATATACGCAAAGGTGCATTCTTCATATACATGTATATATGTATATACGTGTATTTGTATCCTTAATATATACATTTGTACAGTACTTAGTTACGTACGTATTCATGTATGCATGAATGCAGGAATTTCAACATGGGTTAAATAAATATAAATTATCTACTAAAATAAAAATAATAACAATAAAAAAAATTTACTCATCATTAAAAAATTTTCTATAAAAATTTTCTACTTATCATTAAGTTATTTTTCAGTTATTTTTAATACTAACTAAAAGATTAATTTTTTATCCGTATTTCATGCTTATTATTAAAATTTTATAGCATTACCTCAAAATGACTTTAGAGCATTGTCGTGGATTTAACAGTATTTGATTGACAGGCATATAAATGTTGATATTTAAATTTAAATCGTTACAGGACAATTATTCCCTGTGTTTAAATAGCATTTCTGTGGGAATGATGGCATATTTATGAAGTATCTGTATAAGGTTTTGGAATTTACGTTCTATGTATTTAATATATTTAAAAGGTTCTGTGTGAAGAATGAAAAAGATAATTAAAGTATAAATAAATGTTTCTTTTCAGCGAGATTATATTTTTGTAATTCAAGAAATATTATTTTATTTCTCCTAAAATATTGATGTCATCGATAAATTTAGGAATTTTAATATTTAATTTAATACTCAAAGAAAATATAGGGATAAAATTATTATTACCAATGCATAAAAATAAATCATTTTCTTATTTAAAACTTTTAAGATTCGTTAATTGTCAAATTCTATATCACAATTTCGGAATTAATTCTTGCTTTTCACACGAACCGATTGCTAACTTCATGAGTAACTATGATCATTAAAGACATTTTAAGAAAGAACAGCCTTAATAAAATTATGGAAAAGTAATTCAAATGAAATTCTTCTCTACGCAGAAGAGATAATATAAAAAACAATCAATCAGTTATAAAACAATTTAAGAGTATATCACATCCTTACAGTCCAAGACTAGTAAATATGAGATTGCTAATACTAATTTGGACAAAATTTCCTCTGCATTTAAATAATTTTAAACTTTTAAATACACACAACTGTTGATGATTGTGTGCCGACATTGATGTTCGACACTGCACACATTTCATGTATAGTTTTTTACAGACTTTAGTAAAAGTAAATTACTTAAATCACTCTTGAAAAAATAGTAATATGATGATATATTTATATCATTTAAAAAATATTTTCCTGGTAATAAGGCTTTTTTAAACAATTAATTGAGTGTTTTATTTGTACACATTTAGAAGTTTCTGTTATTTTGTAATAAATTAAAGAATTATGGGATAATTTACTTTTTATTTTTGGCTAGATATTGGATATAAATAGAACAAGTGTGAAAAGGATTACCCGTGTGCAATATCAGTGTAATAAAACATTAATTATAAGAAATATATTTACAAATGATTATTTAATTATATTGAAATCATATTTAAAACGATTTCTAATGCCAATAATTATAATTATTTTAAATCAATGAGTGCAACTTTTCGTAAAATATAATTGTTTTCCTGATAAATAAATAAAAAGATGGATTAAATACATGGATGGTTTAAATTTGAATGTAAAAAATCCATATACTTTCTATAGAGTATGCTTTCTTCAGAATACATATTTTAACACTTTCCAACATAGTTTGAAAAGTGATTATGAATTTAGTTTGGCTGTCTGGCCGTCTGGCCGTGCTCTAACTTTTGTAAACATCCTCCGATTGAAAAATACTTTTATGTTATTGAGGTTAACTATAAACTGTTTGGTATTGAAAATGAATTATGTAGCTTTTAAAGATCGTTTACAGAGACACACAAAAGAATTCTGTTACTTTATGGTCTATGGGAGACAATCATTGGCGATGCATTTTATTGATGTTAAGAAATTTCAAAGGTATTGAGATTGACAAACATTATTGAGGCGGACTACAACATACTGTCTCAGGAGTATAGAATAAGTAGTATTTATACTTCGTATATGCACAAAATAATTTCATTTCATTATGACATATAGGGAAATATTGTTTGCGGCTCATTTAATGATTCTATGGTACTTCAAATATAAGAAAAAAATTATCCATAAGTTATACTATAACATATATTCTATAGATTATGGAGTGTGTAGAATTTATTGTTAATTTACAGAGACGCACAAAAGTACTCGTTTAAAGGACTGACTATGATCGATAATTGTTCGAAGAGCGTTTTCCGCAGTGGTATGCAATTTAAAATTCATTTAAATTTTACTAAATTACGGGGTGTGTATAAATTATATAGATCATGCAATGTGTCCCATCAAGACCGCCCAACTTTGCACAGCCAGATTCCTCGCTTGGAGTACATAAAAAATGGCTAAAGAACTATACCTCTACGACCGTTTTCGAGCCCTACATAGTTTTCGAGAAAAAAACGAAAGAAAAGCATATATATCCCGTGCAAGAAAAAAAAACTTTAGTGGAAACATGAATGGCATACTGCCTAACAGTTCGTAAGCCATTACCATTACATTGGCCGAAGATAAAGCACATGTCGCAATATTCTTGGGCGAAATACATTTTTACCAAGATTACCGGTAGCTACTAAATTTAGCCTTTTAAATACGATTCAAACGACTGCTTGTTGTCATTCCACGGCGCGCGAATACGTGCTTCGATATGCGCGATAGACATTTTGAACATTTGCCAACGTAAATGTATGCAAATGCCGATGTTCATGTTTGCAATAAAGATTTTTTTGCACCCCATACGACATCGTATTATTATTTCGCATTTTTCTCGAAAAGTATGGGTCATAGAAGTAGAAGTATAGTTTTTTAGGCATTTTTATGTACTCCAAGCGAGGAATCTTAGTGCAGAGTTTGGTCGATCTGAATATGGGACACCTGTACACTGGGCTGTACGAAATAATTCACACAAACTACCGGATATGGACAGCAATTGCTTAAAATGTATTTTTTCTGTGTTGCGAGTTTTTTAAATTGCCTATTTATCATTGTATAAGAAATGAAATTTCTTAATAATAGTCTTTTTGTGTTGGAAAGTGTTCTAGGATTCATAATCTATGCTTGTTAATTTTTGTTTTCCGTAAGACAAAACTTAAAAACAACGTAAATATCAAATCCTCATCACGAAATAATAATAATAATAATAATAATAATTTTCTTCTCCTCTCCTGATATTAAACATTGGACTTTTCAATCCTATTATATACATTTTCCCTACTGATAATATATTTTTAAATAATCATTTGAAACTCGTCGATTCATTTTGAATAATGTAATCTGTTACATAATATAATTAAATACGGTAGGATTTAAAGAATATCAGATAATCTTTTTAGCAACTCTGAAAATGTAGGAAATCTTATTTATAAATAATAATTAAATTTTCGGGATTAATTATGAAAAAAAAAAAAACGTCAATACTGGATATAAGGAAAACTTCGGAGATTACAAAAATTGTGTAAATTTTTTTTTTATAATGTTTTAAGACATTTCTAAATAAACAATTGAAATAATTTTGTTCTTATGTATGAAAGAACTGTTGTATGATTAAATATATAATATTTATAAAGAAAAGTATTATATTTTAACATCAAACATATCATACATACCCTTGTGCAAAGCTCTTATAAAAAGATTATGCATACATAGCTCTTTAGCAAATTTTATCCATCATACTTCGTAAATCTTATCTATCATCTTTAAGGCTGTTAGTCAGTCAGATCTCAAATTCTCCACTCCAATGTAAATCCTATAGGCTTGGAAATGCATTCGTATTTTTAAAATTCTTCATCAGAAAATTAATTCTTTTAACTTCTTTTGCTATATATATTTTTTAAAGAATGTATCTTCTTTTTTCATTTGATAAAATATTCCTAAAATATATTTTTAATTTTATCTGAAGTGTTAAAATTTACTAACACCTGGTCAGCTTTGTCAAAATTATAACACATAAAATGTGAATTAAGTATATTTAGAAACATTTTGTCAACTAAAAAGAAACAAATATCCTCCAAGAAAAATAACCAGAAAAAACAAGTTTAAAATTTAAATTTTCTAAATTTTTAAAATTTTTACAAATACTAATGCATTTTATGACCATAAGTTTAGCATTGAAGAGGGAATTTAAGATTTGACTGACGAACGACGATACTCAGAAACTCAAAAAACAACACAGTTTCACGCCAACTATTCATGGTGCAACATAATTAAATTTTCAAACATATTTCAAATTTATAAAATGTTTACCAAAACCGTTCTCCAGTGACTGATTCTTAAACGATTAGTCTTAAAAATATCAGTTCTTTCAACAATCATAAAATAGTAACATTTGGGTAATTCAAAAAGTGTAGAAAGTTTCACAATACATTTTTAACGGAAATACACAATAAAGCTTGGGATATTTTTTATTAACGAAAACATTTGCGATAAAATTATAATATCCCAAGCAACATTTCTTTTATAAGTCAGTCATGAGTCAGTGGAACAACATTGTTTGGAACGCAACTAGCATTTCAAGGTTTTAATGTTACCATTGTTATTAAATAAAATGGTCGATATACATGAAGCAACAGTATCCAGACGCAGTATCGCGAAATATTTCTGCTGTAATTCCTGTCAGTGACCCTTGAAATAGCTCTGGGACTACTAGAGCAATAACTATCGGTGATAAATTAACCTATTCTGGTGCTAGTTTTTCTCGTTATTAATCACAGGCTTTTCGGTTCTTTCTGTGAAAACCGAGTCGTGCTACCATTTACAATTTTTGAATTATTTTATTCTTAATTTAACAGTAAATTTTGAATCACGTGATATGATAATTCAAATTATAATTTTTTTAAAATGAGTTACCGTATTTACTCGCATATTTTTCTCACATATTTTCGCATTTCTTTGGTGCCATATGTAAGAGTGCGAAATTTACGCGAGTGTTTTTGACAGAATTCATTTAAGAAAACTAAGATTTTAAAGAAAAATGGTTGCCTATAAGAATATAGCATTTGAATGCATAAATAATTAATAATAAACTATGTACAACAGTTGCACCAATTCGTAAAGAATTTTTTAACGAGGCGAAAATTTTCAGTGGCATGTAACAATAAAAAATGAAAAACACTTTAAGTTACCGAACAAATACAAAAGGTAATTTATATAGCTCGTACAGAAATATTTTATGTAACTAAATCTTTTTTTTTACCATAGAAATACATTATCACTTTATATTCAGATTCTATCCTCAGATTCAAGACCACAAACTCATGGTACGCATTTAATTTCTTTGCATATTTTTAAATTGAGCTAATAGCAAATATGCACTGCACTCACTCCGAGTATATTTCATTTCCCTCGTACTACTTTTTCTCCAGCAAAACTCTCTAATATGAGTATAAGAAGTAAATAACAATTTGTCATTTTCCTTCAACCTTACAAATGTTATTAAATCAGTACTATTTTATCAATGGATTTCTGATTTCGCATTTTAATACCACCTGCTTAATTTCGCGCAGCAGCTGAAATGAAAAATCGCAGGAAAAGTAGAGAATTTATTACTAAGAAACAAATTGAAATATAGAAAAATAATAACTCTCAGATGCATGTTAAACATTTCTCATTTTCCCAATCATTAAACATTTCCCATATTCACCATGCAAAAATAACACGAAACTTTGTTTTTTACAAAAACTTTCTTCAAAAGTAGAAAGTGTGAAAAACACACGAGAGAGTACATTATGCAAGTAGATATGGTAGTGTATTTTTAGACGCAGCATACTACATAAACATAAAAGTACCTACACAGGCATAAAATATAACTTTCTTAAAAATCCCACATTCTCCAATTAAAGAATATTTTCTTTTAAATGGGAATTCCTGATTCCATACAGACACCTTTATCAATTTTATAAGTATAATTCAGATTTCATTATATAGTATTAAATGCAATTCGTTTTTTTTAAACTGTCGTTAGGAATATAAAACATCAACATCTGTTTCATATTTAAGACTTGGCATTAATTTAAAATCCTTTATTCATTAAAAGCGAACAATTATCAAACACTAAATAAATCTACGTTGAATTTAAATGTTGAAAGAAATTAATCACTGAATTTTGATGCATTTTTTAACTTTCAATTATGTGCCGTATTTTAATTTTATGTTTTAATTCAAAGTGTAATTTACATTCTTAATTTACTTATAGAGTTTTTCACTTTCATTCAGTCGAAATGCATAAATTTCAAATGTTTTGCATACCAAATATTGCTTTCAAATCACGTTGCAAGCTGAAATTTCTATATCACTCGTAATCTAAAATATGGGATTCAGAAAATTATTCATGAGTCTCATTTATTTATTACGTGTCTGAAATATAATTGATAGATATTCTTTGCAAAGTAAAATAAAATTTACAAGTTAATGTTAGCCGCATTGAAATACATTAGTATTTAACACAATGTCACGGACATGACCTGATATAATTAGCTTCCGTGGCGTAATAAATAACAGTTTCCCATGGCGACATATTTACGTAAGAAATATTGATTCACTACAAGAATAAACAACCAAACAAAATTTCACTTTTTTAATTAAGCAATTTTCTCGTGTTCCATCCACCTTTCACTTGGGATTTATGAACACTTTTTATTTTGACAAGATAGAGTTGTCAGCTCTTAACTCAACTCCAAACCTGGAGGACCAGATCCCGATATACACCGGATACTGGGTATCTCAGGTATATAGAAAACTTTGAATACTCACTTACAATAAATAAATAAGCCGGACCTATCAATGAGATAGGTGCCCCTTAGAGGGCTCATTGGATAGGTCCAGATGGAACGAGGCGATTGGAACGGCCTTGACCTTTAGCAGGCTACAGCGCTTAGGAAAAAGATTTCCTCGAGTCGAATTTTTAAATATTTTAGAAATCATATTATAGTTTACTTTTTTGAAAAACAAATAGCTAAAGTAACTCTGTTTTGAATTATACTATTTAGATCGATGGCTTATTTACCTTCATAACTTTTGTCTTGAATGCAAAACCATGAATTTTGGCTCGCCAGATTTATTGCCATAGCCAGTATTAGATAATCCAAAATAAACCATAAATGTAAACATAGCTAACGTGTAAATTCATCATCTCTGGGGCTCGGTGATCTGGGAGATTCAATTACTTTTTGAAGTTCTCAACTGAGATGGTACTACAATCATTAAACGAAAATATGGGAGTGATGAAGAACACACTCCGCCCCATTCAAACTAAATTCTCTCAAGAATGCTCTGAAAAGTTTAATTAATAACAATTATTTTGAAAACATTTTTAACTGATAATTTTAATAATTTTAAATATCTATTAAGCGATAATCATTCGTATGATTAGATATTAATATAATATATTTAGTATCCTATTACCAGCTAGGTAGACATGGGATTTGTCAAAAAATATCAGAGACCCAAAAATTTTAAATTATTGCCTTATAATGCTGCTTAATCTTCATAATCATATCATGAGAGACGGCAGTATCTCGAGTGACGCAGCAAAAACCGAAAACCGAACGCCCAAAACCGAAATTTCTGTCACTCTCATATATACAGCTAGCAGGACATCAAAGGAAAATCGAAACGCCGACATTTAATATTTCAGTAAATATGAGGCATACCGTTTCGATTTTTTCACATTAGTCTTATATCTATGGCCTAACTCTATCCTGAAATTTATAGATTTCTACATGCAGTAGATTTTGAGATCTGAAAACCAATTTTTAAGCGAAAATGGGAGATGTAATGGTGTAATGGGCACATAGTTGTTATCTCGAAAATGGATCGAAAGATTTTTTTAAAATTAATATATTATATTAATCGATTTTAGATGAAGTGAATGAGACTTTGAGTTAACGTAGGAAAACTCTTGTTTTTTATATAATCCAGTTTCAAAATCGGACTCTTTTCTTATGCATTCTACTATTGAATAACATTAACGATTTTGGGACTTTTCACTACTTTTTATTACTGCGCAGTAAGGATGTTCATGGCTATCACGGTTACAGTTAAAAGTTAAAGCATCTCCATATCGTTGAAAAACTATTTAGATTCTTTTTTTTTTTAATACAAAAACAGTTTTTAATGCAATTTTTAATATGTAATATATATGTATTAAATTAAATTATTGCTTGTATATTTTTCTTTTTTGTTATAATAAAGAATTCCGCATTTCAAAATCTTTATTAAGTCAAAAATATTTAGATTCCTTGATTAAAATATTGAAATATTTTATAATTATATATATATGCAATTTAATTGTTATTTATATATTTAATTTGTCATATTTTAAAGGGAAAAAAGATTCAGATTTTTTTTTATCAGTTAATTTGAAACAGATTCTAATCAACGAATCAATCATCAGTTTGTTTACCCGATCTTTTCCACGCGATGTGCTGCTATGAAGTATGAAGATTTCTTGATGCGTTGAAAATCAAATTTCACAAATACTTCTAATTTAATTAACAAATACTTCTTGAATACATTTTTAATTCCATGTTGTTTATGTACGATAAAATACACTAAATTTGTAAGCTTCTGTCTCTCTTTAATAATATATTTCAAGATTAAGTATCAAAACATTCGATAGAATGCATAGCTTTGAGCCTTCATAAAGAAGAATGAAGAATACAGTACCTTTTTTTTTCAAATTTCATTTCTGAAATTTGCATTTTAAGAACAGATGATAAAGAAAAATTTATTTCTCTTCTAATATTTATTTTCATAAGTCAGAGAAATTCAAAGTTCTACCAATGTTTCTTTTGTTTGTTTTTTTCTAGTGAAAGCTGATTTTCAAATATTAAAATAGATTTTACATAATAAATCACGAAATCAGTCGTCAATTCTCGGAGCAGTGGTGGACGCGGTATTGGAAACCAAAAAATCATGACAGAGGGTAATAGCTTTAAGCAAATCTTGTAGCAAAGTATTCAGTAGTATCTTGCACCAAATTTAAGAAATGGAATTTTAAAAAAAAAGGTACTGTATTCTTCATTTTTGTTTATGTAGTTATGTAGGATCAATTTTGATTCTTGAAATATACTATTAAACAAAGACACTTGCAAACGTTAGTTTTTTTTTTTTTTTTTTTTTTTTTTTGTTATCATACTTAAACAAAATGAAAAATATATTCAAGAAGTATTTGTTAAGTATGTTAGAAGTATTTGTGAAATTTGTTTTTGAACACGACAAGAAATCTTCACAGTGCATGAAAAAATAGAAAATATTGTAGGGGATTTTTTTTTCCCTTTAGTTACTATGACCCCTAAAATTAAAAAAATATATCTCTTTTTTTTTCTTTTTTTTTTGGGGGGGGGAGGGGGTGGCCTTCATGAGTGCAAAACGCTTATACAGGTAAAACTTCTAAAATCCGGAATCGCTCGGGACTCTGCAATTCCATATTTTCGAAATTTCCAAATTTTAGAGACTGAGAAATAACAATTTAAATTTTAAATTAAAGCCAGACTTAAAAATTAGAAACACATACTGTAGAGTTTCTAATATTGTACACTTGAGCGATTCCGGATTTTAGAAGTTCTACCTGTATATGTATTAGGGTATTTCTCCATTATCCCCTCAACCACTTTCTAATTAAAAAACTTGCCAAACTACAGGATTTAACAAGTTCACGTACGTCAGATGTGTTACGCAGGCTGTTTTTTTTTTGTCAATTTCAAAGAAATAATTTTTAATTCATTTATCTGAATTTTTTAATAATATTTTACCGATTTATTAGTTGTTTTGTTTATTAAAATAAAAATGTCATTAAATAGCAACATCATGGTGTAGAAAAAAAGCATTCAAATAATGTGATGCATCGTTACGTACAAGAGATCAGTTTCAACTGACATCACAAAAATTTATCCACAAACTAAGATGGATAATTAAGAAAAATAGGTTAAATCCTAGAACAAGCAAGACGCTTGGCGTCGTCGAATTTAGTGAAGCGATAAATGAGTTTTCTTGCTACCGGTTTGTCTTCTACGTTTTTTCCACGACTTCTGTGTTCTGTTCTAGCATGAGCAGAATGCATGGTTCTGGAATTAGAGCAGGTTTTTGAGGGAATTAGACTGGATTGGTTGGTTGACAGATTAGAATATTCTAGAATAAGGTTCTATTGTCTGTGGGTTTGGTTTGTTGTGTGTCAGATTTGTTGAATTATGGCTGTAAAAAGTGTTTTATGGCGTTTAATGGTTTGCTATATGTCATAAAGGATAATTCTTGTGAAATATTAAAAAAAAAAACGAAAAATGAGAAATAAAGGTAAGTGCATTTTTGTTAATTTTATTTGATATGATGTATTTTATGCACTTTAGAGATTGCTGTAAACCAATATTTGTGCGAACATTATTGACCGCAGCTTGAATGGATTTCATGCATTCTAGAGAGTGCTGAACAGCGTGTTTTGTGCATCCAGGAATTTTTTTTCTCAGTTAATGTACGCGAAGCGTACATATATATAAGTTATTAACCAAAGTTTGAATGAATTTCATGCATTCTAGAGATTATCCTATGTTTTTATCGTGCATATCCTATGCTTAAAATCATAGAAATTTACTAGGCATGTTACATAAAGCTGCAGTATTAAGTAACATTTTTATTTTTACATAGAGAACAAAAAAATATAATTATATATGTGCAGATGGTAGATTCTTAGGAACAGCTGTCGCAGACACACCGGGGTTGGCGTGAATTTTGTTTCGCACGATTTTGGCGAGAAAACACTGTTTTCGGATATCTGTTTGGCCTAGCTTGCTAAAACAGCATGCTAGATTTCTTTTACTATCTTTTTTGGGAAAAAAAAATCAGATATAATTTTTTATTTTTAAGGCCTCATTTATTTCTTTAATTAGTTATTATTTTAAGTTTTCTTATTTAAACTACTGTGATTCAATGTAAGAGTTATTTGCTTTTAAAAATTTAATTTATTCTCGGAATTTCCAGTTTATTTATTTTTTCCTTTTAATTTAACACGATTTTTTGTATTTGATTCAATTGTTAAATAATCATTTCAGTCGCATCTACTAAATACCCCAAAAATGCTTTTGGTTAATCACTAACCAAAATAATAGTTTTAAGAACCTAGAAATGTGCACAGTATTCAGCAGAAAAATTTTACACTATGAAGCTGGAAGGTTCTGTCACAAAACAGGGAATGCTATAGACCATCTAAGCATCTTAATCAAACGAAAATAAAACGTGTAATTTTATTAAACATTAAATTAATTTGCATCAATTAATTAATTTTGTCGTTGTCAAATGCAATAATGTAGATGCATTTGACGGGTAACGACTGCCAATTTTGAACAGTACAAATAGTATAACAATGAATCGACACATACATGTGTTAGTAATCGCTGCTTTAATGAATTTCATTTATTTTATACATCGCTATATGAAAAACTTTCTGTATCCAGTTATGTTTTTTTGTTGTTGTTTTCAAGAGAATCAAATGTGTATACATATGTTAATGATAGCTCATAGCTGCTGTAACAAGTTTCATATATTTTTGAGGTTGCTGTATTCTGTGATTTTTTTTTAATTAATTTTTTTTTTAATTATGGGCGAGAAACATTCGTACATGTATCAATGACTGAGGCTTTAATGAATTAAGCACTCGGCGATAAAACTGGTGATTAAAAATGTAGAAAAAACCGGCCTAATGCAGGATTTTCAGATTTTTTTTTCCCTTCACGTTTTTTCCGTGTCCGTTTGACAAAATTCTTGATTTTCTTTCATCCAATCGCTGAAATTAGTGATTTTGAATTTAATGAAATTAATGATTTTTTTGCATCCGATGAATAAAATTTATGATTTTTATGTGCCCGATTGAAGAACTTTGTTTTTTCTGTGCCTGATCGATGAAATTATTAATTTTGATGTTAAATTATGTTACCCGTTTACTGAAATTAGTGATTTTTATGCGTCCACTTGACAAATACGTGATTTTTATGCACCCATTCTACAAAATTCATGATTTTTACGCACCTGATTGACAAAATTCATACTTTTTACGAGCCAGATTGACAAATTTTTTTTTAATCACCCGATCGACAAAATCCTTGATTTTTATACACCCGTTTGATGAAATTTGTGATTTTTATGTGCAAACTTGATGAAATTAATAATTTTTTCATGCCCGATCAACGAATTTTTTGATTTTCATGCGACCGTTTGATGAAATTTGCGATTTTCATGCACTGATAAATGAAATTCATGATTTTTACCCGCCTGTTCGACGAAATTTATATTTTCTCCCCCTATTGACAAAATTCATGTTTTTTCTATGCCGATTGATGAAATCCATGATTTTTACACATTGATCAACGAAATTCCTGATTTTTATGCTGCGAAATGACGAAATTTGCAATTTTTTCAGAGACTAATTGGTATCTAATGCAGTTTAATTCATTAGACTCTACATCGACAGGATATATCGATTTTAGTTCCAAGTTTCACCACCAGAGGGCGCTTTTCTATCTCAGGTTCTATGTGCCCGATCACAACGTGGTATGGCTCATTCGACTCAAAATCGACAGCCTCAAAGATTTCAGCTATATTTGTATAGAACAGAGTGCGCCACCTGGCGGTAGAAGATGGAACTAATGGATTTTGTAGCTAACTCGAGTTCTATGGGTCTGATCACAATGCAGTTTAATTCACTCAACTCGACATCGACAGGATATATCGATTAGTTCCAAAATTCACCACCAGGGGGCGCTTTCATATCTTGGGTTCTATGGGCCCGATCTCGACGAGGTATAGCTCATTCGACTCGAAATCGGCAGCCTCAAAGTTTTCAGCTATGTTTGTATAGAACAGAGTGCGCCACCTGGCGGTGGAAGATGGAACTAATGGATTTTGTAGCTAACTCGAATTCTATGGGTCCCATCACAATGCAGTTTAATTTATTCGACTCGGCATCGACAGAATATATTGATTTTAATTCCAAGTTTCACCACCAGGGGGCGCTTTCCTATCTCGGGTTCTATGTGCCCAATCACAATGCAGTATGGCTTATTTGACTTGAAATCCACAGCCTCAAAGATTTTAGCTATGTCTGCATAGAACAGAGTGCGCCCCTGGTGGTGGAATATGGAACTAACGGATTTTGCAGCTAACTCGAGTTCTATGGGTCTGAGCACAATGCAGTTTATCTCATTCGACTCGGCATCGACAGGATATATCGATTTTAGTTTCAAAATTCACCACCAGGGGCACTGTCTTATCTCGGGTTATACGGGCCCAATCACGACGAGGTATGGCTCATTCAACTCGAAATCGACAGCCTCAAAGTTTTCAGCTATGTTTGTATAGAACAGAGTGCGCCCCCTGGCAGTGGAAGATAGAACTAACAGATTTTGCAGCAAACTCGAGTTCTATGGGTCCGATCACAATGCAGTTTAATTCATTCGACTCGTCATGGACAGGATATATCGATTTTAGTTCCAAAATTCACCACCAGGGGGCGCTGTCCTATCTCGGGTTCTATGGGCCCGATCACGACGAGGTATGGGTCATTCGACTTGAAATCGACAGCTTCAAAGATTTCAGCTATGTCTGTATAGAACAGAGTGTGCCCCCTGGCGGTGGAAGATGGAACTAACAGATTTTGCAGCAAACTCGATTTCTATGGGTCCGATCACAATGCAGTTTAATTCATTCGATTCGGCATCAACAGGATATATCGATTTTAGTTCCAAAATTCACCACCAGGGGGCGGTGTCCTATCTCGGGTTCTATGGGCTCAATCACGACGAGGTATGGCTCATTCGACTCGAAATCGACAGCCTCAAAGATTTCAGCTATGTTTGTATAGAACAGAGTGCGCCCCCTGGCGGTGGAAGATGGAACTAACAGATTTTGTAGCTAACTCGAGTTCTATGGGTCCCATCACAATGCAGTTTAATTTATTCGACACGGCATCGAGAGGATATATCGATTTTAATTCCAAGTTTCACCACCAGGGGGCGCTTTCCTATTGGGTTCTATGGGACCGATCACGACGAGGTATGGCTCATTTGACTCGGAATCGACAGCCTGAAAAATTTTAGCTATGTTTGTATAGAAAAGATTGCGCCCTTTGGCGGAGGAAGACGGAACAAACGGGTTTTGCCATGCATTTTCATCCTTCTAATTGTGTTACTCTCTCGCTGTATAACTTTAAAGTTGAGTCTTGGACTCCTCTCTTCGGGCCACCACCCTCATATTTTTATCGTAGTCCTAGGGATATTTTTAACACTTTCCAACCTAGTTGAAAAGTGTTTATGACTTCGGTTTGTCTGGCCGTCTGCCGTCTGGCCGTCTGCCGTCTGCCGTCTGTCCGTGCTCTAACTCCCGTAAATATGCTCGGATTGCCCTGCAATTTTTATATGTTATAATCGTTATCTATAGCATGTTCCCTATTTCAACGGAAGTGTGTAGCACTAATAGTTTTTTTACAGGGACAATCAAAAGAATTCCGTTACATTGCGGTCTATGGGGAAAAATCATTTGCGGTTTATTTAAATAATGTTTCACTATTTTAAACGTATTGAAATTTATACATATCACTAAGGTGCATTAGAAGAAGCTTAATATGGAATAGGGTGTACATAGCACTTATACTTACTTTACAGGGACAGTCAAAAGAATTCCGTTACATTACGTCTATGGAGGAAAATCGTCTGCGGTTTATTTAAATAATGTTTCACTATTTTAAACGCATTGAAATTTATATAAGGTTCATTACAAGAGACTTACTACAGAATATTGTGTGTATAGCAGTCATCGTTTATTTACAGGGACACACAAAATAATTCTCTACTGTATGTTAACAATAATTCCTGGATGTTCGTTTTAAGTTACTGAATGCGATTTTAATTTTAAATCGCTTTTTGTATATTACGTGGTGTGTATAAATTCTGTAGATCCTATACAGGGAAGCACAAAAGTTCGGGAACACATTTCCGTATTATTTAACTCCAGACGGAGACTTTTAAACTGTGCTACGTGTTTCCTAACTGAACTCAAATTTAGCATCCTATGTAGTATATATACAAATCTATAGATCCTATACAGGGCTGAATAAAAGTATTCGGATTACTTAGATGTTATCTTTTAGCTTATTAAAGAGTATGATTCGTAAAATTATTTTGGAAGCGTTGGAAAGTGTTACATAATCTATGCTTGACGCATGATTTTTCGTTCTTGTTTAGCATTTCTTTAAAATTTTATTTTAATGATTAATTTATACCCTATGCTTAATTTCGACTAATTGACATTTTCATCAATAACCGCAAAAAAGTAATGATATCAGTACAAAAACCCTTAACGGGTTAAAAGTTGTGACGCAGTACTTTCTTTTGGCTCTAAGAATTTTAAATATGGATCTTAAAAGCAATGATATCAAATTTGAGTGACGCTATGTTAATAATATTTTTAAAAATCATCATTTTCTTTTTAGTTTTATTTATATTCACAGGTGCAATTATTATCTTAACATGAAAAAGTTATTATGAAAAAATTATTCGCTGATGCTTTTTCATTCAGATCTCTCAGAAATTCAAAATATGGGTTTTAAAAGAAATGATATCAAAATTTGAGTGACACCTTCACGTGAATTTAGTAGGATTGTTTTAAAATTCAATTTAAATTATTTTTCGTTTGTCTTCTAAAGTATATTTACACATACAAACAATACTTTTAATTTTTCAATACACTGTTAAATATATTACTTTTACTGAGAGTATATTATGAATTGAAATGTATTTATTTCAATAAACTGATTTATGTTTTGTGCCACGCTATCCAAAATCATAAGTAAAATTTATGTAAATGATTATTTTGCGTCATAGTATCCAAACAAAGGGAAATGTATGCAAGTGGATAATATGACGCAAAATAATCATTTACATAAATTTTACTTATGATTTTGGATAGCCTGGCACAAAACATAAATCAGTTTATTGAAATAAATACATTTCAATACATAATATAGGCTCAGTGAAAGTAATATATTTAACAGTGTATTGAAAAATTAAAAGTATTGTTTGTATGTGTAAATATACTTTAGAAGACAAACGAAAAATAATTTAAATTGAATTTTAAAACAATCATACTAAATTCGCGTGAAGGTGTCACTCAAATTTTGATATCATTTCTTTTAAAACCCATATTTTGAATTTCTGAGAGATCTGAATGAAAAAGCATCAGCGAATAATTTTTTCATAATAATTTTTTCATGTTAAGTATAGGTGCAGATTCACGGTCGCCAGTCGCCACGTGGCGACTAAAGTTTTTGCTTTGGCGACTAACTTTCTATGTTTAAGTCGCCAAGTGTTTTACCTGGATGTCCCTTTTCCGCTGAAAGGCAGATTTCCGCTTTATTTTTAATATGAAATCCGGGGATTCTCCTCCATAATTCAGCAATACTTAGCTCTATTTTTTTCTTTTTTCTATTGTCCATAATTAAGAAATATAATTGAACATATTCGCAAATTGCAGATTAAAAAAAAATGGAAATATCCGCAGAATAAAAAAAAATTCATGTTGATATGTGTCGCAAATGAACTCTGTGCCGATGGCATGCCACAATAAGCCCGCGACACAATAAAATTTGTGCCGAGAAGAGAATAAATTTATAGCTTTGTAATTTTTCAGATATGTTCTTACAGGTACACACAGATATTGGCATGCGATTCTTCCACGAATTAGCAAAGCTCCTCGAATTATCATTATTTCTTTATTTTTAAATTTCCACAAATCAATTCGCCAATCATGAAAAGAAATCTAAAATTTCGTCAATCGGTCGCGAAATTCGTAAAATCGGTCACTGAAAAATTTTGCAAATTTCATCAATCGCTCGCTAAATAAAACCACGAATTTCATCAATTGCTGATGAAATAAAACCGCGAATTTCACCAATCGGTCGCAAAACAAAACCGCGAATTTCCCCAATTAGTTTCGATGAGAAAAAAAAAAAAAAAAAAAAAAAAACCGCGAATTTCGAGAAGAAAAAATAAATGTACATTTCATTAATTGGTCGCGACAAAACCACGAAGTTCATCAATCGATTGCAGAAAAAAAATTGTGAATTTCGTCAAGGAGTTGTGATAATAAAACATGAAAAACGGCGATCGGTCACAAAAATTAAAATTTTTTTTTGTCTCCATAGGGATTTAAAAAATCTTTAATAAAACCTTTAAAAAAATCCCCTTGCAACAAAAGTTGCAATGAGGCTTATAGTATTCAATCTTTCTCCACCATCCTTGAAAATGTCAGAAATTTTTTAATTTATTTTATTAAAATCTAAAACCTAAAAGAAAATAAATCTTCTCCATATTTTTTTCATATATATTTATTTTTAATTTTGATTTTTATAGACATATTTTCTTATGCAAGTTTCCTACGTTGAGCATTTATTTTCAGCTATAAAAATCCTTTTTTTTTGGGGGGGGGAAAGGGGAAGTTTATCTATAGATAAAAAAACTTTAGAGAATCGTTTATTCACAAAAGATTCAGGCCTTACATTACAAAATTTATTCCTACAAACTGTATGCAATTATGATGGGAAGATTCAATATTCCATTGTCCAAATTTAATTGATAAAAAAATATTGTTATGTGTTTGTTTCACAATGTGGCCACTGGATTTTTTGGGTTTAGGAGCCACTGGCTCCTTCCAGATTTTGGGAATCTGCAACTATAATGTTACGATAATAATTGCACCTGTGAATATAAATAAAACTAAAAAGAAAATGATGATTTTTAAAAATATTATTAACATAGCGTCACTCAAATTTGATATCATTGCTTTTAAGATCCATATTTAAAATTCTTAGAGCCAAAAGAAAGTACTGCGTCACAACTTTTAACCCGTTAAGGGTTTTTGTACTGATCTTAATCACAGCAATGAAAAGTAAAACAATCGTATTTCGCCTATATTTCTGTAAGAAAAGTGAACTTACATCATTCATACAAATAAAAGCTTCTTGTCCACTGATCTGACTAAAGACATTATATATATGTATATCTAATGCATATTTTTTAAACCGCGTTGGAGGTAGAGAAAAAAGGGTGAAAACAATTAAATTGTTTTCAAACGACTACCATTTTACCAAATTTCGCTTAATTTCATTTAGAAAAAGTTCGTGCCCCAGTCCCCCCCCCCAAATTGACTGTGTTTTCTAAACAAAATCATTTTGTTTGGTTCAGATGACAAAGACAAGCTGTGCACTACACAGTGCAGGGTAATGTGCACACAGAATATCCATATGGAAATGACAATATCGCCACAATTTTAATATTTATTTTATAATAAAACTAGCTGTTACCCGTGACTTCGTTCACGTAATATTTAAAGAAAATTAATACATTAATTAAGCAACATGTACAATTAACAAACACTTTATAATATTTTATAGTAGAAAATACTTTTGATAATCACAACTTGCGTACTTTCGTTCTTATATATACAATTATATAAATTTCTTTCATGAGCTTGAAAAAACATACTTTTTCAATATGATTAAGTAGGGAACACATTTGTTTCTTTGTTATACTATTTTATCATTTCTATTTATTCCATTTTACATTTATTCCGTTCATGCAAATTGATTTAAGCTTTCGTGTCAAAGAATATTTTTAAAGTATTATATTAGTGAATATTTTTGAGGAAATTTGTTAATTATAGCATGTCACTTTAGATATGACTTTTATTTGATTAAAATAATCTAAAAATAAACATTAATTATGTTCCGATTACAAAACACTTCACATCTTTAAAAAGCCTAAAAGCTTATTTCTTAAGGAATAGAGTTCCTTATTTATTTCAATGGCGAAAAAAATCTGAAAAAGCACCCCAATTACGGGTAAACATTGTCAAATTCCCAAATGCTCTAAATTATGAAATATAGCATAATTATAGTAACTGTCCAAATTCTAAATACTACTTAACCCTTACCGCCCCATTAAATTTTAATATGAAGACGAAGATGCTCTTCTTTTACGTTAATCCATTATTTTAATGGAATATTCCCCTTCGTTTTACAATTTCGTATAATAGTGTAATAATTGAATCTGTGTGTTTTCCAAATACAACTTAACCCTTATCCCCCCTTTAAATTTTAACATGCGAAAAAAGATTCTCTTCTTTTTCCATTATTTAGAATTTGATTTAAATGGTAAATTTCTAATCAAGAAAATTGCCCTTCTTTAATTTTTTGAAATATAGCATAATAATAGACTCTGTTCGTTTTCCAACTACTATTTAACACGTATTTCTCTTTTAAATTTTCGTATGAGAAAAATGATATCTCCGTGACGTTCGAGTTTTTTGCTATTTTATATGGTAAAATCCTGCCTTCTTCTAATTTTGTAAAACAGCTTAATTATAGACCTGTGTATTTTCCAGTTACTACCTAACTCTTATCTCCCAACTAAATTATATCATGAGTAAGACAATACTCTTCTTTTTAAATTATTTATTATTTTAAACGGAATACTTTCTTCTTCCCATCCCCTTTTTGAATAATAATATAATAATAGACACTGTTCATTATCCAATTATTGTTTAAATCTTATCTTGTAATTAAATTGTAACATGAGAGGCGATGCCATTCTTTTTGAATTATTTATCAAGATATTTACACGGAATACTTCCCATCTTTCCTCAAATTTTGAATAATAGTATAATAATAGACAAATTCATATCCCAATTACTAAGTTACCCTTTTCGCCCCTTGAAATTTTATCATGAAAAAGAAGATGCATTTCTTTTTCAATTATTAAGAAATTAATTTATATGGTTATCCCTCTCCACTCTTTATTAATTTTTTTCAATATAGCATAATTATAGACTCCATTTTCCAACCATTACTTAATGCTTGTCTCCCCTTTCAAGTTTCATGCGAGAAAAAAGATGTCTGCTCCTCGTGTCTTTTCTTATTAATATGTTAAATTTCCCCCTTAATCATTCTTTTAATTTTGCAAAATCACATATAATATCCATTATACAATTGCTACTTAGCCCTTATCTTGCCATTAAATTTTAATATGAGTAAGACGATGATGCCCTGTTTTTTTAATTATTTATTATTTTAATTGGAATATTTTCACTCACCCCCTTTCAAATCTTGAATAAATAACAAACACTGAATTTTCCAACTACAAACCTAACCCATATCTCCCATTTATATTTTATACAGTTTAACATAAGGAAGCAGATTCCCTTCTTTTATTTAGATGCTAAATGTCCCTTTTTTAATTTTTTTGAAATACAGCCTAATAATGGACGCTCTTTATTTTCTACCACTACTTAAGCTTTGACAACTCTTTAAATTTGTATATGATAAAAAAGATGTTTCCGTCAAGACATTACAGTTTTTTGTTATTTTATATGGTAAAATCCCCTACCCACCTTTTTTAATTTGTATTATAGCTCAATTACAGATACAGTCCATTTCCCAATTACTAGTTAACCCTTATCTCACCTTAAAATTCTGACATGAAAAAGAGTATGCCTACTTTTTCAATTTTGTATAATTTCACGAAGAATAATGTCCCTATTTCTCTTTATTTTTTTAATAATAGTAAAATAATACGCATTTTCCATTTTATAATTACAACTTAACCTTTATCTCCTATTTAAATTTCAACATGAGATAGAAAATGCTCTTCTTTTTCACTTATTTAAATTTTACAAGGTCCACAATTTTGGAAATAATTTAGTTTAAGGCTCTGATGATTATTCAAATCATTCACTATTTGAACATTAATTCACACTTATAACTTAACCCTTGCTTTTTCTTAAAAATCTAAATTGACTGCGATAATGTACTTTACTCTATTTTATTTAGCCTACTTGGTTCAAAACCTGTTTTGGATTCTGGTGAATTGTAATATAAAACAAAAGTAACTTGCAAAGCAAATTAAAAAAATTTATTTATTTCCATATTATTAAGCCCGAGAAGGGACAGATATTAAAATTATTTTATTTAGTCAATGTTACAATAATGTTGCATTTTTATATTAAATCTTGTTCAGTCTATTAATTTTTAAAAATTAAATTTTAATTTGAAACATGATATTAAAGCATCTATAAAACATTTCATTTAGTGTAAATGAAATCTAAATAAATCTTCAACCTTTTTAATTATTTGAATTTCTCACGTTTCTTGTGTGTTAGAATTTGCTACAGCACAAATTTTGCATAATGCATGTAAAACTGAAAAAAAAGTTGAAGATTTATTTAGATTTCATTTCAACTAAATGAAATGTTTTAAAGTTGCTTTAATATCATGTTTCCAATTTAGATTTATTTTTTAAAGATTAAATAGACTGAACAAGATTTAATATAAAAATGCAACATTATTGTAACATTGACTAAATAAAATAATTTTAATATCTGTCCCTTCTCGGGCTTAATAATATGGAAATAAATTTATTTTTTTAATTTGCCTTGCAAGTTACTTTTTTTTTAAATATCTCAAGTTTTTTAATAACAAATTAATATGAAGCAGATAAGATTCGCACGAGGCAAGTATGTAAAAGACTGCACAGATCAAAATCAGCATTGGTAATATAAATATACAGTTCAAACATTGATTATTCTGTAAACAATTAAAATAATACAAGTAATTTTTAACAAAAAAAAAAAATGTATATATATAACGGACTTCAATGGATGTTGTTTCTCATCTTCATAATAATAATAATAAACGAATCATGTTAATTTATGCAAATAATTTTATTCAATTGTGCAAAATACGTTTGCAACCACTTTGGAAAGAGACACTAGTAAGCGGTGTGTGAAAGCTATCCATAAAATCTTATGTTTTTTTATGACATAATAAGAAAATAATAATAACGAGTATATATGTGTAGAATGTTATTGCTAGCGGGACCCTAAGTTACATCGGTGCCTCGAATCTTGTAAAACCTTGAACCAAACGAACCTCCGACCCGGGTCCCCGCTGCCTTCGGCACCGGATAATCCCTTAATTTGCACATTGAATAGTATAATCCTCCAACCGAACGAACCTCCGACCCGGGTCCCCGCTGTCTTCGGCACCGGATGATCCCTTAATTTGCACATCGAATAGCATAAACTTCTAACTGAACGAACCTCCGGCTTGGGTCCCTGTAAAATATATAGTATTATTTATTTATACTATTATTATTTATTAATTATATATTATTTATTTATATTAATTTATAGTATTACTTATTTATACGACTGCTATAAGGTGCCTGCGGCACCGTATAACAGTCGTGCTGCGCATGCGCTGCATAATATGATTAATCGGTCACAGACCTTTCCAACGATATATCACATGAGGGGTGTGTGCAAAACTTTAGTAAAGTACCTCCCTTGGGGGGGGGCAAAGTGGGGAGATCGACACCAGAGATGCATAATATGATTAAGTGGTCACAGACCTTTCCAACGATATATCACATGAGGGGTTTCGGCAAAATTTTGAAAAATGCCCCTCTTGGGGGAGGGGGCAAAGGGGGGGATGGACACCGGCGATGCATAATACGACTAAGCGGCCACAGACCTTTCCAACGATATATCACATGAGGGGTTTCGGCAAAATTTAGAAAAGTGTCCCCCCTTGTGGGCAAAACGCCCCCCCCTCCCCATAATTTATGATGGGGCTTCATTAAAAAAAAATTATGTTATGTGTTATAAAATATCGTAAAGTTTAAAACAGATCGCTTTATTGTATTTCCTAATTGTGTTCGCGCTCTTCCACCTCCCCTGCCGAAAGGGCAAAACGTCCACCCCCCCCAACCCCCTCCACATAGTTTGTGACGCGGCGTAATTCTTAAAATCATATCATTTACCCATAATGCAGTTTCGAAGCCAGGGAGATGGAATAAGGGTGGAATAAAGGATAAAATAATAATCTATCTTCCTGGTCGAAGCCTGACAGGTCTGTAAAGAAAGTAACAACACCAGTTTTTTGATTGGAGGATTTATTTTTTTACAAAATTAGGTGTTTTGAAGAAAATTTGTGGAAACGCGTACAAAAAGTGGGAAAAACTCTAGTAAATTAACTCGTTCAACGGCATTTGCTATGTTAGAATAGCATGGGGAAGTCGCGCTGGAAATAAATAAGACTTGCGCTGCCGCGCAAGTCTTAATAAATTATTTTTCTATAATCACTTAACCTTTCCCAATTCCTGTGTAGCTAGCTGCACGCTCTTACGTTTTTGCTGATTGGAACTTGGTTAGACGTTTGAATTTGTAATAATGTTAGGTATGTTATTCTGCTAAATGTTTTGGCCATGTTCATTCTTATGTTTTACTCTACAGCTAAATGATTATGTAACTGCACTTTCTTAAATTATTGATGATTTCATAAATTTTGAAGTATTGCTTTGCACAACCCCTTTTTTAGTGCTATTTTTTATTTCTAGTTCGTTGCGTCTGTGGATGGACCGATTTAATTTTGAACTGTTTTCTCCCGTTATATCTCCTCTCTTTAAAAAGTAATTACTTCTATTTTTTTTTCAGGTCTATTACTTATCTTAGTCATTTTCGGAAGTATTGGCTTCTGGTTTATGCTTTTACCTTTCTTACAGGATACTATTCCACCCTTTATTTCAATGCGGTGGTTTTTTTGGAGTTTGCCACCGATTTGCTTTTCCTCCTGATCTCATTTTATAGTCACCTAATATTGCATTTAGTCTTCTGAATGATATTTATTCTGCTTTTACTTGACATATATATATTTATAATATATTTGATAAACTTAGTTTTTAATTTCAGCAGTTATTTTATTTCTTTTTACTAGTTCGATTATTATATCAGTTGCTTATATTTATTCCGGTATAAACTAACAGATTATAGTTTATCTGACATTAAATCGGAAAATGAAATGAAGAAAAATACTTCTTCCTCAACCATGTATAAGCTCATAAAGGAAGTGAAGGCCAAACCAGGTAATGGGAAGGAAAAACTACAACGTTTTGATCCAATCAATTCTCCTACAAAAAAACAACACTCTTCATTAATCCCAGATGTTGCCATTGACATTCTTAAGCATGTCTGTCCATGCTATAGTAATATACCAAAATAGGTAGTTCAAAAAATGTGTTCCACTCAAATTAAGCAAGCACACATCAAAAAAATCTACGCTTCAAAACAGAATAGGTTGCAGTTTCTGGAGCTCGAACTTGACAACCTCAACACACATCAACAAACAAAACAAGCTTGCTCTCTCTCTCTTGTAGATCAGCTTATTTTAAAAGAACTTATTGATGCCAATGTAGTGATAGTGACGACATTACAGACAAAGATAGATAATTTAACCAATGGGGAGACCTGCGATCACGGAGACCTTACATACAAAGATACATAATTTTAGTTAGGGAGCTGCGTTTTCCTATGTGTTGCAGACTAATACAAATCTCTTGTCACATTACATAACATTCTACATTCATTTAAGGACACATCTTCTAAAATAATAGAAGCAGTAAACAATAATAATGAATATGCTAATCACCACACGGACGTCAGCTCATCGTCAATCTGTATCAAACAGTCTGTATCATTTCCCACAATATCAAAAAGCCATTTTCTTAAATGATCCGTCTTCATTATCCTTAAACAACATTAAAGTTACCATTGCTAAGAGTTACCTCCTCAATCCAGGTGACTTCCGCATTCTTCGATCTGACTCTTCTTAACTTTCAGATTGTAATAATTGCCTTTTACATATTTATATTTCCTGACATATCTTAAAGATTCTTAAAGATTCTGAGGGTCTTTCCTTAGGTACTATCCAATATAGGTGAGACCCCACAAAACTATTTACAGATGTTACAATTGCCAGCAACTTAACCACCTGACAGAAACCTGCCCAAATAACACTCGAGGTATCAATTGAGGCTTGAAACATACGGGCAATGATTGTTCAAAAACTGCTTCATGCAACAACTGTATTCCTGCTATCCAAGCATGAAATTATTTTGAACTCTGCATCCTCGGAATCAGAATGCCCCTCCTTATCAGAGAGCCTGTTACAAGGAAACATCTCGCCTGAATGTGAAGTTTCAGCTTTCAAATGATCAATATTTCAATCAGGGCCAGGATTTGACTTTTGGGCTCGCTGTTCTTCAGAACAATTTTCTTCGGCTCCATCCTCACTCACCATGGTTGGTCGATGTGTGATAATTATTTATTCGTCAAAAGTCACCTATCAATAATTTAGAATATCAAAACTTAACTACAGATGTTATCTTGTTTTTATACAATATGAATGTTCATAATTTATCAACGCTTTTTGTGTAAATACCTGCTATCAATCTCAATCGCCTATTTGTCCCTACTCGTTCTTTTTAACTATTTAAATGTTTATTTGCCATTATAGTGCCTATCATCTCTCCTTTTATTGACAGTTATAAATCTGCGTATCAGCCTCGTACCAATGAAGACCTTTTGAATTTACTATCTAAAACTTAATGCTGTCCATTGTCGCGTTGTTAGCAGCATTCTTGTACATAATTTGCTTTTTATACGCAATCATTCATTTTCTGTTTACCGCTCTTTGTCTGCCATTCGGTGGTCTAGTTCTTAAAGAACTATAGCTTGTAGCCACTAATAATCATTTTTAAGGAACTTCTGTGGTTTTACATGCCTGTGTGTCTCCTCTTGGGACTGTGCTGTGTTCGATCTCCTACGACTACGTATTAAGGGATCTCCATCGGAGCGAAATTGAGTATACACTTGGACTTGGACCTTTAGGTATCCTATCTCCCTTACTCAGTCATTCTCCCATCCGCCTATATCACTCACGGATATAATAGGCCGTAACAAACAACAGACAAACAACCAATAATTCATTTCGTATTTTTGTTCGGTTAAGTGTCAGATTCTGGACAACACACTATCAGATTCGTGTCGAGACGCTGTTGAAAGATTTTCATATTTAACCCGCGTTATCCGCTTGGCAGTATTTCGTGCCAAGCATTGATACCAATTGGGCATGTTTATTTTTGTTCAAATTGGATAATTGGTACCACATTTTCACATAGATATATTCGCCTTATTTAATGTCTTATTTAATAACAGAAGGGGAATGCTACTATTTCAAAAAAGGGTATCAATCAAGTCATTTGAAAGGTAAAAAACAAGAAATAATTCTCGGAACAAATGGGTTAATAATAGCTTAGTGTTTCACGATGATCGTTTTCTATTAACATACTATACCAGTTACTATAATAAACCGATCGAAAAACATAGAGCTCAGCGCAAAAAAAAAGACGGGAAAAGAAGATATGGAAAACGTCAAACCTAAAAATAAAATAGAGTAAAAATTTTCTTAAATATTTAAAACTCTCTATATTAAAAAAAAGTAACCACCGCCGCGGCCGCCGCTGTCAATTAAGATTTTGTGCCTTGAAGTCTTTCTGGACTAATAGCCAGAAAACTATTGCAAATAAAAATTTAAAAATTGGTGGTTTTATAAAGAAATGTTCGATAAACACGCTGAAGTAGACAGTTTTTAAATCGAAGAATTATTTTAAGAGATTTAAAATCAAAGTTGGTCAAAACAGTTTTCAGAAAAAAGTTTTATAGAAACGAAAACTATGCACAGGAATTTAAACATAATTTGTAAGGATATAGTTGACAAGGTTGGGGTGTGCAGACTGCAATTATTTTTTTAATTTGACACAATTTTGAGGTTATAATTCAATTTTTTATTCAAAATTTTCATTATTTTGACGAAGATTTATTTCATATTTCATAAATTCCATTATTTGATCGTTGCCAATTTGTAAAATAGCGCACGTAATAATATTCCCTTTCAATTAAGGATTGTATTAACACGTGACTATTAAAAACAGAAATAAAACTTTAAAATAATAATTAAATGATCAAACAATAAATGTAGAAAGTAACGGAATAAAAAATATACTTGCGCGTGAATATTAAAAAGATAAATAATTAAATTATTCCGCGTTTTCAAAGCATTAAGTAGAGTAAGATGAATTTATTTCGACAAAATATTTTATCTATTATTGCAAATTTTAAAACAGCGTAATTAATAATATTTCCGTTCAATTAAAAGTATATTTTTACGTTTAATAATTACGTTTAAATCAACGAAATAACTAATAAATTGGTAAAATATAATTAAAAATACAGATAAACGTTGAACTAAAGATCACTCGATGACATAACTACCACGCGTAACGCATCTGGTATCAATTGAATGCGACGCCACAGATATGCACTTTTGGCTTTAAATCCTATATTTTGGCGACAGTTCATTTCTTTTATAGAAAGTAGTAGTCGGGATAATGGAGTAATACCCAATTTTCTATAGCATCGTTATAAAATTTCCTGATGCCATGACATTGCTTACTTAACCATTTTGCACGAGTTGATTTTCAAATGTTTAATTAACCTTATTTTATCAACAGTTGTTAGCTGTCTCGACAGCAGTCGATTCGGCTTTAAAATCCCTTGGTCAAAGGAAAATGAATGGAAACCCGATTATAGCAGATATTACAGCGAGCAGCCGATTACACAACGCCGATTATAGCAGCCGATTACAGCAGGTCGTTTAATTATAATTCAATCTTCCGCAATCGTTTTAAGGTTGATCAAATCAGAGTGTTTTTACAGTTTGTGGTGTCAGAACGGGGGTTGGCGAGCGTAGCTCGTAGGGGGCAGAGCCCCCTCGTATAATATATAAATATAAAGCGTAATATATGGAAAGCGTCAAGCCTATAAATAAAATAGAGATAAAAATTTCTTAAATATAAATATATATATATATATATATATATAATATAAAATCGTTTTATTTATTTTTATTTGGACACGTTATTAAACGTGAATTGAGTTGTATTTGAAAAATATATTTTAATATGATTAGTAGCGAAATGAATGGAAATATATATTAGTTAAATTATTTTTTGTGGAGAATTTATTATTTCCTAATTATTTGAATAGCGCACATTTTATCCTATTATATTAATTGTGATTTCTAAATATTAAATTATATTTCAGTTAATTAAACATTTATTGAAAACATATGCAATAAAAATTAAATAATAATAATTTTATTAAACATGGGCTTTTCGAATAATGAATTGAGTTGAAATGAACATTTTATTTAACTGATCGTCTTAAATTACATTACTACAAGGTTATTTTTGTCATATTCTGTAAATATCATTTCTTATTTATAATTATAGTTGATTTGTTGTAACAGGATAAATTAGATAGTTTAATCAAATATATGAATGCAATAGATTCATTTTATAAATATGGTGTTTTTTTATTTATTTATAGAATTCAATTAAAAATGAATTTTAACAAAAATTGTTATTTTATGCGTTTTATTCTGTTTTGTATAACAGAAAGATGTTACATATACACAATTTTATGTATTGTTAAAGAAATGCAAACAGCATTAAAACTAACAGTCTTTTAGAAAACTAATTAACAAAAGTTGATGAAAAATTCTGGAATAGCCACACGCAGTAAAAGTTATAAAAACGGAATCGTCCGAAACTGCAAAAATATTATTTTATTAAAGAGGTTTCCATCCCACAAGATATATTTTTATGACACCCCTTTCGATGAGACAATAAAATGTTACCATTTAAAACAGGATTCCGTTATAGAAGATTTTTACAGGTTTTATTCTACTTCGTTGAATAAATTTTTTAACGGTTATTTTTTGCAGATTAAATACACTTTAACTAGTATTTATATTAGTTTAATCACGTATAATTATGTTAACAATAAAAAGAACAATTAGTTTTTCGCATTTTACATGAGAATCTGTTTTTTCAAAACAGTTGGACAAAAAAGAAAAAAATACCCTTATCACATTTTTTTGCACAAAACATTATCTATAAATCGTCATGAAATATAAATGGACATCAGATTTTGAAAGCTTCATTTAATGCAAAAAATATCCCTGATGATCTCTAATTTTCGATTTTGCTTACCCATGATACGTATACTGGCTTCCAAAAGTTAAGGTACAACCGGTTTTTTGTGTCTAATTTTCAAATGAATGAATATAGAAACAACAAATTTGGAAGGAATGTGCGCTAAACTGTTATTTATTAAATGCGACATAGAAATTCACTTTAGTTAAACGTATAAATGAAATTACAACAAAAAAGCACTCATGGTGGAAAATTCCATGCTTGGAGAAATCAGTACATCGCAGTAATATGCAGTAAAATGTGACAGAAACATTAAAAAACTGGTTCTAATACGGGATATGTCCGCCCCGGACTTGAATGCATTGGTGGCATCAACTTTCCATGCTCTCAATTAAATTGTCTGACACCGAAATAGGTAACGCTGACCAGACTTGGAGTAAGCCATGTTCCAGCTCATTTAATGACCTTGGAGGAGGACTTAAAGCCGCAACCTGTCTTCCAATATAGTCCCAAAGATGTTCTATCGGATTCAAGTCTGGAGAGTGAGCTCGCCATTCCATTCTCTCCAAACCGTCATCCTCAAGATAATCCTCAACAAACACAGCTCGGTGTGGTCTCGCATTATCATCCATTATAATGAAACCACTGCCAATAGCACCGGCATATGGGCACACATATGAATCAAGGATCTTATCCCGATATCTCGCACCAGTCACAGTTCCTCCATGGAACACATGCAGATCCGTGTGGCCTCCGAGTGAGATGCCTGCCCAAACCATGATTCCACCGTTTCTGAACCTGTGTGTTTCGACAGTGTTTGATTGATGGTATTAAGTGCATTGTTCTCTCCAGATCAGAAGACGTCCTGAATTGCTCTCCAGTGTGAATCTGGACTCGTCTGTGAAGAGTACAGAAGCCCACTGTTGTCTGGTCCAGGAAACCTGTTCTCTTGTCCAACATAAGCGGGACCTTCTCTGTCGTCTGTTGAGGACACACACACAACTGGTCGCTTTGCATAGAGACCTGCATTGTGAAGACGTCTTCGCACCGTAGTAGCGGAGATTCTTCTCCCTTATGCTGCAAAGTAGTCTGCAATGAGTTGCGGCACAATAGTGCGTCTTCTCCTTCGGGCCGAAAGAGCTAGAAACCGGTCTTCTGCAGGTATTGAACACGTGGGTGGCCTGAAACATGTGTTCTGGACACAAAATCTTCGGATTCATACTGATCCCAGAGTCGTTAGACTACACTGCGAGACACATTGAGCCGTCTAGCAGTATCGGCCTGTGACAACCCCATTTCCATCCATCCTACCGCTCGCCACTTTAATGAATCGGGCAAACGACTTCTTCTAGACATTTCCAGACTCTACTGGCTGTTGTAAACAAAACTGACAATAATAGTTCGAATACAACTAAACTTACACGCGAAATTACGAAGGCTTCGTAGTTGCATATTTTTCTCTCATTCACAAATACCTATTCTTTTCTATAAAATAAGAGTGGTAGCTGTAATTTTTGCATAAGTTTTTTTAAAGCTTATTATTGTCATTCTTATAAACTATGAAGTTTAATCTGATTGCGATTTTTTGTTTGCTGAGCTTCGAAAAACATGTTGTACTTTAACTTTTGGAGGGCAGTGTAGTATAGGGTAAGTCTTGTAATCGTTTTGAAAATCGAAAAAAAAATTGACGAATTTACACGTTTCAGACACTGGAGATTCCGAAAAACATATTTTTAGAAAAAAAAAATTGTCGTCCGTCTGTGTGTCTGTATGTCTGTGTGTCTTTAAACGCTCTATCTCCCAAAAAATTGAGATAGAGACTTGAAATTTGGTATGTACTTAGTATGTAATAATGGGAAGAAGCGTATTGAATTTCAGTAACCTCGATTATACGGAACTATTTCTTTCGGATTCTAGAAATATTCGTTCTGATAAAAGGTATATAAAAATTTTCGAAATTGTTTATTTTAAGGAGTAAATATAAAAGACAATAAAAAAACATAAATTTTGCATAAAGCATGAAGTCGATCCGATAATTAGTTGTCGAGATATTTGTAATCCTATTTTTCATGACCCTGTATTTCAACCAAATTTCAATTCAAAGATATATTTCAATTGGAAATGAGACGCTTAATCAGATGCAATAAACCGCTAGTTAATAGGATTATTTTTTTGGAGTTATAAGGATGTTTCTTTTAAGCAATTCAGTAATCGAGCCTTTAAAGTTTATGACGTCATCAAGCCACTCTTTTTTTCGAATTGAAATGCATTTTATAAGTAGTTTTCACATTTTTTATTTTAATATTTTATATTATGTATATCCATGATGGGTAAGTATTACTGTGGGCCCCAACGACTAGTTTATATATTCTTCGAATTATTTTTGCCTTATATTTGATAAAAATTACAGCCGCAATTTAAATGTCAAATTATGTTCTTTAAATAAATTATGTTAATGAAATATATCTTATCAGCTTTAGTTCCTGATTTATATGTATAACATTCTTTTTAAAACATTTATGACGTATCTCAAAGATAAGTCTTATTCCATTATGGTGAATTGAAATATTTTTTATTTAACAATATTTATAACACTTCTTTAAAAAGTAATTTTTAAAAGGATAAATCACTACATATTTTATTTATGTATAACATGAAACATAAATAGCGACGTAATTGATAAGTATAATGTATCATATAATTTCAGATTTAAATCCTTTTACAAAGCGAACTATCAAGGGGAAGTAAAATTATTGATTTTTCTCAAATTGCCCAATACCTTTGGCATTTTTAGAGAATAATAAATCTTGATTACCACACTACAAACATCTAGTTCGAAGAATTAGAGAAAAGAACGTGTTTTTACCATATTTATCATGTTAAAAAAAGAGAAAAAGGAAAATTACCGCCAACATAAGCGATTTAATGTTATCGATTATTTTTATGGTGGTACATTAATAAAGAAGCCTAGGAATAAAAATGAATGAAGCTGAAGTATTTATTTCAGTATTTCGCCGTAACCTACTGAAACAGTTCAGCAATATATAAATTAATGAGCTGCTATGTCACAACCATAAACATTGTGTAAATATTAAAAGATATTTGTTTGTATTTTATTTGATACTTACAGTTAAAAATTTTTAAAACGGCATCAGATAGAACAATATGCTCATTGTAATCAAATTTAATTACATCAAAATCCGATTCATGAAATACCCGATATAAAGAATACTTTAGCATTTTCTATCGATATTCCCTTAAAAAAAGATAATTGCATAAAAAGGAATTGTTAACTGACTTTTAACGAAAGAGGTTAAAAAGTTCGTCTATTTTTTCTATGTATGTCCACGTATAACTTTTTAACGGTTAGTCCAATTTTCAAACTCTTTTATTGTTTGAAAGATCTCCTTCTGCAGATAGTACCCGTTGTAAAATCATTAGAATTTTAAAATGATGTGTTTGTCTGTCTGCCTATTTTCGGAACTCTTTTTTAATTTTATATGCAAAAAAAATTAAACAATCGTCACGGATTTTTGAAAATGGTGTTAATGTATACAGTACTACTTTATTTACGTTTTTAAAATCGTTGTATCGTCATCGTCTATATAATATTTTCGATGAGCATTTAAAAGATTTCGATATGTCATCGTCTAATGCGCGTAAGCTACAGTGTCATGAATAAGATTTATAATAAGTGTGGATTAGAGTTCTGCATCGTTTTGGTAACCAGATTTGTCCCAGACCCAATTCGCGGATTGTGTCGGAGTAAGTTGTATTTTTTTTCTTTTTTTTTTTTGGGGGGGGGGGGGTAGGGGGGATTTGGTTCGGGGAAAATTTAATTGTATGGATTCGAGTTAGTTTCTGGTCCGGTTTTCTAATGCGTTTGTTTGAAAAAAAGTCAATGGTATTTTTAAGATGAAAATACTATATATTTGAATTTAACTGAGCATATGTATGTTTCTATTTTACATTAAATATAAAACTCTCATTAGAGATATAATAACATATAATTTTTAATAATTCCATTAAAGTATGGATTAATTTTCGGTTATTTCGTGTTTCGAGTTTATGTGCGTCGGGTTCAGGGGAGTTCACGAGTTGTCCAAAGCATATCGTTTTAACGGATTGTCCAACTTTCAAACTCGTGTATTGTATGAAAGTTGAACGAAAGGAAACACGAAAGTAATGAACAATCCCTTGAAGTCGGTATTTTTTTGTTGAAAATTACCTGCTTATAGCGAATTTTCTATGTAGTTCATTCTATCCGGACAGGAATTCTAAATAAAGAACATTTTAGCATTTTTCGAAAATATTCTAATAAAACAAAATGCAAGGCCATTCATTATAACCAAATGTCACTGCAAAGACTATATGAGGAGGTTAGAATGACAGTGGAGTAAGTCAATATTTAGTAATTTGAGAAATGAAGTGTTATGTGAAACTTGTTGTTTAGCTGTTGTATTAAGTTGTTCAACTTGTTTTGACTGCTAACGACTCCTTAAGTGAACTATGACTTATTTGACTGTCGCACTGAACAGAAATTAATATACGTTCAGTGAAAATACGGTTATCTAGACTTTTCAATTTTTTTACCTACACCACTGTCATTCTAACCCCCTCATATATTTATGGATCCGTGGAGTTCGTTTTATCAGAAATTCATTGTTTATTAAAAATTTCAGAATTCTCCGACGAAATCTACATTGATGAAATATAATTCCATTATAACGTAATTTCATTATAATGATTAAATATTTACGATTTACAGTGTGTAGTTCAAACTATTGGGACTCTTTTGGGGAGAGTATTATGTAATTTTTGACAAATGCAACTGTTTGCAGGTTATAGAAGGCAGACGTATTTGGCAGATTTTTTTTATTTCACTTACATATTATTTTCGGAGCAATATATTTTTTACTAAAGTAAACGCCACATTATCTTTCGCTCGATGATACGACCCACTTGTTAAATCGAAAATCTCGCACATTCATCATCTGACTTATCTGACGTTGTTTGTAGCTGTATTTCAAAATACCCGAAAAAAAATCATATTTTTACTTATAATTAATTATATAAAGCTTTAAATATTGTAACATTAATAATAATTAAAATACTGTTTAATTATTTCAAGACATTTTAAAGTTTATTAAATAATAGAAAATTTTATTACAATAACCATTTCAAATAAATCGAAAAATTTCTGAAATCCGGCGGAAGTTCGTTAAAATAACATCCCTGCATATTTTAATACCCCTTGACATAAAAAGTCTCTTTTTTATTTTCTATCCATCACTTGTAAAATGTGTCACTGATTAGTTTTCCAAAATTGTCTTTAGAAAAACTTTTAGAAAAAACTTTTAGAAAAAAAAAGAAAAAAAAAACATAATGAATGTACAGAATTTACAGAATTTTCACCTTAAATTTACCTTATCTTTATTTTATTTCTCATATGTTAATTATTTTACTTTATGATAACAGCTATTTACTTTATTGATAGTAATTTTACAGTACATATAATTAGAAAATGCTTCTGATTCCCTTTTGATTATCCGACATAATCCTGATCACATGAGTGTGAGATAATCTGGAGCCTTCTGTATTTATATTTAGGATATATAACTAAAATTAATTTAATTTAATTAAGTAGGAGTTCCACAAGACAATTTCACCGCATCATTTGGAAAACGCATTTTGTCTAATAAGAAAGAATGTCCGAAATCGGGTTCAATAATTCAGAAGTTAAGTGTAAAAGAAAGAATCAATGGACGTACCTACATATATAACCTACATACATATATAACGAAATCGAAGTCTCTTGAAATACACATACAGTCCCTGGCCAAATTATTAGACGCAGTTGTTTTTATTATAATTTGTTAAATATCTGGAAAGATACATGAGGAATTATCTTGAAACTTTAGAAGTGTAAACAACATGATAAACGTCATATATTTCCGAGAAGATTTTTTCTTGAAACCCCATAAGGGGCCGTCAACAAATTGAAGAAAAACGAATACGTTTTTGATAACCTGTAAAAACCAGTATCACAAAAGCGTTGAAACGGTATCACACGCTTAGGAGGCTTATTGTAATAATTTGGGTTCATTTTTATGAAGATAGCATGTATACTCGAAGAGAAATTCAGGTTTTTATAAAAACAGTCCCAAATTTTACTAAGTTTTTTGCTTATAATTTGCAGAGTTTTTAATATAAAAACAAGTTATTTTCAGAAAATATGACAAACAAAATTATATACAATACCCTGCAATCAGAATTAAAAAATAATAAAAATTGCAGGAAAAATGAGCAGGTTTACGAAATATTTTTTCACTGCGCATGCGCGAATTCAATCAAAATATACTGTGCATAATATATTAGCTAAATATACAGACCAACTTTTATGAAAGTCTCAAAAACATAGCTTGAAAATTCTGATAGTGATCGTCGATAGAATAAGCTCGAAATTCGCTGTTTCCAAAAGGAAGCAAAAAGATGAGGGGTTGTATCAAATATAGAATGAGAGACACTTCATTCTTATTATGTCAACTTTGATAAGCTAATACATTTGGATACAACCCCTCATCTTTTTTGCTTCCTTTTGGGAACAGCGAATTTCGAGCTTATTCTATCGACGATCACTATCAGAATTTTCAAGCTATGTTTTTGAGACTTTCATAAAAGTTGGCCTATATATTTAGCTAATATATTATGCACAGTATTTTTGACTGAATTGCGCATGCGCAGTGAAAAAATATTTAGTAAACCTGCTCATTTTTCCTGCAATTATTATTTTTTTTTAATTCTGATTACAGGGTATTGTGTATAATTTTGTTTGTCATATTTTTTGAAAATAACTTGTTTTTATATTAAAAACTCTCCAAATTATAAGCCAAAAACTTAGTAAAATTTGGGACCGTTTTTATAAAAACCTGAATTTCTCTTCGAGTATACATGCTATCTTCATAAAAATGAACCCAAATTATTACAATAAGCCTCCTAAGCGTGTGATACCATTTCAACGCTTTTGTGATATTGGTTTTTACAGGATTATCAAAAACGTATTCGTTTTTCTTCAATTTGTTGACGGCCCCTTATGGGGTTTCAAGAAAAAATCTTCTCGGAAATATATGACGTTTATCATGTTGTTTACACTCCTAAAGTTTCAAGATAATTCCTCATGTATCTTTCCAGATATTTAACAAATTATAATAAAAACAACTGCGTCTAATAATTTGGCCAGGGACTGTATGTGAATTGACTTAATCTATTTATTTTTACCGTGAAAGTAATCAATATCACTGAAGTGATTTAATAGATTTGTAATTTAATCTATAAAACACGTTTAAGCTTGTTGTTTGGTTAAGGAAGTGTGAGTTTGAATGAGACGATTGAATTCAAAAATGAAATTGATAATTTAATTAATCAATATAATTATACATACAGAAACTTGTACGAAAGTTTAGTATATGTGTGACATTACATTCTGCATTAAATTTGTATTTAAATTTTAATTGTATTAGTAGTACGTTGCTAATTTTTCTCTGTAATTTTTCTCTTCCGTTTTGACAATATTACAGATACTTGAAGATTATTTTTATATACATAAACTAAAGACACCAGAACATTTTTTGCAAATGGGGTAATAGATATATAGAAAATTGTCTATTTATTTAAATACTTTTATTTATACTATTTAAAAATTAAAATTACATAGGATGGATAATTAATCTTATCATGAAATTTTTGTCTCCCATAACCTATCAAATTTTAGAAAGACTATTTTTACGAAAGGTACCAACATTTTACATTACAAGGTTTTTACATTTTTTAAGGCGGTATTCAAAAAAAATATTTTTCCACGCTCAACAACTCAAAACTTTCAGACACATTTTCAGACTCATTTTTAAAAGAAAAACATGAAACTTGGCGACGTGACTTATGAAGAGATTTATAAGTGGCTTGTGTTTTTATTTTTGGTTCAATTAATTAAAAATTGATTTACAAAGAATTATTTTCACAGTACGATAATTTTCTTTTGTTTCCAGCGCTATCGCTTCGGGAAATTCGGCTCAAAATGTCGACTTTGACAGCATTTTTTGAAATATATTCTGCCTTTATCAAAAAATCGACCAATACGGACATTATAAAGTTTCTGAATAAGAGAACCTGCCAATTGGATGCATTTTAGAGCAAAAATGAATTTAAAAATAAGTCACAAAATAAGCAGTTTGGATTTGAGTACACTCTTAAAGAATATATTTAACAAAGCAGAACCTGGTAGAACATTAAGAACACTAATTTTCCTGGGTTTTTTTTTTCAAAGTATTAACAGTATCTATTTTTTCAATAGTATTGAAATTCAATTTTATTTTATTTTATATATTTCTAAGAAGAAAATATCGAAATCACACACACACACATCAGAGTTTTCGACTTCCCAATTGTGATCGATTTGCAGGGTTCCCGTTCGTCCCTTGCGAGTCCCTCTGTAGCTGAAGTAGTTATGAGCCACCCTCAGGTTCATTCAGGAAAGAGATTGCCCGTTTGTACCAAGAGCGATTCGAGTCATGGAGGGCCCTTAGGCCCGAGGTCCGTGGCTCGTGTCGCCTTCTCTGGTAGGGATCTGGACCTTTCTTGGAACTGTTCGACTGCGAGGAACCGGGCCGGAGGCTCGTACGAAGACGGCGTCCAGACCTTCGTCAGACCTTGGGCCGAAACCAGCCCAGCGCGTCTTTGCGTAGTCAGAGCTGTCTGTGCCTGACAAGGTTGGGGCTAGCAGAATTCTTCTAACAATAACTTCATTTTATTAACCTCGACTGCGTCCGCTTCTTTAGCGCATTTGAGCGAGTTTTCCGCGACCCTCAGAGTCAGGTAGTGGTCCTTCGTTCTTCCGTTATAGTTCATACATTTGTGGATGAACCGACAAAGTAGAGTCGATCGACTACGTCTGCGTTTCGCCATAGGGGTTCTGTCGAAAGCAAAGCCACTTTGGAAGGGGACAGCCCTATCCAAGGCGTGTCTATGCGCCAGGGACCTAGTTTCTTCGAGGTCCTGGGTTGGCGAGAAGCACCTCCTGCTCTTGTAGTTATATGATATGGGGATGAGCCATTAAATAGAGAGATCCATTTGATGGGGACGACCCTAGCCAAGGCGTGTCTATGCGCCAGGGACTAAGTTTCTTCGAGGTCCTGGGTTGACGAGAAGCCCTTCCTGCTCGCCACGTCCGAAGAACTAGTCGTTTCCTCCTTCCCTTGGACTCGATAATCGGAAGATCTGGTTACAGTAATGGGTCGTGGGAGTGTTCGGCATTGGCCGAAGACCCGGTTCCCTTGATGGGGTTCTGGCTGCGGAGCTGTTGTTTCACTTCTGCGTTTCGCCCAAGGACGGATTTGCACGGATTTACACGTTTCAGACACTGAAGATTCCGAAAAACATATTTTTAGAAAAAAAATTGCCGTCCGTCTGTCTCTGTGTGTGTCTGTAAACGCTCTATCTCCCGACAAATTGAGATAGCGACTTGAAATTTGGTATGTACTTAGTATGTAATAGTGAGAAGAAGCTTATTGAATTTCAGTAACCCCGATTATCCGAAACTATTTTTTTCGGATTCTCGAAATATTCGTTCTGATAAAAGGTACATAAAAATTTTCGAAATTATTTATTTTAAAGAGTGGATTTAAAATACAATAAAAAAACATAAATTTTTCATAAAGAATGAAATAGATCGGGTAATTAGTTGCCGATATATTTGTAATCCTATTTTCCAAATTCTTCGATTTTTCATCAGCCTGTATTTCATTCAAATTTCACTTCAAAGATATATTTTAATTGGAAATAAAACGCTTATTCCGACGCAGTAAACTCTTAGTTAATGTGATTAACATTTTTGAAGTTATAAGGATGTTTCTTTTACGCAATTCAGTAATAGAGCATTTAAAGTTTATGACGTCATCAAGACCGGATTTTATTCGAATTTTAATGAATTTTATAAATAGTTTACACATGTTTTTTTTCATACTTTATATTATGCATATCTGTGAAGGGTAAGTATTACGGTGGCCTCCAACGACTAGTTTTGTTTGGACGACTGCTAAATGTATTACAGAATTTCAATGTGTAGAATGAAATTGGTTACCATTTCAATGTGATTAAAGCTAAAAAAGTAGTGCACATGTTGAAATATTTTAGTAGGTTGTTAAAAATAAATGGTCTGTGACTGCTTGTTTTTGATGCATTTTCTCATCTTTGAAGATGAAGAAACATCTATGGGCAATTTTTCGAACTATTTTTTTTTTATTAAAATGAAACTTTCGATCATGAGAAGCATTTCGTTCAAACCATATACTCGCATGCTAATTATTTGATTTTTTTTTATTGAATATCAAAATACATTTTGCTCCCTACACACTACATATTCATAATATTTAATGCAGTGCAGTTTGAATTAATATATTCCAATTATGGAAAAGAATGTTTTGTGATATCCAGAATATACTAAGTTTCCTAATAAATATATGTATGAAAGACCTACAAACTTAATAATACAATATGTGTAGCGAAAAACGTTATCATGAAATAAAAATAACTGTGATGGGGAAAAACGTTTGTTTCTTATTGGTCGATTTTTCTCATCTTTTACAATAGCACAGAGATTGGCTACGTGCTCGTGTAACTTAATATCTGTTTAGTTTATTTTTATTTTACAATATCTTTTTATTTTTCTGCCGCAGGAAATAAAAATTATAGTTTAAAACTAAATCACAATTAATCCAGCCTTTACAATAAAACGTATATTTACGCCACATAACTTTAATGTTTGATATCTATGGAAAACGATATTATTATTTATAAAGTTTAAAAATGGAGCTTTACATAAAAAATCAATCAACATATTTATTTTCGGTAAATATTTAAGTTACGGCGCGATCTGGCAATGTAAAAAACAATTAACAAATAAAAAATAAGAATCTTCTGTCTATAAATGTTTCTAGTCATCAAAGTTACCAGATGTTGAATATGTTAAAAGCAAGCTAAAATAAAGCGATTTATTTTATGTATTTTTGTCTGAACTTACTGAGATCTGCTTTTTGTAACATGAATGCAATCTGTTTGAGCTGTATTTTGGATTTTTTTTCTATTTTTACTTGATAGAAAAATTATAAAAGGAGATAAAATTCCTAAAATGTGTTCATTATCAAACAGTAGAAAAAAGTCAAAAGTTTTATTCCCTAAAACTGATTCATTACCGTAATAAAAGTAAAAAGTAAAAATATTTTTTATATATATTCAAATTATGCGCAATCATTCACTACCTTGGACTTATTACAGTAAGGCTGGATGCTTGGGTAAACAGCTTATCATTTTCTAATTACTTTACAACTTCATAGGTTCATTGCAGTAAGCTGAAAAAAAATTACGCTCATTGAGCAACAAATGATAATTTTTCAACAAGCCTTAAATATATCAGTCTGATTGAAACGCAAATGGTCACATTCTAATTAGCATAAAGCAGCATATGCTTTTTGCAATAAGCCTGAAAAATATCAGGCTGATAGGAAAAAAGGGAGATGATTCCTTAAACAGCCTAAGCTGTTTGCAAAGAGCCGGATTTCTCAAATATCCTACGACATATATACGATAACAATATTTATGTCTTCTTTAAATTACCATTTCATTTTTTAAGACAAACGTAAACTGAAAGTAAATTGATGAATAGTTTTAAAAAATACATATTTAAAATACTGTTCAAAGGAAAATGGGGATCACCCTTTTAATTTTGATTCAATTTTATGTATAGAAAACATATAACTACCAATCGACATGCAATGATACCTATTTTAAATGCTTTGCCTAAATAATGCTTTAGGGAATCATGTACATATTAAATTGCACAAACATTCTTTATTTAAGTGGTAGCTTCTACTTTTGATACTTTGATTTCCTTGGGTAAAATCAGACCGGGAAAGTATCTAGTTTATATTCGTTTTCGTAAATTTTCATAATGTATTAAAAGAAAATGTCCTAGTAATTACTCCATTTATTTAGGAAAAAGATTAAGATTTACACTAAAAACCACCATAATTATACAATTAATAATCGGTAGTATATTAAACTAAAATTATGTAAAATGAATTTATAAAACTATTTTCTGGTTGTTTCCAAATGCTAGCAGGTTATGGCTCTGTTGTACCGTTGAAGAGTTATATTTACCTACATCTCGAAAATAAATAATACTTATGTGCTACAAATTCACATTTTGCTTCTTTCTTTGTAAAATTCAAAGTCAGTAATTCATATTTTTTAATGGATTTATAAATAATTTTCGTAATTAAAGATATGTTTTATAATTTAAAAAATGCTTAGATGATTTTTGGGTCATTCATTGTACCTCTTAAAAAACATTTCAATCCGATGATATTTTAGGAAGATATACTATACAGTTTATTATGTCGATTTAACATCGCATTCTTAAATTTTGACTGTTTCTAACTGCATAAAAATTTAAAAAGTGGTAACAGTTAAGTAAAGTATAGTTAAGTGCAGTTCAGTAAAAATACATAAAGTTCTCAGACAAACTAAGACAAAATCTCAAAAATAAATGTTACCGGTTGGAAAATGAAATTTGGTATAATGTTTATTATGCAGACGACCCTGAAACATAAATTATGCATAGCGTTAAGTAGTACAGCTTATTTCAAGTCTATTGATACCTACATATCTTTTTAAACGATATCTTACACCCGAATTAGTAAAGGGTGATTTTTGTTTTAGTACTGTACATATGAATATTAAAAATGTATAACGCATTTGCAAATATATATAACTACCTAAATACTAGTTTGACTAGTCCAGCACAACATCAACAAGTGTATAAAGTCTGTACTAAATTTTTTATAAATATATGAAAGCAAATGTGTTTTCTATATGCGTAACGAACTTGAAATATGATAGCTGACGAAGTAAAAGAGCCTACGTAAATTCCTTTGTTATGAAAGACATTTTGAAATTTTCAAACTAAAAGTTTGAAACCCATTGTGCATCTGAAAATTTCCTAAAATTTATCAACGTCTCCAAATTTGAAATTTACATTCAAATGTTTCAAGCACATTCTGCATTAACATATTTCAAATACTACAGAAACTTTGTAAAATTTGAAATTTAAATCCAATTCTCAATTAAAGTACGCCTATACTGGCTAACTTCGGCTTAACCTTTTCAGTTGATCTGCTTAGTATTCCGTTTACGATTTAATCAGTCATCTAAATGTCTGTTTTTATTTAAATAAGGAAATTTACAATAGGAACACGATAGGATAAGGGAACTTGAAGATAAAGCAATCTACAATGATCATTAAATCTGGGTATCAATTGTTTATTTCAAATTCATTAAATGTTATTTATTTCGTACATACATTCTACATGTTACGATAGTTTAACTTACTTTACCACATACAATATAACCTTAACTTTATATTACTTTGCATTTTGCATTAAGTTATTTATAAACAGCGATAATATTAAATTATTTCAGTCCCTCCCCTCAGCCACCCACACACACACACGCAGTTGATTCAAAATATTCTACTCTTACTGCGCTGAAATTTTCAATGCGTGGGTGAATAACGCATTTTCAATACCTCACAATCTTTCTCACAGAAATGAGGCTTCAGTTAAGTAATAACACCACAACTTTAATAATTTAAATATTTATTTCCTTCACAATTTTTGTTATTTGTCATTGAGAGTATTAATCTAATTAATCAATTAGAACTGCTCTTTTTAAAAACATATTTATCATTCTTCATGAGAAGAAATATTAAATAAATTAACCATTAATAATATAACTTTCATCAATTGAAAATTTCCTTCATTTAAAATTTCTCAATTGTTTTTATGAGAAATATGCGAGGTTTCGGAACTCTAAGTACACACATCTGAGAGGAGGCAAATCACGCTACAACGAACATTTTTTTATAGGAAACCGGGATCGCAATTAGAGACCTGCAGAATGTAGGATTAACTCTCTTTTTTCGTTGCAGGTCGTGTTCGGGTTGGGTTTACTTTAATTGTTTACTGATCCAATATTTCAAAAGTAACAAATCTATTTTCAGATTTTAAAAAAACTATATTTGAACATCAAGTAGTAGATATATGTTCATTTTTCAATTTTAAAGATAATTGGTTAAAGATATATAATTTTAGATTTTGCTTCCCACAATTAATATTAAAATTTGGAATTAATCTTTTTCTGTTACTGGTTCGGTTTACATATGTCGGGTTCGGGTCGGGTTTCGGATTGATGAGTTTTATTTATCTGTTTCGCGTTTGATTTCGGGATGACTTAAAATTACATTTTGTGTTCGGGTCGGGTATAAATTTACCCATGTAGGACTCAAATTAGAATTTATTTATTCTGTAAAATATACGAAAAACTGTAAAATATGCATTTCACTCGAATCCAAAGCAGAATATTTGTTCATAACTTTCAAAATATTCAAGAAATTTTACTGAAATATACATAAGATTTACATTCTTTTGTGTAGAACGTAACGATATCACGAGAAGTAGAGGAAGTGAACATTATCTGAATACAAATAGCGTTGCTTTAGACGAGACATATTTCAGAATACTGTTCATATTATATACGGTGTCACAGGCCGAATTAAAAGTTCTTCTAGCACTTTTCGTAATGTCATCGCATTTCACACAAAGCAACATAAAAATTGTTGTTACAAACGGCTAATAAATTTCCTTAAAATTCCTTTTTATATTGTTAAAGTTATGAAAAAATCGGGGTTCGTTTTCGAGTGAGTAAATAGATTGCGACTTTAGTTTGCTATAAAAAAAAACACTGGTTGCACTGTGTCCTACGTCAACTCAAAATACGCAGGTGGAGTTCCGGGATATCTCGTTGGTCTAGTTCACATTCAATATTCTTATTCTGTCTCAGTGGAGATACTGACATAGTTAATCAATAACAAAATAAATTTTCAGTAAACAAAAAACAATCTCTGAAACAATTTACTTTAATATATCTGTCTCCTTGCAATAAATAAATGAATAAAAAATAAAATAAAAATACATATAAATTTAATAAAATATTTGAATCATGAATTACGTAAATTACGCTTTCCAGCTTCAGGGATAGAACATATCTATTAACAATGCCGATCAGAAGCATAACACAATATACAAAATTATTCATAGCAGATACACTGCAAAAAAAAGTGTTGATTTTACATTATAATACAGGCATTCCAGTTGGCAATATTATACCATAAAATTAACAGTAATAAACAGTAAAATAAGCAGTAATACGCTACCGCGCGTGCGCGGCAGAGTACGCGCGGTTGATTTTAAAATCAACAGTTTTAAAATTTATTTCGTTCAATAGTCATTACTACTTTCTTTATTTGAAGAACGTGTTGGTATAACTGCTGTGTGTATTGTAATTGCCATATATATGTAATTATGTATATTTATTGGAAGATCCGCGTATATATATAAAATGTGTGTAAGCATGTAAATAATGAAAGCATATACGCAATAATGAATAAAATGTACTCTGCAGGGATAATTTAGCATAAAAGCAATTTAAAAATTATAAAGTGCTTATTGATCTTTACACTTTGATGTAGTTAAAATCTGCTTTTAATGCAGATATGCGGTGGTCATTATTGTACTGAATTATTAAAACTATAATATGTCTCGAAATTAATTCTTTCTGAAATACATCCTATGTAGGTGTCATCTAAATTCATTTTCTTTTGCAGTCACACAGAGAGAGTTTGATATTTTTGTTTGTTTTGTGACTTCATAATTAAATTTCAATATCAAGATTTTATATCATTACACAATGGAAACGTAATTAACATTTTTTCTGAGAAACACAGCTTTATGAATATAATTTTTTATCATTAAAAAAACAAACAATAACTACTCCATTTCGCTGTTTATTTTAAGAAAAATGCGCAATAATCTGCACTCCGAAAATGTTTTGATGAAAACACATTAGCATTTTATTTTGTTTACATTTTTAATTAAAAACAGAAAAAAGAAATATTTGCAAGTTGTATCATTTAAGGTGAAAACACGCCGATAATGGAAAAAATAATGCAACCTTCTTATTATATAGTAAAGGAAAATTTATAACTAATATAATAATATCTTTCTGCCTGCTAATTCATCTAAAATAAGAATGGAAGAATAACAAAATTTGCATCGACATAACACATTTATTAGGGTTTAGTTGAATTATTATTACAGATGATTCTTCCTTAGTCACAATTGGTTTTATTTGCTAAAATATCAGGTATGATTCCACTCGATATTACAAATACTGGTGCATTTAAAAAAAAGATAAATAAAAGGATAATTTTTCTGACAAAATGATATCAGTTGGATTCGAACATTGGACATCTCATTTTTATGCTGGAGAGGTACCTCTGCGCCAGTGACGTATACCTCTACTTGACTATATCTGCGAAATTTTTATAAGTTATACTCTGCCTCATTTCTTTGGGGATTTTTCCTACAGAATTTGCCGCAAAATGGTTTTAAAATGTATTAATCCATTAGCCGTTTTTTTCGACCTTTTATACAGTTCATGCAATAATGGTCTATAACATATTAGCCAAATGGGAGATAAATCGTTAGTGAATTTTTGTGTTACCCACCCACATACACAGACGCATATACAGTGGCGGTCAAAAGTTTCCGGCCAGCATAAAATTTTTGGTTAATTTGTAAGTACACTCATATGAAGAGGAATCTCAAACTGATATTTATAAATTTTATTGATATAATAGTTAGGTACTTATTTATGGAATAACAAATAAATATCAATAAATTTAATTAACAAAATTAATTACAAAAGAAAACGCATGTTCTCAAAAGTTTCCGGCCATTTTGGCAAGTTTGGAAAAAATTGGTTTTATAATAGAAAATAACAGTGATCAATAACATTTACAAGTAGTATTTTGTCGTCATAGCTTTAGCAATAAGTACTGCGGCGCAGCGATGTGGCATCGATTTAGTGAATGGTTGAAGATCGTCTATGGTAATTTTTTTCCACTCTTCTTGCAATTTTTAGGAAAATTCTGCTGAATTGGAATATTTGTAATTCCGCACACGTTTGTCAATTTCGTTCCAAAGATTTTCTATTGGATTCAGATCGGGTGATTGGACTGGTCACTTCAAAAGATGAATATTTTTGTGCGAAAGCCACTGCTTGACAAGCTTGCATGTATGCTTTGGGTCGTTATCATGCTGAAACAAATAGTCGCAACCACAAATTTTCCTCCAATAAGGCAGCAAATGATCTTGCAAGGTATCCTTATACATTGCACAATTCTTCTTGTTGCGGATTTCAACTAACAAACCGGCACATTTTCCAGAAAATGCTCCCCACAGCATAATGTGCCTCTGTCATGCTTCATTGTAGGAGTAACATATCTCGAATCATATCTTTTGTTTTTAGGTTGTCGGACGTAGTGTCTGCCATCACTCCCAAAAAGGTTGAACTTCGATTCATCGGAAAATAGTACTTTTTCCAGTTTTCAGTTGACCAGTCACGTTCTTTTCAAACGCCAGTCGGGCCCACTGATTGTTTTTTACTTGTGAAAGATTTTTTAACACCGACTATTCCATAAAATCCTACGTCACGTAAGCGTCTTGACACAGTATATCGATTTATTTCAGCAATATTTTCATTCCTTAAATCGTGGGATATTGCAGCGGCATTCTTTTCCGGGTTATCGACTGCTTTTTTCCTGATAATTCTGCCCACACGAATAATTGTTCTCCGTGGTATCCCGGACCGTGGTAAGTTCTAAAGGTCATGACCATCTTTATATATTTTTTTAAATATCGTTCACAGTAGATTTCCCGATCAATAACTTTTCTGCAATCTCACGAGAGGATTGGCCCTTTAGCGACAAACAAATCGAACAATAATTGTTGAACTCTTCATTTTTGAATTTCAACTACGTTTTTCACGTTGAATAATTAACAAACACGGCCATTAACAAAAACTAATGAATGATGAATGGCCGGAAACTTTTGCACACCCGAATTTCGAATATCTCCCCTTTGCATCAAGTGTCTTCAGTATCCAATCAAAATGATCACGTGGTCAGAGGTCATTTGCATATTCCTAACTTTTGGAGCAATAGCGCTTCTTCTTTGCTGAAACGGTCTGGCAAACAAATCGAAGAAACTAAATGGCCGGAAACTTTTGACCGCCACTGTATATCAGGATTACAATTCTTTCCTTACGCTATGCGTTGGGATAGTATAAAAGAGTTATTATATCAAATATATGTATTAAAAATTAATGTATGTATGCACGCATGTATATTATAATATGTATGTGAGTAAATAAAACGGATGTGTGTAAGCATATAATTTTAGATATAATGTATGTAAGTGTAAAAATAATGCATTAAGTATGTAATAATCAGCTTGAAAGTAATTTCAAAATTAAGACGCTTTTATTTATCTTAACAATTCAGGCAGACAAACAAAATCTGCTAATAAAGCAATTTTATTTGATTGACCTCATATTGAATATGTGCCATAATAAAACATCTAGAAATAAATGAATTGAAATAGCATGTCAAGTGACATTTCATAAAAAGAAAAAAATACATTCACTAAGTCGTCAAAAAATTTCTCTAAGTGTTTTTTATTCGTAAATACATTCATATGTAAGAGTCCTTTAAATTCATTTTCCTTTGTAGTCACTCTAACAGAATATGAGATTCTTGTTTGTTTTGAATCTGGATAATTTAATTTGTTTATCAAGGATTTATTTATTTTCTGCATAAAAAGTAATTAACACAATTTCACGAAACAAAGTTTAAGGAACAGAAATATTTTTGTTTTTCAACTGTAAAAAAAGAAAATTAAAAGTTTCATTTCGCTCATCATTTAACAAAAAAATGGAAAAGAATCTTCTTATCTCTTCATAAGTTCATTGCCGATAGCGCTTTAAAATACATATTAGCATTTTATTTCATACATGTATTTTTTTCTTATATATTTTATTTCGTGTATTTCCCTCAGAAAACATAGTTTTAGTAATAGAAAAGTTTTTTTTTTTTTTTTTTTTTTACTCAAGAAAAAGAAAAGTAAGAGCTTCATTTCGCTCTTCATTTTAACAAAAAATGCAAAGGAATTTTCTCTTAATATGTTTTATATATATTTTATTACAAATATTAGAATATTATTGCATATATTTCACTCATAAAACGTAGTTTTAGGAATAGAAAGATTTTTTCTGCAACAAATATTAGTATTTTATTGCATATATTTTGTATTTCATAAATAGTTTACTTCATACATCACCATTTTATTTCATATATTTTACTAAGAAAAAAAGTAGTTTTTTTTTTTTTTTTTTTTTTTTTTTTTTTTAACCATCAAAAAATAAAAGTAAGGGCTTCATTTCGCTGTTCATTTGGGCAATAAATGCGAAAGAGTCTTTTTTTCTCTTAATATTTTCTTGGCGATAGAGTTAAAAATCTGATTAGCATTTTATTTCGTATATTTTGTATTTCATAATTATTTTATTTCACATATTTTGCTAAGAAAACACAGTTTTAGTATTAGGAAATTTTATTTCAACTCTAAAAAATATAAGTAAGGACTTCATTTCGTTGTTCATTTTAACAAAAAATGCAGAATAATCATCTTGTTTTCTCTTAATATGTTCTTGATGATAGCATTTAAAAAACATATTAGCATTTTATTTCATATATATATTTTTAATTCATATATATTTTTTCATATATTAATATTTTTTATCATATATTTTTTAATTTCATATATATTTTTTCGTATATTAGTATTTTATCTCATATATTTTTTAATTTCATTTTTTTTCATATACTAGTATTTCATTTCATATACTTTACTCACACAGTTTTTTAAACGAAAGATTTTTGTTTCAACTTTTAAAAAATAAAAATAAAAACTACATTTATCTGTTCATGTTAACAAAAAATGCAAAATAATCGTCTTTTCTCGTAATATGTTCCTCCACGATAGCATTTAAAAAAAACATATTAGCATTTTAATTAATATGCCCCAGAAATATAGTTTAAAAAAAAACTAAGGCTTCATTTCGCTGTTCATTTTAACAAAAAAATGCAAAATAATTTTCATTTCTCTTAATATGTTCCTTGACAAGTAAACTATATAATGCATTTTAAAAAACATATTAGCATTTTATTTTGTATATTTTATTATTTAATATATATTTTTTCATTTATTAGTATTTTATTTTATATATTTTTAAATTTCATATATATTTTTTTTCCCATATTAGTATTTTATTTCATATATTTTACTCACAAAACACAGTTTTGGGAATAGAAATATTTTCTTTCAACTCTTAAAAAAAAAGAAAATTAAGAACTGCGTTTCGCTTTTCATTTTAACAAACAAAAATGCAAAAGAGTCTCTTTTTCTCTTAATGCGTTTCTTAACAATAGCGCTTTAAAAACATATTAGCATTTTACTTCATATATTTTTACTTAGAAACAGAAAAAGAAATGTTTCAAATGGATTTATTTCAATAATTAAGTGAAGTGTTCTTGTAGTTTAAAAGGATATATTTTTTAAATTATACGCAGTTTGGAAAAACATTTTCTTTGCCGGAATTATGCAGACCATTAACTGAAGCCAAAAGCATTCCTTTTAGTTGAAATGAAGGAAACATAATAATGTTACTTATCAATTTAATTTTATGCAATAATAAAATATATGAAATACCTTTTAATTATAATTTATTTGTCTAGGTTTGTGCATCTTTTTCCATCATAACTGAATTCAGTTAAATAAAATACTAATGGAATTGAAATAATTTTTTATTCTAAAAACTCATTGGTATTTTGTCTCATTAACGTGAATTTTAAATGAATTCTTGTGGTTTATCTAGCATGACAAAAAAAATATTTTAACAATTTAACGATAATGTTCTCAAATATATAATTTTTTTCACAACAAAATTAAATTAGAATACTTCATATGTTACCTTTGAAGGGTTTTGAGAGTAAGGTTTTAGAAGAATAGATCACGATAAAATAAAACTAATTTGTATTACTCTGGAAAATCATTTTAAACCAAGTAATTTTACAGAAAACTATGTAAATTTAATAAATCGCAATGTTGGAAATTGTCACTTAATGTATGCGGGATGCATGATTTTACCTTTTTTAAACAAAAAAAAATTGAGGTTTATAAGTAGGAACAAATAACAAAAAATAAATAAATAAAAATAAGTATTTCTCTTTTTTTGAATATTTTTTCAAAAGTATAATTGAACAGCGGAGTTACTTATTGCTGTAAATCGAAAGGAAAACAATGCATCATTTATAGGGAAAGCAATCGAATATTGCACTATTATTGTGTTTTGAAGAAAAGTTCTGAGTTCAATGTTAGATACTAGTAATCGCAAACACGAATTAAACATTAACAAAGTTTGCATCAACCTAAATGATTTTTTAAGGTCAATCATTGTTAATGAATATTCCTCATTAGTCAATATAGCTTTTATTTGTTGCAAAAAGCTTTATTGTATGTACATGCGTATATGCGCATGTATGTTATAAGGTATATGTAAGTAAATAAAAATGGTATAAGTATGTATGTATACAAGAAAGGATGCTATCAAAGTATGAAAAGAAAATGTATTAGGTATAGAATATTCAGCTTGAAAATAATTAAATATTTTTTTAAAGTATCTATTTATCGTAAATATTCCGGCACGTAAATAAAATCTGCTAAAAAGATAGTTTTCAGTAATTCTGTGTTGAATATGCTTCAAAATAAAGTATCTAGAAATGCATGAACTGAAATAGCAAATTGATTGCAACCTTACTCAAGATTCTATTTACTATTTCTTCTTTGATGTTTATCCTTATAGTCATTATCTTGAAGTACTTCCAGCCTTAATTTTGGCAGGATAAAAGATGTATTTTTAAGTGTAACAATGTCGATAGTTTTATTTATAATAGATGTATAATAAAAATTATATGGTAAAATTATTTTTATTTAAAAAAAATACCTGAATGACCTCTTCTTAATTTAACTTTGAAAGAAAAATTGAACTATTGAACTTTATAGGGTAACTTGGGGTGAGATACCGTATTAGACAGGATGCCGTGTCACGTGATTTTCCTTCAAGCGCTCTAGGGAAACGTTACTTAGTCGTGCGAAAGAGGCTACCCTACTGATACTTTAATTCTAGTTTCCGTTGTTTTATTTAAATTTAAAGTAGTGATTTTCTATTGCTGTTTCATCTAAACAGCTTTGGTAAGTGTCCACATTTTTTTTTACGCTCTTTCTTTATCTAATTCCTATGTAAATAGTCATTTTACCCCAAGATTGGGGTAAGATGCCGAAATACAATCATTTGTAAAAGCAAAATTTCTTATGATTTCTAAAAATTTTTCTAAAATGAAATACATTTTTAAATCATACATAAATGCATTAACTTTAACAATAAATTAATAAATAACAAATATACACAACAGGCGATTTTATAAAAAAATAAATCTAAATCTACGGCATCTTCACCCAATCTACCCTATCAACAATATGTTCCTTCTATCTACAATTTTTATGTGTAACATTTTTGATAGCTTTTCTTATAATAGATGGATAGTAAAAGTTAGATGGTAAAATTAATTTTATTTCATTAAAATTTTCTTGAATAGCCTCTTTTTATTTTAGCCTTGAAAGTAGTTTTTCTATTGAAGTTCAACAATATGTTCCTTCTTTCTACAATTTTTAAGTGTAACAATTTCGATAGTTTCTCTTATAATGGATGGATAGTAAAAATTAGCTGATAAAATTAATATTATTTCATTAAAATGTCCCAGAATGGCCTCTTCTTAATTTAACCTTGAAAGAAAAGTAGTTTCTATATTGAAGTTCATTAATATGTTCCTTCTTTCTACAATTTTTACGTGTAAAAATTTCTATAGTTTCTGTTATAATAGATGGATATTAGATGGTAAAATTAATTTTATTTCATTTAAATTTACCTGCATGGCCACATCTTACCTTGAAAAAAAAATTAGTTTTTCTATTAAACTTTATATCAGCAATAAATTCCTTCTTTCTACAATTAAATTTTCTGTTAGTCATACCAGTATAATAATTCTTTGATCCGTCAATTTTAATGTATGCAATTTCTTGAAGAACACTTCTCAGAAACACATTTTACTCAGAAACACTATTTTCTAAATAGAGATAACATTCTGCATTTAAAAAGGAACAGTTTCAGCTTCATTTTGCATTTTATTTTAAGAAAAAAATAAAAAATAATCCTCTTTTCTCCTAATAAGTTTCTTCATGTTAGCGTTTTTAAAAACACATTAGGGTTTTATTTTATACATTTTTGCTTTGAAACAAAAAAGGAAATGTTTGAAATGGATTTACTTCAATAATTAAAGGGAGTGTTCTTGTAGTTTAAAAAGGTTTTTTTTTTTCGGTTATCTTGTATGCAGTTTGGAAAAGAATTTCTTTGCCGAAATTATGCAGACCATTAGCTTAAACCACAAACATTCTTTTCATTTGAGATGAAAGGAAAACATTGTGATCGTTCGTATCAATTTGTTTTTCTGTAATAAAAAATACATCAGAATGTTTTTTTTTTCATCTAGATATGTGTATCTTATTTCTGAAAGATAACCGAATTTAGTTTAATAAAATACTAATGGAAATAAAAATCTCAAAACTCACTAGTATTTCATTCTGGCTTCATGTGAATTTGAAATGATTTCTTGCGTCTTATTTAGTTAGAAAAATAAATTCACAATTTAACGACCATATACTTAAATATATAAATGTTTTAAAAAGCAAAATTAGCATAGCTCATGTTTCTTTTAAATGATGTTGAAAGTAAATTTTTAAGGAATGAATCACGATCAAATTTAAATAATTTATAATGTGATTTCATTCACTCGTAATATTGGAAACTGTCATTTAATCTATGCACTATACAAAATCTTTTTCTTTCTTTCTAAAATTTAAAGTAGTTTTAATAACTACTTTAAAAATAAAGTAGTTGCTAATAGAAAAAAAAGAATTGTTTTCTTTTTTAAACATTTTTTTAAGAATTATTGAACGACGGAGTTACTTTGGATCATATAATGGCTATGAATTGAAAGGAAAATAGGGTGCTATTTATGATAAAAGCACGCAAATCTTGGATAAAAATGTTGCACCATTATTATGTTAGTATTTGTATTTAATTGTTGAATACATCTATGCCTGTATGTTATAAAATGTATGTAAGTATATGAAACGCATGTAAGTATGCAAGATGTATGCATATAACCATATAAATAAATGTATGTACTGAAATGTTATATTAAGTCTAGAGTATTCAGCAAAAATGAATGCAAAAAAAATTAACAAGTATTTATTTAGCTTAACCACTTTGCCATGTAAATAAAATCCGCTAATAAGACAGTTTTTATTTATTTATCCTTAGAATTAAATGGTATCCCAATAAAATATCCACAAATCCACAAATTAAAATAGCAAATCGAGTGCAATTTCAAAAAAAGTAAATCTTCCATGTCTCATCCATGGAACTCTCTTCCAAGGAAATCTAATGTTAGGATGTATTGAAAAACAACCCCACAGTTAACTGTGTATATTATATTACATTCTTTTATTTAATTTAAATTGGTTTATTTATGTACATATAGAATTTTGTAATAGATTTTTCACCCGGTTCCTAATAGACTAGAATTATACAATTTATGTATACAGGTTTATTACAAAAGATAATACAACATTTCAATATTTTTAGAACTGAATTATCAGTAAATTAATTAATTTTAAAGTATTTTGTCGTTAGCGGTATGCAAGTGATAAATTGCCAAATATTTTTATAGTTACAACTTAATATGATTTACAAAAATAATGCAGTTAATTATGCGTCCAACCACGCCCCCTAAATTACATCAAATGGCTGTGACACTGCAACAAGAAATATTTTAAACACTAAAAAGTATAAAATAAAATATAAAGAGTGTAATATATATTTTTTAAACTACCCTTTTATCAATTAATAGTTTAATATTAATTAAATTATCATTATACGTTGAAAAAATAATTTAGAAATGCTGAACAGATAGTTATAATATTGCTTTTTTTTACCCTGTTGCCATATCTTAAAAAAGAAAAAGAGCTGAAATTATGTTTTTTTATAAATTCACTAGTTCGCGCTTACTACAAGGTGTAAATCAAAGCGGTGAATTTTCCATACTCGGTCCACGTCAAATTAACATATGGTATGGAAACCAGATGAATTGCTGTCATGAAAATGGGCGGGTTTTTTTAAGATAAACAGTGAATGTTTACAAAAATGCCAAAAAATGCCATGACACACATGTGAGAAAAACAAAACTGTAAATTTCAAAAAATTACAAAAACTTTATTAATTATTTTTTTTTAAATTGTCCTATACATAGAACAATGGCACAATGCACAGTTATAAATTGTGTATACATATATTGCATATTTCCTTTGTTTTGCATTTATACAAAAATACACACTAAGCAATCAGACTTATATGATTCAATTTGAAGATAGTTTTGTATTTTTTCTTCTCACAATTATTTAAATGTGAAAAAAAAAGTCAGGTCAGATAAGATAGTAAAATTAGCCGAATTTAAGAATCTGAAAATAAAAAGAACATTCTTAAAATAAAACTTGAAATGATTATCAGTAACAATTATCAACTTTAAGATTTATTTTAGCAGCGGAGAAGAAAAGAAATTCGATATTACTTGCGCAATTTCCATGCATCTAAGCCGTCCTGTATTCAGGTTGATGGTAAAATATGGGTTAGGCACTTTGGCACGTATATGAAGTCTACAATTGAAGCATTTTTTAAATTCATTTATTTAATTCACATGACAACATAACGCCCACAAATATATGAACTGATATAACAAATCAAGTTACATATATTTTGTTTAGAAAAATAACGCAATCTAATTCGGGCCATCCAGTTTAACGATACCCGATATATTGCTCGGTATACAGAATGTAGATGAAAATTATTTTTAATTAAAAACTCTAATACACTGTTTATCTTTTGTATATTTTCTTTGATTATCCCTCTAGTGATAGGCATAAAAATTATTTTGATTAATTGAATGATTCATTCGAATAATCAAAATAACCGTTATGCCCATCACTATCCAAAACTACACCAAAAAGCAATTTTGGTACTTTCGTATAAGCCGCATGTCAGCGGTCAATAGTAAAACATTTCACTAATCATAACACAATTTTATTCTCATTAATTCAGGGTTTAAGCTCGTAATTCAATTACATATCTCTTAAATTCGCCTTTATTTATTTATTTACTTATTTATTTATGAAGTTTTAATTTCATTTGGTAATTTATTTATAAAATATTACATGGAAACAAAGAAATTTTGAATTAATTAGATCGTTTTAAGTGCAAACGATTTTTAATCTTCAGCAATTGAGATCCAAAATACAGATTCGAAAATATTCCTTTTTTATTAATTTATTTTTTATAAACAATAAATAATCAGAAAATTGAGATACTTCAAAGAGATTTCATTTGAAAGTACATTTTGTTTCTATGGAAATTAAGCGATGTTTATAATGTTTAATAAATTCCAGTAATACCGCAATTTGTTGCTAAAATTGTTGCTACGGTCAATATGGCATCGTCGTTACTCACGGACACGTTTTGCTTTATAATACAGATATCTAAATCGTTTATATTTTGTTTATATATAAAAAATAATTTTCCTTAACAATTTCTTTCTGAAGTACATACATATTTAAGGGTCATTCAAGTTTCTTTTCCTTTGTACTCACACTAACAGAATGTAACGTTCTTGTTTGTTTGTCAACTGGAGAAAATAAATTTGAAAATAAAGTTTTTATTTCATTTTCTCATAAAGTAATTAACAGCTTTTACTTAAAAACATAGTTTTATAAACAAAAAGATTTTTTTCGTCATTAAAAATGGAGCATTAAAAGCTTTATTTAGCAGTTCTTTTAAAGAAACCTCCTTTACTCTTAATAACTTTCTCGATGGTGGCGTTTTAAAAAAAAGAAATTAGCATTTTATTTTATATTTTTTACAGTTAAAAAAGACGTTTAAAATGGATTTTCTTTAATAATTATGTGGAGTGTACTTGTTATTTAAAAGGATAAAGATTATTTTTTTCATCTTGCGTACATTTTGGAAAAGAAGTTATCTACCGAAATTATGAGTTACATAGCAATTGAAACTTCAAATATTCTTTTTTCAGATGAATGGAAAAGACAGCAGTACTACATTTCAATTTGTATTTTCGTAATAAAAAATATGAGGTATTTTATTCAAGAGTTATTTTTCTCCGCTTATGTATTTTATTTCTGCAATATGCATATTTAGTTTAATGAAATGCTACTGTGGGTTTTAAAAATATTTATGTTAAAACACTCTGATATTTCAGTCTGGTTTAAACTGAATTTAAACTGATCCTTTAAGAAACATTTTGTGCGATAAAATATATTTTGAAATTTTAACGACCATGTGCTTAAATGTGTATTTTTTACTACCTATATGTCTTCCAATTGAAATTTATTTAACTGATACATGTTGCATTATTTGTATATACAAGATACACAGGATATCATAAACAGTTCTTCTGTAATTTCAAACTTAAAAAATCATTAACTATAACAAATACAAAGATGAAATAAATGACGCTTATAAGAAAGATTGTAAATTTTGTATAGAGTAATTTTAAAACAAATAGTTTAAAATTCAGCTAAAAGATTTCGTTTTGCTACCTCAACCAATAAGAACGCTCAAACTGATCGGTAAACCTATATAGAAGGTCACTCGATTAATAAAAATTGCTAATTATAAACTTTTTTAAGCTTTTGAAATGTAAAAAAAAAAAAAATAGTTTTGTGTTTTCAGGTTTTAAAGTAAGCTTCAATTTTGTTTAAAAATGAAGCAACAGAACGTCATCCAATGGCTAAAATTTGAACTATTATTATATTATCGTATTATATAATTTACGAAGTAACTTATAAACATGTTACTTTTCTATATTTACATTTATATTTATTATAGTTAATTATTCATTAAATTTTAAAAATCCGGAGTATCTTCTACGACGCCCTTTATATAAGACATTTCTATTCGTAAAGTAAATGGCTGTACATATAAATCAACTAATGAGAGAAGATATTGTTATTACATGATTTCATTTCAAATTAATCATAGATACAGAAAATATAGTAATTCAACATGCAAAAGGGCATACTATTGACCAATGGAAATGATCGGCCTTGATATAGTTCATTTTTATTAATTTTATGGTAAGTTTTATGTTATCAGAATTCAAAGTTAACATTTTGTTGCTCTATAAGCAAAATTAAAAATAATCCACAAATCTAAAATAAATTAATGAAAAATAAAATTGTTAATTTTTTGGTCTTAAATTTCTAAATTTTAAAGTTTATTTCTAATAAGTATTTACGAACTCAAACCACAAGTTAAGGAATTCCTAAAATTTAGTTATATAACTATTTAATTCCAACTTAATTATAATTTTTTTCTTAAGGCCTTAAGATGAAGATGTCCGTCCGTCAACTCCTCGATTCCCCTCGCTAATGTTAAATCTATGGGCGAGGAGTGCATTCGTATATTTAAAATATCTTCTCGGGAAATTAATATTTTAAACCTATTTTTCTGTGAACGCTTCTTAAAAAAATTCTCCTTTTTTCTCAGTTGACAAAATATTTCTAAAATGTACACTTAATTGTATTTGCAGTGTTAAAATCTTACTCACAGCTCCTCTGATTTTAACAGATAAAATATAAAATTAAGCATATGTTTTAGTAATATTTTGAATATTAATTAAAAAAAAGAGACACCTTTTAAGAAAAGTACACAGATAAAATAAGTTAAAAATATTAATTTTCTAAGGAATTTTAAATATACGGATGCATTCCACACCAATAGGTGTAACATTAGCGAAAGGAATTTGGGAACTGATTGACCAACAGCCTTAATGTGTATTTACACTATGATTGAACATGCCTTTTAAAAGTCTGAAGATACCTTATATTTTATGCAATATAAGGACGACTGGTCGTTATATTGGCACTTGTATAAGTTATCACAGTGCGCAAGGTTAAGAGACCACGCTTAGCAAACTAATGTTAAAACAAAAGAAGCATTCTTGCATTTCAATATTTGTAAATGATTTTTTTTTCATAGAATGTATGAAGTCGGTGTCTAACGTTGTATTCTTCTACTTTTTTGGGGGTAGTTGTTTTATTCTGAGGTCGGTCACATTCTTCGAAATAACCAATCCTTTCTTTTCGAAATTGAAAATAACATCGGTATAAAACTGCACCAAAAAAACCAAATAAGTAGAAACATACAACATTAGACTTCGACCTGAACTATTCTATGCTAATTTAAAATTATTGAAATTGCAACCAGAAATTTACAAAGATCGCCTACATTCGTTTAACAGTAGATTGCGAATTTTTATGTTCACTAGTGTAGGCTCTTAAAATGGCAAAAGTTTGTGAAAAACATTTCAGCGATGGAATTTTTTAATCTTCTTATAAACACTTTCAACATAGTTGAAAAGTGTTTATGATATCGGTTTGTCTGTCTGTACGTGGTCTAACTCGCGTAAATATGATTGACAGCAATTCATATATGTTATTGAGATTTACCATGGCATGTTTGGTACTGAAAAGGAAGTGCGTATCATTTATAGTTCATTTACAGGGACACTCAAAAGACTTCCGCTGCATTACTTACGGGGAAAATGGTTTGCAGTGCATTGTAATGATGTTACGCTATTTCAAACATATTGATATATGTTACTGAGGTGCACTGCAAGTGGCTTTCTGAAGAATATGGTTGGCATAGCATTCATCGTTCATTTACAGGGACACACAAAATAAATCGTTTGCATTACTGTCTAGGCTTCAGCAACAATAATTGCTGCAAATGCATTTTCAGTTATGGTGCATATTAGTAAATTTAATTAATTTTTTTACATATCACTTTGTTCATAAATGCTATAAACCTTATACAGGGAAGCACAAAAATATTGAAAACATTTCTGTTTATTGATAAAAATTGCTGAATAGGAACTTTTAACTGTGCTATGCGTTTCCTAACTGAACTAAATTTTAGAATACTGTGTAGTATATATACAAATCTATATGTCCTATACAGGGCTGCAAGAATTCGGATATTTTTCTGACCATTGTTGGTAGTTGCTGAAATTGAGTTCTCAAATTTGTTATGTGTTTTCCTAATTCTTTAATTAGACATCAACTTTTACCTTATTAATCCGTAAAGTTTTGTTAAAGTATTCTGGAAGTGTTGGAAAGTGTTTCATAATCTACGCTTGACGCATGATCTTTCGTTCTTGTTTTTTAAAAGCATTGTGCTGATTAGTGGATATTATGTCTCCAATATTAAGCAATGTTAAGTCAAATATCTTCACTAGAACCACTTAATTTGTTTTTTCATGTTTAGATGTTTAGACAAGTAAGATCATAATTCAAGTGAAGCTTAATATGCAGAACAGATTTAAGTACTTAAGCTGTTATCACACGGACGACCATACGATATGAAGTATATGCAATTGCCTCTCGAGCTACATTTTCACGCTGCAACTAGGGTTGTTTTCCCTACTGAAAGTTATCTGCTAATGTAAGGAGAGGGCGTAACATTTGGCGAGTAATTGCGGCAGGTGTTTTAATATTTAGTGTAGAGTTCGATTCATACATAGGAAGCATTATCGTATCATAATTTTCGGTAAATTTTACCTTCGTGTATCAAACTGAAAGTCACTCGTTAAAGTAGTTTAAAAATTACGCAGATTTTATGTTTGTACATCCTAATGTTAAATAAATGTTTGATCGTCGCAAAACAGATTACAAGACAAGTGCTTTTTAAGCAAAACTTAAAAATTATTTGGCGGTTAATTTTGGGTTTGCATATTTGAAAATTCTAGAAATCTATTTCTGTTAGGAAAGTTTTACTTTTCAATTCATTTTTGTTTTCGAAAATATATAAATTTTAATTCTTTTTTTGTTTTCAAGGGAGACAAAATATTTTAACTAGAGTTTTTTTTTTTTTTTTTTTTTTTTTTTTTTTTTTTTTTTGTAAGGGGGGGGGGGTGGTTATATGCGTTATTTATTTTTAATACAAAATAAAAAAAGGGCACATTTTACTTAACAAATTGAAACACATATAAAGGTTTAAAATTTATACACCGCTAGGAGGGGGGGAAACAAAACTTTAGGGTGGTTGAAATTCAATAATTAAAAAGGAAAAAATAGTCTGAAAAGGACATTATCATCCACATACATTAAATACAATAATCCAACATGAAGTGAAAAATTAGCCTGAGCCAGGAATCGAACCTGGGTCCACAGCGTTCCAGGTTACCACTATGACCACTGAGCTACTCCGGCTGATGCTGAATTTGCAATTTTTCACTAATAAACCATGTTGGAGAGAAAGTCGCCAACCATCTAGCAGACAGCCTTAGATGATCGAACAACTGTGAATATATTTTTACTATTCCACCGATTTACAAATAAATCTGTGTGTCTGTATAATAGTTGTATATCTTTAAAAAATGATTATCAAGATTGTTTTAAAAGAAAATTTTTAAAAGGTAAAATATAATTAACTTTAAATAGCTGCTAGATTAAATTTTCATTTATTAAATTTTACTTTTCTAAAAGTATAAGAAAATTTTCTGTCCCCCCCCCCTCCACTACAAAATTTGGATTTGGATTCATGCTAAAAGGAAGCAATAATTTGTATTGAAATAAAATACCTTGAAGCATGTTTGCTTGCATTTTTATCTTTCTTTCGCGACATAATTTGGCAACACGTACGAAATAACGCCAAATATAGTTGCTGAAAATTGTTAAACTAGTACAGTTTGAGAAGTAAATAAGTGACTACGACAGTATAATTATAACATATAGCAAATAATATAAGGTATTGAAATAAAATAATCGCAATAAATAACTTTAAATTAGTAAATAAAGTTCTTATCGGGAGTGTAATTAACGACGAACTCCGAAGAGGCAATCGACGCATATGTAATTCCTTAATTACAAAATAACTGCACATTTTAAAAGTTCTTTTCGTGTATAATTGGTCCCTGTGTTACTAAAGATTTGCTTTTTTCTTAATTCTTCTGTATTTTTGGTTTCAATATTTGCGACGACCTAAACGTAAGATGTTGGCTTACTGACGGTGGCCATCTTGGAATTTTAGAGAGCTCTGATTGGTAGATTTCGAGCTGATAAATATCGTAGAGGATACAAACTACTGTAAGTTAGATCTTAAAGAAATTACGAGAGGCAATCTATCAAACGGGACGATTTCAAGCTTTTTCCTCTTGAAAAACGTGTTTGGGATGAAATATCTGATATTGACTATGATATGAGGGTACGTGTGATAGCGCCATTAGATTTCAGTTTTAAAATGTTTCTGTTCCAAAAATTTCTTTTTTTCTCTTTCTCAAGATATTTATGACAAGAAAAAAATAATTAATAGTAAGAAATCACACTTATATTTTTAAGTTAATTATATCGGAAAAAAGTATTTGTTTTCATTAATTATTACGCTGAGTAAAATCAATTTCAGTTAGAACAATAAGCAAGTTGATACGTCAGAAGTATCCGTTTAGTTTCTATTTAGGAGATCATAAGACTAGAAGATACATATATATGTTCTTTCATCAAAAATATGCTAATTTTAAATAAATGTTCGTATACTATTTCTAAACTAGTATATAACCCCGTCAAAAATGACAGATTGTTGATCTGCGTTTCTTTTTCATAAGACTTCATACAAACAAACAGCATGAAGACTTTATTATTGAAAGGTTTGTACTGTAAAAAAGTACATTTTAAAAATGACAAATGATTTCTACAAATAAAAATGATGAGGATATTATTTTACTCAGTATTAAATTTCGGAAGTAGTTCAACAATTGGACAAAACATTCAAATTAAATATTAACAAAAAATCCATGTGCGAAAGTTTTTGTAAAAAAGTGTTATCAATGAGTTTCTAAGCCGATTGACTCACCACATAACTTATTGTTTGATTACATAAGCAAAACTAAATGCAAATTACGTTGTACTATGTATTCCTTATATTTTAATTACGTTTGATAAGAAAGAATCATTTTACAGTATATGACCCTTTATCCGGAATTCCAAAATCCGGAAAAACCCGAAATCAGCAAAAATATTTCAAAAATTTTCTAAATTTGTATATTTTTACAAAAATTTTAGAATTTTTGAAATTTTTCGAAAATTTTACAGATTTCTAATTTTTTTTTCAGTGCATTGTGTTTCAGTGTGTAATCACTAAAATATTGTTACTTCGGTAGCGGGTGAACACACCCCCACCACCCACTTTCTTCCCGAAATTAGAAACAAATCATTTTTCTCTCAAATTTTAGTTTAAAATTAATTTATATTACGATTCGTTTGAAACAAAAAATAGTTATATATTTATTTCATCAAGGGTGATTCTGTTCCGAATTTTCATAAAAATTTAAGGCATTCGGTTTCGAAAATTTTAGTTTTCAGTCCAAAGATTCGAACATAACAAAATCTCGAATTTTGAGCGATCGTCGCCGAAAAAAACAATTATGTGTATCGTTCGAAGAAAAAGTAGACAATTTCTTCAAAGGATTGCGGAAACAACTTGAATTTTGTAAAGGATTGACCAAAAAACGCAAATTTCGTCACAGAATTGCAAAAAAACGCTAATTTTGTTAACAAATCGCAGAAAATACGCGATTTCCGTCAAAGGCTTGCGAAGAAAACGCAAATTTCTTCCAAGGACTCCGAAAAAATGTAAAATTTCTTCAAGGGATCACAAAAAAAACACAAATTTGGCTAAAAGATCGAAAAAAAAAACGCGAATTTAGTCAAATAATCATTAAAAAACAGGAATTTCTCCAAAGGATCGCGAAAAAAAAAACGCAAATTTCTTCAAAGCACTGCAAAAAAATTTCTAATTTCGTTAAGGGATCGGGAAAAAAGTAGAATTTCGTCAAAGGATCGAAGGGAAAAAAAAAAATTGTCAAAAGATCACAGAAAAAATGCGAATTCCGTCAAAGGATCGCGAAAAAAAAACCCCGCTAATTTCGTCAAAGAATCTCAGAAAAAAAACTCTAATTTTGTCAAAGGATCGTAAATAAAAGGTAAATTTCGTCAAAGAATAGCAAAAAACGCAAATTTCCTCAAAGAATCGCAGAAAAATGCAAATTTCTTCAAAGGATTGCAAAAAGAAAACGCAAATTTCTTCAAAGGACCACGAAAAAATTATATTTCGAAAAACGCAAATTTTGTCATAGAATAGCAGAAAAAAATGCAAATTTTGTCAAAGAATCATGAAAAAAAAGCATGAATTTTGTCAAAGAATCACGAAAAAAAAAGCATGAATTTTGTCAAATAATCGTGAACTTCGGAAGGACCCAAAATCCGGAAAATTCCAAAACTCGGAAAGCCTTTGGTCCAGAGGATTTCGCATAATAGGTCCTGTACTGTATTTAAGATGGAAGCAAAAATTTCAAAATACGCCAGTAGATGGCGCCAATGTACTGGATTGATCACTCAAATTCTCCGTACGAAAGAATTCACTGCTATTTCTGAAAAGAAAAGTGCTGACAGAAAAAAATGTAAACAGAAATGTTGATATACGTGTTTTATATGAAATAGTTTTTGAAGGTTTTAAACAAAATTAAAATATTTAAAAGCTCTAATGTGCTTTTACAAATATTTTAACAACAGAATCGGATGAAGAATAGCTTTTTCATTAAGCCTAACATGGCGTTTAACTATGGTCGATTCGCAGATCAGAGTGGTCGAGCCCGGAGCCGTTACAGACACTTTCTTGCCTTCGGATTTTATTATAAGTAATATCACTGGGAAACGCGAATTTCATAAACGATCGTGAGAAAAATGTGAATTTCTTCAAAGTATCGCTGAAAAATCGAATTTCTTCAGAAGATCGCTGAAAAAACGCACATTTTGTCAAAGGATTGCTGAAAAAACATGTATCTCGTCAAAAGGCAGTAGAGAAAGTGCGAATACCGTCAAAGGATCACAAAAAAGCAAATTTCATCAAAGGACCACAGAAAAAACGCAAATTTCATCAAAGGATTGCAGGAAAAACATGAATTTCGTCAAATGATTGCTGAAAAAACACAAATTACGTCGTAAGATTGCTGAAAAAATCATTACTTTCATCTGTCGGCACATAAATATCATGAATTTCGTCTATCAGGTGCATAAAAATCCTTTATTTCATCGGTCGGGTGCAGAAATTTTTTTTTCATCAATCGGGCGTGTAAAAATCTGAGTTTCATTTATCGGTCACCTAAAATTCACAAAATTCTTCAAACGGGCACATAAGAATCAAGAAATTAGTTGATCGGGCACGTAAAAATTATTAATTTCCTCTATCGGCACATAAAAATCATGAATTTTGTCTATCGGGTGCATAAAAATAATTAATTTTGTCGGTCGAGTGCAAAAAAAAAAAAAAAAGAATTGTCAATCGAGTGTGTAAAAATCATGAGTTTCATTTATCAGGCATGTAAAAATCATGAAATTCTTAAATCGGGTGCATAAAAATCATGAATTTTGTAGAACGGCCACGTAAAAATCACAAATTCATCAAGTGGGTGAGTGAAATCACGAATTAGTCAAGTGGGCACATAAAAATCACGAATTTCTTCAATCGAGTGCATACAAATCGTAAATTTTGTCCATCAGATGCAGAAAAATCATCAATTTCATCGATCGGGTGAGGAAAAATCATGAATTTTGTCAAACTGCATTCAGAAAAAACGCAAAAGGGAAAAAGAACATCAGAAAATCCTGCATTTGGCAAGTTTTTTCCATTATTTTAATCGCCAGTTTTTCAAGTTTTATCGCCGAGTGCTTATTTTCACCTTTAGGTGGCAATAAAGTCAATCGCCAACTTACAGTATTGCTCGCTGATAGGCAAGTGCTAATTTTGTTCTGACAAAATGGTTATCGTATCAATAAATGGAAAAGTGTTTAGTGTATATAAATGAATTCTGCATTGACTGTCACCTTGTATAATGACAATTGTGTACAATTTATCGCGTTTAAGTTTCAAGTTTATATTATTATATTATTAGGTAGTTTTTTCATTTTATCTTTATTTAATTTTATTGAATCATTGAAGATAGAAACAGATATCTATTTCTGTGTTGATGATTGAGTTCTTTGGATATGTTTTGATTCTTCGTATATTGTTAGCGAAATTATTTAATGCACATAATATAATTGTAAAGCATGCTTTATATATATTCTGGTGTATTTTATTAGTTGAATTTTGTTACATTTTCCCAAATGATTGTTGAATTTTGTGATTTTTTTTCCCGCAATCAATCAATAAATTTCAAGATGTTTTATTGGTGATTGGTTGCGGGAAAATATTGTGAAATTCAACAATCATTCAGGAAAATGTAACAAAATTCTACTAACAACAGGAGCCTCTAAACAAACCAGTTCAAAATATGCATTCATATACATTAGATGCTTTACCATCTGTCCATTTACATATAAAAATGTGTACTAAATGATATAAAAAAATTTAAAAACTGAAATTTTACACTTACATCTTAATTGTAAATTTCATTGTTTACATGAGTGGATTTTAAGGAGTCTACTGCATATATATACACATATACTAAAATTATCTATAAATTGTCAATACTAAAGTTCCAAAACCTTTAAAAAAATTGTCAACAAACCAAAAAATTCCATGCAAAACACATTCATACACACTATCATAACAAAATCATCAAAATGCACAGGCAGTAAAGCTGTTTAGAAGCTCCTGTTATTAGTAGAATTTTGTTACATTTTCCCGAATGATTGTTGAATTTTGTGATTTTTTTCCCGCAACCAATTAATAAATTTCACGATGTTTTATTGTGATTAAACTATGAATTTTGTTATTTTTTTTATATATAAACACAATTGCCGACTCAGCAAGTTTCTGGATTTGTCCATGTTAGTGAAAGTTCTTTTTTTCATGCAACTGCTGGTCGAATTTTTAATCTATTTTTTGTCAATTTTTACAGCCGAATGCAACTATTAAACCATCTGTAATATTATATCCAAAAAGGTAAATTTCAGCTTTATAAATCCTAATAAAAACTCGACCATTACTTTTTGGTTTAAGAAATTTAAAGTAGCAAAATAAACATACGACATAAAAAGAAAAAAAAATACACCAAACCAAATCCAAAGAATTCAATCATGAACACAGAAATACATATGTGTTTCTATGTTCATGAGCTTAATATAACAAAATAAATAAAGATAAAATGAAAAAATACCTAATATTTATAGTAATCCAAACTTTGAAACTTTGAAAATTGCTAACACCATCATAATCATCTTTCCTAAAGATCTTTAGATAGGAAATAGCCCTCACCTCATTGGCTCCAAATCTGTCTCGGGACAGTAACAACCTCTCACTTGATTGGCTGAATGCTGACGCATGCGTGTAGAACCCAATGCGACAGCAGTTTACAAATGCCTTTAGCTGATTGGCGGAATGCTCACGTATGCCTATAGAACCCATTTTCGTACGAATTGACAAAAAAAGGTTTAGCTTTATATATATGGATTAAAGAAATCCTTTAAATTATTTAAAGACTTTAATATGCTTTTACAAATATTTTAAGAACATAATCGGATATTTTAATGAAACGTTCAAAGAGTCATTCATTTGGAATTTGTGATGGAATTTGTGTTTTTGAATGGCAACATTATTCGTTTGTTTACATCAGGTAATCGGATGTTTAATCTGTTATTTTTAATTTAAAACTTAAAACATTATAACTGGATATTATATACATGTTTTATACGAAAATATGCTGAACAGACATCATTTCAAGTAGAAGAAATTATCAGTTAGTGGTTATGTGTTAGCATATCTTTTTCAGTAAGCCTAACATGGCGTTTAACTACAGTCGACTCGCAGACCAGAGTGGTACAGCCCGGTACCGTTACAGACAGATTCTCGCCTTTGGATTTTATTATAAGTAAGATGTACTCAAAAACACAGAGTTGCTAGGATTTTTTTCAATGCAGGAAAATACTCCTTTTATTTTGGATATGTGATTATAATGTTAAAAAATCAATTTAAAAAACAAAACAATGACAGGCATAAATGTGGCCAGTTTGAAAAACAAAATCGCCTGGAAACATTCACTCACGGAGAAAGACGAGGGAAGTAACGGATACTATTTAAATTTTTACTTCTTAACATACTCAGCCATAAAATGTGTATATGAAGTGCAAAATGTATAGCAGGAAATGACTACTTTGGATAATACTGTTACTTTCAATACGATTTCTTACAGTACAGCATTCGAACCTCATAATGTGTACAAAATATAACTTTCGTAAAATGGGAGATAGGTTTACTTTAGGTTTGATATTAAAACTATGTTTTATCAATAAAATATAATAAATTTTATTTAAAAATATAAAACGTGAAAATACGCATTATTAAATTTGTAAATGTTAATGGCGTAATTTTTATATATATATTTCGTGCATAAAATACACTTGTACAGGCACTAAAAGTATCTCTGCCATAAATACAAGTAGTATATTACCATTAAAAATAATATAAACTGGTTTATAATATTTTGAAATATATTATTTTTCATCAAATTTAATATTTATAACAGTACAAAGAAAACATTAAACTAGATTAATATAGGTCATCTTTAATTAGGTATTCACAAAAGTATCTTTCATTGACTGAAGATTTCTGAGCCAACACCCTAAAACATTTTATTGCTTTGCTTAAAGGTCAGTTTGATTTATAACCCTCGAGTGAAGAACAGAAATATTTGATGGAAGATAAAAGATCTTTTTCAAAAAGTTCAAAGGGTACAATACATGATTTATTTTAATGGTCCTTAAATTTACCGATAAATTAAAAGTTAAATTGTTTACTTTTAACAATAAAATCACTTACATAGCGACCATGAAGTGTTTTAAGAGAAAATGTAACGTTTTCAATTACATTTCCTATAATACAACCTACAACAAATTGATTGCCTTCTATTAGAAATTCTTTCAACGTTTTTCTGTTTGTATATGCGATTAAATTTTTTTAACTTTTCCTGCTAACTTCGAACTTTGAACCTTAATGGATAATGCATTATTACATGGCAAATTTTATTGATTATAAAATTCATTAAATATTAAAAGTTATGTTATTTATTGTAACAGAGTAAAAACACCTGTCACGAGCATGAATTATTTTTATAAAACTGTAACTTTCTTAATTTTATAAACTATAAAAAACTATAAAAATACATATAAGAATTTATGACATTAAATTAAAACATTCTTTCTGTTTGGATGGGCCCATACCATTTTTTTTTTCTTTTCCTGCGAGAAATTTTTGTAGTTATCCTTAAAAAACGATAACGTAATATGTACTCAGGAGATGATGTTGGAATTAGAGAAATGGAGGATTTGATATAAATAGAATTTAATATAAGTTTTATTACTAAGTTTATTCTTTTTCCTCATGTATAGAAAACCTTGAACGACATTTTTTCTTAAATTGTAGTTAAAGCTAGAGTCCTTCCTGCACGGCTCGGGTTGTACCCAACACAAACCCGAAAATTCTGTTTACGTAAACTCGACCCCAATAAAAAAATTCGCCTACCCGAACTCAACAAAACAAATTTGTCAACCTGAATTCAACCCACTTTAATCCAAAACCGACAGGAACCAGAAGTAGATGAAAATTATTCTATATTTTAATAAATTAGTTTTCTTTTATATCTCTAATATCAATTTCATCATTTTTGTATAAAACATAACACATACATATACAATACACTAAGTCATGTTCCAATGCATAGTTTTTTCTCATTGAAAAAATATTCTGGACTTTCTTTTGAAAAATCGGATCAACCCGAACCCGATCTAAAATAATCAAAACTCAACGCGAAACCAAACCGAACCCGAAACATTTAATATCAACCCGACGCTTACCTTAGCGTCATCCCAACCCAACCCGCTGTTTGCTGCAAGTCTGTTTTGGGTAAAAAATGGGTAACCTGATCCGATGCAGGACTCTAGTTAAAGCCACTTATTTTACAGGGCTTCCCTTCGTATCGTTATCCAATAGCTAATATCTAAATTGTCAGTGTTAGAAATGTGTTTCCAATTTCAAAAATGTTTAATATGTTACTTTTTATTATACGAAAAGTGACTTAAGTCAAAATAGTTATTTTTTAAAAAAGGACAAATAAAATTTTGAATTTCTTCAAACTTAAAATTTTTATAGAATCTCTCGGCATTATAAGTTATATTGAGAAAAAAATATTCATGTTCTAACAAGTAAAACAGTAAAAATTTGATTCTTCTGTCACTATAACTGAAAATCGAAGAGCGCATTTTTAATGCCAAAAAATGCTGAAAATTCATAAAATTCAAAATATCATACGTTTTAGTCGAAGAAAATACATTTTTTATTGTTTTACTCATTAGAGCAAGAAGGAAGTTTTTATAACTTTTATGAATCCGGGACTATATAAAACTAAAATTTTGAAACCATAAAAAACTATTTTGACGTTAATGGGTTTCATACGATGAAGAATAACATTTGAAGCATTCTTCAATTGGAACTATATAGTTTTCTCAAACCGGAATATCAGTTTTTAGAATCTTACCAATTCTCACTTAAACATTATATCTCTATAACTACTGGACTAGAAATTACATTATGGATGATGTCATTAGATATTGGATAATACTGAACATCCTGAACTGTTAAAAAATTACTGTTATGGATATCTGATATTCGCACCATCTGATTTCTATTTAGAGAGAACATCTGAAATCCAAAATTTCCTCTTCATATTTAATAACTCTAAAAAAAATCGTACAAACATTCTAAAAATGTGCACTTAGGATAACTGAAGTGTGTAGATATTTTTTTGTATTATTATTTTGCCAAGTTTAACGTTACTACAGCAAAAATGAAAATTTGTGTTCATTTTAATATGAAGATAGACATTTAGGGAAACTTTGAAATAAAAGTAGACATCATAAATATTTTGTTGCGACCGGTTTAATTTTTCTGTTACTATTTATGGTAGTGGGAGTGTTTATCCTTTTTTCCTTAAAGAAATAGAAAAAAATATATGTGAAGCATAGATTCATAAAAATCAACGCAACAAACTTCTATTTTATTTCGAATTATTACAATTTAAATGTAATAATGAAAAAATAGTTGATAAAATGATGAGAAATATGTGCTAAGACTGTATCAGTTCTAGAAAAATATTATTTAAAGTTTCAGATGAGGTTTCCGCTTTTAACCAATTGTTTAAATAGACAATAAAAGGTATGAAATTTTTATCTTCTATTCCGACGTATTACGCGTATTTTTTTTTTAATCAGAAAAGGGAACAAAATTTAAAGGTGCGCGTTATACGCCGGATATAAAAATGAAAGATTAAACTTTAATAAAACAGGAACATAAAAATTGAGATTTCTACATTAATGAAAAGGCTATTTATTTAGAGTTTAGTTCATACTACGTCATCCATAACTCTAGTTTTCGTTAAGTTCATACTCTTTATTATACCTTTCAATATTCTGTATTGTAATTTTATGCTGCTTTTCGCATGACGATTTCTTCGCAAAAAAGAGCATGCGCGTAATATGACGAATATACCTACAAATAGAAAAATTCAGTATATAATCTCAAATGTTAGATGTGTATTTTACTCAGGAATATACTGTATTGCAAAAATACGTCAAGGAGTAATGCCGACTTCATATTGACGGTTGCAACGGTATGAGCAACTAATTTCCCTCTTTTCGCAAATTTAATTACTTCAAACCCTTGTAATATTTTAATTTTTACATCGTCGAATAGGAGAAAAAATGTACTTTCAAATACTATCTCTTTTAAAACTGCATCTCAATTTACTGAATTTTTATGTTAATTCAATGATGAATTTTAAACAGAATCTATCTCTGTGGCATGCGGTAAAAAATTCAGCCATTTGCACTCAATATAAATAGTTTAGCGTATGATTTTTGCTAATATTCCATAATGAAATGATCACTTCAACAATCAATGAGTCAATAAATAAAAGAAAATAAATAAAACACAAATAAACTACGTGCTTAAACACTAAAGCAATCAGAATAAAAAATGCTGCTAAACATAGCAAAATCTTTGGCGATTTCTGCGACTATTATCCTTTGGCATGAGCCCAATTTGAAAGTATGGCTTTTAATAAATTTCAGCATTTTATTTGAATACATAGCTGAAATTTTTCATATAAAAAGCCTTTTGTTGTTGTTAGCGGGCAATCTGAAAATATATATTAGATGTAAAAAAAATCACAATTTTTAATTAAAAATTTGTTTTCACTCATGTTCTGTACACCAGGCAGTATGTTCTGTAAACGAGGAAGACTTGGTTGGTCCTCTAGTGCACGTAACAAAGAAAATACAGTGTGCTTGTAAATGAATATCGGGGTTTTAACGCTTTGTAGTATCTATTATAAAAAACTTAAAATTATACTTAATACATAAAATGAAAGAGCAACTCAAACAGTTTTACCTATAAGCTTACAAGTGTTCAATGTGTACATCTTTCGTCACATGGCACACATCAAATCGATAGCTCAGTTCTTCCCAAACGCCGCTCTACGCTCACCCGATCGGACGCCATGTGATTTCTACCTGTTTGGGTTCATAAAGGATCTAATGTATGTGCCTCCACTATCAGCTGACCTACCCAACCTAAGAAACAGAATTGAGGCAGCTGTTGCAACAATTACCCCACAAACACTAATTAACGTTTGGGAAGAACTGAGCTATCGACTTCATGTGAGCTGTGTGACGAAAAGTGTTCATATTGCCACATGTAAGCTTGTAGTAAAACTGTTTGAGTTTCTCTTTCATTTTATGTATTGTATATAATTTTAAGTTGTATGTAATAAATACTACCAAGCGTTAAAACCCCCATATTCATTTAGAAACACCCTGTATTTCTGTTTCGAAATGAATGTCAATTTGGAAAAGTTATTCGCAAAGTGTTTAATAATGTTTAGTAATTAAAAAAAAGGAATAAATTATTTGATATCATTTTTAATACTGGCTATTGATGACAATTATAGAACACTTCTTATGAAAATTTTACTTACTTTTCCAGAACAAATAGCTACCCAAAACTTCGTCATCGTCATTAGATCGTAGACTGTGTAGTCCAAAATCTGTAATTTTCAAAGCAAAGCGACTGTCAACTAAACAATTAGATGACTTTAAATTTCCATGTGACCGGACTTCGCTGTTATGCAGATAAGCCATTCCCTAGATGAAAAATTTGCTTTAATATAAAATGAACATAAAATGAATTAAATTAACACTTAAAACTTTTTAATGACTTACAAACCTTAACAAGATCGTGCATCAAAGAATAGCGAAACATCCAATCTAATTTGATTTGATCGTTTTCTAAAATGTCCTGCAAAATAAATAAAAATAGATAAATAGGGATTATATCTATTAGAATTTTAATACATTGCATTGCATCTACAGTTGATATGATTAAATTTCTATATAGAAAAAAATTATAATTATTATAGAGAATAGTGGTTTTATGTAGTTAATTAACCAATTTGCATTATTACCGCATTTATGCATCCATTTCAGGAATTTCTTTTTTATTAAAAAATTCCCAATTCATACCAGAAATTATGAATAGTAATTTTTGCTTTATTTAATGACAGCCGTTTCGAGATTACTTGAAGTAAAAATTCTTCTTTCGGAATTTCTGAATAAAAAAGAAAATCCTTAAATACACGCTAATGATGCAAATGGGTTAAGGAACATTTATCATAAAACATAAACTGATATCTAAATCTTTTGAGTAGAAGTGAATTGTCATATAAATGCTTAACTATTGGTACAAATATGCTAACAGCGAGAATGAATTTTGAAATAAAATAAAACCATTCAGTTTAATCTGTAAGAAATAGCGGAATCACGCGATAAGCAATGATTCATCTTTGTAGTGAAATTTCAAGAAGAACTTTTGATTCTAAACCAACATAACTTAAGAAAAAAGTGTAAATTTCTGTGTTTTTCTATATGAGGGGGGGGGTAGAATGACAGTGGAGTAAGTCAATATTTCGTAATTTGAGAAATGAAGGGTATTGTGAAATTTGTCGTATTGCCGTTGCATTAAGTGGTCCAACTTGTTTTGCCCCTTAGCGACTAAGTGATCTATGACTTATTTGGCTGTCGCACTGCCCAGAAATTAATATACTTTCATTTAAAATATGGTAATCTAGATTTTTCCGATTTTTGACTTATTTAACTGTCAGTCTAACCCTCTCATATGTTGAATTGTCAACTATCTCACCGAAGATATTTGAAATAATTTACAGCTGATAGAAATTTTTCAAAAATGGAAGAAAAGCAATGTATAAGATAAAACTGAGAAATTCGGAATAATACAAAGAGTAGTTCAAAAACTATGAAAGGAATTTCCAATGAGTGTATAAGCCAATAGATAGTCCAATAATTTCACATCTAGATTAACAACCCTAACAGAAGACTATCTCTTGGTGGTAATAGCGTAATGAAATTGCCATATAAGCGTAGCTCAGTAATCAGACGTGTACAGTTCCAGCACATATATGAAAGAGTTGGATGTAAAGCGAGGTAATTAACAAAATGGAAGTTTCGGGATATCCAAGATTCAAGTTTTCTGAAAAAATCTACAATCAAAACTTTTATGATTGATTCTTTTAAAACTGTTAGTTTGTATTAACTGAACCTACAGTTAACTATGTGCAACATTTTTGTTTCTGGTATATATATTTTTTTGACTTATTGAGTTTTTAATAACAAACACTCGTTTCACTCAACAAAAATTTATCTTTGATTATGATGGATCTATTGAAAAAAAAATAAACCTTGTATATTAAAAAAGATGTTAAGAACAGTTAAATATTTTTCAGTGATAATCAGAAAAAGTTAAAAATTGGCAGTTACGATATTTTACACTTTATCTTTCATATAATAATATATCAGCATAATGTTTCCAGATGGGGCAAAAAATATACTCAAAAATTGATTAATTATGATCAGTTGACCACACCAGGATTTTATAAGTGGTGTTTGAATCACTTCAACTGGTCTGATAAACAGTATAGCACGATTTTCTTCTCATATCAGAGCAAATTCCATCTAAAGTCAAATACAAGACGTCAATACATCTGGAATTAACGTAGTTCTGCATATGAGCACAGGAATATAGTTTAAGGCATGTTATAACTTTTTTTTTATCGTCATTTGTTTTGCATATTTTTACTCCTTAAACCCTCAAAACCTTTCTATTAAAGCAGGTTTTTTGAAATTTGTATTGGTTTAAAAATTATTCGCCTTTTGGTGTTACTCATTTTTAGTGTATTGTGTGCGGCACGCAGGTAGAAACAAAAGAATTAAGAAAGAGGAAGTCCAGAAGGCTTCATTATATTCACCTGGTATAGATAACTTTATGTAAGCTGAAAATTGCTTCTGTTATCTAAGTTTGTTTTAAAACGTTTTAAAACTTTAAACCTGTTTTCCTCGAAACTCTGTATTACAAATCAGTACCAGGTAGAACTCGAGATTGGATCGATCGATTTGTTTGAACTTTTATGCTCTTCTAGTATATACTATATTTTAGTCCCTCAAGGACGCGTTTTTCAATATTCGAATTGTAAATATCTTTTTGCGCGATTTAAATCCGAACATTTTTTTAACTGAAATTTGAACAGTCGCGATGTTATTCAGGATCAAAAACCCATGATAAACCCATCCGAGAAGGACTAGAAAATATCGTAAATTTTAAGGTTTTTATTTGTTTTTTTTTGTTACAGAAAAGCAGATTTTGAGATTCATCTGGTACCGTGGAGCACTTCGCTTTTTGCACACTCCTGTATCAAAGGCCATTAAAGCACCATTTTTTCAACCAATTACCAAATAAATAAAAAATTTAACTTTAAAATATGCTTTTTGATTTGCAAAAAAAAAAAAAAAAAAAAAAAACATTATTATTATTGTATAATCGCTGTAAAAAAAAAAAAAGATATTTTAATATATTTTTTAAAGTTATAACATGCCTTAAATTGACCAGTAAAGAGATGTGGAGGCTTATTGTAAAATGTGTAAAAGAAACCAACCCTTTTGCTGAACTAATTCTGCCTTACAAAATGGTGTATAACTGATCCCAGTACTACAATAAGGTCTTTATATCCTATGTGAGAACTTTTTGATGTGATGTCGAAATTTTCTTTGCATTTATGAATTAAAATTATAGTAAGATAGGAGGCGACATTGTTTAGTTAAACACTTTTTGCATGCTAATTTTCAAATATGCAATTGATTTTATTAAATCAAATACAAAAACAGTCATTAGCTGTCACGACCACGATAGATGGATTATGGATGTCCTGGTAAATCATACCTAATCGATTTTCTAGTCATTTTGCTTGGACTGTGCGATATTGCGGCCACAAAGCGCATCCAAAGTTGCAACGACAGCTGACGACTAATTTAGTAATTGATTAAGTAAGATCAATAACATATTTGAAGATTAGTTAGTATGAAGTGATAAACTAAAAATGCCATCCGAACAATTAACGCTGTCATTCTTCAGTTTGTTTTAAAAGCACCTGAAAACTAAAGAAATCAATCGAATGGACTGAGCGGCATTCTCGTCTATATTCGATTGAGAAGGCCTCGGTTGTTTTTAGATAACGCATTGCTGAAAGTAAATTATTTCTGATTGAAGAAAAAACAATTTGTAACGCAGAAACAAGAATGATACAATCTCCCAGGGGACGCTTAGGTTATCTAAGAAGAAAAAAATAGCTTTTGAAGAGTACTATGGGCAGCGTTTTTTGTTCAAGACAAGTAATATATGTCGAACGTAAATGAGCAGGCTTACTTTATTGATATTATTAGGATATCATATATTAAGGATATTGATATATTTGTTAGGACACTTACCAAAGTTACAAGATCGTGTTGAAACAAATGCGTCTTTCATATATGGAAGAATTTTTACCCGACTGACTTTACTTCTTCATTCGTACCACAATTCCTTCCTCTTAGAGACTTCTTCAATACTGGAAAGAGGTAGAATCAGGTCGTGATTGTAAGGCGGATGGCACAGTCGCCGTTCCCAACCGAGGGGGGAAATGACACCAGTGCCAAACACTTCCACAAGTCTCTTATGGAAGTCAGTACCCTTCGTTACTCATTCCCATTTATACCTCTTAATTATCCTTTGCTCACGTTTGAAAAATAGGATTACTCACCATATCTGTCGGGCACAGACTGGATCGCTGATATGAGATTTCTGCTACCAGGTTTCTGGAAGTGGATAAGCAGTATCTTGGTCGTATGTAACCTAATGACGTGTGGATGACTCTCGTATTAAATTGATGTCTTGTTTGCCACATTTCATCATGCTTTATCGGGAAAAAATGAGAGACTTTTTCTCTGTCTTTCCCTCGTAATTCAAAGCCTATACAGTTTTGCTCTTGCATGTACGTTAGTTAACTATCATCATAAACTATTTGACAATTTTGTAAATGAACAACATTTTGTAAATAAACAACATTTTGTAATTCCCGATTTATTTCTGTAATTATTAAGTGAGGTTTTTACTATTAATTAGATTATTTTATCCTTTATTATTAAACCTTTTCTTGAGTCCTTATTTATACCTCCAAGTAGTTTTGACATTAGACTTAACATGAAAATCATAAGATATCTTTTCAAAAAAATCTAATTATTTCCTAAGCTTTTTAAACAATAAATGTAAAAAAATGCATTTCATTTAACCACTTTTAATAAATTTTAAAATTTTAAAAACGAAATGTAATTTAAAATTGCTAATTTGCTTATTTTTGATTAGCATAACTTTTTGACGTGATACCATGGGAAATATCAATTCAATATATCTAATAAGTTTCTGTTAGTGATAAAAATTGGCTTTGCACAACTTACGTCACCTTTGAGATTAGGTGTATGTTTCCTGAATTGTTTGAATAACTTTTAGTTTTTTACATTGAACCACTTTAAAGAAAATACGTCAATTTTAAAATTGTTGATAGATTATTTAATTTATTTAGATTTCGACTATAAATTAGAAAACTTTCCATCTATATGTAAAATAAAATAACTCTTAAAGGTTATAAATTAAGTAAAAAAAGAAATAAAATAACCGTACTTACTCTTGTATAATGCGCTTTTTTTGACATAGAAAAACGAAAAAAGTTATATTTCGTATATAATACGCATATATAAATTTAGCGGAAAATCCGGGAATTTCAAAATACACATTCTGCAGAAAATCTGACTCAAATAAAAGAAATTTCTGAACTAATTTTTCATATATGTTTATGTATGTTACGCCCCCTTAATAAAATATCTCAAATTCAAATTTCTATAATATGTACCTTTCTGTCATTGCAAACGTACCGATAATATAATGCTTCCAATACACTATCAGAATCTATATGCTTGCAGCTTTTTTTCCTTTTAACGTGTCAGTTATTCGAAGCTAGACTAGTAAAAATGAATGATGATGTTTCGTACATTCTGATTTACTATTTGTTATTCAGTTATTATAATATAGGTTATGATAAACGTAGTTTTCTACAGGCCATTTTGATGGAAAGGGGAGAAGAAGGATAAGTGTACTAATAATGGACCATGGAAATATATGTATATGCCTATAACGGTTCACGTTCTTTTATAAAAGAAAAACAATTTCATATATGACGTAAAAGAGGTAAGCATATATGACGTAAGCAAGGCTGGGCATAACGACAGAGGCTGTCGTTATGCCCAGCCTTACTTCTTCTAGCACGCGGTGTTTTGCTCTTTTTTGCACTGAAGAAGAATCTTGCTTGTGGATTCGAAACAGCGGTTTGCTGCTTTTTTATGTATTATTTGTGCATTTTTAACGTTGGTTATCAGCCTTTGAATATTCTTGCACAAAGGCTTTATTTACTATTGTAATTGCATTATAATATGTACTGCTTTTTTTTTATTTATTAAAAATGGTATTCTACATTTTCACTAACATAAGCAGTTTGTTTAAAGCTCTGATCTTTTCAACCTAACTAAATAGGCTGAAAAAGACACTAATTAATAAATTGATAAGTATATCATCTAGAAATTTAATGCTTACAATTTTTGCTCATAATGGAAAATAGCACATATTTGCCCAGTGTTTCCCTCTATTTGAATAAGTTGATTATAATTAAAATGAAATAAAACTGTGCAACATAAATTTAACAAGTTGGAAATTGTACGTCAAACACGACAAACGAGGTGCGTTCGTACTATAGCTAGTTTTATAAATATTCAGATCTTGATGATTTTTAATTCTGGGAAATGAATTATATCGTCTGCAGATTAATTTCTGTAATAAAATAAGTATCTCGGTCGCTTGACGATTAAACCACAGAAGCTCCTATAACAAGAAAGCACCGATTTTTTTTAAATTCAAATTTATTAATAAATATTTTTATTAATATCTTCTAAAGTTTTGATTCGATTTTCATAAAATTTGAAATGTCTCGACAAAATTCTGCAAAGATAATATATCTTAAATTTCAAGCCAATTTATTTGGGAAGTTTATGCGCTGTTATATGCGGACAGATGGACGGACGAACGGATGGACGGATCAGACGATGACTATAAGTGCTACGTATTTATATAATTACGAATGCACCTAAAAAGCAGTTTTAATAGTTTGTTATACCATAAAAATTGCATAATTACCTAAAAAATAAATATGTGAAAGCAGGGATCTGTCCAGACTTTTCTCCCATGGTCCTGTTTTTGTGAAATTGTGAACAGCTTTTAACATTTGTGAAAAATCTATTCATAATTTTGTGAATTTGAAATGATTGTTATATTCAGATTCTTGTTTATCCATTTTTAGAAGATATACACTATATGGCCATTCGTCACCGGACACTTTCAATTTTAGACATTTTATCAAATATTTAAAGATATGCTTGTTTGATTCTTCTGGAGCTTCAGGTTTATAAAGAACACGTTTGGCTTCATATTTATCAATGACGATTTGATCATGAGATCAATTAAGGGGCCAACAAAAAATCAAAAACAAATAATAACATTTGTAATCACCCTGTAAAATAATGCATAAAATGAGCTATCACTCCAGCACACGAATATGTGGATATTGCACAATATGTGTATTCATTTGTGTAAAAATAACACGTGTATTCATGGAGATATAGCGATTTGTTTTAAGTTAAAAAAATTCTTGCGTGATTTTTGTTTATATCATGCAGGGTTTTCAATCAAATTTCACGCCAGTTTGAGAAAATTTGACAAAATGTAGTAGAAATATTATAGTATAATTGGATATAAATATATTAAACATTTGATGAAATATGAACAGTTGTATGAAATATTTACTTTCTGCGCATGCGCGAACGATAACAAAGATTTTTTTTTCATTACTTAATAGTCAATCCTATAGAGAAACTCATTTTAAAAGTCACTCAAATATCGTGAAAATTCAGAACGATATCTGCGATAGAGTGAGCTGATTTTTAGTTGCTTTTTAAAAGTAGCTGAACGGTAAGGGATTTTCCACAAATTGTCATTTTTTGTTTTTATACTATTTTTCAATTTTTAAAGATACTTTAGTTCTCCTTAGAAAACTACTAACGAGCCTATTCAAAAAAAAAAATATTAAAATCAAATTATCCGCTCTAAATCGATTATAACCTGGTAAAATAAAGTTTTCCAAGAAGAACAATAAAAGTATCAATAAAAAATGAAAAAGAGTATAAATATTAACTATGACAATTTGTGGAAAATCCCTTATCATTCAGCTACTTTTAGAAAGCAACTAAAAATCATCTCACTCTATCGTCAATATCGTTCCAAATTTTCACGATATTTGACTGGTTCATTTAAATGAATTGCTCTATAGAGCTGACTATTAAGTAATGCAAAAAAAATTCTTTGTTATCGTTCGCGCATGAGCAGATAATAAATATTTCAACAACTGCTCATATTTCTTCAAATGTTTAATATATTTATATCACAACTGTACTATAATATTTTTACTATATTTTGTCAAATTTTCTGAAACTGGCGTTAAATTTGGGTATAAACCCTGCATGATATAAACAAAAAACATGCAAAACTTTTTTGACCTTTTAAAAAAATTGCTATATTTCTATGAAGATGCGTGCTATTCTTACGCAAATGAATACACATACTGACAGTATCTACGTATTCGAGTGCTGTAACGATAGATCATTTCGTGCATTTTATTATACAGGGGGATTGCAAATATTATTTAGTATTATTATTTTTGATTGGCCCATAATTGTACTCATGATCAAATCGTCGTTGATAAATATGAGGACAAACATATTTTTTTATAATACTGAAGTTCCAGAAGAATCCAACAAGCAGATCTTTAAATATCCGACAAAATGTCTAAACTTGAAAGAGTCCGATGACGAATGGCCATATAGTGTATGTTTGTAAAATACACATACTTTTTTATATGTGTAAAAGTGACACTCAGATTTTACTTTTAAATTATTAAATTTGTGAAAGGTTCAGTTTCGAGAGGGGAAAGTTTTATGAACGGTCTATTTTTAAGAAAAATAATTTTGTGAAAGGATAATTTTAAGTTGCTTTTAGGTGAAATGTTTTGTACAGGGTCTTGTTTTGACATGAAAAAAAATGTGAAGAATCCTTTAAAGAACCCTCTTTTGTCTCTTGAAAGTTTTGAACAAATGTGAAAATCAACAGCTGAGTTTGCATTTATTTTTTCAATGTGCATATATAGTCAACACAACTACTTGTTAATAAGTAATTTTTGGAAGTGAAAAGAGATAACTATAATAAATATATAAATAATGTAAATTGCAAAAATGTTCATAAGAAGGTATGTAATTTGAATTGTATATTTTCTTTTCAATGGGGACAGAAAAGTTCAAAATAAAAATGTTCATACTGTTCCTGTATCCAAAAATTCCCAATCACAAAAATAATCATTGTTTCACTGTTATTATTACCCAAAAAGGTTGATTTGAATAACTCCAAAAATCAGAGTTACAGAGAGTCAAAAAACGTGACTTATTTCACTTTGCCAAGCAATTCGAAACGTGAAATTCGAGATCAAGTTTCAAATTACGTGGCAAAATGAAATAAGTCACAATACTTGACTATAACTCCGTGATTTTTGAAGTTATTCAAACCAAACCTTTTGGGTATGAATAAGAGTGCTATAGTGATTATTTTTGTGATTGGACATTTTTGAAGGCAGTGACTGTACTAAAATAAAAATTTTGAATTTAAAAAAAATTCAAAATTTTTATTTTAGTACAGTCACTGCTTTCAAAAATGTCCAATCACAAAAATAATCACTATAGCGCTCCTATACGCCCCATAGAGATGGAAGTGTACAATTCCAATTTTCTACCTTCCCATAATCATCTTTGCTATTTACATTATTTATCTCTCCCTTATAGTTACAGAAATAAATAAACCATGTTACCACATTTCTTGTACACCTAGTATTTTTACTTAAACTGAGTTTTAAAATGTGATATTCGATCAATCATTAAAAAAAGACTCAAACGTGGTCAAATGCCTGAAATTACAATACAGAGTGATCCTAAAGTTTTGATCATTTTCCATACTGAATTCAATGCAAAAATGAATTAATACCTTGTATTTCCTGATTCAAAACAATAAATAAATTTGCTATACAAGGAGGAGTGCCACTGTGTACTCTGTATTGGGAATGATTTATTTGTGGGGTGCCACAGGGCACCTTGTAATAGGGATGCCATTATTCTTCCCTGGCGTGCTATATTTCACCTCCTGGGGTACCCTGTATTAGGGATACCATCCTTTCACCCTTGTTAAGGGTGCCATTCGGGCTCCCGTAGAGGTGTCACCTGTAAGACAAGACTTTCATCCCAAGGGGCTGCAATGTGTCACCTGTACTTTTAACAGTGTACCTTAATTACTCATTGTGTATTTGTTCATAATACAAAAGCTACGCTCGGAAAACTGCGATTATTTAACTTCGTTTATTAAAGACTTCCACATTCGCAAAGTTTTATCACTAATCAACGTGTTTGTATGTAGTGACCTAGTGATAAGAGGAGTGTTTATATACACACCGTGTCTAAAAAATTTTTAAACACGCTTTAATTTTTTACCTGTTGGGTGTACGTTGGTACATAGGCAATTTAAATTTAAAAAGTTGTACAAATGAGGTAGGAATTAGGGTTATGTTTATGAAATTGTTTTGCTATTAACTTTCCAAAAGTGACACTTTTTAATTTTTCTGGCGGTCACTCGGTCTTATAAGTTATATTGAAATAACTTTTCTTCATGCCTTTAAAAGTAGAAGAAAAAACTTTCACTATTTCTACGAACAAAACTCACTGATTTTTGATACTTTGAATGTTACGATGTTTCGGAACTTTACGAAACTAAAAATTTGTCTGTTGATATTTAGTGCGAGGTAATGAGTATTACTAGTTTAATTTAATTTTTCACTTCGAATTACAATCAATGTACGGAATTTAAGCTTACCAGCAGGCTTCCTCTTGAGAAATATTCTGTTACTAAATAAAAATGCGGATAGTCGACGACTGCACCAATGAAGCGAACAGAATGATCATGTTGCAAATCTTTAATCTGTTGAAAAATAAAACATTTCTCAGATAATATGTGGTGTTTAAAATTATTGACCAATCATTATAAGTTTAATTAAAATACTAAAATAGACATTATCTGAAACCTAAAGTAGTATCCTAGTTGCTCCGATACACCAGAGCACTGGGGCACTATTTTTCAATTTCTGATCATCAGAGTCAAAAAGATTACGTAGTTAGCCAAATCTTTGATTGATTACAATTAGCCTCAAGATATGTCACATAATATTTAAAAGATTTTTTTAAAGATTATTTAAATATCTTAAAAAGATCTAAAGAAATATTTGAACAGTGTATAATAGTTTTTATTTCGTATACTGAAAGGCTTACTTGTCAGTAAGCCACTGAAATTTGTTTTACAGTTTTCAGTGTAAAATTACTTTGAAATGTAAATTTACTTTGAATTTTTATTTCTGAAAATTCCTTAGACATATTCATCCTAAATTCTTAAAATTCTCCATATTTTCTTCTTGCCATTCAGAATGGAAACAATTAAAGGTAGTCCGAGACATAAAAGTTTCGAAATTATAACATTTTTACTTTTTCTTTTGGCTTACAAACTACTCTAGAGGTTTTAGAATAAAATGACACAGACTGCATGTAAATGTAATTAGTTCAAAAGATGTAGACCATTTTAAATTGTAAATGTTTGTGGCTGTCTAAAGAGTACTTAAAGAAAATACTATAAATCCATTTACATCAGAATATATTTTTTCTAGATCCGGATTATTTAAATTGATATTTTTCTATGAAAGATAAAATTATCAGCCTACGTACTATTATTTTCAGTTATATATTAATAAAATTTTCTTCGTGAGTTTTCAAGAGAAAACTATGAAAATTTTATTATTGCAGAAAAAGTAAGGGAGACCATTGTACGTAAGGCCACTGCCATTATTTTAATTAATACTTGGATCTAAATTTTATTATTTACCTGTGTGAGTGGCAATATCAGTTTTTATTATTACAGTCCTTTTTTAATTTCAGAAGATTGGCATCCTATGAAATTAAAAGTGTAAAACTGTTTTGCAAGCACAAAAGTAAATTTTTTCACCTGAATCTGATTTGCAGTATGTCACAGCTACGGCTCCTACAATAATGCAAATTTAGCTATGACACTAACGTCTGTTATTCCTATGGATCCGAGGATGTCATATAGACTCTTAGAATTTCGAAATTTAAATTGATTTCCAAATATTATTTTATTTTTATTTTTAATTACAATTCTGTAATGATGGAAACTAAATTACTCTATTTTTTGTGGATAAAAAAAGGGAAACTTAGATTTTTTTTGTACGTCATTTTCTCCTTAAAATTGAAATGTGGAATTATTTTTTATTAGACTACAAGGTGAAAACAATATCGTGGTTAAATTATATTTTTCAGGAAAATTTGAAGAAATAAAAGCATAACTTTATATATTCAAGCGTCATTAATAATTTTTTTCTTACAAAACACAAATTCGTTTGTTGATCCATTGACATGTAGAAAATTAATCCATCCTAACTCTTTTGAGTTTTACATTCAACTAAGGCGTTTAAACATAAACAAATTTAAGCTCCTTATGTTTAACTAGACAATTATCGTCCTATTTAGAAGAAATGAAGTTAAAGAAGAAACATAGATTTTCAACTAATTATTTCCTAAAGGTAATTGTTAAAATTTGTCACAGATGCGCAAAAATTGGAATGATTAAGCGAGAATAATGACATTTTTAAGCATTAATTTTAATTCATAAATCTGAAATACTTTTGTATAAGTTCGTCTAATAAAGTCAGTTGTATTCTTCCAGCGCCAAAATTAGCTTGTGGAATCAACTAATAGCCAAATCTTGGAAATGTTTGGCAAATCAAGTCATTGAAAACGTGCACTTATATTTAGAAAAATTTTAACCTGCATTGTAAGTATATTACATGCTTGATACTTAGTATTTAATAGAATTAATACAATATTTTTTTTAAATGCACAATAAAGTTAGATTATTTTTCTTTCAAGAATCAAAAGATATCATGAGAACACATTGAGTTCCACGCAGCTAATTGTTTTATTACTTTACAAAGGTAAGATTTTTTTTTTATTCTGACTACAGCACCTAGTTTTAATTGTTATCTGGAGTGCTAAATGTGATATCGAATCACCTATCCATATGAAATTTTTAATACTGCCCATTTTGTATGAAATCACCCTACACTGTACCCAGGGTCACAAAATGACATTGTACGTATGTTCATGGTCATAGATAAAATTTCAAATTGTAATATAGACAAACTCATCAAAAACTAATTTCATTTTATGTATAAAGCTTACAAGCTAGAAATTTACAAACTTTTTAGAATTTAAATAGTTCCATTATGGTGGATTAGTGATTAATTTCTAGTTATTTTTTCACATTAAATTCCATTTTTAAAATATTTAAAACCAGTTTATATTTTACTTAGGTGTTAATTTGTTTTATAAAATTTTAATGTAGTATTCTTGTTTATAGAAGCTTATACATTGAAATTTTCAGGAAATGGCCCTTATGTACAATAACTGTCGGCTGCTGTGCTTGTACCTATGTTCATATGCATTATTTTAGGAAAATAATTCTATTTACAATAATTTTCCAATTTTAAGTATGTAAGATAATTCCAATAATAAGTAAATACTGCAAACATGCATGCACGTTAATTTAACAGTTTTAAAAGTTGTTAGTAACTCAGCTTTCATGCGTCTATCAAGGTGTAGACCAGTTTATAAAAGTGGCTCATTAATCATAAAAAAGGAATTATTTTGACTAAAAAGTTATGAATTTTTTTGGAACAAATATTTTTATAAATGCATAAGACAAACTATTACTTATTCGTCTGTTTTCTCAAAAATGAAAACAAAAGTATACAAAAAGCATTGTTTCTAAGGATATTTTAAATTTTATATATGAATAAAAAAATAAATTTTACAATTTTACAATTAAATTAATTTTAAAAAAACTTTTTTTTTACGTTTGGAAAGGGATATCTATAGGAATACAATTCCAATAAAAGTGAAAAAAAATATTAATAAAGAAAAATGATATTTTGTGTCCCGCACAATGTTAACACTTTGGGGTCAGTAAAATTATAGATAGCTCGACCCTATTCAGTCAACGGACTATAATTAGGACATTAACTTCCCTCTCCAGCAGACTGTTTTTGGGACGCTGGTATTTAGTTTTCTGGTTTCCGGTTTCTGTGTTTAATGGACAAAGCGGTTATAAGTAAGAAGGAATATTTGGTGTCCAATTACTAAAACCTATTGCAGCAAACTGAGCGAAATGTCGTGGACGCCAGTTTCGGAGTATCCAAATTTGCTTGAGATAAGAAATCAATGTACCCTTTACCATGTAGAATAACATTCACACTCATTTACAAGAAGGATACGCATTTCAAACTCTTACAAAAACTATTTTTCAACTCTTTCTATTATCTTCCATATTTTCGCCTTGTTGTGGGAGTACGCTAATTGAACGCATTCATATTCCCACTGGTTGCTGCTGTCGGATACATTTTTATGTCGGTTATATTTTAGCGTACTGAAATTTATGTATACCTTGTTTGATTTCATTGTAGGTTTTCAATAATCGGACTCCAAATACATCTTTTTTAATTATTACCACCTTGATTTTTTTTCTCATTTTCTCTTATGTATAACATTGTATTTTCTTTTATCTGTTGTGGTGTGTCTAAAATGTATTACTGATAAGAGGCATGTGGATTAAAATTTTTAAAGGAAATAAAGAGGCACAAAATTTTTGATCCGAAATTCCCTTTTCAGCTAGAGATGTCCAACTCACTTTATTGGCATTTTTAGGTAAGAATGAGTAGAATCTAATATAGTTTAATGGGGGGAAATGATTTGGTGGTGTATTTTAAACAATAATTGTTAAATGATTATTTTATGCATCATTGTTGGCTTGATGTAGAACATACAGTGGTCATACAGTTTGCAACAGCACAGCAACTTTTAATACATAATTAAGACCTCAAAAAAATTTAGGATTTATAATTTTACAATTTTAAATGTGTGGATTATAAATATTGAGTAATGTCAGATTTGATACATTTGAATGGACTTTATAATGGTTTTTAATAGTTTTGAATACAAGTCTAAACATTATTAAAAAAATGTATAGTTTGAATTAAAAGAAGAAATTAAATTTATCTTCATGTAAAGATTATGCAGATTCAAACAAAAAATAGTTTCTGAAAAGTCGAAATTAGTAAACATGTGTATTCTAAATCATATTTGGTGTGAGAAGTAATTTCTTAGAAAATATTGCTGCTTTTATATATATAAAAAAAAATCTTAATTTATTTCTTAATATAATTTTATTTCATGCAGCATTACAATATGAATGTTCACAATGAATATTTGTACAAATGTAAAAATACCTATGCCATTTTAAAATCAAACCACACTTATAAAAGGAAAGTATATAAAATTTTATAAAAACAGAGAAAAACCTTTATAGTTAGAAATACCGAATTCAACATATTTCATGTTGCCTTTTTAGTATTCGCTTCAAGTTAAAATTAAATTTCCATACAAACGAAGGAATTCCTTGTGTTCATTAAAGTCATATTCTGTGTATCTGCGTGGATAAAATGTGCTCCTTAATGCGAATACATTAAAGTTTAATCTTTGGCATTTCACATTCTCCATCATTAAGAATTCACCTGAAGTATATGTTAAAATAAAATGCTGTTGCAATAAAACTTCTTATCGAGAGAAATAAAAGACTGTTAAAGAAAAAACATTAATGTTTCTAATTAATGCTTGGTAAAAATAAAGCAAAATAAAATAACAATTCATAAATTAAAAAATAACAATTTTAAAACATCATGTTCTAAATTATATAAAGTACAAAAATGGTAGATATAGCTATACTTTACATATAGCAAATAAAATTGATGGAAAATATAGACAGCTCAAAAACATTACACCGAGAAAAAAGTTTTATTGAATCAACAAAAATTTGGTTAACCCAACAAAACATTTTGTTTAAATATAGGTCAATGGAAATTTTGTTTGAACCAACATTTTTTTTTTTTTTACAATTCCAAAAAAAAAAAAAAAAAAAAAAAAATAGTATCGTCAGCAAAAAATGTTTTGTTAATTCAAGTAAAATGGTTCAATTTTACTTGAATTTTGCTAAAACAACCAAAATGTACTCAACAAAACATGTTTTGTAGTTTTAATCAATTCCTTTTTCTGGGTATAAAGATTCTGACTGTTTTCATAACACTAATTTCACCTAATATTTAAAAATCTAATTTAAATTTACTGAATTTGTGTCCAGGTCTTTATAGAGGCATAAGATGCAGAAATTTCTTATGTAAAACAGCACTAGTAACGTAAAGATACCCAATTTTACGAAATCATGTAAAGCAACGGTAGATTGGGAATTCCGTATTTTACTATCTCTGTCTTGTAATATTAGGATTGTCGATATTCTTTTTGCAGAAAGATTTTTAAATGGTTTCCAAACACCATGATTTAGAAAAATGAATGACTAAGCCATCATATTGTAAAATAGAAAAGGGTGCAAGACAAACGCAAATGACAAATTTCTTTGGTGTTCCTCATAGTGTAATTACTATACTTGGAAGTAATTCCAAACCATTGGAGAAGATCGTAGAAAATCAGATCGAGGTTACCCGAGCAACCAAAGAATTATACCTAGTTTTATGCGAGGTGTCTCATAAGTTAGTTCACATAAAAAAATTAATAACGTTTTAAAAACTTCGCAGTTTGCTCTATACGACTTGCTAAATAATTGAATGTTTTGTAGCAACAGCAAAAATATATAGCTTTAAAAGATCCATAAGTATGTTCATATTTCTAAAATTAATAAATGTGTAAGTGAGGTTTTCTCCACAAGACTTATCAAAATTGGACTGTTTCGTGGTAAAAAAAAGAATAAATCAGAGTCCCATAACTCCTTCCACATCTCAAAAACGTATGAAAATTTAACTAATTGCCTTTTGGTGTGCGTGTTGCATGATAATATTTGACAAATGTTTTGTGTCATAAAAATAATCGAAAAAAACATTAAACTATTTTTTTTACATAGAAACGTCGACATCTTGATAAGCCTTATTAAACAACTTTAATGAAAACGATGTCTAGTTAAACTAATTAATGATACAAAATTAGTATTTTACATTTCGCATAGAACATCTTAATAAAGTCTTATGAATAGTAAAGAAATGACATATACTTTTATAATATCTTAGTCTCATTAACCTTACGTGATCGAAACTATTTATCAGACCTGTCTGAAAAAAAGGTGTTTTTATAATAGCTTCCCACTATTAAAATTCACTTTTAGTTATTATCTTTTAAAACTTTTAATAGTTCAGTTAAATAAAATATTAGACCGAAAAACAGCACATGTTTGGCATTTTTTATTTTTTGGAGTTTTCACTTCACAAATAAAACAAGGCTTCCTAAATTTTTCGCTTAAATTTTCAGTCAATTCATTTAAGCAATATATTTGTGTGACAGATTATAAAATGCTGCAGACATATTGTCATAAGACTTTTCTTTTGGAATGTTAGGCTATTCTGATATTTCTGGCTGATTATTTATATGAAGATATTATTTCAAACGGTACCTTAATAAATCATAAGGTTTATTAAGTAAATGGAACCTTAATTTTGCATCTTTAATTGGCCTAAATAAACATCTTTTCATCTAAAATTTTTTAGTGAATTCTGAATTTTTCCTATTTATTCATTTCTAACATTTACATATTAAGATATTTTATGGCAATAGAATTTCTTCTTTGTCCCTTAATTTGCAATAAATAAATAAATAAAATAAAATTGCACAAAATTATTTTGGATTAATTCGAATGAAAGTATCGAATTAAAGTCGAATTTGTTAGATAAATATTAGTTGTAAAAAAGAACAAACAAGTCACAAGTTTTTCATATGTTTTGAAAAGAGTTCCAATTCAGGAAATTAATATGTTGAAGACATTTTCTGAATTTTATAAAAAAAATTAAGGCAAAGGTAAAGTATAAAATATTTTGCACAACTAGATGATATATGAACAAATAAGATTCAGTGTTAAATTTTCTTTTAAGTTTATGTGATCAGAATTATTTTTCGCAAATAATGCACCCATTTTATCGGGATAAATCCTACTAAAAATAATATGATCTTTTTGTAAGGTATCAACTTCGGTGCTTAATTAGTAATGGCATCTACATCATTTTCACAACACTCTGCATTGTAGTACAAAAACTGTAATACTGCTAAAAGTAGTTAACCGATAACTTACCATTTTTATTTCCAACAGTAACTGGCGGTTAATTTCAATTCGAGGCTTGCGAATTGGCTTTAGAAATACAACAGTACCCTGAACAACAAAGCATAAATTAGAAATAGATCACACGTATAAAAAACATATTTATATAAACTTTCATAATTATGTAAAGGTGATAATTACGAATAATGCTTTATGTATAATAGAAATAAAATGATTCGAAATGTTCACTAAAAATATTCTGAAACAGTGATGAAAATTTTGAAAATAATAAGCACGTTTCTTTTTCATTGGTGGCTCTTAAAATAAATAAATGTAAAACGGTCAATAAACTATGCTTTGTACCTATTACTGCCCACCTCTATCTGTTTAACACTGAATTCGATTTGTCTGTCTGTCCGGCTTCTCGTAAATATATTCCGGTTTACAATGTAATTTTTCATATGCTATTGTAGTTTACTATAGAATGATCGGTATTGAAAATGAAGTGTGTAAGTAGTTCGTTTACAGAATGAAACATAATGAAGTTAAAACCGATCACTAAGATGCACTACAACATGTTTTCTATAGATTATGGAGTGTGTAGCATTTTTCATTCCTTTACAAAGACACACAAAAACAAGTTGGAAAATGTACGTTAAACGTGGCATAGGAGGTGCGTTCGTTTTATAACTAGTTTCGCAATGTAAATAAATCATACTTATTATTTCAGTGAAATGAATTTTATCGTCTGCTATGAGCGAAATGAATATGCCTTTTCTTTTTCTTATTACGTGTACCATGTTTACAAATGCGATTTTTTTTTATACACCAGACAGTACTGTAAAATTCATCATGGAGATCTTGCTTCGCGAATGATTATGTCCATGGTTTCATATTTTTATGACGCATAACGAAAGAATCTCCTGTGTTTATTTACTCTAATGGATTGAGATATTCGGCTGTTAACGTAATTTTCACTGAAGTAATCTCAGAATCTATACATTTTTTAATGTAACTCATATCTCAAACAAACAATTTTTTACAACGATCTTTCCAAAAATGTAATTTTTAAGCTATTTTATTTGAAAAAATAATTTTGAATAAACATGGCCGTCTGGCATATGAAAAAAGAATTGGTTTGCCCATATTTATTTTCCTCAGTCACATGACTTGCGCTTTTATTATATAGATTACGTACGATAGGATTTAATAGAATAAAGAAAACTTTTATTAATCTCTTTTTGAGTTTTGATTCAATTTTCATAAAAATTGAAACGATTCGACAAAATTCTAAAAAGGTTATATATATATATCATTTCAAACCTTTCGGTTGCGTAGTTTTTGTGCTGTTATATGCGGACAGACGGAACAGACGACGACTATAGGTGCTACGTATTTATATAATTACGAACGCACCTAAAAATAGCTTACAGGACTGCTATGATCGATAGTTGTTGAAAGTGCGTTTTCTGCTGTGCTATGCATTTTTAAACTTATCTAATTATTTTTATCGTATTACGTTGTGTATGTAAATTATATAGATCACGTAGAGTACCATAAGAAATAATTCGTACACATTACCGGATATGGACAGCAATTGCTGAAATTGACTTTTTACTGAATTAGGGGTTTTTTAAATTACTTATTTATATATCTCCTTCCATTGTATATAAAATAGAAACTTCTTAATAATAGTCTATTAATGCTGGAAAGTGTTTCATAATCTGTGCCGGATGCATGATTTTTCTTTCTTGTTTTATTTAAAAACTTATTATTGTACATAATAATATAAACGTTTTAAATCTATTAATTGTACATTTCATTTGTCCGAAAAATAACTACATTTCATTTATCCGAAAAATACAGTGCGGTTTCAGTTAGTGCAGTAAACATTTTTCTTAGACGTTCCTTCGATTAGTGTGCTATGCACGAAATAGATAATCCTTTTTTTTCTCAGCAAGATGACGTTGAATTTTTAAAGATGAATTTTGCAGAAAATGCAGAAAAATAACTCTAAGAAACTTTTTAAATTCCTCAGATAGCATTCGATAGTTATAAACCCAGACATCAGTGGAAGCATACATTTGCAAATTTGCACTGATGTTAAAATTTTAGGTTACCACAAATTGTATTCCAAAAAAGAAAGAAAAAAATTGTGCAATTGGCAATTGATATGTTTTCGCTTAAATAAATTAAAATGTATGTGAGATTGACGTAATCAGATTGTATTACAATGAAATTTAAATGAAATTATGTATTTTTTTTAATTAACGTAACGGCAAGCAAGCTAACATACATAACCTAAATAATTGTAATAATGCAAAATTAAATTTAAATTGACTTTTCAATGTTTCTCGATTGTTACTTATTAAATTACCTCAAACGTTAATTTTAACGTAAGTTCCTTAAAATTAGATAAACTTTTCGTAAAGTTTCGAATAAAGGTGTAATATGTCTTTCTAGTAATAATACATCATAAACACTATCCTAAACCCTATTACATCATCTGTTTAGTGTATATTGGGTTTTTGAGAATATTTGCTGTGGATCTATTACAGTTTTCTATTCAGTGTATGTTTCGATTAGTGCGGTAATATCACAGAATTAATTAACCGCACTAATGAAGGAAAACCTATATTAATCTATGAACATATTAATCATAAAGACTAGCATAATACACTATTACACCATCTATTTATGTGTATTGGTTTTTTCAGAATATTCGCTGTGGATTTATTGGAGTTTTCCCCATTCAATGTATGTTTCCATTAGTGCAGTAATATCACGGGATTAATTAACCACGCTAATCGAGGAAATTCTGTATTAATCTATGAACATATTAATCATAATACACTAGTACATTATCTATTTATGTATATTGGGTTTTTGAGAATATTCACTGTGGATCTATTCCAGTTTTTCCCATTCAATGTTCGTTTATAATAGTGCGGTAATATCACAGAATTAATTAATTGCACTAATCGAGGAAAATCTGTATTAATCTATGAACATATTAATCATAAACACTATCATATAATACACTATTACATTATCTATTTATGAATATCGGATTTTTGAGAATATTCGCTGAGGATCTATTCCAGTTTTTCCCATTAAATGTATGTTTCAATTAGTGCGGTAATATCACAGGATTAATTAACCGCACTAATCGAGAAAAATCTGTATTAATCTATGAACATATTAATCATAAACACTATCATATAATACACTATTACATCATCTATTTATGTATATCGGGTTTTTGAGAATATTCGCTGAGGATCTATTCCAGTTTTTCCCATTCAATGTATGTTTCAATTAGTGCGGTAATATCACATGATTAATTAACTGCACTAATCGAGGAAAATCTTTATTAATCTATGAATATATTAATCATAAACACTATCATAATACACTATTACATCATCTATTTATGTATATTGGGTTTTTGAGAATGTTCGCTGTGGATCTATTGCAGTATTTCCCATTCAATGAATGTTTCGATTAGTGCGGTAATATCGCGGGATTAATTAACCGCATTATTCGAGGAAAACCTGTATTAATTTATGATTTAGAAGAAAAAATATTCAAAACAAAGATTTTTTTTTTTTCAAAATTTTAGTGCCACACAAATTTCTGAATTCGGTAGCATAAGAGGAGGCAAATATGAAGCGAAAATTGGTGTAGTACAAAAATAATTCCATTGCTGGTTACCATACCTAAAACTTCATTTATTAATCTAAATATGCGAAATAAAATTTTAAAGTACACTGAAAAAAAAAATGTTGATTTTACGGTATAATACTGACACCCCAGCTGCTAGTATTATACCGTAAACTTAACAGTAATCAAAAGTAAAATAAGCAGTAATACGCTACCACGCATGCGCGAAAGTGAATTACTGCTTATTTTACTATTTATTACTGTGAATTTTACGTTGTAATACTGACAGCTGGAGTGCCAGTATTATACCATAAAATCAATTTTTTTTTTTTTTTTTTTTTTTAGTGTAATTTATACATATTTGAAAACAAAACTATCTAGCTTGTGTTTAATGCAATGAATAGTTGATTGCCCCAAAAGTAACGGTTCCAAAGTTCAAAATAAAAATGATTTTTTTAAAGCGTCCAGCCCCATTACTGATGACTTAAAAATAAGGATAAAGAAAAAAATCCAAGTTGTCTGTCTCATTTTTTAAATACAACTGTAAATACATTTTTTCTTTCGTTGCTATTATATTTTTATAAGTTAATACCCTTTTACTATTCAATGAAAATTTCGAGAAATAATAAAAAAAGAAATTGTCGATGTTAAAAGAGAGTTTGCATAATCATTCTCTAGGGAAATTTTTATTTCTAGCAATTTTTGTAAAATATTGATCCAATAATGTTACGCAATGTAACTCGCAAAATAATTTATTTTGTGAAATTCTCTTTTTTCTTGAGATAAAATTTGAGCTAAATTTCATATGGAATAATTTTTTAATGAACGTATCAGAAATGCCTCTGTGTATACAGAAAAACAATTACAATCAAACTTCATTATAGCGAAATCGAATTTAACGATAATCCAGCGTTAACGAGAAAAAAATGAACGGTATAATATATAAATGCATTGTACAAAAAAAACTTTGTTGTAAAGATGGGAACTTTTATATAAAATTTATTTATTTTTTTGCTTGTAATCAAAAAAATTTGAAAACTCTCAAAAACAAATGTAATTAAATTTGTTAATTCATGCTTGTTCTATACTGTCAATGCAATAGGGTGAAACATATTGAAGAAATCATCATTCATGTAGTCATTCCTCTTAAGTGAGTTAGCGTCTTTTCCACAAACATATCATAGCGTATTTATCGTTTATGAGTATATTAAAATAATTATAAGAGAAACACTTGTTGTAAATATATTATGAAAATTTTAAAGAAGAATGAAAAAAAACTTATTTATACGAATTTAAAAGTTGGTAAGAATATTTTTTATAACTGTCAGAATTTCATAGAATTACTTCTTATTTCCAAATTCAGATGCAAAAATAGTCTATTGAATATTGAGCTGTCATTACTAATTTTATTCTCGCCTTTTATTCCAGGGTATCCCACTCAATAGGAAGAAACACAATGAAGAAATTATCATTTATGCAGTCATTACTTCTAAGTGCGTTACCATCTTTTCCACAAATAAACAAATTATAGCCGTATTTTTTTCTCTTTCTGAGTTTATTGAAATAATTAGAAGAGAAACACATATTGTAAACGTATCATTAAATACCTTAAAGAATTTGTTTGTATCTCTCTATATTAATAAAAAAGTAACCGCCGCCGCCGCAGCCGCCGCTGTCAATAAAGTTATTGTGCTTTCAGCACAAATATTCAGAAAACTATTGCATATAAAAATATGAAAATTGGTAATTTTATAGCGAAATGCTCGATAAACACTCTAAAGTAGACCGTTTTTAAATCGAAGAATTATTTTAAGAGATATTTAATATTAAAGTCGGTCTAAATAGTTCTCTTAAAAAAGTTTTATATAGGAACAGAAACTATGCATAGGAATTTAATAGTATTTTGAAATTATATACTTCATAAAGTTGCAGTGTGAAGAATGCAATTATTTTTTTTTTTAATTTGACTAATTTGTTTAGGGTTCTTTCCAATATTTTATTCAAAATTTCATCATCTTAATTGAGATTTATTTCATATTTATAAAGACTCTATTATTTAAACTGTTGCCAATTTGTAAAATAGCGCACATAATAATATTCGCTTTTAATTATAAATGTATTTACACGTGACTATTAAAAACAGAAATAAAACTTGGAAATAATAAATAAATGATCACCTGTTAAAAGCAGTAAATATAGACAATTACGTCAAAAAAAATTTAATTGCGTGTGAACATTAAAAAAATGAAACTTAGAAATAATAATTAAATTATTACGCGTTCAAAGCATTAGATGGGAAAACTTACGCCATATTTAAGATACTCAAATAACAATGTTTCCAAACAGTTTCAATTTAAAAATATATTTACATAAGGGATTGATGTATTTCGAAAAAATCTTTTACTTATTTCTGCAAATTTTTAAACAGCATAAATAATAATATTTCTCTTCAATTAAAAACTTTTTATTAAGTTTAATAATTGGAAGAAAACTTTGGTGAAAAGTGCGTTATATTGGAAACGATAAATTTATAACGTCTTACTGAAAACAATTTTTGGTACTTCTCCATTATACCATTGCCAACTTTACATTTAAAAATCACTATCGCCAAACTATTCGCCAAACTCTTAATGCCCAAAAAAACAAATGGAAGATAGTTGCCATTAGACTCTAATATATATATATATATATATATATATATATATATATATATATATATATATGTATGTAAACTTTTTACGAAGATGATTTAATATTCCACGAGAAAATGGCACTTTGTTAAAGATGGTGAATTATTGCAGTCGTAATCAAGAATCATGGCGAGCAGGTTAGGCAATGATGAAACACCATAAGAATTTTTTCAATAATGGCAGCCAACTTCCAGAAAAATTGTTTATTAACGATCAGGAACGATGGCAGTAACAGTTCCCACAGTATCAGGTATAAACTTATAGCCCTCAGGTTTGACGATAACTCACTACATCATTTAAAAGATCTTAAGAGGTTGTTGTGAAATTCTAAGTCAGTTGAACACCAGATAACAATTTGGCCAGCACTTCAAAACACGACAAAAATCAACTCTCCAAAAACTTGCAAGCCAGTTTTGTCAACGGCACGTAGAGTTACTGAAAACAACGTAACGAGTGCACGATCCAATGAGTGAGAGGCGAAATTAAGCTAAGCGAATGAGGTGCGATGGAGAAGATTTAACACGAAAGAATCCCTATCGTAGCTGCGCATTGATTTTGACGTGAAAAATACACAGCGCGCGAAGCGAAGCATGGAATAAAAAAATGTCTTTTAAAAACATTCGAAATGATAACAAGCATCTCTCAGAATTTTATAGATTGGGGAGTTGATAAAAGTTACGAATGAACTTAAAGTTTAGCTTAAGATTTGGAATAAGATAATTATTAATATACGTGTTATTACTTTTAAAATGACATTAAATTGGAATAAATATTATTAAGAATTAAGGAAATAATGACTATGTAAAAATTTAGATTAATTTAAAGGAATAATGCGAAATAAAATTTTTATATAACGTATACATAGAAAAAGCCCCATTTCTTCATTTACTAAAGTGTAAACTATCAGTAACTGTAAACAATAAAATTTATAATACATTAATAAAAACAAAAAAATGTAATCATAAATATTTGTTTATTTACAATATTTTTCTTAATTATCCAACTCGGCGTATAGATAAGTTTTTATGACATCATTTGTAACGAATCTGTTGTGCGTAACTATGCACAGCAACATTTTTTAATCTCTTTTTCTTTTTAATATCATGGCGATGCCGTTTACGGTCGTAATTATTATTTAAATTAAGAAAATAACTAATAAATTGGTAAAATATCATTAAAAATGCAGATAAACGTAGAATTAAAAACCACTGGATGACATAACAAACACATGTAACGCACATGATGTCAATTGAATGTGACGCAACGCTCATGCGTTTTTTTTAATCCTGTATTTTGGTGACAGATTTTTTGTTCTTTGATGGAAAATGGTCGACGGGATAATGGAGACGTACCCAATTTTCTTACAGCATCGTTATAAAATTCCCCGATACAGTGACATTGTTTACTTAGTCATTTTAGACGAGTTGATTTTCAAATGTTTAATTGATCTTATTTCATAAATGACGAAAAAAGTTAGCTGTTTCGACAGCAATTGATTCGGCCTTAAAATCCTTCAGCCAGAGAAAAATGAATAGAAACCTCTCATTTTAGCAGATCGTCACTGGTCGTATAATTATAATTCAGTCTGCCAATATCGTTTTAGAGTTGATCAAATTAGCGTATTTTTAGAGTTATCGGTGTCAGAATGGGGGTTGGCGAGCGTAGCCTGTAGGGAGCAGAGCCCCTAGTGAATAATAATAAAAAAAAAAGCATGTTTTCTGTAATTATCATCATTTCATAAATTCATTTCTTACTTGCAGAGTACCCTCGCTTCGTTCATCGAATTTTCCAAACGAACCTCGAGTGATTAAGACATCTTTTAGTTCCACCGTCCACCACCAGATAATCATTCTGTTCTAAACAAACCTCTTTCCGAACAAACCTCCGGAACGGATTACCGCTGACTACGGAACCGTATAGCAGGCGTGCACTCGCCACAAAATCTTTTAGTTCCATCTTCCTCCGCCAGAGGACGCATTCTGTTCTAAACAAAACTCCTGCATAGGTCCCCGCTGCCTACGGCATTGAATAGCACGCGCAACAAAAATACATTAGTTCCAACTTCCACCGCCAGGTATCTATAAATCTATATACTATAACATTAAAGTGATATTTAAATTACCACTGAACTCTCCCCCTTAAAATTTAACTAATGATTCGGAAATAGGGTGGAAAATTACATTTTTAGGACAATCATTGTTCTCTCTTTTGATATATTTTTTTACATTTCGATACATCTATCCTCCTTATAACATTAACAAATATCGGTAATTTTTTAAACATGAACAAAATAGCGCGGTTTTTTATTTTATTTTATTTTATTTTATTTTATTTTATTTTATTTCTTTTTCAGAATGTAGCTAGAGGGATGAGCCACATAAACAGAGAATTTAATAAAATACGAAGTTTATCTTTCGTCTGGGTCAGATTTTTTTTTCCAAAAATAACAAAAATTACAGGCCGATTTTTTATAAAAATTAGATTTTCTAATGCAGAAAAATTTTCTATATATGTGTGCTGAGTCTTAAATCGGTACCTCAAATAATTTTCTTCATATTCGCAAATTAGTAAAAATGAGCAAAATCCATTGTCTGCGATTTTATATCGCAAGCATGTGTTTTATTTTTTTTCGCCATTTTCAGATAAAAACGTCACATTTTCGAGAGATTTTTAATGACTTCTTAATTACTATCTCTCGTAAATATAGATCGATTTTTACGAAATTTGAATCAATGTATAGAGGACAAAATTTGCTATGTGGGGACAAAAAATTAAAGGAGTATTTTTTTTTTATTAATGTAGACAAATCGCCTCGTAATGTAAAAAAACTCTAAAAAAAGTGCATAAAAATTTTAATTAACATAAAAGCTATTCAAAAATTCATAAATCGGGATTTGAGGTGCAATGAAAAATACACACTTAGAGGTGCCTTCCTACCAAATTTTGTAGCTCTGCGTGAAGCAGTCTCTTCAGAACACAGACGACAAACGCACACACAGATACACAGACAGACAAAGTTATTTCCTTATTATTAGAGATTTAAAATATCAGAACTAAACAAAATAGTAAATTGAATGTTATGTTGCCGTTAGTAATTTAACTTTCTACTTTTATTCCGGAAATAGGGTGGAAAATTACATTTTTAGGACAATCATTGTTCTCTCTTTTGATATAATTTTTACATTTCGATACATCCATCCTCCTTATAACTAAATTAAACAGTATATTTATAAACTGGTGTATGTATATATGTTAATATGCATTTGCATGCAAAAACATATACATGTGGTATGTAATTCTGACTCAGTTAAGCGCAAACATAATTCTAAACGTTTCAAATTCAAATATGTGTTTGCGGTTGTTTAAAAAAAAACGGCTGCTTTATTAATTATTATTACTATTATTACAACAGAAAAATTCCGTAAATCCTAAATTTAATAGAATTTACAACAGTTGGCAAAATAGGTAAGAAATAAAAAAGTCAAAAAGTCAAAATAGATTCAATTACGGCAGGAAGCAGCGGTAGTGTTAATATATATATATATTATTTAAACAGAGAGAAATATAGACTGAAATAATGATCCTTTTTTTTTAATTTTCAGATTTAGAAAAAAATCCTTTCACAAAATTTAAAAGTATGTTAAGCTCATAAATATAAAATATCAGATTTAGTAAGCTAAATAAAAGTATCATTGAAATCCTCCCAAAACAAATCCTTCACATTTCAGCTAATGTACAGTCCCTGGCCAAATTATTAGGCGCAATTGTTTTTATTATAATTTATTAAATATCTGGAAAGATACATGAGGAATTATCCTGAAACTTCAGGAGTGTAAACAACATAATCAACGTCATATATTTCCGCGAAGATTTTTTCCCGAAACCCCATAAGGGGCCGCCAACAAATTGAAGAAAAACGAATATCTTTTGGATAACCCTGTAAAAACTAATGTTGCAAAAAGCATTCAAACTGTAGATTATGATTAAGTGGCTTATTGTAATAATTTGGGTTCATTTTTATGAAGATAGCATGTATAATCGAAGAGAAATTCACGTTTTTATAAAAACAGTCCCAAATTTTACCAAGTTTTTTGCTTATAATTTGCAGAGTTTTTAATATAAAAACAAGTTATATTCAGAAAATATGACAAACAAAATTATACACAATACCCTGCAATAAGAATTAAAAAATAATAAAAATTGTATGAAAAATGAGCAGATTTACTAAATATTGTTTCACTGCGCATGCGCGAATTCAATCAAAAAATACTGTGCATAATATATTAACTTAATGTATAGACCAACTTTTATGAAAGTCTCAAAAACATAGCTTGAAAATTCTGATAGTAGTCGTCGATAGAATAAGCTCGAAATTCGCTGTTCCCAAAAGGAAGCAAAAAGATAAGGGGTTGTATCCAAATATATAATGAGAGACACTTCATTCTTATTATGTCAACTTTCATAAACTAGTATATTTGGATACAGCCCCTTATCTTTTTGCTTCCTTTTGGGAACAGCGAATTTCGAGCTTATTCTATCGACGACTACTATTAGAATTTTCAAGCTATGTTTTTGAGACTTTCATAAAAGTTGGTCTATACATTAAGCTAATATATTATGCACAGTATTTTTTGATTGAATTCGCGCATGCGTAGTGAAACAATATTTAGTAAATCTGCTCATTTTTCATACAATTTTTATTATTTTTTAATTCTGATTGCAGGGTATTGTGTATAATTTTGTTTGTCATATTTTCTGAAAATAACTTGTTTTTATATTAAAAACTCTGCAAATTATAAGCAAAAAACTTGGTAAAATTTGGGACTGTTTTTATAAAAACGTGAATTTCTCTTTGATTATATATGCTATCTGCATAAAAATGAACCCACATTATTACAATAAGCCACTTAATCATAATCTACAGTTTGAATGCTTTTTGCAACATTAGTTTTTACAGGGTTATCCAAAAGATATTCGTTTTTCTTCAGTTTGTTGACGGCCCCTTATGGGGTTTCGAGAAAAAATCTTCGCGGAAATATATGAAGTTTATTATGTTGTTTACACTCCTAAAGTTTCAGGATAATTCCTCATGTATCTTTCCAGATATTTAATAAATTATAATAAAAACAACTGCATCTAATAATTTGGCCAGGGACTGTAAATATTTTAAGTAGAGAAAAAAATATATTTATTTTCCCTGAAATTTTCAAACCTTTGAAATGTATTACATAATATTAAGAACTGAATAAATACATAAAATATTTTAGACGGATTGCTTAACATCTGTTTTGCTAAAAATATTATTCAGAATCAACAATTTTTCGAAACTGAACAAACACTAGATTTAAAACTAAAAGGAAAGATCTTTTTACATCGATTATCTATTTTTATAAATGTATAATCCAGTTTCTATTCACACTCATATTTAAATATGTATTTATTTTTTCTAAATATTATTCTTCAATTTAAAAGAAATTTGTGTTATGTATACTGTTATATTTTATTCGAAAGGATTATTAGATAACTTTATTTTCCTAGTGCTTATAAATTTTGTTTTCCTTATATATAAGATAGTAATTGATAAAAAAAATTACAGAATTTCCGCACTTAATTTATTATAAAATTTACTGTCTATTTTTCTTTTTCAACCGATGTTTAACAAAGGAGGTTATGCAATTCGTTTATATATATCATAAGCATATATGTATATATATCGATATATATATAGAGAGAATATATATATAGTTTCCGAATTCGACCTACAAATTCAGAGGGTTTGTAGTAGGCATCAAGAGGATGAAAAATTGCCATAGAACATGGGGTCGCAAATCATGTTTAATGGGATAAAATCGCAAAATTAATTATGAAGGGTGTGACGTCGAGTGGAACAAAAGAGCCAATAATAAATAGAAAAGAATTTATTTGACGTAAAGCAGCATTACAATGCATTACAGTTCAACGTCAGAAACGAAACGACGAGACATTTTTATAGAAATTGTTCAAAGTTTCGGCTGCGAAAGTATTTGCACAGCCGACACCGACGTGACGGACGAAGGTTTGCCGGACGCGTTCAAATAATCTGGTGTTCTGGCGATGTCTGCTGAAGCGACAACTGTCAAGCGAGCTGTCAGATCCTCCATATTATCCACAGGCGTCTGATAAAAACCCGATTTCAGGAGCCCCAGAAAAAAAATCCAAAAGGTTGAGGTCCAAGGACCGTGGAGACCAAGGAACAGGTCCGCCGAGTCCATTTAACCTCTGGTGATATGTAGCATTGAGGTGGTTACGTACCGCAATCGCAAACACATGCTTTTGCACCATCATGCTTGAACATGTTTTGGCACATAGTGGCCGGTATTCCCTGCATAAAATTCGGGAAGACGTGCTGTAGAAAAACAAGGTATTTCGCACCATTGAGGCATTCAAGCAGAAGGTATGGTCCCAACAGATGATCTCTGAGAATCTCAGCACGAGACAGTGCTATGGGGATTTTCAGACGACCACATATGCGCATTGTGTGCTTTGACCACGCCTTCTCTCGTAAAGAAGGCTTCATCTGAGGCTAAAACAGTGGCGGAAAACTGTGACTCATTCTGTTTGGCATCAAGCATCCTGCGTACAAACTCTACATAGGATAATTGCCATCGCCTAGGAGTTGGACCTTCTGCACGTGAAAGGGGTGCATGATTTCTGTATGCAGGACCTTCCACACCATTTAGTGCCAAATACCCAATTCAGCTAAAACTGATCATGTAGTGGCCAACGGGAAAACGCCAAACCGTTCAGTACTCGGTGTTCTGTTTCAGGTATGCGCACACTGCGTTCTTGCCCTGCATTACACCTCGTTGTTTGGGAGAATTCCGTCTCCCGCAGCCATCGATCGATGTTCGCAAAGGTGATATAGTGCGGACAACGCCTGCTCGGATATAGCTCTTGGTACATCCTCTGGACTAGGCGTCCATTGCCACCTGCTCAGCCGTAAATCAGATGCATATCCGCATATTTCTCGTTTGTGTAATCTGATATGTTATTTGCGAATGAAGTTTAACGCCCGCGAATTCTGCAATGCCCACTAATGAATACTTGCTCGCTGCTTTTATTTTTCCTATACGCATGGGAAATCTGCATAGGATAAGGAAAAGTTTGTTCTACTCGATCATAGTGCTCCTAATCCTTGCATTTGTATGGCCACTCTCTTTGTCATGCTTAATGCCTTCTCAATGTCCACTCCATGTCTATTTTTGTCAATTTCACTGACTAAACGCATGACTAAACGTTCACGACTTTTGGGACCCCATGTTCCATCGTAATTTTTCATCCTCTTGATGCCTACTACCACCCCTCTGAATTTGTCAGTCGAATTTGGCAACACCCTGTATATATATGCCACAGCTATACCCACACATAACGTTTGAATAAATGCTCCAATTTCCATAATAATTTTTTTTTTCTGGGAAAGGCTCATTCTGGTCGTAGTGCCGTTTTAATGTCCTTAAGATTAAAAAATGATGTGTCTGTTTTTTTTCTATTTATTGTCTTTTTTTTGCAGTCTCTAACTCCCTTAACAAGTGGGAAATTGTAAGTCAAACGTGACAAATAATGGTGCGTTCGTACTATAGCTAGTTTTTTAAATATTCAGATCTTGGTGCAATAGCTCTTGCACTCTTATGCAAAAATGCATGAATACAAAATTTATTTTATGTGCAGATTTTCAAATTATTGATAGTAAATTTATTTTATGAAATTAGGTTTCAATACACTTTTTCAAATAATTAATTACAATTCTGTTGCATTAAAATTATACTGTGGGCAAATATCCAATACATGACTGTTGTCCAAATTTTCAGTCTTATTGCTTTACAGAGGTACTTTCTTAAATAAATAATTTTTACTACTCTCTCATACGTATTTTTAGCCAGACACTCCATCATCTCTTTATTTCATTGCCTCATTAATATTTACTCACCGTTTAATCCGTTCGTACAATTTAAATCGCACGTATCTTCCCCCAAAACATAGCTCACCTGCTTCTATTTCAGGCGGCCGCGATGCCGTAACTTACCAACAGATGACGTTAGGCATCCGGCCGAGTTTCGCGATTTGCATCTTTCATCGTCTCTCGAGAGACTGGGTTAGCCTGGCATGCAGGACGTACATTTCGTGGCTCCGTTTGTCACCGTTTTTTCTTGCGGAATCCATTGGCCTACGAGGCTGAAAGTTGTAGAGACGGATTCGCCTTAGTGAGTCCTGCAAGATGAAACAATTTTAATCACTGTCTAACATTGCAGTGATTAGCTATTGGCTTATTAGTGTATTACGGGAGCCACGTGCTTCTGTATTAACGATATTGCAACGCCCGCCCAGAGGAAGGAAGGAAGTGCCAAGGTCACGGAAGGAGCATGAGGTGATTCACCCGTCCTCCCGTGTTTTTGTTTATTTTCTTCGCGTTGGCTGTTCTCAAGTGATCTGCCGTTTGTGAACTTTTTCGGTCACAATGACCAAAGTGCTCTTGGACTATCCAATGGACCCAAAATTTAAGCCTACTCTTGATTTAAGAGACTGCCTTATCAGAAAAGAAGTAGATGTCGCCAGCCTTGACGAGAGAAAACTCATCGACCTGTCTGAGCTGTACAACGCGGCGTTATATAAGGCCGGCGTGGATCTAGACAGAGCAAGGCGTGCCAAATTATCTGCCCCAACTGAGATGATTTTAAATGCTGAAGCGAAAGTCACGAGTGCTGCATCTCGTATCCAGAATCTACAAGCGGAAATGGATGAGCTTAGGGTAAGAAATCCCAATTTCTCTGTTTTCAAGCCCAAGACTGTGTCCCTCCCCCCCTACCCCCTCCAATGGAAAACTCTAATAGTGAGGAAATGCTAGTTGATAAGATTTCTGAGCAAAAGCTAAAACGCGGTAGAGACGTAGATGAAGAAGGATACCAACTAGTTAGATATAAAAATAATAAATCCAAAAAATTTCAGAAAAACTCAACTCCGGCTGGAAACAGCACCGATGCGGTTGCCGGGACCAACGCAGCCCCCATTAAAAAAATGAAAAAATACCCCCATTCTTTATTGAAGCTATCGATAACTGGGCTTCTTTGCTCGTGACTCTCAGGTGCTATATACCGACCATTAGAGCCGAGATGAAAAACAAATTTATTAAAATTAATGTTGATAGTGAGATCGAATACACAACGTTACAGCAAAAACTTCAGCAGGAGGGCATTTACTACAGGAGCTTTCTGCTCAGAAAAAGAGAAACATCAAAAATTTGTTATCAGGGGACTCCCCTCAAACACCACTGCTCAACAAATTAAGGACTGGTTAGACCTTGATGAGCTTCAAATTCTTTCAGTTCAACAACTGTTCAGGGGCAACGCTAGGAACAAGATTCCGTTGCCCCTTTTCATGGTTCAATTGCCTAGGCTAGCGGATCCTGCAAAAAATTTTCAGGTTACGGAAATCCTTGGGATGAGGGTACAATTCGAAAAGTACCGGGGTCGCAAGGGACCCAAACAGTGCCACCGTTGCCAGGGGTTTTTTCACTCGGCAGCAGCATGCCACCTTAGAATGCAGTGCGTGAAGTGCTCCGGGGAACACCTCACCCCTGACTGCCCTATATCATTCGATGACCCCTGCAAATGTGCTAACTGTTTTGGCGAGCACCCCGCAAGCTATCGATTATGTCCCAAATTTCCAAGGGTCCAAAACCAAAAAACGTCAAGTCTCTTGTCATCAGACAAAATCCCCGTCAAGGCCCTCCTGCAAGGAAAGTTAGCGATACGCTTTCGTTCGCGAAAGCTACTACAGGCATTGTCGCAGAAACCCCCACGACCAGTACACCTGGTCCATCCAAAATTTCGTCGGCCCCCAAAATTGGTGCTATCTCGGATGCCGATTTTGTCAAGGAACTCTTTAAATATGAAAAAGAGTTTGGAAAAAAAATTATTATACAAACTTACGAAAAATGCTTACCGCAACTCCGTGAGGCACCCACGGAAGTTGACCGAATATTTATTTTCTATAAAAATTTACCTGAAGTTTCTCGTTAATTTTTCTTCTCTCTAAATTGCCCGTTTTCCGATCTACTCCCCTCCCCCCCATTTGGCAAATTCCCAGCCTCAACGAATTTGAACTTTATCTCTGTTGGCATATGGAACGCCAACGGGCTTAAACGCCAGGCCTCCGAGTTTAAGGATTTTATTGTTAGTAATAATTTAGATATCATGTTGGTCTCTGAAACCAAATTCCAGGGTAATGCCGTCCGGGTCGCCAACTATGTGCTTTTCAATGTAGACAGACCACCTACACCGTTGGCGCCCGTCCTAGTGGTGGCACTGCTGTGTATATTAAAAATGGTCTTAATGCAACCCTCGCTAAAGTCCCTCAATTTTATTGCATTGAGGCCACTCCTGTTGTTTTAGAATTCCCTACCATCCCCCACCTTCTGATTGCAGCCATCTACAATCCCCCTTCGAGGGATATGCGTCTGCTTGCACAAGAACTCTCTGTATTAACCCGTGCTTTTCCAAATTTCATTATTGCGGGTGATTTTAATGCTCATCATTTTTCCTGGGGTTCTCATAGCTCCAACAACACTGGATATAAATTCCGCAGGTGGACAGTTCAAAATCATGCACAAATTTTAGCGCCCCTTGAGTCCACCCGCCATAATCATCACTCCATCATTGATTTCGCCATCACCCGCAATTTTCCCTTCCCACACACCATTCAAACGGTGAATGATCTCTCGTCGGACCATCTCCCGGTTGTGCTTAGATTCGAAGTGGGTAATTTCAGACTCGACATCCCCCAGGCCTTCTCGGTCAATTGAGAAGACTTCAGTCATGTCCTAGAAAACATGGACACCCCGCCCACTGAGATTCACTCTGCCGAAGACGTAACTTCTTCTATTCAAGCATTTGGAGACTCACTCCATAATACTTTCCAAGAAGTCGCGAAACCTAGGCAGAGGGTGGTTGATGCGTTTCGATTACCTGAGCACATCAGGTATTTGAAAAGAGAGAGAAATCGTTTAAGACGGGACTGGCAGACGTCTAGGGACCCCCTCTTAAAAACTGCTCTTAACAGAAAAAACCACCAGGTTTCTGCTGCAATCAAGGAGTTTAGTACTTCACGTTGGAACACATACATAGAGTCTTTATCGACAGCTGACAACACAATTTGGTCGGCAACGGCCCGCATTCGTAGGACACGAACACACATTCCGGCCTTAAATGGCCCAAATGGTATGGCCTACTCTAACACAGACAAGGCTGAGCTCATTGCAGACAGTCTTAGAAGCCAATTTACACTCAATAGCGATGTCGTTAACCGTCAAACGGTCGAAATCGTCAACACAAAGGTTGAACGTTTCATTAACTCACCTCACACAAATACTCTCAAACCTGCTCTACCCTGTGAGGTAATTACCTATCTCGGGAACCTCAAAAAGAACAAAACGCCTGGCCTTGATAATATCTCTACCAATATGCTCCTCCATCTTCCTCTTAACTTCATCTTCTTTATTACTATCCTAATTAATTGAATGCTTAATCTTCGTATGTTCCCGAACGCATGGAAGAAGGCGTTGGTTGTCCCGATCCCAAAAGCGGGACAGGACAGGCATGCTCCTTCTAGCTTCCGACCTATCTCTCTTTTATCTTGTCTTTCTAAGGTCTATGAATACATCCTTGCAAACCGTCTAAAAGAGTTCATTTCCTCCAATTCGATTATGATACCCGAGCAGTTTGGGTTTCGGCCCAAACACTCGACTCAACACCAGCTTTGGAGAGTCACTGAACTCATTCATGAGGGTTTATACCACAGCCATAAAACCGGCCTTGTATTCATAGACATTGCTAAAGCCTTCGATCGGGTCTGGCATTATGGACTTATTTATAAGTTAATTCTGCTCAAGGCTCCGCCTCAACTAATCCTAATATTCCTTAAATACCTTAAAGATAGATCTTTCTCTGTTAAAGTTAACAATACAATCTCCCCCTCTCGATTTATTGAGGCAGGCGTACCTCAAGGGTGTATTCTAAGTCCTTGGCTGTTCAACCTCTACATAAATGATATTCCTCGTTGTATTCCTGACGTCAAATTAGCACTTTATGCTGACGATACGGCCATCATGACAAGCAACATGTTACTCGACACTGTGCTAACTAATCTTCAAGCTTATATTTTGGCCCTTCAAATTTGGCTAAGACATTGGCGCATCAAAGTCAATGCTTCAAAAAGTGCCGCCATGATCTTTTCAAACAAAGCTATCACCCCAATTTCTAAATTCTCTCTAAATGGTGAATTCATACCCTGGGTCGAAAGTTATAAATATCTAGGCATTTATCTAGATTCAAAATTAACCTGGGCTAGGCAGATTCAAGACGTAATTGCCAAATCTACCAAAGCTCAAGGATCCCTTAAATCTTTACTGGCTTATCACAGCCGTCTGTCACTCTCGAATAAATTGTTACTGTATAAATCCTTCATCAGATCAACCATGACCTACGGGTCAGTTATCTGGGGGGGTCAGTCTGTGAAAATCGGATGCAGAAAATTCGAATTTTTCAAAATTCTTTGTTACGTAGGATTTGCAAGGCGACAAAGTTTGTCCGGAAAGACGTCATCCATGCTGATCTCAATATTAGGCCTATCTCGCAGGTTATTAAAAAACTTGCACAAAATTTCCACAGAGATCGACTTTTAATACCCAACGAAGCGTTGCGGTCCATTCAACCTTACATTGTAAATACCAGTAGAGGGAAGAAGAGACCGCTTGCCATCTTGTGTAGAGATGACGGGTTTGCTCCGCGTTCCAAAAGAAGGCGAAGGGAACCACCCTAAACACTTCGTTGTGCTTTTCCAATTTCATAAAACTTTGGTACCTGCATTGTTATTCCCATTTGATATTCCTACACTAAATTTTTCCTATTGACGTCTTCCCGCCTTGCTTTTGGCATCGGGTTCTGCTAACTTTCCTTCTTACCTCTTTTGCAATTTTAAGGAAAAAAAATTATATTATTTTTTGCATCTTAATTGTATTTATACTTAATTATCTTTGCATCTTCAAAAATTAATTATTTGAATATTATATTAACTAATTTGTTTGCAACTTTAAGTTGTTTGCATTAGTTTTTAGATTAAAAAAATATTAATTATGATAATTAGAAAAATTGTCTGGCTCTGATGGGACCTCCCCCCCCCCCCTATGCTCACCATTCCGACTCCAATCAAAGTATCAAAGCGCACATCCAGATTGCTCCTACATCTGCATCATTCCACCGCAGCCTGCTGCGAGAGAACTTTTATATTTTTGAATCTTCTGACGCCATCTCCATAGACTGTTCTCATCTAGATGTGAAGTAAACGTGGGCATTACGCCCCACGTAGGCATTCTTCAGTAATCGTCTTTGATCTTTGATCATCATCTCTCCATTCGGTCATTCTAGCTTCAAGAGAGCGCATGTCGTCACTCCCCGTGGTAGATATATATGCTTACGCCGCGTGCTTCGGCCGCTTAGTACGATTGGAACAACCAACGATGATGTATGGTTAAGCATCTTATTTTGTTTTTACGCCATGGCAGAGGTTGGCTCGACCCAAGTGTGGATCAATGCTGTAAAATATAATTCCTGTTTTTTTTTTCATACTGGAGGCTTCTAATTCTAATACGAAGGTCTACATGCCTTGATGAAATAAAGTAGTGTTTCCAGGAAAGGTATCATGGAATCAGCTGTTAACACCGGTGATGTTTTTGTCTAGCTTATAGAATGGGAATAGGCACTGTGATGAATAAACCTAATTCAAGTGAATACTGACTGTCTTTATAGTAAGGTTGTATTAACATTTGTTTTAGGATTATGTTGCATAAAGTTTTTAAAGGACCGGTTATTTTGATGGGAAAGGTATTGTTACGTCGGATACGTTTCATCCAGGTACGGATATATCGGATATCCGTTTAGGCCTTTTAAATGCAGCATCATCTTTCTTTTAAGCAGTTTAGCATTTCATGCATATATTAAAGTTAATGTTGTATTTGTTTTATTAAAGGTTTAAAATTAAATGAATTTATAATGGTTAATATAATATAAAGTTTAATTCATGTTTTGGTTATGGTTCAAAGTAAATATTAATTGTGTTTAAAAGTAAACGCTTATCTTTAATCTTAAAGTAAATTAAATATAATCTGGATGTTAATTCCAGAAGTTTCCTTTTAACATTCAAAGATGCAATTTTCTTGTTTCATGCACTTTGAATGTTTTTCAATGGTTTTGAAGCCATACTTTTCAGATACCCTTTGGGCTCCAGTATTTATCACCATATTAGTTTTGGTCAAAGTATGTAGTGAAGAATGAATCATAGTTTAAGATTTAAATGTCATTCAGTTCCTATATTGACCTGTTTTTGTTTGTTGTTATGGTTCCAGAATTAAGTAAAAGTTAAACTGTGATATATTTTATATTTTTAATAAAAGCTTGTTTATGTTTTAATCTCTGTCTTTTTATTACCGCACACACTTCATATGTAGTTTTTACCTTTCTCCTTTTTAGCCATTGCATATTTAATTTCCAACTTGCTTTTACCAAAATGGGTTTTCTTATTAGCGTTTCCAATGTGCAATTATTTTGCTGCTAATTTTAGACTTTTTAGATTGGCATTACTTTGTAATTTGCCAACAATGGCAATGAAAAAAAAATATCGTTATTATTTCAGTGAAATGAATTATAGTGTCTGTTATTATGATATGAGTAATTTCCGTAATAAAATAAGTAAATTTTAAGTTGGCAACATTTTATCTTTTGTTAACATTTACAGAAAATTTCAATGGGAAACTTAAGCATAACTTTCGAGGCCTCCATGGCCGAGTGGTTAAGACACCATTCCGCTAGTCGCTGGAGAGCGTAGGAATCAGGCCGGCGGGTTCGACTCCTGCCAGCTCCATTGAACGCACTTTGTGGGGCTTCTCGTTGTAACTCTCTGGTGTTGTAAATTTCCTTGTGCTATCTCGTTAAGATTTATGTAATTGTCGGAATCATGTATGTGTTTCTGTGACTAAATATATATGGATCATTCGAGACAACAGCCTTTGTATCTATAGATCTCAGAACATCACTCCTTCAAATGTCAAAAAAAGCGTAGCTTTGAAAATTTCAGAACTTGAAATCTATATTTAGACTCTTTTCTATTTAATATCTATTTCTCCGGAAACACCTATCCAAAAAACTGTCGGTAGGTTATAAGATTGCTATAATTAAACAATTTTAGTATACAAATTCTGTTAAATTCAGTAATACGGAAATAATATGACTGCATATTAAATATGACGTAATCCCCATTGCAACCTAGAATCATTACACATCATGGGATATCATTTAACAAATTACGTATGATATGATTTAATAGAATGAAGAATGTGACTAAAGTGTGAAGAATGTACAGTTTTTTTACGTGGACAATAAAAAAATATTAAAATACAGCCATAGAAAAAATTATAAGGACACTTTGAAAAATGAGTAATATGTAATAAAGTAATCATCAACTGAAAACAAAATCAAACATAATTTACTACTTGTAATAATGAAACAATAGAAACCTATTAATACGAAATTAAATTATAATAAAATTTTTAAATCACATTTTAATAGAAATATATGACGTAAAACACGGAAAATGTTTTCAATGACCCTTATTAATCTTTCAGTCATTTACTCAGAAAGTCCAGTTAAAATTAGTTTAGAAATGTTTTTCCGCGCTAAATGTATGGATGATATCAAATCGTCTGTATTTGCATATTGTGTGCAATGCTTATATACTTCTCCAGCTAAAATATGCCCCATAGGTTCTCTGTGGGGGTTAAATCGGGGCTTTTGGCGGCCAATTCAAAAGTCTGACAGAATTGGCCTCGAACCATGAACGTGATGCACGAGACACATGGCAACTTGCAATGTCTTGTTGAAACAAATAATCACCACCTGCGATAAGGGGTGCTTCAGACAAAACATTTTCCTTTAGCATATCCACATATGATTCTGAATTCACGCGTTCTTGAATGGACACGATTGGTGATGTTCCTTGGCTGCAAAATTGCCCACACCATCACATTATCTCCTCCGAATTGGCGTTTGAAAAAAACAAGTTTATTTTTCGCAAGTCATACCAATAATGACAAAAACCATCTGGTCCGTCGAAATTAATTTTTTTTTTTGTCGTCCGAAAATACAACATATTTCCAGCGAGATCCAAAAGAAACATGTTTCATAGCAAATTCCAATCTAATCTTCTTATGTAGTTTTGTAAGTGGTGCACGTGACCGTAGTTTATCATATCTAACATTGGGATTATTTTCCAGAATATTGCACACTGCTCGGCTAGTGCATGGTAGATTCATTTCTGTTTTAATTTGAGTAGAACTCTGTTCTTTTAAGCAAGCTCGACGCTCAATTTCACGTTTCTGGCGCATAGTCAGAGAAACAGGCAGACCTGTATGCTTCTTCTTGCCGTAATCTTTTGGATTCTTCAAGAAATTATAAATTATTGTTTTAGATCTGTTTATATTCCTTGCAATTTCTCGTCCACTCATTCCACATTTTCTGTAAGCAATGATTTTTACCTTTTCCAATTTATATAGTTGTGTGCTCTTTGGCATAAAAAAGAACTTTGAGAAAGTGAACAAAATCCTACTTCGCAACGGTTTTAGGCCACTTTAAAGTATCCTATGACATTACCAAATATGCAAAATTTTGCTTGCGATTTCAAAAGAAATGCGTGTCCTTATAATTTTTTCCGAGCAACAAGCTATTAAAACCTTTTAAATTCATGCCTTTTAATGATTTTCCAAATGTTCAACTTTAAGTTTGTCTGGAAATGTTCTGTTTCAAGCCTTTTTATCATACAAATATTTGCATAATTTTCTACCCAAGCGGCTCCTACATTTGGCAACTTTTCACTTGTCCTTATAATTTTTAAATGACTGTATCATCGTCTAACGCGCATCCAAATGATTGATAATGGCAAAAATAGGGTCATATGTATTATTTTTTATGTCAACACACTTTTGTTTATGCACATACATTATACACAACGATGAATGAGGTATCATAGGAATGGTTTTTGACAATTAAATTTCATTTAATTAAAAATGAAAGGAAAAATGCATCACTAAATAATCTCAGACACTGCAGTGTAAAAGTCTTGCAAGGATCCACTGGTTTAGAATGAATAGGATTACCAGTAATTGACTGATTCAAATTCGCTCTATTGTGTTGAATCACTGTCGCTAAAATACAACTGGCAAAGAGTAACTAAAGAAAATAGCTTGAAATCGTTTATATTTATTTTTATATTGTAACGTAATAAATAAATATCAGTGCAATAAGGTAAAAAAAAATCACTTATTTTTTTCTTAAAGTTACTTGTTAGAAATATTGACTTTTAACCATTGTATAATTATTTTCAACTTATTTATTAATCTTATTTTTATCTTGCGACACAAATACTTACGCATTGGAAAGGTATATTTACATTGCTTTTTCAACAGTTGTACTCAGCACACGAAATTATTATTATTATTTATTATTATTAACCCTAAGCTACAAAATGCTCAAAATAAAAGAAGATTTTAAAAACACTGACATTAATTCTCCTAGAATCTAGAATTAGAGGCCTACTAATAAAAGTATTATGGTGGGGAGAGGGTGACTCAAATAGTTACTTTCATGTTTCAAACAATACAAATAAATTAACAATGAGTATTATTATAAATTAATTTTTCCATTTTCACTCCATCGAAAACAACAACAGTTGAACTTGTAAAGTAATTTTATTTAAAAACTGCAATTTAGCTTATCATTTTTTAATAAGTCTTTGAAAACAATTTCGGGCATCTAACTTCTAAACCTACCAACGCGTGATTATTACAAAAAAATTGATTTTTATTCTACAAACATTAAAGTATTGTCAACTACAATAATTCAGAGTAGCATTTTTAGTTTCATAAAAAAAGTACTAAACAAAGACAAGCAGATAATTTTTATATAAGGATTAATGTTAAGTAATTTTTAAATAGACATAATTTAATTATTTAGCTGTTTTACTTTATTTGCACAATCCAATTAAATAAAATAATAAAATATTTAACCTACTGTAATTAGAAATACAATATGTCATTTAAGAAACTGTGAAACTCAATTCAAATCCTTTAAAAGACAAAACATTTCACTGATCCAAAAATGTTTAAAACACTAAAATAACATACTGGAATATATTTTTGTTTTTATCTTTAAGGTTGCAAAAGAAGAAGAATATTACTCTTAGAAAATAGCATTGAAAGAAATACCGTACTTCTCAATATAATGTATGTTAAATGACAAGCAGAGGAATTGAACATGTAATATTTAGCCTTTTAAATGAAAATATACATAATGCATAGCACTATTTCAAAAGTAGTAAATAGCGTTAGAGTCGAAATTACTTCACAAAGATTATGAAGGATAGACTTTAGTTATTTTATAATATGTACATGTGGTGTTCTGAATGTTTTATCAGAATGTTTTATCTGGTATTTGAAACATTTAATACATATTAATGCATTAAACATCATCTGAAAGGAAGTCTTCAATTTTACGTCTATCTATGAGATGGTGGAAAAGATATCCACATGAATAAAAAGAGATATTTACAAAAATAAATTAAACATTTTCCTTTGTAATATGTGTAATAAAATCTGCATTTTTATATATTCCTAGAACTTTAGTTTTACAACGAACTGTCAAACAAAGGACACCTTTTTCTCAATATTATTTTTTCTTTGTAATTGTGGTTGGAAATTTATCGTTCTATTTTCAGTCGAATTACATCACAGTATAAAAACTGAGCAAATATAATGATATTCCCCTTTTTAACACTTTAAATTCAGAAAATACTGGAGAAAAACAAAATTAAATGAAAATAAAGTATTAAATATATTATAAAAGAAGCTATAGAATAAACTTTTCTTTAGCGGGCAAAGTAAACTTCGAGATCAAAAGCACGACTGAATTTTTGCGTCATCTTTCTAGTTTAGTAGTAATAACATGCGCGATTATCTGACAAAGAAAGTTTTAATCTTTTGAATTGTGTTATCCTTTCTACATCTTGTAATGTACTTAAAGAGTTACTTTCATAGAAATACGTACTGTGATCCTTTCTTTATTTCCATCTACATTTCTGTAATTATAATGTATATATTATTTTTGTGATTCCAAACACATGGCACAAACTTTATGGCAAGACAGAACGCACCTACATAGGCACAAATCACCCCAGAATGCATTTTTGTAACTCTAACCGTGAAGTGCTATAAGGAGCGTTCATCTTTTTTCTTTCCCTTTTTTTACTTGACAATATTGAGTAAATGATTGCTGCTTTTGTTTATAACATAAAATTTTTGCCAAGCAGAATGTTAATATTGTAAAAAATCCATGATGTTGTGTGTTTTTGAAATGGGGTAGCGTGGAACCGTTTCACAATGGATCACCTTCATTAAATATTTCAGAACAAATTTTATTAAAAAGCGTTCTTGAAATTTCTAGAGGTAAAAATTATTTACAACACTTTGTTTTAGCTGAGTTCGCTCGACTTGTAATTTATAGCAAATCACCAAATAGTCCAGTCTTTTACAGTAGTTTTAAAATCTTAAAGTCTTAACTAGAGCGACTTTTCACTCTCCCCGAAAGATCAAATCCAAGGCTTTTGCGTTGACTTCAGAGAGATCGCACTCTCTCATTCAAAAATCTGTCAGCAAACCTTTCCTTCCCTCCTAGATGGGAATTCGTCCTGAGCTGAGTGTTTTCCACCAACACTCGTTCTCCTGCCGAAACTCTAACTAATTTCCCCTCGATTCTCTTCTCTGGTCCGCTTCCCGAACAAAAGATTCTCCGATCACCAATCAAAAAAGTTTTAGTTTACGTCATTGGATAAAGCCTTTTTTAGGGAGGTCTTACTGAACTTTTAAATGTTCTCGCAGGAAATTTACCCACGATCTGAGACCCCACATATAGACGGTCAGATCAGAAAAATATTTGCTGTCTAGCAATTTCAGTTTCACAAGATTGATCGAAGCTCATCTTTTCCTATTGTAGTAAACGAGACAATGAGTGTGACAGTGTGACAAGAATGTCGTTTACTACAATAGGAAAAGATGAGCTTCGATCAATCTTGTGAAACTGAAATTGCTAGACAGCAAATATTTCTCTGATCTGACCGTCTATATGTGGGGTCTCAGATCGTGGGTAAATTTCCTGCGAGAACATTTAAAAGTTCAGTAAGACCTCCCTAAAAAAGGCTTTATCCAATGACGTAAACTAAAACTTTTTTGATTGGTGATCGGAGAATCTTTTGTTCGGGAAGCGGACCAGAGAAGAGAATCGAGGGGAAATTAGTTAGAGTTTCGGCAGGAGAACGAGTGTTGGTGGAAAACACTCAGCTCAGGACGAATTCCCATCTAGGAGGGAAGGAAAGGTTTGCTGACAGATTTTTGAATGAGAGAGTGCGATCTCTCTGAAGTCAACGCAAAAGCCTTGGATTTGATCTTTCGGGGAGAGTGAAAAGTCGCTCTAGTTAAGACTTTAAGATTTTAAAACTACTGTAAAAGACTGGACTATTTGGTGATTTGCTATAAATTACAAGTCGAGCGAACTCAGCTAAAACAAAGTGTTGTAAATAATTTTTACCTCTAGAAATTTCAAGAACGCTTTTTAATAAAATTTGTTCTGAAATATTTAATGAAGGTGATCCATTGTGAAACGGTTCCACGCTACCCCATTTCAAAAACACACAACATCATGGATTCTTTACAGCTGGTGCCAAGCGAGTCGGATATTTCGACAAAAATTTATTAGCATTAGTGAAGAGAGCCCAGACAGTAGCAGTGACGCCCGCCCGCATCTAAGCGCGCAAGATCTGACGCCAGTTCAGGAGAGGAAAGCAGAGACCGAAGCAAGCCCTTGCAGTGTCACGACAGACCGCAGTTCCGTCCTGGAAGCAAGCCCGTGTTTACAGAGAACAAGCCCGAAGCAAGCCCTTGCAGTGTTACGACAGACCGCAGTTCCGTCCTGGAAGCAAGCCCGTGTTTACAGAGAATAAGTCCGAAGCAAGCCCTTTCTAGGAAACATCAGGAGCCGACAAACCGAGATAACCTGTGAAATCGACGACGTCTAGGCCAGACCCGAAACCGGCGACAGACAATGCAGAAAAAGACTGTAGAAAAGGTAAGCTCAATTCATTTTTGAGTGGCTCTCATTTTGTTTATATATTCTTTAGTGAGGAAAATTCATTTCTGAGAAATTTTTTATGTGAATATTGATATATGATAAATTATGATAAATTTTTAAATCTAATAACTTTTAACATATTTGGAAAAATATATGTATATTTGTTATCAGCATAAAATTTGATAGTGTGAATTTTCTTTTGGCAGTAAAATAATATAAGGATTGTCAGGCTAAATGTGTATATATATAATTTTTTTTTTCTCGAAAAAAAAAAGAGATAAAAATTTTGATTTTTCAAATAAGTCGATTGTCTAGTTATTCATGATTGAAAGATTTCAAAGGTGTACTTTTTTATATTATTAGTGAAACAATAGATGTTGTTGATAATCAAATATTTTGAATATGTGATGTTAGGAAAAAATTTTAGCAGTTGCAAAAAGTGGTCATTTTGTTACCTGCGGTGTCAGAAATATCAAGTACTGGTTGAATTATGAACACAGAATTTCAAATTTCTAAATTTTTTTTAAAATTTGTATGATCGACACAAAAACGTGTCAGTGTATTGAAAATTTTACAATATTGAAAATTTATTTTTATATGTATACTATTTTTATTATTCCTCAAATTGAATTGTATTTAAAATTGTTAGTATTATGTGGGTAGTAGCAGAAAATTTTCCATAAAGTGTTAGAGTCCCTATTGCATAAGTTAGCGAGCGAAACTATCATTTTCATCTTTATATTGTATTTACATAAAATTTTAAAATGCAAAAAGTAACTGATCTGAAACAGTGCAGGAAAATTGATTTGCAGAATTTAGCGGAAGAATTGGGAGTGGAAATAGGGAAAAATGACAGGATACCGGTAATTATCCAAAAAATCGAAGCTGCCGATGATTACGATAAAGATTTTGCATTCACGCAAGCTGCGTATATCATAAAAGATCGAGAAGAGAAGATAGCCGCGGATAAAGAAAGGGAAAAAGAGAATAAAGAAAGGGAAAAGGCTGAAATACAAAGGGAATATGAGGAAAAACAAAGGGAATATGAGAGGGAGAAAGAAGAAAGAGAAAGAGAGGAAAAACAAAAAGAACGCGAATTTACGTTAGAACAACTTAGATTGACGCAAGATGCAAATAGACGTAGTTCAACTAACAGTACCGGGTCAGAACGCCCACCTAAACTGCCGCTCCGAACAATAATGCATCGATTTGATCCGGAACGCTCTGATATAACTTTGTTTTTAAATTTGTTCGAACGACAGGCGACCAAAGCGGAAATAGAGACAGGTGACTTAGTGACGCATTTATTAGCTTTAGTGCCGGTCGAAATTGCAGAGTTAATTTTAAGGGAACCGCAAGATCAGACGGATAACTTTGAATACGTCAAAAAGTTTTTGCTTGAACGATTCCGTATGAGTCCAGAAGCGTATCGTCAAAAATTAATGAAACATCCACGCAATCCAGGTGCTCTGTGGAAGGATATTATTTTCGAACTCAATAGTTATTTAGAGGGTTGGTTAAATGGGTTAGATGTTACAGATTTCAATAGTCTGAAAAATTTATTGATAACGGACCAGATCAAGCGCCGTACTTCTAGCGAATTGAAAGAGCATTTCATTGATTCGTGGGCAAACTACAAAGACCGTTAGTTTTGGCAAATTGTCTCGACGAATATGAAGCGATTAAAGGCCCTTCGAAAAAACTTTGGAATGTAAGGCCCCCTCCCGATAGAAGAACCGAAAAACCAAGGTTCGAAGAAAAAACGCGAAGTGAGAGAATTTCCGAAACCAAAACAAATTGGCGAGACAAAGATATTAACAAAGACAAAGAGCGCATATTTGAACAAAAGAGGTGGAACAAATGTTTCGTGTGTGGATCCTCCCAGCATTTGAAAGCTAATTGCCCAGAATACAAAAAAAACGAAAGACCCATCTCTAAAATTAGTCACATCCGAAACAGCCCTGAATTGGAAGAAGGTTTTAGACCCTATTTAAGTCATGCGCTAATTAATGGAAAAGAAATTACCGTGTTGAGAGACACGGGTTCCTGTTCGGACGTGGTGTCTAGGAAATTCATTAATTCGGATCAATTAGACGGGGGAACCGTTTGGGTAAGACAACCATTGATAAATGATTTGCATTGTCTGCCTACGGCCGATGTAATTCTCGAAATTAAAGACGTTGGAAATGTGAGGACTAAAGCAATTGTGGCCGACAGCGAAGCAGATATGTCTTATTATATTTTGGGTAACGAAACGCAGAAGTTGATAGACGAGATTAAAAACGGAACAATTAAAACCCTACATGCGGTAATAACGCGTAGTCAGACTAAAACGAATCCGAAAGAAAAAGAAAACGAACCGAACAAGGAAGTTACTCTTTCTCCCCTAGCCGGGGAAAACGAAAAAGAGGCGGATGATGAGGTGACAGTTGAGACCTGGGAAAAAGATTTAATCCCCGAAGTTCTAAATGATCAATGCTTAGATCTGGCTAAAGTAGGTAGGGGTGAGTTTGGAATGGAACAAAGCAGTGACCCTTCTTTAGACATTATCAGGAAAAAGGCAATGGAAAAAAAATCGCATTATGAAATAAAAGACTCGTTGATAATACGAAAAACTAAAGACCATCGGGGGTTTGAACGAATTCAACTAGTGGTTCCGGCAAAATATAGGATAGGCCTTCTGAATGCATGTCATGAGGGAATCGCGGCTCACATGGGCGAATTGAAAACAAAAGACAAAATTTTAAGATATTTCTTTTGGCCGAACATAATAAAAGAAACGGAAAATTTCGTAAAATCTTGTGACTCATGTCAAAAAGTGGGAAAGGCGGGGGAGCAGAAAAGGGCCCCGCTGAAGCTAGTACCTATAATTTCAGAGGTATTTTCAAAACTTTCGGTGGATCTTGTAGGCCCCTTACCAGTGTCTAACAAGGGAAATAGGTATTTATTAACTGCAATTTGTTGTTATTCGCGATACCCTGAGGCTATACCCATACCAAACATGCTTTCTGAAACGGTAGTCGAGGACCTAACCTTAATTTTTAGTCGTTTAGGCTACCCCTTTGAAGTACAGACAGACCTTGGAAAATCTTTTACTTCAAGTTTAACCACCATTTTTCTGGAGAAATTTGGAGTGCAACTAAATCATTCGAGTGTATGCAGACCTTCGTCCAATTTGATAGAACGATGGCACCGCTCTGTCAAACGTTTATTAAAGGTATTGAGTGTGGAAAACGGTAGTGACTGGGAGAAAAATCTACCGCATGCACTGTTAGCCTTGAGGACGGTAACGCATGAGTCGACCGGTTTCAGCCCGGCCGAGTTAGTACATGGGAGAAATCTACGGACCCCGGAAACCTTATTGTTCGAACAATGGACAGGGGAAAGTCAAGAGCCAGAGTTGGTCACTGAATATGTTTTTAATCTTATGAATAGGTTAAAGCGCTGTCAGGAATTAGCAGTCCAGAATATGACGGTCGCTAGAGACAAAAGAAAAATCTGGTACGATAAAAATGCCGTCGAAAGGCACTTTGAGCCAGGGGAAGAAGTGTTAGTCTTAGCAACGAACAAAAAGAATAAAATGTCGGTAGGGTGGATAGGTCCCGGAAAGATCGAATCCAAAATTTCCGCGACAAATTATATAGTGAGTGTTCCGGGCAGACGGGAAAAATCACAGATCTATCATGTAAATCTCTTAAAACCGTATGTAAAAAGGGTGGGAAAAATAAATATTTTAACCCGCGAATTTCACGAGCCAGATGCATCCCAAGACTTAGAGATTGTGTACCCCTTAGCAGACTGGAGGATAGTGGGTTAAGGGATCGGTGCAGTAACGAACAATTGCATATGTTGGAAAATTTATTGGACGAATACAGCGAAGTGTTCTCGAACGACCCAGGATTAACGGATCTCACGGAACACGATATAGAACTTATAGAAGAAAAACCGGTGAGAATAAGGCCATACCGTACATCGCCCAGACAAAATGAAATTTTAAAAAAGGAGATTAAGCGCATGTTAGAACTCAACATAATTAAGGAAGGGGAGTCTAATTTTAATTCTCCGATGATATTGGTGGAAGCCCCGGGAAAAGATCCGCGCCCCTGCATTGATTATAGAAAACTGAACGCTATTACGAAGGCAGAGTTTTTCCCACTCCCGAATATAGAGGAAAGGGTTGAAAAAGTGGCAGCCGCGAAGTATATTACGGTGCTTGATTTGACAAAAGGATATTGGCAGATACCCATGACACCCAGGGCGCAGAAATTGGCCGCATTTGTGACTAACTTTGGAAGTTTTTTACCTCTGTCAATGCCTTTTGGGCTCCTCAACGCGTCGTATAGGTTCTCTAAATTCATGGCAAAATTGTTATATGGTCTAGAAGAATTTTGTTTACCCTACCTAGACGATATGGCCATATTTTCAGACGATTGGGAGGAACATATCAAACATCTTGAAAAGGTATTAGTCAGAATAAGGGACGCTAAATTAAAAGTTAAAATAGCGAAGTGCAAATTCGCACAGAAGACGGTTAAATATCTAGGCCACATAGTGGGGGAAGGACAACGAAAACCCGCCGAAGCTAAAATCCACGCCATCGCGGAATTGCCAGCGCCAAAAACAAAAACAGAAATTAGGAGATGCCTAGGTATGGCAGGGTATTACTCGCGTTACATAGAAAATTACGCCACTATAGTTGAACCTCTCACGCGAGCGCTGAAAGGAAAACACAAAAAAGAAAAAATAGCATGGAGTGACGAAATGAGTAAGGCGTTCGATCTACTAAAAGATAAACTCACCAGGGAACCGATTCTATACGCCCCAAATTATGATTTGGAATTCGTTGTGCAAACAGATGCGTCTGAAAAAGGGATCGGAGTAGTGTTGGCACAGAGGCAGGGCTCAGAAGAACATCCCATAATATACCTCAGCCGGAAGTTTACTGACCCAGAAAAAAGTTTTAGCGCAACGGAAAGGGAATGCGCGGCTATAATTTTTGCGATCAAGAAACTAAGACATTACATTGACGGTCAAGAATTTCGTATAGAAACAGACCACAACCCTTTGGTGTTTCTGAAAAATAATGCAGGTAACAATCCCAGATTACTTCAATGGGCGCTAGCCCTGCAACCCTTTCAATATGCCATCCGACACAAAACGGGTAAAGATATACCCCACGTTGACTACTTAAGTAGAGCAATTCAGTAGTAAGTTTTTGAGTAAAATCCAATCTGTTGTACATATTTGATTATTTTTAGTTTTATTTGTTATTTTGGCATGTGTAGTGAAAAAAAAAAAGTCTCTTTCAAAAAAAAAAAAGTCTCTAAAGCTAGATGTTCAAGCAATGGTAAACAGTATATAAGAAATTAGGTCACTGATGTATATAGTGAGGTTAAATTGTAATGTTATTTGAGCCACTCAAATGTGTTGAGCTAACTCTTTTTTTTGCAGATTTTCCGTGTTTTAACCCGGAAAATGTTTTGATGGTGGGGGTGTTGTGACGATTTCATTAAATCTCTCACAGTCTGCTAATTAGGCAGAGTAATCAAAGATAGAAGTTCCCAAGAGTTGGAAAACCTTTCTCACGCTTAGCTGTGGTGTGACAAGAATGTCGTTTACTACAATAGGAAAAGATGAGCTTCGATCAATCTTGTGAAACTGAAATTGCTAGACAGCAAATATTTCTCTGATCTGACCGTCTATATGTGGGGTCTCAGATCGTGGGAAATATTTGCTGTCTAGCAATTTCAGTTTCACAAGATTGATCGAAGCTCATATTTTCCTATTGTAGTAAACGACATTCTTGTCACACCACAGCTAAGCGTGAGAAAGGTTTTCCAACTCTTGGGAACTTCTATCTTTGATTACTCTGCCTAATTAGCAGACTGTGAGAGATTTAATGAAATCGTCACAATATATATGGAAATTACAAGAAGAAACAAACAAATTGATATCTTTATTTAACAACCAAATGCGCTTAAGAAAAGGCGCAAGCAAATTTGTCTTCAACCAGCTGGATGAAAATTCCTTAAGAGACATTGGCTTAAAATGTGCCAAGATTTGTATAAAAGAATGAGATATAAATTCTTAAAGATGTAAAAGGTTCTTCGATAGTCAGTCCTTGGAGTAATTCTTATAATTAGTTCTACTTAAAGCTACTTCTGTTTTGTTTTGAGTTTTTCTGTGTTTTAACTGTGTGTAATATATATATATATATATATATATATAATTTATTTTTTCTCACCTTAACAAATACCGAAAAAATAAATTAAAAAAATAATTTCCTAGAATTTGTGACATAAAATTAATCATCCACTTGCAGTTCATTGATTGAGTTATAACGGCGATTTGTGTTTGTATAATAAGTTGTTTCTCCCCTTAAAGTTTGTATGAAGAGTTGTGACAAATATTGTAACTTTAATGCAACCTGTTGTATGTGTGTACGAGTATTATTTTCACTTTATAAACGATGGTAGTCATCTTTATTACTATTTTGAAATGTATTGCATAATATTATAACATTAAGAATATTTTATTCATGTTCCATTTTAATAATCTATTGTTTTATCTACTGAAAGGTAATGTTTTTTGCATTATAATTACCACACAGAGAGAGTAACTAAACATAGTTCCCGATCGAAGATTCGTTTTAATTTCTGCACGTATTGGTTCATAAATATGAGTTTTTGCAAAAAAAAAAAATCCATTAAAAAAAACTGTAAAAATTTCCAGTCAAAAACTTCTATTCCAGCCAAAATTTTTGTCCTTAGATATTGTACCGTCTTTGGTTATTTTTAACTTATGCTGCCATTCTTTGGCATTTTTAACCGTTTCAGGGAGGGTGAGAAACTTGATTAAAAAATCTTTTTCTTTTCATGTATTAATTGTGAGCAATCTATGCACATATGTGAAATGGGTTCTTTGTGAATAGACGTTTTATGCCATAGCTTGAGGAATTCTGAAGCTTTTAAGCATTTCTACCAAACAATTACAGGAATCAAATTAAGGAATCAAATACGGTTTATTTTTTCCACAAATTTAGATTATTAATTAAATGATTGGTTTTGTGTGTACATGTTTATTATCACCATAAAGGATTAATAAGTACCATTTTTAATCACTAAGTAGATATTAAAAAGCTTTAGAGCAATTAAGAAATTAAGCATAAATTTATATTTTTTCACATTAATATTATGTGCTAAATATATTTCAACTTTTATATTTTCTATGAGTTCATTTTTTTCTTATTTAAATAATTCTGAAAATTTCAATATTACAATAATATCACGGACATTACGTGATATTAACCTAATTATAAACGATATGCATGTAACACAATTATATTACGTGATATTACCGCATTCCTTCTTCAATTAATTAAATGAAGCAATAGAAATTTTGAAGTTTTGCAAACTAATCTACATTGCTATTTTTTTTCTTTTTCCATTTGTAAGTAGAATGAATAGGTTTGTAATAAATAAGTGCATGTGATTATTGGCTATAAAATAATAAAGAAAAATAAATCGTCTAAAAATTTATTCTTTTTAAGAAACGTACACATACATACTACTCAATGGGAAAAAATAGACTTTTCCTGATATAAAATAAACTAGTCGTTTGGGGCCACCGTAATACTCACCCATCATGGATATGCACAATGTAAAATATTAAAATAAAAATTGTGTAAACTACTTACAAAATGCATTGCAATTCAAATAAAATCGAGGCTTGATGACGTCACAAACTTTAAAGGCTCGATTACTGAATTGCTTGAAAGAAACATCCTTATAACTCCAAAAATAATAATCCTATTAACTAGCGGTTTATTGCATCTGATTAAGCATCAAATTTCCAATTAAAATATATCTTTGAAGTGAAATTTGGATGAAATACAGGGTCATGAAAAATCGAAGAGTGTGGGAAATAGGATTCCAAATATCTCGGCAACTAATTATCCGATCGACTTCATGCTTTATGCAAAATTTATGTTTTTTTATTGTCTTTTATATTCATTTCTTAAAATAACCAATTTCGAAAATTTTTATATACCTTTTATCAGAACGAATATTTCGAGAGTCCGAAAAAAATAGTTCCGGTTTATCGAGATTATTGAAATGAAATAGGCTTCTTCCCATTATTACATACTAAGTACATACCAAATTGCAAGTCTCTATCTCAATATTTTCGGGAGATAGAGCGTTTACAGACACACAGACACACACACAGACACACAGATGGACGGCAATTTTTTTTTTCTAAAAATATGTTTTTCGGAATCTCCAGTGTCTGAAACGTGTAAATCCGTCAAAAAAATGTTTCGATTTTCAAAACGATTACAAGACTTACCCTATACTACGTATGATGGGTAAGTAAAAGTTGTGAAACCTTAATCTAACCTTGTAATTTACTGCAGTTTCGGAAATATTTTCTTTACATTCAGTAACCATTTCGCGAAGGAGCATTCATAAAACTTCGAAAACTCTATGTTTTCCTGATATATCTGAAATAAATTATCCCCCCCCCCCTCCTCACCCTTGCTGAACGTATATCTCATTGAAAACGTTCCCGTTCGTCTCAGAATCATATTAGGATCTGCGGTTTGAGATTGCTTTATCTTTTAGAAATTTCTGAAGATAAGGGAAAGATTTCGAGAAATGCCGGTAACTACAAGGTTTCACTTAATATCTGTAAAAGTTTTCTCTATATGAGGAAATGTTTTTTTCAGCTGACACTCAGAAAAAAAGAACCATTCTCATTTTAGGTGAGACATATATTGAATAAGTGAGTTATAAAAAGAGGACTATTTTTGTATTTAGAGAATTTAACTTAATAAGGATTTCACAATAGTTATTTCGTTTTATCACGCTTTCAGTGGAATGCAATTTTTAAAATTTTTTTAATTTATTCGTTTCAACATTTTTTATCAACATATATATACATATATATATATATATGCAGCAAATCTGGACAGAATGTCTAAAAATAACTAAGCATCACTCTCTTTATATAGTTCGGAACATGAAGGCTTACAATAAGAGATTTAATCTCGTGCCAGAATTGATTTACTTTTTGAATAAAGTTAGCAAACTCTAAAATAAGACAGGGATATTTTTCCTTTAATCTAAACTCCAAAATGAAATACGATAAGAGACTTACATATGGTCTTAAAGCGGCCAGTAAATATAAAGAAAACAGTCAGCTGTTCTTGACATCCAAAAACATTCTGACTGTGAGATCTAGATCGATAATAATAAAAGTATGAATGTCTTGCGAAAACTTTAATGAAAAATAAAAATAAATTTGTGCACACACAAAAGCTCTTTATTTGTAGTTCCAGGCAACGACAATAAACCAGTTTTCATAGTTTTTGTATTTTTTTATTTTATTAAACATGCTTAAGAGAAAACATTTAAAATAAACTGATAAATACGATCAATAATCCAATGAATTTACAAGGAAAGAGGTGTGTTGTTGATAATTTACAAGAAGGAGATCCATAAAAACTGATAGCAAAATCATAAAAACTAAAAACATATAAGTGCAAGCAAATAGTCTATTTTTTTCAGTTATATTTCCTCAGATAAAACAAGGTGCGTCTAGAAAGTTTCGTGAAAGAATATATTTTAAAATGGACGCAAAGTAGGCTAAAAACACACCGTGGCACATCCACATAAATAGAATTGTCAGGAAACATCACATAGTGTCGAAACCATTAAGCGGAAGCAGATATGACTACTACGGCCATTCGAACGTAGTGAGTGTGAGTTTTCATGCCATAGTGCCATGGAGTAACACATACACATCAAGTTTTGTTGCAAATTGCGAAAAATGGTGAAAAGATTCCTGGGATGTTGGTGCAAGTGTATTGAATAGAAGCCGTAAAAATCTGCACATAGTGATCCGTGTGTGTAAGATCTTGGGTAAGCTAAGCCACCGAAACAGTGTTGGTTTCGAACATCGACCACACTTCCCGGATCTGGCGACTGCGTACTTGTTTCCTCACCTAAAAAGAAACTTGAAAGGTTCGCATTTTTTTAGGTGTACAAGTACATGTAAGCAACAACTTGTAACATCAATGCTTCTATCAATTCCAAATGAAGCCTTAGCTGAGAGATTTCCGGTAGCTTTACGGACGTTATTGAAAGTGTATTGTGGAACAAACTATCATTTTCCACCTTCATTAAGCGTGATTAAACGTTGTTTATTTTTTATTTTCCGTTGTTTTTCATTTTCTTGTCTTCTGATACCACTCACCGACATTTATAGACGTACATTGTAAACTACTCTTAGACTGTGAGAATACGTTTCAAAGCAAGTGCAAAATCATTTTTATATTTCTACTATACTAAATCCAAAGCGGCAGAAATAACGTACTCGTCTATATTGAATCTTTTTTCATGGAGAAATAGTTTGAGTAAAACAGCTCCAGAAACAATTGTTTATTATGAAGCAAACTTACAATTGTTCAGGTGTGTGTGTCGTATCTACTTAGCAATCTGGATGATTTTTATATCGCATTGTAAAGAAAATGCTCAGTGAAAGAAAACTTACTACAAGGGCTTACTTATTTCAGTCGTGTAGGCTTTGAGCATAGTGGCTTCTACAAAACGCTTCACCATATACTTTTATAAGTAGATTGAATAATGTAAAAATCGCATATTATTGAAAGAAAGATATTTTCAAAGCAAATAGTATTTTCATTGAACATATATTTATTGATATTTTACTGAATTACTCTCAGATTTTATAGAACACTCCTAGTATTTTTAAGTATCCCTATAGTCTAGTAATATCTGTAATGAAGACAAATACTATGGCAAATTTGGAAATCAATGAAATCTATTTTGTAAAAGCTTTTTTTTTTTAATTTGAGAAGATGTCTTACTGGATAAAATTCTTCTGGATAAAATTTATTTTTATTTTCCGCGTATGAATATCATAGAAATTTTTTTAGAAATAATGCTCATTTTAATAATCTTTTCAATAGCCCTTTTCAGTTTTATTTTTCTTTCTTTCAATTCTCACTTTACTGATTTCAATAATACTATCTGATTTCCTTAATCTGAAGAAAAGTTACGTGATAAAAAAGAAAATTAATATTTTATATTATAAAAAGTGAATAAAAAATAAAGAATAATTCGTGCACTAGAAAAAAATGACTATCTTCCGTTTTATAATGATGATCAGTCAAGCTTAAAATTCTATTAAAATCCATTTTTTATTTGAAAATATATATATATATATATTTCCTAAAGATTAATATAGTTAAGAAAAACCATTTTAATAAAATATCAAATTAATTTTATTGGATGAATATCCATTGTAATCCTTCCAATTTCAGTCTAAAATCTTCATTTTCCCCCTTCAGGTCTTGCATTCCTTAGAACATATTTTATATGCTGAAACAAATATAACCTTCATTCAGACAAAAAAGGTTTTTTTTAATGCAAGTCTTAATTTTATAAGTTTGAAAGTATGTTTGAATGTTTGTTTTTCAGCTATCTCAAGATGACTGATCCAATACTATTGAAACTTCGTATTATAAATCAGAATGGAATCTCCAAGTCAAAATATTTTTTACGCTCTTGTTTTTTGTATAAATTGTGATGTATATTTTTACGTGATGAATGAAAATGAAAGGAGACTTTGTCAAAAAGACAGCATTTTTACGTAGCAACCGTTGGGGAAAACGATTTCTTAAAACAAAACGTGCATCTCCATTCATAATTTTTTTGATATAATTTTTCAAAATTTTCCCCAAAGTTGCTTAATAAATACCAAAAATCAGTTTTGAAAACTTGTTTTCCAACCATTTCGTTTTACAGCTCTTTCATCATGAGAAATTTGTTTTAACGGAAAATAATTATTCCAAAAGTTCACAAAAAAGTGTGCTGTGGCAATCACAAAACATTCTACTAATGAAATAATTTAAATAGTAGAATTACACACCAACAGTTACGAAGTATAGTTCATTTCTTTGAATTCAACGCGGAGTTTCATTGATCAGTGAATAAAAGAAGCACTTTACTAAAGCGTCCCCTAACGGCTATTAATATATAAAATTAGTTCAACACATCTATGTATTTTTAAATACCGGGTGCGTCATAAATTCGTGCAAACTTCAAAAATTCCTAATAAAAGAAGTAATGCTCGAAAAATTTTTCGGTTTACGCGAAAATGATCAGAAGGATTTTTTTCCATGTTTAATAAAAAATGATTCCAAAAGTAACCAACAGAGGGCGCTCACACGTCATACTGGGGCATTTTATGCCAATCAGGCTCGCAATAAAACACCTGGCTGGAAATGGATTCGTCATTCGATCTCGGCAGCACGATATCGTTACCAGATCGAGCGCTAGTGGTTAAACATTTCTACAAGAATGGTGAATCCACAACTATTGCATTGAAAATGTTTCGCACGGAGAAAGGACTTAAGATGCAAAAAAGTCCTATTTAATTGAATGGGATACTAAATTTAATACAACGTTTTGAGGAAACGGAGAGTTAGGAGGATCGTCCTCGTAGTGGAAGACAATCCTCGTGCGCGGATCGCGTCCATGTTGTAAAAAGTGTCATGGAAGAATAGGCAGCCGAGACATCAACGGAGAGTAGCAATGCTCGTGAAGCTGGGAGAATAACGGGAATTCCGGAATCGTCGATTCGACGTATTCTGCACGGAATCTTGGATCTGTATCCGTACAAGATACAGGCACTTCACTAGTTATTACCGGTAGATACGGATAAAGACTAAAAACTGCTACATGGGCGCTGGCACAAATGGAACGTGACTCACAATGGTTGCTGAATGTCCTGTGGACGGATATCCCAACAAAAGCGAGATTAAAATCAAGAGAATATCGTGGCCAATTAATGTCCGTTCTGTTCACTTCCGGATAACCTAGACCAATCACACGATCCTGAGTAAATGGACATGCGCATATTATTTTTTATTTTCTATTATCTTTGCAAGAAGAAAGTATTGGATACAAGAAAAAATTCTATTTCCGGTATCGACGGCTTTATACGTCTTAGAAGGTCCTTAACACGATTTGACTGTTTTCAGAAAATGTCGGTCTGAATGTGACACAAATTTTATGTGCGCTCTATCTCAAGACCTAATGCGCTGATTTTAATAAAATTTCAGATCTATTTAAATCTTTGCATAAATTTGTGATGGTTACGTTATGGTGTTAATCACCCAACAAGCGGTGATACGATGTTGGATTTTTCGCGATTCTCATGACAGCTATATCTCAAGAACACTTCACGTAGTTTCATCAAACTTTATACTCCATGAGACCTTGACATAGATACACGCAGATTCGGTTTGGGTGTAAATCGCCCAACAGGTGTTGCTTCTATGCTGTGTTTATCCCAATTTCCACGATAGCTTTACCTTAAAAACCTAATGTACCGAATTTCAGCAAATTTCATACTCTGTTAGACTTTGACGTAAATACTATATCCTTATTAGATTTAGGTTTATACCGCCCAACAGGTATCGCTGCTATGCTATTGTTTTCACGATTTCCGCGATATCTATATATCACGAAAAATTAATTGCCATTTAATTTTGGCTTCAGACGATTTGATTTATGTAGTAAGTGTTGTGGTAGCCACAGCATACTAAATTTTATTAGTATCGTTTAACCACAAAGCTTGAACAAATTAAAAACAGTAGTTTTCGATATATTACAGTTCCTTATTGGTGAGCTTATTTACTGTCTCACTGCACTGCAATAAGTGGGCCCTGCCTCAAATATAATTACAAGTAGCAATATAGAAAAGACATGTAAGAGATTATTGGACTATAAATCTGTCCTTTTCTCGAATCAGTGTAGATATAAAGGGGAAGGCTTGTGATTTTGATGTTTTTAATAAAAGTCAATTTGTAGCAGTTATGTTGCTCAGAATAAGTATTTCTGAAGAAGATTCTGAGCTGAGAGCTCACAAATTATTTTCTAGTAAAGTACTTAATGTAAGTGACATATGCTTGAACATTTGTTACAATGTAGCTTTGGATATTTATTAAGATCTTTCGCATTCCACGTCAAGAAAAATTGCAAATATTGTGCATGTCTAACGTTGAATCAATACATCTACACAATATTTTATAACTAGTCCTGTTCTGACTCATATATTAAATAGTTTCGAATACATTTCTATTAGAGCGACAGTCAAAGATTAGAAGACATGTTTGCTTGAAAACTATCATTAATATTAGTATGGCGAATGTGTAACCAAAGAACATTTCCCCCCCCCCCCTTGAAATGACACCCGATACAATTTTTTTCCCGCAAATATTGCCCGAGGAAGTCAAAAGTCCTGTGTTTTATTTGTATTATGTTAACGTTGAAATTTTGAATAAATTCGAATCATCCTCAAAAACTATTATTTTCTCTATTTCATAATGAAATGAATTTTGTTATGGCAATTTATAAAGTATCCGCATTTAAAAATATAAAAGTTTCAAATATATTCCTGTTTTCATTTTCATCAGGAGTAAAAGTTAAATGAACCACTCTGCTCGTTTACTAAAACTATACCTTTAGGAATTTTACATAATAATGACAGGTACTTAAAAATACGTCAATGGCTTTGAAAAATGATGCAAAACACTTTTGGAAATTACAAAGATACAAGTAACATAAGTAATTTGAAAAATATTCTCGAAAATTTGAAAATGATGGATTGGAAGATGAGTTTTAAATGTCAGCTTCTATATTTTCATCGGAATTACATGCCTAATAGCATTAAAAAATTAATGAAGTGAGGGAATCCTTCTCCAAAATATACTGTATTGGAGAAATGAAACATAGTATTGGAGTTAAGAAAAAGATACACTTAAAATTTAGTTTTGCCTTAATTAAATGCAAAGACAGTAGCTAATTAACTAATTAAATGTAAAGCAATTAAATACTTTAATCGGTTAAAAGTCATACATAAAACAAAATAAAATATGGCTAAGTAAGATGCTAAGTTAGTATAATGTATCTAATAAATAAAATCATCTAATAAAATGAAGAAAAAGTTAAGAAAGATTTCATGCGCAATCTTGAATAATTTATTGCTTTTTATTTAAAAGACAAGCAATTAAATACCTTAATCGGTGAAAAGTCATACATAAAACAAAATACAATATGGGATTTCAGATGCTAAGTTAGTATAATGTATCTAATAAATAAAATCATCTAATAAAATGAAGAAAAATTTAAGAAAGATTTCATGCGCAATCTTGAATAATTTATTGCTTTTTATTTAAAAGACAAGCAATTAACCCTTTAACGGACATTGGTTTCCCTACGAAACCACAAAATTTTAATTACGAAATTCAACAATGACAGCAGAATTTTAATAGAAATATTTTCCGTTTATTATGTATGCGAAATATCGCTTTTTTTTTTTAACTATATACAAATAAATTTGTTCCTAATTTCCGGTGTCAGTCATTTATTTCAACATTTTAGCAATTGAAGTGCTTTATCCGTTAAAGGGTTAAATACCTTAATCGGTAAAAAGTCATACATAAAACAAAATAAAATATGGGATTTCAGATGCTAAGTTAGTGTGATGTATCTAATAAATAAAATCATCTAATAAAATGAAGAAAAAGTTAAGAAAGATTTCATCCGCAATCTTGAATAATTTATTGATTTTTATTTAAAAGACACTATTTAGCTTTCTTCTTGTTAATTAACAATGATTGTCTGTAAAATGCAAGAAAAATTATTTTCTTCAGCAACCTATTCCTTAAATATTTTTTAAATATTTTTTTCTTATGGCGGCTAAACTGGATACGCACAAGTTACAAAGCCTTGTGTGGATAAATATTAATATAATTACTTTCCTAACGTTAAAATTTGGAGTAAATGACTCTGTTTAAATTTCTGTTTTCTTCAACATATGTAAGTCATCAAAAAAATCTTTAAGAATTACAATTAAGCAAATTTACTAGATATTTTAAGTCCCCAAGCAAGTACATCAAGTAAAACTGCGAGAATTTTTTTTTGTAAAACTAGAAACGTTTTTTGGCAAAAAAAAAAAAAAAAAAAAAAAAAAAAAAAAACATCTTTTTACAGCTGTCTTGAAATGTAAAAAGACATGTAACAACTTGTAAGAACTTTAAAAATAAAATGGAAAAACACCCGGTTGGTAACATTTCTAATATTCTTCTGTACCGATATATCTCTGCAGTGTTCCGTGATTTTAGCAGATTAGGGGCGAATAAATTTTGGTTGAATATCGCCAAGTGCTTTGAAGTAATACGTGGAAATTAGGAACTTCCTTTGTTTACTTTGGTAATCAGCAGATCAAGAGGGCGCGAAAATTTCTTCTCAAAATTTCTTTCTATAAACATAGGGATGAGGAAAATTGGATATGAAATTGTTAAACTTGTGCTAATTTTATGTACAATAAAAAGCTTTAATGATCTTGTATCTTATGCATTAATAGATGTCAGTTTAAGGATAAATGACAAACATGCGAAAATGCATTTATAAACGTATGCTGCAGAGCAAAAAAAAGTGGGGTAATAGGAAAAGAATCAGAAATAACAACTATTTTATGTATGGTTTAAAGGCAACTCTCTAAACTAGACTCTTTAATTCTATGACGAACATTTTACATTGAGAGATATAGAAAGAAATGTGGATTTAATTAAAAAAAACACTTATTTAATAATAAAAATGTACTTTCGACAAAGTTAGGGCAATTATAGTTAAAAGTATATATATGTTACGGTCAATATGATTTATCCGGTCATTATTAATAATAACCAGTTATCATGAATAATGATCGGATTTATCATATTGACCGTAAAATATACACTAATTAAAACAATGAAACATTGACATAAATAATTCATTACGTTTTAAATTAATGGTTTAATATCTTTTGTATTTTACTTTAGAGATATTTTTATAGGTTTTATGTATCCTTAATAAATATCAATTTCTTTTCTTAACACGATTAACGATTTAATGCACAGTTCACATTTTTCACAAAATATCAATTATAATTGTCCTTAATATTATAAATGATATTGTTGGAAATATTTAGAGCAGTTTTAGTGTTAAACAAGGCATTATGTATGGACTTAGCAGCAGAATCACTCACTTATTCAAATACAGTATTCTATCACAGATTTAAAATTAAAAAAATTTCCGTTGCTTGTTAACTATATGTAACATGGGAAATTCCCATGCGGTAAAGATAGTGATCGTAATCCCTCAGAGAATTTTCCTATACACAATTCTCGATTATTCTTATTTCTTCGCATTTAAATGCCAAATTTGTCCATTCTGTTAATTTTACAGTTCATTGGTAAAACGCGTATCAGATATTAATTATTATCAGAGCCCGGATGATATTAACCAAAGCATTTCCTGTAATATATGTCCTTAACATTGGAAGCAATAATCTTGAAATAGTTTTTTATCATTGAAAATTATGTTTTTCACGCATTAAATAATGCTCAAATTCTGAAATTTAAGTCTAAAATAGTTACCTAAAGTAGTCTATCAAATTTATTGATTTGGAAGAAAACACTCAAAGTGTTTTAAATATCAAAGATATTGCAAGATAAAAAGTCTGCTCCTACAAGATTAATAAAAAGAACGGGGAGGTCCTTTAATTCTATTGCAAACTAGTAGAATGATGAGAGATGTGAAAGAGTGCTGTATCTAAAATATCAGATCATTTTTGGCTTTCGTAAGGAGACATGCAAGTAAAGTTTTTGAATGGCAAAACAATGCTAAAACGTGTTTTAAACAGTTTGTAAAAGTTTGATTCGGTCCTCTGAAAAATGTCTAATTTAACTGGAAATTAGTAACATCTCCAGTTTCTAATCTTGCCACATTTCTTAAAATTTCTGACTTTTTCAGTATGATTGATGTTATCTTTATGTAAGTTTCATAGTTTTCTTCAGAATATTCAATAAAAATAATTTACAAGTTTTTTTAAATCAAATAAAGTATCAAAATACATTTAAATCAGAAGAAAGGCAAACAGGACAGAACACATAAAAGTAAAGCAAAATATATAGATCAACATTCGGATTATTATACGAGGGGCAGTTGGAAAATAAGTTTCCCCTGGTGACTGTGGACAGAGGTATGTATGAAAGACAAAAAAATTTAATGAGTCATTAAAGATAAAACATAACTTTATTTTTCCACATAAGTACCAAGTACATTGAGGCATTTGTCATACCGCCTTATAAGCTTCAAAAAGTCCTCCAGGAAAAAAACAGGGCTTTGCATACGGACGAAGCGTTGAACGGCTATGGGCGAAAGACGACATAGCATGTGAACGCGAACGTGCAAGACACCGATACCATTGGGTAGAGATCGACCACGATCAAGCAGATGGCGCTGTTGCAGTGACTGCGCAGATGGCGCCATTTGCGCAGCGCCATCAGACAGCGCCATCTGCGGGTATCGGTGTCTTGCACGTTCGCGTTCACCTGCTGTGTCGTCTTTCGCCCATAGCCGTTCAACGCTTCGTCCGTATGGAAAGCCCTAATTTTTTCCTGAAGGGCTTTTTGAAGCTTATAAAGCGGTATGACAAATGTCTCAATGTACTTGGTACTTATGTGGAAAAATAAAGTTATGTTTTATCTTTAATGTTTCATGACATTTTTTGTCTTTCATACACACCTCTGTCCACAGTCGCCAGGGAAAGCTTATTTTCCGACTGCCCCTCGTACATGAGACTTGATCGGATATTAAAAGTTATTTTAGTGTAGGATAGTGTTCAAAACTGTCTTCACATTACTGCTAGAATTTTATACACTCGAGTCATATTAATATGAACACTTCCTATTTTTATGTCAATGGTTGTTTATTGGTTATTATTAGTTATTATTGACTATAAATAACACCTTAAATTAGAAGGCACATGACATTAGCAGATTTGATGGACATATAAAATGCATTGTAGGCATTCGGAAAACATTTCAGTTGTTATGCTAAAACGAGGTTGTTTATTCTATGTAGAAAAAGGAATGATTATTATTAATCGGGCCAAAGTTGGCAATATTTCACGAACTGCAGAGTTTGTGAACTGGCATGCTGCCGATATAAAAATATACCGTGCCTAGAAAGTAGGCGACTTAGGAATTGTGCTGCTCCACGAGTATATATAGATGAAAGCGTGAAACGGTGGCTTCAGTGGTGAATTTAGACAAATCGGCATGCTACGATGGAACAATTTACTGCCCAAATGAAGGAGGGTGCTACCCCAAGTGTGTCCAAAATGAAAGTTCAGTGAATGTTACTGTGTAATGGGCTCCGCAGCAGACAGGCAGTGACGGCACATATGCTAATTGTTTTGCCGTGCATCGGTGAAAGAGTCTGAAATTTGCTCTACAGTAACAGTACACATCAATGGTTGCCTTCTCCGATGAATGCATTTTTTGTTTTGCTTTATCGGGTGGATGGACGTTGCACATACGGCGAGAAAGGAGAGAATACACTTCAACATTTTGGGAACGAAAAGAAGCTGTCGGAAATAACATTATGGTTTGTGGGTTGGTTTCTTGCCATTCTCTATGTGCACTCATCATTTTCGACCACGTCGATTGCGTTATTCGTTCTATGATTTCTCCTCCTTGGGCTCTACAACAGCTGTTAACTGAGCTGCATTCAGCACGGCTCAGAATCTCTAAAAACTTTCAGCACCACATCCCTTCTCTCTCATCTCATCTAAACGCTGTTTGAGCTCCACATAAAGTTCATTCTAATATTAAAAGATGGTCATATTAATGTGACTCAATTTTATTACATCTCGTCAACTACACCCCCTTCCACACAAATTACACTAAAAAAACTCTCTTTTTAACACTTTCCAACATAATTGAAAAGTGTTTATGAATTCATTGTATGAATTCATTGTGTTCATGATTCTGTCTGTCGTCTGTTCATGCTCTAACTCATGTAAATATAGTAGGAATAACATGCATTTGATATATGCTATTGAGGTTTACTAGGGATTGTTCGGTATTCAAAATGAAGTGTGTAGCATTTTTAGTTCATTTACAGGGACACTGAAAATAATTCCGTTACATTACGTCTATGGGGAAAATTTGTTTGCGGTGTACTTTAATAACGTTACAAGATTTCAATCTGATTAAATTGGATATATATCATTGACGTGCACCACAAAATGCTTATTATAGAATAGTGTGTACTGTACATCGTTCATCACAGGGACATACAAAAGAATTCGGTTACAGTACTATCTATGAACAACAAGTGCTAGAGGCGTATTTTAGCTGTGGTAGACGTTTTTAAAATTAACTCATTTTTTGCATATTACTTGGTGTATATAAATTCCACAGATCCTAAACAGGGTTTTTGAAATTATCTCTAGTACATTTCCGTTTTTTGGGTGAAATTTGCTGTAGGGGAATTTTCAACTGTGCTGTGCGTTTCATAAATGAAGTAAATTTTAGAATACTGTATAGTATATATATATATATAAATCTATAGATCCTATACAGAGCTGCAGAAATAAATTCGCATAATTTTCCTACTATTGAAGGTAATTGCTGACATTGGGTTTTTAAATGTGTTATGCGCTTTCCAAAGACCGATTACTCTCCTCACAATCTACGGAAAAGTATACGAAAAGCTACTGCTTAAACGTATTAATCATTCTTTGAAAACCTCACCAGAACAATTCAACTCACAACATGGATTCATAGAGGGAAAATCCACTCTCGCACATAGACATCCTAACAGAAGAAAATAAATATACGCCTCTAACATCATTGGTTTTCAGCAACACTTTTGTTAACATTCCTTGGGCAACTACCCAACAAGAGTTGCAAAATTTGTCCATAGACCAATCATAACAAAATATTATCCTTTCATTTTTTGCGAGTCATGATGTTTACCCCAACTGGCAATCCGAAAAAATACACCGATTTTTTCTCGGATTTCCACAAGATTCGTGCCTCGGCTCTTTCTTATAAAGAACATTTATGAATGGTTTGTGAAGATTCTCCGAAGACTCGGTATAATAGCAATTGCATAAGCGAATGGCCTACTACGTATTATACATGGTCTCACAAGAAAACCTCAGGAGATGATGGGCAAGTTGGCCTTCGATCTCATCAGTGACTGAGCAAAAGAAAACAAATTAATTATCTCATATAGAAAGTGTAAAGTTCTAAATCTTCGAACACTCCAATATTTGAAACGTGCACCTACTTATAAATTGGATAATTATTCTCAGACAAAAATCAATACTTTGCCATATTTGGGTATCACCCTAGATGCAACCGCCAACTCGCCGCAACAAAAGATTAGAGATAACACAAGTAACACACAACCTTTTAAAATTTTCATCATCATCAGGTGGGATTTCTAGAGAGATTCTCATAATATAGTATAATATAATATTCTGGAGAAAAAAAATCACATATGCTGCATCGGTATGGTTTGCTCAATTTCTAAAGACACATGGTCTAAGGCTTATTTCCTGCCGGGCATAGATTTCTGGGCTGGGCCTTGTCGCATAGTAAACAAACTTGCTGGGCGGGGCTAGTTGAGCTTGAGCCGAACGATAGGCCTCCCGCCCGGTTTGACGTTGACCTTGTTTACTTAGACATAATCTTTTACCATATTATGCTGTGATCTTTTGTTACAGTATTCTGATGTGTTGAAAATCGTTTCATAATCAATGTTTGCCGCATAATTTTTAGTTCTGTTTTTTTTTTTTTTTTTTTTTTTTTTTTTTTTAAATATTTAAGACTGGTGATGGATTTATACAGTCGATGGTTGTGGATTTTACAGTTACACAGACTCAAAGATAGCGATGGGGGGGTCATACAACTAACATTCAAAAACTCGAACTCAGGTTAGTATTGATTTAGGAAATAAAGCTAAACATAGTTTTTTTTTCAGCTTTTCACAAGTGTTATTCATTCTGTAGGAATTTAGGAACAAATGAAAAAAAATAGAGAAAAAAAAAGAGAAAAAATTATTTTTCTTATGTTCCATAATTACAATATTCAAGCTCATTTGAATTTTTCTCAAAATATGCATCGCTTTCCAAGAAATTTATTTAAAATAAAATTCTCCTTTGACTATTTTTTTTTTTAAATTGTGGTAGACATTTGCAATTTTTTATGCGACAAATAATTCAAAAATATTTTACATCACATTAAATTTAATATTATTCCAAGGAAACAATTATAATTTCAATGCTATAGCGTAATGCATAGCATTTTTTATTCGGCATAACTACAATTTATTTTACCGTAGAAAAATTTACAAGCATTGAAATGTTAGTATTTTTTTTTAACAATTCAGTATGCAAGAAACTTTTTAAAAATATTTTTTTTTAAGGAGAAAAGAAAGAGCAATTTACAGATATAGAAGCACTGCTTTATTATTTGAAAATATATCGCGACGATTATATAAATATAAACTAAAAATATATGTTTAAAATAAATAACTTATTATTTAAAACTGAAAACAATATTTCACGTTGTGGGAAGTTAATTTTCTGCAATAAGTATAAATTGGCTACTGTTTAAAACGCACGCAATTTTAAGATGTAAATTCTGACTTAAAACATATTCATTTCAATAATACAAGGTGACCATATAAGGTTAAATAGAATTTTTACAAGATTGATTCTGATATTCGTTTACAATAGGTCTCTTAATTGATTTTCTTCGACAATGTGCTCATCTGAGTAACATTTTAATAAAACCTAGAACATTTTCCAAGCAATTCAGAAAACATGTTTCACCTGTTAACTCATTCTATCCAGACACCGTTACAATTCATTCCTTCTAATTTTGAAATTTCTAATTATCTTTCTGCCTTTTAAAGAAAATGAAGTTTTTTTTTAACTTTTAAAAAATTAAGTTTAATTCTTTAATAGATTTTGAACTTATACTGGAAGCATTCAAACAACAATGTGAAAAAGCATTTTTATCCGTACTTAAATTCATATAGTCTCCTAAATGCAGGAGAGGGAAAATTTCTCTATAGAATGAAAATACAAATGTAGTAAATCAGTAAAATTGGAATTAATATTTTTTTCTTTTTTTTAATCAATATTCCATCAATAATCAATATTTATTTCCAAGTATTTAAAAAATATATATATGTTAAAATTAAACAACTTTTTTGAATTTGTAATTTTAATTCTGTTGATCTATAAGTCTTAAAAAAAATCAATCTGCATCCCTTCTGAATTTTTTTTTTTAATTCTAATTTAATTTGAAAGAAACATTTACATAATATTTTTTTGGACCAATTTTTAAACAAAAGAGATAATATTTTGTATATGATTTCTAATTTATTGGTCCAGAAACTGAAAAAAATACCAAACATACTTTACTGCATAAAAAAAGGCTAATAGCCTTACATTGATATCAGACTAACAAAAAAAAAGAATGTACCAATTTGAGATTTTATTGCGTTCTCAAAAATGAAATTCATTTTAAAAATACAAATTATTATGTAATACAAAATGTTTTCTTCAAACATTCTGCTTCTCTCTTATATCAGTACAAGGTCACGACATAAAATTTCAGAATTTATTTAAATATACAGCGATATTTAAACACTTTTCTCAAAAATGATTCGATGTAGTAAAACATTACTTAGTCATTGATCCGAAATATTTTACAAGCAATAATATGTGTGAAATATAATTTTAAATGCGTGTTACAATTTAAATTTCTTTGGTGAAATCGAAGGGGATTTCATGTTATGAAAAAGTACTTTTACAATAATGAAAATCTAATAATTCGGTGTATTTTCCATGATATATTTTATTTCTAATACATTTACATTTAACTGTTTCTGCAAACAGCCTGCGATTAATTTAAGGCCTCCAGTCATAAATTTTGAAAAATCGATTTTGAGCAAATGTAACCATGCGAAAGTACAGTCCGTAGACTGTTCAATTCCAAAATTGTAAGTCGATCTGATAATAAGAACATATTTTTTTCACCCTCGGAAGCGAACGCTGCCTCATGCTCTGACAGTAGTCGGGCACGCCAGCTGCTACTTGTAGTAGCTATCTCTTTTTACTCATGCAAGCCAGCTGGCCTGTTTAAAATGTAAAACACGTGTTATACAGCATCATTTTTTATGAATGTTATATAGATTTTGTTTCATTTCAAAACTTTAAAGTCGTTTTTCTCGAAACATTTTTTAAGCCGGTGGACATGATTACAAACAAAGTTCTTAACAGATTTCAATAAAACTTTATAAAATTATGGCTCTTAGAATTATCTTACCATTGGATGAAGGAATTTAATTTCTGATCAAATGTACATTTTTTATGCACGTTTCAATAGCCAAATTTTAGGCCGAAAAATAACCTTCTCTTTCAAACAGTCGTCATTTTGTTTGCAACCACCATAAATTAATTTATTTCCTTCAAGTGTAAGTTTATTTAATACAATCTTTAAATCGATTGGTTTCGTTTGTATCAGATAAGATCCTGTGCACTGCACACCACTTCCGCTGAGAGGTGTCCACGGGGCCGGGCCAGAACTCCACCATTTTTTATTATTTTAGTACACAAAAATTCATGAATAAACTTTGAGACTGACGTATTCGGGTGTACTAATTGTTGTTTTTAATCTATTGTATACTTTTGGAGAAAAATTCAAAAATGACCTCCGATCGGAAGTCGCGAATTGGGGTAACACCTTAAGAAAAAATTTATATTTAACATTTTTTGAAGTATACTTATTCAGGTAAATTTTCATAAAACCTGCAGTATTTTCTGAACGGCCAACTTGACAACAAATGTGAATTGTCAAACTATATATTATATATTTCGCAAACTAATAAATTTGAATTCTATTAAACATAAAAATCGATTCAGGAAACCTGACTAACATGTAAATAAACATGTTATCTTGAAATTAAATATGAGATTTTTTTGTTTTAGGAAAAAAAAAAGGAGGACTGATTTGTTTGCAATTATAGATAGATAAACCCTAAAAGTTCAAAATAGAAATTCAAAAACATTTGCTTAACTGGGACAACTTTTATACTCATGAAATATTAATAAGGAATAAAATTTATAATTCTACTCATCCAGATTTATTCAACGCTCGTATATTTATGCTCTGGAGATTTGATTTCCATTTTTACATTTACTAGACAATATATTAATTTAAGTAAATGTAAACAAAACAAAAAAAATCTTTTTTAATGTTGGTGGAATATTTTGTGTAATTCACAGTGATTAATGTGGAAACTTTCCAAATAATTAAGTGTGTATTTTTTAATTTTTTCTGAAATAAAAATGAATATTTTTATTTAAGAAAAATAAAAGACAAACTAGAATATTAGACATACAGTGTTATGTAAGAATAATAATTTAAACAATTCAAGATATCTATTGGATATATATCTAATTAAATTTTTCTGCAGAGCTGAAATTATGCTGGAAATTAATGAAGATAAGAAAGAATGTTACTTACTACACAGCGTACAACCAACAGAGTGAAAGATGCCCAGACCGGGGATCGAAACTGGAACCCTTGGTATCACGCACCAATGCTCTACCATTTGATCTATCCGGACCACATTCAGGGTTCCGGGTTTGAACCCCGGTCTGGGCATTTTTTCACTATTTTGGTTGTACACTGTGTAGTTACTTACAAATCACATACTTTCTTATGATCATTAATTAACAGCGTAAATGCAGCTCTTCTGAAACATTTAATTCCATTAATTCACCGATACTGGGATTTAATTCATCTCATGCATTCCACTAAAGATGCGTGCTCATTATTCACTTTCCATCTTGTGCAGCAAAGTTGCAGCATTGCCAACATATAAGAATGAGAAATGCTGGACTGGATATCGTCCGGATAGATCAAATGTCAGAGCATTGGTGAGTGATACCAAGGGTTCCGGGTTCGATCCACTGTCTGGACATTTTATTTCACTCTGTTGGTGGTACGCTGTGTAATAACTGACAATTCGCGTCTTTGTTATGTTTTTTAATTCCCAGCGTTATTTCAGCTCTGCTGAAACATATAATTGTATATATATCCAATACATAATTTGAATTATTTAAATGATTATTCTTACATGTATGTCTAATATTTTAGTGTGTCTTTTATTTTACTTAAATAAAAATCTTCTTTTTTATTTTAGAAAAAAAACCTTACCTAATTATTGGGAAAGTTTCGAGATTATTCACTGTAAATTACACAAAATATTCTACCAACATTAAAAAAAGTTTTTTTTTCCTGTACCTTTACTTAAATGAATATATAGTCTAGTAAATGTAAAAATGGAAATGAAATCTCCAGAGCATACATATACCATCGTTGAATAAATATGTATAAGTAGAATTATAAATTTTATTCTTTATTAATATTTCATGAGTATAAAAGTTGTCTCAGTTAAGCAAATATCCTGAATTTCTATTTTGAATTTTTATCGTTTATATATCTATAATTGCAAACAAATCAATCCTCATTGTTTTTTCCTAAAAGAAAAAAAATCTCATATTTAATTTCCAGATAAAATGTTTATTTACAAGTTAATCTTGTTTACTGAACCGATTTTTAAGTTTAATAGAATTAAAAGTTATGCGTTTGCAAAATATAGTCCAATTAAAATCGAAAACAATATAAAAAGGATTTTTTTGCATGAATTTTTTTGTATGACACTTGAAAAGGGTAGCGAAAATAAATGAAAATACGATTTTATAGCCGCGTTATTTATAATAAGAAATGCTCCTTTAGAGTTGCCTATGTTTTGTTTATATTAATAGTAAACTGTATTTGTATGTATACTATAAATTGTATTATTAGTAACTGTATACAGGGTGTCCACGTATATCCTGACCGACCTTTATTTTCGCAACCGTTGGTCCTAGATGTATACTTCCAATTACAAAAATGGTTTAAATAACGTAAATAATTATTTTTAAAGCGATTTGGGTCAAGAAAGACATTTATTAAAAAATTACGAAATTTAAATTTTTATACTGTTTCTCGGTCCTATAAGTGATATTTAGTAAAAATTTACTGTGACACTAACAAGTTAGACAAAAAAAGTCCCATTCATCTCAACATTAAAATTGACCGAGTAATAGCTGTGTAAAATTATAGTATATTTTCTTGCTGCGAAATAGGGGCCATTCACAAATGTAGTATGAATAATGTAATATAAAAATAACAATCGTCAGATATATAACAAAAATATTTGAGAGCAAAATTGACATTGCAATCTAATATCAATGTGAAATCTATAATCATTCTGACATATTAATGCAAAATATACAATTTGTACTGAACATATAAGAGGATGAAAATAACAGAATTTTTGTTAAATAAAAGGGTGAAAAACAACAGCCACAATTCTTTACAAAATGATACAGATTTTAATGATACAGATGCTGTTAGATTATAGTGTCTTTCAAATTTTGGGTTGTGCCAGGTTTTTTAGCTTTCGAAAATTGATTCTTATGTATTTTTTAGCACTGAATCTGAAAATGACCTTCATTTTAAACCATCACGTCAGGATTTTTCTCAAATCGCCAATTTCAAAGTTAAAAAGATCAAAGTTAAAATTGATCCCCCTCACCCCAACCTCATCGGACCCCTGAGCTGTTTAGCTGTAAAAAAACCAGTATAAGCCAAAAATTTGAATAAATTATTGAATTAAATAAAATTAAACTGAATAAAAAAGTCTTAGATCTATTTTATAGTATCAGATTTTTCGCTATTTTTTAACCTTGAAATTTACGATTTGCGAAAAATCCTGACATGATGGCTAAAAGTGGAGGTAATTTTTTATTCATCGTTAAAAAATACATATAACGTAATTAGAAAAGTTAAAAAACACAACCATCGCAGGTTTATGTTATCTAATCTAAAACTCTTTCTTAAACTTGTTGACGGTAATCTATCCGAATTTTTTTGTGTTATCCTCCAATATAAGTATGTATAAGATGGTAAGCGTCGAAAATCATAATAATATTACATTGTCAGCGGATTAAAGTCAGTATGTAAAATTTAACTTCGATCGAACATTTGAAAGTGAGTTAAAGTTCGAGTACAAATTTTAAACTGGAAAGACGATTGTTGCAAGTTAAATAAAATCTTATGAAAATAACATAATTTTTGTTAAAATAAATCATAGCCTCAAATCCTTTCAAAAGAAAACATATGTTAAAATACAATTATTTTAACTAATCAAAAACTTAACTAATAAAAGTTTACTCAATCGTAATAGTTGTACGATTTCTTTCAAAGCACAGATACCTTGAAATAAGTTTAAGTACTTTATATGCGACCCCGGAAAGCATGGCCGAAATCATCTGTTTTGAGATGCAAAAAAGTGTTATAAGTCATGCATTTCACAGTTTTATAACTCGGTCAATTTTAATGTTAGATGAATTGGACTTTTTTTGTCTTACTTGTGAGTGTCACAGTAAATTTTTACTAAATATCACTTATAGGACCGGGGTACCGTATAAAAATTTAAATTTCGTAATTTTTTAATAAATGTCTTTCTTGACCAAAATCGCTTTAAAAATAATTATTTACCTTATTTAAACCATTTTTGTAATTGGAAGTATGCATCTAGGACCAACGGTTGCGAAAATAAAGGTCGGTCAGGTTACGTGGACACCCTGTATATATATATTTTTAAGTTTGGCCATATTAAGTTTGGCTAAATTTTATAGCCTTTTTCAAATGTTATCAAAAAATATTGCCCATTTTTCTGTTCCATTGTTATAGAAACAATACCCTAGTGATTCATTCTATTGTTTTTGAAAAATATTGACTAGTTATTCGTCCCAAACAAAATATTTTACATAAGTTTTTTAATATAAAGGATGTATAATACAGGTAATGATTAACCTTAAATAAATGCAGTAAATTCTGTATCTGAAATGAAACTATAGCAGATTACTACTTCAAGAATTTACTTTTTCTAATAATGAAAATCAAAAAATTTCAACATAAATTTATCAACTCCATTCTATTTATGAAACAATTTATTGTGTTCTATTTGAAATTTCTCTTTTTTGAACATTTGTAATACATGAAATTTAATTTTAATTTTAGATAAAAATGAGTATACTATAAATATTTTTCCAAAAATAATCTTAGTTAACGGGAGAATTTTTTGTTAATTGATGTAGTAGCACCTGAAGTATTTCCTAAATATCTAAGAAATGTTGGAAATATTGGAATTTAAGAATCCGTTTTTTACAATTCCAAACTGTATTTTTACCGCCTTAAATAAAAAATTATAGAAATGCACTTCTTTTTATTTAAGACAAAACGTACTGATTCATTCATCAGGTTTTGAACTTATACACTTTGAATTAAAGACTATCAACATTCAAAAGTCTTCTTTTACGTTTAAGTTAATATATCGTCTCGTAAATGCAGAACAGGAAATGAAATCGCTACAGGATAAAAATACGGACGTTGAATAATCCTCTAATAAAAGTAGAAAAAATAAAATAATCACATGTTAATTATAGTATTTCGGCTGGAGACTATTCCCAGTTTCACAAAATTTCTGATTTTGCAATTTTAATTATGATGATTTATTGATTTATGGAAACAAGTGAATAACTCATCATTAGCTTATTTTCTTCCACAAAACATATGAAGTAGCTTAAATTCCATTTTTAAGAATAATGCTTAAATTATAACACAGTATATTCATTTAAAAAGTGTGTTTGGTAGAACAAATTACATTAAGAAGCATTACTTTATCACACATATTAAAACAGAAAAAAATGTTAACTGGCTTTTTTTGCAATGCACTCGCAAAGATATATTTTAATAAGTCCTACAACATTTCTCAAACCCTCAAAAAATAATTTTATGTACTTCTTATTTTAATACTTATTTTTACATACACTAAATGGTTTATTATTTTAATCTGAAATTTATATTTCTTGAATAAAACATTTACTTTTAATTAAAACACACAATAATCAATTATTTATAAGCTTTCAATTCATTCACTGTGCAGTTAACAACCTATCCTATGAATATTATAAAATATTTTTAACTTTAATTTAATATACAGTCTCGTTAATGCAGAGCAAGAATATAAATTCCCCAGAGAATGAAGTTATGTGCTTTGAAATGGGGAATTCATAGTAAATATGAGTGTAACTTCACATATCATCAAATCACGACTATTTCGATGAGAAAAGGTATTTAAGTTACACAAAATTCTGTAGTAAAAACTACTTTTGCGGTGCTTGGTACTTCAAATCGTTTTTCAAACGGAAATAACGAACGAATGAAACAGAAGTGATACATGCTTCTACCATTGAAAACGACTTCATATTTAAAGAAACATCGTATTGGCATATATAGAGAGATGAATAAACAATTTAATTCACATTTCAAACATTTAACATTTAGAACTCAAACATTTTAAAACGATTGAGTTACATTATTACCTTGTGTTAGCAGCGTGAAATGATTCCTGTTTTGAAAATGATATCATTTTCAAAAGAACAGATTGATTTTCAGCCACGAAAATAAGCTATTATTGTTACATTGATTTTATAGTTAAATTGTTGCAACTCGCTATTTAGTGTACGTATAAATCTGAAAAAGTGTACAACATTGTAAAATTACTTTGTATTTTAATATTATCTATGAATTTAATTAAGGATTTCTATGGCCATTAACAATGAATCCATGATTTGGATAAAGTTCGGTAATGGAATTTGCAAACAAGCTTGACATCAAACATGAGTATAATATTGACCAAAATGGGGTTTGAAATGTATGAGAGAGGTCATATAAATATGAAGACAAATGTTTTTTTTTTTCATGGGTAATAATACAAACAGCATGGATACAAGTATTTAAATTCCCATGTAAATGTTTGCCACACACACACGCACATACAAAAAAAAGTTGGAGGAATAAAATTAAATTTGCGTAAAGCTAAACTCGGTTAAATACGTCATTTAATTCGAAATCCAAATGTGAAATCCTAGTTTATTCAAGAATATTGTGAAGATAGTAGACCGATCACGGAAGAACCTACCGAAAATTTTTAAAAGCGATTTTCGTTGAGTTAAAGGCAAAAAAAGCGGGCTTTGGAAACTCTGGAACGTATCTGTACCACGCACATAAAAAAGTCAAAAAAGTGAAATTAAATTTGCGTAAATCTGTTTGGCTGTAAACCAGATTACGGAACTTTCTTAGAGGGTTTTGTTTGATCTTATAATCGGCTTCAGCCATTTATTGTAATAAAGTTCGTTAAAGATTTCCTTTAAAATGTCTTATTCATGGAGTTAAGTTTTAGTGTGAGTTGCCATCTACGAAGATTTTTCAACATGACATCAATTGATGTAATGCATGAAAGTTAATAATGAATCAATAGTTTCGCCTCTGAACAATCAATTCATTTTTAATAGTTACATATTTTTAACGCTTGATGGCCACCCACAATCATCTCTTTTCAGCTGATCACCATTTATTATATATCATTTGGTTTGAAGTCATGAGTACTGTTCATAAATTTAAGCACTAAATAACGCTTTTTTAATTACAATTTTATTCACAACTACTACCTTTGGTATTTTTAAGATGTTAAAGCAAACGATGAGGTTTCATATATTACGAATTATTTTACAAATCCACTCAAATTTAAAAAAAAAATGCGATTGGATTTTTTTTTTTTTTTTTTTTTACAATCGTGAGTTTTGCAACATATACCTTTATTACTATTTTTTCACTCTTTAATTTAATTAATTTTTTAATTTATAAATCAGTATTTAAATTTGTAATTTGAATCTATATGATATATTCAGTTTTGAAACAAATAAGTTTTTTTTAAAGAACGAATGAAAAGGCTTAAATTTCATACTTAACTATATCATGTTTTTTATAATGTAGAATGTTTGTTTAACACTTTACCTGTCGCAGGCGTACATATACTCTTTGCAATGCCATTGCGTTAAAAACCCCATGAGTATATATATGCCTTTAGAAAATACCTTCTTCTATTACTTTTTTTTTCGATCGTATAAATCCTTTCATTGCTTTGGAGTGGTTTCAAAGTAAAATACTTCAATAACATATGTAGTCTACTCAAAGAAAAAGTTCGCCGTGAATCCCGTTATAAGTGTGTTGAATGAAATGTTGTTTTCTGTTTCAACCATGTTTGAATATATTATGATACAAAAGATAAGTACTAACTCTTATTTTTTATATATTATCTTTAAAATATATATATATTTTTTTTAGATTGCAAATAGCACGATTGTTTTTCTCCAAACTTCTCCTGCCACAATTTGGTATGCGAAAAACTGCGGCACCGCGGAGCAAATCGCGTCAGATTTCACGGTATTTAGGGTGTTTAAAAGTCTGCTTGAGAGAATAGATTACTTTATGGTGCATTACTTTACCATACATATTATAAAAGAAGAAAATTTTGTTAAATGACATTTTTGTAATGAACAGATCAGTACGGATAACTTTTAATAAACTGTGCGTGCAGTATTTCTCAAATAATAGTTAACACAATAGGGTGTTCCAAAATGGATTGTCGCTTTTTAAAATTCAATAACAATAAAACGGCGAGAGCTATTGAAGTTACGATATGAGATGAATGAGTGAAGTCTAGAATTTTCTGTCTATCGCTTCCTTGTTTTAGTTCCAAATATCACCTGTCTCAAAACACTCAAATAAACGTATAAAAAAGGATCAAGGTTCACTCAGATTTTACCCTTCATTCTGTTTAGCTTATCAGACTGTCAAAAAATAAAAGAAAAAATAATTTCATTTAGAAATTCCAAAGTTATTTTAAGAATTGTTACAATTTGAGACAATGCAGTACCATCTATCGGTGATATTTTGAACTAAAAGAGGAAGAATAGTAAAGATATTTCTAAATCACTCTTCTATAAGAATAGCTTCACTATTCTTCTATAGCTAACTGTCACCATTTACTCATAATTGAATTTTAAACATTATGTCAATTTAAGACACTGTAATTTACACAGACTACTGTTTTTATTTAAACGTTTATTTTTTACACTCACTGCACTGCTAATAATCCAATCTGTCATTCCTCATCCTTTTATAAAAGCAATGTTTTTATTAAAAACACTATAATTAATTATTTAAAAGATTTTCAAGTTATTCACTGTGCATTGGGAAACATATCGGATCAATAGTGAAAAGAATTTTTTATATATACTTTAAAGTTAATATAATATCTTTTTAATGCAGAATAGTAATCGAAATCCCCAGAGAATGAAAATCCTCGTGTTGAATAAATCTGTATGAATGGAAATTTACATGTTAATTAATCATGAGTATTTCAGATGGAGAAAATATTTCAGTTAAATGGATTTTCTGAATCTGTAGTTTGAAATTTGATGTTTTATTGATTTTTCGAAACAAATTATTATTCATTCTTCCAAAGAACGGAGGTAAAAAAGCATTAATTCATTTTTTTAATATTAACGTTTATATATATAACGGGGTATGTGCCCTTATAAAATAATTTTCATAGAATAGATAAATTTACCACACGTTATAAAAAAAATAAAATGTTATTTATTATTTTTTTAAATACATTCACAAAGCTAACCTTTAATAAACATTGCACTATTCCCCACACATTAAAGAAATATTTAAAACAGCCTACACTTTTAACTTAAAAGCTTATTTCTTTTATATACTCGCTGCATTTCTAATATTCTAATCTGTCTTTTCTTACCACGAAAACATTTCCTTTTATATAGTTTTTAATTGCTAAAAGGCTTTTAGTAATCAAAAAGAAGTACATAATTAAAAGGTGTTAAGATTTGTTAACATTTCCTTTTATTAGATAAAAAAAAGCTATAATTAAATATTTAAAATATTTTCCAGTTATTCACTGTATGTTGGATAACGTATTCTACCAATATTGAAAACCCTTTTATAAGTTCACGTTAATAGAGTAAAATCTTTAAAACGAAACCTGTCTTTAACGGTATCCTGCTTTAAATAGAAATTTTTCATAATCCAGAAGGAAAGAATGTCACACTGTTACACATACTAAGACGGAAAGCTATCTAAAACAAACTTTTTTCGGTTCTTAGAGATTCCGTTTTTAAAGGTTTTACAGCATAATATCTAGTTTTTACAGAACAGGTGTAACAATGGTTTTGATAGACAATTCCAGTATTGGCTTTAAATAATTTTATTACGATGAACATTACAGCACAAATATACAAAAACTTTCCCGAAAAACACACAGATTTAAATGTAGAATTTCCGAGCAAAATATTCTAGGGAAACTATTTTTTCATCATAAAAAAAAAATTTTACATCACCACATTAAATCTCCTTCCAATTCAGTCCACTGCCACACCGAGAGTAAAGCATCGAGTCGGGTTGGCGCTATATATTTTTCGTTGTTTTATCTCTATTTATCGAACATTTTTCAATTCCTAATACTCATATATTTGTACGCTTTTACCACTGAATAGTGGACACCTCCCAATCTACACACTCGGAACATGTGAATGTGTGGATAATCTATCACAAGTACGATACATGTGTTTTTGCGTGTATCAAAACAAAATGTTGGTAATGTATTTCATATTCCAAGAGCAGAAAAAACAGTTCTTAACTGTACCGTAAAGAAAGAATAATCTAGGCTCACATTTCTAATATAAATTTTATTCCTCATGTAGTAAATTGAATATAGATATTTATATTCATTCATATTCAAATACGTATTTATTTTCATCTCAAACATAGTTCTGCTCAAACTTTTTGTGAATTCCCAACAACCCAACTTGCAAACACTTAAGTGTCACTAGCAAGAATTTTCTACAATGAACCCGATCTATAGATAAAAAAATAGGGTCACCCCGACCCGACGCAGAACTCTATTCAACAATCTCGAGTTGACCTCTATAAAGAGGTTTTACCATATTTGAATATTATAGATATGTACTTTTTTCACATATAAAATTAAACGAGCGGGGAAGACCGAGCTATGCTCGGTTAAAATTAGCTTTGTGTTCAACTTAATATAACAACAATTTCTCTGTACATCATATAATAAGCAGTTCTATGTAGTATCTTGTTTGGTTGAATTCTGCTTCGAGTACGTTCTACGGACGCTGATTGGTTGAATCATGTATCTCGGCTCCTATTGAGAATTTCTAGAATATTTCTCCAGATTCTAAAACTCAACATTTTCGCCAAATGTCGCAAAAAATGTCGGCATTATTTCGCCAAATTTTGCGATATTTGGCGAAAGTTAGCCAATTTTGTGACTTCGTTTACTTCGTTACATCGAAATGCATTGACCTGTAGTGATACCCAAAATGACAAAGTAATCGAATTTTCTCGAACATGTGACTCAGCTCAATGGTCTTCTCGTAATCTAAAACGGTAGGATACAAAATTTAGTCAAAATCGTTAGAGCCGTTTTATAGATATACCTAGATTGACCCGCAGTGACCCATAAATGACCCACTAGTCGAATTTCTCGAACATGTGATCTAGCCCAATGGTCTTTAGTGCTCAAAAACGGAAAAATACAAAATTTAGTTAAAATCGTTTGAACAGTTTTTCAGATATGCCTAGTTTGACCCTGACCCATACTGACCCTAAAATGACCCACTAACAGAATTTTCTCGAACATTTGACCTAGCCCAATCGTCTTCTCGTGCCTGAAAACAGTATATGATAAAAAAAATGGCCAAAATCGTTAGAGCCGTTTTTAAGATAAAATTTGCATATGTATATACACACACACAGACACACAAGATTTGCTCGTATCGGGTTCGGTCGGGTACAACCCGACTCGTACAGGACTCTAACCGAGGGTCCCAGCTCGTTCTCAGTTTATTTTGGCGCAGTCTTCAGGTGGCACAATTGTTACACTTATACAAGATATGAAATCGCCAGACAATAAAAATGCGCACATTGAATAAATCTGGATGAGTTAATTTCACATGTTAATAAACCATGTGGATTTCAGCTAGAGAAGCTATTTTACTTAAAAAATATTTTCTAAATCTGGAATTTGAATTTTGGTGATTTATTCATTTTAGGAAACAAATCAGTCTGTTTTGTCCACAAGAACAAAGAAACTAGCTTAAATTTAGTTTTTGAAAATCATATTTATTTATAACGTATCGTGTTCATTTAAAATTTGTATTATTTATGGACTAGATTACTTTACGAGAGCTAATGTTTTACATTAAAAAAGGAAGAAAAATTAATTAATGAGCATTTCTTTAAATGCAGTTATTGTGATAACTTTTGTATAAACTCTGCAGCATTCCCAAAACACCAAAGAAATACTTTTAACAGTTTAATCTTCTTATTTAAAGTGAAAGCAACATCCCATGAAAAACAGCCGATATTGATTGCCCTATGTATTGAGAATTACGGAAACGATTTTAATGTTTTTTAAAATAGTTTTGACAGTATGTAAATTATAAATAATGTGCATGTGAAATCAAGAAGCAACAGATCCTCAGAACCTAAGTAAAGAAGTACTTCTCAACTCGATGTAGGAATAAAATAACAAATCTCGCACAGCTATTCATTTATAATGTTTTATTTCCTACACATAATATGATGTATTATGACTATGTGAAAATTACGATCAATTTTGGTAAAGAATTTTGCCTACATGGAGTTGAGTAGAAAAGCATCAAGCCAGTATCTTGACAAATATGCACATTACCTATAAATTGGTCGTTTGGCAAAAAATTAAATTTAAATTGCAACAATTGCAAGATTTCGCAAACACAAATTTATAAAGGTTTTTTTTTTATTACTAACGTTAAAAAAAGAAATTAATTTTTCAGAAAACAAAATGATTGAAATACAGCTAGTTATAGTTTCAATAAAAGGAAAGCAAATTATTGAAATCTCTTCAGTAGTTTTCCAAGAAAAAGTTACGTCAATATCTGTTGTTATCAGGATTTCGCAACTGTCGTTGCCTCCTTAAATGCTTATTTTTTACACAGTCCATGAATAATATTATAATCTCTCTTTTCCCCTCTTTTGATATAAACATGTTATTAAAATTATTTAAGAAAGCAGAAAATTAATTACATATCAAGCTTTTAAAATTATTCACTTTCTTTATCTATCCTATCATCAAAGAAAAGTTGTTTTATGTCGTTTTATGTTTATTTAAATCAGTGTACACCCTTATAAATGCAGAACATGAAATCAAATCTCTAGAGAACGAAATTACACGCGTTGAATAAATTTGTATGAGTGGATTATTAAACTTTTCTCATTAGTATTTCGGCTTTTATTTCGGCTAGTATTTCGGCTACTATTTTAGGGGATATTTCATTTGAAAAATATTTCAGAACTTGTAATTTGAATTTTGATCATTTATTAGCTCACGTACATCAAAGGAGGTTACGCAATTTCTTTTATATGTATGTTTTTTCCTTTATGTATGTGCACGCATAACCTTTCAATAGAGGCTCTAATTTATATATATATATATATATATATATATATATATATATATAAACCTTTTTAGTGTGGATCCCATTGTAAATTTCACCAGAACCCAAAAATGGCATGTTTGCCAGCTTCTCCATCGTCTTATCTTTTTTTTAAGATTCTAGGTTGCAACTTTCGCAGAAATTAGTGTATATAGCTGCGATATTTTAATATGTTGTTTAGACACATAGTGCAAATTTGCGTTTTTTAAATAGTTATCGCATTATGCATAGTTTTTTTTTCTAGGGACACGTAAAAAAAATAATATATAATCGTCCATCGCGGTCAAAATAAATTATATTGGCAACAATGTGATTTAAAACAAATGTGGAAACGATAAAGTGGTGCCACAAAACAACTGGCGTGTAATAAGTAAATAAATATCGGTGCAATAAAGCACGAAACAATCTCTTAAAATCCTTTTTTTCTTAAAATTTAATTTTAGAGCCAAATCAGTTTTCTAATAGTTTTAGGAAAATCTTTAACTTAACTTTATCTTTATTTAGTCACATTTATCTTTAACGTGCCATGTTCATATATAACTTGTTTCTTACAGTATACTATATTATATGTAAAATTTATCTTTATAGAAGATAATTTTTTAGATTAAAAAGATTTTTCAAAATATCAAAGATAGTTTTTAAATAGTTTATACATAGTTTATACTTCCTACCTTCATAGTTATTGTTTATTTCCACCATATACATAATTTTCTAATAGAATCGAAACCTGATAACACCGTTATCCCGGTAACTAGAAACTTAATATTCATATAATTGTCACAATATTAATTTCAGTGAGTAAGAAACTCGCTAATTTGACACATTTTATCATTAGCTCACTCCAGCAGTTATGTCGATGACAATTTCAACTATTACTATCGAACAATTATTTAGAAATTGCTCATTCATTAATCAGAACTTTTTAGTTAAAATTAATTTTTCATTTCTATAGTCAAACTTATATTTGTATTTTACTCAAACTCAGTTCTTTTGTATTCAATAAATATATTCTCAGCTTAATTATTACCAGTATTATTATTTTCTGATCTACAAATAAATAAAAATATATTTTATTATATGAAACTGCTTTACTTTTCAATAACTCTGATATTTAATACATATTTAACAGTCCAATTTACTTGTAATACATTTTTGTATATTTTAAATAATAATATGATCTTTAAACTATTTTTTTTTAGTATGAAATTATGTAGAACTTTACAAATTCGACCTCAGCTTATTTTTTTTTCCTTTGCAGTTTCGAGTCATTGAGGTTCCACAGTACGTAATTTATCTTTCTTAGGTAAAAGTTTTCGTTTTTATTTCAGGAAAAGCATACGGAATTACATAGCAGGGTTTGTATTTATTCATTATATGTTAGACTACCCATCCTAGCAACAATGAAAAGCCGCTTTTATGCTTAACTTAGTTAATGTACAATCTCGTAATACAGAAAAGGAAACGAAATCGCCTGACAATAAATATACTAGTGTTGCATAAATCTGTTAGAATGAAATTACTAAAAGTTCACCTCGTTAATACCACATGATTATTTCATGTATAAGAGATATTTCCGTTAAACAAATGATCAGAATCTATAATTTGAATTTTAACGATTCATTCATTTTTAGTAATGTTCTCTTCTATTTACGAATTGAGGAAATATTTAATAGAGTGGAATACTTTATGATGTGTGTGACCATGAACAAAGGAAAAATTTAAGATAAAAATCATTTCCCAAAATATCTAAGGTAGTGTTCGAAAAGATTATTGTTGTTATCTAGACTCTTATTAAAGTCGATGCTTATAATTTGAATTCTGGGGAAGCAAGGAAAAAGTTCGAATTACAAGATTCGGAAAAGAAAATTAACTTTACATACCGTAAATAACAAAAATATTACTTATCGAACATTAGGAAAAAAACAGCTTATCTATAATTTGAATTTTTTTAAAAACATATTAAATTATAAAAAACATATTAAATTATAAAAAACATATTACATTCTAAATTTGATTTTATTTTTTGAAAGAAATTAATCTTTTTTTCTATGTACGAACTGAGAAAAAAATTAACAGATTATTCGAACAGATTATTCTTGTTATCTAGACGCTTATTACATTCTACGCTCATTACTTCGATCATCGGAGACCAAGAAAAAAATTTCGAAATATCCGAAATTTGAATAATTATTTTCTGAAAAAGAAATGGACTTTTCATGACATCACTAATAAAAAAGATACTTATCTAACATTAGAAAAATACAGCTTGTCTATAATTTTAATTGTTTTAAACATATTATATTACAAAAAACATGTTGTATTCTTATTGAAAAATAAAATTTTAAAACATATTAATCTTGAAAATTGAAAAATACCTTACATTTGTCGTAAATTAAAGTATAATAATAGAACATAATAAACTGAAATATATAATAAACTAATAAACTAAACTTTTAATGAAAAGAAATTACAATTTTGAAACATAAACGCCTATTGATGTTTATTGTATTTAGATATACTGTATTAAGCTAATCTTTCAATTTTAAATAAACATTTGACTTCTATATCTGTTGAAGACTTCATGTGAATAAAAATTTTCAAAATATTAACTGTATTCATTGTAGGATGTGAGAAACTCATACCTGTTCCAAAGTCATTTTCTCTTGCTCTTTCCATTTTTAATAATTTCTTCATCATTTAATTTCCGACAAATTTCGAAAACATTATCTACTGCTACATAAACATTAAATATTAGATTTTCACAAATGAAATTTTCTTTGAAGTTGTGAAATTTTGGCATCATGTTGTTATAATAATTTTACAAATGACATCATGCTCTTCTGTAAACCCTACACGCTGAAAACAATTTTATTCTTTCTAGTTCCACAACATTGTAGCATACAGATCATAAATGTCCTATAGCATCACAGTCCATAGGAAAATATAAGAGTGTAATCTGAGAGTGTGAAATAACTAATAAAAATAAAACATGTCAGTAACGTACAATTTAGTTTAATAAAACTATCAAAAGTATATTCAATGTTTTCAGCATCAGCAGCAATAAACTCGCATGCATACACATACATTGCTGTAGATGGTGGATACACTGAGTATATTTAAGATTTTTTCCTGTTTTAAATAAATTGAGGAGGTTGGGGCAAACCACATTTATGGACATCTGAGATATATCAATTTGAAAGCTAAATCAAATACTCAAATCAAGATATATAACATAAAGTTTATTTTTGCCAATTTCTGAGTAACATTTGAGATATTCTGAACAACAATATGGCATTACTTTAATTATTATTACTTTAATGATATACAATTTCTTCCTGGTGAAAAGGTTTAGAAACATATGGGGCAACAACGAAACATAGGACATATGCTACCACATGATTTCATTAAAAATATAATAATATGTAGGATATTATAATTTACAATATTAAGCAACATATTACAGTGTCAGATTTATTTCACCAAAAATGTTGCTTGGCACTTTCTTGCCCCGACCCCCTCAAATGTACTTTGCTTACATGTGTTAGATTTCTTAGTAAATATTCATCTGCCTTACACTGTTGCACTTTTATAAACGATTGGTGACAAATTTAAACTGGTGATTGGCTATCAAAAATTAACGTTTCAAGTGATATAATAAAGTTATTTTTGCATGTAATACGTCCTTTCATATTAAATCAAGTGTTCTCTATGCTCTTGTAATTAAAGTTTTTTTCGTACTCTACGGCATAGTAGCTGTACTAGTTTTACAATTTCAAATTTATCCCGTTAACAGTTACTTCAACATAAAGGGACTTTCCTATACATCTTGTATAATATTTCTTAAAAATTACTTACATAGATATAATAAACCGTGCAGCATTTTCCAAAACTTCAAAGAAATATGTTGAAGCTTACCTTTCTTATTTTAGACCTTATTTTTTTTTTTTTACATTTACTGCTTATTTTTTATTCTAATCTGTCTTTTAATTTCTTTAAGGAAGAATTATTTTTTGTTACAAAAAAACATAATTAATTATTTAGGAGATTTTCGAGTTATTCAGTATACATTAGCCTGCCTACAGCTAACAACACTGAAATCCTCGTTCTGGCTTATTTAAGTTAATTTATAGATTCGTAAATACATAAAAGTAAACAAAATTTCCTGAGAATATAAATACGAGCGTTGAATACATTTGTAAGAGTGGAATTACTAAATTTTTCACGCGTTAAAATCTCAAGAGTGTTTCGACTAAAAAGAGATTCTTCATTTAAACAAATTTTCTGAGTCTGAAACTTCGATTTTGATGATTTATTCATTTTTTGAAACAAATCAGTTTATTTACTTCTCAAAAACAGAAGATTCGCGTTTTTCATAACGTGAAATGTTTATTTAATGGGGAAACAAGATATTCAAAATCACATGTAAAACAGCTCACGCTGATGCACATTTTTCTCGGATGCTATTGACACGATTTCAGTATTTTTTTTCTTCATAGTTTGAGGCAGTAGCTAAACTATAAATTGAGCGTAGGCAAGAAATAAAGATAAAAGCATACAATAGTTACATAAGTCAGCAAACTGATTTAGGTTTTTTTTTTTTATTTACGCAACTATTGCAATTTTTATTTCCATTTCTTGCCGAGCGATCAATTTATAGTTTTACTAATAGTCTTATTTACAGATTTAGTTATCAATTTATTATTTACTCTGTAAAAAAGAAAAAAATGTTTCTTAATCTACAAAAATATAATATAACCACAAACGAAAATATACAACAACCACTTCCAAGTTACTCACGATTCTGGAAAACGTCCTTTATTTTTAGAAATCCCAGAAAGTAATATATTTTCGAGATTTAAGGTATCCACACACCTATAAAACATCATTTTTGATAAAAATATTGATTTTTCATTTTTGCAATAATATCAAAATCCGATCTTTTATCTATCAAATTCTGCTTTAGTTGTGTCTGTATCTTAATTAGAACCCGAGTTACAGCCGTTTAAATTTACATCTGTTACAGCTTGCTGTAGCAGATGTAAGCTGTACTCTGTTATAGTTACTTTATGAATTTTACAACCGGAAATATCGTTCTGCAAACCTGAAGTAAGCTGAAATGCATGTTTACATTCTTCTTTTTGGAGATTTAACATTTAAATTGGATTATATGTCCAAGAAAATACATGGAGCATATAATTAAACCTTTAAAGAATAATAATTACTTTTATAGCAAGAACCACTTTCAAAATTTATTTTTAGCTCAAATGAAGTTTTTCATATTTTTACTGTACGCAAAGCATCCTATAGCAAAAAACTATGCATGAAATGCCTCGAAATTTTCTGTACTTATTTTACAAATGTTTATTGAGGAAATAGACTGCAATCATGATAATATATTAATTAGTTTTATATTTACACTTGCATAAGTTAAAAAGTTGAAACAAATTTTGCGAAGTTTTCATTACATTATTACTTCAAGTTCCATAGCATCTGCGATAGAGATGCTATTATAATGCGGTTAGTCTATGTCCTGGATAAAGTTATTCTCTTTAGTACGCAATTTACAAAATGTGAATGTAATTTATTCACCATATTACCAATTTACACTCAGACATTATCTAAAACCATGGTTAAAAGTTCCATTAAAAACGTCTCACATAAGAGAACCAATATAAATTAATACACCCAAAGACGTTTACAATGATATGGTTCACACAATCATTGATTGCCGCTGGAAAAAGATGTTGGAAGAGGGGGAGAAAGAGAGGGAATTGAATGCCGATAAAGGGAATTCTTCAACCCCCAGTCGTATATATACTGCATAATTAAATGCTTGAGAGTTAACAACTGATGATGCTTTAGCCAGAGTGAATGCGCTATTGTGCAATAGTGAAAGTTTTTATTTGGAACTTTTTTACATTTTTGATAATGTGGGACGTTTTAATGGAACTTTTAACCATGTTTTTAGATAATGTCTGAGTGTAAATTGGTAATGTAGAGAATAAATAGTAAGTATACAGACATTAACAAATTAATACCTGTTTTAATGTGAATGCAATGATGGGATTTTGAGTTATTATGTTTTGCGCAAATATCAACTTTTCACATAATTTTGACGATTTTTCACTTTTAAAAAATCATTTCTCTGTAATTTCTAAAATATTTATATATTTTTCATTGTTTTAACTCAAATGTCATTAGAAAAAATTAGTATAAAGAGAAAAAAATAAATAAAAAAGCACCTTCGAAGGTGTGTGGATACCTTAAAGAAGCATTTACAAGAACAAAGCTTCGTTTGCAGCCACAGATTATTGGAAGAGTTTCCTATTAGTTTTTATAGTGTATTAATTAGTTTTATCAAACGTTATATCGGTTTTTCGGATGCTACCAATCCTCAAGTAAACATTTTCATTTTCAACAAACATGTTTTACAGACAAACGTGTTAAATAAATAGCATTAACATGAACATTAAAGTTAATGGTACGCCGTTATCCTTGCACGTATGAATTCAATTACGCAGCTGAAAATGCTTAACTGAGAATTGATAGCACGCTAAAAACCTATATTACGATATCAGAAAAATGATTAATGCACTATAAAATGTGCTCGGAAACACCGAAAATCACTGGCAGCAAAATAATCTTTGTATTTATAAATGCTTCTTTAATCTAAAAAATATATTAGTTTATGTGATTTCTTAAGATACATGACGCTTTTTGGAATCGTGGGTAACTCGAAGGAGGTAATTGTATATTTTATTTTTCTAGATTAAAAAACATTTTTTTTTTTTTTACATTGTGTTGTCAAAACTATAAAAAAATATATTGAACTCGATTGAGTAATTCCCGAAAAAAAAAATTACATCAATATCAGCTGTCTTACATTTGATTCCACAACTGTAATTTTTACTTTAGGTTTGAGATAGAACACACATTTTTACCCTACTTTTCTATACATCTATATTTTATGTCCAATATTTCAATCCTATTTATTTCTTTCTTAAACCGATTTTTTTTTTTTTTCAGGAAAAGCATATTCTATTATTTAGTAGATTTTAAGGTTATTCGCTAAGCATGAGACAACCTACCCTGTCAACTCTGGAAAGATATTTTTTTAAGTTTATTGAAGTTAATAGTACCTGCTAGAACGATATATGAATCGGGACCGTTGTGAGAAAATGAATTTCAGATAAATTAGGGAGTTCGGCAACGTAAATTATTACAGAGACATATCATAATGGTTGTATTTTCTAATATTGTAACTTACTGATATTTCAGCGAATTTAACCTATTGCGTTACATCAAAAATTAATTTATGCCATTTTTATTTATTAAATTTAAATTTATTTATTAGTGACTATGTTGAAAGAAATTTTTGTCAGTGTATATCGATTAAAATTTAAGTTAAAACATAAATCCAAAACAGGATAGGATATATCCAGAGAATTAAAGTACGTGCACTGAATAAATCTATAAGAGTGGAATCCTTAAAATTTTCATATGTTAATTTCTCATGAGTATTTCAGCCAAAAGGAGATGATTCAGTTAAACAAATGATTTTTACTTTTTTTACATCCCAAGAATGGGGTACGAAGACTCATAATCACAATACTATTAGAGATTTCTCGTGTTATCTGATGAGTTAATCTCTTGAGTCTCCAGCTCAAACTTAAGAAGATATGTTCATTTACAAAGTGTATTGTGACGTAATACATTTTTACACCCCCCCCCCTCCTCTTCTAAACACTAATTTTTTAAACCCACTACATGTCTAACATCTTAAATAATTTTTACTCTTCCTTAAATGAAATATTACCTGTTATATTAGGGAATCGTGCTTAATTATTTTGAGGTTTTGAAGATATTTAACACCGAAGAACCTTTTATACATATTCATATACATATTGAAGTTATTATAAATTCTTCTAAATGAAGAAAAGGAATTGAAATCTGTAGGAGATATGAATTATAAATACTGGCGGTGAATACATATTTGACAGTGGAATTATCAAATTTTCCATATGTGTTACAAGTAATTCGGATACAGAAGATATTTCAGTTCAACAAATTTTCTGAAGTTGCAATTTGCATTTTGGTGACTTATTCATTTTTGGAAACAAATCTTTCGTCTCAAGAACGAAGGTTATAGCTTAAGGTAATTTTTTTAATCATGTTTTTTATAATGTAGCACCTATATTATTAAAATGCAAGGCTGTTTTTAAAGAACAAAATCGAAAGATCCGCGCATGCGCGAAGTCAGAAGGAATGTTGAGTAAAGTTGATATTGCAGAATCGTCTAATACACCAGAATCAGACGTTCTGGTTCTCGAAACAGGGCATTTTTTCAAACCCCATTCCCAACGTAAGATTTTTTTTTTCTCTTGTACTTTACTACGTGTTCAGATAATTCAACTTAATAATGTAAATCAAATATTTTATTTCAGGTGGAAAAGTCATAGAATTTTTTTTTCATCCGAATTCTTTAAAATAATTAAATGAAATTTATCACCCGAATATATATTTTAAATCCATCATTTAGAATTTAAAAAAAATATTCAAATTAAAAATTTTGGCATGATTGATTAAACAAATTGAGATGCTTTACAACTTTTGATATATTTTTTATGACAATTAGGAACAAGAAATAACATATTATGAAAAGTAAGCAGTTCTTTTTCGTAAAAATTAGAAAAGAAAATGAAACACAAAGAAAGAAAATGGTTATATGAGTACAGTCGTGCAATCTACTGATGTTGAATTCACGTAAATGCCTATGTATGAGAAAACTAAAAAACTTCAATTTCAAAAATTTATATTTATTATTTAGAAAAATTGTAAGGAAAACGCATGCAATTACTCTTTTTTCATCTGAGAAGTACTAAGATTTCAATTTCTCTGGAAATTTCTCTTATATCGCTATTCGCATAAAACTCTTATATATTAAAATGCCAATGTAATTTTCAAAATAAAAATAGATAGATCTGAGAAACAAACTGTGTTGTCATCTATTGATGTTATAATTCTGGTAAATGTTTATATATGAGAAAACTAATAAATTTTCTTTCAATTTAAATTTTTTTCGTATATATATATATATATTACAGGAAAACTTAGAAGATGCTCATTTTGTATCTGAAAAGTGATAAAATTGAAATTCCTGTCATTTGTCTATTTATGTTAAGGAAATTAATATGCCATCGATAACCAACGTGGTTGTGAAAGAAGATGATTTGTATTTATTTTAACTATTGCTATTAAATATTGCAGTAAGCCTAATATGGCAGTAAGTGTAACATAATCCCTGGAATGTTTGCACTTTGCTGCTAAAAATGAATCCGCCAAGGGTGGGTTAATGCTGAAGCTGCCATACTATTCCAAATTCCATCCATTTTATTGAATTTAAAGTTACTTTAAAGTCACATTTATATTGCTAAGAACTTACATTCATGATACAAAACAATTTTCCGTACTATAAGAATAAAAATACCAACAAAGAATCCATCTAAAAAATTTGAATTATTCAAAATTAAATTTTTTCTTAATTCCATGAGTTTTTCAGTTCCATATATTTACGTTACACCATTTTTTCAAATTTTTAATTTGTATTTAGATGACTTATTGATCTTTGAAAAAAACTAGTTTTCTAAATAAGATGATATCTTACAGTTAATTAAAAAATCGGTGTTTAGTTTTATAATGTATGTTTCGTTAAAGCAATTTTTAACCGTAATGGAATAATATATATACAGGGTGATTCATAAAAGATGGGCAGAACTTTAAGGGGTTATAGTACACTTAAAGACAAATAATATTAAATAGGAGACTAAGGGTCCCAGACGTATTCCCAAGGAGATAGGGGGCATTAAAGTTTAGGGTCCGAAATTTCAAATGATTATAAAACATGGAAAAATTGGTCGATTCGTTTGCGGTTTTTGCAAAAAATTTTCTTTATGCCAGTATTTTCTTGAAATAAAATTTTAAAGTTCAATTTCAAAAAATGCCGATAGGGGGCGCTTTAGACTTTGGAGTAACAAACAACTATTTTTTAACGTTATTTTTTGTATTTCTTTAAATGATTTCGAAAGCTTAGACTTAAACTTAAATTTTGATCTAAAAATCTGAGTCCTAACGAGTAGTTAAGTAGCGTAAACTGAAATTTGAAATTTGAAACCCTTCTCCCCCCAGAACAAAAATCAGTTATTCCCGATCTTTGTGTCGTAGATTAGGCTCTAACTACTGCCGCGTTTTGCTAAAATTATTCTTTATGTCAGTATTTTCTTGAAAATAAATTTTAAAGAAAATTTTCAAAAAATTCCGATAGAGGGCGCTTTAGACTTTGGAGTAACGAACAACTATTTTATACCGTTATTTTTTGTGTCTCATTAAATGCTTTCTAAAGCTTAGACTTAAATTTTCAGCCCAAAATCTGAATCGTTAGACGTGGTTAAGTTTCTGGCGAGAGGGGTTTGAAATTTCTACTCCTGAGCACAGTTCAGTTTACCATGTCCACACATTGTGTGCTATGATACGAGGTAAAAAGACACAAATTAGGATTATGTTACCAAAGCATATTTATTAACATGTAATCACAATAAATGTTCAAAATTGTGACCACCAGAGGTTATGCACGCAGAACAACGGCGACGAATGGAACGGCGAACATTCGCGAAAACATCAGGCTTTTCGAGCACTTCCCCTACAGCGGCGGAAAGTCTGGCGACCAGTTCCTCGGGGGATTCAATGGGTGTCTCATACATAAGAGCCTTCAATCGTCCCCAAAAAAAGAAATCGAGGGGTGAAAGATCTGGCGAGCGAGCAGGCCAAGCAACAGGACCACCTCGACCAATCCATCTGTTCGGAAATGTGATGTCCAGATAGTTGCGGACGTCTCGTACGTAATGGGCTGGCGCTCCATCGTGCTGGAACCACATGACCCGCCGGATGCGTGGAGGAACAACGTTTAACAGGTCTGGCAGCACATGTTGCAGAAATGTGAGGTATGTTTTACCGTTGAGGCGTTCAGGAAGAAGGTACGGTCCGATTAGGTGGTCTCCGAGGATTCCTGCCCAAACATTGATGGAAAAGCGTCTCTGATGAGCATGTGGATACGTAGCATGTGGATTGACATCCGCCCATACATGTGCATTGTGTGTGTTAAATGTACCTTCACGTGTGAAGGTACATTCATCGGTGAAAAGCACAGTTCGTCCAAAATGTGGATTTAGCGCGTTCTGCTGCAGAAACCAGCGGGCGAATTCAATACGATTTGGATAATCCCCTGGAGACAGTTTCTGGACTCGTTGCACATGAAACGGGAGCAAATGTTCATCCTTCAGTACCCTCCAAGTCGTGGACTGTGAGGTATCCACCTGGCTAGCCACTGTTCGTGTACTTGTACTTGGCTGCGCCGCTACTACATCCAGAATGGCTTCTGCAACAACTACTGATTCGTCCTTTTTTGCACGACCTGCATTCGACCGGGAAGCGAGAAATGATCCCGTCTCACACAACTGTCTGTGCAAGCGCTCGAAAGTTTTGCGGTTAGGCAACCGCCTGTTAGGAAATCGCTCTCCGTACATTCGTTGTGCCTCTGCACCATTTCCATCTGCCGCTCCGTAAATTAAATGCATCTCAGCCTTTTCCTTATTCGTGAAGGGCACCATCTTCCGATTCATTACTACAGCGACTTACACTTGACTCACCGTTCAGTGGTTTTTATGCCTGAATCGTGTCGAAATTTTGCATACGTGTTCTTCTTCTTCCCCATTTGACATTTGCATACTTTCTGTTTCCTTCTTCACCCGGTGACTAGCGTCAGGAATGGAGCTTTAACGTTTGCATGAGCGACGTTTCCAACTGTGCCAGTGCCTTTATGAGTGAATTCCGACTATGCAGTCCTTGACGAAAGTTGTATTTTTGCCTCGTATCACAGCACAGAATCGTTGGGCATGGTTAAGTAGTGCAAACTGAACTATGTTCAGAAGTTGAAATTTGAACCCCCTCCCCTCGCTACTGAACCACGCTCAGCGATTCAGATTTTGAGCTGAAAATTTAAGTTTAAGTCTAAGCTTTAGAAAGCATTTAATGAGACACAAAAAATAACGGTATAAAATAGTTGTTCGTTACTCCAAAGTCTAAAGCGCCCTCTATCGGAATTTTTTGAAATTTTTCTTTAAAATTTATTTTCAAGAAAATACTGACATAAAGAATAATTTTAGCAAAACGCGGCAGTAGTTAGAGCCTAATCTACGACACAAAGATCGGGAATAACTGATTTTTGTTCTGGGGGGAGAAGGGTTTCAAATTTCAAATTTCAGTTTACGCTACTTAACTACTCGTTAGGACTCAGATTTTTAGATCAAAATTTAAGTTTAAGTCTAAGCTTTCGAAATCATTTAAAGAAATACAAAAAATAACGTTAAAAAATAGTTGTTTGTTACTCCAAAGTCTAAAGCGCCCCCTATCGGCATTTTTTGAAATTGAACTTTAAAATTTTATTTCAAGAAAATACTGGCATAAAGAAAATTTTTTGCAAAAACCGCAAACGAATCGACCAATTTTTCCATGTTTTATAATCATTTGAAATTTCGGACCCTAAACTTTAATGCCCCCTATCTCCTTGGGAATACGTCTGGGACCCTTAGTCTCCTATTTAATATTATTTGTCTTTAAGTGTACTATAACCCCTTAAAGTTCTGCCCATCTTTTATGAATCACCCTGTATAAACATAATGCTGTATTATCTTTACGAATTTTTCTTGACGTAAGAAAAGGAAATCGGTAGTAGGAAAATGTAAATTATGTACAAAGTTATATTTCTATTAGCATAGTTTTATATTTAATTACTATATTAAATAATTTATATATTTACCATATAATATGTAATTTTATTATCCTATATTATATTGTATATATATATATATATATATATATATATTAATGTACCTGATTTCTTTTTTAATGAAATCTGCAAAATCGTAGAAATTCAATATGTAAAAACTACTTACATTTCATTTACGTTAGAAACATTTCTTTAAAATTGTACCTATATTTGAGACGATTATTCCTAGTTATTTTGCAAATTCTATTCCAGGTTCTGCTACAATTTGAACTTTATCGATTTGAGAAATGCAGCATAATTGTAGCAAAAGTTTATTTTATTCTATAATAAGAAGCTGAATTTTACAAAAGGCAATCGGAAATAATGTAGATATATTCATTTTTAACCTAACACTTTTCTTGTTTATTAATGATGGTTTTAAAATTCCCAATTATTTGGTAAAAAACAACGTGTCTTTCTAGCCAGTAGATGGTTTTTCGCGTTCATTATTATATACATATTTTTTTTTTTCAATGTTTAATTAGCTGTATTTCAAGATTTCTACAGTTTACAAGTTGCTCACGAAAGTTACTTTTTACATGATTTATATTACTTCCATGACACTTCTTTCCTGAATAGTGTTGCCAAGTGTCCCGATTTTGAGGAGTTCCTAACTCGCGTCTCCAAAATTCCCAATTTTTCTAAATGCACAAACTCTTTAAAATTTCGATTACTGCCGTGCTAATCATTAGTTTGCAGTGCGTGAAACTAAATACAGCACCGTCAAAGTAGAATATGTCTGTAATTGATATTTTTATGATCCCGTAGAAGAGATATCCATTACAAGAGGGAACCGTGGTTACCTCCTCGAGTTCTGGTAAAGCAAGAGCGGGTCGGGGAAACCTGACTTAAGGCCCAGGACCTGGCTCCCTTTTGGGTGTTCAGCTCCGAAGCTGTTGAGGGACTCCGGCCCGTCCCCAAGTATTTCCGCGGTGGGCCCCACTAATAATGGGATACACCGCGTATCGCAGCGACTTATGTCGTGCACATATGGGTTAAATCGGGGTGATGCGCAGGTGGCGGTGCTCCGACTGACCGTAACGCATACAAAGAGCAGTCTCCGGTCGTGCGTGTTATATGTCCCTCAAGACATGGGTACGGTGGTTGAGACGCTGACTCATGTCGCGTGGCGGCGCAGTTCAATTTTTTATCCCGTAAAAGAGACCCTGCAAATCTCTCTTGCATCCAAGATGTAAACCTGTCTAAAACGAAAAAAAAATTTTTACGTTCTTAATGATTCCGTTTTTATAGGTTTTAAAGTACTTTTAATTCAACAAAACCTGTGAAAACAGAACCTGTTTAAAATAAAATCCTGTCTTAAACGTAACAATTTCATACTTCCCTATACGAAAAATAACATACAATTATAGCTGTCCTATCGGGACACTCACTAAAACGGAATTTTGTTTCATTTCCTAGCGATTCATTCGCAGAGACCATGGTCTTCTTACGTTTAAGACAGGATTCCATTAACCCATTGTATTACCGCATAGCATATCTGCAACATACCCAAAAGTCAATGTTATGTATACAGTGGGCTTTAAAATACGATTTTAATTATTGTTGCTATCTCCGAACACAGCAGTTAATATAAATTGTTCATAGAATTTAAAACAGACAGCGATACTGAGTTAATTTATAACTAAGTTTTATTTATCTTTTGAGCAGTTTTGCATCCTTATTGTTAAAATGAACTTAGAAAATTTTGCAAAATTAAAAAGGCTGGAGACATCCAAAAATAGATTTTTTACAAAAGTTAGTTCGTAAACTTTACAATTTTTTATTAGTTGCCGAGATATTTTTAATTATATTGTCACACACTTCGATTTTTGATGACCCTGTATTTCCCTCAAACTTCAATTCAAAGATACATTTTAATTGGGAATGAGACGCTTAATCCGACGCAATAAACTCTTAGATAATATGATTATCATTTTTGGAGTTATAAGGATGTTTCTTTTACGCAATTTATTAATAGAGCATTTAAAGTTTATGACGTCATCAAGCGAAGATTTTATTCGAATTGCAATGCATTTTATAAATAGTTTACACATGTTTTGTTTTTATATTTTATATTTTGCACATCCATGAGAGGTAAGTATTTCAGCGGCCCCCACCGACTAGTTTTTAGAAAGTATTGAATTAAAATAAATAAAAATAATCATGAAAAAAGTTTTAAATCAATTTTACAGACTCCAGTAAGTAGTACAAACTAGGGCTGTGACAGGCGACGGACATGTTTCTTCAGGCTCTGAGTGGACATATTATTTATATGAAAACTTAATGTATTTTCATTATTTAACTTGCTGAACCCACCCGGCATAGCCTATGGTAATTAATTTAAACAAGCCTCAAATTTGTATGATTTTATATCTTTAACCCGATTTTGCATGAAATTAAATTTTTAATTAAAAATTTGCGAAAAAATATTGATATTTATTGATAACAGGGCTCGTATGAAGACATTTCTTGTTTTTCACATAGGGTCGTTCCATAGTTTAAAAAAGCGTTCTTGTTGTCCGAACCCGTCGAAAATTTTATCGGTTATAAATATAACAGTTTTACAGTCCGTGTAAAAATTTCGGGGAGAATATAGTTGTCCAGTTTTAAAAGAAATATGTATTCATCTTTTTGTTTGTTTGTTTTCACGTGGGCTCCTTCAACATAAAATTACAAAAATAGTAGTTCTCATATTGCGAACTCTCTGAAATTTTAATCGATTATAAATATAACTATATCCAAGCGCTCTTTTTCGAGAAAAAATATGCATATTTAGTAGTAAAATCAAGAGCCGAAGCAGAGCGAAGCCACGCCGAAACATCACGCTTTTTCGCTTTTTTTTCGAAAATTTCTCAGATTTTATATTTTTAAGTACTTCTACATATCCGAAAATCATCTTCGAAAATTTTGCAGGTGATGTAAATCTTGTCTACTGAGATGCTCTAAAATGATTGTGTTGAAATATGGACGTTTAGTTACTTTTAACACAGAAAAAAATCGTCTCCTGGAGGTGCGAAATGACCTGCGTTCGCCGTTGTTTCTGTAAGAGTTTTTTTTTTTTTTAAACTTATTGCACCGTCGATTAGAGGAGGGTTTTAGCTTTAAGAACATTTTTTGGTTTGTCGGTACCTCTAAAATTGCGCCATAGAGTGGCGTTGTCATAAGGGACAAAACATACATCGGTAAAACGACTAATAATAAAAAAAATAAGGTAGACAGCGATATTTTTTGTATTCATTGCGGCATTTCAGACGTAAGTGTACTATCTTTTTTAATATATATCTTCCACTTTTTACTGTATTGAATGGTTTGGCTGATTTAGGCGGATTTTAAACTACGAAATAACACAAAAAGACTTCCAGTTTGGTTCTCCATTTCCTCCCAATGCTTAAATCGGGTTTTGAGCATACGCGAGAGATTTCGCCGACTCCCAAAGAAAGAGATGGGTTTTGGATGAGGTTTTAATTAATATATCGGCTAATTATCAATATATTAAAATTCTGAGCTTCAGGTGCATCAGGACATGTCTTGAACTGTCTAAATCCAAAGTTTCAGGCTTGTGGGAGCTGTAGATCTTGCTAGCCATCGCCGACTGACACATAGACACACACACAAAGCGAAAATTTATTTTATTAATATAGATTACTTACATCTGTTGTTCACTTATACCACGTCACATTTCCATTTTACATTTTACCAATTGCAATCTCTTTTTTCATAAATATACTGTGATATCGTTTTGTACGTTTCTAGGAGAATGACCCATCTGCTCGTGACAGAAATGGGTTGACATTTGCGTCATCGATGTATAGAGCTACCATCGCACCATCGAGGTTATAATTCTACATATAAATCTTAGCAAGGTCTTTTATGTAGTTATTAATTTGAACTAAAATATTTTTAAAAGGTCTACTTTTAAAGATAAGAATTGCATCACTGTAAAATATATTCAGTAAACTATACCCTTCCCCTGCTGAAGTGGATTTGAAAAAGTTTTCAAATTATACCTGAAGAGTTGAAAATAATGATGCGAAATTTCGTATTTCAAGAAACATTTCTTTTCAAATATGGTTATTAAAATAAGGGAAGATCATTAAAAGGAGGGCAATCAGGATCGCATGCATGTTCCAGAAATAATTTTTCAGATAAAGGCCAATTATATTTTTATGAAAGAACATTTTAAGAAAATTCGAGAATTTACAGAAGAAATTCATAATGTATTATCTAAACTCTTTTTTCAAAATGCAAAATAATTTGTATTCCTTTTTAAAAGTGCATGCATGAGCTACACCCAGTTAAATTAAAATATTTTTTTTGTTTTTTTAAATACATACATGACAACTTATGGCGAACGGAAATCACTATTAGATTTTAAGCAAATTATGAACAACAAATTGCATAAAAATAAAATTAATCTGAACATGGGGATACTCAGAAAACATAAAATGATTCGTTATGATTATTCAGCTATGAATTATTCAGGAAGTGATGTATTGGAAAGTGGCCTAAAATAATCCCAATGGGCAAAATGTTCCACATATGTTTTCTTCCATACAGGTCGCGCTATCTACAGGGTAACACATAAACTAGTTGTGATAAGTAAAGAAAAAGAAATGGTGGTATCCAAGTGATTGCCGTATTACGCGTCTGAATAGAATTCTTTGAAAAATTAATTTTTATAACATCTTTCCTAAGGTAGGCACTAACTTTCATATTTATTTTGATCAAAGTCTTTCATGTACAGAAATATTACTTGGTTTACTTAAGGGAGTATGTTTTTAGATGTGAATTACACTTATGTATGGTCAAAACTACTTATATATCCTTTAATTTGCTGATAAAAAAACAATTTACAATTATTTTTAAATGAAGGATCATTTTGCTCTTTGGTGAGGGTAAAATGATCCTTTGGACACTTTTTTAAAAAATCTAGTTTTTTTCATTACTCAGTTTGGGTTTAAAATATTACTAAAATATGTTTATAATGCAAAATATAGAGTAAAACGTACTAGCAAAGGGCCAAAGTTTTATTTAAACAGTTATGGTATTTTACACACGTTTTTTCATTATGGGGATCATTTTACGCCACCTTCCCCATACTAAAAAAAGATAATCTGGCCTTTATTCGCAAAACATTAAATCACACGAAAGGTGTGATTATACTCGGAATAATGACTTCTTTCAGAATATAAATCTAATTTTTGAAATAGGGGTCGTCTACACATTACAAATTGCACTCACTTCGATTTTTCAAATTGTAAAATGAACTTTTGATACTTTATTTGAATTCCTTGTATTGGAATAAACCCGGAAAAGTATATAGTTTATGTATTTTTGTTAAATCTTCATAGAGTTAGGAAAGAATAAAATCTGAAGATACGACTGTTAAGTTCACATGAAAAACTTTAGTTTATATCTTCTTAAAAATCATTCGAATTTTTTTTTTATGTGAGATACATTGAATGGACCTAAACATATTCTAGGCCAGTTTTATTACTCAAAAGCATAATTTTAATTATGAAAATTATTAATAAATTTACATTAAAAAAAGTATGAATTACGGCCTGCAATTTCTGCACGAGCAAGGAAGACCGAGCTATGATCGGTCAAAAGTAGCTTTGAGTTCAAATATCATGAACCATGACCAAAATGATGCACTAATGAAATTTTCTCGAACATGTGGCCAAGCCCAATTGAATTTTCGTGCCCGAAACCCGTAAGATATAAAATTTAATCAAAATAGTCTGAGACTTTTTTAGATAAAATTAGCGTGACTCACAATGACCCAAAAATGACCCACTAATCGGATTTTCTCGAGGACGTGACCTAGCCCAATGATATTGTCGTGCCCCAAAACCGTAGGATACAAAATTTAATCAAAATCGTTAGAGCAGTTTTTTATATAAAATTAACTTGACCCATGTTGACCCCAAAATGACCCACTAATCGAAAGTTCTCGAACATGTGACCCAGCCCAATACTCTTCTCGTGCCCGAAAATGGTAGGATACAAAATTTAGTCAAAATCGTTTGAACCGTTTTGAAATACATTTAGCTTGACCCTGACTCATGGTGATCCAAAATTTCCCACGAATCGAATTTGTTTTAACATGTGACCGAACCCAATGTTTTTCTGGTGCCCCGAAACAGAAGAATACAAAATTTCGTCAAAATCGTTAGATAAAATTTGCACATATATATATATGCAAACATAATTTTCCCTCGTAATAGAATATACGAGCAGGGAAGAGAGAGCTATGCTCGGTCAAAATTAGTTTTCAAGTCAAATATCATGACCCATGACCAAAATGTCCCACTAATTAAATTTTCTCAAACATGTGACCAAGCATGTCTTCTCGTGCCCGAAATCCATAGGATATAAAATTTAGTCTCAGTAGTCTGAACCGTTTTTTAGATAAAATTAACTTGACCCACAATGACCCAAAATGGATTTTTTCGAGCATGTGAGCCAGCGCAATGATTTTCTCGTGCCCAAAAACCGTAGTATATAAAATTTACTTCAAATCGTCTGAGCCGTTTTAATATAAAACTAGCTTGACCCATAATGATCCATGACCAAAATGACCCATTAATCAAAATTTCTGAACATGTGACCTAGCCCAACAGTTTTCTCATGCCCGAAAACCATAGGATTCAAAATTTACTCTAAATAGTCTGAGCCGTTTTTTAGATAAAATTAGCTTGACCCACAGTGACCCAAAAACGACCCACTAATCGAATTTTCTCGGACATGTGGCCTAGCCCAATGATTTTCTCGAAGGAAACTCTTAGGATCCAAAATTTAGTTATACATTATATATATATATATATATATATATATACACAATTTTTTCCTCGTTTTAGAATATATGATAATACACAGATCGGAAATCGTCAAAAATATGAGTTTGTAAGTTTACAGTTCATTCCAATAACTTTTTTTCGAGATATAGCGAAATTTTGCTTTTTTCAGATCTAAAGCAATGTTTTCCTAGGTGTAAATTCCACAGAGGGGCAATTCCAGACTAGTTATTAATTCATGTAAATTTTTATTCTAGAAATAAGCAATGTTGTAATGTAAAAATAATGTAAATGAATCACATCCAGGTTTCAAAAATAAATTAAAAATATTATTCGCAGTAATATTTCCAAAATCTTCATTCAAAAGTTCAAAATAAAGTATTTATCAGAAAATGTATGTAAAAATATTTTATATAAAATTTTAATTATGTAATTTTTTCGGTTAAAAATATTTTAGATTTTGCAATTTTTATAACTATTTATTGAATGAGCTACATTTTTTTTATTACGCTTGGAATATATCCCATGAAAAAGTTACACAAATCAAACTACTTAAAACTGTATATCAAAATGGCTGTCTTAAACATATTTAATCTCGAAATCGGATTGATAGGGAATTTCTTACAGTTCAGGAAAAGAATCCTATGAATACATAGTGTGAAAGTGTTATTATTACACACATATATTTAAAATTAAAATCAGGATGTGTACAGTGGTCGGCGTGTGACAACACAGAGCATTATAGCCCACAAATAGAAAATTCTGGTAATAAATTACACTGGTTTACACGGTTTATATACTTTCGCTGAAATGAGTATTTTTTAATAGATTCTAGTGCACTGAGTACGGGAACATTATTGTAAAAAATCTGTCATGTCTAGTTTAAAAAATATTCATTAAATTCTTAAAAAATAATAACATGAAATATAAAAAAATAAAAAATTCAAAATGATTGATTTTACTTTTTTGTAAAAATAATTTTCTTGGTCTGTTTCTCTTAAAATAGACCAGCAGTAGTCCCCTAACATACTTTCGTCCAAAAAATCTTTGTGTCTGTCTTCAAAAAGTTTAAGGTCATGGTAAAAACGCTCGCCCTGCTCGTCCCTCACGGCGCCCAAGTTTTCAGGGAAAAAATTAGGTGTGAATGGAGAAAATTTATCATCAGAGACATGTTCACACCCATTGCATGATAGTTTTTTAATAAAACAGCAATATTTTTTCCATAATTTTCATCGTTATGATTTCCTAAGAATCCATGGACGACCATTTTAAAGGAATCCCGAGCATTTTTTTTCATTAGTAGATAAAAGTTTTTCAAAGTCCTTATCTTGGATCAGTTTATGTATCTGTGGACCGATAAAAATTCCCTCTGTTCATTTTGCGTCTGAAATACTTGGGAAAATTACATGTAAATAGTTAAAAGCAGCACTGTTTTTATCCTTGGCTTCAACGAAATTTTTTATTAGGCCGAATTTAATGTGTAATGATGGCAAAATTATATTTTGCGGATCCACTAAAGATGTATATTTCACATTCATCTTTCCTTGAGCAAATTCATTTTGGACAGGCCAATATTTTTTTATGTAATGGTGTTCTTTAGCTCGACTATCCCACATTCACAAAAAACATGAATATTTGGTATACCCGTCCTGTAAGCCCAATAACATACTAACTACTTTTAAATCGCCGCATATTTTCCAGTTGTGCTTCTCATATTGTATCATTTTCATTAAAAGATACATTGTTCATTCATTCATTGTTTCGCCATTCATTTGGATCATAATTTCGATTCATCGTATCAAAAAGTCCGGGAATATCATGGCAAAAACAAAAATCATCCTTTTTGGTGAAATAACTGCTGAAAATTTGACTTTGATTTCGGTAATAAGTTACTTTGGTATTTGGTGTCAATAAGTTCCACTGTTGTAGATGAGAGGTAAGAATACAAGTTGTTAAGTTGTTACAACTTGTATGATTACTTTACCAATTTGAAATAATTGTGTTAAAAAAAATAATAATAATCCAGTGAGAGGTAAGAATCTCTGCTTTAGATCTAGATAGTTGCAAGTCTCGCACAAGGTCGTTCAACTCATTTTAGTTTATTAAATGTGGCGTTTTATCATCTTTGATTACGAACTCGCCGTCATTTTCATCTTCCATAAACAGATCGTCACTATCTTGGCAACACGCATTTGACATACGAAATGTGGCAGAGTTTCCGAATGTGATATCGGTTTTGAGACTGATGGAATGTCAGGATATTGAAATTTATGTTTATTTTTTGAATTAAAGCATGCAGTTTTTTGTCAAACAAAAATAACAGTCATTTTCGTGATTTCAAGGTTCTCTCCACAGCATTGGTGATCCAAATTGAAGATACTTTTTTTCTCCAGAAGCCCAGCATATAAGAGTAAGCTTACAGCTTCCACAAAAAACAATTGGGACCCTTTTTTTATCTTGATTAATCGCTGAGAATCCAAAATAATGCAAATATGCTGTTTTAGAACATTCCGATATCAGTCTTCCTTTTTTGTGAATATAAATTGTCCACAAACGTAACAAAAATTATCAGAATTTAATTTACACACTCTATTAGACATTTTATCAAAAACAAAACCACTTTAGTTCACAAAAACACAAGAAAACAGAATATAGAATCCAAGTTGACAATGCGGGTAAGTTGAATTTGACGTGATACTACGTGAAAAATGTGAATATTGAAAAATGTAAAAATTTTAAAAATGTGACGTGACAGATTTTTTTCAAATACCGCCTTTCATTAATAAGAGGTAGTATAATAAGAAAATAGGTGTTTCATCAAAAGTATATAAAAAATGTTTAAATTTGTAAACCAGTGTTATTTACAACTATGTAAATGTGCATTTCATTTCACAATTTTTTCTTACAGTTACATCATTCAGTGAAAAGCCCACAGTCTATTATTTTTATGAAGCCTTTTTTTTTTTATTGTATAAGAATTGATTGTCTTGCAGAAAAAATTTCATCAGAATTATATATTTTATGCCTTTCAGTTTTCTTTCATATAATTTGACATTTTATTTGCTGCATATTTTTTCACAATATTTCATATTTTTATAGTAATTCTTAGTGATTTCTTCTTCAATAATTTACCAATTAACACATAAACAATTAATAATAAGTTTTAATAAACTCTCAAATAACATAATACTTCAAGTTTCCATTATAGAATACTTCAAGTTTCCATATAGAACTACAATAACTACAGGACGGTTATAGTTAGTAATTTCAAATATAAATGAAATGTAAACATGACAGGTGCTGTCATCTAGTCAGCAACAAAACAAATATTATCTAAAACAAACAATATATAATATGCCCCTTTACACGATTAAAAAAAACTATTGCTATTGAAATGTTAACTTTAACAATTTATATAAAGAAAAGTTAAAAAAAAAATTCAACTGTGACTGAACACATTTTTTTAAATTAAATTATTTTAATTGTAGCCTTAGCGATAAGGCTTGACAATATTTCTCGAAGATTTTTTTTTAGATACACTAGCTTAAGATCAAATGCTGTCAACTGTTTCTTGAGTTCTTCTCCACGTACACGTCTAAAAATTTCAGTTTTCTTTTTCATGTTCACTGCTATATTTCATAGCCTCTAAATAATCTTCAAAATCTTATTTGTAATATCCCCAGGACACTGGCGGATTATATCTACTAGCCAAAGCAGTGTTGCTAGTAGGCTACTTTTTTAAAATCAGTTTTCTTGATTGCCAACCGTTGTTTAAGAAAGTAAAATTCGCCTTTTTTAATGACAGATTAAATAAGGTGAAAATAAGGGAAGTTATATCATTTCAAAAAAGTGATGTCAATCAAGCAATCTGAATTTTAAAAAAGTACCTCACTGGCAACACTGACCCAACGATGGAGCTGTTACTTGTCATGATGAGAACTTTATTCTTTGAATCTCTAAAATGCAAAATTATCAACCAATTTATAGAAAATATGTCAGTTCTTGTAATTCTGACAGCATTTAAGATGCTAAAAATGACTAATTGACATAGAAACGTTTAGCAATGAGATTTAATAAACTTTGAAATAACATAATGCTTCATGCTTTCATGATAGAATATAAAACTACAACAGTTACAAGTTATAGTTATTCATTTTAAATATAAATTAAATGTTGATAACACGACAGGTACTTCCATCTAGTAAGCATCCGAAAAAATAATATCTAAAACACACAATATCTAACATGTACTCCAACTAGACTTTTTTATTATTATTATTTTCTGTTATAGAGAATATGTTCTTTAAAAGGTCGTTTAGATCCAGGCAATGTCCTTTTAGATTTTTCCATGTGAATAGGAGAAAAGTGGTTTAAGAATTTTTTAAATGATAAGAAGTAGTGACATCATGATTTTAGAGATGCATAGGTGGAGCATGGACAGAAAAAACTTGAGAACCACTGGTTCAAAGGGATTATATTCTACTAACATTCAGTCATGTTTAAGAAAATCGAAAACGTCAACAAGAAAACTTATAGGAAATATTCTTTCACATATAGTTTAGGGGGAGGGGGGTGAAAAGGGTGTAGAAACGAAAAAATAAATGATAGTTTATTTTAGTTTATTTTATACATAGATTGCCTCTGGAACTTTAATGGTGTGATTCTGAAAGTTCTCCATTGAGATTTTAATTTAATTTTCTAAATTTGAGAATATACTAAATTTTCTTTTGTAACTCTATGAATATTTAATAAAAATTATGTAAACAACGTCTTTTTTTGTTCTGCTTGATCCATGAAAATCAAGCATGGTGTTACTTTTTAAAAAGAACAATGTTTGTACAATTTTTAATATGCAGACGACCTTTATTTCAAAAATTTCATTCACATCCTCAAAGAAGACATCATTCTATGTCTAAATGCACAACATTAATTTATTAGCGATTACTTCCCGGCACACGGAAATTTTAAATGAAACGATATAGAATCATTTTCAGTTCATATTTTAAGTTTCTGTCAGGATGGCCCGGCTGGTCTGGGCCAAAAAATCCCTTTCACGGAAGAATTCTCTCTCTCGCTAGAGAGATACTTCTCAGCCAACTGCTCTCAACATTTACATAATCGAATCTCCTTCTAAAGGTCTCAAGTTCCCACGTATAGTGTGACGGAATTTCAAGTGTTCTTGAGGATCGAAGCCTGGATTCAAATACTAAAATTTTATAGTGTAATAAACGTCTTTAAATAGTCAGATCATAGGATATGATAGAGAATTATAAGCTCTTGAAAATGTTTTACGTGCGCACATCTGAAAACTTGCTTTCAGTTTTATTTTAAAGGGGGTTAATGTCTAACAACTATTATATACCTCTTCTTTTCATCCAATTACTGAGTCAGTTAAACATAAAGCTTTACAGCACCTTTGTTGTTAATTTATCGTAAAAAATTTGCAAATAAAAACAGGTGCGTGGTGCATTTTTTTTTGGGGTGGGGGAGGAAGGGAGTACAAAGAATGCACATAAGCCAGAAAATATTTTGGTGCATCAAAAAATATTTTTTTTAATTATATTTTTAAATATTGAATATATATAGATGTTATTTGTGAATGTATGTCTGTAGTTATGTGTATCAAGTGATTATGGATTTTTTCTTTTGTTACAGAAAATCATGCAGCGAAACATGAAAAGGACAAAATTGCCTCATGGCAACGAACGTAAGTTTTTTATGAACGCATGAAAAGCTGTTTACAATTGAACATTCATTTAACGAACAAAATGGGCTGATACAGATTGAGAAAATAATTTTTTTATTAAATGAAGCTTATTCGGACCCATGGCTTTAGAATTTGCTCAAGGTTGTTCATAAAAGTATAGTTTGTTCTTCATAATTTTTTGGTTGATTTTTACATCAGTTATCGCCAAAAAGTAGACTTTTCGCATCTGGCATTACTTCATTCTAAACCATCTCGATAAGTGGGATATGCAGATCATTCCACAGGAGATACCATATCATTTTGTTCGGTAATTGACTGAATATATAAAAGTTTTTACAGTTGAACACAAAATGCTTATGTGCGTAGCATGAGACAATTTTGTCCTTTGAATATTTTGATTCACGTCTTTACTTAACAAAAGAAAAAGTCAATGAACACATAAAACACAACAATAATCACGTAGCACATAACCTATTTAATAATTTAATATCAATACATTGTCAATAATTTAATATCTAAACAGAAGAAATAATATTGTCTTATCCACTAAAACTTCCGCACATTTTCCGCAACCTGTAAAATCTCATATTCCAAAATCACATTTCGAGATTTTTTTTTTTTAAACATGGACGACTTTTACAACCTGTGTCAAGTGTATGGCAATAGAACACCATATAAGTCAGAATATATATCCGATATTAAAAATCTCATAGATTTTCATGAAAACTTTTTAAAGAGTCAACGGCATACAATTCTTAATTTTTCTTACCAGTATTTTCGAATTGTACTTTTCTCAATACTGAACACATACGCGACCGCATTTGTCGTATTTTTAGCAGAAAGATCCGCCTGTAGGTGTTACTCTTGAATGTTGCAATATTTACTAAAAATATTTTCTTTTTCAAGTTTATTTTATAAATGGATTTTAATATAATACACTGATACTCTTTCTAATTGATGTACTCATGTGCAAAATACTTTGTTTGAATAAATACATTTCGTATATTTTTGAGAAAAAATGTAACATATCATATCCAAACGAAATGCTCATAGGCGGAGTTACAGATATCCAAATGATGTAAATTTACATAGGCTGTCGCGAATATGTTAATCGCAGAAATTTCCCTAGTGCTAAAAGATTAAAAATTGTGCACTGAACGCTCAAACAAAGGGGATAATACAAAGGAGTGGACTAACTTAAACTATATGCTCCTAGTTTCAGTGGGCAATTCGTATTAATTCTAAACAAATCGTACTTTCTTTGAATCACTAAGCGAATAAGAGAATTAGCTTAAAGAAATTAAACTATCATATACAGAACTTTTCTCTCTTTTTCTGTCGTACTCTTTCACCGTTGAACCGAGAAATATGGCAGAAATATGGCGTGCGCACTATAAATTAACAGTATTTTTGCTTCTCCTTATTTCATATGTTTATTATTATTAATTTTCAAACATATGCTTCTAACGTTATGATTTAAATTTTTTTTCATAAAATTGTTAAATTCTGATCGCAAATATCATGTCAAAGAAATACGAAGTTAGAACAATAGGAATTTCTGGAATTAATACAGAGCGACATGTCAAAGAGATAGCAGACTTCAATAATGAATTTCAATATCCCTTCATGAGCAACATAAAATATGATGGGAAAAGGTACACTAGCGTCTACCCTCCGACCTTCTAACTTCGGCATCACGAATCGAAACTACAGAGAGCGCTGAAAATTTAAAATATTTTTTCAGCTTTATTGGCATGGTTGCAAGATGGCTCAGAGGTATGATGCATGTTTCTGTTGCTTTAGACCCAGGTTCGTATCTAGGCAGCGGAAGCATTTAAAAAGGGGAAGCTTTCATTTTTTAATAAAGTATTTTAAAATATATTTAATCAGTTATAAAAAATATTTTAAAACAATATTAATACTTTATATAATGTAAAATTATTAAACATGCTTTATAGTGGTCACAGTTTTAACGAATATAATATTTTACAGATTCCAATACAAAGAATCAGCTGAATCCAGTGAGGTTTCCTTAGGTTTTCATGGGCACGAAGCATTCATACGTACGTTATATTGTTGGCGGCTATAAGAGTTTCATATGTTTTGATATTCCAACACAATGAGTTAGCTAATTTTATTGATTTTGTTTCTTTTCTTGAGCGATAAGCGCTCATACACACACTTTAGTTATAGCAGTTATAAAGAATTCCATACTTTTAAACGTTCATATTTTTCAGATTGGAGGAAGAGTAGACAATTAAGATAACGACATGTGAGTAATTATAAAACTTAACGGCAAAATTTTTTGCATATAAAATTTCCCAGTTTTAGTGTGTAGTTGGCAACAGAAGCTACAATCATTCTCAAATCTCAGATTTGATACTGATGCCAAAGTTAAACGATCGGGGTGTAGATGCTTGTATAAGACATACGTTACTGCTCCTAATGTCGGCACACCAGCAAGGTAAAAACATAAACAGGACTGCTATATGCGATTATATTTTTATTGTTTTATCTTTTGAGATTTCCAGAAAAAATCTTTGTAGTAAATTTCTACTAACCTCCAAGTTATTGTGGTAGATAAAATAATATAAAAATAGTCGCCAGTGGTAACCCTGCGAAAGCCCACAAAGATTACAAAAAGCAGACATTTTCCAGTCCTTGTTAAACACTTGCCTACCTTAGAATTTTTTCTTCCTGGTAGAGTAAGTTATCCATCTTCGTAACAAGTCCCTAATCAAGTATGCTCTATCACATTCATGTCAAATGATTTTCCATGTCATTAAATGGAAAAATTATTTCTCCTCAAATATCTCTAAGAACCCTTTAAGGTCTGTGCGTTCGTGCTTTATTGTCTTTATCAATTTACGTAACTATAAGAGAATTGTCCCTCTGTTAATGATGACTCTATGCCAAAGTATTATTGTAAAAAAAAAACAATAATACTCTTAACGTAGTCTACATCTTGCATAGAAAATTTGCAGAGTAGTTCTCCAGTCTCACATTTTCTGGGTCAGGAAAACATCTTAGCGTACTTCTGCATTAATAATTACTTGCAGAACCAAATCATTGCATAGTCGCACGTCGCCTGTGCTTTGGACACAAAATTTTTAGGAGGTGCTACAATTTTCAAGAATGGCATTTAATGAAATGTTTATGAAATTTATGATTTATGAAAGAAATCTACAATGACAATCATTTAAATCTAATCATCTTTGATTTTTTATGCAAAAAATATACTAGTTAATTTATAAAAGGCTGATTCTCTAATGCTGTAGTTTTCAATGTATTTGTTCTATTTTAAATAAGCCTATTTTCAAGCTCTTAAAATTTAAAAGTAGCTTAGCAAACTAATGTAATAACTGTAGAGTCACTCATTTTAGTTTTGTTCTATAAACATTCATTTCCAGATGTCAAAATTATTATTCTCTACTATTCAACAAATATTTCACTTTTTTATGATCTATTAGAATTTACTTTTTTACCCCTTAGCTAGCTGCAAAATATATAAAATATAAAATTACATTAGAGGTAATGCTCAAAGTTCCAAAAATTCCCCTAGAGCAATGTCTTTATCAGAATAATGTAGCTTTGACTTAAAATGTGTAAGATCTAAATAAAATCTTCAAATTTACCAATTTAAACAACTTTTAAAAAGTATACCTTTTATAGAATTACTGTTTGAAAACGTTTTAGCACTAACATCCGTACATTATCTTTTCGAATACTTTACCGAAAACCACATTTCTTTTCAAAAAGTTTTTTTTTTTTTTTTTTTTTTTTTTTTACATTTTCGTTTTAAGAACTTTAAAATTTTAAGCCCTTTAAACTAATAGCTTTCACGACGAAATTAATTTCTTTCTATGCAAATTTAGTTCGGAAACGAACGGGTACAGCGACATATATTCAATGCGGTGCGAGAAAGCGAGAAATGGAGGTTACGTTTAAGGGATTAAAGCAATTTTTAAAAGAATGCATGATGTAACAAATACAAAGATTTTGAAGTTTTGCCTTTCCTCGAAATATGGAATTTTTTTCCAATATATTACAATTTATTTTTACCTTTGTTATAGATGTGTCTCAGCAACTGACGTGAAAAATATAATATATTTTAAAACCTTTTTTAAGGACTAGCTAAATACAATCAGACAAAAAAATCAGAGTACCATTCTATTTTATTTCTAAATTATCGTAGACAGATGCGAGACCAGTGTTGCAGAATCTGGCGGATTCTGAAATCCAGTGAGGTTTCCTTAGGTTTTCATGGACGCGAAGCACTCATACTTTCATTCAGAAATTCCGAATTCATACCAGGAAATTTTGATTAGTAGTAATTTATTTTATTTGTTTATGAAGTGTCTATTGTTACATAAACAAAAAAATAACTATTCAACCTTCAAGCGGAAACACGAATTGTGTCTACTTTTCGAATATGAATGCAATTTTTGCAATAGAAGTTGATTAGATATAAAAAGTATTAGTTTTGATTTTTGAAATTGTAATAGAGACTTTGGTCACTTTTCCCGAGTTCCTTGGATCAACGTATCCCAGAAAATCCATTGTTTATATACGTTTTCTTAAATATTCAGAATGTTACAAGATGTCAGAGTTTGAGGGTGCTAGTGTTAAATTCAAGTGTCAAAAATTAATTTATATTTCCCCAAAAAATCTTTCGACTGAAAAGTTTCATTTGTTAGGGTGCGTACAGTTTTATCACAATTTTAACAGAATCTTTTGCTTTATTTACCACAAAAAAAAAATATTACAAATTCTATGATTAAATCTGCTTACTCCGAATTCTGCCACTAAAATATTAAATAGTTTTTTTTTTGTTAATCTGAAATAGCCGTGAAGGACTCCTTAGAATTTTCTAGGATGGTTACGAACGATGCGTAGGCCCAAACATATTTTAGAAACTTTTTCGATTAAAAATCATAATTATCGTACTTTCTTTTGTATAGAATGAATTTATTAAATCTTTATAAAATTATCATTATTATATAAAACTTTTGTGCAGTTTTTCTGGTAACTAATTAAGTGTTTTCAGGCCTTTTTATTTCTAAGATCTTAATTTTATTTTCAAAAATATATACCAGGTGGCCATAATTAAAACACCTCTACTCTGACCTCCTTATATATCGAGCTGCTTAGTGTAAAGGATTCAAATCTCCTGAACATACTATTCAAAGCATGGGGAAACAGATGGGCGTGAAAAAAATTCAGTTCAAGAAAAACCTGTAGATGGCGCTGTATAACGCAAATATGTAAAAAAGAGAAGTTGAAAAGTTGATGTGGAAGCATCATGGCCATGGCAGATTCTGTTGAGCGATGCGGCCGATATCGACCTGAGTAGAACGGTGAACACCCATAACTGTAACATTTGGGAAACTGAAACCCCCGGTATTTTCCAAGAGATTCCACTCCACTCACCGAAAATTACAGTCTGGGGTGAATTCAAAGCCAAATTCATTCTTTGACCTTTCTTTTTCTAATAGAATATTCGCAAAGGCCCTGTGACATGTATTGTGAAGGCCAACAGGTACAAAAGGATGTTCGAAACTTTTCTTGTATCTCATTTGTAAGAGCGGCAATGTTTTGATTCAATTACCTTTATGCAAGATAGAGCGCCTCCATACATTGAACTTTGTGCACAGCAGTTTCTTTGGCAACGTTTCATTAATAGCAGAGTTATCAGTTGTTCGTTTCTGAGAACCTGGCCTTGTTCTGCGGATCTTAACCCGTGTAATTTTTGGCTGTGGGGACACTTAAAAATCTTATTTATCGAGGACGACAGGTAACCATGGCAGGCTTGAAGGAAGGTATCGCTCTGCATGTCAGAAGCATCTTAATTGACCAGTTACGATCCGAAGTCGAAGTTGAACAAACTGACCACAGACTGCAGATTTTACATCTTCACGAAGGGAAACATCTTGAGCAGCATTCCCTGCGTTGACAAAGTCCTTGTCACATGAATGTTTGGCACGTTCAAATAAAATTTATTTTTGTGTCTTTTCTGCATATGTCCAGTTGCACAGCGCCATCTATCGGTGATTTCTGGAGCAATGTTTTTCGCGTAATCCATTTCCCGATGTCTGCAACACTATGTATACAAAATGTAAAGTAGTTCAATATATAGAGAGGTTGGAGTAAGGGTGTTTTAATTCTGCTCCCCCCCCCCAGCATTCCTTGCGTCGTCGATAAGGTCCTTGTCATATAATGTTTGTGACGTTCATATCAAATGTGTTTTTGCGTCTTTTCAACAAATGCCCAGTTGTACATAGCATACTATCGATGATTTCTAGAACTTTTTTTTTTCGCATAATCAGTTTCCCCATGTCTTGAATAGTATGTGTTCCAAATTTGAATCTTATACATTGAATAATTCAATAAATATAGAGGTTGTCGTGGGGGTATTTTAATTCTGGCTACCCTGTAGATAAACTCGTAACACATTCCGTCGTGTAAGTCTACAAAGATCTAAGGAAAAGTATATAAACTATTATACATTTTTCCGGGCTCATATGACCCGAGGAAATCAAAAATGGGGTCAAAACTGGGAGTTAGTATTTGAAAAATCAAAGTTGATACATTTTTTAACATGTAGACGATCACCAATTCAAAAACTGCATTCATATTCAAAAGGAAGTTATAATTTTCAGTGGAATGTTACATCTTGCATTTCACAGCGATTATTTTTCTTTTCTTAACGACTGATCGTACTATCTAAATGTGATATAAATTTATGAATAAAACATTCTTTCCTGAATTTCCTCAATATTTTTTATTTTTGGTGTCTAGACGCGGAAACATTTCTTATGTATTAAATCTTAGTTTAAACATAAAACTCGATTAAATAAAATTACTTTCTTGAAATATTATTCTCATAACACTAAGGATCACCAGGATACAAGAACAACTTGGAAAACAGAAAAGAAAGTCCGAAAATAAAATAAAAATAATCTATACTTAATCTGATTTTCCAATAAATTTCGGTAAAATTATAATAAAAATATTAATTATTTAATTACTATTCTTAGTATTTAATTTAATGAGCATACTATCACATTGATTTGTTCTGAATATTATCTCGAGTATAACTAGAGACAATACAGCGTAAAATCCTAAATATTATTTTGCATTCTCACTACTTACTACAAAAGTAACAGCAATTACAATAGAACTTCGATAAACCGTCAGTCACGAGACTGTCTTTCGGATGGATAGGAAAATAGATAGATAATAGAAATCCTTCCCCACACCAACACAGCACATATCTGCTATCGACGACGAATATTAAATTTTAGCACAGGAGTTTTAATAATATAGATATAAACCAAGATTAGTACTAGAAATTGATTCTATTATTAAAGTTTTTAGTTTTTTAATTAGTACATTATACTGAGTAAATAATATATACATTTTTAATTTAATTTAAAAAACTAACTACCGTATATACTCGTGTTAAGTCGAAGAATTTTAGACAAAATTATTGAGTTTTAAATGAGGGGTCGAATTATACACGAGTAAGTTAAAAAAAAAAAACAGCAGAGTGTAATACCGGAGTCATATTTTTTTCGCAGATAATTGGTGAATGTGCAAGTCTTTTAATTAATCACATATGGGTCTAGGTTGGAGAGACAGGTAAAAGCGGACAATGGGGATTGATAAAAAAAAAATCTTAACAATAATGTCTCTGTAATTGTTCTGCACTCATTTTCTCTTGGGATAGAATTCCTTTCAATACAGGGGTATTCCTTTCAACATTTTAGTCCCCGTTTTAAAAAGAGTTCAACTTGAGAATGCTTCTAGATTTCTCTCCTGAAAGTCCTACACTACAAAGAAGTACTATATTTTAGCAGTTTAAGAAGTTGTTTACCCTTGTAAATAAGATTTGAATAGTTAAAAAAAAGTAACTAATCATTAAATTGATGTGAATAGCTTTCAAAATAGTTTAAGCTTCTTCAGTTGTACATAATTATACAATTTTAAAATGTTGAGTTAAAGAAAAGAAGTCTGATTAGAAACGTAAAAAAGTTTACTAGTTTAACGAATTTTTTTTTTATCCTCGATTACAAATCATTTTTCAACATACTAGCAGAAATGTGGTTCGACTTATACACGAAAATGCAATTTTTTCTAAAATTTTGCTTAAGAATGGGGGGGGGGGGTCGACTTATACACGAGTATATACGGTAACTAAAATATTATAAATGTTCAATACTTTTTTGTCTATGGTGCTTTAATTTTCCACATAAAAAAGAGTAAATAAATTTCGAGACTATTGCATTACATTACAAATGCACTTAATTTTACGAATTGAAAATGTTTGTTGTTTTCTTTTTTAAATTCTAATATGTTTCTGATATGCATACTGAATCCATTTCCGACATACAAACACTAGATGAAAATCAACAAATAACGACGAAATAATTTATAATAATGTTTTGCACTTGTACTATTTCTAAGTGAGGGGATGGTAGTTGATCGTTAAAATAGTAATGTATAATAGAAGTGTAACTATATTAAAATTTTCACTATTAGCTTATAAATCGTGTCAGTTGAAGTGCGTGTTTGGAAGCACGCAAATGTAAATATATATATATATAGGTGCAATCTAAAGATTTGAATTTTGTAACTCATGTTTTTCGCAGTAAAATAAAGAATTCTTAAAACTCTTTTTTTTGCAGATGGAACGGCATTTTTAATATATCGGGTGATTATTTTGAATCAGAATTATGTTGATTGCCTCTTAAACTGCGTAGATGATAGAAACATACTAATTACAAAATATATTCAAATTAACTACAGTTTTTACATGTGCATCTCTTTTACAAGGAGTTGCATATGCATATATGCATTAAAACACAAAATTTAATTTTTTGTACACTCCTTCTTTTTCTATAATTTATACTTAGAAAAATATTGTTCTGTGCTAGAAAAAAACACTGAAAAATCCCATTCTTTTACGACAAAAACTTTCCAAGTTATGATACTTTTAATTTTATTTATTTTCTGTGTTTTTCGGAACTAAAAACATGTCTTTTTATTTTAAGAGTGTCTTATATAAAATTAAATTCCATATTTTTATGTATGTTAACTGCGGGACAATCTGATCTATTGAATCTGATCTTTTAAATTGTAGGGGAACAGTCGAATCTTTGGGGAGAAAAAAAATCTAATTTTATAACACATTTAAAAATATTTATAATATTCATTTTATTAAATACGAAGTATCAAGTTTCATGGCATGTTTACAATGAAGGGGTTAAATTTGTCTCATTAATTTGTCTTTCAATAATTTATCTCTCATAAATTTGTCTCAATATGCCGTATCTGCATTTGACTGCTTTTGTCGAAAAAAAAATCTTTCTTTTAACTTTAAATAAAAATTATAAATGAAAATTACGTCATTTTGACACTTGTAAACAAAAATAACGTGACATTAACGAACGTATACAAAAATATTTCAAATTTATAAATTAAAGTAAATGCTTAAAAAGAAATCCCATATTTCTCACTTAACCTCCCAACTTTTAAAGACTTTGTGATAAATTTTAACTGCTATCTTCAATAAATAATCAGTTGAAAAGCTATATCTATATATTTAAAACGCTAAGCGATTTCTTTTGACAATCAGTGAGAACAAAGTACTGCATCAAATTACATCATTCTTTTTTTAAATGAAAGATATTTGGACACAGATTTGTTATCGTGCATTCGTTTGTTCGAAAATTTAATTAATTAACCGTAATTTTCAATTAAACTTTTACGTCTGCTAATGACGTCATATTCGGATAACGCCTAATGTTCCGAAGCACAGAGTTTATTTTCGAGTTGAATAAAAGAGAAATAATAAATATTAAAAGCACGCGGTTTTAAGGCCGAATTTGTTAATTTGCAAGTTAAATTTCGGTAAAAATACTTATCCGCGTGTTTTATAAGCGAATAAAAATTCATATTTATTGTGACGTCACGGGAATATTGCCCATTGGGTTTATTTTATCATTATGCATTATAACTTTGTTGATGCCATTTTTTCATTACAATTAAATACAAAATATATTTATATTTGTGTGTGTGGTGTTTAAGCATTAATGTAAGGTATATGAAGTACGTGTGAAAAGTTTGCGCCGGTGAAAATGACGTTGTGCTTAGCTTGAAGTGCATTTTAACATTGATAAAACTAAAGAGAAAAATGTATATGATTGTGTTAACATGACATAATTTTACTGATTTTTGCATTCATAATTATAAAGATTAGAATTGGAGCCGTCATGATTTCTTCATCTTGATTGCATACCTTGATTACATGTTACCAATTGCTTTTTTTTTTTTAATTATAGGATAGAAGATTTTCTTTTTTAATAAAAAAAAAATCACAAAAGTAAAGGATTTCAGGAAATTTAAAGTTATTAAAAATAGTGTTATGGTAGAAAAAAATCTTGAAATAATTATTGTATTTTTAGCTAGAATAAACAATGTAAGACTAATATTTCATAGGAATTATTTTGGTAGATTTATTATAAGTTCATTTAGCAGTTCCTTATTAGCGCAAAGTCCTATTTCTTTCACTGTGAATTTCTCTTTTGATGTCAAAAAATGTTTTTCCACTTTTAGACGCCAGCCAAAATACAGTGGCAATTTTTAGAAATGTACAACAGTTGTGACAACAAAGGCGCTATCGCTTTAGCTTTCATCGCGCTTGCATCACTTCGAAATACTACAAATTTCTATTTTTTACTACATTTTACAATTTCAATTCTTACATCATCAATTAGAAAAAAAATTAGCTTTCGATTGAAATTTATTTGAAAACTGCCGATTATTTTAACGACTTTTTAAATAGTTTTCAAGCATGAAAAGTTTTTCAATTCTATCTTATCAATGACCACCAGTTTACTTCAATAATGTAAAATAGCCCCTGGGAAAGTTGCCACAATTGAAAATAGATTTCCCTAACCATCATAAAAAGTGAATAATAATTTTTTTTTTTAAAGTGATAAATCATAAGATCAGATTATCCATAAGATAGAACATTTTGGCGCTAAACAAAAATCTGTCAGGGAAAAAAAAAAAAAAAAAAAAAAAGACTATTTTTAGTTTATGTTGAACATAAAATTGATATGTTGAATTCGTTGAAGAATATGTTCCATCAGATATCAGGATACGCTAGGAATTGCATTTATTTTTTTTTTACGTTTGGCAACTGTATAAGAGGAAAAATATCCCCGACCGTGATGGAAAAGGGATAATCATCCTGATTATGTCAAGGAACCGAAGAAACCATACAAATAAATTACACTTGAAAACATTAAAAATCTCCCAGATATATTACTGTAAAAAACTTCTTAATCTTTGCATAAAAATTGATTAGCTTAAAACAATGGATGCGTTTTAGAAGATATGAATTTGAAACGAACAATGATTAAAGAGGACATTTTAAAACTTTTAATTTAATCTTTTTTAACGTCGAATTACGGCGGTGCTTTTGGGCAGATGCAATGCACATGCGCATAGGAGCTCATTCGGTCGCATTATCACAGCGGGGGGGGGGGGAGGGAGATGTGTGCTTTATTTACTATGTTCTGTTATGTACTGAATATGATATGAACGTAGGAATATACTATTTGTATATACTTCATAGGTCCATGAATTTTTTTTCTTGCCGTGGGGAATATGGTGGTAATGTCAAACTGATTTGCATTACACAGTTATTTACGGATTGTTTGTTTGGAGTTTGCATCGGAAATAGTACTGTATTTGACTGGGGAAAAAAATTTAAATAAAATATTTGAAAGACTGTTTTATACGCGCCGCTTCATAAATAATAAAGAAGCTTATTTTACTGATATTGTTATAGTATTTTTTGCGTCAAGTTTTGACGGGTTAAATCTAGTTTAATCTTTAAATTCATTTCTTGTAAATAGGGGCAATAATTGTACGGTTAAATGCAAGGAGCTTAAATTTCTTTATGTTTAAGGTTGAGTGTAGAACTCAGTTGTGATGGAATGATTTTTAGATCTCACTCAGTCGACATAGGTTTTTTTTTTCTTGGAAAAAACTTAACAATAAAGTTTTAATATGTGAAAATTTGTTAATAATCCTTTGAATTTGTTTGGAAAATTTATTTTAATCCCAATTTTCAAAAATAAATATTCAAATTGAAAATAATTTTTCTACTCACTTTTAATCAGAAAATGAGGTCAATAAAAATATAATAATCCGTTTTATTTTTCCTTTTCTATATTTTATTTAAAATAATGGAGTAAATTAGTTGCCATCATTACAGATATGTCGCTAAAAATACGATAAATTTAATACCTTTATACCTTTAAAACTAATTCAAATTTTAAAACAAGAACGAAAAATTATGCGTCAATCATAGATTATGAAACACTTTCCAACACAGCCAGAAAACTGTAACGAAACTTCATCGTTAAATAAGGTGAAAGAAAATATGTAAGTAAACAGTTTAGAAAACACATAACACATTGAAAAATACAGTTTTCGAAATTACCTTCAAAGTGTCACCAGTGTCAAAAAAGTAGTCGAATTATTTTGTGCAGCCCTGTATATGATCAATAGATGTGGACATATAGTATGATAAAATTTAGTTCAGTTACAATATTCACATTTAGCAATTTTCGCCAATCGATGGAAATGCACTCGAAATCTTTTGTACAGCGCTGTATATTATCTGAAGACTTTTGTACACACCACCTATTAAGCTAAAAGGCAACTTAAAACTCACTTGCAGCAATTACCAAACGTAAACGGCAGTGTATCTTTTTTTTCGTAGCCCTGTATATGAATTTATTTATATTCCACAAACGTCTATTAAATATAGTTCATTAAATAGTAGTCTATTAAATATAGTTCAGCAGGAAAATGCGTAAACACATTTAAAAACTACCCATAAGCAAATCACTTCCATAGTCTGTAGTACTTACGAATTTCCTTGTGTAGCCCTGTATATGGTCAACCGAGTTTATAAACACAGACGTACTATGAAAAAAAGTTACAAATGCAAACGAAAGTTGAAAACGCAGTTATCACACATAGACTGTAAATATCGCACATGTACTGCAACCAATATCTTTTGTGTGTCCCTGTAAATAAACCCAATGCACACGAGAGAGCAATTTATAGTGCACCTCAGTAATGCATATAATTTTCATTATGTTTGAAATAGTGAAATATCACTAAATTACACTGCAGACGATTTTTTCCCATATAACGATGGGTAAAAGAAGTATTTTGTTTGACCCTGTAAAGGAACAGTAAATGCTTTGCATCCCATATTCTACAAAAAAGCATGTTTTAATGCGCTTCATAATTATATATCAATTTTATTATGTTTTAAATGACGTAGCATCATCAAAATGTGCTTGAACCGATTATTCCCCATTGACTGTAATGTAACGGAATACTTTTGACTGTCCCTCTAAAAAACTATAAGGGCTACACACTTCTGTTGAAATAGGGAACATGCTTTAGTAAACGACAATAACATACAAAAATTTCAGGACAATCGAAGCATATTTAAGGGAGTTAGAGCACGGACAGACGGCAGATGGCAGACAAACCGAAGTGATAAACGCTTTTCAACTAGGTTGTAAAGTGTTAATTAGAGTTATTATGACATACTCGAAACCATTCAAATAAGCGATGTCAATTTCATTGCCCAAAGTTCCAAACTGTAAAGGGAGGAGTTGTAAAATATACACAGACAGTAAGATATTAATATTATAATAGATATACCCTCTACTAAAACAAAGGTCATATTTTTAAGATGCACTTGATTTGAATACACTTTATAATTGGAAGTATGTTTTTATTATCAGCAGTTTATCAGAAATAAAATTCAAAAACATCTGCTTTGAATACCTCTCAGTATATCTCTCTTCATGCCTATGGATATATTTGAACATAATGCACGAAAACGTTGCTAATTTGAAAGCCGGAATTTGGAATAGAGAGAAAAGTTCAAAGTCAGATGTTTTTGTCAAAATTATGGCAATCCACGTTACAGGATTTGGCAATGCTCACTTAGATATATTACTTCTAAAAAGTACTAATTTTACAGCGATATTTTTCAAACGCTAGTGATGATAGTAAAAGGTGATGATAGTAAAAGGCATAATAGAACAACATTCCGGGTTTTTCTCTTTAAATACGTTAATAATGTTTTCTGTTTATTAATATTTTTAGCATATATTTCTATTCAGGATGGATGAAATTGGTGAAAAGAGCATATTTAAAGTCGAGAATTAAAGTCTCATCGCAAAAAAGTATTTATTTATTAATAAAATTTTCATATTGTGTAAAAAGAATATCTGATTAGTAAACTTTTAGATATGATGTAAGAGCTCGATTAATATAAGTTTTTAAATATTTCAACAATATCTAGGATTTTCGTTTTTGAGACAAATGCAATATATCAATAATTTAAAGATCCATCTCAGAAATTGCGTTTTGGCGTGGTTCTATTACATATCCTTTTATAATTTACCCCTTTATTTTACGATAAAAGTAATTTCAAGACTATTCCGTTATTGTTATTATTGCTTCGATTTTACATATTTAAATTATTGCTTATATAACATATATAATACACAAGAGTTAATTTTGTTGGGGACAAATACTAAAAAAAAGAAAGCACCGGCTAAATAAAAACTAGGGAGGGGCAAAATTGTTTAACAGGTGTGCTTATGACCCAGTTACAATTTCTAAAATTCATTTTTAACATAACTAACATTGATATGTTATTTTATCAAAAATTCCCCTTATTTAAAGATCGATTATATCATTTTTACCAACTTCTCTCCCCCCCCCCTCCATCTATTAAGACGTTTCAATATATTTCCCTTATTTAAGTCTTTTTTTAAATGACATGCAATTGCGTATTTTATCCAAAAATTAATGGCATTGGATATGAGTCAATTATTAGAATTCTTTGCTATTATTATTACTATTATTATTATTACTATTTTAATGAACATGTTTATTATTTTTTAGTGCATATGAAATGTAAATGTACTGCTCAGCAATTTATAAAAATATTATGATAATTTTTAAAAAAAAGCTGAAAAGGAAACAAAACACAGTGAATTGAGAGTTAATTTTGTTGGGGATAAATACTAAAAAATATGAGCACCGGCAAAATAAAATCTAGGGAGGGGCAATATTTTTTAACAGGTGTGCCTATGGCCCAGTTCCAATTTCTAAAATTCATTTTTAACATAACTAACATTGATATGTTATTTTATCAAAAATTTCCCTTATTTAAAGATCGATTATATCATTTTTACCAACTTCTCCACCCCCCCCCCCATCTATTAAGATGTTTCAATATATTCCCCTTATTTAAGACTTTTTTTAGATGATATATGCAATTGCGTATTCTATCCAAAAACTAATGGCACTGGATATGAGTCAATTATTAGAATTATTTATTAATAGATATATAAAAGGAAATTAACGCAGTATTATGCAAGTAATATTGTGATATTAAAGCTATTCTAAATTTTTTTGTTTTCTATCACTGGTTTTCAAAAGTTTTCGCAAAATAGAATTAAAAATGAAGAGAAATTTCAAAATTTACTCATTAAAATATAAAATATTGATTATCTTTGAATGATTCAAGTTGCAAAAATGATTAATTTAAAACGCCATTTCAATAAAAGTTTTTAATTCAAAAGATTATGTTAGACATGGGTGAATTATTATAAAGGTCACTGAAAATTAATAAAAAAAAATCCTGCAATACAAAAGCCAAAAAATACAGAAATCAGGATAATTTTCTATGCACATCCCTTGGCTACAGTGATAGATAATAGCAAAGTTTGATTGTATAAATTCTTAATTAGAATATTTTTAAGATTTATGATTTTACAAATGTATTGCGCTAGGCGCACATGTGGGTCTAGGTATGGCGTGCTTGTCATGAAAAAAAAGGAGTTTTATTTAATAGCCATAATGTTTAGAACAGATATTTTATTATTCTACAAATTTCTGTTCCTTTTATAGTAAAATTGTGAGCCATCTTATTAGATTAAATGCATAATTAACATCTAATAAACTTAAATAAAGTAGTACAAGGGAAATAAACATACATTGCCTGCCGATTGCTTGAATCCATGCTTCCTTAAGTTTTTCATCTTTCGGAAAATAATGCATCGATATTTTATTATCATCTGGGTCGAAATAGTCTGCTCGACTGTCAATACTGCAGAAAAGCACGCAACACCTCATATTTGTAAAGATATACAACCAGAAAAAAAATCATATAACTATATCATTCACGTGTTCTATAAACTGCAGTTTGTTGTTCTAGTGCTGACCACGAGACGCCAAACGCCCCCTTCCAAAATCAGCACGCAGTAAGTCGGCGAATGGTCGGGTCTTTTAGGATCATATGTTGGTCTAGTAATTAGTTATAATTCGATCATTATAATTTTCTGAAAAATCTATTCCTTTTTAATAATGTTATTATTTTAAGAACTCAGACTTTATTGTTTGCGAAATCATCTAACTATCGAAATTTTCATATTTATTTATTGAGGATTTATTTCTTGACAATTTATAGTTTAACTACTGCTAAAACCATGAAACAAAATTTATTCAGCAGTCCCATACAATCTCACAAATATGGTTGCTCCATAAAATCCAGAATCGGATCTCGTAAAACTCTGGCACTTCTAAATATTAGGTATACTTTAGTCGTTTCCTCACACATCTTCACTAATTGTACTCGATCTTTACTCGTTTGTCTACAGTAGTTTTCTTTTGTTCATCTTCTATTGAATTTGACCAATAGCCCTAAGCGGTTTACGGCAGTTTTAAAAGCTAATATTTCACTCAGATCATCATTAAATGACTAAATTTAAATGCCACAAATTATGCAAAACTAATATTTAGACCGCTTAATACACTAAATCAATATCTCAGAACTCATATTTTTACAAAGACCAATAACTTGGATAACGCTGGAAGGATGAATAGTGTAACATTCTATAGATAAATCGATGCCTTAATCTTAAGAATTGCTTTGGCCGAAAAAAAAAGTATAATTTACAGTACAAAACGTACAATTAGAGTCATACAACTGGAATATTTTACTAGGATTGCTTTTAAATGAAGTAATTTATGCTAAATTTTACTTAGATACTTTTATATCTACATGACACATTAGTTAGACAAAATAATATTTTAATATAATTTCATGCAAAATGAAAAAATCTCTTACCTTATAATATGCAGTATTTGTAGACATGTGTAGATTCGTATCATATAAGGGCATAGTTTCAGCTGACACAGTGCTCTGAAAAAATAAAAGTTTAAATTAGTGATATATATATATATATATATATATATATATATATATATATATATATATATATATATATATACAGTAGTCAATAAAGTGGAACAAATATATTCCCGATAAACATATGTAGTTATATCCATTCTTATCCCTCTCACCATTTGTCAGTAACTAAATTGTAAACCGTTAGTCATACATAAAAAATATGAAAATCCCACCTTAAATCTAAAATCTAAATTAATCTCCACCCGCATAGCATGCACAGTCACGGTGACGTCATTGTGACGTCAATGGGAGTCACGTACGTCACGTCACATCTGTGACCAAAATGCCACCACTTTGTAACGTCACACTGTGACCAAAATGTGAACGTCTTGGAGATCTAAAGAAAACTTAAAATAAACTTTAGAACATCTTATAACATAAAGAAAATTAAGATTTCCAACTTTAAGATTCGAAACGCAAGCTAAGCGCTATTTGCAAGAGTCTGCGGTTTCAGTTCAGGGTTGCTTCATTTCAGAGTCCAGGACATCAAGTAAAAGTTCTAAACCAATTACGTTTAAGTGTCTTTCCAATTGACACCTTCTCCCCCTGCTGGAAAATATTATGTTTGATTAAAAATCTTAAGCACATGAGAAGAAGACGGATTTTTAGATTTTGAGCTAGTCTACTTACCTGATAACCACCTAACTCTCTAAATTTTATGGTTCCCGGGGCCTCCTTCAACCATTTCTAAAGAAACACAAAATTTAAATTTTATACGTTCTTGTGATCCTATAAGTATATTTTTAGTAAAAAAGCTAAAACTCCAAATATACTAAGATGCAAAACAAAAAATTCTTTTTGTATGTCAAAAATTACTTAGAATTAAGAACCTTTTTTATTATGATTTGGGAATCATACATAAGTTTATTCTATAGAATCAAATAACTATGAGAAACTAATTGCTGGAAATAAAATTTACGTTATAGTCAATTGCGAAAAGTATACTTTCTTTGTTATTACACATAATAATACGCATAAAAGTGTAAAAAATATGTTTAAAAAAGGTTACACGATGTTAAGGAATGAGAAGCCTCATTTGTTTTCAAAATAAGAAAAATTTAAATTAATCTAAGCGGAACTACAATCTTAAAAAGATTTTGGCCCATGGTTCCTACTTCCACATTTTTTTTACCATTAGTCTTGCGGTGCTATATAGCATATGTCCAGATGAAGTGGTCAGTTTGACGTGGAGCACCCAGTGTTTAGTTTCCAAGCACAATTGTACTAATTCTAACGACTTTAAAGGGGGGAAAAGTTTATTAAACCTTACGCAAAAAGCAATGTCTAAAATCCAGTTATATTCCATAGTTTGAAGTTAACAAAAAATGTCTAAATTGAACATTTCCTCTAGATAATGTTTCAAAGCTACCATAAATATCAGTGCAAGCAAGTTAAAAGAAAATTGTAATTTGTTTTAAACTAAACTCCTAAATTCTTCATGGTGATGTTAACATATTGCAAGTGACTTGAAAAAAGCCATAAATTTGCATAAAAAGTTACTTCTTTTCTAAAAGTTGTTTAAATTCTAATGAGATTCAGTGAATAGACACCAACATACTTCAGGCACTTAGTTGATTCAAAAACATATTTTTTATTCTGAATATTATTAATTGATTGATATTTAAAAATATATGAATGATGCTGTACTGTAATGTTTATTTAAAGAGAATGAATGTCGGCCAAAACAAAGATATGTACTTTTACGACTCTATCCTATCGTTAGTTTTCGAGATATAGAGAAATTTACTTTACGACCGTCTAAGAGTTCTTCAGTAGATGGTCTCTACAGTTATAAAAGGATCCACAAAAGATTAAACCTTAGATAGTTTCGTGAAAAAAAAATTTTTTTTCATAAAAAGGGAATTTATTTTATTTTTCGAATTTCTACACATTTTTTAAAACTAATTCAGTGTTTTCGGCACTTTTACTTTAACGCTCTTAATTTTATTTTCTGAAATGAAATTTATAGATAAATCCCTAACACCATTTTCTTTTATAACTCTATGAAATTTTAAGAAAAAGCTTGTAAATATGTCTTATCCGGGTTGATTTCACTTAAGGAACTCAAGTACCGTGTCAAAAAGGATGTTACCATCTGATATATCCCTATTTCAAAAACTGCATTTATTTTCCAAAAGAAGATCCGTTTCCGAGTCGAATGGTACCTCTCGCATATTTCTGCAATAATTTGGTAATGAAATGATACAGGAGATCCTTTTTTTACGCTTTCGTTCATCTCATGAAACGCTGTTTGTCTCAGTTCTCTTTTTTATCTGTCCGTCCGTCACAGAGTTAGTACTCAGAAACTGTAAAAGTTTGAAACATAAAATGTTGTATTCTTACAACTGAATGCCTACTGTCACACGCAAATCATAAAAATTTGCATCCATTGGTGATTAGCCGAGATATTAATTAAAAATTCATTAAAAAAGCAGTTCCTTCAAAAAAAGTTCATATATCAGTTTTGACTAGAATCCTTTGTCGAAGCTAATAATTGATCACCTAATAAAAATACCTAATGAAATCTATCAAATCAAAAGTTTATGTGAGAGAAAGATCGACATAAATATATTTTCGAAAGAAAAGTATTTAGATATGATGCCGAGTCTCGATATTTATAAAGAACAATATATTACTTTAAGACAAAGTTGCATTGGAGAATGAAACAACCGGTGGCAGTCATACTATTATTTTCAACAAGGTAAATTGGGATGTTACGTTTCGAAAGAGAATAAATATCAATTTCATATAGTTTGGTTCAATCCATTTGCAGTCAATTTTACATTTAACTGTAATTAGACTTTTGGGTGCATGTAAAGCACAACTCCAATCCGAAACACACTTAAAATTAATGTAATTCGGGTTATGGTGGGGCTTCAAGCTTTAGCATGTATAAACAAAAAATTGATGAGGAATGCACATTGCATTCAATTTTTAGGAATAGTTTTGTTCCTAGCATATTATTATGTGGCACAGCAGTTATTTGGGAAAACTTCATCTTCCACTGATTATTGTCAGCCTATTAGATTTGAATTTATGTGTGAGAATACAAAAAAATATAAAAAAAGAAGTATCAGCGAATGGAAGAAAAATTAAAACATTCAGAGCCAACAGCGCATAAATATACGCCAGTTGACCACGAGATTGGTGGAAAGTTAATGCAGTAATTTCAAATATATTATCATATTCAAGATATTGTATTTGTGGTGAAAACCTGCGTAAATGAACAACGTTGATAAAATTGATAAAATAAATGAAAGCTCATCCTCATACAGCCTTAGTGCTTTCGATCTATGTCCATGTAAGAATACGGTCTTTAGAGCACTTGCTTCATATTTATTACAATTTATCATTTAAAGCAAGACGTGTTAGAACTTATGACCAACAGAAGGAAAAAGAAGAATCAAAGAAAATTCAGAAAATAATTAGGTTTGTAGATTGATGTTGTTGCACAGGTAAGCGATATGACACAGGATGGAAACATTACGAGAACATTTTTTGCTGAATTTGAAAAGGTAGCTGAGATCCCTGAATTGGACTATTAACTTATTAAGAACTTTACAATTATAATACAACTTATCTGCAATGGCGAAGCAGTTAATGCAGAAAAAATGACAATTTCACGTTGGAAACAGCCACATTGTGGCTCATTTTCCGTTCCGATTGTTCAACTGTCAAAAAAAAGTCGCGAAGCTTGAAATAAAGAGTTTTGTAAATACAGGGAGTCTGGTACGAGAAAAATAAGTTCCTGTAACGATGGACCATGTAATGCGGTTGGTGCAGCAGTATTTTTTTTTAATTGGACTTTCATTCAATTAAACTTTTCTGACTACCAAAGTTACACCTGGGCACAAATAATCCCAACGTTTCTTACTACTCAAATGGCTACAGAAGAGGTACCAAAGATTTTACGGGATATGGCGGGATCTTGACTTTACAATACAATTTACAAATTTACAAAACTAGAATATTGCAAATTATAAAAAAATTTAAAACATACATATGTATCAAAACCCGATTATTATTATTTTTTTAAATTTAGTCTCATAATATTGCTCACAAGGCGACAAAAATAATTTATAAAAATATAAAATATTGTATTTGCATAAATATTATTTTTTTTATCAGTTACACATTTTTGATTTTTATCTGTTTTATAGCTTTTCCGATACATTTCCTTCTAAAAGGATTAGGTTTTAAATACTTAGATAACTATAAAAATAGACTGAATATAAATAATCCACACGAGCGACAGAAAATGTAAGAAGTAGAGACAAATATAAAGTAAATAAAGTGTGGTAAGTGAAAAAAAAACGAGGAAAGACGAATATTGAAACACAAAGTAATAAAAAAATAGGGAAAACATGTAATTATAAACCGACGCATAACCACCGGTGATATGAAGTGCTGTCCTGAATACAGAAGCAGTTGAAATTGTAAAACATATTTTTACTAATTACACAAGATCCTTTGTAAAGGTAAAATATTATTAATTAAAGTTCATAAGTTGTTCAACTATTGTAACATTCAGCGAGTTTTAGTTATAAATAATAAATTTTCAATCTCCTTTGTTTAACATAGGATGGAAAAGTTTACTTTATATTTCAGGTGTTGAATAATGAATAGACACACTTAGGAAATTACGATGAAAAATTGAATAAGTGCGCAATATATATATTTATGTATAAACTATCTATATAAACGCTATCGTAAACAGTAATAGATATTTTGGATGTGTGAAAAGAATATTAGTGATTGGATGAGTGAAACCTTATTTTAATCGCCGTAAAAATTACGCTAAAATAATTTATATTATACAACTAATTTCTTATACAAAATGGTAAATACATTAAAAACAGTTATTTTATTCAACACCCAAAGCAACCTAAACCACAAAAACGAACACGAAATATCATGTATCGTGTATACTGTATATCGATTTCAAAATTTTTGAAACTGTGCAATATCATTAAAATATGCTCCAAACAATTTTTCCCCATGAATTGTAATGTAACGGAATTCTTTTGCCCATTCCTGTAAACGAATTGTAATTGCTACTTACTCAATACTCTATAGAAAATAGTATGTTTCCATCTACATAAGTAATGCATATCCATTTTATTATGTTTGGCTAGTGTAATATTATTATAATGCACTGAAAACGACATTGCCCTATTGACCGTAACGTAAAGGAATACGTTTGACTATCCCTTTAAACGAACTACAACTGCTACTTATTCTATACTACTCGAAAGAAAATATGTTGTCGTTTACCTCGTGCTGCATATCCATTTCATTATGTTTAAAATAGTGTAACATCCTTAAAATGCAAAAAAAAAAAATGATTTTCCCTTGTTGACCATAATGGAACGGAATAATTTTGAGTGTTCCTGCAAACTAACCATAAATAGTACACTCTTAATTTTCAATACCAAACATATCATGATGAATCTCAATAACATATATCAATTATATTGCAATCCCAGTATATTTAAGCGAGTTAGAGCACAGATATACAGACAAACAAACCTACTTTATAATAACATTTCAACTGGCTTGACCATTTGCTCGACGCTATGTCGCCCGCTTACTGTTCAGGAGGTCCTTAGTTCAACCCCCACCAACGCCTATCCGACCTCAACAAACCAGATTGGTAAACCGGATGAACGCAACTTTCAACAACTACAATCATCTCCTCTCAATACCAACAAATAGCAGGACCAAAAAAATCCTCCTCAGCATCCACGCATCGCACATGCGCAGGGCAAGTCAATAATATTGCTCATCCTACTTCAATGATACGTCTTCCTCACTGGGGATGGAGTGTGTAGCGATGTCATCCCATCTAAACAGTATAAAGTGAGTCACTAGCTTAGAGTAGCTGGTTTGGTCTTTTGCTCGACGCTATGTCGCTTGCTTACTGTCCATTAGGTCCCTGGTTTAATCCCCGCTAACGCCTATCCGACATCTGCATTGCTTTAACAAATTCCTTAATCATGTTTAATTGTTAAAACGCCAAAAAATATATTTGCGTTTTAAAGTTAAATAGAGGATTCTTACAGATTGAGACAGTGTAGAGACACAAAATGATTAGAATTTAAGCTATATTTTAAATTTCTACATACAAAATTTATCAGTATATAGTTATTTATTTCATTTTTATATTTAATATAATTAATGTATTATTTGGTTTTAAAGTTAGCCTGAGCCACGTCCATCATATATATAACAGCTTTAGTAAAAATTGGGCTTCAAATCTTAAAATTTTTTGTTCCTGATATCGTTTCTACTTAATTAAAATAAAATATTCCCGTTCTGTCTTTGGTTCTCTTAGTAAAAATAACTAACTGTTTTTCTAAACTGTAACCCTGATTAGAAGCAACAAAATAGCTAAAAGTAGCCTAGAATTTATCATACACGGCAACTTACAGAGCTGCCACTGGCTACTTCTTTATTAATATTTTCCTACCACTATTATACTCTACTTCGAATATTTGTGAAAATCTATCACGAAGATTGTTATTTTGAAATAGTTGTAGAAAAAAAAATAATAATGTCGCCAATGGTTCTGCTTCGAAGCCCTGATTAAAAGCAACAAAATAGCTAAAAGTAGTTTATAATTTATCATAAATGGCAACTTACAAGGCTGTCACTAGTTACTTTTTAATTAATATATTCCTACCACTATTATCAGGTTGAGGAAAAAGTTTTTCCGCCAAATTTTTTTTTTATTGTAAAATGATAAATACATACGAAATCATCAAAGCTAATGAGAATAGTAATCTCCGTTTAAATCTACAATCGTTTGCCAACGTTTTGGCAACTTTTCAATCCCTTCTGCGAAAAATTGTGGCGTGTGCGAGTCCAGAAAGAGATCGACCTCATTTATGACCTCCTCATTTGATTGGAAGATTGTGCCATCAAGATGCAGCTGCAGATGTCAAAAGAGGTAGAAATCTGAAAGGGCCATGTCGGGGCTGTATGGTGGATGTTGCATCAAATCCCATTCCAGATTGTAGAGCGTCCAGCCGGTCATCGTACTAACGTGTGGCCGGGCGTTATCTTGATGAAAGAGAACCACTTTCCTTCTGAACTCGTTTCTTCGTTTTTCGCGAATGGCATCGCGAACTTTGATTAGCACGTTGCTGTATATTGCACTGTTGATAGTCTGTCCACTTTTCAGCTACTCTTTGTACAGAATTCCACGACAATCCCGCCAGATGCAGAGGAGCACCTTCTTGTTAGTTAAGGCACGTCTTGCAACCCAGCCAACTGATTCCCCAGGTGCTGACCACCCTCCTTTATGGCTTGTATTGTTGTAGTACACCCATTTTTCATCACAAGTCACAATTCTGTCCAGAATGTTGTCTTTCCTTTGATCTCTGAGCAGAGCCAAACAACAGTTTTTTCTCCTGCGCTTGTCTTCAGCAGTCAATTCGTGAGGCACCCAGCAGCTGAACTTAAACGTTAAGTTTATGCGATTTACAGCGTTAACTATTGTTTTTTGGCAAACGTTAAGCTCTAACGCAATAGTTCGTGTTGAAACATTTCTGTCTTGATCAATGATTTGCTGTAGCTGCTCACAATCAACTTCAAGAGGAAAACCGGAACGTGTTTCATCTCCACTGTCGAAATTTCCAGATTTAAACTTCCGAAACCAAACTTTGACTGTATCATAAGAAACAGTATTGATTTCTAAGTTTTTACACATCTTTCTGTGGCATTCAGTCGCGCTGAGTTTATTACGGAACTCGTTGTAAATAATCGTTCTGATCTGCTGACGTGATAGCTCCATTTTAAACACTTTTTTGAAGCACAAGATAATAAATTTTTAACAAACAAATTACACAGTCATGTAGTTCTTTTGAGCTAACAACCGCACAAATGACAGCTGTTTGCGCGAAGGTATCTGCCCTTGGCGGAAAATTTTTTACTCAACGTAATATAATGTACTTCGAAGACTAGTGAAAATCTACCACGAAGATTGTTGTTTTGAAATAGTTGTAAACAAAATTTTTAAAAAGTAGCCGATGATTCTGGTTCAAAGCCCTGAATAAAAACAACAAAATATCTAAAAATAGTTTAGAATTTATCACAAATGGCAACTTACAGGGTTGCCACTGACTACTTTTTAATTAATATTTGCCTATCACTATTGCTATTATAACATCATTCCCCTGTCACTTTGCCTATCGCTATTATAATATAGTTCGAAGAATAGTAAAAACCTACCACGAAGATTGTTGTTTTCAAATAGTGATAGACAAAATAGTAAAAAAAGTCGCCAGTGGTAGACCTGAAATTTCTAAACTAATAATATTTTATAAAAATAATTAATGTATAATATATTATTAGTTATAATAAAGGAATAACTATGAATAAATTGTTTTAAATATACTCAGATTTGCTTACTTTCCCCATGAAAAAAAGCATAATAAGCAAGGTAGGATTATATTCTCATAAGAATTATTTGAATCTCTATGTAATTCTTCCCACATAAAAATGTATGATTTCAAAAGAAAATAAATTTGTTTGAAAATAGATATATATATTTCAATTTAAAAATTTTTGCAATGTAATATTTTATAGAAAATCATTTTATCTGCGAACTATTTCGAAATCGATTGAAACCTTTCAAGAGTTTCAAGATTTATTCAATGTTTATTTCACATTCAAAATGTTGAAAGAAAGTGTCGGTAGAAAACTGGCATTTGAATTCTTTTAATTTTGATAAACATTGTAGCAGTTGCCTTTCTTTAAATCTGAAAAGTTCGAATTGAAACGGGATAATTTGAATAAGCAAAGGAAAAATGTTCGAAAGGTTATGGTATTTGAATAAGCGATTCGTTACAACACCGGTTTAAATTCTTGAAAAGCAAAATTGGCATATTCTCAAAATTTAGTTATTGATAGTTAAAATATTGATAAGAAAGGAGGGGTTTCGGTATCTTAATTCTTGATGAATGAAAATAAAGAACGATTTTAGGTATTAATTTTTAAACTATAGTAATTGTGACTGATTAATATATTATATCAGATTAACATATTATATTATATTAGTGGTGCAACTTGATCTCTATATTAAAGATTTATTTGCGTTATATTAAAAAATTAAGATTTAAATGAAAAAAAGAAAAGAAAGCAAAAAAGAAATCTAAAAAATATTAAACATAAAACGTAAAAGTTATAAAACTTTCTCACAAAACGAAATCAAGTAGCACAAGATTGACAATTAACTTTAAGTAATCCGGCTGTTGTCATATAATTTAGATCCGATAAGTGCATAAAAAATAAGTATTTCAAAAATTCATTAAAAAAAACTAACAAATTATCATATTGGAGTGCGGTTTACAACGCGAGGCTTGCCAAACGATGGAAATTCTCGTTGGAAAAGAAATACAAATAATTCGAAGAGTCCCACAACATTTCAAAAACCCATCCATTTCAAAAACAAATAACGCCTAAACAAATTGTCGTATCAGACTGAGGCTTGCATCATAAGACTTGAAAAATGTGGCTAAGTTTCGTAGCAAAATGTTCAAAGAATAGAATATTTAGACTATTTTTTATTTTGCCAAAAAAAAAAGAAAAAAAAAGAAAGAAAGAAAAAGAAAGACAGAAAAAGAAAAAATCCGACACTTTGAGAAGTCTGATAGCAGCGAGGTAGCATCATTTTTTTTTAATTTAGCCTCGATGATTTTGTTACATGTGATAGATTAGATGGTACAGATGAAGAAACTGCCAGTTAATAACGTATTACCCCGGTAATGTGAAATCAATGGCAACCCGTTTACTGATGATTGGCCGCAAGTTGGGAAAACATCAATAATCAAGTTGAAATTCATTTCACATTACTGCAGGCTGGGAGTTCTTGCTGTGGGAACACCCTAAACTGTTGCACCAGCTGACTAACTGTTTCGTTAGCTGTACCATCTAATCTATCAAATATATCAAAATCATCGTCAGTAAAAGTGGTTATAAGAATGTGACGCTGCCTCCCCGACTATTGTGGTGCAAATCGCACTCCAATACGACACTTTGATATTTTTTATGACTTTCTGAAATGTGAACGGATTTATGGGACACCCTGTATAAATAAATATATATATTGTTGCATAAATGTATATCAAATATTCAATAATTGTGTACTGTTTAAATGAAAATTAAATTTGAAAACACAATGTACTATTAAACTTAAACAAAACTGAAACGTGAATAACCACTTATACAGAAAGACTGTAACCTAAACAGAAACTACTGACAAGAAAATGATTAAGAAACCTTCAGATAAAGAAGTGATTAATTAAATACGGAGGCAAGCACACGGTTTGTGATATACACGCTTCCCAGATCAGTCACAACTGTTACAGAAAAAAAAAATAAACTAGTGGCGTCAATGTAAAATAAGAGGTCAATTATCAATATCGCTTGTTTTTTAATCCCTCAAGTTTAAACAACCATTTGATTCAAAATTGACTTCAGTCCTTTTCAATACATTTTGTTTTTATTGAAACCAAGGAGTAAATTGTTCAAAAAGTACACTGGACAACACTGGTGTAAAGTTTGATTATGCATATGAAAAATGCTTGTTACTTTATTTGTTGTATCTGAACTTATTCTTTCAATAAGTTTAATAACATTCAAAAGCATATTTCTAAAAATTTAAATATAAATATTAGAATTAAAATGTACTATCTTAATATTTTCAAAGTTGAAATTCTTCTTTACATAGATTGTAGTAACTAGTTTACTTTCTTTAATTTCCATAACAATGTCCAAATAATCAACATAACTAGATTAATTAATGACAGCTTTAACTTTAATGTTATCCGGGTAATAACTGGAATTAACCTTAGAATATGCTACGTAAATTGTACCAACAATAAATCATCTATATTTCTGTAACATCTAATAACTTTATATCAACTTTGTATTGATACGTCTCCATGTAGGTATGTACAATCCCAAAAACTAAATAAGTAAACAAATAAAATAAGAAAACTGCCCAGTTAAACTGAGGGCATTGAGCTCACAGGTTATTGACACTAACTGTATATTATACTGTTATTTCAAAGAATTTGAAATAAGCCCTTCGAAAAATAAAGAAATCGACAATATATTAAGGGGGATCATCCCCCTTTGTAATTCCAATGAACACCCAAAACTATTCAGGAAAGTGCTTTATTACAATAAACATATATACAAAATTTGAAGCAAATCGAATAATTCTACATGAAAAATCCATTTATCTAACTTAAGGGGATTAGACGCCCGTATCCCTCTTTATACGTAACCAATGCACCCCTAAAACTAATCAGGGAAGTGCCTAAACACAATGAACCTACATAGAAAATTTGAAAAAAATCGATAATTCTGCATGAAAAACCCATTTATCTAAATTAAGGAGGGTTAGCCCCCCCCCCGTATCCCTCTTTATACGTAACCAATGCACCCCCAAAACTAATCAGGGGTGCCTAACCACAAAGAACCTATATACAAAATTTAAAGGAAATCGGAAAATTCTGAATGAAAAACCCATTTATCTAAATTAAGGGGTGTTACCCCTATTTCTCCCCTTTATACATAACAAATGAACCCCCAAACTAATCAGGGAAGCGCCTTATCACAATGAACCTATATACAAAATTTGAAGAAAATCGGATAATTCTGTATGAAAACCCCATTTATCTAAATTTAGGGGAGGGTTAGCCCCCTCCGTAAGCCCCCTTTTATACTTAACTAATAATCCCCAAAACCTAATCAGGGAAGTGCCTTATCACGGTGAACCTAAAAACAAAATTCAAAGCAAAACGGTTATTTCTATCAAGAGTTATCGTGTTACGTACATACATACGTACATACATACGTACATACATACGTACATACAGAACGGGCGGGCACATTAGCTCTCAGGCTTTGATAGCCTGTGAGCTAAAAAGTAAGAGATTTTTTTTTATCATCGAATTATCGCAAAGAGATACCAGATACATCACTCGTCAGATACTTGCGTTTACTTTCAAAATATTAATACATTTTTCAAATAGATGTTATCTACAAGTTAAAAATTCCATAAACTTTGATTTTTCAAATGGTAAACCCACGTTTGACATTTGTTTTGAGATCCATATATATAAAAAGCCCGGAAAGTTGCATAGTTAATACATTTTTTTCTTCACATTCTTACAAGATGTCAAAGTTTGAGGATACTAATGTTAAATGCACGTGACGAACTTTAATTTATTATATTCCCAGAAATCATTCAATTCGTTTTTAATAACACAAAATGAACACACACAAACATATTCCAAGCATTTTTTGTTCGATTCAAGAACATATTTTACATAATTTTTAGAGTAAATGCACCACAATCGTCCAAAAACAAAGGTGGAGAAATTTACACAATATTCGAATTCTTATTTTACGAGATATAGGGAAACTTTACGTTTCGACGCTCTAAGGGTTTTGCAGGTCTTTTGTTAACAAAGGATCGACAGAAAAAAAATAGAATATTCCCCGAAAGAGTTATAAAAAGTCGAGCCCCGATTTAACGAATCGTTCGGGACTGGCAACTTTGTTCGTTAAATCGCGATTATTCGTTAAATCGGGATAATTAAAGGAATTTATTTATACAGTAGAATAAATTAAAAAAGGCTATAAATGAAAAAAGCAATGCTCACTTTTACCTTATTAATGATGGTAAACATTTGTGTCTGTAAAAAATACACTGCATAAATAGTGATTCTTTTTTTTTAATTTATTACTATAAATCAAAAGCATCATATTTAAGAAAAAATCTCATTCATTCAAAATTTATAGATATAAATTATTTTTTAGAAAATAAATATTTTATAAATGTATGTTTTCTTTGTTTAGATTTTGTATTCCAAACTTCTTTATCGATTTTTTTTCAAAGCTGTGAAAACAGTATCCTCAACATCACGAGCTATCAAATACCGTTTCAAAGTATCCAAACTGCTAACTGCTTCTTTGAATGTTGCATGCTTCATCTCTGTTTCATCTTCTTCATCCGATCCAATACTACTGCTGTTAATTACCTCGCTGTAATGTACATTTTCAAATGTAGATTGTCTTGCATCACAAGATTCATATTCAGAAAATTCCCAATCAGAAGGAATTTCCTCCCACTTAGTTATTGCTTCATCATTTTCACTGATGTAGTGTAGATTTTCCAGCACATTTTCCCGCTGGATACCTGCTTCTGAAAAGCAATTACTGATAAAGCGTTTAGTAAGTGCGTTCCACGACTGCCAAATACCGTTCGAGAATGTTCAGAAAAATTTTCATCTTTCTTCTGCAAGTTTTCTTCCATGTTTTTAAAAATTTTCCGGATAAGAAGTTTTCGATATTGTCCTTTAAATGATAGTGTAATTCCCGTATCAATGGGTTGTAGCTCAGAGGTACAATTTGCAGGGAGAAAAACCACTTTAAGATTCGGAAAATAAAAATCTGTGGGATCAGCAGGACACTGATCGAGGGAATTTTTTTTATTTATTGAAAACCTTATACGTTTTTCGATTCAGCCATTATACTAGCATAGATTTCAAGAACGTCAAGAGCACAGAACAGAAACCTTGTCAATGGTCATTTTAGTGACCTCTCCCACCCTCTACTGATTCATTAGTGAAGGGGATAAACGTTTCTTCGAAGTTAGTCTAGGTCATTCAACAGTTCTACATTCTAAACATTACAGAGCAATCATACATGGACTGAAAGGGGAAAATGGCAAGCCATCTTCCGGTCCCAGGTACACAGAACCCTTATGCACATACGCCGGGCGGGCCTAGTTGACCCAGGACACAGCACAGACCCATGCTTCCGGCCGCGGGGGTGCACTGCCTAATCCACGTCACCCCCCTCAGACCCCAAATCCTTGACTCCTTGTTGTCACGACATTAGTACCCATGCACTAGAGGGTATTTACGACATTGCCTGGGATTCCTGTGTCCGTGTAGCCAGAGGCTTCGGCTATGCCGAACACAAGTTTTACCTGTCCCTAGATCATAATTTCGAGCTTCGCAGACACGCAATTTCTTTACCAACGCTTTCAATCATGAACAAATCTACAAAAATAATTACTAGCTCGTCAGCTATGGATGGAGCAATAGGCACCGCTTGCAGGCCCAGGAGGCTGCGGTAATGTCCTCCCTGGACGCATAGACATGTCCCTGCTCACGTTGTAGGCTTCAGGGTCGAACCACCCAGCCCCGAGCCTACGAACTTCAGCACACCTTACCTCCCGGCCACTTGGTCCCTAAACGCCAAGGAAATCCAAACCGTGCCATGTGACCGGTACCAAGGGGAATAATAGGTAGCACTAACAATCCCGGAGTACTGTGGATACCTTCCTCCTTAGCGCCATAGAAGTGCCCCCGCTCGGTAGTTAATAGCTTGAAAGATAGTTTCAAGAAACTCCTGCTTATCCAAACATCGGGCACAGAAAGCTCCGAAATATGCATAGACACGCGAACTGGTTCTTGACCCGGGGTTCTGACTTTTGTCTATATGTTATCACTTTAACTGAAGAGCCTCTGACCCGGCTCTTCTTGGCCGGCTGATAGGACAGAACGGGCCATCTCCCTACAAAAGCAGTAGTACCCGCCATAGTACCACTATGGTGGCTACGATGGGCACGAACTACCCTCTGGTCAACTGGCCATCTCCCTTTTTTAACCGAACCTTGAGGGCGGCTCACAACTCTTCAAGATGCACACGGATCGCAAGGGATGAACGGTCACGATGGGGCTTAGACGGGAAGCCTGGTCTGTCGTGCCATTGGGCAGTCGTCCCTTGTTATCCCTTGTCTATGGTCCACCGTCTGCCAGTACCGAGGAATGCTTCACGCCGCCTCACACACCGGACAGCCGATACTATGGAACCGCAAGTGGTTCTTGCTCTTCAAAGTCCGTCCTCGTCTCCGTCTTGCCCTAGATAATCACGGATGTGGTCCTATCACATTAGCTAGCATTTGCTACCCATGTCACCTTCCCGAATTAAGCCGGAGACAGGAAATTGGCCTACGAGGTGCCGTCTTTTGTTACGAGCCGTCTCTTATTATTTTTATCCTACTTTCTCCCGAGAACCGGAATTGAGGGGGACGATCCGTAAAACTGCGACCGCTTAGTTTTATCAGTACCTCTTTTTTCGTGAGTCACCACTCGACGTTGTGATTCTTCCACATACCTGCCACCGTCGAGCTAAACGCTACTGCGTGCAATGCCAGGCTCCTGATCATCTTCCGCACCTAAGCGGCCGAGTCAGAATCACTTAGAGGAGCAACCCATACGCTGACGGGAGAAGAGGGAAGCGGATAGTTTTATAAGAAAGATAACGGGAAAGAAGACCAGTGAAGAGGTAAAAAAGGCTTTGTAAGACCCATTGAACATTTTTGATAAATATTAGAAAATTTCTTCAATTTTTCTTTTTTAGCATCGAAAATTATTCGTTAAATCGGGATTAAAAATTCGTTAAATCGAAGCATTTTTGTTCCATTTTCGTCGGGACCATAAAAAAATTCGTTAAATCGAGAAATTCGTTAAGTCGCGATTCGTTAAATCGGGGCTCGACTATATTTCATTAAAAAAAGGGGTAAGTTTATTTTATATTTAAATTTTCTGTATCATTTTACTGGTATTAATTGAGTGTTTTTGGCAATTTTTCTTGTAAGATATTATTATTTTCTGATATTTATAGATAAACACTTAACATTTTCTTTTATAACTTTGACGATATAAGAAAAATATATAAACTATGCCTTTTGCGGGCATTCTTGATCCAAGGAACTCAAAAAGAGTATCAAAGTGGATGTTACTACAAGAAAGAGCAACGATGGTGCAATTTTAATAGAGTTTAAGTGCAAATTTAATTGAAAAATTACATTGTATTTATATACAGAAAGTAGACCCAATTGCTTAACGAATCATACCTTTACATCTCTCTGCAATAATTTGTTGATAAAACACTATGGAGTATATCATAATAATCCCTATCTGATTATTATTATATATAATCATTAATTTAAAATATTTTTTTTAATGTTTGAATCAGACTTTTTTTATTATGGCAGAACAGTAAATTACTGGCTATAACATTTAATTAAATACGTATTATTTAATTTCTTTACTTACATTATTTAATATTTATAACTGAATTCCAAGGAATGATTAATTATTGAAATTCTCTCAGTAAAATCATGGAATTTTTCTGGTGAATGAAATATGACTAGATTAAATGTCTGACATTCCACTTAAAGAAAAATATAAAATTTTAAATGTCACTTTTTTCTGTATTGAAGGATTGAAGCCATCTAAATGGAAGCCTGAATAAATCTAAATAGTTATTATAGAAAATTCTAAAAGTATTTAAATGAACGAAAGATTTGCGAAATGCATAAAATCTAAATGTCTAACAATTCTCATGTAAAATAATTTTAGAAAACTTAAGTAAATATTTACTGAAGCTTCCAGTTGCATAAGATAAAAATAAATGTAATCAGATGCTAAAAATAATTTCCAAGTCTAAAATCCCATGCATTAAAATAGCAAAATGTATATAATAGATTTAAATAAAATTTAAAATATTACAGCTATGAGTTATACTGGCAATCCTCAACTGAATGGTAGATGAAAATAGAGAAATAGCGGTCACCTAAATAAATAAGTCTAAATTAAAACCTACTGTATTCAAACATAAGGAAGTCATTAAGAATTTTATACGTTTGATGGTAATATCACAAAATTATCTTAAGCATTTTTATATTATTATTAAAATACTGTTCCACAAAATTGCACTTCTGACAGGCATTATTCCTAGTTTGGAGCTTGTAGTAAATACAATCAGTATGTAATCTTTTTGAAAAAATACGTTATCCGAGGAAAAATTACTAAAATCATAGTGTTTATTATTTTTCTTGTGTTTATTACAAAACTACTAGTTTGGAGCTTGTAGTAAGTACAATCAGTATGTAATCTTTTTGAAAAAATACGTTTTCCGAGGAAAAATTACTAAAATCATAGTGTTTATTATTTTTCTTGTGTTTATTACAAAACTGCTAGTTTGGAGCTTGTAGTATGTACAATCAGTATGTAATCTTTTTGAAAAAATACGTTATCCGAGGAAAAATTACTAAAATCATAATTATTTTTCTTGTTTATTACACAAATGCTACAATGCGGTTACTACATTCGAACAAATTATGGTAAATAGATTAGTTACATATATAAAAGTATGAGTAGTTTTCTTTGCATTGTCTTCGAGAAATTAGTGGTAACCGTTTAACACTAGAACCGCGTTGAGGGGTAATTTTAACCCCCTACCATAGAAATATATTTCAAATCAAACCAGAAATTTCTTTATGAAATCAGTTAAATATAAACCACAAAGAAAAATGTTAAATAAGTTAAACAGTTTTAAATAAGAATTGTAAGTGTAAAAAATTATTATAAACTTGAGTAAAATTTTCCGCGGTTCTAGTGTTAATGATCAAACAGATGATTCGCTTTTCGCAGATTTACAGTTTTCATAAATTTTGTATGATTTTTTATGGTATTTTTTCTTCTTATTTTTCTTCTCTACTTCAGTTCGGATGACTATCATTACTTCAAAACCAGGCCACACAGTGGGACGAATCTGAACTTTTCTTTGAAATAATAAACGTATGTATACAAAATCTGATTACTTGGTCTATCTTATGTAGTATTGACTGCTGAAAACATTATATTATACAGGTTACGTTACCGTTTGTGTAATACCGTAAAGAAGTGTACCGTACCATTTCTGTTGATTGAAATATGACCTGATTAAATGCTTCTTAAAGAAAAAATTAAAATGTAAAATGTAACTTTTTTCTGTACTGAAGATAGAGTTGCAAAAAACCGGTTTATTCTCAGGTTTATTTCTAATACACCCGGTTTATTCCCAAAAGACCTGGTTTATTCCTAAAAAACCAAGTTTATTCCCAAAAAACACCCGGTTTATTCCCAGGTTTAAACCGGGTTTTTTTCCTAGCCTTTGCAACTTTAACTGAAGATTTGAAGCCATCTAAACGGAAGCCTAAATAACCGTATCAGTAACGTTTCTTTAACATCGAATAAAATTGAGAGATTGAGGTAATAACACCAATACATATCACTACATAGTATAAAACAAAGTCGCTTTTTCTGTCCCTATATCCTTATGTACGCTTAAATCTTTAAAACTACGCAACGGATTTTGATGCGGTTTTTTTTTAATAGATAGAGTGATTCAAGAGGAAGGTTTATATGTATAACACGACGTTCTACGTAGATTAGTTATTGAATTATGATAGAAAGTTTTGTTATTTTGGTTACCATTGCTATTTTTTTGGCGATCATTATTGTTGCAGAAAGAAATGAAAAGGCTATACATCTCCAAAAATAAAAGAAAAACTGTGTTAAATTAATTAAAAAAAAAGAAAAAGAAAGAAAAAAGAGATTTGATGAGAGAATATTATAAAACGAAAATATTTAATTTAAACATGATTGGGAATGTTCGCAATGCTTAAAAAATTATTCAAGGGGCAAGATTGCTATCGAAACAATATTTCGCGATTTATCTTTTGTTTTTGGCGATTTTGATTTTACTTTTGATCCTAAACAATTTGATTTTAAGCCAAAATGTGTCTTTTTTTTTTTTTTTTTTTTTTTTTTTTTTGATGCAGAAAGAATTGAAATGGCTATACAGCTGGAAAAATAAAAGAAAAAGCTGTTATTAATTTTATTTAAAAAAAAAGAAAGGAATTATAGGGGGAAATTCGAAAATCAGGTGATATTTTTTTTATCAAATATTAGCTTTTTCAGTATTTGATTCGGATTATGAAAGATTAGCCTTCTGAAAAAGTTCTACTGGACGGATTTTGATGAGAATTGTATTGTTAGTCAGATGCTATTTCAGGAATGGTTTTAATGTACTACATATTGTTCTACGCTACTTAGTCAAACAGTTGTGTGAAGGTTATACAGTCAGGAGAACCCGATTCCGAAAGATTAGCCTTTTTGAAAGTTTTTACTGGGCGTATTTTTTGCGACTTGCATTGTTAAGTAGATAATTTGTAAGGATGGTTTTAGTATATTTAATATTGTTCTGTTTTAGAATTACGTGGGAAAGTTCTATAATCAGATGAACCCGATTATAAAAGATTAGCCTTTATAAAAACTTCTACTGAATGGATTTTGTTAATTAGTTTGCATTGTTAGTTCGATAATTTTTAGTGATGGTTTTAGTATATTGCATATAGTTTTATCATTCTTTAGCAAACCTTAACTGTAAATGACCAAATAAAAGAGTTGGTCCTTAACAGCTAAAATTTTGGCTGCACATTAGAAAATATAATAGCGCAATCACGTCATTTTTCAGTAATGTGGAAGGATATTCCAGGTAAATATACAGATTGCTTTCAAATACAAGGTCAAATTAAACGATTTATTTTGTTTGTTTCAAGGTTCATTTGTAGAAACTGACCAGCGCAGCGGGCGTAGATTGCTAGTAATTAATAATACGTTTTGTTTTAGATCTTTGTACAGACGAAGAAAAGAAAAAAGATATCCCTCTACTAGCTTTCCCGTAAGTCATCATATAAAAGTGATACTGGTACCATCCGATAAATGATAACGTTTTCTAATGTATGCTATACTTGGATTATGCTTCTCAGATGGTCTACATATTGAAATTGTAACAAATTTTAAAATTTTCAATAATAACGCCTAATTTTGACATCATATTTGGATTCTTCGGTAAATTTTACTTTTGAATGCCAAATGGAAAGCCATTCGATCATGTAGTTTAAAAAATATGTAGATGTAATTTTTTGGAAACCTCATGTTGAATAAATAAGTGTTTAATCGTTGCAAAACAGACGGCGGTGAGGGTAGTTTTTCAAGCATAACATCAAAACTACTCTGTGGAATGAGCTGTAATTTTTGGGTCAATACATTATAAAAAAACTGCGGTAACAGGACCAAGGAGGTAACTGGACCAAAGCCTTTTTTATTAAAATCCGTTGGAGTCTTTTAAGTTTTTGCAGTTGGCAACATTGCAGCGCCATCTGTACTTCTTAAAACTACATGTGTGAGCTCAATCGTTACTTTGCCTTGAATGTGTTAGATTGATGAAAATTTAAGAGGGCTTTTTTTATAAGCAACGTCGATTTGGTGGAATTTCCTCAGTTTTTTATCAAAATATGGTAGTAGTTTTACTAAACAGTCTTTTATTATTTTTTTTAATTAGGCATAAACACATTAATATTACTAGGTATCTATACATATGTACTTCATGTGTCAAATGTAAGACTGGTGTCCCAATTACTCCATAAAAATTTCAAGAATGGGGTAACTGGGACATAATCAGGGATAACTGAATCCCATAAGGCCCAATTATCCCAAAAGTTACAAATAATTCTTCTGGAGTTGCTTTTACTACAGGAAATTATTTTATTCGTTGTTTTTTGCTTTCAATAAAGAAAATTATTTAATACCAATAACTGAACACCCGTTTGTCAAACAAAATTTCTTAAGCGACATAGTCAAACCATGAAATTTTACAGATGAAGAAACGTACATAAGACAAGTGACATTATTAGAGAATTATCGAAACCAATAAAAAATAGCTCTGTTCAATATAAAAACATTTACATTCTCCACAGATTTATAGGACATATCAAACTTTCATTGAGTTAAATAGAAAAGAGAATGAGATGGTGCAGTAAAGTCGAGGGACGAACTTGCGCCTGGCACACGCACATTGGTAATAAAAACGTGAAGTACGTACACCTCGTGTTCATTATTGTACAGAAATCCTCGCAATGACTGCGTCATTGACGGACCCTGTGTTGTTAGTGAAACTGTATTATCAGAATAGTGACAGCGCAGCAACTGCTCTTAGGAGATTTAGGACACTTAAGAATATAAGAAAAGGTCCAATGACGACAGAGGGCCTACAGAAGATGGTTTCACAAAGTACCGTCCATTGTTTTCCTCCCACAGACGATATTCTTTGTTTCTGCTACCTTACAACGCCACCTGTCGGTGCGATTTTAATTTTTTTTAACCATGCCAAAAAATACCCATTGCTTTGGGAGCATACTGATTAAATTTCAGGTCATTTGGATCAGTGGTTCTTTTGTTATAGTGTTTTACTTTCACAACTTTAAAAAAAATCACCCTGTACTTACTTACCCGTTTGTTTACAGATTTTCTTGTTCATTTTTTTCCCTAAAATACCCCTATAACATTTTTACTTAATACTTATACTAAAGTGCATAAGTAATTACTTAATTCTTATGTTTTTTGTATAAATAAACGTAATAACTACGCATTTGGTGCGTTTTCAAACACCTTGACAGAAAAGTATTTCTTACAACACACTTTAGTTGATATATAGTTTACATGATCTACCTGGCTTAAAAAATTTTAAGCTATTTATATTTTTTGAACATGTCCTGATACCCCAGTTTAAGCAAAACGAACGACTGTGGAACACAGATCTATCTGGGCTTCTTGCACCATTTTTAAGGGGTATCTGAACCCATAGAGAAGGAAAGATGAAATGTACGTATATATTTTTTAAATTTTGAGACAGTAAGATGTAATTTTGAAAATATCTGTTTGATAGAGTGCACCGAATTGAACACATTTACAAAGGTTCATACTTCAATTCAAAATGAACAATGGCTTCTAGAAGCTGAATTGCTAGAAACTCCAGAGTCACAATGTAAAGTTGTGACCCAGTTGCTTCAGGTAACCTTATGCTTATTATTGTATACACTACCATTTTTTTCCTGGTGTAAATTAGACATTATAGTTGTAAGTTTTCCCATGTAAGCTCGAATACAAATTAGTCAAGCTTTAAATTTGGTTATACAGAAATTATTGGGACAAATAAGGATTAAATACGAAACGCTTATGGAATATTGTGTATTAAAACTGCTTTATTTAAATATTCGTATGATGTATACATTTTTTGAGGAAACACTTTTTATTTTAAGAATGATTATACATCAAAACTAATATCAAAGTTCATTTAAAGATAAGTCAGATTAAATTAGTAAAAGGAATTTAGATAGTAGAATAAAATCCCATGTATACGACATATTTTGATGTTTTATTGAACGTCAAAAATAGCAACAACCACAAAACAAATATATCTTAATAATAACTCTAGCAGAAAAATCGATGATCTTTTCGTTGAATTATTAATGTTTGTTTCGTCATGTACCTTCTTTGAATCGATATTTAAATATGATCACTTATAGGGACAAAAGTAATATTTAAATAATCTTATTTTCAAGTGAAATACAGCTGAAAGCTATTAAGCTAATACTGTAAGTACTTCCGAGCACTAATAACTATTTACATTTATATTTTTAATTATTGTTTTCAAAATGTAAAATAATGTGTTGTATAATGAGAGAGCCGTAAATATTCCTAAAAGTCGAATAAAAAATAAAAAAATCATATTGTATTAAGGAATTGATTTAAAGAACCCTTATCATATAACTAAGTACATAATCTTGGCAAATAATACTGTTGACAAAATCTGAAAGTTCCCAAAAGCGGGTATAATTCATTAGTAATGTTTACAGTAACATATCTTTAATTAAAGGAAAACAATATTTTAACTTAAAATTTTAAATCCCTGCGTTGGGAAACTTTAACGGTATAGCTGTTTGTTAAAAACATAAATTTTCGTTATGATGCAGATGCGTGCATAAACAGAAATTAGGTAGCATTTTCAGCGCACTTTTTACATCTCTATATAACTTCTACAGGTGGAAACTATTTCTTCTATAAAACTATTTTACAAAAGGAGTAGATATTATAAAGTAAGAACATGTCCGTGAGTAACGCTGACATCATATTGACGGTGGCAACACCTGAACAATAAATTTCGATTTTACTGCAATTGTTTTAACTTCTAGACATCGTAAAATTTAAATTTTTACACCGTCGAATAAGAAAACAAATGTTCTTTCAAATGCAATTTGTTTGAAAACTGTATCTCAAATTACTGATACGTTATGTTTTTTAAAAGTTTATTAGCGAGTTTTTTTTTAAATATATCTCTATCGCGGGCAGTCCAATTACGATTGATTAAGTCGTTTACACTGAAAACAATATAAAATTTCAGCGTTTGTTTCCTGCTAATATCCTATAACGAAATTATAATTTCATCAATAAACAAATAAAAAAATATAAATAAAACACAAATTTAGCATACATGTAATCGAACAGAAATTATCAGAATCAAAAAAGTTGTCGCAAGTAGCGAAATCTTTGGCGATTTCTTCGGCTATTAATTTCTGGCATGCCGTTAAATAAAAGTATAAATTTCAAAACTTTATTTGAATGTTTTTGGAGTTGTTAGTGAACAATTTCAAAAGGTATAAAAAATGTACAAACATCTATTAGAGTTTGCAATTTATACTAATAAAAGAACGATGTGTCTGTGTGTGTTTCCGCAATGGCTAAGAAAATCTATTGCAAGTAGAGGTCATAAAATTTGGATGAGGCTAGTCCAAGGCAGGGCCGAATGCACCTGATGCTTAGATATTTCATTTTGTATTACCAAGATATTAATTATGAACCAAGATATTAATTAAAAACCATAATGAACATCGCAAAATGGCGCGCTGCCGCTGATGGCGATGGATTACGAAGCTTTCTGCTAATACACCAGTGTTCAATAGCAGAGATGATAGGACGGGTGAAAACCTTTTTTTTCGCGTTTTTTGAAGATCGCATCGGCTTCACTATTCAAAATACGAAAAAACAAAAAAATACGCGCTTAACTTTCGCACTTTATCTTTTCTAACTGTGTAATTCGTGTAAAATAATGGGAATATTAAACCTTTCAAAAAGTGTTTTAGAAACTTATAATTCGTGATTTTTTGCGTGTTTCCAAGCGGGGATCGGTTTAACTTTTCAAAATACGGAAAAATGAAAAATATCCACTTAACCAGTTTATTTGTTTCTCTCTAACGGTGTAATCCGTTTAAAAAATATTAATGTTAACCCTTTAAACCCCCCTTTTTTCATCAATGTTTAAAAATCTGCATCGACTTTGGAAATCACAATACGATGAAACAAAAAACACCAATCTATTTCTGCGTACATTTTCTTTAGAACGACGTTTTCAGTTTAAAAAAATATTAATATTAATATTTTCAAAAGAATGCATTTTCGGAAGTCCCTTTCGCGAATTCCGTCTTTTCAGTAATGTTTGAAATTCTGCAACCGCTATTTTTCATCAAAATACGAAAAAATAATAAACATCCACATAACCATCGTACATTTGCTTCTAAAATGACGTTTTCGATTTAAAAAATATTAATATTAACCCTTTGAGAAAACAAATCCTTTACGAAAGTCACTCTCGATATTTTGGATTTTCTGCAATATTTAAAAATAAACATCGGCACTGAAAAAAAAAATTCACACTTAACCAGCGTACAACAACGACGGCTTTGCTTTAAAAAAATATTAATATTAACCCATTTGAAAAAATATTTTCTGGAACTCACGATTTCACCAGACTTTCTCTTTTCGATCATGCGTTGTGAGTGATTTGATATTTGAGACAACTTCTGAATTTTTCAACCAATATTTTTACAACTAAATATCAATATTTTAGCACAAAAATGATACACAGGCTTCGAAAACACAATATATCTGATAAAAATTAGAAAGCGTCTGAACATTAAGAAATTAACGGCAATTGTTTACATAGTCATCGGATACATCCCTAACTATTATAAAGAAGGAAGTTTGTGTGTTTGTGTGTTGGCGCCCTGTGTTCTGAAGAGACCGCTGCACGCAGAGTTACAAAATTTGGTGGGAAGGTACTTCTAAGCATGTAGTTTTGCACCTTGAAGCCCGATTTTAGAATTTTTGAATATATTTTTTTTAATTTAAATTTGTATGATATTTTTAGCATTTTTTTCACTTTTTGCTGCAATTTTTTCGTATTAGTAACAGGAATCCGGTTCCAATCTTTTAGTCTAATATAGTAAATTTTATCCTCTTTTCAATAAAGTTTATTCGGAATTCATACAGCATTTTTTGAATTTTTGGCGATTTTTTTCTTTCGACACTAAGAAATTTTGCTTGATTGGTTTGGTGGTTGCTTCCATTTTGACCTCAGTTACGCTCAGAATCGCCACTTTTTTTTTTCTCTTTTTAGCTTGGAAAGAGTTGATAATTCTTTACAAATAAAAAATCATGATTTTAAAAGGGAAAGGCGGTTATTAATTATCCCGATTTGGATTTTTTGATTAGATTTTTTGATTTAATTTTTATGAGATTTTTAATTTTCTTTTTCATGTTTTGCAGCGTTTTTTGTTTCAAATGACGCCATGAAACGATCACTAGAAGTCAAACACCGTTGGTGGGCAGTTGTGATTGGTAGCTGATAGGATTATAGGCACAGCTGGAAGTCAACCGGGCAATTGTGATTGGCAGATGAAAAGGTCGTCAGTTGATTGCAATTCGAACAGCGAGTTGTGCATTTTTCGTGATTTGTTTTATGCGTTGCTTAGCGTTTTTTCACGTACGTGACGTCATTTATGTATTTGATTTTAGAAATCGGCAACGATAATTTACTGTTTTCGTATGTCAAAAAAAAAAAAAAAAAAAAAAAGTCTCTTTGTTTCTGTTTCAAAAGTTAATGATAATTCCTAATTTTTTAACATCGTTGGTTTAATTCTGTGTTGGGGGGGGGGGATGTCCGGTTGTAATTTAAATATTGCTTTAATGTTCTGGTCGAAACTTCCTCATTCCCCCCTGCCTCCAAAATCAGAACTTTTTTTAGTCCGATTCAAACGAAATCTTTTCTCAGGTCCCCAAGATACTAGATAAACTTCGGTTGGTTACCACTATTTCTGAACATTAATCTTCAGGGAGGGGTATTTTCTCGGCTTCTATGGGCCCAATTTCAACGAGAATTTGTTCATTCAACTTAACACAAACTAATTAAGATATAAATAACTAATTCAGATTCAGATTTGGCGCCACCTGTCGGTAGAAAATCGAACTAAAAGATTTTGCAGCGCATGCGTAGAACGCCTGCTATGCAGTGTCGTAGGCAGCAGGGACACGTGCAGGAGTTTCGATCAGAAAGAGTTTTATTTAGAATAGAGTGCGCCCCTAGCGGTGGGAAATGGTGCTAAAAGATTTTGCATTTAAAATTGGTCCGATTTAAAAAAAATGGCCCGATTTCAACGAGAATTGATTCATTCAACTTAACACGTTCTAATTAAGATATAGATAACTAATTAAGACAGATTTGGTGCTCCCTAGTGGTGGAAAGTGGAACTAAAAGATTTTTAGCGCGTGCACAGCACGCTTCCATACGGTGCCATAAGCAACGAAGACACGTGTCGGAATTTCGTTCGGAAAGAGGTTTATTTAAAACAGAGTGCGTCCCCTGGCGGTAGAAAATGTAATTAAAAATTTTTGCATTTAATCTTGGTCCGATTCGAACAAAATCTTTTCTAACATTCTTCCGAGGACTCCCAGGTACTAAATAAAATTCGGTCTCACTTCTTCTGTCCTTGGTTACCACCATTTATGAATATTAATATCCAGGGGGGGTGATTTACTTTCTCGGGTTCTATAGGCCCGATTTCAACGGGAGTGGGTTCATTCAACTTAACATGAACTAATTAAGACATAGATTTGGTACCCCCTTGCGGTGGAAAGTGGAACTAAAAGATTTTTCATGCGTGCACAGGACGCCTTCTACACGGTGCCGTAAGCAGCGGGAACGAGTGCCGGAGTTTCATTCGGAAAGAGGTTTATTTAGAACAGAATGCTGCACCTGGTGGTGGAAACTGGAATTAAAAGATTTTGCAGCGTGTACGCAGCACGTCTGCTATACACGGTATCGTAGGCAGCGGGGACATGTGTCGGAAATTTGTTTAGAACAGAATGCATCCTTTGGCGGTGGAACTAAAAGATTTTCCTGCGCGTGCGCTGAAAATGGCTATTTTTATTGAAGCCGCAAAAGAAAGTTACCAATTTGATAATCACAGACAACGAAATGGTTTCATTTTCACTCATCCTGGAGCAGGTGTTGCCAGATTGGGGATTTTGTCCCCATTTTGAGGAATTTTTAGCCTCCGGGGGAAATTTCTGGGGGCAAGTTATTAGTGGGGAAACGTTTGGGGAATATCAACATTTTTAAAAGAAAACTTAGGGATTATTTCATTATTTCATGTATTCGGGTTAAAATTTATTTTTAGTCACCTGACAACACTGGATCTGGATTCGTCGATTACACGTGTTTTAAGTTCTACTATATTATGCATTTAATTGCAATAGCTACTTATCTTTTCTTAATTCATATTATTTTCTTCAAAAAAAAAATAATTGATCACAATAAAAAGAGCGATTTGCAAGTTCGTTTTTTTTTTTCGTAAATGAGGATTTTTTTTTCTTTTTAAATTCTCGATTTGAGGAAACAATTTGAACTTAAATTGGTTAAATATATTTATAGTGGTAAATTTAAAATTTAAAATTTACTTTTTTGACTAAAAACAGATTAGGGGACTTTTTCGGGAAAAAATTAGGGTACTTTTTCGCTATTTGGGAAACATTTTAAAATTTTTGGGGAATTTGACTTTTGACTGTCTGGCAACACTGTCCTCGAGTATTAAGAAAAGTATTGTGGGTATTGAATCGAAACTCACAGTCTGTACGTAGTTTATTTTTCTGATTCGAAAAATGCAAATTTTGTGAAAATCCGACGGTAACCTATTGTGAACTCTCTGAGCGTTTTGAAAAAGGGTAAAATTGTAATGTTGTTTTCTCTTATTTTGTTTTAAATGCTAAAAAAATATGATTCTTTCAGCATTATAAATATAACTTAATTACAAATATGAATGTAACCCTTGAGAGTATTAATCATTCTTCAATGTTTTGAAAATTCATTAAATCTATAAAATTATATTATCTTAAACATTGCATATATTGCAGTGAAACCTGGAGCTTAGTGAACGGAATATTACGTTCCACACGCTTAGAGGGTTAATTTTGACCAAAAACTGACCCGCTTTGAATCAAACGATCCAGACATTTGAGGGGCTAATAATGAATTTACTTCCGCTTCGTGGTCCATCTCTCTATTTAACTTCCAAAGACAAAGAGCTACCAGAGGAATTGTTTCGCGTAGCGATTTTTACAGTGATTTCGTGTTTCGTATTATTTTTTGACGAATCGGACAACGCCGAGCGGATCTGCAAGTAGTTTATATAACACTGGGTCGGAGGCCCTTTACTTAGTTTGGCAAGATTTTCATCTAAAATATAAAATAAAAAAAGTCGAGGGTGCACGCTGCCGAAGTCAGGGGGGGGGGGCTTAACATTAGGTTTGTATGGAAATATTTTCGTTTTAAAATTTAAATATCCATCACTGATTTTAGGTATATTTAAGGTTATTATCACCGACCCGGGCTACGCTGGTCTTTCGCTTAAAAATATAAAACCAAAACAGACCAGAACGTACTTCGCACTCTCTGTGTACGTTGCCGAAAGCAGTAAGGACCCCACCACTAGGTTCGTTTGGATAGATTTTCATTTAAAAATTTAAAATCATATAAATTCGGAAGTGTACGCTGCCAAAGGTAGCGACGCGACGCCCCCAACATTATGTTCATTTGGAAAGATTTCCGTTTAAATATATAAAATCATTCAACACTGATTTTAGGTTTATTTAAGCTTATTATCACGGACCAGGGCAACGCTTGGCGGGTCACCTAGTTTTAAAAAAATATTTTCACCTATATTCTGTAACCGTGGTAGCACGGGTTGGACTCCCTAGTGTTGAGTAACGAACAGGGGGCACTACGGGCACTACGGATTGATCTTTGCGACAACCTTTGAGCGAACAATTTTTTTTTTCAAATAACTCTCTTAAAAATTCAAAAAATTGAAAACTTAGGCCACATAAGTACTGAACTATCAAGAATGTTCGAGAACACTTGCGGTGAAGTTCATAGGTCTTCAACCATCCCCAAAAGCATAAATTGTTTTACACAGGAAAACAGTTTTAAGACTCTATATATTATTATCAAAGAATAAATAATATAATACATATGTTTTTTTGAAAATTTTTGTCACGATTACTTGTTAATACTTGACAGTACTTTGAATTTGTTAGCACATTTTTTAAATTAAAGAAAGTACATCTCAAAAAACATCTTAGACAAAATTTTATTTAAAATAATAAAAATTTAAGAAACTTCTAAAAAACCTTAAAGATTAAGTCGTAAATATCTATACCAAGGATGTAAGCCTTGAATTTGTAATTTTGCTAAAGTCATAAACCTTGAAACGAATAAAGGGATTGTCAAAGAAATAAAACATTGCAGAGTAAAATTTGCGAGTCATTCTCATAAGAAAAATTCTAAATTATTACAGCAGAACATTTTTTGAATTTGTTAGAAAAAATTTTTTGTATAAAAAAAGTACGACGTAAAAAAAAAAAAAAAATCTTAGGCAATTTCAAACTCATATCTTCTAAACAAACAATCAAGATTAAGTCGCAGAAGAATATACCAAGGATTCAAGCCTCGAATGTATAATTTCGCTGAGTCACATACCTTGAAAATAATAATAGGATTGTCAAAATGAAATCATTGCAGAGTAAAATTTGCGAGTCATTCTCATGAGAAAAATTCTAAATTATTACAGAAAAAAATGTTTTGAATTTGTTAGAACATTTTTTAAATAAAAAAAGGGCGTCGTAAAAAAACATCTTAGGCAATTTCAAATTAATGTCTTCTAAAAAACAATCCAGATTAAGTCGTAGGTGACTATACCTAGGATTCAAGCCTCGAATGTTTAATTTTGCTACAGTCACAAACCTTGAACATAATAATAGGATTGACAAAGAATGAAAACATTGCAGAGTAAAATTTGCGGGTCATCCTCAAGAGAAAAATTCTAAATTATTACAGAAGAAAATGTTTTGAATTTGTTAGAAAAAAATTTTTAATTTAAAAAAGTGCGTCGCAAAAAACATGCAAGATTAAGTCGTAGATGACTATACCAAGAATTAAAGCCTCGAATGTTTAATTTCGCTAGAGTCACAAACCTTGAACATAATAATAGTAGGATTGTTAAAGAATGAAAACGCCGCAGAGTAAACTTTGCGTATCATTCTCATAAGAAGAAGTCCAAATTATTACAGGAGAAAATGTTTTATTTTAGGCCAGTAGCCTTTATTTTGGTGAGTAGTTAATATTATATTACAATCATCAATGGGTATCATTTCTGAAAATTGTAAAATGTAATAATCGCATGTAGCATAAAGATATCATAAACATTTATAGCAAATATAATCCTTATGCGTTTCCTATCGGTAACATGCAAATTCAGAAATTCTTACTGTTCTCCCTCTTGCTGTCCTAGTAAGGAAAGTTGTTCTTAATAAAAGTATGTAGTGGTCTAGCAACTATCTTATAAAAGGTTTCTAGTTTTGTGAATGCGAACGTGTCATCAACATTTAATCTGTGTTCGAAACAGCGACATCTGCACTTTATTTTTCTCTAATTTTCCGAAGTATTTTTGGATTTCTCGGTGTTTTCGGTTACTGTTTTTTGCTGTAAGTTTATACAAATTTAGCTTCTTTGATCGATCTGCAATGTATAAAAGGTGAAGCGAAAGATTGTGTCGTTGGATTTGGTCGAGTCCTGCCATCTTGGTAAAAGGCCTGCGTCGACGAAGTAAAGTTGTGATTTCGACACGTACTGAGTGGAATCAAATCTTGCCGTTCGGGTAAGAGACTTTGAATAGTAGTTTAAAATAAAACTCTTCGGCAACCACGGGTTGCTAAATTCAGTAGAATTCAGATTGCATGAACGATTTTCAAGTAATTTTTGCATTACAGCTAAAGCCACACGTGAGTTTAGAGTTCGATAGTGACTTGAGCTGCCAATGATCTTATTCGTTAAGTGCAATTTTGACATTTAGTAATCGTCTAGTTGTTTTCAGTGAAAATTGAGTTAGTGACAGATCTTTGTTTATCGCCATATACCACAGACTAAATTCTTCAAGTGACTCTACCATACTCCTTGCCCGCTTAGCTTAAATAAAGTAGTTTTAAAACTTGAAACTGAGTTATGAGACTGATTTACAAGGTAGCGGCCTTGCCGGGTATGCCACAACTAGATACAGAAATAATGTCTTTTTAGTGTTTTACTGGAACGTAAATACTAAAAAAAAAGCAATTTTTCTAGAATAATGCAAATATGACATCCGTATGGTTAAAAACATACCAAGATAAGTATGGTATTCATATCTGTACTATCAAAACATTTTAAATTTTACTTAAGCTGAAAAAAAATCCTTTTTACTTAAGAATTGCCGTTAAAATGCTAGAAATAAAGTTCTAACGAACACTCTACAACACAAGAATAAATCTACACTTTAATTAATCATTAAAATTAAATTAAAAACAAGAGGGGAAAATTCTGCTATAAGGCCGAATATAGATTGCCACACACGGCTTTTATTTAAAAAATAAATAAACTAGCTGTAACTCAGAATAAAAACGCAATGACAACAAACAATTTTAAAATATCTAAATAACAAATAAAAATTCCCCTGTTAAAGTGTTGAGTTGTTCAATAAACATTCGATTTAGAAAAATATTTTTCTACCACTGAGCAATTTTTTTTAATGAAATTTAATTCATGCTGCTATGGCAGCAGACGATAAAACGATATCTTTGGAATAAGGGAATAAATAGAAGAAAAATTTTTGTTGATGTTTGTGATAAAATGTTTTTCTTTATTTTTTAAAAATGTATATACATAATTCACTTTTATATTTTAACAGAATAATAAGTTTACTATAATTCGTTACTCATGATATGGCCAGTATACACGATACACGTCGAGCCACAATGCCTTTATCATTATCTTTTTACGCGTAAAAGTTTCGCTACGGTACTCCATTGTGAAGTTTTGTAATTTTTGAAATCTAATATTTGAAAAACGACATAATCATTAGATTTGAAATTTATATCAAGAAAAATACAATTTTTTTACCATTCTAACGCAGTTTGTAAAACAATTTTGTGACAAATACTTTTCGAGTTATTAATTTTTTAAGTAACTTCAAATGTTTTATTTTCCGAGATTAATCTGTGGCAACGATGGATTGCTGTGACTTTTCATAAACATGAAAAATGATAGAGATTGAAAGAATAAGCCACCCTGTGTGTGGCTAATAACTTCCTTATAGTAAATTATTTGCATGGTATTTGAAAAATAGACATTGAATATGTATTTACGACATAATTTCCAAATCTTTAGAAAAGTACCAACATGTTTGAAACCTTTATTAGTGCTTGACATTTCTTTTGAATGGCGTCCTCTATTTTCTTACATTTTTTTCAAAACGTCATTATAAACTTGGTCGTCCACTTTAATGTCTTATTAATGGATTCTCTTTTAATAAATTAGTACATAATTTTTTTAATTTCTTATAATTTTAAAGAAAAATCTTTTTATTCCTTTTTCTGGAAGATTCAAAATTAACCATTAATGGAATACATTTAGAAAATTATATTTGAATTACTTCTTATAATATGAAGAAAGAAATATTTTTAACGAATTCAATTTACTTACAATAAAATATCGTCTGCGCGTAAACTTCGAGATTCGAATGTTTTTTCAATAATAAAAGTATCATAACATTATTAAATAAATAAATGAAAAATTTATCCTCTTTTAACATGCGAGGGTCATTATAAAAATATTAAATTCTGTTTTTGACTCATTACAGTTTCAAATTTTTATACTATTATTATTAGAAAAGGAAATGTTTTATTTCATGCCAATAAGCTTCTATTTCTGTTCAAATAGATATTCAAATCATCAATGGACATAATTTCGGAAATACAATGCAACGTCATTTATATTTATATATATTTATGTATCACATGTAAACATGTATAGTAAATGTATTTCTAAAGCATTTTGTATTGATAATTTGTAAAATATGCACTATATGCACTAACATTCTCCATATTGTCGTTGTAAGGTTTATTTAATATAACAATATAAAAACAAAGTACATAGACTGTTTTACAAGAACATGTGTTTGTTTGTTAAAATTAAAGAACTTTAAATGTCTCGTTAGAAGGCGGCTCGGATTCCCCTCCGATTTAAATTGAAATGAAATGAATTACGAGTGTGAAAATATAGAATTGTGATGTGAAAGCAACCTGAGTGTTCACACTTTGTTTACTGTCATTTTGTGTTTTAAAATAAATAAGACTCTTCAAGTAAAACATATTTAGCGTGCTTATTTCAACACAACTTGTAAATGGCGAAAACACAAATTTTCTCGTATGATACGAATATATTACTTCGGAAAGTTTCCATAATTGTGTACCATCGAAAACAATTTAAATTTTAGTTATAACTACTGAAATCAATGCGAATTCTTATTACTTTTATTCTAAAATTGTTTCGTTAAAACGCTAAAATTAAATTAATACCGTAATCTATTATTTAAACTGACTTGAAAAAATAGCCCCTATATTTAAATTATACTCACGACATTTAAAAAAGAAATTGAATATTAAATTACTGCATAAATTCCAAATCACTGGAAAAATGCCAACATGTTTGAAATTGTTATTAGTGCTTGACATTTATTTTGAAGGACATTCTCTGTTTAGTTATCCCGTTTTCCTAGCACCATTAAACCTTTTTCACCCATTTTAATGTCTTATTAATGGATTCTCTTTTAATTATTACAACACTCTTCTAATTTTGTGTAATGTTAAAAGAAAATATTTTTTAAATTTTTCTGACCGATACCGAACTAACCATTAATGGAATAAATTTAGGGAGTTATATTTGAACTACTTTTTGTAATATGCTAAAAGAAATGTTTTTAAACAAATTCAATTTAATTACAGAGAAATATCGTCTGTACGAAAACTACAAGATTTTAACTTTTTTTTTTCTTTGATAAAGGTAATAAAAATTTAAAAAAAAATATCCCGTTTCTAGCGTAACCATTAAAAAAATATTAAGTCGTGTTTTTCAATTATCGCAATTATCGCAATTTCGATATTCATTTGTATTATTATTACAAAAGAAAATGTTTTATTTTAAACCAGTAAGCTTTTAATTCTGTGGTTAAGAAATAATATTCAAATTATCAATGAGAATCATTTCGGATACACAATGCAACGTCAGAATCACATGTTTGTATATTTATATATCAATTTATGTATATTTATATATCACATGTAAACATTTATAGCAAATGAATTCCTAATATATTTTCTATCGATAACATGCAAATTTAAAATCATTTACTATTCTTCATTCTATTGTCATTCTAACAAAAGTTATATTTAATGAAATTCTATGCAAAAACAATGTCTGTTTACTGTTTTAATAGAAAATGCATATGACAAAAAAGCAATTTTTCTCGCATGATACGAATATAATATTCGTATCTGCGAAAATCTACTAGGACCGTGTACCATTGAAAACATTTTTAGAAATTCTGAAATAGATAAAACATCCTTTCCTTTAAAAAACTGACTTTTGAAGTGAATTTTGAAAAATTGTCCTTTTATTTAAATTATCGTTATGCCATTTGAAAACAAAATAGGACTGGATATTCATTTGCCGCTTAAAGTAGGAATCACTGGAAAAAGAAAACATGTTTGACACCTTTATTAGCGCTAACACTTCTTTTGAAGGAATGGCTGTTGACATTGGCTCTATTTCGTTGTCCTTTGCATTTAGCATCCTTTAAAGTATTTTAGTCTATTTTAATGTCTTATTAATGGATTCTCTTTTAATAAATTATTACAGCACTTCTCTAATTCTGTATTATGTTAAAGAAAAATGTTTGTGGCATTTCCAGACTAACTATTAATTAAAAAAAATTGGGTAGTTATAACGAACTATTAAATGTGGAAAGAAATATTATATATATCCATGACATTTGAAAAAATAAACTGAATATTTATTTACTGCATAAGTTCAAAAAAAATTCCAGCATGTTTGGAACCTGAATTGGTTCTTCACGGCATCCTCTACTCAGTTACCCTTTTTTTCCTACGGTCATTTAAAACTGTTTCAGCTATTTCAATCTCTTATTGTTGTACCCATCTTCTTGCTGTTCTCACAAAAGCAATTTTTAATAAAATTCTGTACTACAAAGATTAATGTATGTTTACTGTTTTAGTATAACATGTGTAAGAGAGAAAATATATTTTTCTTGCACAATACGAATATAATGCTCGGACCTTCGAAAACACATCAATATTTTATATCATCGAAAAGAGTTAGAACTTTTCTTAAAAGAAAAACACCCTTTCCTCTAAATAATTGCCTTAAAATTGCTAAAAATAAATCCATACCTTCGATTTATCATTAAACATAATTAAAAAAAATATTTCTTACATTTAAATTAGCGTCATGCCATTTTAAAAAAGAAGCTCAACATTTATTTAAGGCATAAATTATAAATTCCAAATTACTGGAATAATGCCAAAATGTTTGAAACCTTTAATAGTGCTTGACATTTCTTTTGAAGGTCGTCCTCTATTTAGTTACCCTTTTATCCTAGTGTCATTTAAAACTTTTTCGTCCATTTTAATGTCTTATTAATGGATTTTCTTTTAATAAATTAGTACAACACTCTTTTAATACTGTAAAATGTAAAATAAATTCTTTTTATCCATTTTTGAGGTGATTCTGAACTAATCGTTAAAGGAATAAATGTAGGAAGTTATATTTGAATTACTTGTTGTTAAAATGTGGAAAGAAATACTCTTAAACGAATTCAATTGAATTACAATATGGTTAACATGAAACTACAAGATTTGTGTATTTTTAAATATAATAATCAATTATAACATAATATTATGGAATAAACATATGCCATAAATCCCCCATTTTAGCGTATAAATGGCCGTTATAAATATTTTAAATTATGCTTTTGATTTATTGCAATTCTAATTTTCTATATAAATTTGGATTTTTTCTAAATGTCTCACAAATAACAATTTTGAGCATTATTTTATACAAAAGCGCTTATTGTAACGTCTTAAGACATACTTCATTATCACGGTGTTTGTGATATGTAGATTCCTTTGACAAATCTTATGTTGTCAACAGTTTTAAGATTGTTTGTTCTAATTACTAAATTGACTTTGCATAGCATTAAACTTATTTTACATAAAATAGTCAAATTTAACATATTTACTTTTTATTATAAATATACATATTAATACTTTTCAGACAATTGATGCATTACGTGCAGAATAATACTCACATAATACATTAATATGACTTTTTTTTATACATAAGCAATCGTAACTGATTAAAATGACCAATTTCTGAAATATAACTTGTATTTTCTCAATAACAAAAATAAATATTTAATAAAATGTGGAATTGTAAAACATTTTTTAAATAATAAAAACCTATTTTAAAAACATTAACATAATGTTAACCGGTCAGTAGAATCCTCGTGTTTGCATAGCTGCCAACTTTTATGTTTTTGTGTTACCAAAAATATTGAAAAATAATTTTTGATTTTTTCATTCGCAAATTTCTGAGACTAATTAAGGCAAATCTGACTCATAGGAAGCTAAAATTTCATTGTCTGGTTCTAGAATCTGGCTTTGTACCTATATAAGAGCAAAATTTCGACCACAGTCTGAGCAGTTCCCTGACATTCCTGAATAATTTGGCTTCAAGTTCACACTCCACTGCACATCAACTGCTTAGGGTGGTTGAATACATTCATGATGGATTGGACAATTCTAGGTATGTTGGTTCGATTTTTATTGATGTCTCAAAGGCATTTGAATCTGTTTGGCTTTCTGACCTAATCTACAAACTACTTAAATTAAAAGTTCTTACTGCTCATGTTCGTTTAGTTTTTAGGCACCTTCGTTGTATTCTGCGTTCGCTACATGAATATCATTTTCATACATACCGCGGGGCATACCATAGGGTTCTAAATTGTATCCCTGGCTTTACAAAGCTTATATTTTCGATATCCGAACTGTTCCATATACGTTATAGGCTTTTTATACCGGCGACACTACTGTGATGGCTTGTGATAAGTACTTTCATTTTATGTACGAACATCTTCAACATCATATCCGTAAGTTGGAAAATGTTTTCACTAAATGGCATATCAAAATTAATCCTTCTAAGTCTCCGGTAGTCATATTTCCTGTAACCTTTCTATCCCTCCCCAATTATATTTTGACGGCTCATTCGTTAGTTTTGGACGTATTAAATATCTGGGTGTTTATTTAGACAGCACTCTCCCTTGACGCAAAAATATCGAATAAAGTGTACAAACATTTTATAATTGTAAACGGGGACTTGCTCATCTTCTGTATAGTAATGAAATGAATATGGAAAATAAAATACTGTTGTTTAAGACGGTGCACCGTCCCATACTTCTCTGTTGTGCGCAGATCTGGGGCTCAGCGGCGGAAACCCAACCTATAAAAGAAACAGTCTAAAACAGGACGCTTACGCTGTTACCACACGGATGACCGTACGATATGAAGTATATGCTATTGCCTCTCGAGCTACACTTTCACGCTGCAACTAGGGTTATTTTCCCTATTGAAAGTTATCTGCTAATGTAAGGAGAGGGCGTAATATTTGGAGAGTAATTGCAGCAGGTGTTTTAATATTTAGTGTAGAGTTCGACTGATACACAGGAAGCATTATCGCGTACTAACATTTTATATATTGCAGTTTCTTTTCGTGTCTGTGCTATATATATAATATTGTGATCATTTTACTTAAAATTCCAAGATTATAAAAACAGTACTCTCACTAATATAACCTTTAAATTTTAAATTATAGAGTACATATCTTCACTTTACGTTTTTCATTGCCTGTAAATGTTAAGAATTCTGAACTATTAGTATTAAGTGATTTAGAAAAAAATAGTATATTAAAACTAGTTTTTTGTCACATGTATTGGAACCGCACAATATCGCTAAGCCGAAATCTGTAACGCAAAGAAAGATGTTAAATTAAGTTTTAGTTATTTTGCCAAAATCGCTATTATTACATTTTTAGTTAATATATTCTACATATTTTAAATGTAATTCATGTTACATATTGAATATAATATAAAAATGAAATACGTAATAGAATTTAGATATAGTTCCCACTCTTTTGCAGTTTTTTCTTCCTTGGTTTTGATGATTTTAATCATTTTTCGAAAGTTTAAATTAATTTGATATTTTCATATATATTGTGTACATTCCTGGGGTGGGCGTTATACCCTCTACTAACTCTGCCGCAAATCATTATAAAAATGTCACAAGTAACAATAGATTAGTAATAACATCTAATGATAATGCTGTACATGAATTTTGCTGCGGGGGGTGGGGGATGGTTGAAGTTACGTATAGCAACTGTAACATATTCTAAAACTTTTAGTACTAAACACTAATTTCGACATCATATTTTTTTGTAAATTTTATCTTCGTGTATCAAACTGAAAGTCACTCGTTAAAGTAGTTTAGAAATTACGCTGATTTTATGTTTGTACCTTCTAATGTTAAATAAATGTTCGATCGTTGCAAAACAGATTACAAGACAAGTTCTTTTTAGGCATAACTTAAAAATTATTTGGCGGAATGAGTTTTAATTTTGGGTTTGCATATTTGAAAATTCTAGAAATCTATTTCTGTTTGGAAAGTTTTAGTTACAATTCATTTTTGTTTTCGAAAATATATAAATTTTAATTCTTTTTTTGTTTTTAAGGGAAGCAAAATATTTTAACTGGAGGGGTTGTTTTTTTTTGTTGTTGTTGTTGTTGTTTTGTTTTGTTTTGTTTTGTTTTTTTGGGGGGAGGGTTATATGCATTATTTATTATTAATACAAAATAAAAAAGGGCACATTTTACTTAACAAATTGAAACACATATAAAGGTTTAAAATTTATACACTGCTAGGAGGGGAGAAACAAAACTTTAGGGTGGTTGAAATTCACTAATTAAAAAGGAAAAATAGACTGAAAAGGACATTATCACCCACATACATTAAATACAACAATCCAATATGAAGTGAAAAATTAGCCGGACCCAGGAATCGAACCTGGGTCCACAGCGTTCCAGCTTATCGCTCTGAGCGCTGAGCTACTCCGGCTGATACTGAATTTGCAATTTTTCACTAATAAACCATGTTGGAGAGAAAGTCGCCAAACCATCTAGCAGACAGCCTTGGATGATCGAACAACTGTGAATATATTTTTACTATTCCACCGATTTACGAATAAATATGTGTGTCTGTATAATAGTTGTATATCTTTAAAAAAATATTATCAAGATTGTTTTAAAAGAAAATTATTAAAAGGTAAAATATAATTAACTATAAATAGCTGCTAGATTAAATTTTCATTTATTAAAATTTATTTTTCTAAAAGTATAAGAATATTTTCTGCCCCCCCCCTCCACTACAAAATTTGGATCCTTTTGGATTCTGATTCATGCAAAAAGGAGGCAATAATTTGTATTGCAATAAAATACCTTGATGCATGTTTGCTTGCATTTTTATCTTTGGCGACATAATTTGGCAACAAGTACGAAATAACGCCAAATATAGCTGCTGAAAATAGTTAAACTAATACAGTTTGAGAAGTAAATAAGTGACTACGACAGTACAACTATAACATATAGCAAATAATATAAGGAATTGAAACAAAATAATCGCAATAAATAACTTTAAATTAGTAAATAAAGTTCTTATCGGGAATGTAAATAACGACGAACTCCGAAGAGGCAATCGACGCATATGTAATTCCTTAATTACAAAATAACTGCACATTTTTAAAGTTCTTTTCGTGTATAATTGGTCCCTGTGTTACTAAAGATTTGCTTTTTTCTTAATTCTTCTGTATTTTTGGTTTCAATACTTGCGACGACCACGCTAAACGTAAGATGTTGGCTTACTGACTGTGGCCATCTTGGAATTTTAGAGAGCTCTGATTGGTAGATTTCGAGCTGATAAATATCGTAGAGGATACAAACTACTGTACGTTAGATCTTTAAGAAATTACAAGAGGCAATCTATCAAACGGGACGAATTCGAGCTTTTTCCTCTTGAAAAACGTGTTTCGGATGAAATATCTGATATTGACTATGATACGAGAGTACGTGTGATAGCGCCATTAGAGCCATTGTCCAATCATCTGCACTCAGAAAAAAGTTTTGTTGAATCAACAAAAAGTTGGTTGACCCAACAAAACTTTTCGTTTAAATATGGGTCACTGGAAATTTTGTTTGAATCAACAAAATTTTTTTTTTTTTTTTTTTTTTTTTTTTGCGATTCCAAAAAAAAGTTTTGTATCGCGAGCAAAAAAATGTTTTGTTACTCCAAGTAAAATGGTTCAATTTTACTTAAATTAACAAAATTATTTTTGTTATATAGATATATGCTATGTGTTATTTTAACAATCTATTTTCTTTTTTCAACAAAATATATTTTGTTTGTTTAAATATTAAAATATGTTATATTACGAACTTGTTTTGTTTATACAACAAAAACTTTTGTTAAATGAACCAATCTAAATAGGCAGTTTTAACTATTTTTTAATTCATTTTAAGCAGTGAATTACGCCTGTAAACCTCGAATAATAACAAGTGAATTTTTATCCTGCTTTTTTTCAAGCGCAAACCAAGAGAGTGAAAATTGCCCAAGCCGGGAATCGATCCCGGGTCTCCTCAGAACAGCCTTCCGAAGCTCTACCACGGAGCTACAAAGAACGATATCTCAGTTCGGCATTTATCACTCTTATATACGTAGGAAAGGCTGCATCGCAGCACAAGATGGAAATGTCATCATGGGCAAGCAAATTTCTGCGGCAAACATGAGACGACAATACAAAGCCCAGCATACGGCAACACATAATTAATTTTAATTCATTTTCAGCAGTGAATTACGCCTGCAAAAAGCAAAATAAAAATTCACTTGTTATTATTCAAAGATTTCAGGCGCAATTCACTGCTGAAAATGAGATAGAGCTATTGCAGAAATCACGAAAAGTGAAACATAGTAGCGCCACCTGTTGCACGTTTTACAGTAAAAACTAATCAGCCACAATTTATATCAGGAAGTAACTGAATAAAATGTTTTATTAAATTCCGTGCATTAGTTGTTAGATAAAAACAGTCAAATCGTGTTCAGGACCTTCTAAAATCCATCGGAAACAGATAAATCGAAAATTTTCGTGAATCCAATAGTTTCTTCTTTCAAAGATAGAAACCAGTAATAAAGGAGACAGTGGGATTTTTAAAACTACCTTGGTCCGTCCCAAAGAAAAAAAGTTTTAATTACCCCAAAATTATGTTAATCATGTAATTATATAGCTATATAAGTCAAATAAATCAAGTTATGTAAGAGAGACACAACAATTATATTTTGGAAAAACAACAAAATTTTGCTGGAATTACAAAATTATTGTAAAATTAAAAAAACAAATTTTGTTAATTCAAATAAAATTGATGACATTTTGTTAAAATTTTGTACGAGTGTTAACAATATTTCTTTGTCTAAGCAACAAAACCAATTTTTTTACTTCAACTGAACATTTTGCTAAAACAACCAAAATGTACTCAACAAAACATGTTTTGTTGTTTTAATCAATTCCTTTTTCTGGATGTGGTATCGTAGGAATACCGCCATTCACAATAATTCAAAAATTTCGCCTATTCGTACTGCCATTAAAAAACAAGCAGAAAAATTCATTAATATATCTCCACCAATCCCAACCCTGCTCTACAGAATATTACGAAGTATGATGAAAGTGTCTGTTGGAGAAGGCCCCAAGTAACACTTCATGTTCCTGAAAACATCGAACCGAGATAATTTTCTCAATTTTTTAGTATTTTATAAGGCTTTTCTTCCTGAAAGTTTTATATTTGCTCTTTGCTTTTATTTTGTAAATATTTGTAAATATTTTTCTTCTATTATTAAATAATAAACGTTTACATTTTTGTAATCTTAAATGTAATTTTATTAATTTCTGTATTTTATTCTCATGTATAGTGCCTTTAAGTGGTATTTTTGTGGATCTGGGATCCTTTTCCCTTAAGCCTTCCTAGAGCTATGCTTCTGGACATTGGCTATAGTTTCAAATTATTCTATTCTAAAGATCTCTATCAGAAGTGAGGTGTTACTACTCCAGGCACTGGAGTACAATCTGCAATCACATCGTTCTGCAATCACACCGTTCTGCAATCACACCGTTCCAGAACAAGCCAGAGCAGTAGTGTTCCAGTTATCTGTAAAGCAGTGATTCGTCTCTGGAGTGGGCTTTTTTGAAGGTCACAACCACCGCAGGAGATCGAGTTCGCTGTGGAATCATATCCACTACCAAGTCGGCAGATGCCGTCGATACAGTTTATTTTGCAGCAGAACCAAAACATTTGAGTATATTCAGTTCACCTTCTCTCCTACTATTAAATTTTTCTCAATATTAGTTGTTTACTAGCAGTTTTTTTAAGTATCTTTATTATTTATATACAAAAAAATAAAAACATAATATGCCAAAGTTTTTTAAAATATATAGTTATGGCTTGCTTTACATAAGCTTTCTTTATATTTTAATTGTAATTCTACCTTTGATCTCCCTTCTAGTACTTATGCTTCCTTTTTGTATGAGTTTTTATTTCCAATCTTCTATACACTTATACTTACTTTTTGCCTAACACCTTCATTGCTACCAGTTGATAACTGCTAACCATGTTAATAACTCTATTTATTATGCTCTCAGAGATGTGTGCCAATAGTCACAGGTTTTTGGGATTAAATTTTCTTCAAAGTCTCTTGATTTCATTGACTTTATTCACAATTTTTAATGTAATAACTATATTTGCTTAGTTTTTTTTTATTTCGTTAAATGTCTCATTTTTTAACCTATCCTAAAGGCTTTTCAATATTTTTTTTAATTATAATTATGCCTATTTTTAAGTAGTTTAAACTAGAGTTCTTCTCTTATATGGTTCCTGATGTTTTCGAAATACATCTACACCCAGACAAGGCGAAACGTTGGCTTCAACTAGGAAGCCCGTAAAATGTCTAAACTGTTCAACAGTTTAACCGGATTTAAGTTATCAAGTAAGATTTTCTATTCAATATAGGTTTATTTGATTTTAAAGAAAAGAATAACAGTTGGTAAATATGACTGAATGAAAGACATCTTAGGTCACTTCATGATATTCAATTTTAGACAAGATGTTAAAATATCAGGAAAATCTGCCATGCCATTTTTGTGAAATTGTGAGCATTACTTTCAAAATAATCGTTTTCAGTAAAAAGACTTTAAAACAAAACTGCTTTAGGATAACCAAAATTTTTAGTATGACTTCGATTTCTGTATAAAAAATTCATAAGTTTTACAGAAAATGTCAAAGCGGTAAAGTCACACACAAATTTACTGAAGTCTTATAGAAATTTTAGCTTTCTGGACTTATTTTCTTTGTTTAGTTAAAGAAAAATATTTTCTGTCTTAGAACATGGCAAAAGAAAAATTTCTTGGTGATTTAGAAGTGACAAACGACAGATAAAATTTGCTAGAGAAACGACTTGTCTGGAAAAGGATGTTCTATTTTTATCTTAAGCGATCAAATATTTATTAAATCTAAAGAACGACTATTCTTTTCTGGCGCCAAAATATTAGAAAGCGTAGAAAAAGTATTATTTTCCTAAAATAAATTAATAAAACCTCAACAACAGAAATATAGCAATTTTTTAATAATTATATTTAAAATAAATATCCTCTGTTCAACGATATCAAATTTAGGAAACTTGTTGCATTTTGACAAAAAATGACAAAAATGTTGTATTTCAGATTTTTATCCTAAAATGACCCTTAACATCTCTGAAACATTGTGAACAAATTTCTTCATGACCTGATAAATAGAAAACAAGATAAGTTTAAATTTACGGTTCTCTTTTTAATATCTATTTTTTTTAATGAAATCTTAGCTCAATTTTATCAGTTCGTATTTTTTTATATTCTCTGTGTAATCACAAAAATTTAGCAAATTGTCTGAAGTTCTTTTAATATATCTTTAAATTTTATAAGAAACTAGCTGACCCTTCCGGCGTTGCTCGGGCACGTGATAGTAAATATAAATAAACCTCAAGTTTGTATTGATTTTATAACCCAATTTTGTATGAAATCATATTTTGAAATGAAAAATTCGCGAAAAGATATTGATATTTAGTGACAAAAGTAAGAAGACATTGTCTTATTTTTTCACGTAGGGTCAAAGTTTTTTTATTATTATTATTCTTGTTGTCCAAACGCTTTTAAATTTTTATCTGTTTTAAATATAATGGTTTGACAGCTCGTGTATAAATTTCGTGAAAAAATATTGCTATCTAGTTGTAAAAGAAATGTGTTTTCTTCTCGATTTTTTGTTGTTGTTTGTTTTCGCGATGGCTCTTTTAATATAACAAGAAGAAGATAGTTCTCATATTCTGAATTCTCTTAAATTTTAAATGTTTATAAATATAACTGTATCCAAGCTCTTATTAAACTTTCGGGAAAAAATATTAATGTTTAATAGTTAAAACATGAATCGAAGCAGAACAAAGCCACGCCGAAACATCACCTTTTTTTTAATTTTGCAGATTTTATTTTTAAAAAATACTTCTACACGTTCGAATGTTTCGAAAATTTTGTAGGTATTGTAAATCTGGTCTGTCGCGAAGTTAAAAAATAATGGTGTCGAAATACGGTCTTTAAGTTATTTTTAGCGTAGAAAAAAAAATAGTCTCCTTGGCTCGGAAGAGACCTACATCTGCCGGTGTTTTTGAAACTGTTAAAATTCGTATTTTTTAACGCCGATTACACCGTCGATTAGACGAAACTTTCAGTTTTAACAGCATGTTTTGGGTTTGTAGGTATCTCAGAAATTTCGCCCTGGAGGAAAATTGCCATAAGGGGAGAAATCGGATCTTTTCATTTTTTTTTTTTCAAATGGTTCAAATATTTTTTTAATTGATTACGGCATTTGAAGCGTAAGATTACGATCTTTTTGAACATGTTTTTTTAATATCTTTTTTCAATATGTCTTCAATTTTTAACTGTATACCGTGTTGTTTGGTCGAATTAAAACAACTACAAAATAACACACACACACACAAAAAAAAAAAAAAAAAAAAAAAAAAATGCGCGTTTAGATTTTTATTTTCTCGGTATGCGTAAATCCGGTTTTGCGCATGTGCAAGCGTCATTGCCTGCGCGATATCAAAATATTAAAAATCTGAGCCTCAGGTTCATCACGGCATGCCTTGGACCAGGGGTCGGCAAACTACGACCCGCGGGTCACCGAGTGACCCATTTCATAATTTCAAATGACCCACTTAAGCTCCGAAAATAGTATTACAAAAAATAAAATTATATTGAAAAAATATTTCGAGTTTATTTTGGAATTTTAAAAAGGTTTAATTTTAATTCATAAATTCCAAAATATTAAATAACATAACGGAAAATTGCACTTATTTGTTATAATGCATATATGTTAACATCAGGATAGCCATTGAAGAGAAAGTAAAGTTCATTCAGTTATGTTTCCTTTTGTAATAATCATAATTTTATTTTTTATGTTTAAAGTTTAAAATGGCGCATGATGATTATTTCCTCAATAAAATGTATCTTATTATTCACCAAAAAAAGACTGTTTTAAAAAGAAAATACCACTGACCCGAAACGTCTTCTTAATACACATATTTTGTTTGATTGTGACCCGCAGGTGATAAAAAGTTGCCGACCCCTGCTTTGGACTATCGTCATCGAAATTTTCAGACGTCCTACGGATGCTATATTTCGCCAGCAATCGCCGACGCACACACACGCAAACACACAGAACACAGACAGAGCGAAACTTTCTTTAATTAATATAGATAACTAAGTATCGATTTTTGATAACTTTGAAATTTTTGTTTTGATTGAAATTTTAAATTAAATATATGATATTTACATAGGTTTATTCCATATACATCCAACTATAAAAAAATTTCTTCTGATGTAATCTTCGTATCGAAAATCGGATACTAAGGTTTGTAGAACAAAGTACCTACAGAATAAGAAAAAAAAGTCTAGTTTCAAATATCAAGGTTTGCAAAGAAGAAAAATTTGTAAATTTGTAAAAATAAATTCTTTTTTTAATACATATTAATCTATTAACAATTTAAGATCTTTTATTATCTGTAATGATTCTGCTTTTTTGAATTTTTGTGTTACAAAATTTCCAGACCGGGCATCAAACCCGGAACCCTTGGCATCATGCATCAATGCTCTACCATTTGAGCTATCAGGACGTCATCCAGTTTAGCATTTCAGTCAGTGAGAAATGCTAGACTGGATGTCGTCCTGATAGCTCAAGTGGTAGAGCATTGATGCATGATGCCAAGGGTTCCGGGATTGATCCCCGTTTGTGGACATTTTTTCAGTTTATTGGTTCTACGTTGTGTAGTAAGTGATAATTCACATCCTATGTTAATTCAAAAATAAAAGTTTCTTACAAATACATAATTACTGCTTCACAATTACTTATTTTTTGTGAACTAATATGTGATAGTGATATTAGTTTATAATTGTAATAAATATAATTATAAATAAAACAAGATTCGTAACTGCGACATTTTGAAACAAAATGTGACGAATAATTTACAAAGAAATGTAGATAAATAAGGTTGTTTATATATGTTTAAAATACGTCTTATGAAATTAAAATTTGAAAAAAATATTTTAAAATAAAGAGCTTTCTAGAGTCTTTTAATACGTGTATAAAAAATTCAGCTTATTTCTAAAAGTACTTCCGAATTATGGATGGTTAAATTTACCACTTCAGTTTGAGGAACATTCGAGTACATACAGTCATGGAAGAACCATAATAATATAAACCCTTTTAATGAATGTATCACCAGTCTGAATTATTTCATGGAGTATTTAAATGTTTTATTTGGGGGGTTTTCTATCGTTAACAATATTTTCAATTGAAAAAAATATTAAACAATTGCATTAAACATAAGTAAATTTAACTTTTCTAATCATTCCCAGAATTATCACAATTTAATATATTGAATACGTCCTAAATATCTATATTTAACATAACTTGAGTGTCAGATTCATAATTCTGCTGATTAAAGTTCGTTCATTTTTAGGACCTTCCAACATAGTAGTTGAAAAGTGTTTATGAATTCGATTTGTTTTGCCGTCTGGCTGACTGTCCGTCTGTCTTGCTGTCAGTCTGTCCGTGCTCGTGTAAATTTACTCAGATTGTCATGTTATTGAGTTTTACCCTGGCATGTTCGGTATTGAAAATGAAGCGTACTATTTATAGTTCGCTTGCATGGATACTCAAATGTATTCCGTTACATAAAGGTCAATGAAGAAAAATCGTTTTCAGTGCATTTTAATGCTGTTATGCTATTTCAAACATAATGAAATTGATATGTATCACTGAAATGGACGACAACATGTTTTTATAGAGTATAGTTTAAGTAGCAATTATAGCTCGTTTACAGAGATATTTGAAAGTATTCCATTACTTTACGGCCTTTGGAGACAAATTGTTTTATTTGCATTTTAAAGTTGTTACATTGTTTCAACAATAATGAAATTGATATGCACCATTAAGGTGGATGATAACATGCTTTCTATAGAGTATAGAGTAACTAGCAATTATAATTCGCTTACAGGGATTCACAAATAAATTCCATTACAATGTGATCTATGGTGGAAAATTGTTCACAGTGTATTTTAATGATGTTACACTAGCTCAAACGTAGTGAAATTCATATACATCACTGAAGTGCACTACAACACGTTTTCTATTCGTTTACTTACAAAAACACTCAAAATAATTCGGTTACAGGAGAGACTATGAGTTATAACTGCTTGATGTGCGTTTTCAGCTATAATATGCATTTTAAAACTTAAGTTTTAGTGTATTAGCAGGTGTGTGGATTACATACAGGGCTGCACGAAATAATTCGCACACATTACTGGCAAAAAAACTTTTCATTGCAGTGCATTTTTTTTTTTTTTAAGATTTAATTAGATATCTCATTTTATTATATGAATAAAAATCTAATTTCTTATTCTTTCAATAGTATTGGAAAATGTTTCATAATCTATTCTGTGATACCTGGTTTTTCGCTCTTGTTGAATGTGGAGACCAGATGCTAAACTGCTTATTATATGTTTTAATATAAAATCAAAGAAGTCACAAATTCTAATCTAACAGCATTTTTTGTTTACTCTTCGGCAGAATGCAAACCTGTCTGTGATATATCCGTTTATACCCAATAAGACTTTGGGCTTGTAAATACAGCATATTTGGATACCACTAGACAAACTGTGCAGAACACGAATCCTCAATCGGACTGCATACAAATTTACTAAAGAACCATTATCGCTAAGATGCATCGTGTTTCATAAATATGCAAAAGCAAAGAGTGTTACATCACAACCGGTGCACCGAAAACAATCATTTTTCAAAAAATTGAGATCGGCATTTGCATTATGATACTTTTTTTTACATGAATAGATACTTTAATTAAACTCTGCAGTCTGCCCTCATTGAAACATACTAGCGTGCATCATTGGGTGATTATCAAAATTTTATTTAACAGAAAAGCTTGAAATCACATAATACAAACTAAAATGCCCTTCCATTAAATTCCACTTATAGGCGGTGACCGTTTTGTGTGGCATTGTAATAAGCATTAAATATTACCTGCAAAATTTACTTTACAGATAACAATATCGTGCACTCCAATAACGTATACCAAATTTATTATGTTGTATAGTATCGACAAAGCGCTTAAACCATTTCTGCTTATAGACTCCAAGGTAATAGGATTATTTTGTGTGCCTCTGTAAATGAACGATAAATGATACAGCCACCATTTCTAATAGGAAACATGTGTCCGTGCATATCAATATGGCATATAATTTTCTTAATATTTGAACAGCTATAACATCATTAAAATGTACTTGAAACTACTATCTTCAGTAGACCATATTTTATACAATGAGCATCCTTGTAAACGAATTTTAAATGCTACACATTCCATCTTCAACAGGGACCATTCCGTGGTAATTCTCAGTAATATATATCGATTTCGTGGCAATCCAAATATATTTACGAAAGTTAGAAAAAGGATAGACAGACAAACGGTTAGACAAACAGACAGGCAGGAAAACAGATTGTCAAATGAATCGAACTGATAAATACTTTCTGCTATATTGGAAAGTTTTAAAACTGTGCTGTATGCTTGAAATACATCTATTAGAGTAAACGTGAGGTACTTCATACGAGAATAAAAGTGGTCTATCTGGTGAAAGTACCAGGTTGAGAGATGACAGACCAAAATATTGTAAAAGTTCATATTTCAGCTATAACTTGACAAGTTTGTCTATGAACTCAATGAGGTGAAAAGGCACCTAAAAATCAGCCACTAAAATTGGATCTGTCCGGGTTACCCACCAAGATATCCCATAGCAGGTCAGTTCTAATAGTTCTATTTAATGTAGACATTTTCCTTCGTGAACTAATGAGTTTTTAGTTGAGCTTAATAGGGAACCGGAAGTCAACCGATACACAAGATAGAAGTTGGCAGACCATAGTTTTTCACATTTTTGCGTAACAGTACATAATGCGGTTGCTGATATGTGTTGCGGTTGCTGATATGTGTTGCAACTCTCAACTATTACTACAAAATCAAAATTTTCGTGATCTCAATATCACTAATCAGGTGGTAGTTTAGGCTGTCGCCGTCCGCACTAAGTGCAATTGTTCTCACCTATAGAATTTTTAACCTTTTAAAATGACAGTAACCGGGCTTTTGAGAAAGTTCATCAAAATCATTACTAAGCTTTAGTTATAAATAAAGATCGGTTTTGTTACAAAGAAAAAAAACCTGAAAATTACTGAAAGAAATAATCCATTGCACTACATTTTTGAGCTTTCAATTTAGAAAAAGAGTAAGGCAATTTTATGAAAAGTTTTTTTTTTTCTATTGTAAACTAAGAGAGGTCTGTTCTGTTGTTTTTAATAATATTCCCGCATAAAGTATTCAATAAATATTTGTGTACTGATTATTTGTATAGTTAATTTAAGAAGAAATACATCATGCAAATTATAAGCGTTGCACTAAACATTTCAAATATATAGAGTAATTCGGATGTAAATTATAAATGGTAAATTATAATAATTGTCCTATAAAATAAACAATCACACGACCGCTAATAAATTAGCAATTTTAAGAAGCTTTTGTAAACATAACTTTCAATAAGCAGTTTTTAATGTTATAGTAATTATACAGTTTGCGTTTTCTACCCTTTCTGTATTTTGCATCTGTTACACATGTCATCACAACACATGTAAGTTCTTATACAGGGAAAATATTTTCCGGTATCGATGGAATGATAAGTGCATATTTTCAAAAATGCCAGATATTTTACAAATTTCTATTGAGACAACACTAAAAATGTCGGGTATTTTTGAAGGTATACACCAATCACTCCATAATCACTACATGATTTCTATTGATGATAGCAATTCTTGCAATCATATTTATGAGAGAGTATAGTCATACGGGTAGTCAAATTTCATTGTTCAAGAGTATTTCGGATAAAAGTAAACTTGGTTATAATATGAATTGTGCCATTGTCACCAGATTCATATTTGAAAATTACTGTTGCAAAAATAATATTCTTTTAAAAATAGGGCAGCATAGTCAATTTTGTAATGTAAAGTGCCATAGGTTTGATCAAAAACGTCAAATCTGAGCATGCATACTGAAAACATATCGCTACCCTCTTATAAAGGTACTCTAGTAAACATTGCTATGTACGTGCATTTTTAACGATGTACAAAGAAAGCAATTTATCATTTTACCCTTTGTTTAGTTCTTTTTTATTTCAATGAAACAATTGTTCCCTTTCATTTGTGTTTGTTTTAGTGAGTTCTACTATCCTCTGCAAATTACACCACAAAACAAACAATCCATTATACTAATTCCAAGTTTTTCTCTATATATTGATTTAGGGAATTTTATAACTATTTTTATTAGGTTAGTATTAGGTTAGTGAGATCTATCGATTGCAATGGTATATGATCTTTTTAACCCTTTATCTACCACATTACAAACTAATAAAAAAAACTGGATGTAAATTTTATTTCATGTTAATGTAGTGTTAACTAAAAGAAAACTGCCAAAAATTACATTAAATACGCTTAATTAAATGAAATGATACTTTTAAATATCGTCAATATTAAAAATTAAAAAAATACATTCAGACTTTAAAAATTAATTAAAGCATTTAGAAAATTATGATTTTTATTTTTATATATAATGTGTTATAACAAGAAGAACATTTTTAACAAATCTAACCTTCACGATATTAAAAACAACAGCAAAAAAAATTCTCGTTTATGTACAGAAAAACATTACATGTGCTGCATGTTGAATGAGGCTTTGATTTTATTTTGCTACATGCGCAAAATTCACAGAAACCTCAATTCAATACAAATGTTGACCAATGGCACCCTCTATTTTGCAGGCGAATGTCTTTGGAAACAGAAAAGTCTCTTTTTTTAATTTTTAAAGTCATTGCACTTGAAGAGGCTTTGGGTTATTCAACTGATCTAGGCCTTCCTCTTCGTTTAGCTTATGTCTTAGACTTGAGAAGCAAACCTTGCGTGACAGCGTTTATACTCTACAAGAGATATAAATTCACTTGTTTCTATAAGTGCTATGTGTGAATTCACAAGGGCCATTTCAGGCTAATCCGAACTGACGATACTTATAAGTACCAACCCAAAATTGGTTTGGTAAATAAATTATAAATAGTTACTTGAGAAGACTATGCTAAACCGTATTCTAACATCATAACAAATGTGGAAAAAATTATCATTCACTTACCTTCAGTATTTTTGCATGGATTTGAAATAATTTCAAGCAAACAAGATATCACAATATGACTGACTCAAATGCATGAACAGACGCTGAGATAAATATTTAAAAAAGAAAAGTTTTGATACTTATACTTGCTGTTTATATCTGGTAAGGTTAAAGGTAATTTAAAGCATTGATGCTTGATGTTTTTTTAGTGTTGTACGAATACACTGACTGCAAAGAAACTTATACTTAGAAGTACTGCTGTTAGATAAGGGTTAAGATTTAAATAAGAAACTGTTACTTCTTACTGGTTATTCTTTACTTTAAGGATAAGTGCATTATAGTAGGCACAGGCTGTGCACTAAGCGTTGCAATAACACAATATGTATCATTATGCATGTTGCAAAATGCAGAACCAAACAAATTACCTTGATGTTAAAAAGAATTAAATAAGAAATCAAAATGCTATATAAAAAAAATATTTAAACAACATATTTTTATACATTGTCAATATTATACAGTGCTTGCGTATATCTGTTAATGTCATCTTTCAATATCATTCTTATAATTTACTTAAATACAAAAAGTATATTAGTTATCTAATTTTGTGAAAAAATACATTAATTACCTGCAATTCTTGTCATCTTAATAAATTTACGAACCATTATTATATTACCTCATTTTTACAAAAAGTTAACTGAACGCTGAATATAATCGATTATTTCAATTTAAAATTTTCTGTTCAATTTCCGGACGAGAGTGCAGTATTAATCTTTTTCTTATTTAAATATTTCGGACAGCATATCGTGCGTCATTTAAAATTTTTGACAAATGAAAATCATAAGGAAAAAAGTAAAGAAGATATTTAAATTTAGATCAGCCGCTCAGCGAGTCCCTTTTTAAATCTAAATAATATTGCTTGTCAAAGTAACATTAAAGCAAAAAAGAAGAATTTATCGATTCTTAAGAAAATAAAGTTTTAAGCGATTACGTAGTGGCAAAATGAAGTATGTATTGATTTGCAGGAAATGAATTCTTAAGTGAATTTATGTCTCGTAAAAAGTGGAACATTTTTATCATTTTTGTTATTACTTCTTAATCTAAACTGTTCAGTTTTATAATGAGTTTTTCTTGTGTTTCTAAAAGCAATTACTTATTTTTCTTTGTTTGTATTAATAAGTAAACAGCATCATATGAAGAAATATATGACGAAATCAAACTATAATAATTTAATTATTTTTAAACCAACCTCTCTAACCAATGATTTCGGTACATAATTGTTGGACAACAAATATATTTATTTTTAGAGGAAAATTCTGATAATTTTTTCTAAGTTTAATCAATTCTAATGAGATAACTATTGTGTAGTTCTAGCAATTTTATGTGTACAATATTCTTTTTTAATTCTTCTATTACAATTGGATGCTGTTTGTGAGTTTATAGAGCAATATCGAATTATCAGCATTATTTTAAGTATTTTACCTCACAAAAATGTCGTCATGATGAAGAATGCATTCATCACCTATATTGAAGTACACTATTAAAAATTTCGTGCTGGTCGAATCAACTTTTGGCATTTCAGTAGCTACAACAATAAGATGATATTATCTTGCTCAAACATTCGGTGATCCGGTTAAAGCATAAACTCGTGAAATGCTGAACTATGTAAAATGTTGGGCGAGAACTGGTAAAATGGTGAAAAAAAATAGGTAAAATGCTGAATCATAAAGACCAAAACTTCTATTTGAAATGAAATTCGACACGCTGTGAAGATCCATGCTTGAGTTGGTATTCAATCCTGGCACCTCTTGCCTCGTAGACAACGTTATAACCATTAGACAAGCAGATAGATTCCTATTGCCTTCTTATTCTAAAGCAGCATATTGAGAATGCATCGAACTATTTTTTTTTCTCATTGGCTGTTGAACAGATTAACTTTTTGGTGAAACTTAAAGTCATTTTTTAGGCTGAACCATGGAGAAGACATTTGAAATTTAAGAAGGACCGTATTTTTGTTCTTCTAATCGCTTTACATCATTGAATGGTTCAACTTTGTGGTAAAAATTTTTACAGCACAGAACGGAACGCTAACTCAGCGGACCACATTATGCCGCAATTAATAAACATTTTTTTTTTTTTTTTTTTTTTTTTTAAGAATTAAAGATAAACAGTGTCAAATATTCTAAATACAATATAGTAAAACTTGCCAATATGGAACCTGCATATAACGAAATTTTGCCATAAACAGAAAAACTTTATGGCCCTAAGAAAAATTATATAGTGCCATTTTCAAAGGTCGTGTATTGTGTACCTGCTAAAATAGAAAGTGTTTAACTCTGGAATGGAAGAATAACTCTTACCCCCCTTCATTGGAAGTGTTAGGAGTCATTTTGACTCCTAGAAAATAGCACTTTCCCACATAGTAGTTTGTTAATAGTTTGTTTCAATAAATTCTATGTATTTTGTAGACAGTATGTACCTCCTCACGGTATATTTTTAGTATTTTTACCTTAATTTATCCCGACAACGAGTGAAAATGACTCTTTCTTCCCTCCAAGGGTTAAAGAGGTAGTGGATATTATTGTATTTATCCTTTTTAGTGACAGAATAGCTTTTTTTAATGAAAAATCTTTGTTATTAAATATTAAAGAACATTTCGATTATTCTTTAATTTAAATGTATATTTATTAAGTTTTATTTAAATTAGTATTGTGAAAATTCATCGTTAGAGACAGTGTGGCCGCTATTACTTTCATTTGTTGAAAAAACATTGCTATAAAAATTATAGGACACTTCGATTATTGATTAATATAAGTGTATATTTGTTAAGCTTTATTTGAATCCGTATTGTGAAAATTTGTCGTTAGAAACACAGTGGCCGCCATTATTTTCATTTGTTCAAAAAACATTGCTATTAAAATTATAGAACACTTCGATTATTCCTTAATTTAAGTATATATTTATTAAGCTTTATGTGAATCAGTATTGTGAAAATGTGTCGTTAGAAACAAAGAGGCTGCTTTTATTTTCATTTGTTCAAAAAATATTGTTATTAAAGTTATAGAACACTTCAATTATTCCTTAACTTAAGTTCATATTTATTAAGCTTTATTTGAATCCGTATTGTGAAAATTTGTCGTTAGAAACACAGTGGCCGCTATTATTTTCATTTGTTCAAAACATATTGTTATTAAAATTATAGACCACTTCAATTATTCCCTAATTTAAGTATATATTTATTAAGCTTTATGTGAATCAGTATTGTGAAAATTCGTCGTTAAAAACAAAGAGGCTGCTATTATTTTCATTTGTTCAAAAAACATTGTTATTAAAATTATAGAACACTTCGATTATTCGTTAATTTAAGTATATATTTATTAAGCTTTATTTGAATCTGTAATGTGAAAATTTGTCGTTAGAAACACAGTGGCCGCTATTATTTTGATTTGTTCAAAAACATTGTTATTAAAATTATAGAACATTTCGATTATTCCTTAATTTAAGTATATATTTATTAAGCTTTATGTAAATCAGTATTGTGAAAATGCGTCGTTAGAAACAAAGTAGCTGCTATTACTTTCATTTGTTGAAGACATTGTTGTATATGTAATGCATGTATTGAATATATTCTAAATTGTGCATTGTAATGCATTCTAAGTTGTTGCACGTACTTTTTGTTGCACGTATTTTGTGAAATGTATGTTGTATGTAAGTATGTAAGATATATGTATTTGTGTAATTATATAAATAAGGGCATATGTAGATACATAGGTGATGCATAAAGTAGGGCATTAAAAAAATGAAGATATTTTAAAGTTTAAAAGTATTTATTAATCTTAGCGACACTGGTGTAAATAGATATCTCAAAAAAGCAATTTTCCATTTATTTTTGATTTTTCCAAAAATTTGGCACATAAAACGGGATTAGAATATTATTTCATTGTAAAGTATGTTAAATGAAGCTTATAATTATAAAATATCTACTTAGCGCATAAAAATTTAAAAGTATCTATTAATATTAAAGACGCCGTCTTTATTAAAATCTACAAAAAAGAAAGTTTTTCTTTAATTTTTAATTTAAAAAAATCCTATAAAAATATTTTATGATAAAACTTAAAAGACACTATATAAAAAATGATTATGAAATGATTATGATAAAAATTGATTAGATTGTTTTCCTTCAAAGAAAGTTGATGATAATCGTAATTTTGAAACTACCACTTACCGCAATACTTAATCTAGTGAGGCTCATGCGAGACCCTGGGCGCATCTTTTTTGACACTGCAGACAAGGAAAGCTCGTCCCATTTTATTTTCCATGACATTGAAGCCAACTGCGCTTCTCTTCTGTAGTACCTAAGAAGTTAAATTAGAAAATGTTATTATCTGCGCCATCAACTTTCTCGTTTCACCATTTTAGTTTTTAAGTTAAAACAAGATCGAAAATTCATGCACCAGGCATAGATTATGAAACACTTTCCAACACCAATACAATATTATTAAAAAAATTCATTTGTCATACAATGAAATGGGATATTTAAATATTCAATTTAAAAAAAACACACACCTCAATAAAAATCCATTTTCAGCCATTGCTGTCCATATCCGCTAAAGTGTGCGAATACTTTCGTACAGTCGTGAATATGATCTATAAAACTTAAACATCCCACGTAATACATAAAAAGAAAAATATATAAGTTTGCAAATGCATAACACCGCGGAAAACGCACTTCCAACAATTATCGATCATAGTCAGTCCTGTAACCGAAATCTTTTTCGTGTCTCTGTAAATGAGTGATAACTGCTACGCACTCCATAATATATAAAAAACATGTTGTGCACCTCAGTGATTCTTTTAAATTTAATTATGTTTGAAGCATAACATCATTAAAATGCACCACAAACGAATTTCCCCATAGATCATAATGTAATGGAATTCTTCTGTGCCTCCCTGTAAATAACCGATAAATGCTACTTATTCTATACTCCTGAGAAAACATCTTATAGTCTACCTCAGTGATGTATATAATATCATTATATTTGCAATATCATAACTTCAATAACTGCCAACGATTTTTCTCTATAGACCAATAGCAAGGCTTTACAAATTTGATAAAATCTGGTAGACAGCAAACAATTATAGTCGCCCGTAAAAAATATGTATCCCCTTCTTTTCCTGCATCAAAAAAGCCCAAAAGTTTTTGATGGATTAATTAAGTAAAAAATAATAACAAGCGTAGTTTAGAATTATTAGTTACATAGTTTAGAATAGTACAGGATTTTTTTATCTATATATTTTAATAAATGCTTTTATGAGATTTTTAGTGTTTTTTTCCTGTTTCGTGGCTATTTTTTGATAATCTTTAAAGGAATCCTAGATAGTAAACTATATAGTAAATTTTGTTCTTTTTTTTTTCTTTTTTTAACGGTTTTATTTTTTCGCGTTTCGCTACGATTTTTGAACATTAGGAAACGGAATCCGCTTCCAATCTTTTAGCCTAATAGATTACATTTTGTCTTGTGCGATTTTTGAAATTTTAGCAAATTTTTATACGATATGTAGTCTTTTTTTCGCGTTCCGTGGCAGTTTTAGTTAGCAAAAAGAATCCGTTTTCTGTCTTTTAGCCCAATAAATTAAATATGTTCGCTGCAATTTTTAGAGTTTTCCATAATTTTTTATGGGATTTTTATCGTTTTTTCGCGCTTTGTGGCGATTTTTGGACAATATATTTCTGAAACGGAAAAATCTTTCCGGTAACTTTTCTAAATGCTGTTATGTTCAATTCATAGATCAATTTGTGCACACACACACACAAAACAAAAAAAAAAAGAAAGAAAGAAAAATAAAGTAAAATAAACCACCAGATTAAAGAACTTGTTCGCCAGATTAAAAAAAACAACTTGGTCTACAGAGGCGACTTGGCGACCTCATTTGTCAAGCCCTGGAGCATAGTAAATTGGGATGACTTTTTGTGTTTCTCTAAGTGAACTATAAATGCTATACACTTCGTTTTCAATAGCGAACGTTTCATAGGGAACATAACATATAAAAATCACGTGTCAATCCAAGTATATATTTTTGGAGAACGAACGCATGGACAGGTAAACAGAATTCATAAACTCTTTTCAACTATGTGGGATTGTGTTAACAACTAAAAGGAAATTACAAGATATTAAACCTGTGGTACACATTTATGGGGTAAACATTTTTCCGATTACTGCAGTTGTAGGTACATTCTGAATTAAGTTAACTTACGAACAAAGATTTATTTCGTTAAAATCCTGTTACATTTAAAAAGGCTATACATTTTTTTTCTTTTATTAAAAGCTACTACTTACTGAACGAATTACTCAGAGCTTAAGTAAGACTTAATTATCTTACAAATTTCTAAGTAATTTCAATAATTAAAAAATTATGATCAGTGGAAGCAGACAGCTTTTCTTATACAGTATAAATCCTTCGAAGGTATACGATCCCTTCCATGAAACATGTTGGAGTTATCAAAACGTTAAAAACTGAATCAAAAGTTTACTAATCGTTTCAAGCTACATTTTTGACGCATTGCGATGTAAGTTATTTTATTAATCCCTTCCATTAAACATATTGGAGTTATCAAAACGTTAAAAACTGAATCAAAAGTTTACTAATCCGTTTCAAGGTACATTTTTGACGCATTGTGATGTAAATTATTTTATTAATGTTCTCCAATAAGAAAATATTATTTTGTTTTAATTTTTATTATTTTTTCTAATTTACTTTTTGTGTGTGTGTGTGTGTCTAAGAATTATGTGTTAATAACCCTTAAATTTTGTACTCATGACATCATACTGCAGCAGCGTATCAGTTAAAGATATCCTTAGTACAAAAATTGCGAATTGTCTACTTATTATTCTAGTATTAAAGTATTTGAAAATCTAGTTTTCATTAATAGTGGTTAAAAAAAATCACGTGACTAGAAGCAACAACAATTTAAATTTATAAAGAATTTCATTTAGCATTCTCTTTCGAATATACCGTTCGCTTTCATGTTTACTGAAAGTTATGGGATATATGTTTTATTCTCATTTTGAGCTTCTATAGAACCCCATTTCTTTTTTAATATGCATATGAAAATAATGTGTATATAACTTTCTTTTGATAATAACTCATTCTGTAAAAAAATGAAATATTTAAAGATTTTGAGAGATACAGATAGACATTGAATCACATACATCCTTAGTAGATTTAGTTTAAAAGAAGATAATTTTGCAGTCACGTACAATTGTGAATTGCAAAAATCTGGCATAGATATAGGCTAATGGTTTTCATCAGCTGAAATATAAGTTTTACACCTGCGCTACAAAGATTTTCAAACAACTGTGATTTTCTAAAAACTTCATTTAGATTTCAAATTCGCGATATTTGAGTCATTTCTTAAAAATGTATTGATTAATAAACAAATAAATATTAAAACTAAACGGATACAATTTGTACTAAGGCCTATAATATGGGAATACTGCATTTTCATAGACACATACATATATAGCTTAAATATTTTAAGTTAATGTTTTAAAACGATAAGAGTTAAAGAAACCACTTTTATCCACATGTCAATAATAGTAAAATGCCCTATAAGGGCGACCGATTAATTAAATCAAACAAATTTTGTTTTTTATTCTCCCTCTCCTATGTCATAGCTTGTCACTCTCGAATAATCCCACCTCGCATTTTCTGAATCTATTAATTTATAGATAATTTTATGAAAAAAATATATATATATATGATCTATTACTTATTGATATGAATATTATAAAACTCTTAAGGGTGTTAGTCAGCCAGCTCTCAAATTCCTCTCGGTAATCTAAAACTTATGGGAGCGAAATGTATTCTTATCTTTAAAATATCTCGTCTGGAAATTAATATCTTTAACTTGTTTTTTCTGTGCACTCTTTTTAAAGGATGTATTCTTTATTTTTAAGTTGGGAAAATATTTCTAAAATATGTGTTTAATTTCATTTGAAGTGTTAAAATGTTCCTCTATAGCTCATCAGATTCGCTAAGGTTTTAACACATAACTTATCAAATCAAACATACATTTTAGAAATATTTTGTCAATTAAAAAAGAAAGAGACATCTTTTAAGAAGAGAACAAAGCATAAAGAAGTTGAAAATTATAATTTTTGTGTGGAGATATTTAAAAAATTAACGCCATTTATTTTACATTAGCGTCGGGAATTTGAGATCTCATTGACCAACACCCTTAAGACTTTGTGTGCTTTTACTTCAAATAAATCAAAGAAAAGGGAAATATATATCTGAATAAAAATACGTATTTTTCAATGAACTTTATTTTACTGCTTGAAAATAATGCCTACCTAATTGTTTTCACATTTTTGATGTGATGTCACATGTTAATTCCCTTTCCCCCCCTATCATGTTTTTTGAACGGACCCTCTCCTTTCCTTAAAAAGAATGGCGTTATTAAGGGGTGACCCCTAATTTATTTCAGATATATTTCTCTTTTTTTTTTGAGTGTGTTCAATAGATGGCGGCACAACTCAAGAAAAATTTTTAGAGCTGAAACCAGCTCCCTCTATTTCCTTAACATTGATTTGTATTGTATTTTTATTAAAGCTAAATTACTGGAAATAAATATTTCAAAAAAAGAAAAAAAAATCCTAATTTGTTGATTTATTTTTAATATTTATCATAGAAATAACTATCATACATACGTATTATGAACATATAAATACATAAGGAAAACTTAAATGAATGTGACTGAAATATTTATTTTAAAAAAATAACAGAAATCCTAGAATTTATTCTTAATTTTATCATAACTTTCGAATTAAAGTGCTTGATATTCAAAATTACTCTTAAAAATTACATACAGTTCAACAGTTCACAATTTATATGAAAGAAAACTAATGCTACAGGAAAACATTTTAATGCAGTAATATATAGTAACTTCAGTTTGTTTATAAAATATTTCAAAAGATGGCGACACCACGCATGTAGAATTCCAGATCACTATTTCAGATACTTAAATCCTGGTAGGAATACCTGAAGTACCTCCGTTCTAAATTCCGAGAATCTAATCACAATTTATTATGACAAATACTGAAAATACGTTGTTGAATTTTGGTTCTTCAGTTAATACTTATAAAATTGTATTTTTTATATTTTTAAAATGTTTCTAATATCCAGATTATAATATGGTTTTGATTATTATTAGTAGTAGTATTAGTATTAGTATAACTGAAAGAATACGAGTTTTATTTCAATTAAAAAAAAAAATTGCTTACAAGGTTAAGTTACGTGAGTGTTGTTCTTCCCGCAGATGCAGTGGTTATTAATGTGCGTTTGTTTACATCTGACTTAAAATTTATAAAAAATATTTATGTTCAATTTCTTAAAAAGAAAACTTTAAAAAAGTACTGTTCTTTAAATGTATTTTTTTTTTTTAATTTTGTACAATTAGAATCTAATAATTTTTAAACAAACAATGTTTAAAATGTAGATAATTTTTAACATTTAAAAGGAACCTGGCAGCTAATGTAGAAAGAATACACAATTTTTTTAGCGGCTAACAACACTTTCACGGCCTGAAAATTAAAGCTTTTTCAATATTTTTGTTTTCTTTAAAGAAATGCGAAATGTTTAGAAAAAAAAAATCATTTGTACTAATTCATTACAACATATATTAAAGATTAAAATTGCTTTTTTTTTTTTACTAATTGCTATATTTAAAAATGGCGGCTGGAAGGGGGGGGGGGGAGGAGTGTTTTTTGAAAAAAAAAAAAAGAGCATCAAGCACTATAACGCATCGTAAACTTGACCTAGAATAACGAAACATAAAAAAAAAAAAAATAATAATTTGTTTACTCCAAAATCTAGCAAACTATACAACCGCTTTTAATAATGTTAAGTTTTAAGGAAATGGTATCGATTCAAAAGAAAAATTAGTTATAAAAAGAAGTAAATTTTCCACCATTATTATTATTTTTTATTAATTTAAAGTTACACAGAAAAGCGAAACATAATATTTCGAAAAAGAAATCTGCGTATTTCGCTAGAAAAATGTGTGACGATTATTTAAAAAATAATTTCAAGTCCATGCACTGAAAATTGCAAAGCTAGAGTGCCCATTATTTTTTAAAATGCTGTTCTGAGAAAAAAGCATTTTAAATTTTCGTTAGTATTTCGTTACTGTAGCGCGCCTTACTTCTATAGCCCTTTCACATTTGACTTATTTTTAACTTATAATATATGATTTTCGTGTTTAGAGAAAGGATTTTAAACATTTCTTTTTTCGAAATTTAGAACAGCACACTGTGGTCTTGCTCTTTAAATAATTTTGAAGCGTTTCATAATAATAATTATTATTACCAGACAATTCAACCGGCTGTACCCGGGTTTCATATGCCCGATATCCTGTCCGGTGTGCAGAAAGGAGATAAAACTAGTTTTTAATTGAAGACACTAATAGTTTTGTTTATTATTATTATTTAGTCTACTGTATTAGATTGCCCAACTACCCAAAAAGCATTTTTGATATTTCCTCACTAACCGCGGTCATTGGCCAAACATTTTACTACTTACAGTAAACTTTAAATTCTGGTTATTCCAATGTTTAAGCGCGTAATTCGATTACATACCTATTAAATTCGCCTTTTACTTATTTTTTTATTTATTTAATTGTGAAGTTTTATTTTCTTTTGGCAATTTAATTATGCAATATTACACGGAAAGAAATGAATGCTAAATTATTTACGTTCTTTTAAATGCAGAGTGGTTATTGTTCCGTTATTGGATATGTAGTTGCATGCATCTCTATAATAAAACCGTATGTCATGTGACTGTCCTCAACAGTTCCGGAATGTCCGTTTCACTGTTTCATATGCCAGGCAGCCATTTTTATTCAAAATTATTTTTTCTAATAAAACTGCATAAAAGTTACATTTTTAGAAAGATCGTTCAAAATAAATTAATATTTGAGAGATGACTTACGTTCAATTATGTATACATTCTGCAATAACTTCAGTTTCAATTAGGTTCGCTGTTCAAATTCTCTATCTATGAAAGTAAACAAAGAAAAAAGATTCATTCGTTGTGAACGTTTAAAATATTAAACCATGAATTTTTGGACCGCTGCCTGGTGTAAAAAAAAATAATCAGCACCAGTGAGACAGTCAAAGTTTACCATAATTCTGTTCCATACAACTCAACTTCCTTCGGATCTTTTCTTGATGTAAGTTGAACTCCGTGGTTGAACTCATGTAATAATATTTAATGGATCAAATTTCGAAACAAATTGTCAGCTTTTATTTTTCGTGTGTATTAATTAGAAACGATATTTTAATTTTGAAATCAAATGTTTTGATTTATGATAATATTTCTTATTTATCTATTTTCTATTTTAAAGAAAAATGTGAACGTCATGTATTTTAAATTGGAACAGCTGTCACGGACGCACCAGGGTTGGCGGAATTTTTGTTTTGCGCCATTTTGGCGAGAAAATCCCATTTTCAGGTACCTATTAGAAATTACTAAAACAGCATATACTTTTATTTTATTATGAAATAGTTTATTTTATATTAAAAACACACACACAATGATTAATTTATTATAAAGTGGGTTAAGCGGTTTTTGTCAAGAAAGATGAAATACATAACAACAAAAAATATGCGAAATGCCACCACGATCGCAAAAGTTCTTGATTTGTCTATTAGATTTTTCCGGTTTGGCGAAGGATTAAGGAAAAAAATAAATTATGAATAAAAATAATTTGTTACAATGCTTAACATACATTTAAGGGCGACCAAACTGGTCGCCAGTGGCGGCTAGTATCTATATAATAAAACCGTATGTCATGTGACTGTCCTCAACAGTTCCGGGATGCCGCTTCACTTTTTCATATGCCAGGCAGCCATTTTTATTCAAAATTATTTTTTCTAATAAAACTGCATAAAAGTTACATTTTTAGAAAGATCGTTCAAAATAAATTAATATTTGAGAGATGACTTACGTTCAATTATGTATACATTCTGCAATAACTTCAGTTTCAATTAGGTTCGCTGTTCAAATTCTCTATCCATGAAAGTAAACAACAACAAAAAAAAAAGATTCATTCGTTGTGAACGTTTAAAATATTAAACCATGAATTTTTGGACCGCTGCCTGGTGTAAAAAAAAATAATCAGCATCAGTGAGACAGTCAAAGTTTACCATAATTCTGTTCCATACAACTCAACTTCCTTCGGATCTTTTCTTGATGTAAGTTGAACTCCGTGGTTGAACTCATGTAATAATATTTAATGGATCAAATTTCGAAACAAATTGTCAGCTTTTATTTTTCGTGTGTATTAATTAGAAACGATATTTTAATTTTGAAATCAAGTGTTTTGATTTATGGTAATATTTCTTATTTATCTATTTTCTATTTTAAAGAAAAATGTGAACGTCATGTATTTCAAATGGAACAGCTGTCACGGACGCACCAGGGTTGGCGGAATTTTTGTTTTGCGCCATTTTGGCGAGAAAATCCCATTTTCAGGTACCTATTAGAGATTACTAAAACAGCATATACTTTTATTTTATTATGAAATAGTTTATTTTATATTAGAAACACACACACAATGATTAATTTATTATAAAGTGGGTTAAGCGGTTTTTGTCAAGAAAGATGAAATACATAACAACAAAAAATATGCGAAATGCTACCACGATCGCAAAAGTTCTTGATTTGTCTATTAGATTTTTCCGGTTTGGCGAAGGATTAAGGAAAAAAATAAATTATGAATAAAAATAATTTGTTACAATGCTTAACATACATTTAAGGGCGACCAAACTGGTCGCCAGTGGCGGCTATTTTAAAAATATTCATGCTTGTAAGTTAGTTTAAAACCATAAAAAATAAGTAAATTGAGACACAGATTTTAAACAAATCGTATTTAAAAGTACACGGTGTTTTTTCTGTTCGACGGTGTAAAATTTAAATTGTGCAATGTTTAAAATATATATATATATATATATATATTGGTCAGGTCGATACTATCTTCCGAGACTAACGAAAAAGAAAGGCTACCGCGGTGCTTTACACGTATCTTTTTTTACAGACCGCGGGAGTCACGTGATGCTCGAATCCACCAATGCAGGGGTACGAAAAGAGCATCACGTCACACTAGCGGTCTGTAAAAAAAGATAACTGGAATGTACCGCAGTAGCCTGTCTTTTTCGTTAGCCTCGACTATCTTCCGAGGCTAACGAAAAAGACCGGCTACCGCGGTTCATTTCACTTATCTTTTTTTACAGACCGCCAGAGTGACGTGATGCTCTTTTCGTACACCTGCATTGGTGGATTCGACCACCACGTGACACCCGCGGTCTGTAAAAAAAGATACACGTAAAGCACCGCGGTAGCCTGTATTTTTCGTTAACCTCGCTATCTTCTATATGACGTCAACGTTACTCACGAACGTGTTTTTTTTTTTTTTTTTTTTTTTTTTTTTTTTTTTGCCTTTATAATATACATTCAAAAATGTACACCTACCTGTAGAGTGCTGAGGATCCCACCAATAAGAACACCACCACAACAGATAGTACAACCGTAATGTGATGTTGTTTATTTTCTAAAAAGAAATAGGAAAGATAAGACACCGTAATATTATTTATATAAAATAGAGAAGCAAATTAACGTCATTATTTAAACTCTTAATTAATTAAATAACGTATTCAAAAGTGCATTTGAAAATTCTTTTATACAGCGATAAATTCTTTGTAGCGTAAGAAAGAAAATTTTATAGAAACATTGATATGGCTTTAATACAATGATTTTTACATAAAAATTACTAATATAATAGCAATATTATATATTTACATGTGCTGCGGTTCTTAAACACTTAGTTGCCGTGGAACATTTCTCGCATTTTCTCTGCCTCTGCAGACACCCAATATTTTAGATTGAAATAACTTTAGAATATATGATATATCCACTAATAAAGCTATATAGTAAAATCTATGAAAACGGAATCTGTCTACAACAGATAAAATTCATGGTCTCAACAAATGGAATATCATAAAATTATATCTAAAAAAGACGGAAACCTGTCTAAAACGGAAATATTTTTCAAGTGTCTAACGATTTTGTTTTCACACGTTTTACTATATAAACTAATTATACTATATATTTTAACAGTAATCTTTAGTTTTTCTTTGACTTTAGTCCCAAGAATTTTCTCAGGTTAGTAAGATTTTTTTCCAACTGACATTTTCATCTTTCACATCACAAATGCAGGAATAGTAATAATTGTCTTATTTAATGATAGAAATTTGCGATTAAATAAGGCGAGAATTATTACTTGGAAATTGTGGTATTCAAAAGTTAAAATCGTGAGAACCCCGTTTTTGCATCAATGTCATATGTATAGAATGTGACAGTGACAACAGTGATTCATGTTGCCTTTTATTTGTAACTATGCACTATTGCGCTATTTTTTTTTGTTTTATGCATAAAGTATAATTACTCTATTCGTGGAGTTCCAGAAAATTCCACTTCATTTGACTGTGCTGTTTCCCACTAGCAAGTTTTACTGCCAAGCAAATTCGATAATCTATTCAACAATAAATACCAAGTATATTCTCAGATATTAATAATAGACTTAGGAGGCTTTGCCCGCTACTCTGTTCGGATTTCTCAAACGAACCTCGGTTTTTTAGATATTTTCTTTTCTTTTTATATTAAAAGGACAAACGAACCTAGAACTTTGGACTTTCGGCAGAGTATATCTGGGCAGGTTACGACTGTATCTCTTGGTTTTGTCAAACGAACCTCGAACTTAGATGATTTTATATTTTTAAACGAAAATCTTTCCAAGCAAACCTAGGGTAGCATACACCACTGCCTTCGGTAGCATAGACTGAACGGGCCTTCCCTATAGTGCAAGTGAACCTTATGGAATATATCTAATTAGTTTTCTCCCTTTAAATAAAAAAAATTGAAAAAGTATTCAAATCGGTCATTTCTCGAGATATTTAATTTTGCAAAACGCTCTTTTCAATGCTGCACCTCATCAAAACTTTCAATACCGGCTATAGCGTTTGAGCAAACTGTGCTGCGATCGCTTTGAAGAAAAGGTAACTGGAAACGAAAATCTACCGTCAGAATACTTCGTTTTATACAGTAAAAATTAATACTTTTTAAGTGGCCAGTTCCATTAGAACGACGAAAAAAAAGGTTGATCCATAAGTATCCTTTTTTTTTTTTTTTTTTTTTTTTTTTTCTTTTAAGTCTACACTCAGAAAAAGAAACTGATTAAAACTACAAAACATATTTTTTGAGTACATTTTGTTGTTTTAGCAAAATTGGAGTAAAATTGAACCATTTTACTTCAATTAACAAAACATTTTTGCTGACGATACAAATTTTTTTTTTTTAGAATTGCAAAAAAAAAAAAAATTTTTTGTTGATTCAAACAAAATTTTTATTGACCCATATTTAAACAAAAATTTTGTTTAAATATAAGGTCAATGGAAATTTTGTTTGAATCAACAAAAAAATTTTTTTTTGTTGAAAACCACTTTTTTTTGCAATTCCAAAAAAAAAGTTTGTATCGTCAGCAAAAATGTTTTGTTAATTGAAGTAAAATGGTTCAATTTTACTCCAATTTCGCTAAAACAACCAAAATGTACTCAACCAAAATGTTTTGTAGTGTTAATCAATTTCTTTTTCTGAGTGTAACGGGGACCGGGCGATAGATCACACTGGAAACTATTAGGTTATTTAAATATGTAAAAATTTTCACCTACCTTTCTTTTTTTAGATATTAAATAATTAAAAAATTTTTACATATTCTACGATATTTGGAGTTTCTTATATTTTAATTTATGTTTCATATATTATTATAGTCACTTTGATGTATACTTATACCTATAAGATAATGTCAGTTTATGGAAAAAAAGTTGTGTCTGAAATTATATTAGTTCAATATAATTTCAGACACACTGGAAATAAGAAGCTTATATAAATATGAACTATTTTTAGGCCACCTTAAGATTTTCTATATTTAGATTTTCAAAAAATTAATAAAATATTTAGACCGGTTAATTTATATTTTCTTTAGTGTTGTAGTCACAATTAAGTACACTCTGTGAAAGATAACGTCGAATTTATGAAAAAAGTTTATTAATTATGCATATTTTGAATCACAGTGGAAATACGAAAAAAATTTAAATGAACTATGCATTCATATTTTCTTTATATAAACTGAAACACATTTGGATAAAATGTTTCTTAATACGAACTACACTTTCATGTTTACTTTTTATAAACTGAAAAACATTTGATAAAATGTTTCCTTACCTTCTTTAGGACATTTCGATCCATCGAATCCACATTTGGGATTGTCCGGGGGAGGTTCTATCCGACCACCGGCCCAGTGAATCTTTTTATCTTTCTCGATCGTTACTTGTTTTTCCGTTCCGATATAGTTAGCCACTACCTGAAAATATAGTTTAAAAAGTTAGGATTGCACGGTTCCATATCTATTCTGAAGAATTCCACTGTAATATTGTAGTTAGATGTAACTACTAATTAAAAAAACTACAAGTTGCAAACAGGGTATCTTATAAATCTATTTTCATTAAAAACAATATATATAAATTTAATAAATTGTCGTATTTGAATACGGTTTGCACATTATGCTTTGTCAAAGAGCCGGATATTTTGAGGTAAAATCCCCGGTTATTACGATGCAATCAATTCTCAAGTAAACATTTTCGTGTTCATCAAACATGTTATACAGATAAACATGATAAATTAACAACATTAACATTAACCTAAAAAAAAAAATTTATTTTGTTACTCTTGCATGTATAAATTCAATTACACAGCTCAAAATGTTTAATTGAGCATTGATAGCATCCTAAAAAACGGTATTCTGGTTTGAGAAAACTTATTAATGCACTATAAAAACTTTTCGGAAAAGTTTCCGAAATGAGTGGTATAAAAAAAAAACATTGTTTTTATAAATGTTTCTTTAAATTTCAAAAATATATTGGTTTTTGACGTTTCTAAAGATAAAGAATGCTTTTCGGAATCGCGGGTAATTCGGAAAAGGTTAGTGATATTTTTGGACGTGGATATATTATATTTTCGTAGATTAAGAATCATTTGTCTTTTTTTTTACAGTGTAAATCTAGGAAAACTTTACGAATAATATAGCATAATCTCTTCCGAGCTATCCACGATATCGATAAGCGTTGATTTATTTTCAGAAACCTCAGAAACCAATAGATTTGCGAGATTTAAAGAAGCATTTTTGAAACATACGTTTATTTTGTTGGTCGTTTCAGAAACAAAGCAAAAAAACCTAAACGTTTCTGAGTAGTTTTTTACAGTACATTAATCAACTTTCTCAACACGAAATATGGCTTTTTCAGGAAATCAATTCTTAAGTAAACATTTTCAGCTGCGTAACAGAATTTATGCATTCGAGATTAATAAAATAATGTTAATTTTAATATTAGTGTTAAGGTTGTTAATTTAGCATGTTTGTCTGCTGAACTTGTTTTTTGAACAAAAAAAAGTGTTAATTTGAGAATTGACAGCATGCGAAAACTAATATTTCGTGCTCAGAAAACTGATTAATGCACTGTAAAAGCTACTCGGAAACGTTTAACTTTTTGTATTTAAATCTCGGATATCTTTTGGTTTCTGATGATAAAGGAACGGTTTTTCGAAATCGTGGATAACTAGGTAGACATTATACTATATATTCGTAAAGATTTGCTAGGTACAGAAACATTTAGCTTTTGTCATAGTGTAAGGTACCCAGTATTATTTTATGTACTGAAAGAAAATCGTCGTATAGTATACATATTTCTTCCGTCGAAATTATAATAAATTGTCCTCTACTCTGCGTCAAAATGAGAGATATTGTCAGCAATGGTATTTAAAGTGGATGGGGATAACAATGAAATGTTGCCATAAAAGCACTCTGTTGTGATTTATCATTCTCACAAAAATACGCGAGCTAGCGTGCAATAGTAAATATCAGTGCAATAAGATAAAAACAAAATCCATTGAAGTTGGTTTTATTTATTTTTTTCTTAAAAATTACTTCTTATGACTAATATAAGTAATTTAATATCTTGCAAATATTTACTATCTTAGCAGCGGATTACAAAATTTGTATTAGCTGAAAAATCAATGTATAATTTTAACCATCAATTTAGAGAACTTCTTATGAAGAAATTATTTCTTCTTATTATATCCTATCATCAAAGTGGAGTGGCTAACACTTTATATACTTATTTGGTTTTTATTTTTAAAATATATTTTGCCACATGTATTTTATACACACGTAAGTAAAATCTGCAGATGAGAACATTATTTAATCTTTTAAATTTACACTCATTTTGCAGATTTTTGCATAATGCAAAAAGCATTTTGAGCTTTCTGCATCACAAAATTTGTATGTATGTGAGCTGTTATTTTTCTAAATAATGCAATATAAATTAATCTTATAATGTGTCAAGTGAGTAGTTTTCAATATCTTCGATTCAACCAAATCTTAATAAGTAAATTATTACACTGAAAAAGTTAGTAGTGTTTAAATTTTATTTCAAATGAACGGTATACAGAAATGATAAATATATATATTCTCCTCCTCTAAAGAGCAATCGCTGTGTAACAAGAAATAGGTTATGAAATAGGTTATTATACAGGGTGATTCATAAAAGATGGGCAGAACTTTAAGGGGTTATAGTACACTTAAAGACAAATAATATTAAATAGGAGACTAAGGGTCCCAGACGTATTCCCAAGGAGATAGGGGGCATTAAAGTTTAGGGTCCGAAATTTCAAATGATTATAAAACATGGAAAAATTGGTCGATTCGTTTGCGGTTTTTGCAAAAAATTTTCTTTATGCCAGTATTTTCTTGAAATAAAATTTTAAAGTTCAATTTCAAAAAATGCCGATAGGGGGCGCTTTAGACTTTGGAGTAACAAACAACTATTTTTTAACGTTATTTTTTGTATTTCTTTAAATGATTTCGAAAGCTTAGACTTAAACTTAAATTTTGATCTAAAAATCTGAGTCCTAACGAGTAGTTAAGTAGCGTAAACTGAAATTTGAAATTTGAAACCCTTCTCCCCCCAGAACAAAAATCAGTTATTCCCGATCTTTGTGTCGTAGATTAGGCTCTAACTACTGCCGCGTTTTGCTAAAATTATTCTTTATGTCAGTATTTTCTTGAAAATAAATTTTAAAGAAAATTTTCAAAAAATTCCGATAGAGGGCGCTTTAGACTTTGGAGTAACGAACAACTATTTTATACCGTTATTTTTTGTGTCTCATTAAATGCTTTCTAAAGCTTAGACTTAAACTTAAATTTTCAGCTCAAAATCTGAATCGCTGAGCGTGGTTCAGTAGCGAGGGGAGGGGGTTCAAATTTCAACTTCTGAACATAGTTCAGTTTGCACTACTTAACCATGCCCAACGATTCTGTGCTGTGATACGAGGCAAAAATACAACTTTCGTCAAGGACTGCATAGTCGGAATTCACTCATAAAGGCACTGGCACAGTTGGAAACGTCGCTCATGCAAACGTTAAAGCTCCATTCCTGACGCTAGTCACCGGGTGAAGAAGGAAACAGAAAGTATGCAAATGTCAAATGGGGAAGAAGAAGAACACGTATGCAAAATTTCGACACGATTCAGGCATAAAAACCACTGAACGGTGAGTCAAGTGTAAGTCGCTGTAGTAATGAATCGGAAGATGGTGCCCTTCACGAATAAGGAAAAGGCTGAGATGCATTTAATTTACGGAGCGGCAGATGGAAATGGTGCAGAGGCACAACGAATGTACGGAGAGCGATTTCCTAACAGGCGGTTGCCTAACCGCAAAACTTTCGAGCGCTTGCACAGACAGTTGTGTGAGACGGGATCATTTCTCGCTTCCCGGTCGAATGCAGGTCGTGCAAAAAAGGACGAATCAGTAGTTGTTGCAGAAGCCATTCTGGATGTAGTAGCGGCGCAGCCAAGTACAAGTACACGAACAGTGGCTAGCCAGGTGGATACCTCACAGTCCACGACTTGGAGGGTACTGAAGGATGAACATTTGCTCCCGTTTCATGTGCAACGAGTCCAGAAACTGTCTCCAGGGGATTATCCAAATCGTATTGAATTCGCCCGCTGGTTTCTGCAGCAGAACGCGCTAAATCCACATTTTGGACGAACTGTGCTTTTCACCGATGAATGTACCTTCACACGTGAAGGTACATTTAACACACACAATGCACATGTATGGGCGGATGTCAATCCACATGCTACGGATCCACATGCTCATCAGAGACGCTTTTCCAACAATTTTTGGGCAGGAATCCTCGGAGACCACCTAATCGGACCGTACCTTCTTCCTGAACGCCTCAACGGTAAAACATACCTCACATTTCTGCAACATGTGCTGCCAGACCTGTTAAACGTTGTTCTTCCACGCATCCGGCGGGTCATGTGGTTCCAGCACGATGGAGCGCCAGCCCATTACGTACGAGACGTCCGCAACTATCTGGACATCACATTTCCGAACAGATGGATTGGTCGAGGTGGTCCTGTTGCTTGGCCTGCTCGCTCGCCAGATCTTTCACCCCTCGATTTCTTTTTTTGGGGACGATTGAAGGCTCTTATGTATGAGACACCCATTGAATCCCCCGAGGAACTGGTCGCCAGACTTTCCGCCGCTGTAGGGGAAGTGCTCGAAAAGTCTGATGTTTTCGCGAATGTTCGCCGTTCCATTCGTCGCCGTTGTTCTGCGTGCATAACCTCTGGTGGTCACAATTTTGAACATTTATTGTGATTACATGTTAATAAATATGCTTTGGTAACATAATCCTAATTTGTGTATTTTTACCTCGTATCACAGCACACAATGTGTGGACATGGTAAACTGAACTGTGCTCAGGAGTAGAAATTTCAAACCCCTCTCCCCAGAAACTTAACCACGTCTAACGATTCAGATTTTGGGCTGAAAATTTAAGTCTAAGCTTTAGAAAGCATTTAATGAGACACAAAAAATAACGGTATAAAATAGTTGTTCGTTACTCCAAAGTCTAAAGCGCCCTCTATCGGAATTTTTTGAAAATTTTCTTTAAAATTTATTTTCAAGAAAATACTGACATAAAGAATAATTTTAGCAAAACGCGGCAGTAGTTAGAGCCTAATCTACGACACAAAGATCGGGAATAACTGATTTTTGTTCTGGGGGGAGAAGGGTTTCAAATTTCAAATTTCAGTTTACGCTACTTAACTACTCGTTAGGACTCAGATTTTTAGATCAAAATTTAAGTTTAAGTCTAAGCTTTCGAAATCATTTAAAGAAATACAAAAAATAACGTTAAAAAATAGTTGTTTGTTACTCCAAAGTCTAAAGCGCCCCCTATCGGCATTTTTTGAAATTGAACTTTAAAATTTTATTTCAAGAAAATACTGGCATAAAGAAAATTTTTTGCAAAAACCGCAAACGAATCGACCAATTTTTCCATGTTTTATAATCATTTGAAATTTCGGACCCTAAACTTTAATGCCCCCTATCTCCTTGGGAATACGTCTGGGACCCTTAGTCTCCTATTTAATATTATTTGTCTTTAAGTGTACTATAACCCCTTAAAGTTCTGCCCATCTTTTATGAATCACCCTGTATATTGGTGTCCAAAAATGAAGAATGCCAATTTTTTACCACAAAAATTTAGTTTTGAGTACCCAAAAGAAAGCGATATAAACGGCAGATTTACGAAATAGATCCCTAACAGCAGTTACCAAATGACTCATTGTTGCTTTGTGAAGAGTCACCAGGTGACGTTACCATGAAATCAACTTGTGGCACTCTGTGACTGTAAGTTAGAAACTCCATTGTGAAATCATCATGATAAATGCTTTTCGTCTAGTCTCCAAGTAACATCAACAGGATGTCATCTGGTGACTTGTCACAAAGCAAATCATTTCACATGTCTCGAAATGTCGATCATTTGAGAATCACCAAGTGAATTCATCGTGACGTTATTTGGTGACTCGTTTGTATGCAACGATCTTGATGACTTCACAATAAGGTCTCCAAATGACGATAACATGGGAGTCACAAGAGACCGCATTGTAACGTCACATGACTCGTCACAAAGCAAAAATCACGATGTATTCTGAGGAAAGTCATCAAATAAAAGTCACTTGAGACGAATTTTGGCTTATCGTAGTAACTGTGACACCCTTTATCATTTGTTGTCTCAAGGCGAAGTCTCATCGACTGAAGATATGCTGTTAGGGTAGTACCTATTTACTATAATTTTTTACTTACTATTCCGATTAGTAAGTCACTTTGTTTTGGGTACTCATAATTAACTTTTGTGTCCGAAAATTAGCGTTTTACGTTTGTTCCTCAAATCTGGGACAGCTATGTAAAATTCAATATGTGTGTTGAAAGTTCTTGTTTGTAAGTAGATATGTAAACTTATAAAATGGATTCATAAGGTGGATACAAGTACCTTAGATGCATGCGTGTAAACTTATAAACAAATGAAAGTTGTAAGCTTAAGAGATAATTTATTGAGAAGAAACATGAAGGTAATTTCTGAACTAAAATGTATTTAGTAATCTTAATCACTCTGGTGCGTAAATAAACAAGAAAGAAAAATCATGCGTCAAGCATAAATTATGTAACACTTTCCACCACTTCCGAAATAATTTTACAAATCTCTACCGTTTAATAAGGTGAAAGATAACATTTGGATGATATGAACAATTCGGAAAATGTATACCATATTTAAAAACCCTATTTCAAGAATTACTAACAGTATTCGGAAAAATATCCGAATTATATATGCTACAAATAATTTTAAATTTTAGTTCAGTTAGGAAACGCGTAGCACAGTTTAAAATTCCTCTTCTGGAATTTCCGTCAATAAACGGAAATGTACTCGAGAACTTTTGTACTTCCCTGTATATGATCTATAGAATTTATGCACACCAAGTAATAGACTAAAAAAGGAGTTAAATTTAAAAACACGTCCAGCCACTGAAAACGCACTTCCAGCAATTATTCTTAACAGGCAGTACCGAATTATTTTGTGTGTCTCTGTAAATGAACGATAACTGCTATACACATAATATTCTTTAGTAAGCCTCTTGTAATACACCTTAGTGATATATATAAATTTCAACATGTTTGAAATAGTGGAAAATTATTTAAATAAAACGCAAACGATTTTTCTCCATAGACCGTAATGTAATGGAATTCTTCTGAGTGTCCCTGTAAAAGAACTATAACTGATATGCACACCATATTCTATAGTAAGCCTCTTGTAGTGCACTTGAGTGATATATATCAATTTCAATATGTTTGAAATTGTATAACATCATGAAAATAACCCGCAAATGATTTTCCCCGTAGACCGTAATGTTACGGAATTCTTTTGTGTGTCCCTGTAAAAAGTGCTACATACTTCATTTTCAATACAGAACATGTCATAATAAAAATAAACATCAATTGCAGGACAATCCAAATATATTTACGCGAGTTAGAGAATGGACAGACAGACAGACGGCAGACATACAGACAAACCGAATTCATAAAGGCTTTTGAACTATGTTGGAAAGTGTTAAAACGCCAGTTCGGTGGTATTTTTATATTATTATTATTTTTATTATTAACATATGGATGTAACATTAAAATACAAATACATATCATAAATCTACAGTTTAATAAGATATTATCAAACTTTACCTCAAATTTCTCAGTTGCAGGATTTAAATCTAAAATTGAATAATCAGCATCTCTATCACCGTTTTCGTCGATGGTTACTTTTCCAGTTATACCTGTAATAAATGAGCACATGTTTCAGTAATATGTAAATCACATCCTCAAAATGTTGACTATATACGGATTATATAAAAATATCACTTATAAAAGTCAAATGCATAAAAAATAATTTAAAATCGAAATGAAATATTCACTAAATTGGATAAGAAATTACATACTCTTTTTTTCCTATTTAAACTTAAACTCTCTCTCCTTCTCTCTCTATATATATATAACACCTTTGAAATAAATATAATATCTAACAAGTTCGTGTAACAAAAATGACCAAATCTTTAATATGCACACATATATATATTATTGTAGATATTACGGATATTTACGTAATGTGTGATTCATAATCTGAAAATGATGCCTACATATTAATTTGATAAAATTGTCACATAGAGAAATTTAATATTTAAATTTTTTTAGTAATTTCAAATTGAAATTAAATAATAGGTAAATTAGATGAAAAATCACATGATCAAATTTTATTTTCTCTTTAGATTTAAGGAAGGAAAAATGGTATGATTTTCAGACTTAAGTACTACTGAATTAAGATGAGTATAAACTATTTAATTTTTTAAATATATTTAATGTAAATACTTCCAACAGCGTAGCCAAGGAAAAGACCAAAAAAGGTCTAAATAGCGCTAAATGGGCTAAATAGGGGAAGTGAAAGTTCTATATAAGAAAAAAAAAAGCTAAAACTTTCTTAAAAATGCAAAAATTGCACTAAAAATGAAAGGAAGAATGAATATAAAATAGTTATAACAACAATACTAATACAATGCTAATGGAGCAATGCTAATGAAACCCCTCATGTATATAATAAAGGACCAGTGAAATTTAGTTGCGGAATTCCAGTAGAAAATCTGTAAAAAAATAAAATATTTTCGAGTATTTGGCGCAAAAAGACGCGATTTGGCTAGCAACATTTTTTCCTCGCCAAACGCAAACGATTTTAATGCATTTTGAAATTGCTTGTAAAATGCTTATTCGAATGCGCAATACTTAATGAATTTAAACTTAAACGAAGAATTGGTTTATTATTTTTTGTATAATATATACAAGCTGCTTGTTGTTGTAGTTATTTAATTTTACCACTGAAATATTATGTTCTATGTTTTGGAAGCTACAAATATCTATTTTATCTTATGGCAAAGTTGACATTTAAGTTATGTGTATTATTAAATTATTGAATCTGTTTTTTATTTTTATTATTTTTTTAAGTTGCAAATGTTTATTTTCACTTTTAGTTAATAATCGAAATTTTAAAAATATATGAATCTAACAGGTATATTAAAGTAAACGAAGAGTTTGAACAAATTCTTATTATAAGACCTTTCTATGTGGTTTTTGTAAAATTTGAAAGAGTAAAATTGTCATTAACTTAAAAAAATTATACGAATGGGTTAATTCTAGGTCTCACGATATACCATCTTGTATAATCGTTTGTATTTTACGTTCAACATTTCCAACTCTCTGTACGTTTGCAGTAATATTAATTTAAAATATACTTTAAATCAGATTAAATACTTCATTCAAGTTATTTTTTCTCTATTTATTACCGATTGAGTGAAATTTTGCTATTGTTTTATCCTACATTCTACGATTTTTTTTCTAATTTAAATGGCTCCACCGGTTATACAAATAATTTTTAAATGTATTTTAAAAGGAAAATCTCGATGAAAAACCAATTCGTTATACCTTTCTTATTGAAGAAGTCGTTTTTCCCATAGCAGCAATACCTTTTTCTTGAATTGGCAACGTTCAGAATCGGGCTTATTTTTAAGCTTGAAACAATTTTAATTAATTTAAATTTTGTTTTAAATCGTAAAATACGATCGCTAAATTTCATTATATATACACAGAAATGTGTACACAAGAATGTAGTTATAAAAATATATTTATTATATAAGTTAAACTTACATAACCAAGTTCAGCATGAAAGAGTTTTTTCTTAAAGAGTATTTGTCAAAAAAACGTATTTTTTAAAATTTCATTCCGTCGCAACCGGTGAAAATTCGCCAAATAAACGAAATTTTCATAATTTTTTACGGACGTTATAGCGAGGTTCCGCAGATTTTTTTATAGACATATTGAGAAGACCTGAGTACGTCTGGGCATCTGCTATCAGACCTCATAAGAAGAACATTCTGAATTTTTTTTTTCAAAATTTTCTGAGTGTGCGCTTATGGAGACCTTCCTTGTAAGAGTATAAATGTAAATGATGACCACACAGTCTTTACACTATATAATTATTTAACAGAAGCTCTGGATTAAGTGCAGTTAAACAAAGTAAAATTTACAAATTTACATTAAATAGACGGTTAGAAAATACTAAGGAGATTTTTGCCGGACATAATAACATCTTAACGCACTCATTAAATCACATAAATTAACGTCTGAATTCATGAAAAGTACAATTAATTAAAGAACAAGTTATTTCGGACGTAAATACAATTTAATACACTAAACCCAATAAGAGTTAAAACTAGATGGGGTCAGCTGTTTAGAGCATCAGCTTGTTACGCTGTACACCCAGACACCTGGCCCCGGCTAATTTTCACTCGTCATGGATGTAGTGTATTAAATTGTATTTATGCCTGAAATAACTTGTTCTTCAATTAATTGTATCTTAATGCATTTTCAGAGAGCCGTCTTAGGCCGACTGCCTAGACTGAAATCGTCATGTTCTCTATCCGAGAAATCGATGTCTCCCATAGGTTGACTTTTACATTTCAATTTGGACGAGGCATCTGCGTCCTGCCGCTCCCATGAGAAAAGTCGGGCTCAGCCTGTTGTTAGACCGCAGAGTAATCTGCTATACTTACATAAATTATATTACTATTTACTTCACTTAATACCTACATATTAAGAGATTATAATTTTAAATGAAGCTTTAATGGTGTTGTATTTCAGTACATGAACCAAAATAACTAAAGCCACCATTACATGTTATTCTTTAAAAAAATCTAGTAATTAACTAGCAAATATAAGAATAGCGCCAACACAATTATTTGATAATACCAATAATGGATTTAACAATTATTCGGTCACTGTTAAAATACGTTTTTAACTCAAATGAAATAACGCTAAAATTTTGCAATTAAATTTTTCCTTACTCACATTTCACATTAAAAAATAAAAAATAAAGAATCTAAATCCTATAGAATATCTGTAAATTACAACGAAAGAGAGTGTGAACGAACCAACTGAGCTCTAAATAGTCATTCAATCAATTTTTTTAAACTTAGAAAATACGTTAAAAAAGCGCCAAAAAGTAGCTAGAACCAAATGAAACTTTTCAGGACTAAATATGGGTGAAGAGGTTCCAAATTTAAACCCTTTTGGACTCAGTTAGAAACACTTTTCTTGCCGGTACAGGCCTGAAAGACTTTTCGTAGTTTAGTATAATACATCGGCTGCTCGCATCCAGGTAACCCGACGATTCGCAAGCAGCTGACGTACAAAAGAATGACCAAAAATATTGAATTTTTTTTGGCGGTGTGATATCGAATTTTGGAGCATTAACATGTATGAGATAGAAGAAAGTTTTAGGATTGGCATATCCGACTAGTTTTGCATTTGGCCAAAATAAGAGAGCATGCCATGCATACTTTTTTAATTGGCTAACTGTCACAGATAGAAGCGAAAAGTACGAATTTGTAGAATATTGGACAATTATATATAAAATCAGTTTTTAAGACGAATAAATCTTTTGAAAGACGAACAAACTTTAAAATTTTCGATGCTAACCCACATTTTGACATCAGAATATGAATCTAGACCATCAAACATGTGTACATCTATTAATAACAATAGATTTGTATTTTTCGTGAAAAATACTTTAGTTATCATATTTAGAAAGAACAACGAATTTTACGAAGCTAATAATTTTTACGATATTTTCTTCACCTCATTCAATTCACCTCATTAAGGACATTACATGTGATAGCTGTTGTGTTCTTAAAACTTGTGAGATGAAAAATGTCTGCTGGAATAAATCTATCCATTTGCAGTTATACAAGAATATATTTAATTTATTGTTTTTTTAAAACTAAGATATTAACAAAATAAGCCTTTTTGTTAATTAATATAAGTATTCTTGTAAATAATTTTACAAAATGAACTATGACAATCGATTTAGTAAGTAAGTTTTAATAGAAAAGTCTTTTCTGACTTAGATATTATAATTACTTAAGGATCTATTATAGCTTCGAATATTAGGGGAAAACTTATTGGGGTAGAATTTTTATATATTCATGATTTGGAGCACTAAGGGTTAATCGGAAAGTTGTGGAAATAGTAATATATTTTAAACATAGAATTTACTGTTAGAAAGTACAAATAATTAAAACCAAGGGTTTATTGGAAAGTTGTCAGAAATATAATCTAACACAAAGTATTAGAGTGGAAAAACATGGCGAGACAGCCATGCATGGGCATAAAATGGGAAGTACACATATAATAAAATGTAATACAGTATACAAAACATCATGTATGGAAATTTAAATTCTTTGAAATGATGTCAAGATCATAAAGAGACAATCCAAGGTAGCAATTTGGATAGCTGTAAATTATTTTAAAAAGTGTTATTTACAGAAATAATGAAGGATATTTAATATGGGGTGTGTCTTCCTTGAACAACTAAGACTGTTACATAAGTATCTATTTTCCATATTTGTCGATAAGACTTTTGGGAATTCTGTCCCACACTTCAAGAAGTACAATCTCGGGCAGTTTCAGACAGTCAATTGTGGCTGCAATGTGTCGTCCGAGTGTGTCCCAGGCATGCTTGGTCGAATTTAAGTCATGAGAGCAGGCTGACCACTTCACACGCTGTATTGCTTTCGTTTCATGTATGTTCTCCAAAAGCCGATCTATAGGTGGTCCTAGGTTATCATGCATTAAAAGAAAAGAATCGCCAATAGCTACAACAAAAGGTACGAAATGAGATCTGGGTATCTCGTATACATACCATTGGGCCGTCAAAGGGTGATTCCGGATAATAGGCAGGTACGTATGTCCACCTATGGTAATTCCACTGCATACCATCAAGGCACTTCGCCTCTACTGTGGCCTTTGCTGGACGAACGTGAGGTTATTTCCAGTGGCTATTTCTTTCCATACCAGAACAATTCCGGTGTCACTCTGTATCGGGATTCTTCAGGAAGAATAACTTAATTCCAATCACGTTACGTCCAATTTTGATGATTACCTGCCCTACTTCTTCGGACTGCATATGTCTTGAGGCCATTGGCTTACACACGTAGTTACCCTGATGAAAACTATTTTTGGCTGCTTGGCTTGACACTCTACGTCCTGTTGCCAAAAGACTCTGTGTTTGGAAATCAGTAGCATTGTATCTCCTGGTTCGACGAGCAGTTAACATCAGCAAAATCGCGATTTCAGCATTTCTATCATTTTTTTCTTTTACTTCCTGCTACACTTTAGACTATGGCTGTTTTGTTTTACGGTAGTTATGGAGAGACTTATTTGCATAAATTTCTTTAAAGTATGTGTTCCCCTAAATTTTGTACGCAGTGTACTTTTAAGTTTTAACATACACTTTATAGTTAGAAAGTACAAATAATTAAAATAAATTGTTAATTCAAAAGCTATAAAGCTATAGCAAAAGTAATCTATGTTTGACACAGAACTTGCAATTCGTAAATACAAACAATAAGATCAATTCTGTAAGTAAACCAAACTGTAATTTTTTTTCCGGTTATCATTTCAGTTGAGTTAGTAGACAAAATTTCGTTGCTGTTTTTTCCCCCTCAAAATTAACGGTTTTTGATTTGATTCAGTTCCGGATTGAATTCCGCAGGAATAAATCCACTTTTATTTATTTATTTTTTAAAATTTATTCATTTTAACAAATCTTCAAATGATGTCTACTTAAGCCAGTACAAGATAGTATTATGTAAAATTATCAAATTCTTAATTTCTTTTTACATCCAGTTTTCCATTTTTTGACAAAATTATCATTTTTATATAAAAGGTTAAACAGTCATTTTCAAATAACTTCCATCTTAATCTTAATGACAATGTTACTTACTTCCTGTCTTAAAAATATCCCTGGTCTTAAAAATATCTCTGGAAAAGAAATTCTTTGTTGTGAAGTACCAATTCATTCGGTTAGCATTTTGGTCACAGGTGTTAGTATGGAACTGTTTATTCTTATATTTTAGTTAGTAATTGTTTGAATTTTGGGCAGTTTAATTAATTTCTGTATACAGAATTTCTGACTTAACTTGTGACATGTGTTATGTGTGCCAAAAAGTTTGACGGGGTAAAAGGAAAAGTGGCATCAAAGTCCTAAATTTTAATTTTTTAAATAACGAAATAATCATTCTGTGGTGTCTTGTGACAGCTGTATATATAAATATGTATGTATTTGTGTACGTATGTGTGTGTGTGAGAGAGAGAGAGATTTAGTTAAACAACAAGATCTTAACCACAACGAAAATATCACACTTGAAAGAGAAGATAATAACTAACATTTAGTGAAACATGAAATACACAAACTTAACTGGAAAATACATGTACAGTTGATTAGCACAACAAAAGATGTGGCCATTTGCCTATTTTACATCCCTAATGCAATGGATAAACACTTTAGCTTTCTTTCGTTAAATAAAGATAAATTAAATAAAGATAATTTAAGGTCTTACCCACATATACATACAATATATACAGTGACCTCTCACTTATACGCGATGTCCAGTAATTACTTTTCGTACCACTATTTTAAAACAGTAAAATTCGATTTATAAATTCTGTGATTAAATAAGGAGAAAATAACTTTATAAAGAAACTGGTGCCAAAAAAAAAAAGATTACCGTGTATCGCGTATAAGTGAGAGGTCACTGTATATGTTAGTGTTTCATGTTCAACCGCAACTATGATTCATGTGAAAAATCGTCAATGAAGCTTCTTCTTTCTTTCATTGATTTAATATTCTTCTTTTTCTATGTAAATTTAAAATGTCTTATTACGTAAAATACGCTTAGATATGTAAAAAGATTAGCATTCGACGTGATGAGTATCAAGTTGGATTATGTTTGGAGCCATGCTTCAAAAGTTATCACATATAAAAAAAATAAGAAGAAGAATCATATTAATAATAACAAGTTAATAAAAATAATAATATTAGCTTTATTTTTACCTTCAATATAAATAATTTTCAGTACTTATAAAGGATTAAAACGTTTTGTCATTTTAAATATCCCTCTTTTCCCCAAAGAGGAATAAATTATTAATTTAAAATGAAAGATTAACTGTTCATTTTTATTTTTATTTAATTTTTTTATTTCAAAATTTATGTAAAAGATTTCTAAATAATTTAGTTAAAAATTACGTTTGTCGGAAAGCTAAAAAATTGTGTGCATTTTTTAATTTACAAAGCATGCCTGATCAAACCGTGTGATCTATGTATTATATGTATTATGAAAGGCGTAAAGTCTATTAAAATTATTATATCATAGTAAAGTTGTTGATAAACATGTGAATAGTAAAATATAAAGCTAGAGAAAATAGGGGGAAAAAAAACCGCACATTATTTTAGAACGAGAAACTCAAAATCGAGCCGTGCACGGGCGGTTAATTATATTTAATTGTCTTTACTGTATACCTTCAAAAGTGCGGTTCCACATTTTCTGAATTATGATGGAACCATTTGCAGCTGTGTAGCCTTCTTCGAGAGTTTCATTTAAAGCAAGGGAGTACAGCAGCACTGCCTCATGAAACGCTGTGACGAACGCATTTACCTGAAATACAAAAGAGAGACCCCCATTATTAGAAAGAGAAAAATCTTGACAGGAGTTACAAAATTGAAAAAAAAAAATTAAACTTACAATAAGAATTTTCTTTAGTCCTTATTTATGAATAACATAATTTTAATTTTTAGAACATATAAGCAGATTGTAAATTCGAAAAAAAAATTAATACAACTAAATTATGATACCGAAAATGAACAATTAAAAAGCTATTTATTAAATAATTAAAATAAGTACTTTTTTATTTTAAATATACTCATACTTTTCAGTTTATTATTACTGTAATACATGTTTTATTATTGCATAATTTAGCTTAAAAATATCTGAACCTTTCTAAATCATTTATGTTTCCCGAAAACGCGATATCATTTATTTATCCTTAAAACTTATAGATGGCGACACCATAGACACTAAATTAGAAAATTGAAGGCATCTCACGCAAACTCTTTTAGGAATATTTATAACTAAATATTCAACATGCAACAGTTAGAAATATAGGGGTGGACTTTCGAAAGTATTATTGCAGTTACAGAAAAATAATTTCAATTCTTATATAAAGCGAAATTAATAACACAATATATCATTAAACATTTTACATCAGTACTGGTATTGATAGACTTTAGATCGTACAAAAAATATACGCAGAAATATCTATCTATCCATTGATGAATTCAGATGGTGGTCCGGGAGAGACACTCGAAAAGAAGCATTAAAATTACTCCCGCTCCCTCATCCCACCTACTTCTCTCGGAAAATTTTAGATTAAGTGTTTGGTACTATCTAAAAAGGGGAACATTCCTCCCTACAAAGACACTGAATTAGACAAACCAATTGCAAAATTCCTCCCTCCAAAATTCTATACTGAACCCTCTGGCAGTGCCGGCGCAATTTCGACCTGACAAAAAAAACATTTACCTCGGCCCAACGTCTCTGACTGCAATATTCGACTAATAAAAATCATTTATTTTAAATGTATATCATAGAATAATTTGACGTATAGAATATAAAATGTATGAAAAACAACATGCAAGTTCTTTTACGTATAATTATGTTTATTTTCTAAAAATCTTCTAACCTTTTGAATATTTTAGATATTTATTTTTTGTGATTATTGTTACTTTCAGGATCCTTACATTTGCACATTCCGGGACAATTATACCAACTTTGGCTTAAAAATAAAGTTAATACTAACGTTTTTTTTTCGCGAAAAATCATTTAAAGACAAATTTAGAGCAATAATATCATTATTTTACACAGGGTAATGTAATTTCGAATTGCATAGGGAGGCTCGGGACCCCTAACAAGACTCCAACTTGCGCCGGCCCTGCCCCCTGGAACTGCAAAATTTCCTCCCGGAGTAAAATGCCTGAATTAAACACTATATCTATCTCTCTGACTATCTACTAATCAATAAGCAAAAATATTAACATAATTTAGAAGTTAATAGAAATAGAAAAAAACAAAATAGCAACTTGAAACTCATAGATTTATTAGATGATAGAGAAAATAGAGGTCTGCAAAAGTTCGGGCCTAGCCGGACAAGACTTATTTTTTCCGGTCCGACCTGCGACTAGACTTCATTCTTCCTAGAGTTTTGCACGGGCCGAAATTTTCCGGTCCGGTCCCGACTCAGCCGGCATAAAAATCATTGGTCCATCCTGGCCCGTGAAAAATCAGTAAAATGATGCCCGGCACAGAAGTTTTTCAAAAAATGCATATATTTTTAAACGGCTATTATTTCACAATTAAAATTCTTTTTAGAAAATAGTACATAGATTTCTAAGCAAAAAAAAATAATGTACAGTAAAGCCTGTGAAACAGAACCTCTCAATCACGGAAACTTGTTACAGGCGGTAAAATGTCTTGATCTGTGCAAAATGAATATAATAATCCGTGCCAAAATAGTAAAAATAATAATAATACATTTACATCAGAGATGTACTTGCTAAGAATGAAAACGGTCTCTAACGGGTTTTTCTTCTCTTACTGAATCTTCATTTAACTTTAATTGTCTTAGTCAATATTTTTATTGTTTATATACGTAATTTTCTAAGTGGTCATTAATATTGTTAATATTTTGTATTCCATGCATTTCAAATATAATCTGAAAATAAAATCTATGCATAAGTAAGTGGGATTTTTGAATAATTGTAATTGTAGTACAATGTTGCTTTAGCAATATCGACATTTTTTGTAGAAATTCAGTCGGACCGAGCTCGGAACCAACTTTTAACTCTTATACCGGGCCAAAAAGTTTTGTACGTGTTGGGCTGGGCCCGATATTTTGGCCCGTGTTGACATCTAAAAATTAAATCGAAGAAACCTTTGAAAATCTGCCCGCTGTTTTAAGAAATACCTTATTTGCATGCTGATTTATTTTAAGTTAATTAGACATCGAGTATATATTTTTTCAGCTTCACCTTTGTCTCTATGCCGAGTGTTGAGACAGGTGTACAATTAACTAGTAGTTAGCAATTAAAAAGTAGTTAGCAATTTCAAATTTTATCAAGAGCTTGACTCGATATTGCGAGGACTGAAACAGATACGGAGGGGATCTTTCTGCATGCCCTGTATAGGAATATACTTAATTCGAAATGAGACCCTCATGGAGTTCCGAGGCACTTTTCAGCTTTTGACCCGGTACAAATGCGCACCTTGACCCTTCCTCCCACACTGCTTACTGTTATTCAATTCAGATGTTTAAAGGGTGTGTATTTTTCAAATTTTATCAAATTCAATATAAAAATAGTAAGAGACTGGTGCTAATTAAAAAAAGCATACGTGAAACAAAGAGCCGCTGTTATAGGGGCGGATTCGAATTTGGACGACCAAACTATGCACACGATTTTTGATTAGAATATACCGCAGTAAAGCATGTGGAAGTCTAATCTTTAGAGATAAGAATTTTTTTTTTTTTTTTGATTTAGCGGGTAAAATTACATTGCATACTGTCATAAGGGCCGTTTAATATTTCCGTATCAGACAGGATTCCGTTACAGACATGTTTCATTTCTACAAGTTTTACTATTGTATCATTAAAAGAAATTTTTCGAAGGGTCACGGAAAATAAATATCTCTCGCGAAGCACTCACTTTTTCCCGTGGAGAGTACACTGTAAAAAATTTTCATAAAATTTCAGTAGATGAATCGTAAATTAACAGTACTTGTACCGTTTTCACACTTTACGGTACTCATACTGTACTTCTAAGGTATATTAAACGTAAAAAAGACGAATGAATATGTGCCATTTGGATTATAAACGGTATTTATATCGTAAAATGATTGTTTTTCAATAAAAAATCGCTATTTGTACCGTAAAATAATTATTTTTCAGTAAGGAAAAAGCTGGTAGCCCCACCTCGGTGTACGGCAACCCCTAAAGTGATGCTTTTGCTCTTGTTCCGTAATACGTGCAGGCCTGAGGAGAGGGGGGAGTGCAGCCTGTACATATACTTTAAATATTTTACGGCACATATACCGTCCAGTTAAATTACGGTATATATACTGGTCACAAAGTTGCCAGTATATGTACCGTAATTGTTTACCAAATTTTTTTACAGTGTAGAGGGCACGTGTATCTTTGAGCTAAAAGGATTCTGCTTTTTCTAAATTTGCTTTAACCTTAAATGGATATTATATGTTTTTTCGCAGCACATGCTGTAGAACTCTAAGGACCTGATTCTAGAAAAGGAAACTACAGAATTCAAGAATATTCACTATCAGAATCCGAAATAGAAAATTGAAGCTCTAAGCACAGATGCTATTCGGAACACATAAACTCAACTTGCTTTACGCAGTATTGTTTACTGATTGATAAGCCGTATTTGAATTATATATATATATATATATATATATATATATATATATAATTCTAAAACTATTTTGGCTACAATGCCAATTATGATACGAGTGAACATAAACGACTATTAGATTTGTGATGGATCGACAACTCTGATCATGTGAGTAGGCGATGTTTTGAATGAGAATGTAGTTTTTGTCCACTAATTGTCCATGTGCGTAAAAGTTGATCAAGGCTACCTTTTTTTAACTTTCGACGGATGACTGTGAAAATCTCGGAACTTGTGAGTTTCTGCTTTTCATCGATATTTAAGCAAATTAGTATAGCTGGTCTATCGATGTTTGGGTATATAAGCTTCGGAAATACGTTTGGAAGTCGGAACTTGGGTCGAGTACTGCGTCTATGAGAGTACGTTAGATCCTGATACTGAATCTTCAATCCGAAGCTGGATAGCGTATAATCAGTTGCATTAGTCTGATACGGACATCTTGAGATCAGTGTTCGCCTAGTCTACAGCGTGGAGTTGGATTCTTTCTGAAGGCATCCTGACTTCTGGTTATCTTCAAAGTTGTGAGTTCGTTTTGAATCTTTATATTTAATATATTGAAGTTTTATTTTACTGAGTACAGTTTCGGGAACGTTGAATTATTTTTGGAGTAAGGAAAATTTAGTAGTGTCCTTTCTCAAATCCCAGCCCGATTAAGTTTCAATAAACTTCACTTTTTAAACGTTACCTCTTGTGCTCGCCTTTAAGTCTGAACGGTCTGGTTCACTCTTGCTGACAGCAATGGCCGTCGCAGATTTAAATAAAGATCTTTGAAATATCGAAACATATTAGCACTCTTTGGGGCTCTTGGACCGAACATACTTACTCTGCTTATTCAAAAATCAGCTTATGTTCCCTATCGTTAGCAGTGCGTTTGCCAATCGGTATTTTCGACAGAGAACACATTTAAATTCTCACGAGAAGTTTCCACGGAGTTAAAATTTCATTCCCAAGTGCCCCAACACTATCTTCCCATCGCCCTGTGTAAAAATTAAAGTTTTGAGTCCATTTTTTTCCCCTCGGAAAACATTAAAATAAGGCCTGGCTCAACTCAATTTCTACTGAAAAAAACCTTATTTTACAATGAATTCTTATAAATGAATAGTACATAAATATTTATGCAAAAAATTTAAGGAAAAGCATTTTGCAGATTACCTGTCAGCGAGCCAAGGAATATAAATAAAAATATTAATTACTTACACAATTACATTCAAATGAAGATATGTTATAAAAATTAAGGTAATTTAAAATCAAAGAAAATGGTGGTTAAAGATTATGTTCGATAAAGATATAAAGAAGATTTTAAAAATTATTTCTCTGTAATTATTTAAACGAAAATAAAATTTGAAAATTTTCGTTAACTAACTATACAACGTGACTATTATTTTCACTAAATAAATAAATAAATAAGAATCCCATGTAGGCACCGCCCGGAAGGAATGAGGTCCAGTCTCGTTCTGTCCTCTCTGAGTCTAATTTAAAAAGGTTAAGTGCTCTACTCCTCACAGCGACAGTGTTCAGAAACAGGCTTTTGAAATGAGTTAATTATTTAAACTAATTCATTTTTTTTCTTATTGAATTGGGGTTCTTCTAAAATAATGGAAAAATAAAAAAAATGTGAAAATATATTTCATTGATAATGTTTATTATTACTTGACCGTTATTGTGTACCTCCTCCTTTCCATATTCAAAATTTAGTTCTCTCCTAGCAATTTCTTTGACTTCACGGGAAAAGTTCTTATACTCTTCCGTTTCCGGAATCCTTGCAGTCACAGTCAACAACGCTTCGTAAGCCGTCCGTGCTCGCTTATTCCTCTCCACCGTGTCATTTTCTCTTATCCAGGGTTGTTCACTTTCCATTTTGCTGAAATTGAAAAATAAATCATTGAAAATCATTAAAATATTCCTTAATGTTGGAAAATATTTTTTAAAACAAGAAAACAATATGCGGCGACAATGGTCGTTTTGTATTCGAAAATAAAGTAAGAAATATAAAATATTTTGAATTATAAAGTTGAATAATTGAAATGTATCATTCACCGTAGTGAATAAAACAACGTTTAAAACACCAGAATATCTACTGAAAATACACATTTGTTTAGGTAGCATTAAGGTCATTACAGAAATAGTAATGGTTATTAGGCAGGATAGCAGGTAAAATTTTATCGACCAATCGAATTGCAAGAAAGGGTAGAAACCTAAAAATAAAATTACGAGGGGAGAAAAAGTATTTCTATTCGAAAAATGTCCGGACCAGGATTCGAACCTGGAATATCTTGGCTGAAGCTGCTATATGCTCTTCCAAATTACCTGCGATTTATTCTGTTGAGCTGATTCAGTTATCAGACCAGATGCTAAGATCGTTAAGGTTAACTGAATGAATTAGGTCCTCCAGGCTCGACCGGTATGGCTCAGTTGGCAGAGCATGGCAGCTTCAGCCAAGATATCCCAGGTTCGAATCCTAGCCCGGTCATTTTTCGTCCAGTTGGAAAATTACAACTAATATGATTTCTTTGCCAATTTGAATAATTGTGTTAAAATTAATGTAGTATTTCTATTGCATGACGCTAAAAATGTACTTAGCCATCTTTTGATTATTATTACTCTGAAAATAATCTGAAAGCTGAATAAACATTATGCATTTTGCGTCTCTTGATTCAGTGTTGAATTCAGACCTTTTATGTCTTAAAGGTAATTTCTTCTTCCCGAGAGAGGGGGGGGGGGGAGACAGTTGGAAATTTCGATGGGAATCTTCAGTTCCAAACATTAACACAATGGACAATTTAAAATATATTGGGAGTAGGAAAATTTTCCCCGGGAACACTCTCTGGCTTCGTCACTATCTCGAATTTTAATTTTATACTACCAAAGAAATAAGAAATAAAATTTTAGATTTAATCCTGAAACGTTATAAAGAATCATACAAATGAAAATGGTGAATTATTTAATAATTTTTTTTAAACTTTGTTTCACAAGAAATTATAAAATTACTACAAATATCCCGTAAAGCCAATTGCTAAGAAGCGAAAATATGTAATGCAATGAAAATATTGCAATTGCCTGAAATTATCTGTAATTATAATTGTATGTTAGGTCTCAATACTGTGAGGAATCGCTGTAATATTCCTCCGAGGACTAAATATGTATCAAATAAAAGCTACGGATATCAGGTAAACCTGTAATTGTGTTGCCATAAAACTGTAATAAATTTAACATTAAGCCAAATCTCTACATTAACAGTACAGTTCCCTTAGATCTCGCATATCTAATAGGTAACTATAATCATTCGGAAGATCGTTTCAACAACGCTTACGAGTTTATTCACTCAGCGTAGAGATATTTTACAATGTGTGGGTGTATTATTCCATTCAATAAATTATTAGGAGATAATACGATTATCGGTGAAATATCATGGTAACTAATGGAAAGTAGATATCTTTATTAAGTATCGGAAAAGTTTGACAGATCATTATCTTAGTCTTCTAGTGTATATCCTCATGTATATGTGTAATTTATGGTTCTCTTAAAATTAATTTCACCCTAGGTAACGCGAATGTCATCAGTTATTCATTTTTGTTTTTACAAGTTCTAAGAAATATAATCAGGTTATATAACACGATCTGGCATTATAACGAATAGCTAAGCATTCTTCGTTTGAATAATGGCAAACGCGGCCTTTTTTGTGATGTAATAGGTGACAATATGAGATGAAAATTATAATTAACTTGAATAATTTTATTTTAAAAAAATCAGCTGTGAAGTTACAGATTTGGTATTTTACATTTATTTTTTATCAATAAAAAAGGTAATTTCTTTTTAATTTTATTTTTAGGATGATCTAAATATTTGAGAATTTTTGAAAACTTACAACCTATAAAAGTTGTATAAGGTTATTGAAGAAATTCTTTATACAGGGATATTTTACAGATGGCCTTTTTTATCAGATAGCAGCGCTCAATTTAAATATATTTTATTCCATTTTTAAAAACGAAATTAGGATACATTGATTGAAGTTAGGATAAATTGACCATATTGTCATCTTATACCATTCATCGATCCCACCAGATACAGATATCCCAAAAATGAACGTCTTTCTTTGAAAAAGAGTACACTAACTACACAGTGTATATAATAGCGCACTAGTTATGCAGTGTATAGTATAAAGCCAAGCTATCACTTATAAGTTCGAAATTATAAGTGGCGTAGCAGTGAGTATAGGATTCACATGAATAGAAGAGCACATAGTGTAAATGTATCACGACCCGACCCGACCCGAACCGAAGGTCAGGTTTACCCGACCATATGAAGGACTCTAGTTGAAAACTCCTGCTATAATATACATAATTTTAGTACTTTTCGATCCTGATATTGTGTTGATAAAAAATGTTTTGTGTTTAAGTTTTAGACGCTATGCTTTTATATCGTTTCTTACATTTTTCCTCACATCAGTGTTGAAAGAAAATCACTATGCAGATAATACGAAAAAATAGCAATGTAAATAGAAAGTCTGTTCATTATTATTTCGTATTTTTTTTCTGAAGGAAGATTGCAGAATTTTTCTTTCTTCGGTTTCTGAAACAATAACCTCAATACTGCAAATAATAAATGGTCACAAAATTTACCAAAAGCTATAATCATTTGCAACGGTTAAAAAGCTTTGTTGTTACTGGAATTTTATCCTCCAATCACTAAAAATTTATGAAGCGTAATTGTATTTCTATCAAATATTCTCCTGCTGAATTAAAAGAAAATAATCAACATTTAATACCTTTTTCTGTTTCTGAATTACCCAAATAAAATTGTATACGCTTTATCTTACATTATGTTCTCCTTTATAGTACATTTTATCAGTGGACTGTAAGTAAAATTCGAATGGCCTCTAAATAAATGCATTTCAATGTACAACAGAGTAGATTTCGAGAAAGTTTGAATAACACTTTATAGAAGTGTGTTTTCATGAGGTGAGAAGCTTAAGTACATCTCAGGATTGAAAATTTGAAATTTATTAATATTTTAATTTCATTTGAATGATTAGTATTTGAGAACTATGTTGTTCTAGAATTGTACGCTCAAAACAGTAGTGGTTTATGAATCGTATTTGTGTTACAATCAAGAATTCTTCTGCTACATTAAATACAAAGAATCAACATTTGTTCGATTTTCATGTTCTGCTCTGAGACGCCCAAATAAAAGATCTTAGTATCTGATATATATTAACACATTATCTTATTTTATGTGCTCCTTTATAGTATTTGTGTCTTTTATCTGTGGATTATAAGTAAAATTTAAATGGGCTTGTAATTAAAAGCAATTAAATTTACAACAGCATAGTTTCTCAGGAAGCTTTAAATAATACTTTATAAAAGACGGATTCCATCAGATAAAGAGATTACATCTCTAATGATTTTATCTTTGTTTCAGTAATGAGAAATTGAAATTTCTTAATTTTCTAAATTCATTTGAATGATTATCATCATGATGTTTTCTTGTAAAATTACTTTCTTCCACAATTTTATTGATATATATTTACAGCGTCTTTGTTATTTTTATAAATTTAAATACATAGAATCTGCTGTTAATTTATAGAACAGTTACCCTGTGTTTTAACAGAAACTTGATTTTAAGTTCCTTGTAAATTCACATGAGATATAAGATAAATGATTACCAGTGAATTTTGCTTTATTTCACAGATACATTTTTTTTAACAGTTATACTCTAAAAAAATGTTTCGTCTAAAACGTAAACGGTACTGACAGCACAGTTGCCGGAAAAATCTCGGGACGAAATTTTTGTCTTTCGTGTTTTGATTAGGGAATTGCAGGAAATTTTCAGCTTAGATTCGCGAATGATTTTTTTATTTGACAGAAAAAGAACATGCATAAACATTTCGTTTCTCAATGGTTGTTTGCTTTCTGCACAGTTTTCGGAACTCCCCTGTGAATTGACAAAAAATCTTCTTAAATTCGAGGATTTCATGTAAATTTAGCTTATATTGGTAAAGTTTCAGTGTTTTGAGGTGAAATATATAAAGCAAAATGAGCAATATTCGTGAATTAATGCAATATAATGAGCAGAAACATACGGGCTAATTCGCAATTTGTTACCTATAGTTTGGAAAGATGGCTACTATTAGATGTTTTTTCGTGTATATTAATTCATATGAAGCTGGTATAGATGTATAAGTACACAGAATGGATGAAACAATTGTTGATGAACTCCAAGAAGAACCAGAGTGCATTCAAGTTGTGAGAAAATAATTGTTTTGAAACTTTTGAGGATAACCCTCTGACTTTGAGACGCATATTAGATCGCGGCTCATCAACGAGTTAGGAGTAAAATAATCACCGACAAGCAAAATGTAATCTTTTATATTTAGAACTGAATCACGAAACGGCAAAGCCGCGTTACATACACGGAAAAATAACGTATAGCATGGTCATTTAATTTTTAGCAAAACATAGTTGAAAAAGAAGTACTATCTTTACATTTTACCAAATAATCTGGATTTATTTTCTGCTGAACAAAGAATAAATTTACATAAAAATTAAAATAAATGTTTCAGTGGGAGGAAAAAAAAAATAATGAATTTTTAAAATATCTAACTAATTAATTTATCAGAAAGAAATTTAGTTTTCTTCTAAAGATCTTTTAAAAGTAAACTGAATTAATATGATAAAAGTTTTAATACTTATTAATTTTAATAAGAAAAAAATCCAAATATTAAAATATTTAAAGATTTGCAATAGAATAAAATATCTTTTTCAAAGTTCTTTTATTCTTTTAAACGAAACAGCATTAATAAATTATTGTTAAGTACTGACCTATTCTCCTTTTAAATGAAACTTCACTAGAGATATGGATATCATGCTAATGTTAAAATGCAAGTATGTGCATATAATTATTGTACTATCTTTACATTTTACCAAATAATCTGGATTTATTTTCTGCTGAACAAAGAATAAATTACATAAAAATTAAAATAAATGTTTCAGTGGGAGGAAAAAAAAAATGAATTTTTAAAATATCTAACTAATTAATTTATCAGAAAGAAATTTAGTTTTCTTCTAAAGATCTTTTAAAAGTAAACTGAATTAATATGATAAAAGTTTTAATACTTATTAATTTTAATAAGAAAAAAATCCAAATATTAAAATATTTAAAGATTTGCAATAGAATAAAATATCTTTTTCAAAGTTCTTTTATTCTTTTAACCGAAACAGCATTAATAAATTATTGTTAAGTACTGACCTATTCTCCTTTTAAATGAAACTTCACTAGAGATATGGATATCATGCTAATGTTAAAATGCAAGTATGTGCATATAATTATTAAACAGGTATTACTTAAACAAATACACCCAGTTTTGCGAAAACTTCGCCAAAATAAATAGAGATAATTTCAATTATAAGAAACTACATGTGTTTCAAGGATGAAGTAGTTAGTAAGCTTTTTTTTTAATAGGCCATTAAAATAATGAGTTTTCGAAAAACTTTACTTGGCTCGAGAATTTTCTAGGTAATAAATCTAGAAAGGTAATTGAGATGAATGAACGTTTAAAAGCTTCAAAACTTTCTTAGATAGATATTTATATCGATAGTTTCCAAAAAGCTAATAAACAAAATACGTTACGAAGAATTCTAATTTCATATATAGAATTAACGAAAAAAAACAATAGCAAAATATTTCCTGTAATTTGCAATTAAAATGAATAATGTTAGTAAAACTGCATTTGTTGTAATATTTCGAAAAATGTAAAAAAATATATGTAATGGAACAAGGATTTACAATGGAACAAGGTAAATTGGTTTCTTATGATAATCACTATTAAGAAAAACAATTATAATCAAATACATGAATTTAATTTTAATATATTCTTCAGTTGTGTAAGTAGTACTACAATATTCAATTTAGAAAAATTTTCAGGGCATTATCTTGATAAGTTTCAAATGTTTTGTACCAAATATCATCTATGAAACTGGTGCATTTAAAATTATTTCAAACTGGAGACGTAATAGTTTAAACGATAAATCGTAGGACTGAGGTGAAACACACACACACACATACAGGGTGTCCCAAAAAAGGAGTACCCATTTTTAAAAATGAATAAGAAACAAACGAATAGAGTTATTAAAAGAATTCTTGCAGGAAACGGATATGTGAAGTCTGGAATTTTATTTAGAGTATTTTATTATGTTAGTTCAAATTCTTACCGACAGATGGCGCTGTGGCTACCACATTCATCAGCAATAGTTTAAAATTAAATGACAATATTTTCAATATGTCCTCCATTCATCACAATAACATGTCGGAGTCTTAGAATGAAATTAGCACACACCTTCTGCAACGTCTGTACGGAAATGGCTGTACACTCTTGAGCGATTAATCGCATGAGCTCAGCTAGCGAAGTGGAATTTTGGCAGTAAACTACATCCTTCAGATGGCCCCAAAGAAAAAAATCACACGGATTTAAATCTGGTGAGTAAGGTGGCCTATTCATACCCTTGCCGGTTAATTTCGGGTAATTTTCGGTGCTGTAGCGCCATCTGTCGGTAAGATTTTCAACTATCATAATAAAGTGTTATAAACAAAATTCCAGACTTCACACATCCGTTTCCTGCAAGAATTTTTTTAATAACTCTATTCGTTTGTTTCTTATTCATTTTTTAAAATAGGTACTCTTTTTTGGGACACCCTGTATCTATATGCACAAAGTTTGTACGGGGGCTTATTTTTAAAACTACTATTTTCGTAAAGTAATCTTGTCTTTATTTAAACGCAAAATCTTGTGAGTAAGACTAAAGTAACTTTTTAATAATTGCGGAATTCAAAAGTAAGCTCCTTACGAACTGTGATAAAACAATCTAATTTACATTTTAATAATTGCGGAATTCAAAAGTAAGCTCCTTACGAACTGTGATAAAACAATCTAATTTACATTATATCTAGTGTTAGTCACAGCTAACGGCAGCACATGCAGAATGTTTTTTTGTACTATTTTCATACCAAAATACACAAAAATATTATATTTTGAATGCATAAACTGTTTCTAATCTGATTATATTTAAATATTTTATGATTTAAAATATTTTTACTGAAATTTTTCTCCCACTCTATAAATAGAATTTTAATATAACATATTTTACTTCATGTCTGGTTGAAAAGTATCTCTTGCAATTGGAATTTGCCTTTCTTTTTTGTTTAATATTTTTATGGAGTTACATTGAATTGAACTAAAGTTAAATAAAATATTTATCATTTAACCACAAACGAATTATATAAATACGAATCGATAGCCTAAAAGCTGTAAAGCCGAAAAAATGTAAGATACAAATTGTATTCAAATCTTTTTAATTCTTCAGAATTAACAAGAACATTTTAGAAATATCCTTATGCTTTTATAATTTCAATTTGTAGTAAGCTTTCGACATAGAAATAACTTTTTAATTAACATTACAATTTCATACAATTTAAGCGTTGCTTTTTAAGTACCACTATATGAAATACTTAGAACACTTTACAATATTTCTGTAAAAGTGCCACGATAGTTTTAGCTGAATATTAAACTAATAATAGTTTCTTCTTGTATGCATTAATTCTAATCAATGAAAAATATTTTATTTTATGGAAAAGAACGTTTCTGTCTTTCTAAAATATATATATATAAAAAAAATACGTATATCTATATCAACTATCAGACGTTTTAAAGTATTCTCATTATATAGCAAAATTCTTAAACGTATGCATGTTAGGATAATTATTTTCTTTACAAAATATGCCTTTTCTTTCGAAGAAGTGCATCTCTAGAAGAAAGTCACAAAATATCTTGAGAGAAAGTCACTTTTCTTAAACGTGAGACTACGATAATTATCTTTCAAAACAAGTTTCCGATGAGTATACTTTATGGAGACAAATAGTGTTTGAAACGAACATGTTTTTAACGCACATATTTTTAAAGCAATGATATTCACAAAAGAGTCTTTTAAAATGTTCTTTTAACCATTGATGTTGTTCAGACATTTTCAAAAGTTTTCACTGGAAGACATTTGTAATTTGATATTAGGTTGTCTATCTATTATCAGGAAACTTATTTTTAAAGAAGTGTCTATGTTGCAGATAGAAACGTATGTACAAAATAGGTCAGATCATTTTACTTCATCTAATTTACAAAATTGTATCCCAATAAAATAAGACAATAAATGATTTTGCCATTCATGAAATATTTAATTGTATTAATTCAAATCAATATTGATTTAAAATTTTGTATAAATACTATTTTCTAACTGTATTTTTACAGAAATGTCAAAATATTTACCGTTATGAATCATTCTTTATAATAGAAACAGTAAATTATTGGTACGATAAGATTGCAGTTCAAAACACATTTCCTGCAGCATTTATCGAAAATAGCGGTTGAATTACACTGAATACAATATCATTTTATAAAGTACTGAAAACTCAATTTAGATAAATAGGTTTACTAATGAATCGTTTATTACGATTCATTTAAACAAAAACTGTAAAAATGAACACATATTTGATTTGGTGATTAGACGTGATTTGTTTTTGATAAGGACCGTTTTGATATAAAAAAAAACGTAAGGCCATTTCTTTTAACAATTTTATATTTACATGAAAGCCTGGACTTTAATCTACTTTTCAACATAATTTTCGTCTATATTAAGGCACTTATCGTCTCGTACGATACGACTAGCTTTTGTATCTCATCCTCATAGAAATTTGCCACCTGCTATGCTAACCGCTGCATCACCGCCGTTTTGACGTCGGCAATGCCGCTGTAGCACTGACAGCCAAGGTACTTCTTTAAGTGTACGAACAATGGTAGTCACTTGGTGCTAAGTCATCACTATACGGAGGGTGATGAAGTTGTTTCCGACTATATGATGCGATGAGATCCTGAGTTCGATGAACCGTGTGTGGACGAGCACTGTTATGAAGCAAATCGATCCATGACCTGAGCATGCAACGCATTTTTTTCGATTGAACGACGCAGTTTAGGACGATGATAAGGTCAAAACAGCGGTGATGCAGTGATTAGAACAGCAGGCGACAGATTTCTATGAAAATGGATACAAAAGCCGGTCGTACCATATGATAAGTGTCTTAATAAAGGAAATAATTATGTTGAAAAGAGATTAAGGCCCAAGCTTCTATGTAAAAATAAAATTGTTAAAAAAATGGCATCGTGTTTATAAAAAATTAACATCAAAACGGCACTTACTTAAAAAACACCTTTCGTATTAATCATTTTCTTCACCCCGGTATCAAGACGAAATATTTGATTTCGGGTGCTTTCAATTTTCTAGTAAACATTTTCCTGCTTAACAAACTTATTCAACAGACGAACATGCTAAATTAACAGCGTAAAATAAACGTTCCTTTGTTACTCTTGCATGTATAAATACTGTTACGCAACTGAAACTGTTTACTTGAGAATTGATAGAATTCGAAAAACCGATATTTTGTGTTGATACCGAGTTTAAGAAAACTGCATAATACGCTGTTAAAACTATACTTGCTAACGTTTCCAAAAATTAAGGGCAGCAAAACAAACTTTTGTGCAAAAACCCTTTTTTTCAATTTCCGAAATATATTGATTTCTGATGTTTCTGAAATCAGAAACTCGGAATTGAAGTCGGAATTGAGGGTTACTAGGAAAAGATTATATTATACCTTCGTAAACTTTCTTGCGACAACAAGAAATATTTTTGCCTTTTCAGAGCCATCATATTTGCTTTTAATTCATATTGTGTAAACTCTCGCTATTCAAATTAAATTACTTTTTCTACTGTCAGGTAAATACTGGCACATATTAGAAATTTGCAAAGTTTTTCGCAGATAAATAACGGTTAAAAGAGCAGTTGGCTTATTATTGTTGCGGTTGTCCGATTACGAATCTAACATTCGCCGGCTCAGAAAGGTATCAGCCAATACACTAATTGCAAATCTGTTTACTCTTTATGTCATTTGAAATGGCAACCTTAAGACAATATATTTAAAGATGAATAGGACTATAGAGAATATGATTTGCGTGATTGAAGGTGACTGACTACGATCGGATCCACTTTCTAGAAAATAACCATCTTATAATTCTCGTTGATAGTTTTTAGATAAAATACTAAATGAGAATATGATATTTCACAAATGATTAATTATATTGTTTGAAAATATAACTCATTTAAATTACATTTTATTGAAATTTCATCAGAACAACTAATATCGTAAACAAAATTGACAATTTGCGTATCACGTGCAGGTATGAACACTAAAAAAAAATAAAGACTAAAATATGTAAAAAAAAAAAAAAAAAAAAAAAAAAAAAATTGGAATAAAATATTCGTAGGTATGAGGTTACCCAATTTGAATTCATACCAAATTGGGTCAATATCCATGTCTGTTTTGGTTAAGACTGTGTATCTATTTCGAGCATTGTTAAATACACATTTTGGGTATCTCAAGAACCTTTCAGGAAACCAGTCAAAATAGATATTTAACTGTGTCAAAAATGGATACACAGTGGCTTAATATTAGTAGTTTATTTTTCATATATAGAGGTGGTTGTATAATCTTCTCATTACTTGCTGCTTATTTCTTCCCTAAAGATGTAGGGTGTAATTTCCGTAATATGAGTGATATTGTAATGGAGGATACACATACACAATGTTTGGTTTTATAATGCCATGACTATTTAGGATATAAAAAAATGAAGTAAATATCTTTAAAAAAGCTTTATGTATAAGAAGTATAAGCTTATTTTTATTCAATGAAGTATGCTTACGTTTAAATCAAGAACGGAACGGAGGATACATAAAAATCATGATTATTTCTAGTTCAGTAAGAATTTTTCGAAATTAATGACTAAATGAAAATGTACACGTTTACGGCTAACAACTGAAATTAAAAAGGAATGCCTCTTCTTTTTGAATATTTTTATTAGGTGACGAATGCTACTTTATTTGCACATAATTTTATTGTAACGCATTGTACAAGAAAGGATTGTAACAGTAGTTCAAACATTTTTGAATAAAATTATCATTGTTTTCATAATAAAATTTAATATTTGTGTCAAAGAATCTACAGAGAAAATACTACAGAGAATCTACAGAGAAATATTGAATGAATAATATGTTATCCGATTCACAAACCAAGTGAAAAAGCTAATAGAAGAAATTATATGTAACATGTAACGGAATCATACATGCATACTTCCTTTCATAAAAAATACTAAACAAATACTAAAAAAAAACATAAAATCAATCTTTATCAAATATATTTGTTAATGTATTATATTATATTAAACATCAACAAAATTAATAAAATACATATATTCTGTCAAAAATTAGCTACCATGTACCGAAAACATAACTTTTTTCATATCTATACTATTATATAAAGAGGAAACGGTGACTGACTGACTGACTGACTCATCAACGCCCAGCCGAAAATACTAAAGCCAGGGTCACGCAATTTGGACTGTATATTGCTGTTATGGCCTAGGCAAGCAATAAGAAGGGATTTTTGAAAATTCCCCTCTGAAGGGGGTTAAAGGGGTGGTTGAATGTTTTAGGTCATTTTGCCATATCTCAGCAGCAGTTATAGGTAGGAGCTTAAAATTCCAGAAAACAAATCTACTAAAAAATGATTAAACATCTATTTCAGCGATTTTAGAAATCCCCCCAGAAGGGGGTTAAAGGGGGGTGGTCGAATGTTTTAGGTCATTTCGCCATATCTCAGCAGCAGTTATAGGTAGGAGCTTGAAACTTCAGAAAACAAATCTACTAAAAAAATGATTAAACACCTATTTCAGCGATTTTAGAAATCTACCCCCCCAAAGGGGTTAAAGGGGGTGGTCGAATGTTTTAGGTCATTTCGTCATATCTCAGAAAGCAGTTATAGGTAGGAGCTTGAAACTCCAGAAAACAAATCTACTAAAAAATGATTAAACATGTATTTCAGCAACTTTAGAAATTCCTTTCCCGGAGGGAGTTAAAGGGGGGGGAGTCGAATGTTTTAGGTCATTTTGCCGTATCTCAGCAGCAATTTTAGTTAAGAGCACAAAAATCAGGAAAACAAATCTACTGAAAACATGATTAAACATGTATTTCGGCCTATTTTAGAATTTCCCCTCCCGGTAGGGGTTAAAGGGTGGTGGTCGAATGTTTTACGTCATTTCGCCATATCTCAGCAGCAGTTATAGCTAGGAGTTATAAAATCAGGAAAACAAATGTACTAAAAAATTAATAAATCACATATTTCAGCAATTTTAGAAATTCCCCCCAGAAGGTGGTTAAATGGGGGAGGGGATCGAATTTTTTAGGCCATTTCGCCATATCTCAGGTTTTATGTAGGAGGGCGAAATTAATTAAAACAAATCTACTAAAAAATTGGTTAAACACGTATTTCGACGATTTTGGAAATTTCCCCCAGAAGGTGGCTAAAGGGGTATTCAAAATTTCGGGTCATTTCGCCATATCTCGGCATCAGATTTAGGTAGGAGCGTGAAATTCAGAAAAAAAACATCTACTAAAACAATGGATAAACACGCATTTCAGTGATTTTAGAAATTCCTCCCGAAGTGTTTTAATGGGGGTGGTTTCGATAATTTTAGGGCATTTCGCCATATCTCAGCAGCTGTTTTATGTAGGTGCGCGAAATTCAGGAAAAAAAATCTACTAAACAAATGATTAATCACGTATTTCAGTGAATTTAGAAATCCCCCCCCCCCCTCGAAGGTCGTTAAAGGGGGATTCGAAAGTCTTAGGTCATTTCGTCATATCTCAGCAGCAGTTATAGGTAGGAGCTTGAAACTCCAGAAAACAAATCTACTAAAAAATGATTAAACATGTATTTCAGCAATTTTAGAAATTCCCCTCCAGGAGGGAGTTAAAGTGGGGGGGGAGTCGAATGTTTTAGGTCATTTTGCTGTATCTCAGCAGCAATTTTAGTTAAGAGCAAAAAAATCAGGAAAACAAATCTACTGAAAACATGATTAAACATGTATTTCAGCGATTTTAGAATTTCCCCTCCCGGTAGGGGTTAAAGGGTGGTGGTCGAATATTTTACGTCATTTTGCCATATCTCAGCAGCAGTTATAGGTAGGAGTTAGAAAATCAGGAAAACAAATGTACTAAAAAATCAATAAAACACATATTTCAGCAATTTTAGAAATTCCCCCAGAAGGTGGTTAAATGGGGGGGGGGGATCGAATTTTTTAGGTCATTTCGCCATATCTCAGCTTTTATGTAGGAGGGCGAAATTAATTAAAACAAATCTACTAATAAATTGGTTAAACACGTATTTCGGCGATTTTGGAAATTTCCCCCAGAAGGTGGCTAAAGGGGTATTCAAAATTTCGGGTCATTTCGCCATATCTCAGCATCAGATTTAGGTAGGAGCGTGAAATTCAGGAAAAACACATCTACTAAAAAAATGGATAAGCACGCATTTCAGTGATTTTAGAAATTCCTCCCGAAGTGTTTTAATGGGGGTGGGTTCGAAAATTTTAGGACATTTCGCCCTATCTCAGCAGCTGTTTTATGTAGGTGCGCGAAATTCAGGAAAACAAATCTACTAAACAAATGATTAATCACGTATTTCAGTGAATTTAGAAATCCCCCCCCCCTCGAAGGTGGTTAAAGGGGGATTCGAAAGTCTTAGGTCATTTCGTCATATCTCAGCAGCAGTTATAGGTAGGAGCTTGAAACTCCAGAAAACAAATCTACTAAAAAATGATTAAACATGTATTTCAGCAATTTTAGAATTTCCCCTCCAGGAGGGAGTTAAAGGGGGGGGAGTCGAATGTTTTAGGTCATATTGCTGTATCTCAGCAGCAATTTTAGTTAAGAGCACAAAAATCAGGAAAACAAATCTACTGAAAACATGATTAAATATGTATTTCGGCGATTTTAGAATTTCCCCTCCCGGTAGGGGTTAAAGGGTGGTGGTCGAATATTTTACGTCATTTCGCCATATCTCAGCAGCAGTTATAGGTAGGAGTTAGAAAATTAGGAAAACAAATGTACTAAAAAATCAATAAAACACATATTTCAGCAATTTTAGAAAGTCCCCCCAGAAGGTGGTTAAATGGGGGTGGAATCGAATTTTTTAGGTCATTTCGCCATATCTCAGCTTTTATGTAGGAGGGCGAAATTAATTAAAACAAATCTACTAATAAATTGGTTAAACACGTATTTCGGCGATTTTGGAAATTTCCCCTAGAAGGTGGCTAAAGGGGTATTCAAAATTTCGGGTCATTTCGCCATATCTCCGCATCAGATTTAGGTAGGAGCGTGAAATTCAGGAAAAACACATCTACTAAAAAAATGGATAAACACGCATTTCAGTGATTTTAGAAATTCCCCCCATTATTAAATTAGAAAAATTAAAAATTTTAATGGGGGTGGTTTCGAAAATTTTAGGACATTTCGCCCTATCTCAACAGCTGTTTTATGTAGGTGCGCGAAATTCAGGAAAACAAATCTACTAAACAAATGATTAATCACGTATTTCAGTGAATTTAAAATCCCCCCCTCGAAGGTGGTTAAAGGGGGATTTGAAAGTCTTAGGTCATTTCGTCATATCTCAGCAACAGTTTTTGGTTGGAGCGCGAAATTCAAGAAAACAAATGTTCTAAAAAAATTACATTGTCTACCCGTGCAAAGCCGGGACGGGCCGCAAGTACGCAATAATAAAACAAGTGACTAAGTATAATCGAAGATCGCACAAAGGGTTTCGTTTAATATACCTTTCAAAACACTTTATCCTTTCTTTAATAAATCCAAATAAATTTCATTTAGCAACAAAAAAAGGTCATGTTTTTTATAAAGTAAAAGTTTACTGGTCTATTTTTTCGTTTTTTCGAATCTCTAAATCAGCCCGATAGCGGGCGAAGCTCGCTATTATACTCTCTCATAATATTATCTGTCATATGGAGTAAATGCGATATTTAAAAAAGATAATAATTTCAAAATTAAACATGTTGTACACCTTCAAAATGTTAAAATATGCGAATGTTTCCATAATCGGGTTTTTATCATGATTCAATACGTTCCTCAAATATGTTATATTTACTATTCTCTATTACCCATATTGATACTCGCTTTGTATTATTCTCAAACATTTGAGAAATCCGTTAAACTTCCGATATAACGTCAGATTAATTTTCTTTTTAATTCTCTAATGAAATGATATTAATTTGCTTTCTCTACATACACATACTCATACTCATTGTATTATTGAGAAATCGTTGAAAATTTCTGTTTTATTACCCATATGAAGTCATAATCTTTTTTTTTCAATAGGTGAAACTTTTTAATTAATTTTTATTTTTCACGTGGAAATCTTTCAATAGAAAATTATTATTGTAGAAAGAATTTTATTGTGGATTTTTAATTGTTGGCAACAGCTATAACAAAAAATGTTTACATTTAATAGAAAAAAGCTGTTAGAATTTTGTTTTTTTATCTCTATTTATTAAAATAATACGATTTTTTCAAATTTTAATATTTTGAGCTTCATAGTAGATATTCAGTTATATATACACAAAGTTTCAAGTCTGTAAGTTATATAGGCTCTGAGAACAGCTCTGTGACGGACAGACAACGGAGCGGTAGTAATAGGGTTTCTTGAGATGAACGAAACCCTAATAAAATGAATTCAGTCAGTCTATTTTTTTAATGCTATAAAATCCTTTAAACACAACAAATGCTATTTTGTATGCGATAGAAGTTTGTGGAATATACATAAATTCATATACAGGGCTACGCAAAAAAAGATACATTGTCGTTTACATTTGGCAATTGCTGCAAGTGAGTTTTAAGTTGCCTTTTAGCTTATTAGGTGGTGTGTACAAAAGTCTTTAGATAATATACAAGGCTGTACAAAAGATTTCGAGTGCGTTTCCATCGATTGACGAAAATTGCTAAATGTGAATTTTCTAACTAAACTAAATGTTATCATACAATATATCCACATCTATTGATCATATACAGGGCGGCACAAAATAATTCGACGACTTTTTTGACACTGGAAGGTAATTTTGAAAACTGTTTTTTTCAACGTGGTATATGTTTTTAAAACTGTGTACTTATATATTTTCTTTTACCTTATTTAACCTAAGTTTCGTTACAGTTTTCTGGCTGTGTTGGAAAGTGTTTCATAATCTATGCTTGACGCATGATTTTTTGTTCTTGCTTTTTAATTGGTAACCCACTTTTAAATAAAAAAATATCACTAGTAGTAAAATAATATTAAGATTTTATTGGCCATATCTTTTTTAAACTTTGTTGTCTTGGAGCAATATTGGCAAAAAATGTTTTTCATATGTTTAGTCAATAAAACCAACATTTCTGCTATATTGGCATGTTACTATAACTATTTTCAATGTAAAACACATATATATATATATACAATAGTAACGTGTGTTTGTAAGATATTCTAACACGAAATCAATATTTAACCATTATTGACATTATATTGTACATATTAATTTTTTGGGGGGTGGGGGAGCAATATTAATTTGCTGCTAGGGACATGCTTGTCCATAATTTATTGTCCTACATATAAACACAAAGTGTAAAACGGATTGACAGTTACATGTACATGCTAACCTTTGACTTTCACGAAAACATAGTTTTAATGATTTCTCAATTAAAAAATACTGGGAAAAAAGATTTGACATTAGAAATCATTAACCGCATAAATTTACGAGATTTTGTTTAATGGTGTTAAAAAGAGAAACAATAAATAAGTAAATAAATAAATAAAAGCCGAATATAGTAAAAATTGCAGGCATATATTTGCAATAAATATAACGTCTCAGATAACAAATAAATAAAAATATTTAACAATATAATAAAATATAACACCTTGTAATAGTATATTACTTTTAAATGCTAAAGGTGTAAAATTAACAACTATAATATAAATTAAAATAACTTTTATTAGTTGTTTTACATGTTTCGACTCTTCTGAGTCATTTTCAAAAACAAAATGAGAATATTCTAAAGTTGCACGGGCTTTGAAGTTATTATTTACATGTACTTTTATTTAGTGTAAAATCAACATGTTATTTATTGCATGTTTGTATGTAACTTGTTATACAGGGTGTCCCAGGATTATTGGGACAAACTTTAAGGGGCTGTAGGGGACATCACAAGGATTCAGATTTGCATAGCAACCCATGGTCGGAAACGGCTTTGTTCGCCGTTAGGTGGTGTTGTTCACAAGAGCACTTGAGGAACCCTTACTTGTGGGTTGCCAGCACCTCTAACATCTACAGATTATCTTTTTTTTTTTTTTTTTTTTTTTTTTGCAAGAGGTGCTACTAAGCTTACTTGACACTATGCCAAACATGTCCGACGCCACATGTGGTTTCAACATGATGGGGCACCTCCCCATTATGGCAGATGTGTGTCACCGATTGATTGGTCCACGCTCTCCTGATTTAGAAGAATAGATTTCTTTCTTTTGGGGTGCACTGTGTACCGATATGGATCTGTGGATTCCAATATGGATCTGGTTGCAAGACTCATCTGTGCTGCTGCGGATATCCAACAAAATCCAGGTGTATTTGAGCGAGTCCGCCAATTCATAGTCGGACGGTGTAATGCATACATCACTAGCAATAGTGGAAACTTTAAACATCTTTCGTGACATTTTCACATATCATCTACCACAGCACATGGGATCAATTTGATCAATTAATTATTTTAGATGATCTCAGCCTTGTGTCTCTTCGTTTCTTTTACCTGTCATACTACTTTCCCATGACGTTTCCGACCATTGGTTGCTATGCAAATCTGAATCCTTGTGATGTCCCCTACCTCCCCTTAAAGTTTGTCCCAATAATCCTGGGACACTCTGTATATATTTTTAGCGGAACATATTTAATGATTTGAAAATACAAAAAGAATATGTTACGTGTTGCACGTTTTAAAAATTTTTAAGAAATAAAATTTCAAATTTAAAGAAACACATTATATTTTATATCATTATCATACATTTTTGGATTTAACAAGCCGTTGACATACAATAGAACTTCCTGACAACTGCTCTTTGGAACTTTTGACCACCTAGAGCTAGTCATCTTTATTGTAAAAGAATGCATTTCTAGTAATTTTGAGAGAAAATATAAGTTTCGAGTAAATCATAAAGCCGACATTTGTGTTTGCTTTTCAGACACTTGAATTGAGTTTGATTTTTAAAAGTTCCAGAAAGATATATCATATATTCTTCAGTTTAAAAGATGTATGGTGAACTGTTATTAACTATTTTCACTTAAAATAATACAGCTTTACAATGTTTATTTTAATACGTTTTTGCATTATTATTTTTTTTTTTTGCATTTTTCATATTTATTGATTTCAAATATGAATCAAAACTATACGATAAGCTATTCATCAAGTTTTCTATTGTTTGCGTGCTTTAATTTGGAAGAATATGTATAGGATGTTAAACATGTTCATGTGCAAGTACATATGAGAGCCTTAAATAATTTCGCAATGATCATAATCACTCTTTTAATTGATATCTTCAAACAGCATATATTGTTAGGAAAAACGGAGATAACAATAAAATAATTTGCTGGGCAGCATTTTTTAAATACAAATTTACATGTTTACAGCCATTTTTGTCCTTAAAAAACGCTTTAAAAACATTTTGCTGTTAATCTCCTCCATTTTATTGGCACTTAAATTGCCATTAAATTTTGTTGAGCTTTTCTCAGTGTTTTATTTCAGTGTTGTTTAAAAGAAGTAATAGGCATGTTTATTAAATTACAAGATGACATTAAGCTTTTATTTGATTGCTGATGTTACTATTAAAATATCAGAAACGTGTTTATGAACTGCACTAATGCATTTTAAATAAATGATTTACACTTCGTAAAAAGCTTTGAAATCCTAAAAATTAGTTTCGAGGATAACAGTAAAATTTGCTCGACTTGACCTATATATGTTCCCTTATTTTTTTTACCTTATATCGTAAATTAAATCTATACTGATAATTTTCTCGCAATTATAGCTATATTAGTGAAAAAAGATTCTTTATGCACAAATTTTGGTACAACATAAAGGTATGCCAGCCATTGTTTCTAAATGTTACATTGCAAATTTATTTAATATACATATTCGCTACTAAAATGCACTTGAATAACAATTTTTGTAGCATTTTAAGTTCATTCTTTAAATGGATTAATTGAATGATATTGAAGACATACGCCTGGAGTTGTCATTATTTAAATATTTAATATAAAAAATTTAAAATGTCTATATAATAAATTATAACACCTTGTAATAATATATTCTTTTTAAATGCTAAAGGTGTAAATTAACAACATAATATAAATTAAAATAACTTTTATTAGTTGTTTTACACGTTTCGACTCTTTCCGAGTCATTTTCAAAAACAAAATGAGAATATTCCAAAAATAAATTTTTGGAATATTCTCATTTTGTTTTTGAAAATGACTCAGAAAGAGTCGAAACGTGTAAAACAACTAATAAAAGTTATTTATATTATGTTGTTAATTTACATCTTTAGCATTTAAAAAGAATATATTAAAATGTCTATTAAAATCTAGACGATTTGCTGAACAAAAATTTCCTCTTTTTAGCAGATATGATTAAAATTGTCTTCAGCACATCTTAGAAATAAATGATTATACTATTATCAAATGATTTAGTTATGATTGGATTTATAGGTGGTACAATTGTATGTGACTATATAGATAAGGAAGTGCACCAGAAAATAAGAAATTAACATGTGTACCACAATATAGAAGTCGATCATTGCAATAAAATCTCCGGCAGTCTTGTTGATCTCGTGGTTTTGGCGTTGTGACTAAATTTGTCACTAAACACTTATTTGGACATTTCGAAAATTCGAAGACTGTTGACTTGAAGAAGTCGAAATATACAGAACAACAGTAAAACCAGGAGAGGTCAATAGGGATTTTTTCCATTAAGGAAATATATATAAATTTAAGAATGTACCACACACAAGGTAGTTTATATAGTGCCAGCAAAAAGTTAGCTTACTGTTTGCATTTTGCAGTTTTGAGTAATTTGCATAAAACTGATAAATATATTATCGTAATGGAAAAATATAATAAGTTGAACTAAAACAAGTTTAATTGAAGAAAAATCTCTCCGAAATACTGTAATTTTCTCCAAATAATTCGCATAGCAAATAAACAAGGTTTCTACCACAATTCATAAAAAATATATATAATGCGACTGTTTCTTATGTTGTGTATATTTGACTTCGTTTATTACATGAAATTTCACGTACAAAAAAGGTTTATTTATCATATGCCAGAAATTATCGAATAATCATATTAAATTCCTGTATAATTTTCAGACAAGAAAGTAACAGATGAAAATTTCAACAATTAGAACATAACTCCTTTGGCATCACCTACATTAAATCCCATTTTTATAAACCTTTCTAATAACTTTACTGAATTTTTAAATACTTCTTAGTTCAAGTGCAATTATAAACTTACTCTTATTTCATTTATATTATATATATTTTTTTTTCATTTAGCATATTTAAAAAATTAAAAGTACAAATAAATAAAAACATAAAAAGAAACTTCTACAATTTCTTTCTGAAATAAATAAGTCATGTGTCATTTCCAAATGCAATCCAATTTGAGTGGTTTACATTTTGAATGCCTTAAATTAAAAAAAAATTTTTTATATATAACACGCTATGCATTTTTTCTTTAAATTTTATCTGCAGGGATAAAGTTACCTCTGGACATTGAGGTTTACATAAAAGTATACTTAGAATACTTAAAAGTGTTGTATCTTCCCTATTTCTGCGAGAATTATGACTGAAATGATTTATGAAGGCTTTCAAGAAAATACTAGTACGAAAAAAAGGAATCAACAAAAATGAGAGAAAAATGGGAGAAAGTATGAATTTATCTAATGAAGTCTTATCTGTTTGAACTCGGTTAACAGAAATAGATTTCCTCTAGCTGCATATAATGTTTATGCTATAATAGCTATTAGACACATTTTATGTAAAAAGCAAAGAAAGAAAGTAAAAAAGAAATGTTTAAAACCTTTGAAGATGAATTTAATAACATTAATTGTAAACATAACTAGTTGGAATCAGTGAAAGTATTTTAATTAGTGAATCAAAAATATCGCTTATTGAATGCACGAATGATTAATGAATAATACAGTGTAAAAAAGAAAAAGACAGACGTTTCTTAATCTAGAAAAATTTAATGTAACACGAACTGAAATATACATTAACCTCTTTCGAATTACTAACAATTCTGAAAAGCGTTCGTTATCGTTAGAAACCTCGGAATCCTATATATTTCCAATATTTTATGAAGCACTTGTAAAATGAAATATCTTTTGCTGCCACTGATTTTCGGAAATTTTCCGAGTAGTTTTTGTAGTGTATTAATCAGAGTAGTAGTGTATTAATTCTTAAACCGAATATAGATTTTTCGCATGCTATCAAATCTCAAGTAAACATTTTCATCTTCAACAAACATGTTTTGCAGACAAACATGATAAATTAACAGAATTAAGATTACCATTAAAATTAATATTATTTTATTACTCCTGCATGTATAAAATCAATTACGCAGCTGAAAATATTTAAGTAAGAATTAATTGCATCCGAAAAACCGATTTTTCCGGTTTGAGAAAACTTATTAATAAACTACAAAAACTGCTCGAAAATGTTTCGACTATCAGTGCAGCAAAAGAAACTTTATTTCCATAAATGATTTTTTAACTCTCGAAGTTTTACTGGTTTCTGAAGTTTCTAATAACAATTTCGGAAACCTTTCAGAGTAGTTTTCATAGCGTATTAATCTGTTTTCTCAAGCCAGAATATCGGATTTTAGGATGCTATTAATTTTTAAATACACATTTTCAGCTGCAAATTGAATTTATACATGGAAAATTAGTAAAATTGTATCAATTTTAATGTCAATGTTAATACTGGTAATTTATCATTTTATGTGTAAAACATGTTCGTTGAACATTAAAATGTTTACACTAGAATTCATAGGATCCAAAAAACTCATATTCCGGTTTGAGAAAACTGATTAATACACTTTAAAAATTATTCGGAAACGTTTCCGAAAATCAGTGGCAGCGAAATAAATAATGGCAATATTTTGACTTATCCTTTGTCTTGAACGAAAATTGAGAAATGATATTTGATTGCATAATTTCTGAATAAGAATGCCTGCAAATTTTGCGCATCTAAGAATGAAAATGCCTTCATGAATGTGTCCGAAGTTAGCCAGTTTGAATTTGAAAAATGTAATCGTACATCATACATAATCATAAATCATACATAATCACCTAAATTGGGTAACACACTGCCAAGCACAAACAGCCAAAGTAAGGAAAGCATTTTGGATGATGGGTCAAATGGCCAAACGGGGTTGGGGATTGAAATCAAGCATCTTAAAAATATAGTATAGAAAGTAGTAGAGAAAAAAGTAGCTGAGAAAACACTGACTTACGCAGCCTCAATATGGGGACATAAGCTAAACCAAAGAAGTAAGCAAGTGCTAACAACATGCCAAAGGCACTTTTTGCTGGCTATAGTTGGGGCGTATAAAACTGCCCCAACAGCGGCTCTTCAGGTACTTGTTGGCCTGATTCCAATTCATCTCTAAGTTAAATGCGAGGCAGAATACGGCACAATATCACGTTTAAGAGAAGCGACAGAAATACATGGAACCACTATCCACCATACAGACTATATAAAAAAGATTAATGTATGGGAAACACATCCCGCGGACACCATAGAACCAAGAATAGGCCATAATTACAAGGACATAGTAATATATACAGACAGTTCGAAATTGGAATCAGGCGCTACGGGTTCGGCATTCGTAGCTTAAAAAAAAAAAAAAAAAAAAAAAAAAAACATGGTCAGCTCCATTAAGGAAGTACAACAGTGTTTTCCAAGCCGAACTACTGGCTATACTAAAAGCAGCAGAATGGGGAAATAGCACAGGGAAGGAATACAGCATTCGCTCGGACTGCATGTCAGCCATCCAATCACTCAGCAAACCCTTCAATGTAGCAAAATTAATCGATACAATACAAAAAACAGTAAAAGACTCAAACCATAAATTCAAAATTAGCTGGGTCAAAGCACATGTGGGTATCCAAGGAAACGAGGACGAATTAGCAAAAAAGGCTGCAGAAAACCAAACTAAAGAAATTCCATACCATCTAGAAAGACCGATATCAAAGTTAAAAAGAAAACTAAAAGAACTCACTATCAAACAATGGCAGTTCAAGTGCGATTATGGGGAAACGGGTAGGAAGGCATATGAATACTTCCCAAAAGTAGATTATCGCAGAATCATCAGCTGCAATCTACTAAGTCAAATTTACACGGGTCACGGAGCATTCCCGAACTACTTAGACAGGTTTAAGCTCAAAGACGCACCAAACTGCTCATGTGGGGAGTTGGGAACCCCCAAACACTATCTAACAGACTGCTCACTAACCTAATCACTACATCTGATCCACATCACACCAAACAACAAAAAATATGGCACAACCAGTTAGCGATCAACAAACAAGTACAAACAAAAGGAAGAGCAGTGATGAGATGGTTAGTAGAAAACATCGATATCATATCAGAATAAATACACCTTCCCAGCAGCAAGATTCCTCAAAAGCATTTCCCACCCTCAAAAGCCATACCTTTGGTAAGTATATATCCTAATATATCTTTTAAAAAAAAGTAGCAATGGAACCTCTTTGCTACGCCAAAAAAAATCGATTTTTTTCAGCGCTAGTGAGAAGTGGTAGTCATCTGTGATGGACTGACTTTCACCACCTGATGAAGACAAATAGCCAACAAAAAGTAAACAAAACACAACAAAATAATTAATTGGTGAATGCACAAAGCACATCTGCCAAAGAAAGTGAATAGGGAACAAAAAAACAGTGTCTCATCAAGTGAATACAGCCTCATAGATATATGACGGACTAGCGGCCACGGAACAAGCCCCACTCCATTAGTGCGACAAGTTTCTCAAACAACAAGTTGCACAAAATTCAAAAGCAGTGATAACAGCCATTAGGATTCAATGGACTGATCGCAATTAGCGTATTCACGAAGGAAAACAAAAATTAAAATCAAAACCCCCAAAGCTTGGGTGAGATAAAATGACAAAGACAACAAAAATGAGTGTGCAACATCCAGAAATGTGACAACCACCAGTAACAAAAGTTACAATGTGATAACCACCAGTAACAAAAGTTACAATGTGACAACCACCAGTAGCAAAAGTTATAACGTGACAAAACCCACGATAGTGACATAATAACCCGTAAAACTCTCGAAAGAAGACCAAGTTTCAAAATATGACAACCAGCTCTAGCAAAATCTAGAGGTAACAATATATCAAGAAAGAGACAAAATCCAACGAATGATAACAGACAGAAACAATCCACAACAGGGATGAGCCCATAAAAACGGCAAAAAATCCTGTCAGACACAAATAAAAACGAAAAGAGAAATCAGCCCCCTAAAAAAGGCGATAAACACTACAGCGACAATCCACCATGAGCGTGACAAGTCAACAGAGACGACAAATATGAAAATATATGTACGCTAATGGCGCCTGGTGCATGTAAAATCCGTCGTGGGTGCAATGCCCTCCAAGTTACCTGTGAATTATACCTCTGGGGGTGCTTAGTCAGGTGAGGGTCTCGTTACCTGATCAAGGTTCTAAATTACGAGACCTATTAAATCAGTCAATTCAACAAAGTTAAGCAGAAACCTTGAACCGGCAAACAAAGATAACTGTAGCAAACCACAAGAGAGCAAGCACAGCAGCGATATCAACAAATCTATAGTTAGGTGGATCACAGCCATGCTGTGATCAGGCGATTTCCGCACCCAAGTACTAACCCGTCAAGCTAGGTATTCATGCCGGGCACGTAGGGGCCTGGTTAGCGGTATTAAAAAAATAAAAATAAAAATGCCTTACGAACAACTGATGCATTTTTACAAGAAATAATCTGAAATTTAGGTAAAACTATATTACGTAATATTTTATATAATTCTTAGATTTAAAAAAAATTTTAAATATATATTTTTTAATTCATACTGTGTACGTTATTTTATTTCATTTTACCAAAACTCATCTTTCTGGAAGTTTTTTATTTTAAAATATAGATCTTTCCATGTTTTCGTATTTTCTAAAATTAATATACTTATAATATTCCAAAAGAATAATTATTTCTATTTCTAATGCACATCATTCGAATTTTCTATCTACCCACAAACAGATGGTACAAAATGCTCTTATTCCATATGCACCTAATGCCATAGCTAGTACATCATCAATCGCTAAAGTAATGGTATCATTTATTCAAGTAAACCAAGACCGTTAATGTTACTGCAAGAGTTCTAATGACTTTATTCATATTTTACTTCGGTTAATTTACGCTGTTTATATATACTGGAGACCACATCAAACCTATGTTTTACGTTGCGTTTCAAAATGCATGAAGATAATGAATCATACTTATTTCGTTATTATTTAAAATAAAAAAGGTGTCAAAAATTCTACAAAAATAATTAAAGGGAATTTATTTTATTATAAAATTTGAACACCCAGTTATTTATTCATTTAGGTAGTTAGAACAAATGTAATTATATTTTCTTAAATTACAGTTACGCAATACAAAACAAAATAAATGAATAAAAATTATCTCAAACAATTTTTTTGTCTTGTTTGTTTTTATAAAACAATTAAATATTAGCGTTGTTTTATTTTATTCGTAAATGGCATATGGCAAAAAATCAGAAGTGTTTTGCCGCAATATATAACACCAAAATAATATAAAAAAATAAGTAATTTACATGAAAATTAGTTATATGTTACAATATTTATTTAACACAGAAGCAATAAGTCCTATAAATAGTATTGATCATTGTAATTATGAATTCTATTTTATTTTGTTTTATTTTATTTTGAAATAGTATTTTTTTTCAAAAGTTATTATGTTTTCATATGATTTTCAGCCATTCATAGGACAATAAATGGAAATATAAATTAAGTGTTTTCCGTCACTAAAACCGTGTTTTTCTATTTTAATGACAGAAAACACTGAAAATTCTTAAAATTCAAAGTATCGTAACTCAGTAAGTTATGGTCATAAAATAATGTAATTTGGTTTTTTAATATCTTTCTTAAACACGGAGAAATATTTATTTTGAATGATCCAAAAGTAAGGAACAACTTCAAAAATTAATAATTTCAAAACGAATAACGATAAAAAGATGTAGTGGTTTAACGGACTGAAAAGAAGCTGGATTTTTTATGACGAAAGCAATAAACGAATACTTGAATAATGATTTTTTTGATTAAGAGATAGCTTCCAAGTGACAAATCGCATACAAGTTACAAGTAAGCTTAAAACTGTCCAATTTGCTGACCGTCATTGAGCATTGCAGCTATCAGACGAGGTATAACGCCGTTCACAGAATTAGGCTACATTTCTTGGGCATAGCAGGCACATATTTTCGTATGGCATTTATCAATGTTGGCAATGATGGCGATTTCAAGTATTATTTTTTATTCACTTGTATTTATTCAGGAATTCTTTTTGCTTTCGTCATACAAAATATGGCTTTTATACCAGACGTTCGCTGCAAACCCCATCTTTTTATCTTTTTTCGTTTACGAGTTATTATTTTTTAAAGTTATTCCTAACTTTTGGATGAGCCGGTATATTTCTTATTTTATAGAAAAAGGGACGGCATAAAAAAAATTTCGTATTTTAATATCTAAACGACCTACTGAAATAAATTCTATATCTAAATTTTATGCTTGATTTGTATATTTTTTGTAATTATATTGTCTGAATTCAGCAATCTGAAAGATTTTTGCCATTACCTCTGTTTCGAATAACTCAGTATTTATAATTTTTGAATCCAGTGTAGAGAAGAGTAGATAGAAGTAATCAATTATGTAGTGGACTACCAACTCTCTTATAAAGATACTCTAATTTTTTGAATACGAAAGTATTGTCAACATTAACCTGTGTTCGCAACAGTGGCATCTGTACTTTCTTTTACTTTAATTTTCCAAAGTGCGTTTGGAGCTCTCGTAGTCTGTAAATTTATGGAAATTTGGCTTCGTTGGTCAATCCGTGGAGTAAAAAAGCAGCAGCTAAAGTTATAACGGCGGATTTTGGTTGAGTCCTGTGACCCGGTAATCAAGACCTGCGTCGAAGAATAAAAGGTGTTATTTCAACAAATGTTAGGGGAAATCTAATCCTGCTGAGTGAAACTTGCCGATTGGGTAAGATAACTTTAATTGATAGTTTGGAATAATGTTCATCAGCAAACACGGGTCGCTAAAACCTAGTGAAGTTTAGATTTTATTAAAGGTTTTTGAGTAACATTTATCTTGGAGATAAAGCATTATGTGAACTTGGAATTTGATAGTAATTTGATTTGCCAGCGATCTGTACGTCAGTGAAATTTTGACATTTAGTAAAAACATTTTTCGTATTTTAATATCTAAGCGACCTAGTGACTTCTAGTTATTTTGAGTGAAGATTGAAGTTAATGACAAATATTTGTTAATCGTCGGATAACATAGGCTAAAATCGGCTAGAGACTGTAGCACACCTCTGCCCGATTACTTTCAATAAATGAGTTTTAACTTTAAAATCTAGTTATGAATGTTCTTCCAAGTGGCGGACTTGCCGGGTGCGTCACAATGTCACTAATTGCATTCAACATGGAAATCACATATAATATTTTTATCCCTCTTTTTAATGATTATATCTTCAAACTAAACCATAAGAAGACAAAATACGCAACAAAAATAGTTGTAAATATATTTATATCTTAATTTCGTCTGTAACAGTTTAAGTAAACGACGTTTTATACTAAATAAATTACAAAGTTAATGCTTTGCAATGATCCAAATAGCATTGAAAAATTTTAGCGCTTATTTTTTGTAAGATAATAACTCTTTCACTAAAAAGAAATGTAAATAAGAAATTAAAGTAAAAATATGTCTATTCAAAACCAGTATTTCTTTTTAGAATTGCAGAAAAGTTTAAATTACTAGCTGAGTTTTTTTTAACTAAAATGAAAAAAGTAAAGTATTAGTAAGTTTTAGAGAAAGGCATTTTGTTGCAATATATACACATATCGTAAGAAAAATCTTTTGAAATTTTCGAAACTTTTGATGCATAATTTTCAAAATGTGAAGTAGTAAAATCTGAGAATGAAAGTTTCTTTTTTAAAAGTTCTGGCATATTAGCATAAAAATATATGCTGCTTTTTAAAAAACAAAAAAAAAAAATAATTTTGATTATGAAAAAGTAATAAATGTGTAGAGATTAAAAAAGTCTTATTATTTTTAGTTTTTATTTCATGCATATTTATTAGATATTTGATACTTAAGAATACCTTTATTTTTTATGTGTGTAGTGGTGATATCATTATTTTCTATACGGAAAATACAAAAATGTGATTTATAAAATGTAAAAACGCACAAGGTTGAAAATTGAAGTACGCCCGAAAATTTCTTTTACATGCATATACAGTCGTCCAAATAAAGAAGACAAATAAAAGACAACGCCCCATACATTTTAATCATTAAACTGACCAAGGAGAAAAACTGGAAAAGCTGTACAATTAGAACTTTTGTATTATTTCAATTTATGTGGAAAAAATAAACTTAGGAGTTCGTCTTTATACTAAAATTACACCAAACTATGAAATTTTCCATACGAACACCTAATTTTGATTTCATATTTGACTTTTTCGGTGAATTTTACCTTAGGATACCAAACGAAATAGCATTCGGTCAAATAGTTTAGGAATTATGAAGGTTTGCAATTTTGATCTTCTAATGTTAAATTAATTGTTAATTGTTACAAAAGACATTAGAATGCGGGTAATCTTTTAAGCATAACTCAAAAGCTACTTGACGGAATGAACTATTATTTTGGATTTATTAATGTGTTTGAATTGGATTCTTTGAAATTTGGAAAATTTACATTTTAATTTATTTAAAATATGAATTAGAAAAAATATTTTTTTTAAACAGAAATCAATTTTTAGAAGCTTCAAATATGTGAATCCAACATTTCAAGTCAGCAACCCGTCAAGTTAAATAGGATGATCATGTACGCTAATGGCGCCCGGTGCATGTAAAATCCGTCGTGGGTGTAAAGTCCTCCAGTTTCCCTGTAAATTACACCTCTGGGGGTGCCTAATCAGGTGAAGGCCTCGTCACCAGATCAAGGTTCTAAATTACGAGACCAACTCGAGTAGCGATGGCAGGACGTATGGATGAGCGATGCAGCCATGAATTAGTAAATAACCCAGCATCTCATATCCGTCCGGCATGACTTCGCTACAATGCGCAGTGCTGAACCGTCTCATCCAAAATCAATTATCAACTGGCTAACTAAGAAAAAGCAATTAAAGCAACAAGACGCACTGAAGCCACGTCGGATATAGATTTATCAAACATATCTGCACCAAGCGGAGAGCAGGCGAATCTTTGCCCCGTTGCCAGGTACCAAACCCGTTAAGCTGGGCAAAAGCCTGGCAGGTAGGGACCTGGTCAGCATTCTAAAAAAAAGTTAAATAGGATGTCAAAGTCAGATATTCATTTTGAAATTTCAGAGTTTGGTATAATTTCAGTTGGAAGACGACCCTCTAAGCTTATTTTATTAACATTTATTAAAATAAGACACCATTTTCAGTAGAATTGCTGGTTCCGTTTTTTTCTGTGACAATTTCGAGTTTAAAATGCATGGGATATCATAATTTTTTAGTCGTCTGTGATTTTTTTTGTTGAAACTGGAACAATCGTTTACCGCATAATATAAGTATATTTTGAGAATTAAATATATACATGTTGTCAGGCTAAATTAGGATATGAGCATGGAAAGTTGTTTCTAATCATTTTTTAAAATTTATGTAGTCTCTCAATATTATATATGGATGTACTAAATAAATGAATAGAGGAAATTCTCCTGAAAACATCTTCGCAATCTCACATTTAATAATATATATAACATTTATTTCCACAACATAATAATTTAATGCAATAAACTACTGTTCTAATATGGACAAGTAATTCACTCATTAAAATATCACACTAAAAGACGATTAAGATTTTATGAAAGTTTTCAGAATTATTTAACTTACGTAGCACTCATGTAAGATTCATTTTGATGTTTAGTTTAAAGATAGAATTGTTTGTGCATTTTATTCTAATGTTCAGCCTCACATTAAAAAAAGATTTATCCGTGTCATTAGGAAACTGTATGATATTAGTAATTATTACAATACATTATAAAAAAGAAATATTGTTTTTAATGTAGGAAAATATAGCATAGCCACGAACGAAAATAAGCAATAACCTCTTCTGAATTACACAACTGCCACGTTTTGAAAAATGAGTTGTTTTTTTCCAAAATCTTAATAAACTCTATTATATTCTGTTGTAAATTTGTTCTTTTTAGAACATAGCTAAACCAATTGGATAGAGGCATTGGGGCAGGTTTCTTTATATGGTATGTTGATGTGAGAGTGCACTCTAATATATAGTGAAGAGATGTGCCCCTGATGCCACTTACGCAGAAACTTGAAGGAGATTTTCCAAACTTATGCGAGTAGGATGTAAAAGGACCGTGATTTGTTGCGAATATGTTGAAATTTCTGTGATGCAGAATTATGTTTTCTGTTATTTTTTAAAATAGTTGATACGTATACCGACCAATCACTGCATTATACCATTCACTTTGCAACTTTGTGAGAATTTCTTGTTTCATTAATCTCTTTAAGTGACAATGAGGAAATGGATGGAATTTTATGTCGCTTAAAGTAGTTGCTTCTTTCGCTAAACTATCGGCCAATTCGTTGCCTCTTATTCCTGCATGACTTTTCACCCATTGGAAGTAAATAATTTTTTGGGTTTGTTGTAGTTGTTGAATAATTTCAATTATGATTTGGTTCTTTGATTTTATGTCTTCAAGCGCAGTTAGACTAGAAAGACTATCTGTGTAGATTGTAAAACTATTGTAGGTTGTTGAATTTGCCTAGTTTATTGAGTCTTGTAATGCCAATAACTCCGCTTCATAAACCGAGTTTTCGTTGTTGATCCTTATTTTGTTTGCATATTGATCTATGTTTTTTTTAGGACGCAAAATGCAAATGCTGTCTTTGAGTCAATTTTGGAGCCGTCTGTATAGATGATTTGGATCTCACTCATGTCCTGTTGGTCCTCCAGTTTAAATAGATATTCTTTATGAGGTATTATCTGTGTTGTTAATACATTTGATTGGTACATAGTTGGGTTATGGTTATTTGTTGTATATTAAGTCTTATGACTTTTCCAAGTATTTTTTCTTTTTCCAATTGTATACCTGTAGGAATACCTGTGAGTGTACAGAGGGCTGCAGTTGCCGTTTTGCGATATGTTTTGAAATTTGTCAGAGACATTGTACTTGTATAGATGATAAAAGGCGTAGTCCTTGCGCTTTTTGTTGCCGATGGAGCCGGGTAGCTGAAGCATTTGCTATTTTTCTTTCCAATATTGTTTTGTACCATATCTTTAAAATTGTTTTGTTACTTCTTTTGTAGGCTGTGGCAAATTTCATTAGGTTTTGAGTTACTTAGTTTATTTCTGAACGTTTATTCTTGAGATGGGTAAGAAATGAAAGCGTGTCACCCAATGTAATGCCAAAATATTGTAATGTGGTATCCTTTTTTATTGTTTGATCATCTATTTTAAATATTGATGGTCTTTTTACAAAGCGTGGTCTACGTGGATTGAGTACCTTACATTTATTATGAGATATTTTCATTTCAGGTTCTTTGATCCAGTTGCTGATAAGATTTAGTACTTGTTTTACCCAGCGATTCCAGTTCCCTTCTTCCTTTTCCCGAGATAATTATCAGAGTATCGTGCGCGTATGTGACCGCTTTGAAACCTTTTAAGCAAATTTAACGAAGTAAAAGTTTCATAAATATGCGTCACAAGAAAGGGCCCATTCTAGCAGTTTCTATACACAAATGCACAGATTAAATATTCAGATTAAAACATGCAGACAAAAATTAATCAAAAATAGACTTGTTCTAATTACAATTCTTTAATTTTCTTTAAAAGATTTCTCTAAATTTCTTTATAACTTATGGAAAAAGCGAGAGAGAGATAGAAACAAAATTTATGATTATTGTGTATTTTTATTCATAAAATATCCTACGTTATCCTAAAACATAGTTTCATTTAAACATAACTATGCATAACAAATTATTAATGCTATGTCACACAAAAAGATAAAATTTATGCTAAAGCAAATATAGTCATGACTGCAAATATTATAAACTTCTGTTATTTTATACAAAATTACAGAACATTGAAATTTACATGGTCTCTTTTAGTAATTCCATATTAAAAAATATTTAGTATACTTCCGATTATTTTAATTATTTTTCTGTTATAGCACTAATATTGCATGATAATAAACATTTTAATTAAAGTTTTAAGTATGTAAAATGTTAATAACTATTCTAATTGAAAATCTCATAAATCAAAATAATAAAACGTGCACTGAATTATAAATGTATAAAAATAAAAGAGAAATAGTTCCATCTTTTTAATTAAAATTGGAATTCTCTGTTTTATGGGAATGAATTGGTTTCAACAAATTAATTTCGATGTTTTAAGATTTGTCTTTTAATTTAAATTAGAGGATAGATTACAAATGCCATACAATATTGGAAACATTGCAAAAATTTAAGAAAAGAGATACTTCGCTTTTCATTTATGTTTCCCTATAAGTATATGGAAATTTCCTTGGCGTTAATAATGGCTTTAATGGCGGTAAAAATCAATTTGTCCTGACTGATGTTTTTCATATTATAATATTGCATAATGTGCAAAAAGTTGCAGAAATATTTTAATATACTTTAATTTCATGAAAATTTCAAAGAACCATACTAAATGCTTTAACCCATTAAGCGCCATTGCTCCCGTTTTGGGAACATTGCTTTATGATTTTTTTCTAAAGTGAGTATTTTATATATTGTTAAAAGGTTCCTGTTATTTGAATTTTGAATATAATAGATGACTTCTGAATTTTTTTTTTTTTATTTCATTAGAATTTTCTATTTTTTAAAATGTGTTAAAAAAGGCGAAAAGTAGCTTTTTGGCCGTACTCGAAAGAAATATTTAAAAAAAAAACTGTGTAATAAAAATTATATTTTTTAGTTAAAATATGTTTATAACAGTGTATTACATTAAAGAACATCAATCCGGAATTAATATGTATAATAGATCAATCACAATTACCGAAAGCATAAGTTGTTTCCAAAATGGGAGCAATGGCTCTGTTGCCGCTAGAAGCGCCGTCTATGTAAAATGTAAAAAAAAAAAAAAACTTGTCATTGTGAGTTGGGTTCGAGATGCCGATCAGAGAAGTTGTGTAAATCTCGGCTCTCGACCATTTTTATTTAGTTTTGTGAATAACTAAAAAGTTATTAAATGAGTTACAGTCCGCTATTGAGTAATTTATTTTGAGATTGTGTGTTTTTTGTAGTGATAAATAGTAACTGGTTATCGGCGAATCCAGCTCCTAATGGGGGTAATGTTTTTGAAAACGTGTACATATGACTCCGTTCATTTATGGTATTTATTTTTCAGTTTATTAGCTATAAAAGGGATAATATCATTCTGAAACTAATATTTAAAGAAGATTTCATATAAATTAGTCAAATTTTTACATTTATAATAAAAAAACAAAATGAAAATACTAGTTCTATAAGCATTTTCATAATCCATTTCTTTATTTTTCATCATTACATTTTTTTTTTCTGATTTTTTTTACATGGAAGATGATTGAACAGATTTTTAGATTTGGATGATTCTTCGGCTGTTCCAGAAATTAATTTTTTTTGCCACCTGATTGCAGTATTATAACATACGACGAAGATATCTTCCTCATATGTATGTCGCATAAATTATTTTCTATTACATATGTAATAGAAAATAATTTATGCGACGATTTATCCCATGTTATATTTGGTGGAGTAGAATTTTCCGTAAATTCTAAATCAACAGACAATCAAGAAATATCTGATTTAGAGTTTTAAAAAGACAAAGTATTAAAAGCTGACTCGATATTTCAGATGAAAGTTCAGACAGTTATGGAATCGGTAATTTTATGTTTTATTTTTATTATAAATGTAGATGTTTGACTAATTTATATGAATTATTCGTAAAATATCAGTTTCAGAATTATATTACACTTTTATAGCTAAAGAACAGTGAAATAACAACCATAAATACACGGAGGCATAAGTAAAAATTTTGAAAAAAATTACCCCCATTAAGAGCCATTGCTCCCATTTTGGGAACATGCTATTTTTCCTAAATATTCGATTTTTTTTTTCTTCAAAAATACTTTAAAGACTTCCTATTCATAAAGAAAAAACAACTGTTCCATAAACAAATAGTTTAATATATATAGCGGCGCTTAATGGGTTAAAGCAGTTCTGAATATAAAATATGCTAAAAAAAATTGCAATTCTGTCGGGTTTTACTTTGTTGTATGAATTATAACTATAACTCGAAATGACATATTTAATTCGTGTTTTCCCATCTTAACAATTTTAATAGGTTAATATTTTAAAAATTTTCTTTTTATAATATATGATTTCTGTTATAGCTGACTTTGTCCACGTGAGATTTGAAGAAGAAACAATGCTACTAAGCAATAAATTCCCCCCCTCGACGCAAAAATGTGATACTTCGATAATTAAAAAAGAAAAAAATGAAAAAGAAATTCCGTTATTCATTGGTTATTTCGATTAAATAAGAAGGGACAACAGAGAAATAACAAAGTAGTTAAAAATTACATTTAAGAAAATCTAAACTGGAAAAAGATATCTTATAGGTGTTCCCGGTCCTGCATTGAGTATATTCGTACCGGTTTGCTTTACCATCATAGCTTGAAAATGTAAAGAAAATGTCCCTAGAAAATGTCCCTAAAATTTTTATTAATAAAAATTTTGCAAAAGTACTTATAAAAAGTTAAAGAAATATGATACTTAACATATTAACTCAAAGAAAACTATTTTTGATATGTAAAAATATATTTGAGGTGAAGGAAAAGTTAAATGAATCATCACGTTACGCGCGCATAAGAAATATTATCTGAATAATTTACAAGTGAAAAATAAAACATTTTAAATTTTTATCAAGTTCAAAGCAAATGCGTATTTGAAGAAAGAAAAATTGTTTTCCAAAATTAAAAATTAGGACAAAGAGTTTTTTAGTTTTGAGTTCCATTACACATTTTTGTGAGTTTGTGTATGAAATAAAAGTTATCTGTAGCAATTTTTCTTTAAAGTTTTTTTTATTATTATTATTATTATTGTTCTAAAAAGCAGTTTTTGTTATAAATAATGAAGAAAATGTTTCATTATTCAGAACAACCTACATAATACAACGTAGTATGTAGCCTTACGTTTATACTATGTAACGTTACTTCGTAATACGCAGCAATACCGAGTAAATATATTTTGTTAAGTTTCAAATGTGTAGTTCAAGGTAACGGAAAGATAAATTCCCGAAAAAAATAATTTAAAATAAAACCTTATTAAGATACTATTTAATCGACAAATTTAGTTTGAAACGAAATTGAAAAGCCATTCTTGCTAACTTGCTTTTCTTGCATTCTTTTTATATAATATCAACATTTCTTAAAATAGTGCCTCTGTTTGCAGGAATAACACCGATTACAAATTCAAATACTAAGCTACATTACAATTATTTAAAATGAGTGTTGAATTCAAATATTTTTCTTCGGGAGGGATTTCTGAAGCTGCAAGAGAGAAATTTCACTTCTAGATCATTAATAAGCATAAAACCTCACGCCTTCTGTGTGTGTGTGCGTGTGGGGGGGGGGGGTCGATGCTCCGAGGGGATGTATACCCCTGCATTGAAACTTAATATATATATAATCGTTGCAGAATTTTGTTGGGTCATTTAAAATTTTATGAAAATCGGATCAAGAGTTAAAAAGATATTAATAAAAGTTTTCTTCATTTTATTAAATCCTATTATACGTAATTGATTCAATGATATCCCATGTTCGGTAATGATTCTAGGTTGCCATGGTGATTACGTCATATTTAAGATGGAGTCATATTATTTTCGTATTACTGAATTTAAAAACCGAATTTGTATACTAAAATTGTTTAATTATAGCAATCATATAATCTACCGACAGTTTTTTGGATACATGTTTCCGGAGAAATAAATATTAAATGGAAAAAGAGTCTAAATATGGATTTCAAGTTGTGAAATTTTCAAAGCTACACTTAAGTTTCCCATTTGAATTTTCAGTAAATGTCAACAAAAGGTAAAATATTGCCAATTTAAAATGTACTTATTTTATTACGGAAATTAATCATTTCATAATAACAGACGATGTAAATATTTATAAAACTAGTTATAGTACGAACGCATCTCATTTGTGACCTTTGCCGTACAATTTACAACTTGCTTTAAATTTAATAGTCGTAATTTTTAAGTTTTTGAAGTTCGTAAATATTCAAACAGTGAAAGAATTAATTAATGAATCTTTGTAGGTTTTTTAATCAAATAGACGTCTTTGCAATTGCCCTGCACTGTAAAAAAAAGACAAATGTTTCTGAATCTGTGAATATATACTAGAACCATGAACGAAAAATATACAATAACCTCTTCCGATTTATTCACGATTCCGAAAAACTTTCTTTATTATTATAAACCTCGGAAACTAATATAATTTCGAGATATGAAGAAACATTTATAAAAGCAAAATTTATTTTGCTCCAACTAATTTTCGGACACTTTTTCGAGTAGTTTTTATAGCGTATTAAATAGTTTTCTCAGCCGGGAATATAGGTTTTTAGACTGCTAACAATTCTCAAATAAACATTTTCAACTGCGTCATTGAAATTATACATGCAACAGAAACAAAATAATATTAATTAAAATGCAAATGTTAATGCTGTAAATTTATCATGTTTTTCTCATGTTTTTCAGTAAAATATATGTGTTGAACGTGAAAATATTTATTTGTTAATTGATAGCATCGAAAAACCTACACGCCGATTAAAGAAAACTACTCGGAACTACTATTAATACACTACCAAAACTACTCGGAAAGATTAATTATTATTTTATTTTTTCTATTGAGGTTTATAATGAGAAAAAACACTTTTCGTAATAGTGGGTAACTTAGAAGATGATATTGTATATTCTTGTTAGTGGTTATATTATAATTTCCTAGATTAAGAAACATTTGTCTTTTTATACAATGAAGATTTTAGAAATAATTGATTAAATGCAAAGCAGATTAGATTAAAATTGGACTAAATAAACTAGAAACAAAAACTCTTAAGATACATAAAATATACAAATCCTCAGTATAAAAATGCATGATAGTTCGTGCTGCTTGTTTGTGATGGTCAGTAAAATGTTTGGAAAAGGGTTTATCAAGGTATCTACTCACAAAACGAAGTAATCCATTCAGTTGATGAGAATATCGATTCACAATTAATTATACTTTTATACTTTTCTGAGCGATTTCCAGAGTATTTTATCATTTCCAATATCTGTAATAGCTCTATCGCAAACAGTCTGGCTGTACCTATTAATTTTATTGACAGGGACTAGAAAGGATTTGGATGTTATGTCGTATGAAAATTTCTGGACGATTGCTAAATGCATTGATAGATATTGGACGAGTAGATTAATTTATCTGAAGCTCAAATAATTCTTTAGCATCCGTAAATTAAAAGCATAAGTTACAATTATTTAATTTTTAAAAACATTTTTGTGCTTTAAAATTACAAATAAAGGCAAAATTTTTTAAAAAATGAAAAATAAGATTTTTCAGATGCGTACCTAAATTCCCTGTAATTAATATATTAGATTTCATGACGAAAATTTTGGATATAATTTTTCTTTTATCTTTCAATCTCGCACTTTTGCGTACCATTCCAATTTAATATTAAAATGATCATGCTCATTTTCATTTACTTATGAAAATTATTGTTAATTAATTTTGCAAAATTGTAAAAAAATTCATACATGGACATGAATAAAAAATAATTGTCTTTTAAAAAAATATTTGCTTCATCATTTTTTTGCATTTAGAGAAAAATTACCATGCTGTTCAAATAATAATTTAATTTGTAACACAAACAGAAAAAACAGCATTACTTGAAATAATATGTTTTATTTAATAAAGATAATAACTAATTAATTCTAATGTTTGATTGCCATTTTTTTTGGGCTGCTCACGATAGCTTAATGAAAATTATCTATCACAATTTTTTTTAAAGGTAGTTAATGGAATTCAGACGACATTTTTTAAATATTAAAATATAATTTAAAAAATAAAATATTTTTTTTATATCAATTGCGGTAGAAATAAATTTCCTTGAGTTAATTATTTTGAAAGAAATGATTTAATTACATAAGAGAAACAAAAAATAATCCGTATTCTCTCAAGTATAAACAATCACTCAACGACATTACATGGTGATTTGATTTAGCATCATATAGAATAATGTTCATAGTTTAAGATAAATGATATTGAAGAAATGAATATTGAACTGAAAGCATATTTTATAGTAATTTCCAACATAATGTAAAAATGTTTATGACGTCTGTATATTTGTCTGTCTATCTGCCTACCAATATGTCTGGCCGTCTGTCTGCGCTCCAACTTCGGTAAATATATTTCGATTGTCATTGAATTGATATGCCATTGAGCCTTAATGCAGCGTGTTCCCTAAAGGAAAGGGCAGTATACAATTCACCATTTGTAATAAGGGTACATATAATACTCGGATAAATTATAATTTTTAATTTTCAAGTGCATTTAAATGATTTTAAACAATTTCAAAGGTAACGAAATTCACATATAGTATTAAGATACCCCAAAATATGTTCTCTACAGAAAATACTTTTCATAGAATTTATTTTTCGTTTACAGCAGTGGATCTCAAACTGTTTTGGTCTTTTGGTTTCCTAACAGATAGGGAATTTTTCTGTTACTCACTGTAAAGTGTTTAAAACTCAGACGAATTCATTACCAGATTAAATATTGTAAAAGTTATTTACAGATTAATTATAGATTTCTTAGACGATATTATTTAATGATTAATTACACAATTCAAAATGTTGAGGATTGATAAATATTATAAAGTAAAACATCCCTAAAAACACACCTGTATTATCTATTTAACTTTTTTTTTCGATACCCGACGCACATACATAGTAAAACGTCTGAATAACGAACACATTAGAAAATAAAAATTATTCGGAGGTGTCTGCTTTTTAGGGGTAAAACATTCAAATATATACGCATTGGGGATTGAAATAGTATTCGATAAATAAAGGTGTTTGTTATGAAGATTTTACTCTATTTAAGCGTTCTTACCTCTGAAAAGCGGACGAATTTAGCGCTTATGAGGTGTCCGTTGTACAGAGGTTTTACTGTATTTAAATTTTTACATTTTAAACTTTTTCATTATTAATATTTTTTTCTCTTATAATACATCCTGCGTGGAATATCAGATATGTTTCCTTTTCTCAGGTCGAGGATCCAATAGCACGAGAACTAATAGAATAAAAATAATTTTGTGAATAGAAACCGAAAATGTATGTATTTAGGGTAAAAATATAAAAATATTTAAATGAATTTTTGGAATGAAAGGTAGCTTCAATCCGCCTTCCATCCATAAAAACCTCGTCTATCCTCCTTCCCCCTTTAACAAGAAAGAGTGAGGTTGTAAATTGAAAAGTAATTGAACTTTTATTTTCTCAGTTGGGATTTAGGATTAAAAGTTAATGCCATGCTTTCTACACAGTCGTTTTTATATCCCACTCTTAATTTCTACTTAATAGGAATAAAAATAAATGAGCTATAGGGCGGTATGCACTGATCTTGGAATCATAAATTTAATCACGGATCTCCTGTTTCAGGCAGTACCGGTCACAAATTTCCAAACATTACAGCCAGTCAAAAAAAAAAATCATATATATAATCGCCAAATTATCCACAGTGAAAAACGAAATAGCCATTCGATTGAATATTATGTCATCCTTTAATTTACATTAAAAAATAAGCTTAAAGGATCATACTCATATAAAAATTATATCAAACTTTAAATTTTTCGATCCAGTTTTAACATCACATTTGGGTTTCTTGAAAAAATACCAAATATCAAACGGAAAATCATTTGGCGTTGTAGTTTCGGAATTATGCCGATGTAATTCATTTGAACTCTGTAAATTAAATTAATTTTTGAAATTTACAATACAAATTGCAATGCTTTTAGTTTTTTAAGCATAACTCAAAAACTACTTAACGGAAGGAGCTGAAATTTTGGATTCGTAAACTTGAAGCTTCTAGAATTTCATATATTAATTTCTTAAAATGTAAATTATGTAATTAATAATCAAAAAAATATGTATGATAATCTATAAGAAATTTAGCAGATATAAATTTCTATAATCTTCAAATATGCTAATCTAAAATTTCAGCTCATTCCGCCAAGTAGTTTTTGAGTTATACTTCAAAGTCTAAACGCATTACAGTTTAATTTGCAACTGTTAAATAGAAACTTAACATCAGGAGACTTAACATGCTACATAATTCCAAAAGCACTCCACCGTATGACTTCCCGTTTGTAATACCAATGTAAAAGTTTCCATAAAATCCAAATACGGTGTGAAAATTTAATGTTCGTATTGAAAATTGTTCGTAAGTTTGATACAACTTCAATATGAAGAGGACCGCCTAAGTTTTTTTTTTTTTTTTTTTTTTTTTTTTTTAAACATGTATTGAAGGAGTTCACAATTCCTAATAGAATGACTGTTTTCGTCTTTCTCTTCGATAATTTGGCAATTAAACTGCATGGGGTGGTTTCTTTGGCCGACTGTACATTACTTCGGAATCCTTACTTATAAGTAGTGGTAAAAAGAGAGTCCTACTATTCTAGTCCAAAACATCCCTAGAAAGAATACTACTGGCCGGAGTTGTTAAATTTCATTTTTTAAAATTGTCATCAAAATTTAACTAATTAAGACATTTTAATATTTTTTTTCAACTAGATATAAATATATATATTTTAAGCCGTCAACAGTTCAAAATAATATGACACGTACGTTTTTAGAAAACGCAAAGTAAAAATGAAATGAACTCTTTTCTTATAATAAAAATAACTTCCTTTGCAAAATTCATAAAAAGATACCACGTTAGCTCTAGACAAATGTAACAACTATCATTTGAAAAAAAAAATCGTAGACTGTGCATTGTGTAAAATGAAAATTTTATAAGCTCTAGTTAAATAAACACCAACTATCAAAATTCTCTTTAAACATAAAAAAATGGAAAAAAAAAACATAGTAAATTTTGAAATCAGTTTTAAACACATTGAGTAATAAATATACTATAAAAATACTACTTATACACGTTTGCTAATTTAGATTGAATTATCTTTGGGCTACGGAGTTTTCCAAAATAACAGTTTATCATTACGTAAGTAAAAATCGAATACGAATTGAAAAAAAAAATAATTGCAGCACTTATTAAAATATCATTTCCTCCGTAATACTTATCATTCGTTTTGAATTTTTTTAATAAACTAGTTACACGCCGAAACGTTTTCAATAATGTGTACCCTCATATCAATTTATAATAATTATTTATCTAAGAATAGGATTTAACTCACTCAAATTCTTAAATTGTGTTTTATGCGTTTGAAGTATTTTTTAAAAATAATATATTACTTTCAAAAATAGTGCAAGAAGACATTATTAGTTCCAAGGGAATATGTATTGCCATCGTCAGTATATTGAGTTTGAATATTGAATAATATTCTCGCCTAAAACTTAAAATAAAAAATGTGTAATTTCGAAACATGCAAATTTTATTCAAACTGTAACTTGGCAATGAAGTTAGTTTGAATATTTTCAGCATAAATTTAATTTATAATTGTTTTTTCTTATCATTATTTTCAAACTTTTGTTATTTCTTATAAATATTTGAGCTCTTTGTCTGCAAAAATATTTATCAGGATAATATAGAAATCAAACCGTTAATTGCATCCGTTTTCGTTTTTTTATTAGAACGTTTAAGGACGTTGGGAGTTTTATCATCTGACCACAGCTATCTTTCGAATTTGATGCCGTGCCACAGGTGGCTGACACATAGAACTAGGAACAAGTTATTTTTCCTACTTCTATGGGCTGACAAGTTCAATTTTCAAAGCTGGCAGACGGAGATGCTAGGTTTGAACGCATATCGCCCTCATTGGTCTAAACATTCGCAGTTTCCCATGGTTTTCTTCGAACCTGCGTAAATAAGGATAAAGTTTCCTAAAAAACAGGAATATCGTGCTGCGCCACAGTGGGCCGATTGTCACCTCTAAATTCTAATAAAATTCTTACCATATTTAATGACAGAATTTATGAGATTAGTAAGTCGAAGAATACTATTTAAATATAGCATTTACAATCGTCCCACTGTGACACAGAGCTTTCATCCTTACAATAGAAATACACTCATGGAAGACAACCCTCCCTCTTTCCTTTTCGGCCTATATCCCTCGCACAGATAATCGGCCGTTACAAACGCCGCCAGCATCAGCTATCTTTTCCGATTCTTTGCCTGTAATAATTTTAACGATTTCTAAATCACTCGATTTCCCACAAATTTAGAAAACATCATCTATTATTATTACAGTTTCAGTCAATGTTGCATTTTCACAGCTTTTTTTCCGTTGAATTTTAATGTTGGAAACTTGTAGCATCATCGTTTTCTAAGTTATTTTCATAATGTCAACTATATACGTATATATTTACACTACACTACCATTCACAGACCCTAACAGCCAAATTTCACATATTAAAAGCCAATGTAGATGTTATTTACAAAGGTATACGTGACTTTCTTCCAAACAGAAGAAATCAGTCCTTTTAAAACATTTATATGTACTTAAAAAAATCTTTTCGCCCATCGTCTTGGACATCCTCAGTTTTTCTGACCTTAATCATCGCCTCCCGATGTTATTCTACCTTTCCCGTTTTTTTTCAAAATGTAACAGATAACGCCAACTGTTGTCTATTGTCGCATGCATGAGATCATTGCAAGACAGTAATACGCAAGCAGTAATACGCAGTAATACGCAAGCAGTATTACTGCTTGCACGGCAGCGTATTACTGCTTATTTTACTGTTTAATACTGTTAATTTTACGGTATAATACTGGCAGCTGGGTGCCAGTTTTATACTGTAAAATCAACAGTTATTTTTTGCAGTGTACCTACAGTTTTTAGAGACATTTTTATTCTTAACTGAAGTGTATTTTCTTAGATTCTGGCAACTGATAATCAGAGCCATTTTGTGTTAAGCTAGCATTTGAATTTAGAAAGTTTCTTGGGGAAAGCATTCCCCGTACCAATTTTAGGAATTTAATCTTATGTTCTTTTCATCATCATGATTTGTCAAAACAGCCCGTTCCACTACCTCCAACATTTATTTATTACTTTAAATAAATTACTGTTATTGTTAAATTTTGTGTCAGGGCTACTTTTCAAGCTGGCTGCCCGCAAAGGTTCGTCATAGTTCGTGCCGTTATCATATTCTTCTTTTGCAGATTGCAGATGCTAGTCCGTAAACAGGAATTAAATGGAAGAAAATAAACACTAGAATGTGCTGATAATGCCATAAATTTAGAATTTTGCAATATTTTCTTAATATGTTGTTAAAAAAATGGGGTAGTTTATGTAAGTAAGAAAAATAAGCAGAAATATCTAAAAGCATCAGAGTTTTATTTAAATACTTTTGAATACTTAAAACTTTTTAGTTAGAATTAACCGACGTGTTACAAATGAATTCTAATTAATGAACTAGTTTTAAAATTAGTTCTAATGCAAACTTTTCTGGATTTCATGATTAGTTCGAATAAAACCAAAGTTCGAAATACATGAATTCGATTTATTGCTCGTATAAGGTAAAGCCAGGAGAGATGGCGCGGTCGGAGAGATTGCACACATAGAAGTTCGAGGGGAAGGAGTAGAGTGAGCACGCAGTGACTCCAGGTAGTTGTACAACAGCAGTAGTGGAGTGTCTACTTGAAAGTGCACGTTGATTGTTTTGAGCGTCTAAGATAAAGCATTGATATTTTGTTTTGTTTTCCCAAAGTAAGTGCTTGAATTTTCATAGCTATTCATCAGAATTTCTATACAATGTCAGTAGTACCAAATATTTTTAACTTAAACGATTTCTCATAAGCTACTAATCTAGACTAACAATGTGAACATCAATGGTTCGTTTTACTAGCGGCCATGTTTAAATAAAAGGCCGCGCAATCTCTCGTACAAAAATTGGAGAGTTTGCGCATCTGCTACTTAGGAGAGATGCACATTGTTCCCATTAGTTTCGATGCTAGGAGAGATTACGCAGCTTATTGGTAAATTTGCATTAAAAAATGAAAAATAAAAATGGACTAATTTTAAGTTAAACGCGTTATCAAGTAACTTAATGTTATTTTGTAATCTTATCTGGACTGGAGTATTTTTCTGATTCTTTATTTTTTTTCCTTTAATTAAAAATTTTTAATCGTTTTTTTAAATTATTTCCTTTTTCTGATTCTTTAATAATTAGTTTGAAATATTCACTCTTAATACAATAATATTTGTTCACAAAAACCTTACAATAATGTCATTTAAGGGTAATTATTATTGTTAACAATTTAATTGTAGTTATTATTAGTAACAATCTCTCCTATCCATGTGCGCAATCACACCAACCCTGTAAGGACAGATTGCGTAAAATAACTTTCTTGGTTTTATTACAACTGTTCTATTAAATTACAACATAACAACAAAATAGCAATGGGAATGCATAAAAAACAAATGAAGTAAAAATTATTCGTGGATAGTTTCGCAAAAAATTAATATTTAGAGTTTTTATTGTTATTCCTTTAAATTGTGCGCAGATTCTCTTAGCTTTACCTTACTGCAATTTTGAACCGATTAGACTTATAATTTTTTTAAAACCTTAACCCTGTAAATTTAACTAAAATAGTTAATTGCTACCCTATATTCCTATAGTTGAATTTCCTAATACGAATAAATTACTTTTTCTTACCGTATGCTTGATTTTTGGGTTAATTTTTGTCTTATATTTTAGATACACCTTGTATATTTTTGTATTACAACCAATGATTGTTTTGCTGACATGTATTTTGAGGGTAGAATTTTTTTACTAACTTCATTGTACAACAGGAACATGTAATTTACTAGCTAAAGCATGATTTTAAACCAGATTCTTCAAATCGAGAATAAATAAATATAACTTAAAAAATGACCACATAAAACTTTTACATTCTTACCTCGTAAATAATTCAATGCTGAAGAAGACGTATTCTCCATTCGAAATCATTCCTATTTCCTCGGCAGCCAATAAAATTTCTCGCACAGTATCCGGTGAAGCGCACATTACAATAACTGCAATGAAACAACAGAAAAAAAATAAGCAACAGTTCTCCTAAGGGAAATCATAACTATACTAAGCAAAGAATAAATTCCTTAAGCTTACAAGTAGAAGGGGAACATCTTTAAATATTGAAGTTTGGTACGCGAAAACATGATATGTTTGCAAAACATATATAAAATACTGATATAATATTGTAGCCTAAAAAAATATAATTTTATCAATCTTCGATATTGTATAAGATATTACGTATTAGTTATAATAAATGCTATGACTGCTATTTTTGATTTGAATTATATTTCACATTATTTTTATAAATTAAAATGCATTTAAGTACAACGATATTTAAATATGGTAGGAAGTGAATACATATAGTTTTCTTTGGTTCAGCATAAAGTGCTTAACTTTTAAAAATTAAAATTGAATTTTTATTCGATTAAGATTCGAAAAAAAGTGTTAAGGGTATTGCAAAAAAGATATGAATTAGTCATAATAATATGTGTTCAAAATGTTGGGATAAGCAGTTTTCAGCATTTATTTCTTTAAACATAACTAAAAGTTATTTAAGCAAGAAACCCCTTAGATGAAAATTTATCATATTTTGTTCTAGGATTTCTCTCACACGTAATTCATAATTTTTTATACAGCACTTCAATTAAGAATTGTTTTTGAACATGATACGTAATTTAACCCTAAACATAAAAATCACTCGGAATAAGATCAAGCGAATGTGGTGGTCATATTGTAGAGAATTTCTTTCTAATAAAATCAGTGCAGAGAAAAATGCCGGCATAGGATATACTGCATCAAATCTCTAACTTGAGGAGATGAAAGGGTCTTGCATTTATACTGCCATATTAAGTGCACGTTGTTGACATTATTAGGTAATTGCGTTACAATTTTTGCCGTGAATATCCCTCTGCCAAATCATGGATATGGCTGTGATGGTGAATATATCTGGGAGCACGGCAGTGCGTCCGCCAAGTTCGCACAGGCCGTAAGCTACCTTTTCCCTGACCATTTCGGCCTACTTTTCACCCCCTCATAACTGCGTTTTGGGGAGAGCTAGAGAGTTTTCCTTTTTAACACACATTAATATAATCAAACTGAACTAGGTTCCAAGATTTCTTATTTCTGTATTTAATATTTTTCGAAATATGAGATTCCGAAAAAGGTCTTTTTTGTAACTGACTCACAGGGGATCATCAAATAACTAAAAGTTGGGGATCATCAAATAACTAAGGTACTTCTAACAGTCGTAAAATAATAAAATTTGACAAGTAAGTAGGTTTTGTCACACAATTAACCAGAAAAGTCTGAAAACATAGAATTTCTGCCTTTAAACCCTTCAAATAGGGGGTGCTGATTTGGCTATATACACCTATACAGTTCGTAACACATTCAATTGACAAATTAAATTAATTGCATTGTTGCAACCATTTGTGTTTTTTGTTGTACGATAAACATTTAAGTAATAATAGTTGCATAGACAATCATTTCCTCGCTCATATTTGACGCCAGAGTTGGTCGCCAAAGCCGGATTACAGAAAATTAGCCTGAGTTTGAAGGTGTTACATAGTTTCAAGCAGAATGAATTTTTTATATTCTTTTCCGAAAATGTTGGGAAGGCAAATCTTTTAGTTTATCTGTCCGTTTTTCTATTTTTTACTTCCTTAAAATACATTTTATTATAAATGTCGGTATTCTAATCGCAATAACACTCAGTCAATCTGGCAAAATTCCAGTGGGTTGTTAGTTCTTTAAGTGCAATTTTATTTGAAATATATATATATATATATATATATATATGCATATGCATCACATATATAATACATATGCATCATTATGACGTCCCCATAAACAGGGTATTTTTGTCGCCAAATTTGGCGATATTTCGTTAAGTGTCGCAAAGCTTGGAGAGAATTTGACGCTAGAGGCTATTTTTCATTGCGAATTTTTAGGGCGAGTAATCATCTATTAATATTATGCGGTTAATTAAATGGCATAACGCACGAATGTTAATAAAGTTTCAATCTTTCGTCACTACACAAGACCTCTGCTGTTGCTATTATATTGTACTGTTATTATACTTACTCTTACTATATTGTTAGTCTTTACTCTCTTAAAAGTTTATTATAGAAAGAGAATTTTCAGAATTAAAGCATCGAAACTGCCAGTTCTAGATTATTATAATTTTATAACATATATCCAGTTTATCAATATGTACGTTAGAATGAATCTTCTATAATGGAGTTCCTCGCATTTTAGCTTCAGGTTTTCGAGTAAATTTAGCTAAAATCTTAAAACCAAGACATATTGACAAAGACGATTAGATGAGAATAATGGTAGAATTTTTAATGGAAGAACGGCAGTGCGTCCGTAGATTTTCTAATCTTCCTTAATCGGTCCAATGTTAGAATGAAAGGGGAAAAAAATTAGCATCAATATGGTTTACTGTAAATATGGATAGCTTAACAGGCGTTTAACAAGAACCACTTCGCTTCAGTGTAAATTACAGAAGATTACTTAACAGGATTAAAAATCTCCGTATTAGAGAGTGTAACGATGCAAACGGACATGAAGCGTAAATTCCTAAGTAAATTCAGCGGTAATTGTCAATAAAGATGAAATGGATAACAACACAAAATATAAGATATGCTGCCAATGATCGCAAAGAGAATTTCTCTAACAGAAACTTCCGATTTGGCGAAGGATTGAGCAAGTAAATCTAATGTATGAAAATGAAAATCTGTTTGTCTGTCTGCACTTCTATACAAATCAACAGTTTGAAAGCCAGAATTGTGAAATGCTACGTGTAGGTGTATTAAAACACGGCCGAGGCAACTAAAGTAATCCGGAATCGAAATAATGTAGAGTTAATTTTTAAATAATAAAAAACCAAAAATCTAACAGCTTTTCCGGGAAGAGTTCCATATCCTGTGCTGGTTCGCGCGATTGGCAAAAAAACCCAAACTGCTGCCAAAAGGGGTGTGATGTCACGTAGATAAGGTCAATTCCAGTTGTTAAGTTAAAACTCCAAAGACTGAATATCGCAACAACCAAATCAAACATTTATCGCCAAAAACAACTCGCCATACCTACCAGCACAAGGATATTGAACTCTTCACGCCTTTTCCTATTAAATTTGAACATTTTTCGTTATAGTAATTGCCAACAATTAAAAATCCACAATGAAATTATTTCTACAATAATTAATTTTCTATTGAAAGATTTCCACGTGAAAAAAGAAAATAAAAATAAAAAGTTTCAGCAATGGAAAAAAAAAGATTAATATGACGTCATATTGGTAATATAACGGAAATTTTCAAACATTTCTCAATAATACAAGGAGTATGAATATATGTAAATACAGCAAGCAGGTTAATAGGACGTCATTCGATAATTAAACAATAAAATTAATATAACGTCACATTGGAAGTTTAACGGACTTTTTCAAATGTTTGGGAATCATACAAAGAAAGTATCAATATGAGTAATAGTGAAAGCAAGTAGGAAAGATGTCAGCAGGTGAGTACAACGTCATACGAGTTTGAGGAACGTATTGAATCATGATAAAAACACGATTATAGAAATATTGGCATATTTTAACATTTTGAAGTTATCTATACAACATGTTTAATTTTGAAATTGATTTTTCTGCACAAACATTCTTTAAATCTCGAACACCAGGTACTTCGGCTAGTTATGAATAAAAGTAATATGATGAAGTGCTTAGCATACATATAAGAAAGAATATATTGTTTGCCTGAGATGGCTAGTATTTTGAAGTAAACTACAAATAAAAATATAGATTTGTAAAGCATAATAAAATAATTTTAAAATTCTTTGACATTTATACATTTATTATATTTATATCCTTTATACATTTGATAAAACCTACAAAAAGCAGTGATATCCCATCAAAAAACTTTCTGTAAAAAAAAAAAAAAAGCGCCAAGTTCTCCTTAATGTTTCGGCCGTAAAAAGTACTGATATCTGATGTTCGCCCAAGTTAAAAGTCAAACATCCGAAATCTTTCATTCAAAATGGCTTCCTGCGACTTGGCCGTTAATGCATTTTAGAAGGTTTTTCAAATTCTAAAGAATGTATAATGATCTACATGTCTACTACATTTTTTTGAATATCTTACGCATTTTGTTGTACAAAGTAAAAGTACTAAAATATAATACACATTTTTAAAAACATAATTTCGAAATCACAGCTGTCGAGAATGGTCCACTCTGGTTCTCAACGTCTCATATAATGTAACACAATGTGAAATTTGATGAAAAAAATATTCATTGGAATTCGTGTTAATGACAATAGACCGTACAAAATGGTCATTAAACCATGGTAAAACTAAATGATGGTTAATCAAAACTAATGTTTCTTGAAACTCAATGGTATGTATCACAAAGCTTTTAATTACAATATCATCATAAGAATTTGCCTATTTGCATTCCGATATTACTTTTAAATGCATAATTTCCAATCATTAATTTTGAAATGATTTATCGACGTAATTATTTATTTCAAATGAAAGATATGGCATGTTCAACATCAATCAGGGTATATTATGTATTCTAATTTATTTTTCTCAGTATTACATTCTTTTAATGTTTTTAACCTAGAATGCATTAACGGCCAAGTCGCAGGAAGCCATTTTGAATGAAAGATTTCGGATGTTTGACTTTTAACTTGGGCGAACATCAGATATCAGTACTTTTTACGGCCGAAACATTAAGGAGAACTTGGCGCTTTTTTTTTTTTTTACAGAAAGTTTTTTGATGGGATTTTTATGTCTTCAAACGCCTGTTGACAGATGCATAAGGAATATCAATATGTAGAAATGTAACAAATATGCATATTAGCAATGCCTTTGAAATATAGGGGAGATTATATTTGTACAATGTCCCTTTAATGTAGTGATAAGTGGGAGAAAATAATCGAGAATTTACACATTTTTCATTTTTGTTGAATCGGTTAATCGCTTATGCAAAAAAGGTTTCCAATTTTCCACATATTTTGTGTCATGTTTAAATATCCTGTAACATGATGTCGGGGAAACTAGAAACAGCTAGATTCTATTTAGTAGAAACTTATATCAACCATTATATAATCTAGTTCTTACTTTAATTATATATGCCTGTATAAATATCTACGAACTAGATTTTTTACTGCGTAATAAAAACCACGTAAGGATGTTTTTTCGCAAAGTAGAAATGGCCTAATTACTGCTTAACTGCCTGCGAATATTTAAAGCAATAGAAGAATTACTGTTAATGTTAAATATTACAGCTTTACTTGCCGCTTTGGTACTTATGAAAAAGTGCACTGTGTCGAAAAGAGGCGTGTTACTCGATTCGTAAACGTATTAATTATTGAATTTATACAAGACTTTTAATGGTTATTTTTATATGGTTGTAAATATGTACCCTTTTTCTGAATAAACCAAAAATTATACGTACAGTACATCGAACAATACACTTAATTAAAGAGATACAAAATATTTTTTTTTTTAAAGTTTAAACTAAATCCTTGTACGTTTATAAAAATTACATTTTAATAAAAAATAACATTACATTTTCTGCCACACTTGACTAAAACAATAAATCAGTAAAATAGGTTTTTTTGCTACTCGGCAAGCCAAACAAATCTTTGAGTGCTGAAGTAACGTAATTTTCACAAATCATACGACGTGTCAACATTTCCTGCCTCTCGGAGCATATTGTTCAGAAACGACGAATTTGCACGACGCACAGTGGAGAGTATTTGATGCAAAATCCTGGCCAAAAAGGCAGAAATTTAAAATTGCTCGACAATTGTAAAAAGCACATTTTATAATATCTGACTAACTCGTGCATAGATCCATGTGTATTTCAGGATCCGGTGGATCCTAGCCTCAGTTGAAGTGACAGTTTCTTTGTGAGATGATGTGCGTTTTTGCTATGGCTCAGCTTTGTTATTGTGTTTAAATGCATATTTTGACATGCGCATTTAAATAATTTTAATTTTTTAAATTGAAAATGGGTTAATATTGAACTTTTTAAAATCTAATTTAATAAAATATATTTATTGAAATAAATTATCTAATATATTCAAATCTTTTTAAAATTGTATCGGGGTTTGTCGGACTATTTTTATATTATAATCGTGTTGGCTAGAGTTTTGAAGACAAATTAAAAAACAAAAAAAAATTTCACATATTGTTGCCATTTTTAAATAACAATGTTATTTTTGGGAGGACTGCAAATCTATTAAAAACAGTCAAAAACCAGCATCTCTATACTATAGAGACTCAACTTTGGTAATTCTAAATGCAAGTAATATATATATTATATGCATTTATTTTTATAAATAATTAAACACATTTAAAATTATAAAATTAACCACATTTTATTAAACATTACTTGCAAATAAAAGAAACATATCAACAATTAATTTCTTCTTATAAACAGTAGACAATTAAGTAAACATTGCATTATAAATTTATTTATTTAAATAAATACATACATTTATGCATATATAATATCAATTAAGTATTTTTACGAATTATAAGTCAACAACAATGGTTTTAACTTTAAAACACATGAAAATTAATTTTGCCCAGAACTTTGCCTGAAATACTCCACTATGCGACGAAGGTGAAACTTGTATGTATTTTTACAAAGTTTATCAAGTATGTAGAATTGTTCTATAGGTTCCACAGTATAAGAAACCATTTATGTTTTCTCCCTAGCATACCTTTTAGCCAGGTTTTTACAATACAAGGAAATTTATCAGAAAAATGGGAAAAGCAGATGAAAACCAAAAATGAGTAACTGATGAAAAAAAAAATTGTCTAATTTTTTATATCGTTGTAAATTGTTTTCGTCTTGTAAGCCTAGTTTGTATGTTAATTAATTCAATTTTGATGCCAATCAATGTGTAGTTTTAAAATTAACTTTCAACATTTTCGTCTTGTAAAGTCAAGATCCTCCAATATCCCGCAAAAGCGTTGGTAAATCCTCTTCTATGGGCATCTGCGTAATGAGAAACTTTGAAATTATTTGGGAACATGTATGTCTTTTGCAGTTACCAGTGTTTGATTGAATGAAAACCCACGTAAATAAAACATGCTTCTGCACCAACACATTAAAAAATATATACTTATTTGTTTAAAAGAATTGAGATTTTTGAATTGAAAATTTATAAAATTAACACTTTGTATACAATTAACAAAAATTGTCATGCTTCGGAATAGCGAACTGACTCGATAATCATTGAAAGCCGCTTTGTCTATAAACTATGACGTTTACTAAAAAAAAAAAAGGCCACTTCGTCACAGTGTCCATCGCTCCAGGCAAACAACCAGAATGTACTCGAACATACAGGATCAGTATAATTAAAGTTCAACATTCAAAATTCCGTAAAAAATGAACCACTGTTCAGAATAATTGAAATTTGACATGCGTATACGCGAAGAAACGACAAATAGTATGGCGTAAGAAAAAGATAGTTCGAAATTTTAGCAATAGATGGTGCTTTAGTCTTCATAATATGCAAAATAAAAAAGAAAGTGTCATGCGCACCACACATTGCATTTCTTATAAAAACGCGGAATACTTGCCGTGTACCTCATATTGCGTCTCAGAAGCTCGTCTTGACTCTCTCAATGAAGAATCGCGCTCTGCTTGTGAATCTGTTTTACATGAACGGTGACTGTGCGGCAGTAGCTTTGAAGAAGTTCCGGAAAGTAAAGCGTATGGAAAATGGCTGTTGTCCGATGTCTACCAATGGGCTGGGGAATGGGGAAAAGGATTAAGAAATTAGAAAACACAGGTTCATTTGAAGTGAAATCTGGCAGCGGGAAGAAACAAATTGCCTCGACAGCAGTTGAACATGTGGCCACAACATTGCAGGAAAAGACAAGCAGCGGTATTGGAAACGGCAGTGCACGGGAAACGGGCCGATCGTTAAATATCCTTGTGAGCACAGCGCATAAAATTTTACGAAACATCTTACATTGCAATCCATTCAAAATTACCCATGTTCAGGAGTAGCTCTGCTAGTACGACAAACGTTTGCTCTAGAATTTCTAGCTCGCATGGAAGTGAACAATGAATGAAGATGGAACATTTTGTGGACAAACGAAACCCATTTCCATCTCCAAGGGTATGTCAATACTCAGAATGTCAGAATATGGGCAACAGAAAATCCATTCGGTCTTGAACCATCACCTCTTCATTCTGCAAAGGTAACTGTGTGGTGCAGGTTTACGGCATCATTTATCGTAGGGCCATTCTCTTTCGTGCAGATAGGTCCTGCTGGTCCAGTTACCTGTACTATCAATGATGAATGCTATTAAACTGCTTTGCGCAACCACGCCATTTCAGCAGTTCAAAAGCGTGCATGTGTGGGTAGCGTAATTTTTATGTAAAGTGGCGTTTTTCCACAGTTTGTAAATCCAGTGAAGCAGCTGCTCAACATGGCATATCTGAAATGATCAAATTATCAGTCGTCATTTTCCAACAGTTTGATAGCCAAGATAATCTGATCTTAATCCTTGTGATTTCTGGTTGTTTGATTATCTGAAAAATATATTGTATTCATTTGTTCGATTTCCAACTTAGCAGAATCGAAGACACGCATTGCGCAACATATTCAAACGTCACCACTGATTCACTCCGATTTGTTGTGGAAAATGTTTCTTGGTTTCAATTTGTGGCAGAAAGCGGAGGCCAGCATATTGAACATTTCTTGAGCAAGTCTCGCGGCAATTAAAATTCCGATTTCATTGTTACATTTTCTGCAGTTTTTGGCCTCAGGACAATTAAAAACCGATTTTTTCCATTTGATGTGGAAACACCTTGTCGCTGTGATCGGGCTTTTCACTGAGAATGCCACAATTGTTGAAGGATTTGGAAGTTGTTTTTTCAGTAAAAAACCGGTACAGTTATGCACATTGAACAGTAATACAGTCAGTTTACACAGCAACTCACGCAATAGCCTTCGCATTGGGATTCCAATATCACTTGTAGCCGAATCCGTTTACGTTGAGATGAGTAAATCGCCATCTATTTCTAAAATTTATAACTATTTTTTTTTACTTCACCATACCATTTTCCCCCTTCTTTGTTTATATTCAGTAAAATTTCAGGTCATTCTTACCAGTAGTTATTTTTTTAAGCATTTTAAAAGTTGAACTTTAAGTATAATCACTGAGTAGATAAAGTGTTGAATCATGCTCAGCAAAATAGAAAGCTATTAGCTTATACGATGCATGTAAAAATTTGCCGGGTGTGTCACACCCATGTCCCGTTAAGCGGGTTAAGAGCGGACACTAGAGCAAGTCAAGTACTGTACGTGATTTGAACCATAAGAATCAAACTGTATAGCTGAAGCTTAATTATTTGTTTATTGACTGTACAATATAATAGAAATAACGTATAATGTGAAAAATATACTAGCCATAATTTATGTTTTAAAAACCGCAGAAGAGAATGCCTTTTTAACAAGATTTCTTGCTTATTTTCTTGTTTTCTTGGGGGATTGTGTAAATATTTATTTTTCTTCGGGAAATTTTCAATACGAAACCATAGTAATTGTTTTTCTTTTATTCAATTTATTATAATTTGTTAACACAAAACATGATTTTCTACTACTTTAATTTGAAAAACAAGTTAAATATTAGCAAAAATGGTTTACACGAAAAAAGGTTTAACTCTGAAAATTTTGAGATTGATATTGAAAGCTGAATGAAAATTCTGTCGTAATCTTAAAAGTAATGATATAAATATTTTCATCTAGTTGCGTATCTCGAAATCATAAATGTATATTTCTTTTTAATAAATAGAAAACCTGCTAATAAAAGATGCGAATAAAAACAAGTTATTTACTTTTGACCATGATGATTGTAATAAGGTCAATGTTGTAAGGAAAGTGTTCTTTGAATGCTTATGTTTTGTCATGTAAAACGTGATGTTTTGCAAACTAATTTTTATGTGAGTAAATGATAAACAGTCCTATCGATTTACTCTAATTTTCAAGTATAGATTGGGGCTGGCGAAACGTGAGGTTTTTGAAGAAAACATATTAGAAATACAGATTTAGCACATGGTTCTTCAGACAGCTATTTAAACATGAGAAAATGTTTAGTTAATAAGTGCTGAGCAGTGGACACCTTTTGTGCTGAAATAACAAGCAGTTTATAGAGTACATGCAATTTATCTAAAAAAGTTTAAAATGTTTCAAAGAGTAAGTGTTAGTTTACTGTGCTTCTAGAAGTTTATTCTAATTTATTATGAGTCACCACAGAAATAGAGCAAATACACAATTCATCCAAAGTTCAGAATTAACTCGTATAGGAATAGCGCAGTTAAAACCAGACATTGACCGTTTATGCAATGCAGAACAAGCCCAGATATACCATTTATGTATACAAAATTTCTGAAAATGCTTCAATGTATATTATTATAATTTTGATAAGAAGAAATAAATTAATTTTAAAATATTCTATTCTTGGTTCAGATAATATCCACTTTACTCGTAAAAATTCTGAAGGAAAATATTTTTTTATTGAGCAATAAATTCTTACACTATATGGCCAAAATTCAAAGCACATTCTCTCGAAAATCTAGAAAAATATTTGATAAAATCATCTGGAACTTTAGGAATATAAAGAATATATCTGCCATCATATCTTTCAGCGAAGGTGTCCTTACGAAGGCACTTAGGGGACCATCAACAAATTGAACAAAAATATACTATTTGCAATCCTCTGTAAAAAATAAAAAGATTCTGGAAATGAAATGTAGCTGTGACACATGTCTATGTGAAACTTTATTTGTGTTCAGTTGTCTAAAAATAGCATGTATGTGAAATGCAGGAGCGGGACAAGCTCAGATATAACATTTATGTACACAATTTTTAAGGTTTCTGAAAATGTTTCAATGTATATTATTATAATTTTGATAAGAAGAAATAAATTTCTTTTAAATTATTCTATTCTTGATACAGATAGTATCCAGAATATCTAGAAATGTACAAGATATTGAAAATCTAGAAATATATTTCACAAATTCTTCTGGAACGTTAGGAATATAAAGAATATATCTGACATCATATCTTTGAGCGAATGAGTCATTACGATGGCACTTAGGAGATCAGCAACAAATTGAATAAAAAATATAGTCTTTGCAATCCCCATGTTAAAAGAGAAAATATTTTCGAAATGATATGTAGAAGTAGCACCTGTATATGTGATTTTTTTATAATATTTGTGTTCAGTTGGGTAAAAATAGCATGTATGTGCATCGAGACGCAAAAGTTTAAAAAAAAAATCAAGACATTTCTGCATGTTTTTGTTTATAGCATGTAGCGTTTTCAACTAAATGTAACGCCACTTTAAGAAACAAGTTGACAATGTAAAGTAAAAGCAATATACTGCAATTAAAATATAAATATATTAAATATTTAATGGAATAAGAGCCTTTGTATGAAATAATTTTTAGCTGCACATGAGTGAAGGATAACAAAGCTTTTTTGCATATTGAAGTTGGCAATTATGTAAAAAACAAGGTAGACATAGGACAAGTTATATAAAAAAAGTCAATCCCATATCGGGAAAATTCTGAAAGATATCGGTGATAAAAAAAACCTGCTGAATTTCATTCGATTTCGAAATATAGCTGGATGATAAGGGATTTTCCACAAATTGTCATTTTTCATTTTTTACTTATTTTATTTTCATTTTTTATTGATGTTTTAGTTTTTTTAAACAATCCTCAGAACTAACCCATTCAAATAAATAAATAAATAAATAAAAATGATTAAAAAGAAGCATTCGTTCGAAAACTACCTCATGGACACACTTTAAATTCTAACATCTAATTTGGAAGTCAGTTACTACAAAATGACAATTTGTGGAAACTCCTATATCATCCGAATAGTTTTAGAAAACAACTGAAATATAGTTCAATATATCGTCGATATAATGCATTTTCATGATTTTCTACTAGCTCGTTTTATATATATCACCCTATACAATTGACTACTGAATTACATAAAAAAAAAGTAATAAATAAATAAAAATCTTTTGCACAAGCACAGTTAAAAATAGTTTCATACAAATACCCATATTTTATGAAATATTTAATATATTTACATCTTAATTAAAATTTCAGCAGAGATGAAATTACACCAGAAATTAATGACAATAACAAAGGATATGAATTTTCTCTTTGCTACACAGCGTGCAACCAACAGAGTTAAAAATGTCCGCATCGGCAATCGAACCCGGATACCTTGGTATAACGCATCATGTGCTTTATAATTTAAGCCATCATGACGACATCCAGTCTAGCATATTCATTCTTATACGTTGGCAAGCCCGCAAACCTGCAGCACAAGATCGAAAGTCATACATGAGCACACAACTTAGTGGCATACATGAGATGAACAAGTTCTCAGCATCGGAGAATATATATAGCAAAGTGAAAATTCACATCCTTTGTTATTGTCATTAATTTCCAGCACAGTTTCAGCTCTGCTGAAAATTTAATTAAGATGTAAAGATACATTATCTTATGCTGGGATCTTGTTCGTCTCATATATGCCACTACGTTCTGCGATCATGTATGACTTTCCATCTTGTGCTTCAGGTTTGCGGCCTTGCCAATTTATAAGAGCAAAAATGCTTGACTGGATGTCGCCCTGGTAGCTTAAATGGTAAAGAACTTGGTGTGCTACACCAAGCTATCCGGGTTCGATCGCCGATCTGGACATTTTTAACTCTGTTGGTTGTACGCTGGTAGCAAATGGAAAAATTCACATCCGTCATTATTGTTATTTAACATAATTATAATCTATTTCAGTATTTTGTTTCTATTGTACAATGTAAATTTCGCCTTAACAGTGCCGTTAACTTTGATTGAATATCCTGTATACTAAAAACAAAAATCATGCAGATATTGCTTGAATTTTTTTAAGTTACCTTTATATCTCCATGAATGTACGTACTATTCTTGCACAAACTAAAATAAATGAAAATCCACATAGTCAGGCGCTACAACTACAGATAATTTCGAACATTATATTTCACAGGATAATCACATATATTATTTTCCTTTTTTAATTATTTTTTGGTCCCTTAATTGTCTTCATGATCAAACAAACCTTCACTGAAATATATGGAGTTGAACATGTACTTTACATTCCTGAAGTTTCAGAAGAATTCGTCAAGTACTTCTCTAGGTATTTGACAAAACGCCTAATATCGAAAGTGTCCGGTGATTTTTGGCCTTATTGTGTAAATGTTTTCTAGGGATTGTGGAAAGAGGCGCCATTGCATGTTATACGTAGTAGAAGAGTAACAATGTACAAAAGTTTTAAACCGCTGTCATAGAGATTACAAAGAGAGTCACTTTGTGTATGTATTGCGGGGAGCACTTGAAAGACAGTGTTTTATGCAAAATTGCTTTTAATGGTAATCATCTGAATCATTTGATGACAGAGAATGCTATTTGACAATTTTCTTCCTTTCTTCATTTATTTAAACTAATGAAATTTAACGTTTTTAAATTTAGGAAGATTGTACTTCAAGATTATAATTCAAATAATTTAATTCAATAAATAAAACGAAAATACGTAAATACAATGAAAGGTTCATTAATATATAATTTATTTATTGTATTCACAACTTCATTTTATTAAACTTAAGAACATATAAAATGAAATTTACTCACGTAATGAATACCGGTATGGGATTAAGTGTTAGTCAAATTTAGTGTATTTGGAGAATACATTCAAATTATATTGACATCTTCTGAAAACCTTAAACAGGGATAATTACTTAGCGAATTAAATTATAACCTGGAGATAGTTTAATAGAAGCTTAACTGGATTTGAAGTATCTAGCTTTAGCTTGTCGGATGAATTAAGTGGGATTGCGTAAAGCTTATTTTACGAATTTGATAGAAATGACTCCATCGTATTAGATAGTACACAAATTAAATAAAATAGTACAGGTTAAAAAATTCGACATTTTTTGTTGATTAATTTTGTAATAAGAATGACCGAATAATTATTGACTTTAAACTATGAATAAGTTACTTGTATAATCAATGACTTATGTGCCAGATTGTCAAGTAAAATTCAGTCTTAGGTGGAAAAGAGTGTTATAGCATTTTGAAAGACAAATTAGATATTTAATACCGCCAAAAATAAATTAGACACGAATGCAAATGAAAATAAGTATCACAGTTTCAGAAATATTAGTTTTATGTTCCAAAATTGTCAATAGTGGTAATCTTCTCAATCATCTGAAAGAAAGGGTTATTATTTAACAATTTTTGACAACTATTTACTTATTTAACTAGCGAAATTAAACGTTTGAAAAATTAGGAAATAATACATTTTTTTAGACTACAAGGCAATTTTTTTATTAAATAAGCAATATCTCCCTTGTCTCAATTTTGTATTAAATATATAAGATAATGAAATTAAATATTTGAAAAAATGGGTAAATTATATTTTCTTTTCTCGTTTCAATTCAAATCATTTAATAAATAAGCAAAATCTATTGTCTCAATTCTCCATTAATCATATGTTATAGATTGAAATCTATAAACACAATCAAATATAGGATTCCGTACCTCAAAAGAACAAACGAATCACTTATAGTCCGTCCGTCTGTCAAGATCGTTTTTCTCAGGAACGGCTCAGGATATCAAGTTGAAATTAAAGTTAAATAATAAAGTTCATAGTCCTACTGTTGCGTAAAAAATTCGAGATTCTTACTAAATGAAATAAAAGGTATTATTAATAATACCTGAATTTAAAAATATAAAAGTTATGTATTACTTTAAACAAGATTTTGGAAATCCCGATTATGGAAAATCACATAAAAAATTATAAGACAAGTAGAGAGTAGAACTAGCAACCTGATAGTTTCCTACCGTTGTGTCATATTACCGTAAAGCTTAGTAGGTACCTACTTTCTTGACAAATAGGCCAAAATCTGAAAAGCATTAATATATAGCTCTCTGTCGATTTATTACGTAGATTTTCCATAGTCCGTATTCCCGATTATGGAAATTCATGAGTTTGTCACGTGATAAATCGACATATAAAAAAATAATGATTTTCGGATTTTGTTCTTTACATGTACTATATAAGACCTTGCTTTTTTCCAAATTTCAAGATTCTAGGACAACATGAAGTATCCTATAGGTTTTACTCCCAAAATCTATACGGTACCACAGGGTACTCAAAATTTATAGGGTTACCTATTTAAATAGAACCTTGAAAATTGGCACGAATAAAGGGCACAATTAAAGGATATAATCCGAAAATGATTACTTTACGGTAATATGACATGTTATGGAACACTCAGTATCAGAGTCCTACTCGCATTTGTCCTGTTTTCTTTTTCTTTTACATATAATCTGTCTTTGTTGTACTTACAATTCCATTTGATTAAATATAGAAATATTGTAAATCAACTGTATATATGTAACAGATGACGGTATGGAATTAAGTGTTAGTTAAATTTTGTTTACAGAATATCTTCAAATTATATATTGTCATCCTCCAAAAACCTTAAACAGAGACAATTACTTAGGGAAATAAATTCTAAATTGGAGACTGCTTAATAGAAGCTTAAATGGATTTGAAGTATCTGGCTTTAGCGTATCGAGTGGAATTAAATGGGATTCTATAAAGCTTATTTTACGAATTTGATAGAAATGGGACCATTGTTATAATTGTGACACAAATTAATTAAAGAAGTACAGTTTAAAATTTCGACATATTCTGTTGATTACAATTGCATTAAAATTGACGACTTAATTAATCACTTTACAAACAATAATGAATATCCTTTGTCATCATCGTTTTAAATGCCAAATTGTCGTGTAAAATTCAGTCTTAAATGGTAATAGCACTTTTATACATTTGTCATTCTTATAAAATTATAAATGTGTTTATCTTAAATTAGATCATTTAAATTTTCTGGTTACTAATCGAATGTTTAAATTCATATATAAACAGAATGTATTAAAGGATTTAAAATGGCATTTCGAAAAACATATAAATTTTACGCTGACAAAAATATATTTTTATTTTAAATTTAAAGTACAGTGATTTTAAAATAGAGTGAAACAGTATGTTGTTTATTGCGTCGTGACATAAAGTTCTAAATTTAAAAAAATGGAGAATTTTTTTAAAAATATTCCAAGCACGAATTAAATTCAAGTGGATATAAAATATATTCTTCACTTAAAATAAATTTAAAATGGATTGTGAAGCTTAAATGATATTGATTTTTTTTTTTAAATTTTACATGTATTGCAAAAATACAAAACGATCTTAATTTAATGTTTACAAGCATTAAAATTTATTATTAAGAAGTATTAGCAATTTTTTGTGATATTTCAAACTTAGGAGACCTTACCACAAAGTAACAAGTAAAAAAAATGTTTTTGGTCATGTTTCTGTTTAGATACACAAGCAGAAATTCTTTGAGAAAATCTTCTTTCGTGTAAAACAGAAAAAAAAATTGTCAAAGGCTGTTTTTCCAACTAAATAATCAAAAACGTAATTTCTTTGCTATCTATTTCTGTATCTCACAAACATTACGGAACTTTATATAAGGCTTATATGTAATACAGGAATAAAAATAACGTATGCATAGTTCGCTGAGAGTTTGCTTTTCAATACAGCAACATATGAGATTGTCATGCAGATTAGGGCTAATAAATATTTTATAATGCATAAATTCTGAAACATAGTTTAATAGCTTGCACGCTAATGAATTATATACTGCAAAATAGTTACACATAAATAAAATTATGTTATAAATATTAAAATATTGATATTATACGTAGATATCTGTATGTAAATATGTTATTTAGCAAAAAATAAAAAATAAAATGACATATGTTTCGAAGAAAATTAAAACAAGTATAAAAAGTAAATGAAAAACTTCCATGTTGGAATACTTACCAACAAGAGGGCTTGGTAGAAATGAATAGTTTTTAATTTCTAATTTTACTTAATTCTTAGTATTCCATACTTAATAAAATATCTTCCTCTTTCAATGCATTCTTCATTTACAGGTACGCTTACATCTGTCCATTTTATATACTCATACATATTTTACACATTCACTTCCATCTTACAAACTTACATCCATCTTATAATATGCAAAACATTAAAAAACATACGCTGTTAAATACTGTTAAATATTTTGTGACGGGTTGAATCAAATTTTGGTGATGCAGTAGTTGCAACAATAGAGTAGTAAAATCTCGTTGCAACATTTGTAGCTGCCATTGATCAAAATATCCAAATATTGGAACAATTTCACCATTTTATGATTGCAGCTGCTGGAGTATCAAAAGTTGGTTCAAAGCAGAACAAAAATTTCAACAGTGTGCAATAGGCTTAAAAGTATAACAAGTCTTTTATTTTAACAAATGAAAGAAACATCGACTAACATCGAAGCATTCATAATTCTGATTCAACCAAATCGTATTACATTTGTTAAATTTATGGAAATGTTGATAGCGTTTAATTTATATTTTATATGAATAGCATAAAGATATGTATCAGCAGTAGATTCTCCATTACATGTACGTTTACATCTGTCCATTTTATATACTCATATATATTTTACAGATTCACTTCCATCTTACAAACTTACATCCATCTTATAACATAAAAAACATTAAAAAATACACTGTTAAAACTTTTGTGACGAGTTGAACCAAATATTGGTGATGTAGTAGTTACAACCATAGAATAGTAAAATCTCGTTCTATTATTTGTAGCTGCCATTGGGCAAAATATCCAAATGTTGGAACGATTTCACCATTTTATGATTGCAACTACTGGAGTATCAAAAGTGTTCAAAGCAACACAAAATTTTCAATAGTGTACAATAGGCTTAAAAGTATAACGAGTCTTTTATTTTAACAAATGAAAGAAACATCGACTAACATCGAAACATTCATAACTCTGATTCAACTAAATCTTATTACATTTGCTAAATTGATGGAAATGTCGGTAGCGTTTAATTTTTATTTTATATCAATAGCATAAAGACATGTATCAGTAGTAGATTCTCCAATACAGGTACGTTTACATTTGTCCATTTTATATACTCATACATATTTTACAGATTCACTTCCATCATACAAACTTACATCCATCTTATAACATAAAAAAACATTAAAAAACATACACTGTTAAAAATTTTGTGACGGGTTTAACCAAATTTTGGTGATGGAAGTAGTTGCAACCATAAAATGGTAAAATATCGTTCCAACGTTGGAGCTCCCATTGAGCAAAATATCCAAATATTGGAACGATTTCACCTTTTTATGGTTGCAGCTACTGGAGTATCAAAAGTGTTCAAAGCAGCAGGAAATTTTCAACAGTGTACAATAGCCTTAAAAGTATAACAAAGCTTTTATTTTAACAAAAGAAAGAAATATCGGCAAACGTCGAAACATTCATAACTTTGATTCAACTAAATCTTATTACATTTATTAAAATGATGGAAATGTTGGTAGCGTATAATTTTTATTTTATATCATTAGCATAAAGACATGTATCAGTAGTAGATTCTCTATTGAATACAATGGTTCAAAACTGATTTCTATCCATGATTATGAGAGATTTCATCATAAATGCAACGACGATTTTCCTGCTATTGAAAACAATAAATAGTTCTTCTTTGAATTGCTAAAAGTGTAAAATAAAAACGATATAAATAGTAAAATAACTTTATTAGTCTGTTGACATGTATCGGCTTTATCCGAACCATTATCAAAACAAATAAGGATGGTCTATAATTTCACGGTCTTTGAAGTTATTATTTGAAACGTTATCATTTAATCTTTTGCGTACGTTTTAAAATTACGCACGTTACTTTTTATTTTTACTTGGTTGTTTATTTCCCTATATGTAACCATGGAGTAATTCTATCCACAATTTTGGTAAGTTAAATGATGCTGCATCTCTATATATTGTACTTTTGCGTGTTACAATCTCTATGGTTTCTCTTATTATGGATAGATAGTATAGATTGGAGGGCAAAATTATCTTACTTTCATTGAAATTTATTTGGATGGTTTCTTCTTCATATAATCTTGCTAGGGTAGTTTTAAAAAGTATGTGAAAGATTAAATGATAGCATTTCAAATAATAACTTCAAAGGACGTGCAATTATAGAATATTCTTATTTGTTTGGATAATGGCACGGACAGAGTCGAAACATGTCAACAGACTAATAAAAGTTATTTCACTATTTATAATGCTTTTATTTTACACCTTATAGTAATTAAAAGCGGTATATTATTACAAGGTGTTATAATTTGTTATATTTTCAATAAATCGCTGTTTTGCTAAATTTTACCACTGAAAAAATATCCTTTTGAACGTTGAATTTTCAATTGAAGAATCTAGTTGTGTATTTCAACTTAAATAAAAACCACCAATCTTTAATGGTTTTAGTTTAAAATTCAATAAAAAAAAATGTAATGACTTAAAAGTATAAATTTTTCTTCATAAAATGTATTTTAATAACTTGTAACAAAAATCTCAAAACGCAATGTTTTTTTTTTTTTTTTTTTTTTTAATAAAATTTGTGTTACAAAATATATTATCCCCGGTTATTACTAGTCGAAATAAAATGCCCGATGTGTTTCATTTTAGATTTATCTTAACAATTATGAATAAAAATATATAAAATATTTCAGTGAAGTTAAAAGAGTATAAACCGAAATATTCCTATGAAATCGCTACAATTGTTCTAAAAAATAATGATGTAATCTGGAAACGCAACTTATTTTAATTAAAAAAAATAATAAATGTAAAAATTCATATTCCTATATATAGAAACAAAAGAAAGTTTATCTCACGTTAATTAATACTTTATAGAACTTTGTAGAAAATATTTTTTCCATATCAACATAATTAAAGGTAATATTAATTTGCATTTATCCATCTTGTTGTGTTTTCTAAAATGCTTTAGGCATGTTAAGGTTACAATATAGCAAAGAAAATTTGATTAGTGACTAGGGTCAATAAAAGTATTTGTATTCTGTTTCTGCCAAGTGTTCTATTGATTTCAAATATTATGAATCAGTGACATAATAAATAGGTAAGCTAAATTAAAATATCCTAAAATAGATGTTACATAACATCTATGATTTTTTTTTATTAAGCTGAGAACTTGGTAACAGACCATAACGATCTTTTAAAAATCGATACTTTTTATAAAATTGATTATCTAGTGTGGGCGGAGAGCTTTCAGATAAAATAAATAAAAATGGGATTGCTTACGACACATGGCGATCGTTATAAATAGGGACTGTGGTTTCACGACCATAAATTGTTAATGCGGTGATCAAAATAAAGTGTCCTGTGTATTTCTCAGCCATATACCCGAGATGCCCGGCGCGAACTCCCTCGGGTCGGGTTGGATACTCTAGGCTACGGCTAGCTAACGGTAATAGGACCACTTTCAAAACTTATCAGGGACGATGATAGAGGTGAGATCGGACACTGAAGTGCAATTGATGATTCTGTGAAGATGCAAGTAATGAAGTGAGTGTGGTGATTCTGTGGTGACGTCTAGTCAGGCGGCATGCAGCATCTCTCAGTACTGGCAGGCCGCAGAGTGTAGATACCGGAATGTGGGTTTATACGCATGGTCCGCATACATCACGTCCCCCACTGCAGCTGGAGTAGTCTTGCGGCGTCCTCTATTTTCGGTCAAAAAGGGAACTATCCCGTTCGACCAAGAGTGATTCGAATCCGCGGGGGACCCCCAGGTCCGAATTTTGCGGCTCGTATCACCTCCTTGGGAGGGGGTTGGTTTTTTTCCTAGACTGTCCGATTACGAGGAACCGGACCGGCGGCTGGCCGACTAACGCGGCGACAATCGGACGAAAGTCAAACCCCGGGTCGAAAACGAGTCCAGTGTGTCTTTCGCAGTCGGAACTTGCTGTACCCGACGGTTGGATTAGCAGGAGTCTTGCAACTAACGTTCACGCAACTAACTCCCGATTGGAAGAGTCTCTTTGGTGCTTGAGAAAACAAGTTCTATGGCTTTATGGGACCTATAATGGTGTCTAAACATACCTTTAAAGCTTATAACCATTTTAGTGTGTTTTTGTGTTTGTTTCTGTGCAGCTTTCCTGCGGAGTCGACCTCTGCCGTTCTTTCGCGTTCGGCTTAAGCCAGAAGCAAAACCGTAGGGAGGATTCTGCAGGAACAAATCTAAACTAGGATGTGTCTATGCGTTCAGGGATATGTTTCCTAGACATCCTGGGCTAACGAGAGTATCCTATTCCCTCGCCGCTGGCGACACGTCCAGTCGTATCCTTTGTAGGAGTTCGATGATCGAAAGCGGCAGTAAAGCAAGAGTTGTCGTAGAAACTCAGCATAAGGCCCAGGACGCGGAACCCTCTTGGATCTGACCTCCAGAGAGACCTGGAGGTGCTGACCTCCAGGGACTCCACGTGCTGACCTCCAGGGATATTAGGCTCCGCCACATGTCGCAGCGACCTCTGTCGTCGATTTACTTTGGAAATGGAGCTAATAAGCAGGTGGCGGTGTCCGCAACAGCCGTATCGCTTACAGAACTCGAGTGCGTAATAAGGTCCACAGAGCTTGGGTAGGGCGGTTGACGTGCCTGACGGGCGCCAGGAGGCGCCTAGTGGCGCAGCTCAGTTTTATGCCCTATAACGATCCCACTCAATTTTCGTTTCCATATTTTTTATATCTTCCTCTTTTGAATCAGAGCCACTATGTTGGGCGTGAAATGACATGTTAAAATTCATTTTGATATCATTTTGATCAATTTAATAAAACATATTAATCAGTATTTCTGTCTTTAATTATCTGTTTTTTATGAAAATCAAATTTCTGGGTTCAGCGTTACATTCTGTGCATAGATGTGTAGTTTTCAAACCCGTAAATGCAATAGTTTTAATAACTGTATAGAGCCGAAAAAGTGCCTAGTCCGCCAATTTAAATTGTGAAAACGACAATACTTTGTAGGCTGAAATTACCAAAACGCGTGCAAGTCCAGTGCTCCTGTCCTGTTGAAATAGAAATAAAATCATTTTCCATTTTCATTAATGAGTTTTTAATTAATGTTTCGAAAAGTTAGTGATCAATTTTTATGATTATGATTTTGGAAAATCACGATTTTTTTTTATGTGTTTACGCCTAATATCAAATCAATAAACGTAATAGTTTTATTTATCTGAAATGGTAAACAAAACTGTGAGTAGACTTTCAATGTGACAGAATTGTCTGGGTCCAATTCTGAAGTCTGAATAAAGAAAATTTACCGTTCGATTTTCACAAAATTTGCATTATGGAAATCAGAAAAATAAACTATGTATGTACTGTGAGTTTCGATTCGATACCCCCGATCGCTTTTTAATATTCGAGGATATGAAAATGAGAATATTTCGTTATCTGGAATTATCAAAACGGTAATTTCTTTTGCGGTTACCATAAAAAGAGACATTTTTACAGCGCATTTTAATGAGTTTTTGAATGCGATGCTTAATAGGTTTTAATTAATGTCTAGGCTAATTTTTAAAATATTGAAATTCTGATTCTCAGGTGCACCAGGACAGGTTTTGGGCGACCCTCACCTAAATTTTCTAACTTCTAGATCAGCTAGATTTTCCTAGACATCGCCGACAGACAGAGAGACACACACACGGACACACACAGCGAAACTTTCTGTTATTAGTATAGATATATCAACATTTGAATGGGGGGTGCTTTTGGGATCTGTGGATCATGATTTATGATAATATACCGACATTTGCCGGAAGTATTTTCCACTGGACGGCTGCAATAGGTAGCGTCTTACTTTTTGTATTGGAAGCTACCTAAAATAAATTAAAATTTGCATTTCAATCTTTTTTTTTTACATTACGTACTAAAATATGTAATAAAATTATTGTGTTTCTTTTCGAACTTTAAAAAATAGGTTGAAGTTTTATATGTAGATGACCCTTTGTGACGAAATGAACCATGTATGTTTTAAACAACTTTTCATGGGGATTTGGAAATGAAATTATTGCCCGCGTTCTGACCTTTTCATTTAGAAACAAGTTCTATCAAATAGACTATTTAGTAAGTGCAAATTATATAAAAGGTATCCCTTCTTACTGTTGACTAGTAGCTAATACCTAAATCGTTAGTTTTTAGAAGTACAGGAATATTACAAAAGAATAATTGGGTTTCCGAAGCGTTTATTTCGGAACATAATTGGGTTACAACAATGAGTTATACATGAAAGTAAATCGAAAGTATACAAGATTGACGTCCATACTACAGGTGTTCAATATGTGCTCCTTGAATGATACGGTAGATGTCAAGGCGATAGTTCAGTTCGCTCCACACATTACTCAGCATGGTTGGCTGTGGAATGGAAAGTTCGCGGCCAGCGCTATTTGTTGATTTCTTGGGACTACGGATGGAACTCTCTCTAACTCGGTTCAATGTTACCTCAGTAAAGCTCGGTCGGCCAGAACTTTTGCCTTTATCTAAACAATCGGTTTCTTTGAATTGTCGATACCAGCGCAGAATGCTTTGTTGGGTTTGGGTTTGCAATTGTATGCCTTCCGGAATGCTCTCTGAATGGTTATAAGCGATTCACACTTTGAAAATTTCAGTACACAAAACGATTTCTGCTGTCCAGTCGTCTTTTTGAATATGACATTCGCGCAGCAACCATGGCAACTACACGCGCCCCACACATACGCAGCGCGAAACTGTAGTTAACGCCCTCTCGTTTGAGTTGCCATGGAAACATACACGTTTCCTAGTTCGAACGTAGTAACGTATAAAAACCCGATGATTCAATTGTAATAACCCTGTAGTGTTCCACTACAGTTCCAGCGGTTCGAACTTCCAATAGGTTAGAAGTATAGTTCGTACGTAGAGACGTATATTTTCAAGAATATTTCAAATTTGTTCTTACCATATGGAAATTACTTTACTTCAAAAGAGTTATTTTTTAAAAAGTTTCGATATTTAAATGTTGGTACGGTTCCTCGGTCCTATAAGTTATACTAAAAAAAGTTTATCGATTCTCAAATAAGTAAATAAGTAAAAGTTCCATTTTTGTACGACGAAAACTTACCGAAATATGATACCATGAATTTTATAAACTGCAAGCGTTTTCTGGCTCTAAAAACGCGTTCTACCGTTCTCAGTAACCCAAAGCGCAAAAATATCAATCAATTTCAAAGTAAGAAAATTCGACAAGTTTTGGTCGTAATAATGGTATTTTAATATCTACGCTTTTTTTTCGTTTTTAGGCCCAGAAAACGCTTAAATTTCATAATATTCGACGTATCATAAGTCGGTTAGTTTGTAGTGGACTAGCAACTCTCTTATAAAATGAGTCTAGTTTTTAAAACTGAATATTCTATAAATTAACACGTGTTTGCAAGACAACTGTACTTTATTTTACTTCAATTTTCAGAAGTGTGTTTGCGGTTCTCAAAATCTGCAGTTATTGTTTTTTGCTGTAGTTTTATGTAAATTAGGGTACGGTGGACAATCTGCGGAGTTTAAAAGCAAGAAAACAGTTCGTATCAGCGGATTAGCGTCGAGATCAGCTTACGATTGTTGGAGTTACACTTGTACGTGTTCCGGGCATTGAAAAGTTTGGAGTTAAGCTGAAGACGAGTTTGGGGAGGGGAGGGGGACATTTGATAAGAGTGAACTTTGCTTATACACCAGTTAAATTGGTCGGCAACTACGGGTTGCTAGGTTTAGTAACATTATAGCTAGTTCGTAAAATTGTGACCGAATCTTTGTTTATTTCAATAGGCGTCCTTGAAGCTCGAAGTTCTTAGTGAGTGCATATGAGCCGCCAGAGTTCTTTACGTAAATGATTTTCTTGAATTAAAAATTTTGTATTTCTTCGTATTATTGAATATTGATCAAGGACAAGTTATTGTTAACAGTACTGTAGCGTAGGCAACTTTTAAAAGAAGCTTCATCGCAATCCTTCCCAATTGGTTTTAAATAAACAGTGTTTTAACATACCAATCTGACCATGTCTGTCAATTTGTCTACAAAGTGATTGCTTTGCCAGGAACACTACAAGTTTTGGCCGTTGAACAATTAAATTTTTAAAATTTTACATGTTAACAAACAGAGAATTTTTTTCGTAATATAGCGTATAATAGAATCCAAAAATCCATATAAAAATTTTACTTTCTTAATTTAAAAAAAGATAAGTATTTCGTCACAAACTGAATTTTGTAGGGTGAATATATCATATGATGGATTGTATTTGAAATATTTTTTCAATTGGCATTATACTTAAAAAAAATAACGGTTTAAGAATTAGCTAATGGTCGACGTTAAAATCATATTCTGTACAGTATAATTTGTTAAATCAGTTGAAATTTTTGAAAAAATGAATGTTAAATGACAATCACAAGTGTTATAGAATACAAGCGTAATAGACTTAACACAAGATATGTACTCAAATGTAATAGGATAGATTGATTTGTACAATTATTTAAAAAAACAAAAAAACAAATAAAAATATCTAACAATAATCTTAAAGATGTATAATCCTAAATATTCATTTATTCGATGCATTGTTTAGAAAAAAATTGGTTCCGTCCAAAATCATATAAATGTAGTAAATAAAAAAAGCCCGAGGAATTGAAGACTTAAATATATGGAGGTACACAAAGAAAAAAAAATATTGTCTTTTGACCGAAAAATCAATTATGCCAGATTTCCATAGCAGCTAATGTGTCCGAATATTTCCATGCAATCTTGTATATGATCTATAGAACTTATGCACACCACGTAATACTCTAAAAATTAGCTTAAAAATTTAAGTTTCAATGCATACTACAGTGTTTTAACTTTTAAAAAATCCAGTTAAACCACATGTAAGCACCGAGAAGTTTGTTTAAATAACAAGATATTTTATACTGTTAATTTATTTTCTTAGCTATGTAACATTTTAATGTGTATGTTGAATGTAGCATATCCAACAAATTTAAAACAGTTTGAAAATTATATTTTCACATTGTTTTAAATAAGCAACTTAAATATGTAGTAAAATTATAGTGTTTTTGTTTTACACAAAAAATATATTACATTTGATATGTAAAAGAACCCTTTGAACAAAATGAACCATATACATTTATAAAAACTCGTTTACGAAAGAAAACTTTATCTCTCCTTTCTTGCACCAATCAGAATTATATTTATAACTATCTTGAACTTATAATTTAAAACCGGCTACAAAAAAACTGGAACTACTTTTGAGTTGAATCTGTAAGAAAAAGATGCTAAAGTACAATCTCGTGTGTAATTGAATGTAAAATTTATATTTTGCAATTTGTTTAATTTAGAAATTAAAAAAACTGACAGTAGTCTTAAAAAAAATAAACTAAAAAACAATAACCATTTTCTTTAAGATATCTAAATATTTTATCATTCAGTATATATTTTTAGAGAAAAATCTATATAGAGCATGTCCAAAAGCACATAAAGACAGTCAATAAAAAATTTACGAAGAGTTGAAAACTTAAATATATCGACGCACTCAAAGAAGCAAACAATATTTCTTTTTGACTGAAAAATCAATCATGTGGAGTGTTTGCCTCAAAAGGGTTTTAAACATTTAGTCTTCAATTTTTTAACATTTTTCATCGTTCTTTTTTTGCGGTTATAATGAAAAAAAATGTTTGCTTTTGAGAGAAAAGAAATGAAATGTTTGCAGTCCGAAGAACTTCATTTTGTTACATACATATATATATATATATAAATATATATATTAAAAAATGTTAAATTAAAAATTTAGAAGTCTGTTTAGTTAAGAGGAAATTAAATATTGTTAATTATTCCTTAAAGTAATGTCACACCCTATTTCGGCATCACATTTTTGCGAAAAACGTTTATTACCTTGCTAAAAAAATTAAGAATATAATATATCTTAATTTCTTATCCTGCCACTTTTTAGCTTTCTGACAAATAAGATTTTTGTTAAAGTTTTTTTTCAGTTAGAAAAGTAAAAAAAAAAAATACTAATCAGGTTTAATTCTATACTCAAAATTAGTGTTTCAGTGAAAATTATAATTTTTCTGAGGAGTTTTCTGTATGTGAGTGTGTATTTCGCTTCTCCGGGCATTGAACAGTTATTTTTTTCTAGAACATTAGTCATTCTATATATAGAAAGGATAAAAGATAATTTTATTAAGGTTTCCAAAATATTTTAATATGCGGTAAAAACGGAAAATATTTGCTTCTGTGTGGAAAAACACGAGAGTTCACATTTCATTTTTTTTATTAAATTAAATTATCTATAAGCATTTAGAAGTCTGCTTATTTAACAAACTAGAAGGAAAAACCATGCTTGAGGCATAGAATCTTAAACACTATCACAATAATTTAAAGAAATCTTATTTTCTCTTATAATGAAATGATATATCTAAATAAACAATTTTAAAAAACGCATAACGTCGCAAAAGTCCATTTTCAGCAGTTGCAATCCATAATAGGTAATGTGTGCGATGATCTATAGAACTTATGAACACCACGTAATACACTAAAAATTAGCTTAAAAATTTAACTTTGAATGCATACCCCAATTCAAACGCACTTCCAGTAATTATCGCTTTCGGTCAGTCCTGTAACCGAATACTTTTGTGTGGCTCTGTAAATGAGCGATAAATACCACGCACTTCATAATCTATGGTAGCATGTAAATGCGCATCTCAGTGATGCATACTAATTTTATTGTGTTTGAAGCAGTGCAACATCAAGGAAATAATCTGCAAACAAAATTTCCTCATATATAACATTGCAATGTACTTTTTTGTTGTGTTCCTTTGAAACGATATATAATTGCTATTTACGCTATATTCCATAGAAAACATGGTGTTACCCAGCTCAATGATTAATATAAATTTCAATATGTTTTAAATATGATAACATTGTTAAAATGTCCCGAAAACGATTTTTTCTCTTGAACCATAATGTAACGGAATTGTTTTGTTTGTCCCTGTAAATCACTTATTCTTAACCTTTATTTCTCGACACACTTGATTGCACGGTTATACTTCCATTGCATACTACGATTAGTATGATATAAAACACTAGAAAGAAATATAGTATTTTTTTAATTAATTTAAAAACACAAACAAAAAAGCTTTGCAATTGAGAAACTGTTAACTTTACTTTTCCTCATAGATAATGCACATAAATATTCGTTGACACACATGCATATTTGTACGTAAAACAAACATTTCTCTTCTAATACAGAGATATTTTGTCAATCTCACGTGGGTTGATGTAGTCTTCAAAATTTGTGTGCATAAATGTAAGGTTTGGAATTTTTTTTCAATGTAATTTTTATCCAGTTTACACTTTATCACTATTTCGAACATTTGTACGGCATTTTCTGATATAATATTTTCTTTTCTTTTCTCAGAACATTTGTCTGAATTTGTAAATCAATTTTTTTTTTAAATTTCTTCAGAGTATTCAACCACTGAACCTTATTACATAATCAACTGCAGAACTTCGAAAGTTGCCTTTTGAAGCAATAATACTTTTCTTAATTCTTAATATTACTGAAAATTCTTCTGGCACACCTGAAGTCCTCCCAAGTGCCATGACACATTGTTTGAGAGCCATTACTGTAAAACAACTTCATTTTTACTAGCAAACATTCTATAGTAAACCTCAATAGCATACATAAATTACATGGCAATCCGAGTATACTTACTAGAGCTAGAGAACAGAGAGACGAACCAAGATCATAAATACTTTTTTACTATATTAGAAAGTGTTAAAAATTGAGTATTGCTTATAACATCTCTCAGTAATGTCACACCATATTTCGAATGACAATGTTTTAGAAACAACATTATTTTAATCTTAAGAACAAATTAGGAATATTGTTACACTCCAAAAAATAAATACGTAAATTTATACATTAAAACAGATATTCTGATGATACAAAAACGATTTGTTTATATGTGTAAAGTAGCGTGTAAATTTAAATACATGGCTGGTGTGTAAATGTCAAAATACATATTCTCTTATGCATTTTCGTAATAATGCTTTAACTTATCTAAGTGTGCAAAAAGTTATCTGATAACTCTGAAAGATACAGTTTAATGTGTAAATTGTACATGAGTATACACATTTCTGTAAAATATTCTAATTTCTTTCCTAATTTTAATTACATAACTTTTTTTATTTCATACTTTATATAAGATAAATTTCAGCCTTTTATGCATGGAATGCATAAAAGAATGTATTAGGAGTAATGATTGCTTCTTTTTGGAACATTGTTTTCATTGTATTTTAACGCATACACTTATATGCTGTCTTTTAAAATTTACACAGTTATCTATGAATAAATAACTATGTGTAAATTACAATAACACACTAATTTGGATAAATCTATACATTTTTCTGCCTTTATACCTGTCTAATTAGAAACGATAACAAATTACATACTTCCATTCATAAGCAAAACATATATAAATACAGGTAATTGTTCACGACAAGCATGTAATTTTATTACAAGTGTGTAATTATATAAATTGACATATATATACACGTGGAAATGTGGCTAATTTACGCATTCATTTTTAAGGGTGTAAATACAAGTTCCTTATTCTCTCACATTTGGTTTTTTGGCAAATATGATTTTATATTAATACCTTCTTAAATCAAAAGAGCAAAAAATGATTTTTTTACATAGAAGTTTTTTAATTATCCTTCTATATTAAAAAAAAGTAATCTGGAACTGAGCCAAAAACGAAATGGACCAATCAAATACCGCGTAGATATTCCGGGTTATTCTCATCGCTTTTTTACTAGGGACTTTTTTGAGGAGCGATTACTTTTTTTCTAGCCATTCTACGGATTCGAAAATCATACCACCAGACGCGAAAAATAACAAGCTTTCAGAAAAAAAAAATTATCACGGTCGGACAATAAAAACTAAAAAAATCCTTAAAAATCGAGTAAAAAATCTTTTATTGAAAAAGTTATTTTTTTATATTGTTGCTAATTTCTAAATAAGCGCAAATGATTATGTTTTATCTCAAATAAAAAATGTATTTGCGTGAGATTATTAAAAACAATAATGAAAGTTTAAAATAATGATTAAATGATCACGTGTTGAAAGCAGGAAATAAAGAAAATTACGTCATAAAAATTGTGTTTACACATGAATATTAAAAATAAAAAAGATGAATTAAATGAAAAAGCATTATCACCAGTTAAATGAAAAAGCATTATAACCTGATTACAGAAGAAAGTCGCCGTTCGTGATATCATCATCATCATCTTTTTAAACAGGATACATTACCAGATTTTAAGAGGCTGTGAAATCAGAACGGGGGTCAGTGAGCTTAGCGAGCAGGGGGCAGAGCACCCTAGTATACTCTAAATTAGTTTTTTAAGTAAATAGAGGGGTCTGCACCATCACTGTTTTAGCAGTCAAAGTAAAGCGATTTTCCAAACTATAATTTTCGTAGTATGTTTCTATTCTACATGCTGTATAAATCTACTACAAAGATTATTGTTTCGAAATTTTGTTAGCCAAAAATGTGACCACGCGACGCTCTTTATTATTATTATTATTTTGGTTTTAATTATTTTAATTTTTACTCTCAGGCATTGTAAAATGATTTTCTTTCTAAAAGATTAATTATTCAAAATAACAAATTAATAAAAAACAATTATCTTTAGCTTTGAAGAATATTACAAATATTTTTCATAAAGTTCACTTCATTATGATTTTTAATTTATTAATATGCATAATGAAACAAAAAAAAACTGATGAATTATTAATAGCAGTAATTCTGTATTATGTATGTGTTACATGTTAGGAAAATACCAAAATTATATTCTCAAGCATTTTGTTGTAGCAACATTTCGAAAGATATTGCGAATGTATTGTAATTTAAATAAACAGTTTTTACACTCTTATATTTAACTCAACTTGTAAAAAACAAGTATGTAAAGAAAGGCATGTAAAAAAAGAAGATTAAGATGAAAAACTCGAAAGATATCCAAAGAGAGAAAGATTCATCAGAGAATAATAGTAAGCAGCATAATACACTGGCCTCCAAAAGTTAAAGTACAACATGTTTTTCGAAGCTCACCAGACAAAAAATGGCAGTCAGATTAAACTTCATAGTTTATATGAATGACAATAATAAGCTTTAAAAAAAATTACGCAAAAATTACAGCTACCACTTTTATTTTATAGCAAAGAATAGGTATTTGTGAATTAGAGAAAAATGTGCAATTACGAAGCTTTCGTAATTTCGCGTGTAAGTTTTGTTGTATTCGAACTATTGTTGTCAGTTTTGTTCACAACAGCCTGTAGAGTCTAGAAATGTCTAGAAGAAGTCGTTTGCCCGATTCATTAAGGTGGCGGCTGGTAGGATGGATGTAATGGGGTTGTCACAGGCCGATACTGCTAGATGTCTCAATGTGTCTCGAAGAGTAGTCCAACGACTCTGGGATCAGAATGAATCCGAAGATTCTGTATCCAAAAGACATGTTCCAGGCCGCCCACGTGTTACAACACCTGCAGAAGATCGGTTTCTAGCTCTTTCGTCCGAAGGAGAAGACGCACTACTGTGCCGCAACTCTTTGCAGACCACTTTGCAGCATCAGGGAGAAGAATCTCCGTTACTACGGTGCGAACACGTCTTCACAATACAGGTCTCTATGCAAGTCGACCCGTTGTGTGTGTCCCCCACAACAGACGACAGAGAAGGGCCCGCTTATGTTGGGAAAGATAACATGTTTCCTGAATCAGACAACAGTGGGCTTCTGTACTCTTCACAGACGAGTCCAGATTGACACTGGAGAGCGATTCAGGATGTCTGCTGATCTGGAGAGAACAATGCACTCGATACCACCAATCAAACACTGTCGAAACACGCAGGTACAGAAACGGTGGAATCATGGTTTGGGCAGGGATCTCACTCGGAGGCCACACTGACCTGCATGTGTTCCATCGAGGAACTGTGACTGGTGTGAGATATCGGAATGAGATCCTTGATTCATATGTACACCCATATGCCGGTGCTATTGGCAACGGTTTCATTCTAATAGATGATAATGCGAGACCACACCGAGCTGTGGTTGTTGAGGATTATCTTGAGGATCACGGTTTGGAGAGATTGGAATGGCCAGCTCACTCTCCAGACTTGAATCCGATAGAACATCTTTGGGACTATCTTGGTTGCGGCTTTAAGTCCTCCTCCAAGTTCATTAAATGAGCTGGAACAAGGCTTACTCCAAGTCTGGTCAGCGTTACCTATTTCGGTGTCCGACAATTTAATTGAGAGCATGGAAAGTCGATGCCGCCAATTCATTCAAGTCCGGGGTGGACATATTCCGTATTAGAACCAGTTTTTTAATGTTTCTGTCACATTTTACTTCATAATACTGCGATTTACTGATTTCTCCAAGAATGGAATTTTCCACCATGAGTGCTTTTTTCTTGTAATTTCATTTATACGTTTAACTTAAGTAAATGTCTATGTCGCATTTAATAAATAACAGTTTAGCGTACATTTCCTCCAAATTTGTTGTTTCTATATTGATTCATTTGCAAATTAGACGCAAAAAACCGGTTGTACCTTAACTTTTGAAGACCAGTGTAAGAAAATCAAAAACCAATCAGGTATACTGGCAAAAGAAACTCTCAAACAAACTGTTACTGCCAGGCCTGGCACAAGTGCAATCGCCAGCGAAAAGTAATCTTGTTTTGCCATTATAGGCAAGATAGGCAAAATAATGGACATGCGATTGCGTAATGAATGCTTGCAAAATGTGCATGAAGAGTGTCAGGGACTTACTAAACTAGACAAAATCGAAACTTTCATCGGCACTTTCTGCATGGAATCCGATTACAAAGGTATATTTTCAAAACATTTATTGTAATTTTTTCCTTGTAATTATATACTTACTTTTAATTGAACATTGTAATATTCTTCTAGAAGTAAAAATAATTTGCCGGGTATTTTTTTCAGAATTTAACAGTGATTTTAATATATGGGCCACCTTTGGAACACTATACTCCAAAGATACAATTTTGAAAGTATACTTTATATGTGTTAGAGATAAGTGTAAAATGTTACAAAAAAAATACACACAACTAACCAGAAAATTATAAAACATCCTCAAAGCTTAACTATGGCTACATTTGGATCACATACCTTATGTATAGCTGTTTTAAAACTATTTGAATTTTAGGAAAAGTGTTTTTAATAACACTGTACTCACATGCATGTCAGATGTTTACATTCTGGCGATTTAAACCAAATTTCGATAATTGTATTAGGTAATGCGTAATCCTGGTATTTAACCTGCCTCTTAGATTAATATGGGTTTTCGCAATCGCCAAGGTTATGTAGTCTCTTTTACCTTGTGAATGCTCATCCCGCGAATTTCACCGGGATTTTTTTCACTCTATTTAAAAGCGTATCCCAAATTACCAATTATTAGCCGTCTATAATGAATATTCTGCAATCTTTAATCTTTAGCATTATCTGTTGACCTATTAACCTGTTTCAGTTTCCACTTAATTTTCATATTTGCGTGAAATTCACTCAAATTCATGCACAGTTGTGAGGAAAAAAGTAAACCCCCATACTAACGCTGTCGCAAATCTTCGTAAAAGAACGTAACTGGTACGAATCGATTAGTAATAACGTCTACTAATTAATTGTATAATTACAGTTTGATTAAGAGTTCTTTTACATATATGTGGTAATAAACAGCAATGTTTAAACGAAAAGCGATCGAAATATCTATATTCTGGGTTGAGGAAACTGATTAATACACTATAATATCTACCCGAAAACGTTTTCGAAAATCAATGGCAGAAAAATAATTTTTGGTTTTTTATAATTTCCTCTTACAATATACAAAATATATTGGTTTCTGAGGTTCCTAAAGTTAAAAAACAGATTTCAGAAGAGGTTATTCTAAATTTTCGTTCGTTGTTATGTTATATTTTCCTTGATTAAGAAATATTTAACAGTATGACTTAAGAAATATGGGAACACACTTTCGTAAAATATATGGTATTATATTAAGGTGTTTTTTTCTAAATCTAACACGTTTTAATACAAAAACTAAAATTCCTATTTTAAGTCATTTTTGCAAATTTCAAAGTCTACCCTTCCTTTAAATTAATTATTCATCAAAATGTTATAAAAAAAAACAATACTCTGCATTGAATAGTTTCAATAAATACTTTCGAGATACTGCAAACTTATTTCTAACAGAGTACTCAATGATAACATTTTTCCTGTTTTATACATGAAATTACGTAAAAAAAATTATCGGTTACTATCAAACATTAAAATGCATATAACGGATAAGGTCGTTAATTTTGATATCTGTGTAATAGAATTTTTCATCTTAGTTTCCAAAAGCTTCAGAGTATCATTAAAAGATAAGTTGATAAATTACGTTTTAGCATTAAGATAAGATATTAACTTTTTAAAGAGAAGTAACTCTTCTACAGGGAAAGTAATAGGAAGAAATTTATGTAGTTAATGTCAAAAACCTTATTACTACGGGAAATGTGTTCTTTATATATTTCCGAGGTCATTTAATGTTTTTACTTTCTTCTATCTTTACAAGAAGAAAGTATTGGATTCATGAAAATTTTCGACTTCCGGTTTTCGACAGAGTTATACGTTTTAGAAGGTCCTGAACACGATTTGACTGTTTTTAGAAAATGTCTGTCTGTGAGTCTATGATTCTGTCTGTATGTGATAAAAATTATGTGGGCGCTCTGTCTCAAGAACTAATGCACGGAATTTAATAAAACTTTATATTCAGTTAGTCCCTGATATAAATTGGTGTTGATTAGTTTTTGGTGCACATCGCCCAACAGCTGGCGCTGCTACGCTGCATTTTTTTCGCATTTTCCACAATAGCTCTATCTCAAGAACAAATGCACTTATATTCATCAAACTTCACATTCAGTTAGACTTTAACATAAATAGACGCTGATTACGTTTTGGTGTAGATATCCAAAGAGATGGCGCTGCTATACCACTTTTTTCATTATTAACACTATAACTATATCTCAAGAACTAATGCACGAATTTTCATCAAACTTCAGATTCAGTTAGACGTTGACATAAGTTGTTGTTGATTAAGTTTTGGTCTAAATCATTCAACAGGTGGCGCTGCTATGCTGTATTTTGCAGGATTTACATGATTTTAACAATAGTCATATTTCAAGAACTAATGCACGGAATTTAATAAAACTTTATATTCAGTTAGACCTTTGTATAAATTGGTGCTGATTCTTTTTAGTGTATGCGAAACCTGTGTGAGATAGAAGAAAGTTTTCGGATTGGCACATCTGTCTAGTTTAAATTCTCATAATTCATTTTCAGTTGTTTTAAGTATTCAGTTAAGTACATATATGTAGTTATATCAGTTAAGTACAGTTTAAAACGTTTTAATGATATTCGAATGACTTACAAACTTTCATCTTTGTAAATCATTAATTTTTGTCCACAGAGATATATTTAGCGTACATAAACTGGTTTCATGCTGGGCCTGATTACCAACGGGGCACACTTCCACCAGTAAAAAATAATAGATTTTTTTTCCTTATTTCTGGCAGTAATTTTACATGAATAGGACGTTTTAATAAGACGAAAATGTCTCTTAAATTTTACTGGTGGAAGTGTGCCTCGTCGGTAATCAGGCTTTGGTTTCATGCTATAAAATAAGCATGCCAGAAATGATAATATCATTGTCACAATGAATGTTGGAAGTGCATAACATTTATTTTAACACCTTGATGACGAGCGACACGAATACGTGACGCATAAGATTCTCAGAATCCTCAATTATTCCCACCAGTTAATTTTTATTGTAAACTTTCACTTCATTAATCGTAGCATTTCTGCGATTCAATTAGGCGAAAATTTCTTTTTTGAAAAGTTGGTGGTAACAGATTAAAAATTCTGTAAAAGACGCTCGTCGCGAAGGGGTTATGGATGTCGTGTTATAATCTATTACAATCCGAATTAAGGAATCTCTAGCTCAGCATTTTTAGACAGGGCTGGTGAATTTTAGCAGCACTTTATTTATGTCATATCTCTTCAGAGAAATCAAAAAAAGCCAGTTAAGAATATTGCAATATCTACGTTGTTGTTACAGTTTTAACAAAAATTCCAAAATTATACCAGTGAGACATCATGTGAGTACGTCTAATTAAGTGGATTGGAATTCTGTGCTATACCGTGTTTTTGTTTGTTTCGTACTGAATTTTGTATTCATTTTTGCCAGATATTTTAAAATTCCCTGCCTAAATAATTTAAAACATCAAGTCTTACTAAGTATTTTTAGCGGATGTACCATACAAAAATTGTTTTTCCAACAAATGTGTCCTCTCTCCTTGAAGTTTCGATCATCTCTCTTATTGCACCCTGTATATACAGAGTGTCCTTTTTTATCGCTGACTAATATATAATTGCTAAAGCATTAATTTTAGATGTTTACCTCGAATTGCAAAATTGTTTCAAATATTACTCTTCATAATTGTAGAATCGATTTAAGTTTAGATAGCTATTTACGTAACATTTACAAAATTAATTGATTTATACAATACCTAGGTCTAATAAGTTCCATGCTATAATTAAAAGAAGGAAAAATAATTTTTATACAACGGAAACTTACCGAGTTATAGTGCAGACGAACAAAAGAAGAAAAAAAAACGTTGCTGCTCATCTACTTCTTTGGCAAATAGACCCAAAGATAAACGAAAAATTCGAATGGGAATCTTCTTTAAATGTATTTAAAAAATAATAATAAAAGCTTAGTGGGGCAATTTTCATACAGAAATTGTATAAAACCTTGAAAATTTCAATATAAACACATAGTTTTGTCATCATATTTCGTATCTTTGAGAAATGTCATCTTGGAATGTAAACGAGACGTCATTTGGTAGGATTTCTGCAGAAGTAAAATTTTGAACTCCTAATGTTAACTTGAATGTTTTTGTAGAAAAACAATGTGAAATACCGGTATTTGGCTCATCATACACCAAAAATTACATGACAGAATAAAATGAAATTTTGGATTTGCATATTTGTAGCTTCTAGAAATCCATTTGTGTTAAATATTTTATACGTTACAATGCATCTTTTTTTTCCAAATATTAATTTCTTAATTTATATACACTGGCCAGAAAAATTAAAGGAACAACCATAAAAAGGTGCTTTATGTTAATTCTATTAAGGGAAATTCAATGAAATGTGATTGGTTAGTAACTCAATGTCAACGATTAACCTTCGTTATAGAAAAACATGCTAATTTTTGAGCCCATTCTTCTGAAAAGGAGTGCACGTGGGTAATTTGAAGTCTAATTTCGAGGATTGTACGTGTAGTTGGATAAAACTTTTGCTTGCAGTAGGTGGAATATCTTGTCCAGAAGACATTTGACCGATTGTGAGAAATGGCGTACGAAAGGGAGAATGGAAGCAGGACACACACTGACAGGGGTCTGTAAAAACTAGCCAAAAGCGTCATGTCAAGAATCTGTAAACGGTTTAAAGACGCTGTTAATGTGCAGATACAACCAGGTCAACATTCCAAAATATACTCTCAGGACTGTTATTTGGCAACGATTGCGAAAAAAAACAGGCAACTGAGGTCAGTTCAGATTGCAAGGAAGTTCGCTGCAGCAACAAGAACCCGACTATCCATATTTACTGTGAGTGACAGGCTGCATAAAAAAGGGCTGTATGCAAGGAAACCCATGATTTATATTCCATTAACTCTGACTGCGAAATGCGCCCGGTTAAAATGGTGCAGAGATAATCGTCATTGGAGTACCGCGGGATGGAGAAGAGTTCTCTTTACCGATGAATCTCGATTTCGTTTGGAGAGTGATTCCAGACATGTTACCATATGGAGGGAGAAAAGCACATGCAATAAGACTGCAAACATCCGCGAAAGGCGTCAATAGAAAGGTCCTGGAATCATGGTATGGGAGGGCATCGCTTTAGATGGCCGCACTAACCTACACATTTTTACCAGTGCAACTGTGAATGCTGAAATATACAGATATGAAATTCTTGATCCCCATGTTAAATTATTTAGGGGTGCAATCAGTAATAACTTCCTTCTAATGGACTATAATGCGCGCCCTCATCGTGATGCAATAGTGACTGATTATCTTTAGGGTGAAGGAATCCAGCGAATGCAGTGGACTGCATATTCTCCGGATTTAAATACGATATAACATGCGTGGAAAGCACTAGAACGCCGACTTGCATCTCGACAACCCACACTTAATACTCTGTAGGAGCTTCGAAGCCCTATAAACTTTGTTACCGCAAGCATTTCTGGATAATCTTATCCCCAGTATGGAAAATCTCTGTAAAAATGCATTTCGGTCAGGGGTGACCACATACCTTATTGATTTTTCCTGTGTGTCTCAAAAGTATTGTAACAGTACAATTTCGTTATCCCCTTCTATATCACACATTCCTATGTTTTAAAGTAAATTTATTTTTCGCAGAAATAGGCAGTTCTGCATTTTGAATTATGTCAGACATGACAAAATAAAGCTCTTGTGCAAACTCCATGTTCTTGTCTACAAAATTATTAAAGTTCGATGAGTTTTTATAGTTGTTCCTTTAATTTGTCTCTCCAGTGTATTATGAAATTTATGATTAAAAACGATTTATATTGCAACTTATCAAAATGTTAACTTTGATTTGTAGGAGTTCAAGTATGTGAATACAAAATTTCATTTCATTCCGTGAAGTAGTTTGTGTGTTATGCTGAATAAACTACCCGCATTGCAGCTTATTTCGCAACTAAAAAATTTATTTAATTTTTGTAGTTCAAAATTTTACTTTTGAATAATTCCTAAACTATTTGAACGAATGACTGGCCGTGTGGTATTCCAAGTACTTTACCTATGTAGCCGTTCCGTTAAGATTATGTTTAAAAAACATTTAAAAAAGAAAAATTCCCCATTGAATGACTATTTTAATTTTTCCCTGCGTCTATTTGACGGTAAAAAAGACGGACTGTTAACATGTTTTTTTTTCTTTTGACTAACTGTGCATTGAAACTCACGATTTTTTATAATTTTCCAGCACTAAAAGTGGAAATAAGCTTTTTTAGTACCGTAAAATGCTGAAAATTGAAATATTTAAAAAATTATATATTGGTTAATTTTTGACGCAAAAAATGGGATTGTTCGTTTTACTGTTAGAGGATGGAATGTTGTCTTGAATATAACTTACTGTATACAGATACAGAAATTTAAATTATGTAACTTTTACGAAATTAAATAATTTGATTTAAATTACTTTTCAGATGTTGTAGAACAACATCTAAAGCATTTTAAAAATGGAAGTATATCTTTAAAATGAACGTTTTAGCAATTAGCATCTGGTCAGCGATAAGAAGTGACACCCTGTATACAGTTAGGGAAAGCTGTAAACTAATATTCGTACCTTGTTCCACCTAATTTACACGAAAAGATGACATTATATATGAAATGCATTCAAAAATTATTAATTTCGTCTCATCATTATCTTGTCAAACGATTTATCTGATGGATTTTGGAGGAGAACAACGAGGCGTAAATCTAGCCCATCAAAATGCTAATTTCATTCTCCAAAGTCCAGCCAAGCGAGAAGATATCGAATGAGTAGTGTCATAAATCAAGTGTTTTAAATCAATAAATTTCTGTTTACTTTGTATGAGACTTGGCTTATTTTACTTAATTTAATACGGAAATAGTTTCAAATTTTGAGTATTTTTTTTTTTTTTTTTTAATAATGAAAACTTGTTTTTGTCACAACGTAGGTTAAAATGTTTTAAGCGGATTAAAAAATTTTATCCTGTTACGAAGCAAAGTTTATTAAGGATTGTAAAATTCATGATGGATCGATATGTTTAATTACATTACATTGAAGTAAATTGGTATTATTGAATTGTTTAACGTTGAAATTATGGAATTTAAAGAAAAGAAAAAAGAAGACATGTCAATAACATTTTTTAAGACTAGTTTTATGATTTAATTTGAAGAGAAAGAACGTTTTACTTTCGTATATTTCCGCAGAAATGTAATCGTATTACGATACTATTCTATAATTTAATAGTAAAAATTTTCCAAAGTTGACGGTCGTCTTAGTTCAGTCTTAGTTCGTCTTAGTCTTTATTGGTTTGACAACGTGTCCCCTCCTCCAGGGCTCAAGGTTCTGACTTAATCTGGGTTCTCTTGTTTTTTTCTTTTTAACTTCATACATAAATATTCAAAATTTAGGGGAATCAAGACCAAGAGAAATAATTCATTTAATTATCAATGTTTTCATTAAAAGTACCTGTAAAAAAATATTCTCTAAATTAAGTATTTTCTTAGAGAATGAAAACAATTTTTAAATCAAATACAATTTCTAAGCTATCATTTAGCTTAATTTAACTTTCACATTAAAGACATAAAATTGATAGAATAAAATATTTTACCGATAATTTTAACATTGTAATAATAGCGTCGTTGACGACAGTTTAAAAAATCTACATCCAAACTTCCATTTATGATCTTACCGAGCAATAAATAGAAGTGTATGTTTCAATGGTATATACCAGCTTATTATAACTATTTAAAAAATCAACATTTAAAACATAATATACATTAATAAAACATAGAAAATGCTATATAACGTTACATCTTGTTTATTATTTGTAGTTTCCATTAAAAATGTGCAGGAATATACTAAAAACCAATGTACTTAGAATAGACGGTAGGGTCCACGAACGAGATGCGCATACAGTAGATCACCCTGTCCGTGACGTCATAAGTACCCAGCTCACGGCCGATCTTCATAACGATCTTCTTATAAAGATAGGCCTTGATGCACCCGACTTTCGAGCTCTCCTTGGGTGTTTTCAATTACCTGTTTTCTCTTTTCACGATAATAAGTGTTATTTTTTTTCACGTTCATATAAACATTTTTAAGGGGGAAAATTTCCTAATTTCATGCTCAATTTTTAAAAATGATTTGTAATTAAAATAATTAGTAATACATTTCAGAATGTAAAAATTCTTCTGGCTATTCCAAAGGAATTTCATTTCATCGTTTTTAAAACGTATATTGTATGAAAATCATTGCTGCACGCATCAAAAGATCAGATAATTTTTTCACTGATTATTCAACAGTCTGTTCAGTTTACTTTGAAGAAGCAGATTTTTAAAAGAATTTAAAAGCAAAACTGCTTAATTTGAAGTAAAAACCCTTTTTAAGGTATAAATCGGTTGCCATCTACATCTTTTCTACATACTTTACTATTACTTTTCAGTAATGATAATACTGAAAATATAACGTGAGTCAAGGTTGTCAAGATAGATGAACGGAAATACATTTTTTCTTAAATGAAAATTAATGTGGCCAGCCGGATAAATCCAGTCCTTCTTTATTTCTTCTCTCCTAATAGCTACAATACAGTCATACATCCCTGATAAGTCATTTAGATATTAGAAGAAATTAAATAAAAAGAAAAGGAAAGGAAAACAAGTCGATTAGAAAATTAAATAAGAAAATTTTGTGCGATAAAGAAATTGTGAAATCAGAAAATTCTTGTTGTAAAGAAATTAGGAAATAATATAAATTTCATTTTTCGACATTGCTAAAGAACTATTTTTTAAAAATAAGATTGCATATTTAGAAAATATTTTAATATGTAATAGATCAATTTAAAATACTCTCCTAGGAATTCTACCACTGATTACAAACCACGAAATTTATAGGCATTAGTTTAAATGCACACAAAAGTCAAAAGTCAAGAAATTTTTTTCATAAATATGAAAAAAAAAACTACTGTAGTAATTTATTTTTTGATTAAATGAAAGTGTTTGTAAGTGATATGGGAGCTTAAATCAAAAACTTATATCAGATTAAGAACCAAGCAAGGGTGTAGAAGTTTAACAAACGCATATTGTGAGAATAGAAATATGTTGGCATAGCAATAGAATGAAACTCATTTTTTATTTGAAAATATATTTTATGATTTCTATTTATTTTAAGGTAATAAAATAATCTTTATAAATGTACTATTTAACTGATAATTTTATAATTTAAACTTCTGCTAATAATGTTTTAGCATATACTAAAAAATTAGGAATTACAAATAAATATATTTTAATCATAATGAAATACATATTTGATTATTTAAATTTTCTAACCATTATATAATAGCTTGATTTCTTTTATTTTAAATGTTATACAACCTAGGTTTTGTCTGATTTTGACAGTGTGAACTTTAATGAACTCAAAGTCCCATGCCTAGATTACATCTTATTGTATCTTAATTTTAGTTGTTTTCCTGTCCTGTGTTATCCTTTATCCTGTGTTAGTTAATCGCGGAATCCTGTATACCATTGATTGTTATGATTTTGAAGTTACACATTGTATGAACCTATATTTATTAATATTTAAAGTAAGATTTTATCTTATTTTCCTATTTATTTGTAAATAGAGTAAATTGTTGATTCTGAAACAAAAGTTGTCTTCTCTGAGATTGCGCTAACCTTTCCCACCATAAGAAGGAGCGTAACAATATGCTCTCCAGAAAGACTAGACTATTCTTCAGGTAATTTTCAAAAGTTTTATAATTTAAATTTATAGATAATTATTCGCAAAAATATTTGATAGAAGTTTTAAAAAATTATATTAAAAGTTTATGGCTATAGTTTTAAATTATTTTACTTATTACATTATTTTTTTAAAAATATTTAAAAATTCGAAAATTAACGCAAGTATTTATTTAAAAAAGCTTTTCTTACATTTATCTAACGTTGTTCTGAAAATACTATAGTAGTTTTTAATGTGTTTAAAAGTATATAGTACTACAAATTTTTTTAAAGTTATAAAATTGAAAAACATTTTTACATCCGTTTTATTTTTCTTGAACACTAAATCAGGATTTTGAAAAAATATAAATATGATAGTATATAAATTTATGAATTTTGTAAAATATATATTTGAAAATATACAATATAACTATAAGTGTATTTTCAAAGTTTTATGAATTCAAGCGAAAATTTTCCGATTGTTCTCAAAATCTTTTGAATAAAAGCGAAATAGCAGAAATATTATTTTGAAAAGATTGCATCTAAAATACTTAAATACAACAGTAAAAGTAGGAAAACTTTTGTTTTTTGCTATGATATGTTTAAATAAAATAGTGATAAGTGTGGCGAAAGTTAATATTTCCCTAAAAACAAATCTAAACCAAACATTACCCTTTTAAAAAAATTCTAAAAAGTAAAGATTTATGCATAGATAAACTGGGATTTGAAAAATGTTCAATTAGTAGATGTTCCAAGTATTACCTATCTCAATAATATCATACACAATATATTAAATAAATGTATAATATCTTTAAAAAAAAAGAGTTTTTTTACCAAGTGAAAAGTGTTTTAATCCAAGACTGGACGTCAGAGACAGAAACGAAATGTGCGCGCAGACCGTGTCGTCTTTACTACTTACCATGGTAAAAACTGTAAACTTGTCTATATTTTTCTAATATATTCACTAACAGGATCTTGCTTTAGATAATAAACATCGAATGATAGTGACTGTCAAACATTGATATTGAATTATTAATATGTATTTGTTTAAAAATTATTTAAATGTTTTATAAATTTGCTTGAAACATGCACAAAAATTATATTTCATGTTTTAATAAATATATTACAACCCCAAATGCATTTATACTGGAGAAAATAACCATAGCTTCATATCCCATATAGATAAAAGCTCTTACCATATCAGACGCAAAAGCTCCCGCGACGGTGACACATTGTATTTTTTAAACGGTTAAAGTTATTACAAAAAATTTAACTAGTTTATAATACGGGGATCTTATGAATATATATATATATGTATAAATAATATATATATATATATATATATATATATATATATATATATATATATATTAACAACTTTAATTTAACTTGGTTAATATATAGGGAGTTTAATGGGTTAAATCGGGAATCGTCTTCCATTGGAAAATATGTCAATTAAAAAAGTATCTCAATAAGTATTTTTTCATATGAACATCATTTATGTAACCTTCTATATACCATCACTCTACCTTTACATCTTTAACTTATAGATATGGCAGCCTGATAAAAACAAAATTTCCTTCGTTACATTAAATTTTACCGGAATCGCGTTTAATTTACAATTACTTTCTATTTCTATGAGTTTTTGAAATACTAAGCAATGTATATAATACTCTCTTAGATGAGTTAGTTTAAACGAGCTAAAAGCACTAGTTTGCCGGTAATGGTAGAATCAAGAAGTGTATTTTAATAAATTTATCTTCGTTACAAGGAATTTCCCTAGAAACCCTTTTAATTATACTAATATTTTTTTCAAAATCCTCTCGACAGATTAAACTTTCTGCTAGTTGCTATTCTGATATATAAATGTGCATTACCTTTCGCTATTGAGTTCAAAAAATCCCTTCCCAGTTTAATTAAATAAATTTTATTCTTGATAAAGGACAATTTGTGGCGTTATGAGTAACTCCAAGGCAGAGAATTAAAATATATATATATTTAGGTTAACCAAAATCAAATTTAAAAGTCATAAATTTTAAATAAAAAAATCTTATAATACTATTTAAAATTTCAGTAGATTTTAATTTAATCGAAATTCGCAAACAGTTAAAAGTATTTTTTTCCTTAAATAAATTTGGACCTGGGAGAATTTTGTCGGCATAAAACAACTTTATTATCTGATTAAAATATTTAACTAAATTTTAACTCTCGTAAAAATGTTTCAAATCCGATTATAATTGTTCAGTACATTTTTTCAACAATAATACATTGAAAACAGTAGTCAAAAGAAAGAAGAAAATACTCAAATCCTCATTTAATTTGTAAAACAGATAATTTTTTTTTTTTTTTTTTTTTTTACTGAAAGTACTATTATGTATGTTGTAGTTTCTACATATAAGGTAATGCTATTATGATATTAACAAAATTATATTTAATAATGATAGTTTTAAAAAATTAAGAAACGGGTTTTAATATTTTTCTTCTTATGTAAGTTAGATGTAAAAAGATAATTTTTTTAAACATTTCCCATTCTGCTGGTTTTTAAATATCTTGTTATAAAATACGCAAATGGCATCGTTAAAATCTAGACATTACTTGTAACTGAAAACAATTTCTAATAAATATTTTCCATATTCTTGCATGTGTATATAGAAGTTTTTTTTTTTTTTAATTATTAGTGCAGTAATTAATATGTAATGATGAAGGACTTAAATCTTTTGAAAAATGTCTCATTATTTAAAAAGTTTTTGATGTAAAATAAAATTTTCAGTGTTATAACTAGGCATCGGATGATTTTTGTCTAATCGGATGATCGGCCTGAAGTGTTAACATAGTATTTACTATACTATATGTAATTTCATTTGACTTCTCAAGGTCAGTTTATCGGTCCTTATCATAGGTGAGTAACTATAGTAACAGAGCATTGGCTGACTAACCGCTCTACCTTTTCCAATGACAACAAAGGAATGCAGCTAACGTCACGGGTGTCATTGAGAGGCCAATTGAAATCACATAGAGTATAGTATTAACTATCTGTAGCCATCGTTCAGCACTAACTAGCTTCACTAAAAATATACCAGTATTTACTAGAGTGTAGCATATTTATACAGCTAGATTTAAACATTTAGCAAGTTTTTCAGGGGCACGATAACAAGATTTTCAAAACACGAGACTCGTGGTCGGAAGATTGCTGTTTCGGCACTACATCAAGATACGCCATGTACGCTAATGGCATCCTACGCACGCACGCACACATACATACACATATATATACAGGTGGCGATCTATCAGCGTGGTTAATTAATGTCGCGATATTATCGCACTAATCGAATCATACATCGAATTGGAATAACTGTAAAAAGTACACAACCAACTTTCTCCAAAACCCAATATACATAAATAGACAATGTAATAATGCAGTGTGATATTGTTTTTGATGTATTATTGTTAAAAAAATACATATTACAGATTGATTTTAAAGTTTAGGAAAAATTTATCTAATTTTCATAAATTTCTATTTAACTATTAAATTAGTCAATTTAAATTTTCATTCTGCATTACTAGAATTCTTTAAGTAATTAATGTCAGCTTAATTATCATTAGGTTAATTTTTTTTAAATTACATAATTTGATTATATAAAACTTGTAATACAATTTGATTACTTTAAACTCTCTTACAGTTTAATCTTTTTGAGCAAAAACTTATCAATTGCGAATTGCTATAGTTTTTTTCTTCTTAATGCGATACACGTTACGGGCAACACAAAACTTTCTAATCCCCAGTGCACTTGCATAATTCCATGATGTCTGGGTCTATATTTATCAAATGCAGTCTGGACAATTTTAATTTTTGAAAACCTTCTTGGATTTCTGTATTGTTATTTCCGTTTTTGGCTAAAAATTCGACACCATTGCAGGGAAAAATCGCTCATTTTGTGCTTTGCACACTAATTGAACTTTTGCCCGCACTAACCGGATATGCATCTAAAAATAGTTTACCGCACTAGCCGAGGCATACCTGTAAATACATATATAAATTGAAAATTTTATATCATGATTATTGTTTAAACAATGTAATACTAATATGCAATTATTTTGCATAGATTTGGGTATGTGAATACTCCGATATTCAGTTTATAAATACCACTGAAACATGCCGATACTTTTATCTGTTCAAATGGCTCGAATATAAAATATCATTTCAAATTTATTTCAAGAAAAAATATTTTATAAAAATAATACACCATTCATCCAGAAACCTGAAGTATGTCATAATCATAGTCTGAAGTATGTTAATGTCATATATAAACAGAAATTTAACAAACAAAGTGTAAATGTACTATAAGAATAAATGGGTTTCCCCTATATATAGTTTTAATTTGAAGAATTCGTATAACTTTAAGTGTAAAATTTGTATATGTAATAATTATATATATGAAATCACATGAAATTGTGACATATATGTCAGTAAAGCTAATGAAACAATGTATAAGTAGAAATAAAATCGTTTGGTGAATTTATTTAATAATTAAATTTAATAAAGAATCCCAAGTTTAAATTATATGGAATCATTAAATCAACAATACACTTTCAAAGTAATATTTACTGCTTATATTAAATATATTTAAATGTGCGAGTACAATACAACAGTTCAGATAGATGTAATAATCAATATCACAGAAATTTCCCGGTATTTTTAATTATTCAAAGGACTCTAATATTAAAAACCACTCAATTTTGGAACTTATTATCAAGAAAAAATAGTCTTTCAAAGGAATACATAATTTCAGAAAATTATTACATAAATAACTTGAAATATACTGCTGCAATATTTTAAAGTGAACTAAAAATCAGGCGTCACTCACAGATTATATATTAAAAAAAAAAAAAAAAATCCAACATTACGAGAAACCTGTAATGAATTTTTCACAGATGTTAACACCTGCACCGAAAAATACATTATACTTATTATTCACAAATATTTGTAAAACTACTTTTACTTCAAAAGTAGTGTGGCCTTGTAAAAAGAACCATTAAAGCTATCTATAGAATTTACAACAGAGAGCATGCTTTAGTGGACCAATGTAACATGTATCAGTTACGTGTATTCTTTTTCAGATAGGTTAATATAATTAAGCCGCTCTTCAAACAATTATAAAGTATATTTAAGATTGTTGTTTTTTTTATAATTGTTTGTTTATTATTGTTATTATTATTATTGTTTTACATATTTTTATGGCAAGACAAAACTGTCCTGTTATTTATCACAAATTTAAAATTATGAATAACAGGACACATATTATGTTGAAACCCCCTACATATCATTTGCTAAGTGACAAGTTCTTTTGACATGTAGTCCTATTTATATTACAGACGTGTATACATTTATTAATCTTCAATGCTAATCAAATATTATTTTTATATTAATTAAATTAGCATTATATTTCTACATTTTAGAAAGATAAACAAATAGAATAAAAAAGGTGATTTTTTATTGAAACCTCCTGAATTTTGTTATCTTTAGAAAGTAGAAATTGTGCGTTTTATACTTATTACATATAATACTGATTATATTAATTTGGTTATATTATTTGTTATACTACTTTTGTTATACTACTATTTTATTTACCTTTTTCCAGACTATTATTGAAGTATCGTGTGCTGTATCACACATAACGTAACAAACGTATATGTGCTACCCGCGAAGAAAAAAGACTGAGTAAGCTCTAGAATTTTAACAGAAACACATACACATACAGAAAGAAAAAACAATGTCACAAAGAATTTTGGATTACATTGGAAAGGGATAAAAAATTTAATCTAAAATAGTGTGATTCTGAAGAATACATTATATAATATAAATTAATTTTCAGTTTTTTTTTTTTTGAGGAATTTGTGCAACACTGTATAAGATTTGTATGTGTAATAATAAAAGAAATTAAATCACATGAAAAAGAGACATCTAAACTTTTATAAGCGGAAATAATCTTTTGATGAATAAGACATTTCTATTCATCCTGAAAACGGAATATCAGCAGTTCGCAAATCACTGTTTGGATCTATTTTCAGTTCAGCATTTCCATTCATCAAATTGAGATCGTTTATCTGATGAAATTTGTATTTTATAGATATGGATTCAGCACGAAGAAACTGTCTCTGCTGTCTTATTAAAGGATTACTTAAGAATTACTAAAGACATTGAATCATCATATTATAATATTAGTTCCTTGCAAATATAAGAATGCTATAAGACGAACAAAATCTTAAGAGAAAAGAAAACTGTTAGGATTGAATAAGAATTTCATAAACTAATTTATTTAAGAAAAATATATTTCATTAATGAATTTTTATAATTATTATTGAGAGTTTGCTCTTCTATACAAATTTTGTTTTTAGAATTCAGAATAAATATAAAAGAATTTTTAAACGCTACTTAGGTATAAATATTTAAAATATATATCTATGAATATAAATGAATTGTACTTTAAATCTTTTAAGTATAAGACTATCGTTTGCTTTTCAAATATTGATTCAGGTAAACATACGGCTGAGAGTGACGGATAAAATAGAAGAAATTTGTTTTATAAAAATATCAGATTTTGAACGTTTATAAAGGAATCTTGAAAATTTAAATTTAATATAAAACATTAAACAGAAAATTAATTTGCAATTAATATTTGAGCCGAAGGTAAACATACAACTGAGAGTGCCAGAAAATTGAAGAAAATTGATTTACAAAAAAAATAAGATTTTGAATTCCTTTGAATGTGTTTGAAAGAATCTTGAAAATTTAAATTTAATACAAACAATTAAACAGGAAATATCTTTCAATGTGCTTGGAAATAATACTTGTGTGAAACTGAAATAAATTAAACAATTAAATATTTGCTTTAGTTCATCCTCGTGCGGATATTATGGAAGTAAACAAGAATAAAAATATTAGTAATTAATAAAAAACTATTTAAAATATACTGAAACCTAACCATATGTATATGCATAATGTTTGAGATTTTCCAAAGTGTCATATAAAACAAAAAGTAATAAATTACAAAAAATTATTCTGACATCTACTCTTAAAAAATCGATATTTCTCATTAACAATGAAGAATTTTTATTTTCAATAATATATGCTTCGGTAAAAACTAATAGAAATTAAATACAATTTCGCATTTTTTACACGCTAAAATTAATCATGTAATAAAAAATAGCATTGATAATGAATTTTTAAATTGTCTTTCATTTTAATATATTAATTGCCATTTACGTCAAAATAAGTCATTGGAGTTACAGTTCATGTTCATTTTTTTGGTACTGTATATTGTATTTGTGATAATATATAAAATAATAATAATAATAATAATAATAATAATAAATGATAGATTTGGGTATAAAAGTTGGTAAATAAATCATACGAGCAGTAATTTTCCAACTGGACGAAAAGTGTCCGGGCCAGGATTAGAACCTGGAATCGCTTGGCTGAAGCCGCCACGCTCTACCACTGAGCTACCACTCTAGTATAAAAGTTGGTATTTTCTTAGCAGAATACTTTTTTATGCATGCAATATTTTAAATCTTTGTGTACGGGTTGGGTTGGGTTGATTATTGACGGCCAATTACCTACACTAGGGATATAGGCCCGGGGGGAGTGCCCTTCATGGGGGTCTTTCTAAGGGAACCTAATCCGTATTTACGCATGGATAAATCCACGGCCCGAAGAAAACCACGAAAACTCCGAACGATTAGGCCGACGGGCGCGATTGGGATCGAACCCAGCACCTCCCGTCTACCAGCTTCGAGAGCACAACCTCTCATCCACCTTTGTGTACGGACCTGCAGAAGATCTGGAAAAAAGGAAAGCAATGGTGTCAACATTAGTAAAGGATTTATCATCAAATGGTCATTAATGATAACAAGAAATTCTCCGCTTATGTTTCTGTTTAAAACGATTGCTAGTTCTAGTTTTAGATAAACTTTTTGCTTGAGTATGCAAGAAAGCAAACCAATACTTTAAAAGATAGTCATTCATATTTTTAAAATATTTTTCTTAGTAAAATGTATTTTATTTAGATATCTGCGGAATAAATATTGGAATACTTTTGTTTTTATAAAAAAATGCATCTCTTAACATATGAAATCAAGAAATTGGAATAATAATTCTTAACACACTTTTTCTCTTTAACTACTGAGTTTCAATGATTTTGTTTATTTAGCAATTCCACTGTGCTGCAGAGATAAATAGAGAAAAACCTGCACTTGAGTTAAATTTAGTATGTAATTTCAGCGATTAAATTAATAATTTTATTTGCATTACTATGAACAATAAACTTTAATTAAAAGATGCAACATCTATATATCTATTTTCGCGTTTTAATGTTAGCTAAACAAACATAAGTCATTTTTTGTTCGTTCTAGAATAGATATGATCAAACACTTTATCCTCAAATGAATTAAGTAAAATGATACTTCATATGATTAGACTGCATTTCTTGGAATTCACTGAAGCAATTCGTATTCAAAACATCCAAAACAAAATCATTACTTTAGTTACAATAGATAAGACTTTATATCACACTGGCTTCTAAAAGTTAAGGAACACCGAATTGAATTTTAGAATACCAATTTACCCAATAAAAAATCGATAAAATTGAAATGCAAATCAAATTAGAAATATCAAGCTTAAAAAATAACGCTCTAAAATAAACAGGGCAGTTAAGGTACTGCATGCTTTATCAGTACTTTAATATTTTAATTTAAAGAAATGTAGAACATTAAACAGGAAGAATTACCTTAATATGCTTCGCTTATAAAATTTTATATCCTGAAATTATTTTTGATATATTCCTAACTTCTATCAATTTTTGGCATTTTATGCACAAGTTTATCAAGAATGCCTTCAGAGTAGAGAATATTTGTGACAACTGTCTAACAAAATATGTTGTGTGAATATATTACTTGATAGTGACTAAGTTTTAAAGATAATTTTCCTAAAAGTTGAACTGTGAATAAATATTGTCTCAAGATATATATGTAAGATTTCAGTTTGAACACTTCATTTCCTTTATGTCGTAAATGATCATCAAATTAGCCGACACTCTAATACTATTATTATCCATGATTTAAATGCACGAGTTATAAATATTTTGGATCGCGAAATCAAGATTTGAACATCTTCAAAAAATGGAAAAGAGCCAGTCTTGTAATTTTTATTGGGAAGCAAGCAAGCATTAAAGGAGAAATAGCCAGTAAAGGCGCTGTTAGGCCTATTTGTTTTTTTTTTGGAATATAAAGATATTGTATATATTGGGCGAAACGTGTATTAGTTGAAGAGAAATTATGAGTAAAGTATTGTAGAGGTACCTGTCTAGGACTGTATTAAAGTTCATATTTTGTTATTCATCGTCCATTTGTTCATATAATTCCAGTAAATCTACTATTTACATATCATCTTCTTACATATATTTACTCAGAATTCGAAATAAAACGATCAATATTTCTCATCATGCTATGCTGACACGTGTACATATATAAATATATGTGCGATTTTATTGGGAGATAATTACAAATATTCTATTTTACACAAAGTTTTATTATTTAGATTCTTCCATAATCAAAGATTTTATTCTTATACATTTTGAAAATTCTTAAATCCACTGGGACGGGCATAGACGCTGTGGAATTGCAGAATTCTCATTTTTTCTGAATTAATAAAAATAATTTCATGTAAATATATTCGCACATGATATTTAAATTTACCTCCAGAAATGATTTACAATTTCTTCATTTAGTACCAGTAGCATGAGCCTCCCTGGTGCATTCTAGGAAAATTTTGGCTTTTCTGTTTGGCAAAAAATATTTTTTCTGAGTTGATAGTTTATCGAAGATGTAAGCGGAACAATGCTGCGTTTGCTGGATCCTTCTAATTTCAAACTATGTACTGAACTGTAAATATCAAATCTGTGTTTAATATTTTGTGTATATATACTTTTTCAAATAAGATTTCGTCTTACCTTACACTGTAAAAAATTTGCAGCAAACTGTTCATTCCTTTGACCGTTTTATAGAAAATTATTACATAACAGTAATTTAATTCTATTCTGACCATAACACGGGTAATAATATGGTCAGAATACAGGTAAATTATGGAAATTTAACTGTTTCTTGCAAAAACGGTCAAATGACTGCGCAGTGTTCTGCAAAATTTTAACAGTGTAGTACTGAACCAACAGCCACTAAATATTTGCATTTTTATATTTGGTCCTCCCGCTAAGTAGTTTTGTTTTAATTCGTTAGTGCAAGTGTTGTAATTTGGTTCGTTATTATAATAGAAATTAAAATCGCTACAGTAGTGGCTTTAAATCGCAGAACAGGTAGAAAAGCACAGCTGACCTCGATTAGAACATCTTATAAAAGATGATACTGTAATATGGACTAAAATAAAAATCGAAATCAAGCTAAAAAGTTTCGAAAATATATACACTGTATATTATACAGTAATGTCAATTCGCTTTGCATGGATTATGCAACAGTTTTAAATGATCAAGAAATGACAGAAGCAGAAACGTCATTGCTCTAATTAGAAGAAAACATAGAATAGTTAGATATAAGCCTCAATGAATTATTAAATTTTGATATCAATGAAACTAGAAGTTCTCCATTAAAAATATATAGTTGCAGGATAAAACTGTCAGAAATTCCACTTCTTTAATTTGGCGGAAAGTATGGGGAATGGAATATGTTTAAATTTGGATGTAATGGAATTCTTACCAATAACAAACAACATGTCAAAATTTCAGAAATTATTCTATTTTCATGACGCATTAAATAAATGAGTTTAAACTGTTAAAACTCAAGAACATACGTTTGATTCATTGTTAAGACCTTTAGAAAGCATATTTGAAAATAAAAGAATTATAGTCAATATTCGTTTAAAAGTTATATAAGAATTCTAAAGAATTATTCAGGAATCATCCAAAGTAGTAAGACGGCTAGTAGATGCTATAAACAAAAATATCAGAGATCAATTAACTTAGAATTTGAAAGAAGTAATATTTCTAACATTTTGTGTACTACAATTATTTTAGAAAATAAAAGTCCCAATAATTAAGTATTTAGTGCCGGTGATACAAAAAAGAAGTCAGTCTCTCAAAAAAATCACAAAAACGGAATTTTAAGATAAAAAATACATACACGTCGAATTGATAACCTTCTCCTTTTTTGAGTCGGTTAAAAGACCACAGCAAAATAGAATCAAACTCTTTGCTAGTTAATTCGAATCCTTCTGACAGAAATTGTATAAAATGTGAATGCCTCACTGTATTTTTAAATGTAATACATTTTTTGATATGCAGCTTGGTGAACGATTTGCTACCGTGAATAGACCATCTATCGTGATACCCCACTGCTATCGTGAATAGCTTTGTACCAAAAACATTTCTGTTTAAATTGCGGGTCAAAACACAAAACATAATGCTTGCGGAAAATGGCTTCGCAGTTTTATGAAGACTCATTTATTTCTCGTGAACAAAAAACAGAATCCGATCAGACGGTGCAGGAGAATGCAACGCCAGCGGGTAATGTGGTTGTTCGAAAAGTCTTTCAAATTGTTTTCTTGCTTCGAACAAAACTGCTATTTATCAACAGCAATAGTTAGCATTAAAACTAGCAAAGCAAATTTTATTCAAGGAAAAAGCCTCTTGGATTCTTGTTCCCAAATTAACTGCCTAACTCTTCTGCTTTGCAAAACAATTAGGCTTAAAAAGTACAGAGGTTTTTGCTCCTGTATTTGGTCTCAAAGGCACAGTTATAACATTTATAAACTTGAATCTATGGTAGAAAATAAAGACAGAGATTTCATAAGGGAAGTAGTTTTTGTTGTACCAAAAACTAAAATTGCATTACTTTCACCCATTCAGAAATACTTTTCAAAAGTCAATTATCAAGAGACATATTCTCGAACTTCCGATGATCAATATGTTGTGAGCATGCGTATGGCGGCAAAATATAATCAGTAAGAAGAATTGTATTTATTTATAAAGCCCCTTGGTGCTACTTTCTTAGGAGAATCTAAACAAATAGGTAGAAAAAGATTCGATCAAGTTTAACAACGATTAGATAGTAAAATGAACTTACCATTTACTCTACTCTATTCGGTATTTATGGAAGAATATAAAAATTTAAATCATACGGAATCAGTAGAGGAATTTGATCCGTAAAGTCGTAATCATTAATTTACAGCTGATGTATAGAAAATGTATCGAATGATATTAGTTCATCCATCTCAAATGATCTTTGTTCTTCTAAGTTTTAAGAAAATCTTTTTCATGGTTCAAAAGTAAAATGATTTAATTTTTTTTAAAAAATTGCAGCTATTCAACAAACAACCAGAACAAATAGTTATATTTGCAATAAGCTACTTTTAGAGCAAGAAGTTACCGTATGCCTTTCTAGCGATTAGAATTTTGTCTACAAATTAAATGGTGACAGGAGCAAATCGTGTTTTTAAGCTTGGCTGTTCGTAGTGTGACGGATTTCTCGTTAAACAGATGTCACATTTTCACTAGCTTTTGTTTCAAAGGACTAGCAGTAGCTATTTTATTACTCAACACCCAGCCACTTAATGGTTGAACTTTAAGAAATTTGTCATTCAGCCTAAGACAAAATTAAGCTCAATATTGTACCGTTTCATTAATGTAAAGTATCATGGCAAAAGATTTGACCATCTTATGGTTGCAGTTACTAGAAAACTAATTTTTTTTCCAACCTAGCACGAAATTTTGAACAATGTATTTGAAACTAGAAATATTCTTTCGAACAAAATGTCAATTCTGTTTTCAGAATTTTACTTTTCTATTTAAATTTTGACCTTTAGAAAAAAAACGTTTTCATTAAATAAAAAGTTTCAATAGTTTTAAGAGACAATAAAATAAAAAGCAAACAAAAATTATTCGATATTTTATTTCAAGAAAGTTATATTTTGTTTTAAGAAAGTTCTTTTATTAGAGGGATATCAAATAGCTCTGTTTGTCATTTACAGAAATTGCAAACATATTTCGCTGGCGAAAAAACCAAGAATATTTTCGAGGTTAGCAATTCCCTGCTATCACTAAAAGATCTGATATGTTTAAACGCCTTAATATTCTTTTTGTCCCTGAACTTTAGGGAAAGTACAATAGGTGCCGGGGATTCTTCTATTACTTCATAAATAAAGCAAAGAAAAAATTCCATTAACCCACATGGAACACAAAACAAATATTTCCAGCTTCCTTTACTTTTATCTCATTTGTGTTTTTCTTTTGTATTCAGAAATGCGGTTGTTCCAAAAATGATTAATACTTCAGAGATATTTAACCCAAAGGCTTTAATGTGATATAATGTGAATTAATGTAAATATTATATGTGTGTACGTTTCTTTTTTTCTTTTCTATTACTTTACTGTAATTTAAGATATATTCAGAGTAATTGTAAACAGAGTAGTTCTAAAAAGAGACACAATTTCACTTGGTGAAATCACCCGAACCATACACATAGCTACCAATCTTTTCGCTTATTTTCAAGTCTAAAAAACGAATTTTAAATCAGAAATTTTATTTATTACTAGCAGATCCCCGCAGCGCGGCATTACATGGGCCTGGTCTATACTTGTCGAGAAAAATGAAGCCTAGCACCGCGATCCCCCCCCCCCCCCCCCCGGCTACATTCCAGTTTTATTTTGGTGTAAAAGAAAAAAGAAAAACTCTTACCGAAATAATGACGTCATAATTCTTTGGTGATAAAAACTTGCCACAGAAACTAAACTTTTCGCTGACTAAGTGAATTCTGAAATATAATTTATAAAAATAAACAAGTAAAAATGTCGGCATAAAATTGAAAAATAACAGAAAAATTAACTAACCAGAAAATTTAAATATGGTAAGGTCACATGTTGAAATCACTTTTCTCTAACTTACCAAAACATGATACTAAGGTACACTGCTGTCATAATAACAGACTTTTTGTTGATAAAAAATTACTGTAAGAGCCAACGCCAAATAATCCCTCTTTGGAATTTCGGACATTTCTCTTTTCATAAAGATTTTAAAAATTCGTATAAATTTAAATTATTAATATACTAGCAAGCTACGCCCGCTGCGCTGGTCGGTTTCTACAAATGAACCTTGAATCAAACGAAATATATCGTTTAATTTGACCTTGTATTTGAAAGCAATCTGTATATTTACCTGGAATATCCTTCCACATTACTGAAAAATGACGTGATTGCGCTATTATACTTTCTAATGTGCAATCAAAATTTTAGCTGTTAAAGACCGACTCTTTTATTTGGTCATTTACAGTTAAGGTTTGCTAAAGAATGATAAAACTATATTCAATATACTAAAACCATCACTAAAAATTGTCGAACTAACAATGCAAACAAATCCATTCAGTAGAAGTTTTTTATATAGGCTAATCTTTGATAATCGGGTTCATCTGATTATAGAACTTTTCCACATAATTCTAAAACTAACAGAACGATATAAAATATACTAAAACCATCCTTATAAATTATCTACTTAAGACTGCAAGTCGCAAAAAATACGCCAAGTAAAAACTTTCAAAAAGGCTAATCTTTCGAAATAGGGTTCACCTGACTAAATAATATTCACACATAACTGTTTGACTAAGCAACGTAGAACATTAAAACCATTCCTGAAATAGCATCAAACTAACAATACAATTCTCATCAAAATCTGTCCAGTAGAACTTTTTCAGAAGGCTAATCTTTCATAATCGGAATCAAATACTGAAAAGGCTAATATTTCATTAAAAAAAAATGGTCACCCGAATTTCGAATTTCCCCCTATAATTCTAGAAGTAAACAACGTAGAATTATATGTTATATAATAAAGCTTTCCCTTGAAAATTATCTAACAGTGTAGGTTCCATCGAAATACATTCGGCAAAATCTTTTAAAAAGACTAATATTTCATAATCGGATTGATCTGATTATAGAACTTCCCAGAATAATTCTATAACTAAGATACGTAGAACGATATGTTATACAATAAAACCTTCCCTGAAAAATTATCTTACAGTTTAAGTTCTACGAAAATCCATTCAGCATAACTCGAGTTATAAGCAGCCGGAACGAAATATGTAGAAGTAAATAGAAGTATATTCCCATTAATATAGTTTGCATTTGAATAAAAAAAAGGTACTTTTCTGTTATCCGGGCGCCAGTGATGTATGCATATATATATATATATATATATATATTATTTCTCCTGTCAACATCCCTTTTTTCTGAAAATACGAAACGCAGAACGACGAATGAGATAGCATATGAAAGGATTTTGAAAACGCTTCTGACATAGCACACTTAACATTTCGTTAAAACATGTTTTCGATTAAAAATTGCTGATTATTAAAAATTAAATCGGCATTGTTTTCCTAAATGAAATGAAAGGTTTTCCTCAAAACATTGTTGCCAAAAAAATAAAATACCACATTATATGATGCCCAGCAATTATTATAAAAAACACCGCACGGGTTTATTTTATATTTATGATTAAAAAGCGAAATTTAAATTGAAATGTTTAGATTTATATTTCTATGTCCCATGTTTTTTCCGAAGCGGATGACGTCATCCTCTAATGCAGTTAAAATACGATTATTAATTTTTTTTCTCTCGCGCGTGCCTTTAGCAATCTTGGATCAGTTTTTACTTTAACTTTGATGGAATAAATTAGATGATATTCTGGATTGACTAACAACTAAATGTTGTTTACAGATATTTTTATCCTTGCTTTTTCTTTAGAAGTTTAAACCTGCATCTATTAACAATAACATATTGATAAAAAATGGTACTTCTCTTTTATCCCGTCAACCAGTTTTCATAACAAAAAACTATCGCCAAATAAACGGGAGAACGTTGCCATTGGAATATCAAAATAAATAAATAAAATTTAAGAATTTAAGGACACAATTTTTATTTTAATTAATGAAATAACTAATAAACCAGTAAAACATAATAAAAAATACATGCAAATGTCGAATTAAAAACCACTTGAGGATTTAACAAACACGTTTAATGCTTCTGACATCAAGTAAATGGGACTGCATTTTTGGCGTTTAATCTGACAATTTGGTAGATATATGTATGTATATACATGTATTTGTGTATATATATATACATGGATATACATATCACTGGTGCCCGGCTAACCGAAAAGTGCCAAAAAAAAATACTACAAAAAGGCAGTCGTACACTTAAAATAAAAAACACTTTTTGGCTTAAAATCTCTCATCAAAACTGTTTTTCTTTTTATTTCTTTTCTTTCTTTTTTTTTTTAATAAAATTAGTAACAATTTTTTCTTTTATTTTTCTAGATGTATAGCCATTTCAATTCCTTCTGAAACAAAAAAAGACACCTTTTGGCTTAAAATCAAATTGTTTGGGGTCAAAAGTAAAATCAAAATCGCCAGAAACAAAAGATACATCGCCAAATATTGTTTCAATATAGAAATCTTGCCCCTTGAATAATTTTTTAAGCATTACGAACAATTCCAATCATGTTTAAATTAAATATTTTCGTTTTATAATATTCTCTCGTCAAAACTCTTTTTTTTCTTTCTCTTTCTTTTTCCTTTCTTTCTTTCTTTTTTTTTTAATAAAATTAGTAACAGTTTTTCTTTTATTTTTCGACATGTATAGCCGTTTCATTTCTTTCTGCAACAGTAATGATCGCCAAAAAATTAGCAATGGTAACCTTTTCGGCCAAAATAACAGAACTTTCTATCATAATTCTATAACTAATATACATAAAACGTTGTGTTACATACTAAAACCTTCCCTGAAAAATTATCTCTCGAACAGTGTAAGTTTCATCAAAATCCCTTCAGCGGAACTCGAGTTATAAGGGAACGGATCGAAATTTCCGTTTGTGTTTTATATATATAGTAGATACATATACCTACATACATATATATATATATATATATATATATATATATATATATATGTGTGTGTGTGTGTGTGTGTGTGTGTGTGTGTGTGTGTGTGTGTGTGTGTGTGTTAAATGATATATTTGTATATATATAGATATATATATTAAATGATATACATATGTATATATACATACATATTAAATGATTAAGATTTGCTTCATGCGGGGATATAAAATGTAACATTAGATGACTAAGGTATAAAGTAGAAATCGGTTGTAAGTAAGAATCGGTTGATAAAAACTCCTCATTTTCGACTGAAGAGCGACGCATAGTATAGATGCTATAATTGAAAATATCAGATCTTTAAACAATTTAGGATTCGACAGAAATAGTCAATCTGAAATTTTGTTTACTACTATAATTTTAGTAAAACTTGACAAAGACACAAGAAAGCAATTCGAACTGTCTATAAATACTTCAGAAATCCTGAGATATGATAATTTAATGCCGTTTATAGGAAAAAGAAGCAAAAGAAGAAAAAAAACTTAGTGAAATTGCTTCTCTTTTTATTGGCGGAAATTGCCCTTCGGCAATTTCCAACTGCGGTATGTGTTTCCTAACTGAACATAATTTTTGCAAGATGCACCCTGTATATAATCTACATAATTTATACTCACCAAGTACTATACAAAAATTTACTTCAATATAAAAACTGACACCACAACTAAAAACACAATTCGAGCAATTTTTGCTTATAGACATTATTGCAACCGTATTATTTTATGTCTCCCTGTAAATATATGATACTTGCTCTGCACACCATATTCACCGTACAGTAAGTATCTTGTAGTGTACTTAGGTGATGATATCAATTTCAATATGTTTGCAATAGTGACCATAATGTAACAGGTTTCTCTTGAGTCTCCCCGTAAATGTACTATAAATTATACACACATCATTTTCAATAGAGGGCATGCCATAGCCGAGAGCTCCTATATCGTATATCAATTACATGGTATTCCAATTATATATACACGAGTTAGAGCATGGCCAGACAAACCGAAGTCATAAACATTTTTTAACTATGTTGGAATGGGATAAAAATGGACTTTCGAAAGAGTTTGAGGAAGAAAAAAGGATCTGAATTATATCAAGTTCTGAAACATTTATGTTGCTGTTCTATAAAATAGTAATACTTATCTGCCGGCTTAATGCCAGACTTTATTTCTTCGAAAATATTTTATGGTAATTTGATCAAAGCATGGGATGTAAATTTAAGTTTTAGAAGTCAAACTAAACATTAAAACATATAATATCTGGAATGAGAAAAAGAAACCTTTGAAAAAATAATTATCAAAAATGATAAAAATAAATATATAATGATGTTTACATCTTTAGAATGTATTGTAATTATTTCAAGCGAAAGTTTATAAAGTTCTAGTAGAAATATGAATGTAATTTTAATATCTTGCATGAAACGGGATATAGAGATGAAATAATATCATGTATTTATATTTTAAAGTTCATATTTGTTAAAGCGTTACTTGTATATAATAAATATTCCCATCGTAATATCAATACATGTCTGCAATATAAGTATCTGTAACTCTATAACGTATACAGCAAATGAAAGAAAAATTAATTTAAATTTAAGAAAATATTGGGTTTACACAAAAAGAGAAAAAAAATATATATAAAAGCTTTTTGCTAATTATTAAAGCCTGTTTTAATTTTTCATTTATATGAGATAAAAAATAGACTAATTAAATTTCAACAACAATAGTAAAAAATAAAACTTTTAATATAAGACGATATAACATGATTTTCATAATTGTTCGTTTCTATAAAAAAAAATAATTGTTCATCAATATATAAAATATATTGTATCAAACGATATTATTTTTTGAGCAAAAACAATCCATTGCGTAGTACGAGAACCTTTTCTATGTTTTCTGTATAATCAAATTCGAAGGTGTAAAACGTTTAAAGTCGATCAAATAAAAAGTGTAATAAGGGACTTGATAAAGTTATAATAAACCTAAAAAAAAGTTGTCCTGACATTGATTAGTTAAATTCTAAAAACAATTGTTATTTTGAATTATTATTACCAAAATACTATTTCTATTAATTTTAACTTTTCTCATAATTGAAAAAATTAATCTTCGTTCATCTAGTTTATAGATTACAACAAAATATAGTAATTAGCGTAATCTTGATAAAGTAATCAATTGACTTTTTAATCTTTGTAATTACAGAATAAATATTCAACGAAAGTTAGATTTTTTTTTTTTCATAAACATAGTAGTTTTCTTTTAGTTTTATCGTTAAAATGTATATTTCAAGCCACACATAATGTCATTTTCACTTCACAGACATATCTTACGTACGTTTCATATTTTGAATCTATGTGACATTTTAAAGATATTTTAATACATTATTGAACTAATATATTTTCCTTTTAGTATCCGTTATATGGCAAGATTTTGACGTCATATTTGCCAGCGAGAATCTTGCATATCAGACCTGACATCTGCATAGATTCTAATCTTAGTACCAGTAAATTTAAAAGTTCAGAAACTTACATCTTTTAAACGCATTGCAGCAGTAGCAGTGGAATAAAACGAAATATTGAAAATCACTTCGATGCATCTCTATTGGAATATATCAGTTTTATGAATGAAAATGCGTGTTTAACACGACGTCTTTGAATTATTATTATTGTTCAAGTTTATTTCTATAAAAATAATTGTTCCTTAATATCTGCTATATACTGCATAAAATAAGAGTAAATGTGTAAAATAAAATACATTGCACAGTAGGAGAACGTTTTATGTCTTTTCTGTATAAGAAATGACGAGGTTCAACACACGGTAATTCCAGGAAATAAAATCGAAATTCGATGCACTAACAGCGGAATTCCCCCTTTGTGCAATTAGGACACTTTGTAGTATAAGGATGAGAAATATATAAAGACACTTTGTCCCTAATATCGCTAAAGGAAGAAAGAAAAACCAATATAACATATGTAATTTAAACACAATAGTAGTAAAACTACAACATCTGGAAGACATTTTCTAGATTTGTTTAGATATGTTAAAAGGATATTTCTAAACGAACAGATTTCAGTTAATAAACAGATTATTATTTTTTTATCAGTAGAAAACACAGGCCTAAAGACGAAAAAAAGGCTAGTATTTCCATTATATGGATTATTCTACATAGTTAATTGTAGAAAGTTCAATAAAAATATTTTGAAAAATATTACACAAAAACGTTTCCCGACGGAAAATTATTTTAGAGACGAAAATATAAATCTACACAGAGTTGAACTAGTAGCCCTAAATCACATTTATATATGTCAAAATCGAAAACATACGTACATAAAACTTTATTGGTCAAGAGCATATGGGAAAAAACAGACATGACGAATCTGGGATTATTGCCAAAGTAGTGTTTAATCAATTCTCTGATTCGTCTAAGCGTAGTCTTTCACTAGTTGAACTTTCCTTGTGTCATTAATGTCAGAAACAAGATTGCAGTGTTAAGTTTAAATTTTTTTAACACTGAATTATTATTGGGAAAAAATTCTTTTAAAGTGGTAGTCAAAATGAAATTAGTAATATCTTCATTTGCAAAAATGAAGCATATAAAATTCCACGATTTAGATTTAATCGATGGCAGTAATATATTAATTCTTGTATTTTGTACACAAAGATAAAAATGGTGTAGAAATCTTTCTTTGTATTCTAATTCATTAATAATAGTGAAGAAGTATGTAAAGTGAAATGAATGCACATCTTTTGCTTAATACACACCTTCATTGTGGTAGTAAGACTTTGTGCCATATTTGCTACATTGTTGAAATATGTATACTCTCTTTCTCCAACCCATGTCAACAATGGTAGTGTTCAAAATTTTAATGTTAAAGCTGATAATATCTATAGTATAAAGCAAACACGTGCGCGTGAGTAACGCTGACATCATATCGACTGTAGAAACGAACTGAAAAATCAATTTCGTTTTATCGCATTTTTTTTTTCAATTTCAAAACGAGACACACTTTTAATTTTTCTCGAATAGAGAATAGAAAAAATGTTCTTCCGGAAATGTACTTTCCAAGAAAATGCACTTTAAAAGAAAATCACTTTCGAATATATGTATATATATTCTTTAAAAATTACGAATACAAAATATATATATATATATACTTTCAAAGTATTTTATTTGAAACCTTTTTGTCAATTTACAGATTTTTTTTGACGGTTTTAAAAAGATTTCTTAGGCATGAATTTTTTTTAAACGATCTCAATGATCTCAAACGATCTCAACGATCTCAAAAGTACGAGCAACCTGATTACTTAAGCAAACACACGAACACACCAGTGAACTTCGGCGTACAGTTTAAAACAAAAATAGATGCTATTAAATGTCTCAAATCTCACCAACTGACGTGTAACATCCTTACATTTGGTTAATCCGTTTGCACTTAAAAAATGCAAATAATTCAGAATTTTTTGTTTCTGTGTAATATTTCGTAAGTAAAATGCGAGCAGAATTAAAATTTTCCGAATGAATAAATAAATTACGAATTTAGCAGACATGTAACCAAACTTGTAACCGAAAACATGTAATGAACAATTCAAATAAAAAAGTTGCTATAAACACAAAAATCGATTAACTGCTGGAATGCGGCTGATACTAAAGTACCAAAAATGTTTTACGTTTTATTGATATGCAATCTAAGAAAATATACTAAATGTAAACAAGTTAGAAACTGTACGTCAAACGGGACAAATGAGATGCGTTCGTACTGTTATTATTTCAGTGAAGTGAATTATATCGTCTGTTATTATGATATGATTAATTTCCATAATAAAATAAGTACATTTTAAGGACAACATTTTATCTTTTGCTGACATTTACTGGAAATTCAATTTGAAACTTAAGCTTAGCTTTGAAAATTTCAGAACTTGAAATATATATTTCGACTCTTTTTTCCATTTAATATCTACTTCTCCGGAAACATCTATCCAAAAAGCTTTCGGTAGATTACATGATTGCTATAATTAAACAATTTTAGTATACAAATTCGATTTTTAAATTCAATAATACGGAAATAATATGATTCCATCTTAAGTATGACGTAATCACCATGGCAACCTAGAATCATTACCTATCATGGGATATCATTTAATTAATTACGTATGATAGGATTTAATAGAAGGAAAAATGTGACTATAACTTGATTAAGGAGGCTATAAAATGTTATGTACATCATATGTTATTATAACGTCATACATGTCAGATAACTTGGCGATACATCTCGGTCGCTTGACGATAAATACTCGGAAGCTGCTATAACAAGGAAGTATCGATTAAAAAAAAATAAATTGCTTAATAAATATTTTTATTATATCTTTTTAAGTTTTGATTCGATTTTCATAAAATTTGAAATGACTCGACAAAATTCTGCAGCGATTATATATATTAAATTTCAAACCATTCCGTTTGGTAGTTTTTGCGCTATTATATGCGGACAGACGGACGGACTAGACGACGACTATAGGTGCCACGTATTTATATATTTAAGAACGCACATGAAAATTTATGAGAGTTTTCAATTAAAAAGGATATTCACCTAAATTCTGTACATTGGACAGTATATTCGGCATATTTAAACCGTATAGCCCGGGGTAGTTTGCCTAGTTATTATAAAAACGCATTTTAAACTGATAGTGAAATTAAAAGGTATAACATTTTTAATTGCAAGTAAATGTTAGGGAAGTCAAATAGAAAAATTGACTTGTCTTAATGATGTCTTAATGATGTTATAAAGACTTTTTAGGATTTTTATTTATTTACCTATTTTTTATTTCACATTTCCATTATGGAAGATATTCGACGTATAATTTTTAATTTTGATTACTTTAGAAAATTTAGAAAAAAAAGCGACAAACTCGATGAAAAAATATCTGGAACGATTCCACTCAACGTTCGAAATACTTTACAGAATACTATAGATGTCTATGAACATTATGCGTTCAAATAAAAAGTAATATTAAAAAAAAATGAAAAATTATATCCTAATTTTTCAAAGTTGAAATGTTTTCACTTGTGAAAATGACTTCATATTCTAAAGATAATGTCACTTTTATTCATCAAGCTCAATTTTTTTTTTTTTACATAATTTTCAAAGAATTTTCATTTTACCCGTGCTGAAATTATGACATGATCAATAAGATAAATTATAAGTAAAAAAAAGGTTTTAAAGACAAGCTTTTACTATAATGTACTAAAAAGAAATTTTTTTTGAAGGACAATTAATTGAAATAAATACCTTAAAGAAATAGATTAGAAAAATTGAAAGTAATTTTTTATCAGTTTGTTTTAAAAATAAATAAAATGAATATGCAATATTAAATCCAAATTCCTGGCAAGACAAAAATTGATCCATTCAGCTTGAGGATCAAATCCACATCCATGCACACCTGTGTGGAACTATAAGATGATGCATTTACCAACTATCTCACGGTTCAATTGAAGAACATCAGCTTATTTCTGAAGCAATCAATGACCTTTACATGATCACATAAGTCATGACTCTTACGTACTCTTACTCGTCTCGTAAATATTTTTGCCCCCTAAGGGGTGGCAAATTTTAAATATTTATTCTACATAACATTGTATTGACAGCAGAAATATGTCGCACTACCAAAAATTAGGTAATTGTAGCACAGGAAGTTTGTTAAAATTGTATTGCAAGATTTGAGCCGAACGGACACACAAGGCAAGTTAACTAAAAGCTTGTAATAAATATTGAAATTGAATTTACATAAGCATAATAATGGAAGTTTTAATTTGTTTTAAATATAAATATTTCGCCATTGTTTTCCACAACATACAATACTTAAATTTCCCCATCTTTTTATCAGATTAATAAAACTGTCGCTATTTTTTTCCTTATTAATAAAGAAAAGTAAATCACGTCCTAGTAAAATATGACTATTGTATTAAAATAAGATCAGTGTGAACAATGAAAATATTTAATTGAATAAATGATTTAAAAGAGTCTAAAACTTATCTTTTTTGGGGGGAAGGGGAGTTCACTAAGTGGTGGAAAAATTGTTTAGATACCTCCCTCCCTAGGATTCGATATTCGGAAGGTGCGGTACAGTAATGGGGTAGTGTGAGTGTTTCACATTAGGCCTAGGACCCGGCTCCATTTTGGGATCCCGGCTACGAAGCTGTGGCTCACTCTCACTATCCGCCCAAGTGTGAACCTAGTGGCCCTTTTATAAGGTCCCGCTAATGTCGCTTCGACTTATTCTGTCGTCAACTGATTTGGGAAAGGGTGACGATGTGCAGGTAGGCTCACGCCCCGCTTCTCCCCCGGCCGAAGAGCACCACCTAGAGGGTCCCCGGGTAAACTGGATCCCTCCTGGTCGTGTCTCGTATGGGCTCTCCTAGAGCCTGGAATCGGCGGATGATGCGCGACTGCCTTCGGCAGCCGTGACCTCTGTCTATACCCGTTGACGAATTTGTACGAAAATGATACAGCTCTTGCGACAATGACCTATAACATATTCACCAAATGGGAGCTCAGTCAAAAGCATATTTTAGGCACTATCTTGCTCCCTCCCTTACACACATCATAGATTGCGATATCGTCGCAATTACACAAAAACGGATTATGGCACCTGAAAACGTAACAAAATTGCAACATACACAAATACATGCGCACATACATGTCGAATAGGTTTTTTTAAAAAGCGAAAACGGATTTAGGGAACCTCAAAACGTAAAAAATATTCCAATATTTCCATAATCGTGTTTTTATCATAATTACAATGTTTTACTTCAATATATAGGGTGTTCTAGAAAGGACTCCCCAACTTTGAAATGATATAACTTCGAAACAGTGAGAGATAGATTTATGAAACAAGTTGAATGTTAAACAGATAGGTCTGGAATTTGTTATACACGAATTTGAAAAAATAGTTCCAATATTGGATAATAGGTGGCAGCACAAGCACATGGAACTTTAAATGGTACTCAGAAGTACAGAAATTTCATTCGTGCGTCTGTTTCATTGCTGACACGTGTAAAAAAGTTGTATAGAATTAGAGAATAATTCGGAATTCAAGAATATCATGCCGTATTCCTTGGAACAATGAATTTTTATTGTACTTAAATACCATCGATTAAATCGAAGCTCGACGATGACAAAGCGGAGTTTTCAAAAAAAAAATGTTAAAAAAGGTCCAGACTTGAAAACAATTCGCAATTTATTCAACAAGTTTGAACGGACGGGCAGTGTGGCCGATGATTTAGGCGGAAATGTGGGATGCAGTCGATCAGTCATGACACCTGAAAATGTGCAAGCAGTCGAAGAAATTGTTAGACGTTGTCCTCGAAAATCCATAAGGCGAGTCGCTGCTGAAGCAGGATTGTTAAACACCACTACGCACAGTATAATGCGAAAAGGCCTGAAGCTGTGTCCCTATAAAATACCACAAATACAGCTCTACAACAAAGAGAAGTTTTTGAAAATGAGTTACTGCAGATGATTGATGAAAATAAAATTGATGTCGGTCATGTGCGGTTCACCGATGAGGCCCATTTTCATTTAGAGGGATATGTGAACAAACAAAACTGGCGAATATGGAGCACTGAAAACCCGTTTGTGTGTCTTTCAAAACCACTGCACTCAGAAAAAATTACAGTGTGGGCAGGACTGTCCAGTAAAGGAATCATTGGGCCCTTTTTCAGGAGGGAAACGATTAACGCATCTCAATATATTGAAATTTTACAGCAGTTTATTGGAACATTTCAAGCTCTAGAGGATGCACCAGAGATTTCATGGTTTATGCAGGATGGGACCCGACCGCACCGTACTACTGCAGTGTTTGAGTTCCTCGAGGAATACTTCAGTGAGAGAGTCATTGCTTTAAATTATCTCAAAGTGATAGGTATTGGTATGGATTGGCCACCATATTCCCCGGATCTGAATCCATGCGACTGTTTTTTGTGGGGTTACTTGAAGGACGCTGTTTATTATAAGAATCCCCAAACGTTGGAACAGCTTGAACAATTCATCTGTGAGGCATGTGCATCCATTTCAATAGAAGTATTGCAACAAGTGATTTCGAACTTTATCTGTAGGTTGCGTCATGTTGTTGCTGAAAAAGGTAACCATATCGAAACCATTGTAATGTGATTTTTATCTCAGTTCAAACAGCTCACTTTCAGGAACTATTTCAAAGACACAGTTTTGTGATTGCAGCGTCCTCTCGTGTCCAATATTGGAACTATTTTTTTAAATTCATGTATAAAAAATTCCAGACCTATCTGTCTAACATTCAACTTGTTTCACATTTCTATCTCTCACTGTTTCGAAGTTGTGTCATTTCAAAGTTGGGGAGTCCTTTCTAGAACACCCTGTATGTGCACGGAAAATAAAACAAAAAAGGGTCAAGTTATTTTGAAGATATATTAGATCGAATACAATACTTATTTAAAAAAAGATTTTGTTATTATTTTAAAAGTATTTCATACAGTTTTTACTAAAAATAATTTTTTTTCAGGAAATGAAACATAAAATTCCGAATTTCAGTTTTGACAAATACCACTATCATTTTTTTTTTTCAATTTTATTTTGTTATGATGAAAGTAAACTTCAAATAGTAAAGCTCTAAAAATTGACTGAAATTGTTACGCAAAGTAAGCAATAAAGACTTAGACTAACCGTAAAAATAAATGTGTCTGATGAAGTTTTCGCCCAGCGGTTATTTAGATTCTATGCGTCCTTTCTAGTACTTTATATTCCACTTTTGAGATAGAAGATGTTCTCAATACACAATATGTTGTTTATTATGTGACTGTAAGCTATTTAAAAAACTGAGAAATATTGAAAGTGCTTAGTAAATTGTATTACTTTTATATATGGGATCTTATAATTCTTTTATAATATAGCATGATTTTTATAAAAGAAAGCCATGGATAAACTATAAATTTTTATAATGACTGAAAATTGTGTCAATTTTATATTCTTATAGGACTCGTCGGTGCTTTTATAACACAGTATGCGGTTTAGTATATGAATATTTAAAATATTATAAAATTCATCAATTTTAGGTTCATAAATTGGTTCTTGTATCGGGTTTAGTCATATGTTACGTAGTTAGTTTTGCAGCAAATATGATGTTTCGTGTCATCATTTTATTCTTCGATTATTTTGAATACTTTTGCAAATTTGGCTAATTATCTTCAACACTTAAAAATATGAATGAAAATGTAACCTTTTTGATGCAACCTATATTTATGTTCCTTAAAGATTACAGCCTTAAGCAATATTTTAAATAATGCTTTTAAGCGGAAGAACTGCTTAAAGTTTTCAGTCACTAAAAATGTAATATCGTTTATAAGAATAACACCACAGTCATAAAAAAACAAAAACATTTTTATACTGATTATTGTAGTCGGATTAGGATAAAGGAACACTCAAACTCAAAGTTATTCAAATGATAAATACTCCATATGATGAGGATATAGGTTGAAGAAATGTATAACAGTGTTGTCCATTGACGCTCATAATAAGCATAAAAAATGTAGCCGTTACTATCATTATTATCCTAAAATACTTTAACGACATTCATAAATGCTTGTGTGAAAGTTACGGTCTTTACGTACCGAAATATATCAAAATGGTTCATAAAAAGCTAGATTTTAATTTCAGAAAAACATGTCTTTATTATTAAAATGCTGTATGTTTGAAGATATTGCACTGCATGTCTTGCACATAAATGTGTTTAACGCCATTTTGTTTTTAAAGTTTTAGGATACAAATCTTGCCGAAATGTGAAATTCAAATTTGCGGGTCTTTTTATATTTTTATATAAAAAAAATAATATTTTTATAGATGTTTATCTGAATTCTTTTGTTATAATTATGGATCTTCCACTGCAAAAGTTTGAATTTATTATTATTTCTCAAACCAAATTCTAATTAAAGGGGGAACAAAAACTAAGTCGCGATTAGAAGAAGGAGTAATTAAAAAAGTTCTGCACTTAAAATCGTAATTAACAGTTAGGAATACAAAATCTTTTATTCATCTCATGTTACCAATTTTAAACAGTTTTGCATTTTATTTTAATTTATATACAATTCATTATCCAAAATTAATGCCACCAATATAATATATAACATAAGGCTGGAAAAAATATTTTTTACATTTTTAAATATGAAATTGAATTTAATTTCAATCTTTTAAAGAAAAACAAATCAGAAGGTTGATTTAAATGTAATTTCTAGGTTGAAGGTTGTTTTAAATGTAAATCGTCCATTTTGGTATTTTTCTGGAAATGCGATGACATCTACAACAATTCATTTAATACTTTAGAAATTGACTAGAAGGAAAAGGATAAACATAAATGAACGACCTCGCACTTACACATAGGGGGAGGGGTATTCTCATGGACAGAGGGAGGGGTTGAAACGTAAAAAAGTACAGTTGGATATTCAAAGATGGATTATACACATTTTGCTTTCGGACATTAAAGTGATATTGAGATAGTAAGTAAAATATTTACGTACAAGATTAATTTTCAATTCTTATAGCATAGTAAGTAATCAACCTAAGAAGGTAGAAAGAAAAATCAATCGTATTTTAGATGACATTCTAAAGTATTATGTTTTATGGTAATTTTTTTTTTTTTTTTTTTTTTTTTTTTTTACAAAATAACATTGATTTAAAATTGATCTTTTATTGTTGATCTTTTTCGTTCCATAAAAATGTAGTTCAAAATTTCATAGTGGAAATCTATACCGCAATATTTGGTGAATTTTTGTGGCATGAAATAACACAATGGACCCTATTCCCCTTTTGGGTTACAGGCTACAATTTCGGAAATGTTTCCCCAAATACGTGACTCCACGTAACAAAAATATGCTCCGTTAGTGCTCTATGTCATGCAGCCTTGTTTTGCGAAACAAGTCGTTGCATAATTAAGGTCTACGATGTCGGATTTGTTTCCCCAAAACAAGTGACTCTGAAGTCACAAGACTAGGGTCCAATAAAAATAAAATAACTTGTTTTAAATAATGTGTAAGGGAAAATATTTTCTTTAATATTTTTATGAAGCTTCATTAATACTAAAAGCAATAGCTACTTAATATATTGGAGTATTTTACATCCCATTAATATTATATTTACGACACATACGATAGAACTGAGACACAATGTATCAGTAAATGTAAAATCTTTTTTCTTTTTCCTGAAATTATCAAAATATTTTCAAATGAAATTTAAAAATTGCAAAAGCGCGATTTACTCTCTTTAACTATAGCAAGTATTATTACAATTTACATTTTTATACAACACGCTTTCAAAAAAAGTCCCTCAAGAATACATTTTTCTGATTTTTTTTTTCTTTAATACATAAACAAGAATTATTTTGAAAAAAAAAACGCTCAGCTCAAATATTTTTTTTAATTTTTTGTTCTGTCATAAAAGTAAACATATCTGTTTATTACTAGTTATCGAGTGATGTAGAGGGTTTCAAGCAAAAAATTGATAGTTTGAAAGCAGCGATTATATTTGTCATTGGAAGAAAAACTTTTAAATATATTTATATTATAACAAAAAAGTCAGCAAATATTATTAACTGAAAATGCATGCTACATAAAGAATATCTTTTTCAAAAGATAAAAGTCAAGTTTTTTTCCCGTTTCTGAAAAAAATAATAACTTGTTTTTAAAACCTTCTTAAAAATAACATGTCCAGATATAAATTACGAACCTACTTTTTTCTTGATTTTACTGTCATTTTAAAGAGTTTTACATTCCACACTTCCTAATTTTCTGGTATTGTGGTATGTTTACTATGTATTTTTAATTAGTTTATTTAAACTAGTTTAATTAGTTTAGCATTTTTAATTAGTTTTCGTTGGAATGTTTACTAGGCATTATGTGGGCTGTTCAGTATGAATTTATTATCTAATTATTTTATTCCGAAATAAACATACGATTATCTAACATTCAGTGTTTTTACGCCTCGATAAACTATTCTTTGATTCATAGGTGTAAATAAAAATATATGTTTTTCTTACATACTGCAGCTTAAGATGTGGGTTATCATAGGCAGAAAATTAACTCGATTTATTAAGAAATATGGGTGGACTGATGTTATGTACAATAACCAGGCTTTCTCCAAGAAATGTTGATTTACTGCTTCTAGGATGTTTACGGAACGTATAGAATTTTCATGAATCATTTTTGAGTAAATAAAATTTAAACAAAGGTGGCCAGATACTGTCGCAGATGTGTCATTTTTACAAATATTTAACGAATCCTATGAATTATGAATACGGAAATACTAGATAGCTCATTTTTTGTAAATACTGGTTTAAATGTTTTATTGGAAATGGATAAATGTAGAATCGTGAGAAAAGTTGTATTTCCATACAACTGCCGCAAGTCATCATATAAATCGATGGTACCAATTGATTAGTAATAACATCTACTAATTTCTGTTCTGTTTAAATTCTGTTTAAAGGTTCGCTTAAATATAAAAATGCACCAAACTTTAAAATTTTCTATGCTAACATCATATTTTGATCTCACACTTACATTTTGTGGTAAATTTTACCTTAGAATACCAAACGGTAAGTCATTCGGTAACGTAGTTTAGGACTGAGGTTTAAAGTTTCGAAAAACCTAATATTAAATTCCATTTTTTATGCATAACTCAAAAACGAAATAAAGTGTAAGTTAGGATTCCCATACCTAAATCTTCTGGGAATCGATTTCTGTTTAAAAATTCATATGTTAGAATTCATGTTTTTTTTTCAAAAATTAAGTTAAATATATATTCGAATTAATTTTAAAGACTATTTTAACCTCGAAATGTTTTAACAGAAATCGATTTCTAGATGCTTCAAATATACAAATTCAAAACTGCAGCTCATACCATCAAGTTGTTTTGTAGTTATGGTTAAAAAACTACCCGCATTGCAATCTGTTTTGCAACGATTTGAAATGAATTTAACATTAAAAACTTCACATTTTAAACCTACATATTTCCTAAACTACTTGACCGAATGATGTCCTGTTTGGTATCCGAAAATACTAAATGACCTATTAAACCAAATACGGTGTCGAAATTAAGTAAATTTTGAAAATTTTTAAGTTTGGTGCACTTGTTACACATAGATGACCCATTAAGCAAATTTTAAGTATAGCATTAAATAGTAGACTGTACTACTAATCGACAGATGTAAGTCACATTTTTATGCAATGATTTGAGCCAGAGGAAGTAGGGGGGATATGCAGTATTTTTTATTATTATTATTTACCAGGAATATACATAAATAAACCAGACTTTATTACTTTTTCCTTTCCGAGAGTCTAATAAATTTATGAACATTAAAAAAAACCTTAAAAAATAATTGAGTCTTATAATTAGATGCAGTGTGTGGGAAACTTATTTTAACGAAGATGGGATTTTTTTTTACTACGATAAAAAATGTTAGTTAAAAGAGATGCCAATAGAGGGCGTTTTAAAAATTTAATTTAGGTAATTTTGTGGTAAATAACATTCATTTGTATTCAAGATAAGCTTAAAAAGTAATGAAGTGACTTAACCGTCTTTTGAGCTACTTCAAAAGAAGAAGTATCAGTTTTTGGTCATTATGTACAGAGTGTCTCATTTATTTTGCAACACCAAAAAAAGATCAATGTACAAACATTAATTTTTATTTTACAGAAGTGCTTAAACGACTACAAAAGGTGTTGGAAGTGACCACCGTCTTCATCTTTACATATCTGGGCCCGTTTGAGGAGGTTTCGAGACACATTCTGTAATGTGTTTGGCGTGATAACGTTTATCTCTTCCGTAATGCGAGTTTTCAGTTCAGTAATCGAGGATACCGGTTCACGGAGCACGTGATTTTTCAAATAGCCCCACAAGAAGAAATCGGGCGGTGACAGGTCTGGACTGCGTTGAGGCCATAGTCATTTTGTAATTAGTCGATCACCAAAAAATTATTGGAGAAATGACAGAGTGTCGTTGGCCGTATGCGCAGAAGTGCCATCCTGTTGAGACCAAACGAAACGTTCATCTTCTCCCAACATGCTTCGTTCATTTGCTTCGTCTCGATTTCCTTCATTTTGTGGTCAGTTAGGACAAACGACAGACGGTTGTTTTTTTTCGGTTCCACAGCCCATTCTGTTTGAAAATGGTCCACGATTCGCTTAATTATGCTTTTATTCGGCACCAACTAGTCTGGAAACTTGTTTTCATATCGTTCCTTGACTGTTTTGTACGAAGACGTTCGAAAATAATGTTCAATAATAAACGCGCGTTTTTCTGCGCATAGCACCATGACGCAAAACTACCTTTCACTTCGTTCTCCTTAACACTGAAGTGTCTCGTGCGGTTTTCTAGCGTGTTGGTAATGTTGTTCGGCCGCCCCTCCACACCGCTACCTGCGCTAACGGTGTGCGCATGCTCTCGTGTTGTTCATTTGCTTCGCGTTTACGCGGGTTGCAAAATAAATGAGACACTCTGTATGTATATACTATGCATGTATGCCCGCAATTTTCTCAACTTGCTGAACGAATTTTAATGTAACTTTTTATACTATAATCCTAGCGCATCAGGGGGGGGGAGGGTAAAAATTGTCATGACAACTAAATGTTTTTTTTTATACAGTATGTCAAAAACAGTAATATATTATTGTTTACTTATTGGTCAAGAGGATTTTGGACAAAAACTTAGCGAGTCTGCCGTTATCGTAAAGCTTTGCTATCGTAATGTTTGCTGGCTTGTCTACCAAAATTTGTCAAGGCAAATATTGTTAAATTCGGGATAGGTAGCCATAGTTTGGACCAAAATTTCCAATCTGAGCATGCATGCTGTGAGTATCTCGCTACGATCTTATTCATGCAGGTACTCTATTTGTAACACTATAGATTCATTTGAACGTGGACAAAAATAAGTGCTTTTCAAACAATAATTGTTTGAAAAACACATTATTGTGCCACAACACTGTTTTAAAATACGCCAACTGCCGCTCAGTAAGTAAATCGAAACTAAGCATTTGACACATACGTGTTTTTACATAATATACGTGTTTTTGCACAATTAAAAACAAGGCGTGGATTAAAAAAACAGTTATTTGATGTATCTTTCATTTTTTGTTTAACGATTACGTACTTGTTTACAACTTCAAAGGTTTAATATAACAATATGCCGATGGCACTCGTGAAATTGATTGATTATAGCATTTACGGAGTTAAAATTGTTTCTCATCGCTAAAAATAATACTAAATAAATTCATTGTAAACTTATGCTATCAAACACAAAAAAAAAAAAAAAATATCTGAATGAAAAGTTGGCTTAAATTCTGAAAAAAAAACAAAAAAACATTATGTACTACACATAAATTAAAAATATGCGTTCATTATAAAATTTCCAAAATTATTATATTACTAAACTAAACTGGTACTATTTACGAAAATAAAAGCAAATTATTCAACATTTATAACCAATAATTATCCATATTTATTTTAAGTAGTTTTAATAATCAATAAATACTAATCAATAAATACCAAGTAACTAATAAATTTCGTTAAATTTTTGAGAACAATTACTTTTGTCGCGTAGGTGTGACCAAACTGATTCTGACGACGTCCTATCTGTACTTTCTCTTCAAGCCTCATTCAGTAAAGAATTGTTCAGCGCATCCCACGTTTCGTTATCAGTTTTGTAGGAAGTGCAATCTTTGAAAGAACATGTCGTTGACAAAAGAGATTTTGAGTCATATTTTGCTCTACGCGTTAAAATTAGGAAAAAAAGCTGCAGATGCCTTTTAAAGAATATGCTCTGCGTTTGGAGGAACTTCGGTGAGTGAACGGGTGACTCAAATGTGGTTCAGTGTATTTTAGACCGGAGACAAGAGCCTCGAAGACAATCCCCGTGTTAGTCATCCCTCCACGCCAAGACAAAGTCCAGCTGGAGGAGGAAATCAAACAGATTCCTCATCAAACCTGCCAGGAGCTTGCACACATGTGTGGAGTACCTAACGAAACCATCCAATTGCATCTGCATAACCTTGGGATGAGGTGGAATCTCAGCAAGTGTGTTTCTCATGTTTTGTCCAAGGAAAACAAGCACAAACGGTTGAACATCTGTTTGTCATTGCTGTTGCGCCACAACAAAGCCTCGCGCCTGTACCAAATATTGACATGTGACGAAAAATCCGTCATGTATGATAACAGAAAAAGTTAACATAATTGGTCGCCTTCTGGTTCCGTCTCATTGGCTTCCAAACCGGACATTCATCAAAAGAAGATAAAGCTGTGAGTTTGATGGACCAGCGGTGGTACAGTTCACTACGAATTCTTAAAAAGCTGAAAAACCATCACAGCTGACGTCTACTCGTTGCAGCTGCAAAGGGTTTCAGCTGCTTTGCTCCAAAAACAGTCAGCACTGGCCAACAAGAGAGGAGTTGTCCTCCTCCACGATAATGCCAGACCTCATATGGTGAAAGCGACCAGCAACTTAATCAAAACACTGAGCTGGGAAATTTTACTTCATCCACCTTACTACCCGGACGTCGTCGCCCCATCGGACTATTACCTGTTTTTGGCCATGCATAACCACCTGCGGGAACAGGATTTTCGAAACCAAGACGGTGTCACAAGTGCTTTAACCCAATTTCTGGACTCTAAAAAAACGGATTTTTTCAAAAAGGCATTTCTAAGCTTGTGTCTCGTTGGGAACATGCAACTGAAGACAATGATTATTATTTCGAAGAATAAAATAAGTGTTTAAGATTTTTGTTTTCTTTTTTTATATCTGATGAAAACCGCTCGAACTTTCTTGGTTACCTGGTACTTATTAAAAGCTTTTTAATCATTATTAAGGACCTTTTTACGTCACGGGGCTTGTTTTAGTTTCCTTTTAGAGTAAAAATGATACTTCTTTAATTATTCGAGTTTTTTCTATCATATTTATTTTAAAACCATCCGAAATAATTATTTTCAAATGTATACTCTTGCATTCTTTTTCAGAGACCCCACCAGTGGCTGAGAGGTTCTGCTCTCAAAGCTGGTAGATGGGAGGTGCTGGGTTCAAACCCCTCTCGCGCTCGTCGACCTAACCGTTTGGCGTTTCCCGTAGTTTTCTTCGACCTTGCCGCAAATACGGGTTAGGATAACTTAGAAAGATCCCCCCACGGAGGGCACCCCCCCCCTAGGGCCTATATCCCAAGAGTAGATAATCGGCCTTCATAAATCAACCAACCAACCAACCAATCGTTTTCAGAGCGCTTGAAACAAATCATAGAAAATCATATTAGGTATTTAACAATATAAATACAATCCACAATTAATCTCTGTATTCTTTGAGATTCAAAATTTGCTTGATAAAAGATTCTTTTATCAATGGAAATTCATCAACTGATTCTGAGATAAGCATTTAAATATTTTCACAATATTCATTGTCTAAAATACTATTAAAATAAACAAGAATTAATAATTTTTATATATAACTATGCAGTAATTTCACACTTATAAAAAAATATTTTTACTCAGGCAATTTTTTTTCAAAGTATAACTTTTTCTAGTTCAAAAAATACATCTAAGAATGCGACGTTTAAAAAAATAATATTAAACAAATGTTATATTTCATGTGGGAATATTCCACATTAATACATAGCGTATGATACAAAGTAGGAAATTAAGAATTACGTGTACATTTCTGTGAACATATTTTTTTATTTTTCGGTATATTAGGTTTCTATAACATAAGTACCAACTTTTAGGTTTATATTTTTCTTTTAAGCGAGTAATTTGAACTAGAAATTTTACTTTATAAATGTATTAAAGTAAGTGCCGCAGCGAAGCAACGCATATTTTTAAAACTACATTTATGGTTCAAAACATGATTATTTGACAGAAAAAAATAAAACGCAATGTTTAACAACCATACAAGGTTGCTTTGACTAATAATAGCCATTTTGTTGTTGAAAATATCTACCACTTTTCTAGCTCATAATCTTAACTTTATAACAGATATCTGAGATTAAATAAGACGTAGACAACTATTAGTAAAAAGTGGTAGATATTTTTAATAAAAAAATTCCGAAATATGTTAACTATAATTATTGTTAACCGTAATATGTTAATATGTCTATGATATATTCCAAAAGATTAAAACCGTAAGGAGCATTTTTTAAAGGGATATTTTTAAAGAGGATCTAATTTTAAAGAAAAAAGAGGATCTAATTTTAAAGATATAATTTTAAAGATAATTAGAAAATTTCAAATTAAAAAAAATAAGTAAAACTAGATCTTTCTTCTTAAAGACAACCAAGCCTACCCGGAAAATTCTCAAATTAGGGGGAATACGACGATCAAAATATAAATATGACAAAAACTAACAAATACGCTGTTACAGACAACGTATTCAGCAATGAATGCACTTAAATATTTTTCATAATAATAGCAAAAATAAACCGCTTACCGTCGTCTTCAATTCAATAAGCTTATCCGAAAGATCCATAATATCGTTGATAATTTTCCAAAATGAAATTTATGTACATTATTGAAGCGCTCTACAAGATGCTTACTGTAGAATACGACGCGTATCAATTATTTACAGGGACACGCAAAATATTTCGGTTACAGTATTGTCTATGAGCAACTTTTGCTAGAATTTTGTTTTCTTCGTTGTAGTATGCGTTTTTAAATTTAACTATTTTTTTTATTTTAGTTACCGTGTATAAATTCTGTAGATCATATATAAAGTTCCACAAAAGAATTCTAGAACATTTCCTTTTATTGGCTAAAGGAGAATTTTCATGTTTGTTATGCGTTTGCTAGCTGAACTAAATTTAACATACTATGTAATATATATATAAATCTGTGGATTATATATACAATGCTTCACAAAATAATTTTAATAATTTTTCGACTATTGGTGGTAATTGCTAAAACTGGGTTTTGAAATGTATTATGCGTTTTTCAAATTGTTTACTTATATATAATATTTCACCTTATAAAACGATGAAATTGTGTTATATTATTGATTTTACTTATTATGATTTTACTTTCTATGTATGTCTGTTTTACACCACTGCCGAACATAAGAAAGTATCACCTTATGATATCTTCAAAAGAGAAATGTTTCTGAATGAACAAATTTTTCTTGGAAACATCCATGTGAAAATTCATTAAAATGAATTAATGACCGATGATTTGATGAAGAATTGACTTCAAAACATGTGGTTTCTATGTCAAGGTGAGGATAGATTTCAATCCATACATGTGTTTGATTGATTCAATGCGGAATGTAAACGAATTTGTGAAAAGCAGGCTTTAGAGAAAAGAACTATTTTGCATGGAGGAAGGACTTTCAATTTCAACTGATGGATGTATGCACAAAAAGATCTTTTAAAAAGTATTCCTTTCACATTATAATACATAGTATTACAAGATACACATCGAGAAATACAGAACTGACAAAAACGGGTCATATTAGAAAAAAAACACTATCTGCAGTGGCTCAGTGGTTTCACAGAAATTCACTTCTAATGATTTAGTTCAGCGTTTTCAAACTGTGGTTTGTGGACCACTAGTAGTCTCTGAGATTTCCAACAAGAAAATCATGCGTCATACATATATTATGAAATACTTTACAACACATTCAGAATGGTAAGACAAAACTTCACCGTTTTATAAGGTGAAAGATGATAGCTAAGTAAACATTTTGGAAAACTTATAACAGATTTACCACCAGTAGCCGCTACTAGTATATTAACGCAATTAGCATCAACAGTCAGAAAAGTATTCGAATTATTTTCTGAAGCGTTGTATATGATCTGCAGATTTGTATATATCCTAGGCTACATAGTATTCGGAAATTTAGTTAAGTTAGTAAACGTATAACACTGTTGAAATTATCTCTAATAAAAGGAAATGTACTCGAATTCTTTTATGCAGCCCTGCATAAGAGCTATAGAACTTACATAATCCAAGCAATATGCGAAAAATTGGTTAATTTAAAAACCCATACCACAACTGAAAACGCACTTGTAATAATTATCGGTCATAGACTGTACTGTAACCGAAATATTTTGTATGTTCCTGTAAATGAGCGATAAACGCTATGCACATAGTATTCTACAGTTAGCCTCTTGTAGTGCACCTCGGTACTGTATGTCAGTTTCAATATGTTTTGAAATAGTATAACATCATTAAAATGTATTGCAAGCGATTTTTCCTCATAGAACATAACGTAATGGAATTCTTTTGAGTATCTATAAGATATTGCTACATGCTTCATTTTTTATACTGGGCATGTCACCTTAAACAGCACTAATAATTTACATCCGAGCTCAGACAGAGAGACAGACACACGGCCAAGAAAACGGAAGTCATAAACACTTTTCAAGTATGTTCGAAAGTGTTAAAAAATAGAGAAAACATAATATTCAAATGAATTGCGTATCACACAATATCGCTTAAAATCTCACAGTAATGAAATAGCATAAAAGTGGTCACCAGTTTTAAGTGTATAGAAGTGGTTTGAGCACGATAATAGTTTAAGAAACTCTGATTTAGTTAAACTGTCTTTTATGAAGTGCGCCATTTGTTATGCTATGGATAGGATTGAAAATGATGCTGTGTTCGAATAATGCTACAAAGAACCCACATAAAAAAACAGCAATGAAGTCCTATAAATTGCTTCTTCAGATAATGCAGACGAAGAGATGTCTATAACCAATAAATATTAATTTGGAAGAACCTGGAGAATAAAAATTTAGAATTTACTATATTTCGTAAATTTAAATTTTTTCTTCCTTTCAAATTTTCGTGTGTGTTTAAGAATTTTAAACAAAAATCTATATTTTTGCTTCTAAAAATACGGTTCGTCTTAGATTTAAATAAATACGATAATTTAAATGCACGATGATTCACAATAATACTGAACTTATAAGTCATCGCGTCCTATATAAGGATATGAATATTTTCTTTCATTGCCAGCAAAGGATTTCTCCGAATCTTTAAAATAAGTTTTATAGAATTCATGTATTATGGAACATCATTCAAGAAGTTGAAAACATTTTTTTTAATTTTTAATACTTTACAGAAATGCTGTATAAGACAGTGTTTAAGACAGTGTTAAAGACAGTGTTTATGGCAGTCTTTAAGACAGTGTTAACATACTTAATAAACTGACAAAATAAAGAGTGAGAAAAGAGTGTGGAAAAAATAATTATTGACCCTTATGGTAATAATTTTTCGATTTAACTTTTTAATAAAAGAAGAGCAATTATCGTAGGAATTCCAATTGCGATTTTTATTGTTATTTATTGAACTAATCTAAACAAATGTGAGAATTCTATTTCAGCCAAAAATAATTTCCTTAATGAAGCAAAAATAGTAAAACATCTCAGCAAAATACTTGAAAATGAGAAATATTACTTGCGTCGGGAATTTAATGGAGTTTTTTCTTTGCGTGAAATAAATCTTTTTGACGTAAATAATGCAAAACTGAAGATGTGAAGAAAATTCTCGTATGTGAGACAGTAAATAAAGTAATGAAAAAAAGTACTGTTGTATAGTCAACTAAAAAAGGGAGAACACCCCATACAGTTTAATCTCCAAACTATCACAGAGAAAAAAAAATCGGAAATAGCAATACGACTGGAAATTGAGTATTTTTTTTTTTAAATTTATGTTTAAAAAAAAATAAAAAAACATAGGGGTAGTCATTCATACTGAAATTGCACCAAACTACATTTTGACATATTGTTTGTATTTTTCTGTAAATTTTACCTTAAGATACCAAGCGGGGACAAATAGAATAAAAATAATGGATCTAAAAACTGCTTAGCTAGAAAATACACTTTTCATCGGATTATCTTAGGAAATCAACTCTTCTGTTAACATTGAATGATACAAGGACTTATATGCGATTATTTTATGCATACATTATAAGTGCAAATTTAGTAAGGGTTTTAATGTAAAAGCAATGATGCGTCAGCACTTTAAAAAAAGAGATTAAAAAATCCCTGACGGCTCGGCCTACAGGCACAGGTAGATTTCGAAGACGCAGACCGTGGGGCGCCTGTTTGTCAAGAATTGCGGAAGAAATGACCTTTTTGTGATGATGCTGCAGTTGGAACCGCCTACTTCGACACCAAACTTGTTTGCAGGCGGAGCCAGCAAGGATTTTTTTTTTTTTTTTTTTTTTTTTTTTTGCTATAAGAGTTGGTCCTATAAAAAACATGTCAATATAAAAGTTTTAGATAATATTAAGAGGATTTATAATAAATTCAAGCGGATTTGAAATCTTGGGAATTGACGAACTTTTGAATTATTTTCTTCTAAAACCCCCTCCCCCCCCTTAAGGCAATTTTTAATTATATCAAAAATCTGTCATACATAAATTTTAGGCCCTTCTCCTAGAAGTAATAATAACTTCAAACGGATTCGATACGTATCATAATTAAGAAATTATGGGCTTTTTCTGTTTTCACAAAAAGTCCCCCCCCCTCTTTGTTGTTCGACTTTGCCCATTAACGAACTTGACCGAGATTTTATGCCCCTTGATTTTATGTATCAGTTTCGAAAAGATGCGGGAGTTTGAACCGCCTACTTCGAAAAATAATTTGTTTGCAGGCGGAGCCGGCAGGGATTTATTTGTTTTTAATTTTTTTTTTTGCTATAACGGTTGGTCCTATAAAAAACTTGTCAATATAAAAGTTTTAGACAATATTAAGAGGATTTATAATAAATTTAAGCGGATTTGAAATCTTGGGAATTGACGAAGTTATGAATTTTTTTCTTCTAAAACCCCCCTTCCTTCCCCCCCTTAAGGCAATTTTTAATTATATCAAAAATCTGTCATACATAAGTTTTTGGCCCTGTTCCTAGAATTAATAATAACTTTAAACGGATTCGATACGTATCATAATTAAGAAATTATGTTTTTTCTTTCTGTTTTCACAAAAAGCCCCCCATCCCCCCCCTTGGTTCGATTTTGCCCATTAACGAACTTGATCGAGATTTTATGGCCCTTGATTTTATGTATCAGTTTCGAAAAGATGCGGGAGTTGGAACCGCCTACTTCGAAAAATAACTTGTTTGCAGGCGGAGCCGGCAGGGATTTTTTTTTGTTTTTAATTTTGTTTTGCTATAACGGTTGGTCCTATAAAAACTTGTCAATATAAAAGTTTTAGATAATACTAAAAGGATTAATAATAAATTTACGCATATTTGATATCTTGTGAACTGACGAAATTATGATTTTTTTTCTTCTAAACCCCCCCTTTCCCCCCCCCCTTGGGGCCATTTTTAATTATATCAAAAATCTGTCATACATAAATTTTCGGCTCTTTTCCTAGAAGTAATAATAACTTTAAACGGATTCGATACGTATAATAATAAAGAAATTATGAGGGTTTTTCTGTTTTCACAAAAAGCCCCCCATTCCCCCCCCCTTGGTCCGATTTTGCCCATTAACGAACTTGACCGAGATTTTATGACCCTTGATTTTGTGTATCAGTTTGGAAGAGATTTAAGTAGAATTTTTCGAGTTATCGTGGTCAGAAAAAAGTGACATAGATAGATAGATAGATAGATAGATAGATAGATAGATAAAGTTTTGAACTGGGGGTGGTTTTGGGTTCTGGGAGTCATGATCGGCGTAGATCTGCAAAAATTTTTCAAAATTTCCAACTTAGGTGAGAATGTAATAGGTAGTATTTCTTACGAAATCTACCTAAAAATAGCGCTTGAAAATTAGCAGCTGATTTGCAAATAATTTGAAGAAGATGAGATTTGTTTGAATGACATGTTAAAGACAAAGCATTTACTTACTAATACTATAATCAAAATAATGCTATTTGTAACTGTTATTTGCAAATACAAAATTCAAAGAACTGTTTAATAAATGGGAGATTGTTTGATAAATGTTAAAGTGAATTTTAAAGGTTATGTTTATCTTATAGCGATGGATAATAATATATTATTTATATTTACGAAGAAAGTTAGATATGTACGTCATAAGGCAGTAATCATGATTTATTGCAAAAATTTTGCTACTCGGTTCCTTTAAATAATATTTATTCGAGAAACTATTATTAATATTAAACAACTAACAGAAGTTTTATGAAAAGCATTTAGCATCTGTACTAAATAGTTATAATTTATATGATAGCATTATCATTTGCATCCCTAAGTGCGTGATATCGCCCCCTACTCCCTATCCCGTTCCCCAAATATGAATTGTAGCTACTTTGCTGGCGATTTGACGGAAAACTTCTTTGAAGGGCGAATTTTCATAACTTTGGCAATAAGCATACTTTCTGCGCACACTAGTTTTTATTTAAATGAACGAAAATATATGAAAATGCTAAAGGAATGTGGATAGATAGAGACGTATGAATCCAAAAATTTTGAGAACAACAATTTAAAATATAGTGTCTATCCGGTAAATTTTAATTTCAATCCTTTTAAGTGCAGTTAAATACATAAATTTCGAAAATAATATCAATTGAATTATTAAATGTTGTATTTTATTATTAAAAGTAAAATTTTCTAATTCTAGAGAATACAAATAGGAAAATTAAATTAAAAATCGAATTAAAAATAGACATATTAGAGGCATTTTGTGAAAACAAATTACTTTATTAAAAATTAATCCGTCAATAAAATATAACATTGTTGAGCTATATGTTCTCTCCTTAAGGGGGTCAGGGACATTTAAAAAAATATATTTATTGAGTTAAAATTTTGAAATTTTTTGTGATGGTTAACCATATCATCTGTAAACAAAATCACACGATAAAACTTCTCATAACTTAAAAAAAAATAAAATTTAAAATTTATTAAAAAGGTGGGGTAATTTAAAATCGTATATATAGAAATATATAAATTTTATTTTTGATTAAGCATTTTAAAAAATATTAATTAAAAAATATCAAAATATTTAAAGTAAAAACTTTTAAAAAAAGAATGTAACTTTAGAAAAAAAAATCATATTTTCAAAAATAAATATTTTTTTCAAATTTGATGAATCAAAATTAAAGTAAAATAACTGAAAAATACGTGTTCCAAGTTTGAACCATTTATCTTTAGCTGTTTTTGCCCTATAACGATTTAAAGACGAGAATGCGTAAAAGAACCCATCATGCAGAAAAACGCAAAAACGTTTCCATAACAACCACTACTTGAAAGCTAGATTTTTAAAACAAAAAATTAATATATCCTGTTCTATTTAAGATAGAAACACGATTTAAACGTCATTTTAAACTGATAAAAAGAGAGAATTTTTTAATACAATAAAATATTTTTCAAAAATTTGACGATTTTTGTGTTTCGGACCCCCTTAAAGTGGTATATCTATTCAAAATAAATTTTGCTGCTGGTATTAATGAAAAATACATCGAATAACGTTTCATTGAATATTAATTGTTTTCTTCATATAAGATTAAAAAAATAATTTAAATTGATCCTGAAGTGGAGCACTTTTGACACATTTTTAACTTTACTTTAAAAGTATAACAATTTGACACATTGAGACTTAGTGTGTCATTCGACAAATGCTATAGGTGGGAAACTAGTTTAAAATAAAATTATATTCGTGGCGAAAATATGCGATATATTTAGTGTGAAATTTAAACAGTTCAAAGTCAAAGTACTTTCTAAATCTATTGTATTAATGCAGCACCTTTGAACCTTTTTTGTTTCGTGGCACAATGGAAGGTACACTTGAAGGTGCCCTTAGATTATGTACAAATAATAATAATTAAACAAAGAGGAATATACATTTGTTATCTGATTTTGTTGTTAAGAAATTTAATAACAATAACACAATACAGCTCGAATTTACAACAATTTGTAATAAAGAAAATTGCAAATAATAATAATAATAATAATAATAATAATAATAATAATAATAAAACATATCTACATTTGCTTATTTTTTCGTTTATTACAATTTAACACTTAGATAAACTGTAGTATGTTTTGATATCTTGAGTGCTATTGTGGCGTCTTGGTGTCCGTTTCTGCGTGAATGATGCCTATGCTGTAATTTCTTTAAGTTTCGCTAAGTATGTGTGAATCTACGAAGATCTGATTGTCATGGTTATATTTGCAATGATATGATAATTAAGTATCTGTGGTTGTGTAGCTGCTACATATAGTGCAATAGGAGTAGTTTCGAAGGATTTGGAACGCATATCGCTTTAGCTCTTGATATGGCGTATCCTATGCATTCGGAATTTTTTCTCCCCATGTTGAGTATAAGCAGGGTTTCGTATTAGCTGTTTATGGATATAATCTACGGGTTTTAATTATTTTGCTGGCATAGTAACAAGTTAAACTTCGTATTAAGAATAAAGAAGTATTGGAATCCACGGGGTACCATTTTTTACTGGCATAAAGTATTTAAGTGATTTTTTTAGAATCTTGAATAACAAACAATGAGGCTATTTTGATTTGAGTTAAGTGATTTGTATCTTATAAGTTTCTTTTCTGTAAAGGTTTCCCCCATTCAATATTTAGTAGAAATGAGCTTTATTTCCGATCGTCTGTATTTTCAAATCTACTCGCTCCACTGCCACTTCCCCTGTTTATCGTTATAAATAAACTGTTGTGCTTTTGTTAAAATTTGTGTCATAGCCTCATTTTAAGTGAAAAGCCCGGAAATCTCGTCACATAATATATTAGCTTGACACTTTTTTTTTAATTCCAGACATTTCAATTTTTTTTATTTAAAGTTGAATTTGTGGTTGATTATGCGTAAATAGCCTTCCAGAGAATAACGTTTATTACATCACTTTTATTTTAACATTTTTAGAATGTTTTGGAATTTATTCTCGAAAAATAACAATAAGGTGACAATTAATTAATTAAATTTCTTTCGCGGCACACTTCAGCACCTCTCTTAGCACACACTGTGAGGGAGTGGCTTTTTGTGCATACATATACCGTATATAATGTACGAAAGCTCAAACCTAAGTTTCAATATGCCTTATTTTGTATTTTATCACGATAAATCGATTTGTGCCACTGAAAATACCAAAAAATTGCAATTATAATGCTTTCGTCGAGTTTTATTTAAACAGCAATAGATTTGATTTTAATGAGGTTAGTCAGAAAGCATATTATTCTCCCTTGGACTTTCAGTCAATCAAACTGCCAATCAAACTGTCAATCAACTGCCAAAGTCACACCTGAGCGCGGTAATAGCAACGTTTCTCACTCCTCAAATACCCACAGAAGAGGAATGTACCAAAAATTTTGAGAGGTGTAGGTCTTTTTATAATCTTTTTATAATCTTTTTATAATCTTTTTATATCTTTCTGACTGATCTTTTTAAAGAAGTTACTCTATAGAATTGACGACCAAATCCTGAAAAAGAATCTTTGGTATACGTTTGCGCATGTGCAGTTCTAAATTATTTCCTACACCTCTTTGCTACACCAAAAAAATCGTTTTTTTCTTCAGCACTAGTGAGAAGTGGAAGTCATCTGTGACGGACTGAATTTCACCAACTGATAAAGTCAAATAACCAACAAAAAGGGAACAAAACACAACAAAGTAATCAATTGGTGAATGCACAAAGCACACCAGCCAAAGAAAGTGAATAGGGGAAGAAAATAGTGTCTCATCAAGTGAATGCAGCCTCATAGATATATGACGGACTAACGGCCACGGAACAAGCCGTACTCCATTAGCGCAACAAGTTTCTCAAATAACAAATTAACAAGTTTCACAAAATTCAAAAGCGGTGATAAAAACCATTAGGATTCAATGGACTGATCACATTAAGCGTATTCACGAAGGAAAAAAAAAATAAATCAAAACCCCCAGCTATAATGCACGGGTGATTTAAAGTGACATAACCAACAAAAAAGAGTGGGCAACATCAAGAAATGTGACATCAACCAGTAACAAAAGTTATAATGTGACAACTACCAGTAACAAAAGTTACAATGTGACAAAACCCACGATAGTGACATAATAACTAGTGAAATCCTGAAATAAGACCAAGTTTCAAAATGTGACAACCAGCTCTAGCACAAGCTAGAGATATCAGTTTATCAAGAAATAGACAAAACCCAACGAATGATAATAAACAGAAACAACCCACAACAGGGTGTGAGCCACATAAAAACGTCAGAAAACCCTGACAGAGACAAATAAAAATGAAAAGTGAAATTACCACCCCCCCTCCCAAAAAAAAGGCAATAAGCACTACAGCGACAATCCACCATGAGCGTGACAAGCCAACAGAGATGACAAAAATGTAAATCTATGTATGTTAAAGGCACCTGGTGCATGTAAAATCCGTCGTGGGTGCATAGTCCTCCAAGTTCCTTGTGAATTATACCTCTGGGGGTGCCTAGTCATGTGAAGGTCTCGTCAACTGATCAAGGTTCTAAATTACGAGACCAATTACTTTCACTTCCTTAATTTTTGTTTTTTTTTAATCTGCCAATTCAACAAAGTTAATAGAAACCTTGAACCGGCAAACAAAGTGAACTGTAGCAAATCACTAAAGAACAAGCCCTGCAGCGATGCCAACAAAACTATAGTCAGGTGGATCACAGCCATGCTGTGATGATCAGGCAATTTCCACTCTGCTCCCAGGTATTAACTCGTCAAGCTAGGCACTCATGCCGGGCAGATAGGTGCCTGGTTAGCGGTATATAAAAAATTATTCATACAAATGCCTATATCTCATCAAATATACAATATATTGGTTTTTTAATTTCAGTATACTGTTTCTACTGTTCTTGAAGTCAAACATGTGTTTTACTTCCTCGGATTTGAAGAACAATTTGTCAAAAATTTCAGTTGATATTCGGCAATCGTGTAAAAGGCGAAAGCGTCCGGTCACTGCCCTTTAATTTTTGGACAGCAGTGTACATAGAATATTCACTCATGTCGTGAAAATCTGTCGTTTCAGCAAAATGTGCCTGGATAGTTAATTTTTCCCCACCTAATGTTTATTTTAAAGCAGAGAGAACATTTTTCTATATTTTATTTAATTATAACATTTATTTTGGGCTTAAAATTCTTTCAAGAAGTTAGTTAGTTTTTTTTATTGATATTTTTCACTTACACCGTACACATACTATGTATTTATTCTAAAACAAAACATATGTATACACAGAAAGCCATTTAATGCCAGTTAAAATAAGATTAGAGGTATACTTCCAGTTAGAAAATGCTACCATATTAAAAGCCATACACGTCAAAATAGATTTTTTTCTTACACAGTTTAAGATATTTATATATTTAAAAAAAAATCTAGGTAACGGAACTGCGTGTTTTGACTCTATATGAATATAATTTGCATTGCTTCCAAATATATAATTTTGTTTATGTTGTTTATATATTCATGATACCTATTTGTCCTTATAATTTAAAGCAGTATTCAGTAATTTTCTCAAATTAAAAGGTTCCATAAAACAATAACAAAAACAGAACTTAAATGCAATACTTTACGAAATTGATTTTTTTTATTATTTAAAATTCATATGTAAGTACAGAAAATATGCACAATGTGGCAAAAGGAAATAAATTATTCAGCATCTGTATGTCAACGTTTTCCAATATAAAATGAGACGATAACTTTCAATTTATTTAGTAATGAAAATCGATATGCATTACCATTACTGAATATATGTGGAAGACTATAATTTGCTTTTGAAAAAATGTATAAATATTCAATGTGCATTTAAATTCTTACAATGTAATAAATCAGTTATATTTGTTCAATATGTAGTCTAACTATAATTGAATATTGATTCGCTTTTTAAACTGTTTTTATGGTGTCGCTTTTGAAATAAAAATAATCCATAGATAAAATATAACACTTTTTATTTGATAATTCGATAACATAAAGCAAGTTAAAAGAAGTTAAGTAATGAAAAATACATGCATCCAAAATTACACTGTATATGTTCAACGAGATTGTCATACAGTTTAATAGTGATAACATATTCGAGTTCGTAATGTTGAGTTTTTCAACATATGGCATTTAAAAAATTATCTTTAGTACAGCTATTTATATATAATTCTAACAAATGTTTTCATGAATTATGAGAGATTTGAAGAATCAGAAAATAATACGCATTCAGTAATTATTACTAATTCTTGATATATTTACTCGTGATATTCAAAATGTTTGCACTTATTATCATATCTTATTTTTCAATTCCTACTATTAGTTAACACTCTCCCTATATATATTTATATATCTTGTTCAAATTTTCAATAGTTAATAAAATACTTCTTATTCATCCACTCAATTTCAAATACATTTTTTTAAACTTGTAGTGGACGACATTTGATCTTAATACAGTGTTTCAAATATTAATTCATTAATTCAATTTAATTAATTAATTTTAGTTTTATATGGGAGAAAAAATATCAACACGCAGCCGACTTCTTTCAGACATTAGCTCCATTCAAAAGCACTCACTCACAAGTCTTGATAGCGCAGTCGGTTAAGCTCTGAGCTTGTAACCACAAAGTTCCAGGACAGAGCCTTGCTTGGGACGGAACGAGATACTCCCGTACTTGAAAATAAATTTCTCTTATATGAGATATTTAGCAGGATATAAATTTAGGAATAAATACCGTGAGTGGCGAAGCGTGTAGATCGCTAGAAAAAAAATCTTTTTGACCTAAGCAGAAATTGACTTTTTTTTTTTTTTTTTTTTTTTTTTTAATATTACTTGTTCGTACTCCCTTCGCCTATTTGGAACTAAATTTGCAAATGTTATAGGTAAACTATCGATACATTTCACTAGCCATCGCCATCAAGTAAGCAAATAGACAGAGAGACACGCACATACACAGACAAAACCTTTCTTTTATTAATATAATTACTCTACGGTATTTTTCAATCTGATAAATTAATAACGGGATATTTTCGAGATTTTTGTGTCTCAGAAAACCTTAAGTGTTTTCACTTGAATTCTTAAAATAAACTATTAATTCATAAAAAACATTATCATATCATTACATATTATTTCTGCATTCTTTTCAAATAATAATACGGCATGTATGTTAGAGAAAACCTTTCTTCCCTGGAGATATGTTTCTCAGGAAATATTTCCTTATTTACAGATGCTGCCTGTCAAACACAGGCAGGCGATACATAAGTATGGATTTTTCTGAGATGTTTTATATCTCAACAGGAAATAGTAACTTGTTTTAGCAGTTACAATATATTTCTAACACAAAGGAGTTCCTTTATTACATGAAAAATTCACCATTAGTCATATAGGCAGAAAAAAACGTATTAAATATTAACCTCGAGATGCAAATTATTTACACAAATTTTAATCTTAAAAATGTTTATAATTTTCATTTAACAACACACCTTAGGTAAAAATTATTATTGTATGTTGCTATGCTTTTATATTTCTCATAGTGAGATCCTTTTTTTTTTCAATTTTTAGTATGTGTTTTGCATTCCTTTTTCGGTAAATTTTGTAACATTTTCCATGTTTGTTTGGTGTTTATTATAAGTAGGAAATGAAGTTACAGAGTCGCTAATTATTTAGAAAATATAGATTATTTCTTTATTAATTATCGAGTTGGAACATCTAAATGGCATTCGTACAAAATAAATGTAATCCGTCTTTGACAAACTTGTCTATCAATTTCAATTGGTCATTGCTCAGCTGGATTCTGGGGAGTTTTTCATATTTGTTTTAAGGCATTGGAAATGTTGATTTGCATTTTTGAATTAAACAAATGCTTGTACTCTTGTTATGTATTGATAGATTAAAAATTTCATGCCTGAAAAAAATATTTTTCTAATCCTCAATAATCAGTAACGAATGTTACAGTCTTCAAATAAACTTCATTTGAAAGGGGAGTTTTTGTTTAACTAGATGAAGTAAAAACCGGAATTGTGCGATATTTAAAAAGGAAGACATATGTACTCACATCGAAAACAATAGTGCATGTCATGATATCTATACAATTTTTTTGTTAATGTTCTAAGTAGTTGGCAAATATATCGATTACTTTAAGATTTTGTCTTCTCGCAGCAATTCTGAATGTTTTGGTATATGCAGAAAGTAATTTCTCTCTTTCAGTGAGAAATTAAGGAATAAAGAAATTCTAAGGAAAAGAGATAAATTAAGGAATTGTATGTTCAATTTGGCAAAAAAGGTTCCTCGAGATTAGTCTCAACTTGCTTTATTAAAAACTATCCAAAAATTAAAGAAAGACAGGAATATTGTTTTCTTAAAGACTGATAACTCAAGTAAAATAGCCGTTCTCAACAGGTGTGACTATATTAATAAAGTTAAAGTTTGCATTCAAGAGATGGGATGTGAAGCACTTAAAAAAGACTTGAACACATCAATCTTCAGAAAAACACAGGAGTTAGTAAGAAATGGAGTGTGGCCAGATTGTATGAAACATAAAATTAAACTTAATGACACTGGTGTTATCCCGAAGCTCACAGGTCGCTTAAAAGACCATAAACCTGGCCTTTCAATCAGGCCCATCGTAGCTCGTTGATCCGGGCCTGTTTATTTTATCGAACAGGCTTTTGTGATTTTTCTTAAAATTATATTACCCTCTTCAAGCTATGTGGTAAACTCTACAGCGGAATTTTTGGAAAAGGAAAGGGCTTACCCTATCAATGATCACACTATTTTTGCTAGCCTGGACATTGTGTCGTTATACCCCTCACTTGACATGAGTGAAATTATTCAAGATATTGGTACAATTATTGATAATCATATGCAATTAAAAGATGGCATGAAAACTTCACTTAAAGCGGGTTTAAATCTCATTGTACAGAGTAATGTGTTTATCTTCAATAACGAATGTTATAAACGACCCAGGGGAGCCCCTATGGGGTCTCCGATTTCAGGTTTATTCTCAGAATTTAAATTAAGACCAATGGAGAAAGTCTTATTCAACACTTTTGATGAGAAACCAGCATTTTGGTTACGTTACGTTGATGATGTTTTCATTACGTGGGATCTTAGCCGTTTTACCCTGGATAATTTTCTTGTAAATATTAACAACCTGGATCGTAACATTAAATTTACATTACAAATTGAAAAAGACGTTTGCTTGCCCTTCCTGGATGTACTTTTGGATCATAATAACAAAGTGCTGGGCCACAATGTTTATAGAAAGTCCATGAAAGAGAATACCATCATCCCTTTCAACGCTAACTTACCGTTCCAATACAAGATTGCTGCTTTTAAATCATTTATACAGAGGGCCTTTTTAGTATGTTCTGACGCAAATTTGCAACAAGAACTCAATTTCATAAAACAGATTGCCATAGATCACGGATTTCCTATTAAATATATTTTTAAGATAATTCATATGTATTATAAACCACCCCCCCCCCCTCTCACAGTTTTCCAAATAACCAACAAAGTCCAACTTTCGTAAGTTTCGGTATATCCCTGTTTTATTTGAAAAATTAAGGAAAATTGTTCGAGGATTCAATATTCAGCTACTTGCTATTCCTCCCCCTTACCTTATTGATCAATTAAACATCAACCTTGATCCAACACCTAGGGACCATCGCCCCGGAGTTTATGAAATTCCTATCAATTTAGAAAATAATGATCGTAAATTCTACATTGGTGTCACGAAAAGAAAATTTATTGAGCGCTTAAAAGAGCATAATAGTGACATCATACACTACCGAGAGGCAACAGCTCTTTCTAGGTTTTACTTCAATAATCCTGGCTGCTCTATAGACTTTGTAAATGAAAGAATTATTATTCCTTGTGAATATAACATGGAGGGTTTTCTTAAAGAAGCGATCGAAATATTATTACGTGAAAGTGATGTGTGCAATGACAACGTTTCTTCTTTTATTCCTAAACTTTGGTTAAACATTTTGAAGTAACGACACATCACTGGATTTTTTATAAAATTTATATTTTTATGCCTTCTGTGAAAGTACAACTATATATTTTTAAACTGTAATGGGGAAAATGCACGTTTTTCAATTTAACTTGCATCTGATAGAGTGTAAAAATACGAACATTTTGATACCATTTTTACATATATTTGAAACTTGTATAATTCATTAAATTAACTTTTAAAACGCAGTTTTTGCCGTGGTGGGAAAAAGCCACGTCACGTGACGAGAGCTGTTCTGACGTCACTACAACAAACCCTCGCTGTATTTCTCCCTGTTATTTCCTATGGGGGCGGCTTGCTTTACGTTGGACGATTTCTTTCTTTTCTTAAAAATGATTAGTATAAAAAATTAAAAGTATTGTAAATTGCTGTAATGAATAAATAATACTGTGAATTCCAGGTGATATTTTTATTCATCGCGTTTCTAAGAATTTTCATTTCCAGATCTCGATGTAGAAATAAAGTATTAGTACAAGTTTACTCGTACTACAATATTGTATTTTATAGAATAAGGTATACTTATATATATATTGCACAATATAAAATAAACTGGTACAAATAGGATTTATTTCATTAGGGAGGGTGGAGTCAACTTATAAAAGGGTTTTTGTATTTCTATTTTATACTTAAATTATGAATTTTGCTTGGTTCCACTATATGTTTTATCTCTTTAATTGCTAAATAAACTGTTTTGAATCTTTGAAAACAGCTAAAGTTATTAGAAAGAGCGAAATGTGCTAAGATAGCTTTAAGACAGGCTTACAGAATTTTTATATAAATATACACGAGAAAAGTTTAATAATTTTTCACAAAAATTTTCCAGGGACCTATCCAGACTTTTCTCACAGGGTTCTTTTTTTGTGAAATAGTGAAAAGTATTTCATATTTGTGAAAAAACTAATTATAATTTTGTGAATTTGAAATAACTGTTATATTCAGTTTCTTGTTTATGAATTATTGACAAGATTCTTTATATATGTAAAAGCTACATAAATAGATTCTTTGACGGCTTTAGTTGTTTTGTGTCAGGTCAGATTTTTCTTTTAAATAATTAAATTTGTAAAAGGTTTAGTTTGGAGATGAAAAAAATTGTGAAAGGCCTATTTTTAAGACAGAAAATTTTGTGAAGGGTCTTGTTTTAAGGTGGGATGTATTGTGAAGGTTCCTGTTTTAATATGAAAAATTTTGTGAAGGGCCTTTTAAAGAACTCAATTTCTTCCTAAACAGATCTCTGGACTACACTATACACAGGCAAAACAATCAAGCAATAATTTTAAATACTGTCAGTTTTGTGAAAATTTCAAAATGTGTGATTGAAGGTTTTATGCTTTATAGAACTATGCAGATTAGAGATGATGTTTAGTTTAAAAGTTGTCTGTTTTATTTTTGTTATAAATTAACAATATTTCCACGGAAATTTAAAAGGCCAAAAGAAAACTATTATGCAGAAATATAAGAATTCTAAATGTATTTGAAGCAATGTTATGTATATTTTAAATTATATTGTTGTTATTAACATTTTAAACATTAAAAGAATGGTAGTATGTTTGAATTTTCGTTCATTATCTATAAATGTTTTCTTTATTCTTTGGTTCTATGTTAAATTTTCGTTGCTAAATTAATATATAATCCATACCTTCCAAATAATAAAAAAAATAATCATGCAAATTCATGTCTTACCTGTGAATTGAATTTAAAAAACATTGTGATATTATAGCATAATATCTCTCAACATAATGCCCTGCTCTTATGATACTAATGCATTGTTCAAACAAAGAATAAACCTTGAATTATAATATTTCTTGATTTCTTTATATGTCACTATAAAAAGTTTACGTGTAATGACATGGCTGTTTTCAAAAGTGAAAAGAGTGGGCTCTACTTCAACAACATATTCAAATTCTCAGCACATCTCGCTCTGTTTTTAAAAAGCTTTGTGCAGTATAATGCTTATTTTCAAAATTAAGATACTGCTTTCTTTAACAAGATTTTCAAATATTTTCATTATTTTTATTTTTTACGAAAGTTAGAACATTGAGGAAAATAAAGATATAAAATTTTTAGAACCGGATAAATCTATAAATAGGACATTCTGAGAAACTATATTTCAAACAAACAAAAAGTACTGCATCCATTCAAAAATTTTACGTAAGTTAATAATAATAAAACGATAATTAAATTATTTTTACACTTTTCTATATTAATTGAATTATGATTATACGTTAAGAAATCAATTTAGCAATCCTAAAAAGATAGTTTAAATAATGCTTTTTTGTTATTTCCTCTTTCCATACCTTAAAACAGAAAAAAGCAAAGATTATGCATTTATTATAATAAATTTATTAGCTCTTATTTTCTACCAAGCGTTAAAAAAAAAAAAAGAAAAAAAAAAGCGGTGAATTTTCCCATTAAGCTTCGGTGGCCACGCCAAATTATAGTATTATATTGGACATTTTTTGAAAATTCACGAATTCCAATCATAAAAGGAGGCGTGATTATCAAAATAAACATTGGATGCTTATAAAAGATGTGTATTTAAAAAATATATTTAATTTAATACTTATTTTTAAGTAAGTGCATAAAAAGAGAAAATAAAAGACAATAGTGATAAATTCACTCACGTATGTTGCAGTAATTTTTTTTTCTGAAGAGTGAATACACAATTATTATTGTCAGTATTTAATTAAAATTTTTATTCAATAAATCAGTATTAAATAAAGCATTTTTTTTTCCTGCATTGTTGTTCAAAATTTCGTTTTCTCATTATTAATTTGAGTACATTTTTTACCCGTAATATAACCTGCATAACACGAAATTATATTCATATTAAAACGAATTATTAAGCATTAAAATGAATTAAGAAAATAATGCATTTCAAGAACTATATAAATGCGATTTTACTTACGATTTCTTTTGTAATAAAAGTATCATTCTTATTTCGTTTAAATAAATCAGAGTAAGTGAACAATATACGTGCCTTTTAGCTTTAGCTTCCTGTATTTTTACCCACATGAAATGCAGTTTTTCTGTCCTAAAAGCAAATTTGAATTAAAAAAATAAAATACTATTTCCGAAAGACATAATTTTGTATTTTTCGAATCCGACCAACTTCGACGTTTTTCTAAATGAAAATTAATGCAAATGTATAAATTAATAGAGCATTATATTTAGATATGATAAAATAATCTTTTGACTTTAATTTTTATTTTAGTTTTTGTGTAAACGAGTCTTTAAAAGATGTCTGTAGTACATAGAAAGCAATATAAAACGGCCTGCGTGCACTCGGCTCTAAGCAGAATTCCCCGTTTCATGTGTAGTGACGTCAAACCAATCCCGTCGCGTTTTCCGATCACGTGGTTTTGTTTTGCTTTTAACGAAGTTTAAAACTCCATTAACTACATAGTTTAAGTTATTTTTACGATTCTGAGTTAAGTTTTGAGGTATGTAAAGTTGTCTTCATCAATTAAACATAAAATAATACATAATCTAAAGTGAGTGCAACTTCCCCATTTCATGCTATTATTTCGTGATCCTGTAGAGTTCCTCTGTAACTCGGATTTTTCTAGTAGGTTGCGCCACTACACAGCCTATGATTTGAATTTGCTCATGTCATAAGCATGAGTCAGTTATGTAAATATCTCAAGATGGAAGCATTTCGTTTATAAGTGTAATCGTTACTTAACATCATATTCTGAAGATGGTCATAGAAGTTGACCGAAACGTCAATTTGATGTAATTTTAAAGTATAATTTTACATAAAATTTTTCATACACCATTCAGCAAAATCGTGTGGTGTACTATGCACAATATTTTTATACAGTAATATTTCCATTTTCTAAAAAAAAAAACTATTTTTTTAACGTTTATTAATTTCACATTCTGCTATAACTGCTTATCCATTCTGTAATTTAATATTTTCTATGTTTCCAAAATTAAAGGTAATACACTTAAGACTTCAGTCGTCATCCAGTGTCCGATCTTTTTTTTCCATAGTTTAAAATATGGAAGTAATAATTCGAAATTAATTGATGACACTAACAAAATTAGAATCATCCTTGTCTTTAAAGGATGGATAAAAGAGTACTTAATATTAAAACTTCGTTAATTTTTTAAAATGTATGTATAAATAAATAATGAACATAATTCATTAAAAGTGCTTTAATTCCCAAGAACAACTTCATTTTACTTTTTAAGATAATTCAATCTCAACTTGCTTTAGACGCCTTTCTTCACTATGTAAAAAAGAAAAATGGACTCGTTTTATTTAAATTTTAATTCGCATATAATTAAAATTTTCACGATTTTAATTAATTCCATCATTCAAGTTGTATTAGAATTAAGAATAAAAATAAATTAGCTATTATGGGTCTTTAATTAATTAAGAAAAATTTAAGTTAAAATTCATTCTCTTGACTGAATATTACGTTTATTTTATAATCAAACTCGTCAGTCGTAATAGACGATTACACAAAAGATCCGACTGAGATTTAATTGAATAAAAATTCCTTATGTTTACACTTTTAACTTGTTTAATTTGAATACACAACCTTTGATAATGGAAAGAAAAAATTTTCAAATTCTATATATTTAATATAAGGCGAAATTATTAGTAAAATTTAAAATATACGCATACGTCGCATATTTATTTCAAAAAGATATAGCTAAAAATGCATGAGTTTTAAAATAAGTGAATAACCAAAGTATATTACCCCCAATCTCAAAAAATCGCATATTACATAAAAAATAAATAAATGCAGAAATGTTTTTCGTTTTACCCATAACCATTGCAAAGTACCATATAATCTGAGCGCGTATAGTGTTGCTTTTGTTTTTTCATAGAATTGTCGCCTTTTTAAACCGCAGAAAGTATTTCAAATTCCCTGATAAATAAGGTATTACGAATTGTGTAATTTAAACATTATGTAGAATTTTTTTTAAATCTTAAATAGTGCTGGCTACGTTTAATCTCCAAGAAGTGTACACACCTTGTATTTACATATACCTTAAAAATCAATACCAACTGTTTTAATATCTAAATAAATAAAATATTTTAAAACTGAAGTAAAAATATTATTTATCTTTCATTAAGACGTTTACATTACTTTTTTTGTTTAAACTAATTTTAAAATATTAGAAAATATAGGATGTGTTGTACTCTGATGTATTTGTTTCATATATATTTTAAAAATGAATGTCAATCCACATATTTTAATGTAAATTAACTGTACTGATTAAAAAAATGTGTTAAAAGGATTTAATGTTTTAGGAAAATACAGAAATACGTAATAATTTCAAAGTTCTACAAAATATAAATATGTAAATTATCTTAAGACAACTAAAATTTATTAGTAATATAAAAATTTACAAACGTGTAATTGTTGTGAAAATAGTTTTATTCTACTACTTTCAAAAATAGGGTTGGTTGGGTTGGGTTGATTATTGACGGCCAATTATCTACACATGGGATATAGGCCCGGGGGGAGTGCCCTTCGTGGGGGTCTTTCTAAGGGAACCTAACCCGTATTTACGCATGGATAAATCCACGGCTCGAAGAAAACCACGAAAACTCCGAACGATTAGGCCGACTTTCAAAAATAGAGTTTTTACATTTGTAATTTTTTTTTGTATTATGTATGTATGCAGTAAGATTTTTGGGAGGACATTTTTTGAGTATATTACTTTTATCATATTTTTAACGGGACTAACTAAACTAGCAAATAATAGAAAGTTACCTTCAGTCAATTGAATAATAATACATTTACATACAATTTAAGTAAAGAGTTTAACCATTTTTTTACGCTAAAACTCTCAAGAAAGGAAAACTTGTATTTTAAAAGATTTTATTTGATATTTAATTTTGCCTTTATTTTGAGATTGAAATAAAACTTCATTTCACATTTACAAAAAACATTTATATTTATTATTTAAAGTAGTAGGATAATATAGGAATGATGATGTATAGAGTTTCAAATAAATTCTCTATTCAGGGCCTGATTAAAATATGTGCCAAATGGGCCGTGACCCTGGTGCACCTGCTCTTCTGAACCCTGAAATTCTGGATACAATTTTCGCAAAGCTGATATTTTATGCTGAATTTGACTTTGTACTGATAATCACCAATAGCTTGTATAGTTAAAGTAAAATAATATAAGAAAAAATGTATATCTGTCTAGAAATGTATTTATATACTTATATATGTATTCTCAGAAATGTATAATCTTTTCCATGTTATTCTCCATCCTACCGAAACATATATATATATTGATGAAAAAATACTATTTCCAATTGTGATCTATTTACATTAAAATATTCAAAATACACACTGAAAATTGGTTTTAGTTCATGTCAGAAAGTCAATACAAAAAGAAACAAGGACGAAAAATCATGCAACATGCATAAATTATGAAACATTTCCCAACACTGACAGAATATTGTTAAAAATATCCTTTGCTTTATATATATAATGAAAGGAGATATCTAAATAGCAAAAAAAAACAAACACATAATTCAGTAAAAATCTATTTTCAGCAATTGTAATGTGTGCTGATAATGTGTGTGAATTTCTTCGTGTAGACCTGTATGAAATGTACATAATTTATACACACCACCTAAAATGTTTACTTAGTACACCCAAATTTAAATTAGTTTCAAAATGCATGCCACAGCGGTAAACGTTCCAGCTATTATCAATCTTAGTCAGGCCTGTAATCGAAACATGACTCTCTGTAAACGAATGATAAATGCTATGCATTCCATAATCTACAGAAAACATCTTGAAGTGCATCTTAGTTATCTTACTTAATTTTATCACGTTTGAAGTATCATAACATCAGTAAAATACACCGCAAATGATTTTCCGCCATAGATCAGAATGAAACGAAAATTGTTTGTGCGTCTCTGTAAACGAACTATAATGTTACATATTTTTACTCCTGCGAATGTATATTATATTTCATCTCAGCCATGCAATCAATCTCATTATGTTGGAATATCGTAACATCAATAAATTGCAGCACAAATGATTTTTCCCCACAGACCATAATGTAAAGGACTTCTTTTGTGCCTCCTTGTAGAAGAACTATAACTGCTACACACTTCATTTTCAATACAGAACGCCCTATAATAACCTCAATAATATAAACACATCATGGCAATTCAAGTATATTTACGAGAATTAGAGTACAGACAGACAGACGACAGGCTGGCTGACAGTCAAACCGAATGCATAAACATGTTTCATCTATGTTGGGAAGTGTTAAAAATTGTCGAATTTAAAAATAAAGTACACATTTTGTTATCACAGCATCACAGTGCTAACTGAACTTTCGATCAGAATTGCACCCTGCAGATAATGTGGTAGATATCTCGAGAATTAGAGTGCGGACAAACAGACAAACCGAATACATAAACACTCCTCACCTATGTTGGGAAGTGTTAACAAAATACAGCACTTGGTCACATTTAAAAACAAAGTACACATCTTGTTATCACGGCATCACAGTGCTAACTGAACTTTTGATCAGAATTTCAGCCGGTCATATGAGTGCTCTCAGCATATTGTGCGTATTTCCCTTTAGGTTTGTTTACGAAACATACCAGGGAAAAAAGCAGTGGTGATGTTTACAAAAAACATAATTCATGGAATTCAAAATAAAGAAACTAAGTAAGGCTTTCTGCAAATTTGTTGATTTTTTTCAAAGGAGAACATCAAAATGAGTTTTATATGTTTAACAGTTTGATTACAGGCCAGGACTTACGGCTATTTTTATATTCAATCGTATCACAATTTAAGAAAAAATTATATTGTGGTAGATATCTTTTGAAAATATCCTAGTATAAGTATGGGTATCCTAAAATGGACTGACTGATTTTAAAATTCAATAACTTCCAAACGGTGACATATATTTAAAATATTCTTACGGGAGAGTAATGCATGATGCCAGGAGTTTTTTTTTACTACGATTCCTGATTTTAGTTCAAATTGCCAGAAATAGAGGGCGCTGTGAGCACTATACCCCCAAATCGAGGCAGAAACATCAATCACCCAGCATGGATGCAAAGGAAGGAGGTTAATTACATGGAGTGGGTCTCATGCACCAATAAAACCTTATTCAGAATCGGACCGTGAGAACAAGATTGTATTAGCGAATGAGACCCACTCCATGTATTTAACCGTCTTCCTTCGCATCAATGCTGGGTGTTTTTACTTTTTGCCTCGATTGCACGCCTATTGATCGCAGCGCCATCTATTGCTAGTAATTCGTTTAATAAAATCAGGAATCGCAGTAATAAAACTCCTGATATCATACATTACTCTCCTGCAAGAATTTTTTAAATATATGGTACCGTTTGGAAGTAATTGAATTTTAAAATCAGTCAGTTCCTTTTAGGCCACCCGGTATATGACAAAAAAATTTTTTTCGAAAAATTGTACAAATATTAAACAAAAAAGTTGCTGGGACGTACGGTGTCCCAACCTCATAATCAAAGGTTAAACTCTTTATATCTCCCTGCTTTTTTCTCTATATAGTGACAGTTTTAAAATGAAAGAAAAATCATATAAATAAGCTTTTTCAATACTGACACATAAAAAACCGCAGCATATTAATTAAATACAATTAACAAAGGGATTGTAATTTAAAATTTTTGACTTTTTGTTCAGTTGTTTAATTTTTATTGCGGTTTCATCATAATTCGCGAATACCTGGTCATTCTATCCATAATTCAAATCGACATCGACAACTACAGTAATTTAACAAGACATTAATTTTGATTATACAAAATTACTTCACAGATTTTTACAGCATATTTATTTGTGTAGGAATTTTGTTTATGTTTTATACTGTTTCTTGTATCATGAAATAATTTTCTTTTGATGTTAACTATATCATCTTAATTATTCTGCTTTAAAAATTTAATATTCACATGATGAATTAATATATAATATTATATCAAATACGCTAACAATATAGAGAATATGAATTTTAATAACAAAGTATAATTAACTTATGCACTGATGTATTTGCTAATACGTGAAATATTAAACAAGATAAAAAGATTTGAATTTTACATACATAGAGGATCTCACTAATTTCTTACTTTTTATTCATAAAATATTTTATGCTCATCAGTTATTCTCGACTATTCTAATTAGCTAAAAATGACATTAGAAACGAACTTCATTGAATTAAAAAAATTCATAGTAAATTATATGACAGAGGTAGCTTATCAAATAAATTTATTTCTTGAACGAAGATTTATTTTGCAGCTTCGTTTTAAGTTTCTTTAATCTTAACTTTTTTGAATGATTTTGATCATCCTCTAAAGATAACTGGATTGATATTGAAAAGTCGTCTGTTAAAGTTTCCACGAATTTAAGACATTTCATCATTGGAGATTTATTATAAGTAAGAATACAATTTAATTAGTAAATAGTTAACGTATAAATTCAATTTAGGTGTGATTTTTTGTTGAACGATGATTACATTTATATTCCAGTCTCATTTTTGAGAACAGACTATCAAATCTAAGGATCAGTCTGGAATGTTATTGAATAAAGTAGTATTTTTCTTGCATTTTTAACTACTTTAAATTGATTAAATACATGTGTAAATTAAATCAAGGCTTAGTAATGTATTTTTTTCAGTAGTACAAATAAATTTCAATAGTACGTTCAATAAAATATTTTACGCTCATCAATTATTCTTCACTATTGTAATTAGCTAAAAAGGACATAAGAAACGAACTTCATTGAATAAAAAAAATGCATAGTAAATTATATGACAGGGGTAATTTATCAAATAAATTTATTTCTTGAGCGAAGATTTATTTTGCAGCTTCATTTTAAGTTCCTCTTAAGTTAATCTTAACTTTTTAAAACTATTTTAATCATGTTCTAAAGATAACTTAACTGATATTGAAAAGCTGTCTGTTAAAGTTTCCACGAATTTAAGACATTTCATCATTGAAGATTCATTTCAAATAAGAATAGAATTTAATTACCAAAAAGCGTAAAAATTCAATTTAGGTGCGATTGTTTGTTGAACGATGATTACATTTATATTCCAGTCTGACTCTTCAGAGCAGACGATTAAATCTAAAGATCTGTCTGGAATGTTATTGGATAAAGTAGTGTTTTTCTTGTATTTTTAACTACTTTAAATTAATTAAATACATTTGTAAATTAAATTAAGGCTTAGTAATGTATTTTTTCAATAGTTCTTTTGTTCATGAAAAAATTAAAAAATCAATCGTCTGACATTATGTTAGATTCAATCTTCAGAAACGAATGAAATCACGTCATATTATTGAATTACGTTAATCTTTTAGCTAAGTAAGCATATTTATAAATCATTTTGATACGTAGTGATATTTAAATTATAAATAGTTTAATTTTCCGAGTACTAATCAATTTTTCGTACTAGTCTGCCTAGGAAAACAGATTAAATGTTTTAAGTTCTAATTTAATTAAATTATAATAAAATTACGGGAAATCTGGTTAAAAGGAAATACTGACTTAAGGAATATTTAAAATAATTTCACCATTTGTTAACAGTTACAGTCCTTAAATATAGGTGTAAACCTAAATTTACTTAATAAATTTATTTCCACTATTTTTAAACACTTTTCAGCATCATTTGAAAAGTTTTTATGACTTCGGATTCGTCCGACTGTCCTTGCTCTAAATCTCGTAAATATACGCGTATTGCCTTGTAATTTTTATACGTTATCAATCTTTACTATAGCACGATATTTACTATAGCTTATTAGCATAGTATAACCTTTGCTATAGCATGTTATATATTATAGTACAACCTTTACTATATACCTTTACTATAGCATTCCAGTAGCACAATCGCTACTGGAATGAAGTGTGTAACATTTATAGTTCGTTTACAGGGACACTCAAAAGTATTTTGTTACACTACTGTCAATGGGAAAAAATGGTTTCAAGTGCATTTTAATCATGTTACACCATTTCAAATATAATGAAATTGATATATATTACTAAGATTTAATATAAGATACTTCATGTAGATAATGATGTATGTAGCATTTATCATTCATTTACAGGAACACACAAAGGTTTTCGGATACAGTACGGTATCCGCAGTACTTTATATCTGCAATAACTGCTGGTAGTGCATTTTTTGTTATGGTATGCGTTTTTATGTTTAATGAAATTTTTACATACTACATGGTGTATATAATGCTATGGATTATATACAGGGCTACACAAAATAATTCATAAGTATTACAGGGTATGGAAGTGAATTGCGTAAAGTTGGCGTTTCAATAGCTTATGCATTTTCAAGCTGTACTATATTTATTATATTAAGTGTTTGTAGAATATAAGTAAAATAATATACAGGGAATGCAAAGAACTGGATACATGACTGCCTATGCATGATAATTTCTGGAAGTGTGGTTTCAGTAGTTTTAGCATGAATTAAATTTTAGCTTAATATGAGTCGTGTATGAAAATCTATAGCTAATATACAGGGCTGTACAAAAGAATTGAAGTATGTTTCCGTCTGTTGGTAGAAATTGTTGAAGTTGAATTTTCAAACTATTATGCATTTTCTTACTAAACTAAATTTTAGCATACTATGTCGAACATATACAAATCTATAGATTAAATACAGGACTGCACAAAAAATGGAGTAGTTTTCAGGCTACAGGCGGTAATTGCTTGAATCTTGTTTTCAAATGTGTTATGCGTTTTCTAAATGTTTACTTAGGTATCTTATTTACCTTATAAAACAGAGGAGCTTTGTTAAAGTCTTCTGGAGGTGTTGGAAAGTGTTTCATAATCTATTCTTGACACATGATTTTTATTTCTTGTTATTTATAAGACATGTTCTTTCTTTAAAACTAGACCAATGCGTTTCAAAATTTTATGCCTCGCGAACTACTTGAAGCCCAACATACAATTGGCGTGCGCTCTGTTTTTTAACACTTTCCAACATAGATAAAAGGCGTTTATGGCTTCGGTTTACCTTGCCGCCAGTCCGTGCTCTAAGTCTTGTAAATTTACTCGGATTGCCCTAAAAGTATTATATGTCCTTGACGTTTAACATAGCACAGTCACTATTGAAAATTAAGTGTGTAGCATTTATAGTTTGTGTACAATGTCAGTGAAAAGTATTCCATTACATAACGGACAACGGGAAAAACCGTTTCAAGTGCATTTTGACGGTGTTACACCATTTCAATCATAATGAAATTGATATGCATTTATGAAGTGTACTAAAACAATCTTTCTGTAGAATATTGGGTGCAATGCATTTATTTTTCATTTCCACACAAACGAATTCATGTTACACAATATTCTGAGGGAAAAATCGTTTACAGTATATTTTAATGATGTTACACTATTTAAAACAAAATGAAATTTATATACATTACTAGGGTGCACTATATGTTGCTAACTGATACGTATGATGAACATTGTATTTATAGTGCATTGCAGAGTGGACAGAAGTGCCCACCAGCACACCCTACGGTAATATAATAAACTAACACTCTTTGATAGTTTTAAAAGCTTGTTATCCATACTTTCTTCCTGTTAGAGTGTCACTTTTTTACCCACTAATATAAAATGAATTATTACATTGTTACTGATAATAAATATTTTACTAGTAGATACTTGATTAAAAAAGCAATAAATGTTTTTAAATATATGTAACTTTAATATCTATCTCTTTTATTTTTTAACATATGCAATCTCCGATGAGTTGTAATAAATTATTCATATTTACGTTGATGGACAATCTTCATAAACGTGTCTAAGAAGCGATTTTCTTCTAAGAAATTGTCGTCATGATTAACAAAAATATATTTCTGCATTCATAGCCCTGATTTAAAATAATAATAACGTCTCATTCAAAAGAATGAACGCATTTTAATTTATAAATTTGAAATAATTGACTCTGATTTCGATAAAATGAGATCACTGTCACTGATATTTCATTCCACTGGTACTGAGATTAAAGCCTTGAAGAATGTTTTTTAATGCTGCGATAGACTTTATCCATGTCACGTCAGCTGCGGATATATAGAAATAAAAACCACTATAAGCGAAGTATATTTCAATTCTGCTTCCTTGATGGCCAATAAATAGTCTTTTCTTGAAAGTATATATCCGCAGAGGCATGGCTATTGCCGTTCGTGGGTACTGCCAATTGGATCAAACGGTTGTTCTTTCACTATTTACATTTACAAAGTCTTGAAACAGGTCCATCCTGACACCAGTATTTCGTCCAAGGCTATGTCTATCATGAAATATTTTGTGAACGACATTTTCCAAAGAACTGCCGCCGAATCTTTCCGCTGGACTCACTACAACAAGAGATCCATCATCACATGTCGAGAAATTCAAACAGCAGTTCGACTTCTGTTGCTCGGTGAATTGACAAAACACGCCGTCTCCGAAGCACCAAGGAGGTAACCAAATACACCAGCTCGAAATTCAGAAGAAAGTACACATTTTAATTTATAAATTGGAAATAATTGACTCTGATTTCAATAAAATGATATCATTGTCACTGATATTTCACTCCACTGGTATTGAGATTAATGCCTCGAAGAATGTTTTTAAATGCTTGGATGGACTTTATCCATGTAACGTCGGGTGTATATAAATAAACAACAATAAGGGCGAAGGATATTTCAATTCTCCTTCTCTGATGGCCAATAAATAGTATTTTCTTGAAAGAATATATCCGCAGAGGCATAGCTGTTGCCGTTCAGGGATTGGATCAAACTGATGTACATTTTCAGATTTTACATTGAATTTTTTTATCGGTGTAAATTGTATCACGTTTAAAAGAGAACATGTACTTCGATTCCTAAAGAGAAACATTTTGTAACAATTGCGTCATTGTGAGTTGATGTTCTATTATTTTTAATCTGTTTTGACGTTAAAACCAATGAAATGGAGAAAGGTTTGTATTATAAAATGTACAGGAAACCTCAGTTCTACGATTCTAATTTCTCAAATTCTGCACCAAATCAGACATAACATCGACTATTTGATAAACTGAGCCTCAAAAATTTTCTAGTTAATATTCTATCAAAATCAATGCTGCAGTTTTCGCATGATACGCTAACAAAGACTTGCAGATTTATATAATTCTACGATAATATAAATATATAAATAATAATATAAATTTTGCTCTCCGTAAAACAGTCATTTCATAACACAGATAATTTTAAAGTATAAAAAAATATCTCATGGTATAAAAAATATTTCTTCAGTCTGCGTATAATCTAGTTGCAGTAAGAGATTGGCACGTATGCTAATATTTAAGCAGCGAAAAGTTTGACACAAGACTGCCTTCAAGTGTGAATCAATATAAAAAATGATGAAAAAGTCACAGATTTCCATGTATAATATTTAAAAAATTTGCTTTTATGTATTGATGTTTTTAATATTTTAATTTCGTGTGTTATTTAATTATTTATTATGAGCAAATTAAATAAATACTTCGCTACACTATTAGGTAGTTTTCAATACAAAAAGCTACCTATTGCAGCCGTTCGGAGGAAAGCAATTCCAAAAAATTTTGATATATTTTCACCTATCATGACCCCCAGACCTCCACACCACCATATATATATATATATATGGTCCCATATATATATATCCTGCATATATATATATATATATATATATATATACATATCTGACATATGCCATGCTGTAACTCTCATCTTTATGCACCAATTCGGATGTGACTGAGTATGTGTATAGTACATACCGAGTTCTCGACCGTGTGCGTTGGCCAGCTTCATCCACCATCTTGTTTCAAAATGGCGGCTAGTTAAGATTTTTTTAATTTTTAAAAATTCAAAAAGATGTACAAAAAAAAATTACAAAAATATTGTTTCCCTTAAGTGTTAGAACGTAATACAAGGATTCTAGAACATTTTTTTTTTTGTTTTGGCTATATCTTAAAAAATGGCTGAGATATGGCAGTTTGAAATTCTAGGGTGGTAGAGATTTTGAAACAATCTGACATTTGTTATGCTGTAACTCTCGTATTTATGAACCGATAGGAATGAGACTGATCATGTGTGCAGAACATACAAAGGTCTCGACCGAGTTCGTTGTCAAACTTCATGCGCCATCTTGTTTCAAAATGGCAACAAGTTAAATTTTTGATTTTTTTTTTTAAATTCACAAAAATGTATCAAAAATTATAAATTGAAAAAATTGTTATGTTAAATGCTAGATCGTGATGCAAGGATTCTGGAAATTTTTTTGTGTTTGCTATATCTTAAAAAATGGTTGAGATATGGCAGTTTGAAATTATAGGGTGGCTGAGATTTTGAAACAATCTGATATTTGTTATGCTGTAACTCTCGTATTTATGAACCGATATGAATGTGACTGATCATGTGTACAGAACATACCAAGATCTCGACCGAGTTCGTTTGCCAGCTTCATCAGCCATTTTGTTACAAAGTAGCGGCCAGTTAAATTTTTTAAAATTTTTAAAAATTCAAAAACATATCTGAAACTGTTATAAATTGAACAAATTGTTTCTGTTAAGTGTTAGAACGTGATACAAGGATTCAGGAACATTTTTTGTTTTTGCTATATCTTAAAAAATGGAAGAGATATGGCAGTTTGAAATTCTAGGTTGGCTGACATTTTGAAACAATCTGAATTTTGTTATGCTGTAACTCTCATGCAGAAATGCGCATTTAAATTCAGTACTAACGGAAACTGGGATTGAATCTTCTATAATCGAGTCTCCAAGCAATTTAGCTTCGGGTGTTTGAGTAAAATAAGTTCAATTTTTAAAAACATGGACTATGAAAGCTACCTTTTCCTCCCGGTACAGGCTGGAAGGACGTTTTTTTCGTTTTATTTGTACAAAAGTGTGAATTATTTTTTTTCTCACTTTAATATGAAAAAAAGATTAAATTTTAAAATTAACTGCAGCATTTTATACAGTAATTTCATCTTGCAAATGCTTTAACAGGTTTTTTTTACGAGTACCTTTCCTATGGCGGGTACATTCTGTATGTAACTAATCTTGCTAAAATATTCAAACAAAAAATGCACTCTACTGTTGCTGTAATATCCATTTGCAAAGCGGAGATCTTTTGCCGGAAAAGATGAATAAAATCCAACAAATCCTTATGTTTGTAATGCAAAATCGTGGAATAGAAGTAGTTCGCGAGAAAAATGTCAATGTTAACGCTGACTGGTATTTTCTGTGAAGACTAGTATTTCTTTATTGTAGTCCGTGTTTTCAAATTTTACTTGTACTAAAATAAAGTAAATAGGATGTTTTGTATTCAGAAAAATTGTATAGAGCCCTAGATTTTTTTAAAAAGCTTCCAGCATTAGATTCGTTTTTAAATAAAATTGTTATATTATTGGATTTTATTTTGTGGAAATGGATAAATGTTCCTTCTCGATATATATTTAATAGATATATGTAAACTGAAACTTCTGTGAAAATAAAATATTTCAGAAAAGATGAAACGAATTCTCATGCATAAATTATTTTTTTTAGTTGAAATACATCGTGAATTGATTTTAAATATTTATATCCACTTAAAAGCAAATTAGTTTTTGCATATGAGCTGTGTTATAACCAGTTATATAAGTTTTGTAAACAGCATAGATGTATAATGTCATGTGCGAAACAATGACAAAACAATTTTAATTATGTCATTTGTAAGATACTGAGACGATCTTTTAATGAATCGTTGAAATGAAGTTTTATTATTCAGCCTATTATCGCAGCATTGACCGGGTCACGAATTATTCGAGTTTATATAATCAAACGTCATTGTTTAAAGACGTGTTCAGATTCCTTGGTTCCTCTTATGTAATTTTACTTGCATCAAATGTTGGTAAGCACTTATTAGAAATAATTATACATTTATATCATACTTTAGGTGTGAATGAACGCCTTACTTTATTGGAGTACTCAATTTGGTCCACTCAATAGTTAGCAAAAAGGGATAAGTGACTTTTTAAAATTTGCTTGGTATGCCACAGAATTGTGCATTACCTTCCAAATGCGATAAACCGCTGTAGCTAAACTGTATCCGAGTCTCCTCCGCCTTGAAATCTACGATCTGACTTAAGTACTTTAAGTTTCCAAAGATCACAATAGTAGTGAGTAAAGCCAACTGGACCATCTAAGTTCCAATTTTTGTTGTCACTAAATATCATTTGTAGCAATTTCACACTGCATCGAATGTGCTACCGTGTTCAATTCAATCTCGATTGGTTATCATGCAATTTCAAGCATGGCTTGCGCCACATTTTTTCACTTTCCAAAATGTCCACATTTTACAACCTCTCGATAATCGCGTACTTAATGAATTTTCAATTTCATTTAATGTCTTTGATGTGAAATCAGGTTTCGTATTTGCATGTCATGCTGTAGACTGGTCACTCGAGATCTCGCAGATTGTGATTGATATTGATGTTCATTACTACGGTATCGAACTTAATAAATACATCACTTCATACTATTTAATTTTACTGAAATATAAGACTCTGATTTCCACTGTCTTTTATTTTCCAAAATTTCAAAATCTCGTCACTCGCAATTTGTCTTGACTCTGAAATCTTTCTATGCGTTCAAAGCTGCTTTGTGGCTTATATAACAACTTTGGGACCATAATCTGTTGTTTCCAGTGAATAAATTTATGTTTATATCGATTAAAATCTAGTTTAACTAAATTTTGAATCAGATTAGACTTGGAAGTAAGTTGGTAGTAACTAACATCTAAGTGCTTTAAAAGACTTTTAAACAGGATTAAATGCTCGAATAGAACGTTGATCATTTTATAACAATTCCTTATATTAGTTTTAAATACGTTGTGTGTTATATTAAAATTTGTCGCCGCTTTAATTATGAATAATGCCTAGCTCAGAAAAGTCTGCCACAAAATCAAACGTCACCCTCATTATTCATTTATTTAAACAAATTTATTTTATTGATAAATAGAAAATTGCAGTGAAACAAATATAAATTTGTTTCTAAATTAAAAATGTTTTTTTTTTTAATTTTATTTTATCACTTAAAGTAATTGAAATCAACTAATCAACTTTCTTTATTTTAATTAAGTGTTTTAGTATTTAAGAGTGTATTTTTATTATATATATTTTTTTCCTGTACAAGAACTTTATTTTAGATCAATGATGCTATTTTACTTTTTGAAAAGTTTATACAACTCTTCACATTCATATTCAACTTAATTTATTTTTCAGAAGCGCTACAAAATAATACAAGAGCTATAAGAAATTTTATTAATTGTGAACAAATAAGTACATAAATTGTTTATTAAAAAATTCCCTTAGTTTTAAATTTTTATATAATTTGCAAAGCAATTTTAAATAGCATCCATTATTCAATGGCATTTTAATTTATTTTTTAGATGTTAATTCATAAAAATATAAAATAAAAATAAATTTTGGTGAAGGAATCACAACTGTAGAAATCTAAGAGTTAAATTAAAATATCTAAATATTTGTTTTAGAAAACTGAATATTTGTAGTGAAGAAATAAATAATTGAATCAACACACACACACATATACGTCTTAAATTGGTAAGTAATGAAATGAGTTTCGCTAAAAGAATCTAATTTCGTTCTGTTCGCAAGTTTCATAACGAAAAGAATGTATAAATAAAGAAAAATTACAAAAGTTGTTATTATTTTTTGGAGAAATAAGGTATTCAAAAGCTATAATATTTCAACTGCCAGATTACGTTTCTCTATCATGCAGTAAATTTTAATATCATTATAAAATGTTAGAATGTTTATGTTTCCTTTTATTTTATTTTGTTACCGATTATAATCTCATGTTTGCAAACATTTCATGAAACGATATATGAATATCCTTGAGGATACTAAAAAAAATCTGAAATCTAATTTCAAAATTACAGAATAAAAAATTTACCTATGGCCAAGTTTGAATTAAAATTTAAGATACAAATACCGTAGTTTTTAACTCGATAGTAAAATGAAGTGATCTGAGAGTTAATGTAGGAGAAATTAGGATTAAATGGGATATTATTTTAAAAGGGTAATATCTAGTCATATATTTTGGTAAACCGATTTTTTGCAAGTTTCAGTTTTAGAGACTGTCTCCATTGTAGACGAACTTCATTATGATACTGGAATAGATAATTCTTTGTAAGTAAAAAGTTATTAATAAGTATCTTATTGTAATTATAATACGAAACTTTAAACTCGTTTATCCCAAAACTGCATCTCTCAAATCGGCAACGACGATTACAAAAAAGTACTAATTGATTCATTTCTAATTTTGTCAATTTTTTTTTATATGGTTATGCTGTACTTAGATGAAGTTTTTGATTTTCTGTTTTTCTTTTATTTAAAATTTGTAGTCATAATGAAACAGTCGTTTTTTAAAGATAAAAATTTAATTTTCTCTTCAGACAGCCGCCAATAAAAAAAAACAGTTTTTCATAATAGTTCTTTGTGTAGTTACTAGAATAAACATTATTTAATTAAAACCGCTAATTATTTTAAGTTCAAACAGCATAAATTTAAGCTACAATGATCACCTCAAGGCAACAATAACAACAAAGTCCCATTAGTAGAGCGGAAATAACTTCAAACATATTAATTTTTTTAAGTATTGTTTTATAAAATGAAAATAAAGTTAGAGGAAAAAATTAATTCTTTAATGAAAGAATATATATGAAATCAGAATGATGATTACAGAAGTTCAAATTAATAAAACATTTAACTTTACATTGTACAAATATATTAATATATATATATATATATATATATATATATATATATATATATATATATAAACATATATATAAAACATATATATATATATATATATATATATATATATATATATATATATTAAACATATATATAAAACACACACACATATATACATATATATATACAGCGTATCCACGTATAACCTGACCGACCTTTATTTTCGCAACCGTTGGTCCTAGAGGCATACTTCCAATTACAAAAATGGTTTAAATAAGGTAACGAATTACTTTCAGAGCGATTTGGGTCAAGAAAAGCAGTTATTAAAAAATTACGAAATTTAAATTTTTATACGGTCCCTCGGTCCTATTAGTGATATTTAGTAAAAATTTACTGTGGCACTAACAAGTAAGACAAAAAAGTCCCTTTCATCTAACATTAAAATTGACTTAGTTATGAAACTTCGAAATGCATGACTTACACCACTTTTTTGCATCTGAAAACAGATGATTTCGGCCTTGCTTTCAGGGGTCGTATATAGAGTACTTAAAGTTATTTCAAGATATCTACGCTTTGAAAGAAGTCATACAACTATTACGATTGAGTTAACTTTTATTAATTAAGTTTCAGATCAGTTAAAATACTTGTATTTTAACATATGTTTTATTTTGAAAGGATTTGAGGCTATGATTTCTTTTAACAAAAATTATGTTGTTTTCATAAGATTTTATTTAACTTGCAACGATCGTCTTTCCAGTTTAAAATTTGTACTCGATCTTTAAGTTACTTTCAAGTGTCCGATCAAAGTTAAATTTTACATACTGACTTAAATCCGATGACAATGCAATATTATTATAATTTTCGACGCTTGCCATCTTATACATATACTTATATTAGAGGATAACACAAAAGAAATCGGATAGGTCACCCTCAACAAATTTAAGAAATAATTTTAGATTAAATAACATAAACCTGCGATGGTTGTGTTTTTTAACTTTTATAATTACGTTTTATGTATTTTTTAACGCTGAATACAAAAATTACGTTCACTTTTAACCATCATGTTAGGAATTTTCGAAAATCGCAAATTTCAAGGTTAAAAAATAGCGAAAAATCTGATACTCTAAATTAGATGTAAGACTTTTTATTCAGTTTAATTTTATTTAATTCAATAATTTATTCAAATTTTTGGCTTATACTGGGTTTCTTACAGCTAAAAAGCTCAGGGGTCTGATGAGGTTGGGAGGGGAGAGGGGATCAATTTGAACTTTGAGCTTTATATCTTTGAAATTTGCGATTTGAGAAAAATCCTGACGTGATGGTGTAAAATGAAGGTCATTTTCGGATTCTGCACTAAAAAATACATAAGAATCAGTTTTCAACAATTTAAAAAACATGGCACAATCCAAAATTTGAAAGACAGTGTAATCTAACAGCATTTTAAAATCTGTATCATTTTGTAAAGAATTGAGGCTGTAGTTTTCATCCTTTTATTTAACAAAAATTCTGTTATTTTTATCCTTTTATATGTTCAGTACAAATGGTATATTTTGCATTAATATGTCAGAATGATTATAGATTTCACATTTATATTAGATTGCCATGTTAATTTTGCTCTCAACTATTTTTTTGATATATCTGACGATTATTTCTACTACATTTGTGAATGACCCCTATTTCGCAGCAAAAAATATACTCCAACTTTAAACAGCTATTACTCGGCCAATTTTAATGCTAGATGAATGGGACTTTTTTTGTCTTACTTGTTAGTGCCACAGTACATTTTTACTAAATATCACTAATAGGACCGGGGGACAGTATAAAAATTTAAATTTCGTAATTTTTTAATAACTGTTTTTCTTGACCCAAATTGCTTTGAAAGTAATTCTTTACCTTATTTAAACCATTTTTGTAATTGGAAGTATGCCTCTAGGTTGCGAAAATAAAGGTCGGTCAGGTTATACGTGGACACGCTGTATATATATATATATATATACGTTTTTTGGTAGATTTCGTAAGAAATACTACCCATTACATTCTCCCCTAAGTTGGAATTTTTGCAGATCTACACCGATCATGACTCCCAGAACCCAAAACCAGTCCCAGTTCAAAACTTTATCTATCTATCTATCTATCTATCTATCTACGTCACTTTTTTATGGACACGATAACTCCAATAATTCTGCACAAATCTGTTCCAAACTGATACATAAAATCAAGGGGCATAAAATCTCAGTCATGTTCGTTAATGGGCAAAATCTAACCAAGGGGGGGGGGATGGGGGGGGTTGTGAAAAAAGAAAAAACCCATAATTTCTTAATTATGATACGTATAGAATCCGTTTAAAGTTATTATTACTTCTAGGAAAAGGGCCGAAAATTTATGTATGACATATTATTGATATCATTAAAAATGGCTCCAACGGGGGGGCGGGAAGGAAAGGTTAGAAGAAAATAAATCATAACTTCGTCAATTCACAAGATATCAAATCCGCTTAAATTTATTATAAATTCTCTTAATATTATCTAAAACTTTTATACTAACAAGTTTTTTATAGGACCAACCCTTATAGCAAAAAAAAAAATAAATAAATAAATAAAAAAATCCCTGCCGGATCCGCCTGCAAACAAGTTAGATTTCGAAGTGGGCGGTCCCAACTGCAGCATAATGGCAAAAAGTTCATTTCTTCCGCAATTATCAACAAACAGGCGCCCCACGGTCTGCGTCTTTGAAATCTACCTGTGCCTGTAGGCCGAGCCTTCAGGGATTTTTTTTAAGGACAGGATGTTCCAAAAAAGTTGAAGGGCTTTCAACTTTTTACCTGTTGGAGGTAGGTCAGCAATGTAAATTGTAAAAGTGATCACAATATGGTAAGAAATAAGATTATGTTAAATAAATAATTTTTTCATTCATTTTCAAACAATTTTCAAACTCTTTTTAAATTTTAATACCATTTTTGTTGACAGAATTGATCAATTAGATATTGTTTTCCTTTTGATGCGACAAGATCATTACAAAAAACTGTCTACGTATATCTTTGAAATTGAATGAGCTATACTTAATCTAAAATTGACCATTGTGAATGGTGATCGTATGCAATATTACAAATGTAACTCTATGATAGAGATGGCGGACCTATGTGTCTATAGTATATGCGTGTATAGGCATGCCTGAAGTGGCACGTACGACAATTTTTCTGACTCACGAAACTTAAGACATTAAAATATTATCTTTTTTATGTGTGTGATGCTGTGTAGCGTTTTCGACCTGACACTAACTTGCCTCTCTATATGAATTTAAAATACTTCGAATGAATTTCATAAGACAGTCTCTGCAATAAAAAGACAAGTGGAACCAATATTGCTATGCATATTACTACAAATGAAATAACAAAATATGAACCAGGTATAAAACATTCTTCAGCGAACGTAAAACAACAAAAATCCCATTAATACATTATTAATACAATTTTTAATTAAAGTTATACTATAATAACTTGGATATTGCATGAACGATAAGTTCATGGGCATTAAACACATACAAAAAAGTGTAGAAAAGTAACATTGGCAAAAGTAACATTAAAAGTAGTTTTTTTTCTTTTTTTTCTTTTTTTACAGTTCATGCCACTTAAATTGCATATTATTTCACAATAAAAATTTATTAAATTGGTGGCTGATTCCAGTATATAGAAAAATCATATTTTTATTTTTATTTACTTGTTTAATGCATGAAAGTGACCATTGTGATTATGTAAAAGTTTACGTAAAAGTTTGGCACGTTACAATGTTGGTACATATAGACTGTGACTTTTTGGCACACACATGGAAAACTTTCGTCATCTATGCTCTATGAGATATTTTATTAAAGAGGAAACACGGACATAACATGTATCTATTTGACCTTAAGCAAAATGCAATAGATACTTACAACAATATTAGTGGCATTAGAGATATTTACAGAAACATCATCAGACAAACTCAGTTATATATTTTAGTTAAGAAACAAACACTTTCTGAATTGCATTTTTAACAATTTTATTACTAAAATTTAAAACTACATTTTTTCGCTTTGCATGATCTTTGCCTCGATAATAATGTTTTGCCGAAACGTCTGTTGAGGTTTCACCGTGAAGAGACGAGCATTCTTTGTTGTTTGTCTGTCTGTATTTATCATGGAACTATCAATATGTGTTCTTAATGATATTTCCTTATTGATACTATCTTATTGATAGTTCTATGGTGTGTATGTCTCGCGATAACTGCTGAAAAAATCATCAGATTAGGTTGTCTTTTGAAGGACATCTTAGAGATATTCACAGAATTAGCTGTATAGTTTTGATATAGTTTGAACTATTCGCTTGTTTATAGGGACACTCAAAAAATTTCAGATACATTTAGGTCTATGGAGAATAATTCTTTGAAGTTCATTTTTCTGTTGTTGCATTACTTCAAACATTTATAAACTGATATGCGTTATTGATACGCACTGCAGCGTACTTCGCATAGGAAATTGTGTATATAGTATATATTGTTCATTTACAGGGGCACACAAAATGATTAGATTACATTACTGTTTGTAGAGGTAATTGTTTGAAGAGAGCTTTAACGATGCTGTGTTATCTATAACATAATGAAATTAATATACATTATTCAGGTTATTAATATATTTCCAACAGAAAATTTTGCTTGCAACATTTAAAATTACTTTACAGGGTCGCACAAAATAACCTGGATATATTGTCGTCTATGACCAATAATTGCAAGAAATATGTTTTTCATTGTGTTATGCGTTGTCAATCTTAACAAAGTTTTTGTATGTGATATGATGTGCCTTTTGAAAGAATTATGTCTAAATTCTATAAATATATAGGGCTGCCGAAAATAATTCGAATATAATACATTCTATGGGTAAGAATTGTTTGAAAATGCATATTCAAATCTACTAGGCCTTTTTAGAGGAACGGAATTGTTCTATACTAAATAGTCTAAGTAATGATATAAGTTAATTCATATACAGGGCTGCACAAACGGATATGGATTTATTACTTTCTATGTAAGATAATTTCATGAAAAGCACGTTCAATTGTGTTATTCGTTTGAAAGAAAAATTAAATGTAATATACTTGTGTAATATATGTAAACATCTATATATAAAAATCTATATTTGAATAAATATCTATTATACAGCTCTGTACACAACATTTGTAACACATTACACTGTATGGGTAACAATTTGTGAAAGTGACTTTTCAATACGTGAGTACGCGTTTTTCTGCTGAAATAAAGATTACAATTACTAAGTGATGTAAGTATAATATAAATAAATGTACATACTGGGTGGCTCAAATGGATATGGGTATATTGTCTTCCAAGCGTTTTCAGTTGTATTATGCATTTTCAAATTTAATAAAATCTTAATATACTATATGATGCGTATAGAAGTTTATAGTTCATATACAGGGATGCACTAAAGAATACCTGACATCTTCCTTACGTGAGATTTTATCCAATTTTGTCTAGGGGTTGTATAACAATTTTAAATGTGTAACATTCTGAAAATCAATTGGAAGACTATTTCATTAACATAATCGCATATCTTATTATGAACATTTCTGCAATTTAAATTGGCCTATTTATTTGTTAAATTATTATGAATGATTTATATTTAGGTTGGAAGAAAAAAGTACTTCCGGCCTGTACCGGGAGGAAAAAGTAGCTTTCATAGTTCATGTTTTTAAAAAATCAACTCATGTTACTCAAACACCCGAAGCTAAAATGCTTGGAACTCGATTATAGAAGATTCATTACCGGTTTTCGTTAATACTGAATCTGAATGCGAATTTCAGCATGTCAGTTACAGCATAACAAAAAGCTAATTGTTTCAAAATGTTAGCTACCCTAGAATTTCAAACTGCCATATCTCAAACATTTTATAAGATAAAGCCAAAACAAAAAAATGTTCCGAATCCTTGTATCACGATCTAACACTTAACGGGAACAAATTTTTCAATTTATATTTTTTATACATCTTTTTTAATTTTTGAAATAATTAAAAAAATTTAACTGGCCGCCATTTTGAAACAAGATGGCGCATGCAGCTGGCCAACGTACTTTGTCTAGACCTTGATATGTTCTGTACACATGATCAGTCTCATTCATATCGGTTCATAAATTCAAGAGTTATAGCATAAGAAATATCAGATTGTTTCAAAATCTCAGCCACCTTAGAATTTCAAACTATATATATATATATATATATATATATATATATATATATATATATATATATATATATATATATATATATATATATATTTGAACGGAGGGTGGCTTCGGGGTCTGGGCGTCATGATCGGTGAAAATATATCAAAATGCTTTAAAATTGCTTTTCTTCGAACGGCTGCAATAGGTAGCCTTTTGTAATAAAAGCTACCTAATATATATTAGTTTTGTTTATTTCCTATGGCAACAATCTTTTTGTATACAAAATTTCAGTTTTATGTTTATCATCGTTAACAGTATCAGCAACTAAATGTAGGAACTATTAAACTATTTATTTTTTTATTTTAAAAGTGTGTCTATGTTTTACTTTCACAATTTAAAATATTGTTAAGTTATGATTAATTTTAACAGGTTAATTGCATAAAAGTCTATCAGGTGAAAAAAAGGTTAAAAAAAAGGGTAAAAAAGGTAAAGTGCGTTTCAACATATTTGGAATACCCTGTAGAGAGCTATGTTTATAAAACGTAAATATACACTGAGAAATATAGTATGTTTCTTTTTAGAAAAAAAAAAATAAAAGCCAATTTTATAGAAAATGTTTAAATACGTAAATTACACATCTATTTTTATCAATCTGTTTGCCTAAGTCACTGAAAAATTGAAGACTTTAATTTCTAATACTTTGGAATTTTATCTGCATAATAAAGAACTTTCAATCAAATTAAACATTGAACGTGGAGAAAAAAATATTTTTTGTAATGTTTTCTTATCCACTGAATTAAGATGATAAAAAACGTTTTTTTATAATGTACTGATTTGAGTACTTTGACTGAAGAGTGGAAAATTTTTAACATAGCTACATTCATTTCTCTGCATCTTACAAAAATCATGGGACAATAATTATCTCAGCATCTAATTGATGATTAAATGAACTGATGAAATTTTTTGAACTATTTGATATAAAGATTAAGCATTATTAGTTAACCAACGAAAAATTATAAAGGATAAATATATATATATATATTTAAACTTTCTTATTTGATTAAAATATTAAACGAATATCACAACACTGTTTATTTTTTAAATAGTCACTTGTGATATGTGTGTAGTATTCATAATTTAATGTATTTTAATACATTATATGTAAATATGCTTTGTGAGTACAATATCTCTTTCTTTAAGAAAAAATAGGCAACCGAAAGCACTATTTTAAAAGAAGTGCAATAATTATTATTTACATTTTGTAACTTTAAAGGAAAATAATTTTATTCAAAGGTTTGTATGCTAATATTATGTGTGAAATTTAATATTAATTAAGTTTATTTAGCATCAGGCGTTAATTTTATCATTAATAACGTCGAGATTTTAATGGATTAAAATTGAAAATAAATTCCAGCATCTAATTTCAAAAAGTATATTGTTCTGTTAGACTATCTTTGAATTAGGTAATAAAATACAACAATAATGCTAAAGTTATAATATATACATTTTTAGTTATCATTTCGTTCGCAAGAAGCAAGTTTCATTAAAATGTGTTTGCTCTGAGGAATAAAGAAATATATGTGCTATTTTACTTTTTGAAAATATGAAAGTATCTGTAATATCCCAAGAAGTGAGTAGGAAGCTATTTCCGATCTTTTCAGTGCGATAAAGAGATTAAAAAACTATTGTAAATATCACGAACTACATTCGTTTCCACTACCTAAGTACCCTTAGTCACTCTTTAAATTTCTAATGCTATATTATTTGTTCAAGTAGATTTCGGAATCTGTCACGATATATTCTATTAATATTTAATCCGATATGCAAAGAAATTACCTTATGGTGATAAAAATGACTGTTTTGTTGGATCGATAATGTGAGATTGTATTCTTTCGCACAGTTTATTTAAGAGACGACAAAAGCATATAAAAATTAAAAGGTAAAGGTAAATTGCAGATAGAGGACTAAGTCACATCTTGGCAGAAAAAAAAATACAAAACCATAAATCGTACAAATAAAACCTTTTAAAATTGCTATGCGCAAGTATAGTGTAAAAAATATATGAATGTTTTTTAATATAAGAAAATATAAATTAAACAGAAACGAAATTATACATTAACCTCTTCGAGCTACGCACGATTACGAATTGTTTATTTTTAAAAACACCAGTAACCAGTATATTTTCGAGATTTAAAGAACCATTTAGAACCATTAAGGAACCATTTTAGAACCATTTTTCTGTCCCACTGATTTCCGGAACATTTTCCATGTAGTTTTTATAGTATATTAACCTTTTCAAGGCGGTGGGCACAAATGTGACAACTTAATTTTAATTCTAAACTGTCAAACATCAAAAAAATATTTTTATAATTTTTTTCTTTTATAATCCACGTGAAGAAAAGCAACTATTTATTTGACAAAAAATTCGTCAATTCGTTAATAATGAATCATTTCACCATTTTACTAGCAGAATTACTCTGCACCTGAAAGAGTTAAGCAGTTTTCTCAACACGAAATAAGTTTTTTGGAAGCTACTAATTCTCAAGTAAAAATTTTCATGTTTCAGAAATATGTTTTATAGACAAAGATAATAAATTACTGCATACACACCAACAATAAAAATAGTTCTTGCAAGTATAAATTTTGTTGTTCTTGCAAGTATAAATTCAATTACGCTGCTGAAAATCTTTAGCTGAGAAATGATAACATATTAAAAACCAACGTTTCAGTTTTAGATAACTGATTAGTACACTCTAAAAAAATACTGGGAAACTTTTCCGAAAATCAGTGGCAGCAAAAGAAACTTCGTTTTTATAAAATCTGTTTTAAATCTCGAAAATATATTAGTTTTTGAGATTTCTAAAGATAAAGGCTATTTGTTTTTCAACTTGGTGTCTTCGTTATTGAAAAATCTTTTTTACATCATTTCCTATCTTTAAAAAAAAAAAAAAAACATAGTTTATTATAAATATTTTATTGTAAATCTGATTTTTCTTAAAATATTTAAAATCTTTTAAGATAAATTATAAATACAGTAGAACCCCGATTATTCGAATCCCGGTTATCCGAAAATCGGCTTAACCGAAACACCTTAAAACTCTTTGAGAAAAATTTTATTTTTATACAAGCATGTTGCTTAAGAAATAATTAAAGAGTCAACTTACATTGCGTAAATGCAGACATTTCATTGCATAGACACATACAACGCTTCATTTCTTTACAAAATAAGTTGTGTTTTGTTTCTCAACTTTGCATTGCTTCAATGCTGCGTTATCACGGTACTGTTTAAACAACAACACATTTGATAGTGTTGTTGCATCTTCTTGCACTTTAATATATTGAAGTGCCATTATCAACTCTTTTCAACGCATTGAGATCTTCATGCTTATAAAAACCCATTTGCGCTTTAATCTTTTGAATACGGGCTTGGACTGGCGACTATTTTTATAATCACTCGTACTGCAATTTACAAAAGAATTTCTGTGTGGTAAATTTCTCTTTAAAATATCTTGGTATAAGTGTACGGCAGGCATTGGTATTGAAGAAACGGTGAGAATAGAATAAAGAAATAATCTCTGGGACGACATATGTCCCACCCCTGTAATCAAAATGTTAAAGTAATACTCATCATAAATAAACTTTGGAGGAAACTAAAACAAGTGTAAACAAGAAGGTAAAATCGCATAGAATACAGACTCTTGCTGTTATTGCATCTAAGGCTCCTATAAGGCTATTATAGGATCTCTAGCTGCATCTATAGACACAAACGCGTTACATGACTGTGCGGCAGTGAAAGGGCGAGTAATGTTATCTGGTAAAATAAATATAGGAAGCCTCCCGGTTGTCCGAAAATTCCTATGGAATCCTGGTTAACCGAAAATCTTTTGGTCCCATGCTTTAAGGATAACCGGGGTTTTATTGTATTTTGTTATAGATAATAAATAGTTTATTTTAAATGAATAGATAATGATATTTAAAAAGCACACGAGTGTTATTGTAAAACATTAATAGTAATTGTAAGTTTTTTTTTTTTTTTTTTTTTTTTTAAGAAAAATGTTTTGCAGCTTGTTGAAAAAGCCTTGAATTACGCAGATGCTAGTTAGTAAAGTTCTGCTAAAGAATCCACAGATCAGAATGGTACGACGAAAAAGGTGCTTTTCAGTATTATTTGTAGGGCAGATTTCCAGAAATATGGAAATGATGACCCATGAATGAATTTACTTGATATAATGAGTAGAATATTATAATTTAATATCTTGAATGCGAAGTAAAACTAAAAATAAATTTCAACGATGAGTAAATTTCAACTTTCTTGAACAAATGTTTAAGTATTGCATGAGAAATAAAACTATGTATAATTAATGTATAATTAAAACTATGTATAATTAATGATGTATTTTGAATTTCGAAAAAAAACAATTCTTCGTTCTGTTCAAAGAATTAAAGAATCAATTTATTTTTATTAATTAAATCTATAGGGAAAATGTTTATATTTAGATTAAAATGCTATTCTTTATTCATTGTTATAGATAAGTAGATTACATTGTGCAAATATTTAAATAAGTAGATTTTAATATTTTTTTACTCCAGTATCATTTATAAAGTATTAATATTAAAGGAATGGTATTATAATTTTAACGAGATATTTACTGTATTGTTTCCATTTATATTTGACATATTTGTATCTTTTATATTAAAATGGCATGCATTTAAAATTTTGTGTTATTCTCTAAAAAATATTTATAGCTATTTTATTTATATTTTTATTACATACTTATTTTTTTCAGAAAGTGTACAATTTTGTTGTTATAAAATGTTAAACCTAAAAAAAGTATGTTCTTCTGTAATGTTCAGGGCATAGGGTAACTTTGGCAAGAGGTAACTTTGTAGTGGACTAGCAACTCTCTTATAAAGACGTTCTAGTGTTTTGAATGATGTCACCATTTAACATGATGTCACCATTTAATCTGTGTTCGCAAAAGCGAAATCTATATTATCTTGTATTCTAATTTTCAAAGTATATGTGGAGCTTGTAGAGTTTGCGATTTCTGTGTTTCGCTGTGAGTTTTTGCAAATTTTAGCTTCGTTGGTCAGTCGGCAAAGTATAAAAGATGAAACAAAAGGTTGTATCGGCGTATTTGGGTCAAATCTTTCCCTGTGTTATGAACGAGACATGCATTGATAAGCCACTGTGCTGTCAACAAGTATCAGCAGAATTAGAGATTACTCGTGTGATAAAATATTTTGAGTTATAGTGTGAATAAAAGCTATTCAGCAACCACGGGTTGCTGGTGCATCAAAAGTTAGATTATATCAATGATTTTTGTGTGTGCTTCTTGTGTTTCAGCTGAAAGCATTGAGTGACCGCTGCATTTAGTAGTGGTTTGTACTACCAGTGTTCTTCACGTAAGTTGAACTTTGTATTAGTAAAACTTTTTAATCGTTTATAGTGAAGATTAAGTTAGTGATTGAATTTTGTGGATCGCTGCTTAATATAGACTAAAACGTGATAAGTGACTCTTTCGCATATCTGCCCACATAGTTTAATTAAACGTATTTTAAACTTTAAACTCGCATCCTGATTGAGCTTGCCGGTAACGGCCTTGACACAAACGCTACACCTTAAACTATACAAGGTGGAAAGCGTGTTACACAGACATTTAATTTGTTTACGGATGTAGATAGAGTTAAAAATGTGTGTCAAAATTAGTGGCTAGATATAGTGAAGTAGGTATGCGTTACACAATCACACCATTCGTAGCCTCCTAATATGAAAACTATTTTAGGAATGTGAGAAAAAAGTCAATCATAAAGTTGTTCAGAATCATCAATTTAGTATGAAATGACTCTTTACATTGTTAAACAAGAACGAAAAATCATGCGTCAAGCATAGATTATGTAGCACTTTCCAACGCTTCCAAAATAATTTTACAAAACATACCGTTTAATAAGATAAAAGATAACATCTAAGTAAACAATTTGGAAAACGCATAACATATTTAAAAACATAATTTCAGGAATTTCCAACAGACACAATATTCGGAAAAATATCCGAATACTTTTATTCAGCCCTGTATTGGATCTATAGATTTGTATATGCTAGGATGCAAAATTTTAGTTTAGTTAGGAAACGCGTAGCACAGTTTAAAATTATCTTTCTGGAGTTTCTGTCAATAAACGGAAATGTGTTCGCGAACTTTTGTGCTGCCCTGTATAGGATCTACAGAATTTATACACACCACGTAATAGACAAAAAGCGAGTTAAAATTAAAATCGCGTTTAGTAACTAAAAACGCACTTCCAGGAATTAGTGTTAACAGACAGTAGAGAATTCTTTTGTGTGTCCCTGTAAATGAACGATGACTGCTATACACACACTATTCTGTAGTAAGCCTCTTGTAATGCACCTTAGATATATATATATAAATTTCAATGCGTTTAAAATAGTGAAACATTATTTAAATAAACCGCAGACGATTTTTCTCCATAGACGTCATGTAACGGAATTCTTTTGACTGTCCCTGTAAAGTAACTATAAGTGCTATGCACACCCTATTCCATATTAAGCTTCTTCTAATGCACCTTAGTGATATATATAAATTTCAATGCGTTTAAAATAGTGAAACATTATTTAAATAAACCGCAAATGATTTTTCCCCATAGACCGCAATGTAACGGAATTCTTTTCAGTGTCCCTGTAATAAAACTATAAGTGCTACACACGTCCGTTGAAATAGGGAACATTCTATAGATAACGACAATAACATATAAAAATTGCAGAGCAATCCGAGCATATTTACGGGAGTTAGAGCACGGACAGACGGCCAGACAAACCGAAGTCATAAGCACTTTTCAACTAGGTTGGAAAGTGCTAAAAAAAAGAGAAATATTTCTTAATATAGGAAAATGCAGTTTAACCACGTACGAAAATGTACAATAACCTCTACCGTGTAACTCACGATTCAGAAAAGTGTTCTTTATCTTTAGAAACTTCAGAAACCGATATATTTTTGAGATTTAAACAAACATTTATAAAAGCAAAGTTTCTTTCCTTGTCACTGATTTTCAGAAAAGCTTCTGAAAAGCTTTTATAGTGTAATAATAAATTTTCTCAAACCGGAGTTTCTGTTTTTAGGATGTAAGCAATTCTCAAATAAACATTTTCAGCTGCGTAACTGAATTTATACTTGCAATATTAACAAAATAATATAAAGTTTAATGTCAGTGTTAATGCAATTATTGTGTTTGTCTGTAAAACATGTTTGTTGAACATGAAAATTGTCACTTGATACTTGACAGCATCTGAAAAATTTATACTCCAGGTTGAGAAAACTGAATAATACACAATAAAAACTACTCCAAAACGTTTATGAAAATAAGAGGTTTACAGTGAAACAAGAAACTTCATTTTTATAATTGCGTATATACAATAAAAACTACTCGGAAACGTTTCTAAAAATAAGTGGCTTAAAGTGAAACAAGAAACTTCATTTTTAGAATTGCGTATACGCAATAAAAACTACTCGGAAACGTTTCTGAAAGTAAGTGTCTTACAGTGAAACAAGAAACTTCATTTTTAGAATTGCGTATACACAGTAAAAACTAGTCGGAAACGTTTCTAAAAATAAGTGGCTTACAGTGAAACAAGAAACTTCATTTTTATAATTGCGTATACGCAATAAAAACTACTCGGAAACGTTTCTGAAAATAAGTGGCTTACAGGGAAACAAGAAACTTCGTTTTTATAATTACTTCTTTAAATCTCGAAACTAAAGGGAAAGAATGCTTTTCGGATTTTGGGTAACACGGGAGAGGTTATTGTATATTTTCGCTTGTGGTTATAGTAAATTTTGCTAGATTAAGAAACATTTGTCTTTTTTTACAAAGCATATAATTGAATAGCTTAAACGTATAAGGGAAAAAAACAGATTAAATTTGTCTGATTTCTGTTGATTTACAGAATGTTTTGTTTATTGTGTTTATATCATTACAGAGAATAATAGTGTCAGAAAAAGCTCTATGAATCTCAGTCAAACAACATGATTAGGACAGAAAAAAATTTCACCCATCCTCGAATCAGTTGGCGGCAATATATCGTTCGTTCATGCAGGAGTAATGATGCAAATCGAACTAATTGACATTTAAGCTTTTTGCTTTCGTAATAGATTATTTATGTACATGGAGAGTCATTTTTTATTAAACAGATGACGCTGAATAACTTCTACTTGCGTTTTTACCAGTTTTTCAGTTGTTTCACATGTCGCTCCTAAGGGGCTGCGCATCTTGTTTGTAGCATATGCTTACTTAATTATGTGTAGGCAACACTTTTGTAACTGGAGCTACATGTGTTCACAAATTCAATAATTGCTTAACTAACACGCTTTTAATCCTGTATGCTAATAATATATAATAATCAACAGCTCTTCTTTCAAATACTAGTACATTTTGCTTTGAATTTTGACATATTGTATCTGGTTTCTCATATCTAATTTAATATATTATTTAAAATACTTTTAACTAGTATATTATTAAAGAAATTTAACTTTAAACTTATTTCCAATAATATTTCATTTGAAATGAAGTAAAATAACTTTACTAAATCCTAATTTGTCTTCTGTGTAAAGTATTCCCAGAATAATTTACAGTTAATAATTAACCTTTATTTCATATAAAGGTTATTCCAAAGTTCAGACGATGACAGCCACAGCTGTTAAGAATTTTCATTTTGCTTCGTTTACACTAATAATACACGTAGTTCTAGAGAATTAATTTTCTGCCTCCGAAAAGAATATGAGTTATTTAAGTCAATTTCATCATTTCTCACAGAGAAATTACTTAAGCGAAGTATTACTAGCAATGCATTATGGTTGAAGGATATTTAACACATGTTAAGACATGACGATAAAAACTTCTCAGTATTTCAACGAAGAATTAGTAGTAAATTTCTAAAGTATTTTATTTATCAAATGAGAGTGCATTTCAGTTATAAGTGAAATCTTTATAATTTATTACCGTTTAAATTCATATTTAGAAAATCTGTTATTAAACATATTATATCTCTATCTTATAAAATCATCTTTCTTGTTCACGTCAACTCAGATGATAGACATTTGTTCTACCGCATATAGAAGTGTGATTTATTTTTTTTTTTTATAAAGAAAAATGCAATATTATAAATTGTTCAGGGAATTTTTTTATTAACATTCTACATAGATTAAAACGTAATAAAAAAAATCCACTTCATTAAAGTTTTACAAACGTTGTGACTATAAAAAAAAATAGATGACAAGCACTTAAACACAAAAACATTCCTGGTGCATGAATTATTTTCCTACGCACATAAAATTATGTTTAAAAAAAGCGTGGATGTTGTCATAGTCTTAATTTTTAATTATACAGAAATGGCGGAGTAATTTTAAATAGAGTAAAGACATTTGCTTTTACAACATTTCCAATAAAAAAAGTTAATCTTATAATATTTTCAAGCAAAAATCTCGTTATTGCTTACTATCTCTTATTAAATTTATTACATAAACGTAATTTCAGAAAAGATATGAAGAAGTATGTCTTAAACGTAAATATAGAAGCTAGAAATTTAATACTATATTCGCTTTGTAACTTTCAAACATTTGTTTGCATCCAATTTTTTATTATGTTATAATCCATATATTTAAAACGAAAAGAGCATTCTGTCAAATTCCAACATTATTTTTCCACAAAAAGGGTCTTTTTGAGCATGGTTCAACATTTTTTTTAAAGGCATCTCCCCTCAGAAACGGGAAACCTGATTAGCTCTCACCTGTTTAGCCTAGGGGGATTGAAAAGGGTTGATTGAAAACGGATGGAGGCGTATAATTGCATTGAAAGCATAGATCCTTCTAATATATTCTTGCTCTGAGGTTGAAAGCTAAAGCTGTTTTTTTAAAGAACTCATGTTTTCACTACTAAATATGCATATTTTTTCTCAAAATTTTAAAGAGAGCTTGGATACAGTTATATTATTTATAACTGATTGAAATGTCAGAAAGTTCGGAAGATGAGAACTATTTTTTTTTATTGTTATGTTAAAGGAGCCGACGCGAAAACAAACAAACAAACAAAAAAGCGAGAAGAAAACATAAACCGTTTTATGTATCACCAATAAGGATTTCAAAGAGTTTGGACAAAAATAACTTTTTTATTTTAAAACTGTGAAACGACCCTACGTAACAAAAAAAGGAAATTGAGCACTTTTATCACAAAATATCAATTTTTTTTCGTGAATTTTTCTTTTTAAAATATCATTTCATACTAAATCGGGTTAAAGATATAAAATAATAAAATCTTGATTTTTTTTTTATTTATTGTCACGGGTCCTGGCAACACCTGGCGGGGGTCAGCTTGTTATTTTATTATATTCATTACAGGATGTCGTTCACACTTTAGAAAAATAATTATCATTGTTTCATTCCTTACGAAATCGGTTTGTAAACTGTGAAGAAAGGTTTCCAAAACGATTCATTATTGTCATCGGATTTTTTTATGCAGTTCAATTAAATTTAAAAAAAATCAATTAATGCTAAATTTTAATTTACTCTAGTATAAGTAAAATATTTTAGAACCGATTTTCACAGAAGAAATTCCAGCTTTTCATGAAAAGACATCAATAAAGGCGAGTTTTATATGGACAAAAGCCTCCAGTCCCTTTTTTAAATCAACTTCTGTATATTTAGCGAAGAAAGAATCACAAACGGCAATAATTATGTCCCATTTCAAGAAATACATGCAATATCATCTGATTCTCCCCCACTCCTTTTGTGCATTTGGCTTGATAAAACGAGCGTTAAGAAGTCGCCATCCACAAACATTGGAAAGGCTTTGAAAACTGTCTCAAGTGATGCTGAAGAAATTTGATATGATTGTACCAAAATAAATTTTACTATCATGGAAATTTCAAACCAGAGCTATAAATAGGAGTGAAGGCTTTCCAATAGAGTCAACTTGATGCAAAGAATATGAGATTTATACGTAAAAATTAATTAATTTTAATCTTTAAAATTTTTAGAAAGACAATTTTAGAAAAAAAATCTTTTTTTAATCTATTTCATTTTGATAAAATACAATAATTATGTAACTTCCGAATATGCACTAACCGAAAAATTTAACATGCATATTATACTAGCAAAAAAAATTTCTTAAAGCCATTTATTTTCATAAAATTTAAAGTATCATAACTCGGTAAATTTTGGTTGTAGGAGAATGGAATTTTTACAGTTTTACTTGTTCTTCCTGCGCTTTAAAAAATAATGATGCTACATTTTTCTGTACAAGTATGTTTAACTTTTAATATTCTTTGCTTATTTTCATATCATTTTTTGGAAAAAGTTCTACATATAACTTTTTTGACCCAGAGACTGCATGAAAATTTAAATTCCGTAACCTTTAAAAAATAATTATCTAACAACATCTGAAACATTTCTGGAATTGAAACTGCACCACTAAAACTAACGTTTAAGGAATTAGTTGTTATTAGTCAACGATAAAAAGGGATACCCTGTATACAAATAATTTTTTTTTCTATTATATATATCTAATTTTATTAAAAGTATGAGGAGAAAAAGGATATGGACAAAAGTATGAGGAGATTTAGGATATGGACAAAATTGACATAAAAATATGCAAAGAATATTATACGTAAAACATACACATACTGAAACATGTAGCATTTTTGAAATCGAAGAAAGGACATTCGACAATTGGATTCAGGTTGAATTTTTAATGCTGCTAAATAAATCATTTTGGACAATTGTGCGATCCTCTGTTGCAATGAAAATTTTCTTAATGAAGCTAAAAATACCAAAATAATCAAGCAAATTATTCCACAGCGAGAAATACTACTGCCTTACAGAATTCGCAACGGCCTTTTTCTTCCCCTAAAACATGTCTTTCTGTCATAAAAAAAGCACAACTAAAGCTACGAAGAAAATTCACGGCGCAATGTGAATAAGATTATGTAATTGAACAAAAAGTACTGATGTATGCTTTTATTTGAAATTTACATAGGATATCATATTTATAAAATTACTGTATTAATCTTGGGTGAATCCCGGGGGTGAATCCCACGGTGGTCAACGTCTTGAATACGAATACATTTTATTAAATACTAGCGCCGCTACGCTGCGCTAGGCGGTTTCTCCAAAAATTTTCTATCACTTCGAGCTCGTGGTTTGAATATTTCGGGTTTGGGTTGAGATTAAGTAGAATTTACGGGTTCGGGTCAAGACTTTAATTCAAACACAATACACGAGAGAAAGAAAAAATAACATTGAAATAAATATCCACCACACTTTCAAAACATGAATGATTTCCCATTTGTAATCTAATCAAGAAAGTAAAAAATCATTTAATTCGTATAAATAATCAATCATCTAATGTCATCATGTAAATCATCTAATTTGTATAAACAGAGTACTAAATCATCAAATTTTTTTAAATCCACCTGGTCATAATAAAACATAAAAAATATTCAAATAAAATGCAGTGTTATACTATAAATTAGAAAATATAAATCATGAAATGTTCAGATAAAGTTTCATGACTCTATAAATTAAATAGTAAAATTTTACATTCATCTTTTGATTTTGTGCATTTTTAAAATAAAACTTTTTCAATAACTGACAAATCGATTATACAAAGAAAGTATTGACCGCCTTACGTGATTTTCATATGTTCATGTGGAATTTAAACTAGTAATATGTAAAATAAAGCAAAAAGTTGCCTTCATATTAAAAAATTCGAAGATTTATTAAAATTAATTATAGATTATATAAATTGTCCTTCCTAAATACACTTCATTTACAATCAGATACGATTGTGTCAATGAAATCTGCTTAACGGGAGCTAATCGATGGATAATGTACCATACGATTAAAATGCGTTCTTATAAGTGGAATGTATCAATAAATTATTTGAAATATTGCGTGAACTTTAATGTTTCCTGTTTTATTTCTTAAAATCGAATATTTCGCCATTTAATTCTCATGAGTATAAATCATATTTAATTGTTTGTGTAGAAAATATAAGAACAAAACCTTCGTTATAAAAGTATGCATCTAAGCATATGCATAAGCAAATGTATGACAATATATTTATTATGGATGTATGATGTTCTTCGTCCACCTATACAACCGAAGTAATTAAAATACATTATTAACTGTTCATTTATGGTGAAAGGCAATGTGTTTCTGTAATTCAACATTTCCGCGTTTGTCAATAATTGCATTCTTCTCTCTATCCACCATTTTCTCATTGTGAATATTTTCCGAAACATTCAAATGATGAAAAGAGTAGGCAAGAATTTTCTAGAATTATTCATATTAGTAGTGCAGTATACTAATGAGAGAAAACTATAAAAAAATGGATTGAAATTTCGTGGTTTTGTTTTATCGATATAGATGTATAAATAGTGCCATGTAGTAAATACATGTTTTTATTAAAATTTGTTTTTTTTTTAATCTCGTCCAAAATAATTGTTAATTTTTTTTAACATAATTGATAATTATTTGAGAAATTTCCTTAAAGTTTCTTTTTAAAAATATATACTACTAATTAAAACTGTAAAACTCGTTACGAGTTTTTTAATGCAGAAATATTCTTGATTGCGCATTTAAAAATGAAAATTAGATTAACAATGAAAACAAAACTTCTTAAAAATACAATAATGCTTTAAAGGCGAATAAAAGATTGTATTTTGAAAAAGCTGATATGATAAAGAACAAATTGAACACCAAATAATGAAGAAGTTCTTACTGAGATTTTTTTTAGAAATAGAATTAAAAGCGTAGTGCTAGGTTTAATTGAACATCTTTATTTTGATAAATAAGCATGGCTAATTTAATTGTACATTTTTGGAAGTTCTTGAGATATAACAGTATTTAAATGAGTTATTTTAATTTTAAAACGTTTACTGTTTAGAAAGTTAAATATTATGATTTCTATTACTGCAAAAATGAATTTATATTTACCACAATGATGTTAATAAATAACCGCACATGTAACAATTTGAAAAAACTACCATCCTACCATAGAATATTGAAGATATATAATTAAAGACTAATTCTGTATAATTAAATGTTTTATCTAGTCACTTTAGCGATATTATGAATTAAAATAGAGACTTAAATTCATATATTTCCTTAAAGTTTAATAATTTCATTACAAACGCATTATTTCTCTTGAGGCAATAAGTGACTAATACATTTAGTAACTTTTTATTTGTTTTATATTCGGGGTGATTTTTTTACACAATATTAAATAATAAGAGATAGAAAAAAAACTAATTTAATTTAAAAAGTCAGTAACAAATATGTGTCAGAATATAACTATTAGAAATACCCAGAATTGCGGGGCTTCGTGGATCAACATAATAAGTCACATTTCTGAAAAATTCGGGATTTTCGATTGAAAAAACAAATGTTCTAACTTAAATATAGAATTCACATTCGTTTCAGTCAAATTTTCAAATAATGTGTTTTTCAGTGGAAGAACATGTTATGTTCATATTGAGCTTCGTGTTGAGTCATTGTGGGAAAATATGCCAAGTACACATGCCATGTTCTTCTGAACTATGTTGACATTGAGTAACATAACAAATTTTATTCAGGCAAAGATATCTCGAAAGAATAGCTAATTTGGGGATGTTATGTAATGCAGAGTACTCATTTTAGAGTAACGTAAAATTCAGACAAGGACAACGTTAGATATTTTTTATTTATAAAATTGAACGTGAGAGCTTAAATTCGTTGTTGTACAACTTTATGGGAAAGATCAATGTATATAAACAAATGAAAGATGCAAACAAATACGAATTACCGTCTTTAATCTCACTTCTTTACGTGGTCTGGGGATGTTGTGTATTTGGAAACGGATGTGGTGATTACTTCTGGATCTCCCATAATTCGTTGATTCTTAAAGGATCACCTCATAATCTGCGAGATGCATTTCTCATTATCTGGATGTTTTTTTTCTGCCAAATCAACAAAGCTCCCGTGTTAATTTTTAATATCCAATATTAAAGGTTATTTCAATGTAATTTAGCATAAGTATCCAAAGATAGGATATTCGTATCTTGAAACTAATCTATGTGAAAGGTTTGAGAAAAAATAATTAGGAAACAAGAGACATTATTACTTCCTAAGCAATATTACAAATTATATTGCAGAGTGGTAAAACAACAACAACAAGAACAAAAAAAAACAAAAAAAAACAAAACATAAATGACTACTCATTTTCAAATTTCCAAAGATATATGAAATAGACTCACACTCATCAATCGCAAAAAGAACATACTCAATGAAAAAGTGGCGAAATGGATTAAGTAGAGGAGCTCAGCTCGTACATGTTTAAAGATTCTTATGATCCTAAAATAGATTTGAAGAAAATTTATTTATAAAACCAGAATCGGGATGCAAGAAAATCCGCCCGTGTTGAATATCTAGAGACGAAAATGATAACCGATATTAAAAATAAATATAGATTTTTTTTTTTTTATGAAGCAATAACTCCAAAGAAAACCATTAACTCCTCCATAGATTTGGTGTTTACTTCTACTTGTTTAAAACTTGTATAATGTTTTTATCTTATTGGGCTGTCGCAACATTCAAATCGTTTAAAATTTTCTGACCTAAGTTAGTCTGAAAAACACTTCGAAAAATATATGAATTGTAACCTAAGTATTTGTTAACAGAAATTGATTTCCAAAAGCTTCAAACAGTTTTTGAGGCATGATTAAAAGACTATTCGCATTACAAGGCTTTGCAACGATAAAAAGGAATTTACATTAAGAGTTCCAAACTTTCAATTCCCCATATGATTTTCCGTTTGGTATCCGATCTGAGAATTTACCGGAAAATCCGAATATGATATCAAAAGTAACTATTAGAATTGCAAATTTTAAAGTTTGTTATAATAATATGTAGACTACCCGTCAAAAAATTTCACCGTAACAGGATTTTGAATAATAATAAACAATGAATGTTTTTAATATTAGAAGTGTCATAAATACTGTGGCTTTAAAATATATTATTTATAAGCGTATTTCTTCAAGGTTTCTTAAACTAGGAAAGAGGAACTCATAAAGACATACGACAATTATAATAGTTGAAAGATGAATTAAAAACATACATTAAATATACATTTCCCCACAGCATAAACGACAGAAATTGAAGAGCATAGTGGATGGACATGTTACAAGAAATTTTACTGCAATTACCTGTGGCTTATAGAAATGGTGTAAAGTCCACAGTTAGGATTTTTAGGGTGGTAATGTACATAACATGTTCTTTCACGGAAAATAAATACTTTTTTCGAAACATGAAAGAATAAGTTCTGAGCAAACAATCATTATTAAAATCCTTCTTGATTCAAAAAGTATAGCTATATAAATAAAACCCCAACATTCTGTAGGCTATTTTTTCAGAAGAGAACCATAAAAACGGTGATTGAATAAAGTAACGAAAAGAGCCTATTTACTCAAATTCACTTAATTGTCACTTAATATGTTCATAACACAAGCTCTTCAATTATCGTCATTTTTTTGAGGGGAAATGTGCATTTAATGTATGTTTTTAATTCGTCATTGAATCAGTTTAGTTATCATAGGTCTCTATTACTCGCCTCTTTGATTTATTAAGTTTTTTATCCTATTTTAAGAAACTCTAAAGAAATACGCTTATAAATAATATTTGTAGCAATTGAAAGCAACAGTATTTATGATGTACACCCGTTATTTAGAAAACTTCCTTAGTTAGTAGAAAGAAATAATTAACTAATAATGAAATTAAGACTAGTGAAAGTACTTAGTACAAAAACTCATAATTATTTTATATATAATTGCTGACATTACGTTACCTCATTGCCTAAAAATTATTTAAAAAAAAAATTTCTATCACAAAATAAACTTCAATCCTTTTTCCTTTTTTTCAAAAATAATTTGTTTTTCGTATTTTAAAGGAAACATTAAAAATCCCCCTCACATTTTATATAAAAAATTTTAAAGTACATGTAAAACATTACTTTACATTTACTTATTACATTGCTTATTATAAAAACTACTCATCAAGATATTCCATTTTTCAATTTAGTTTACAAACAATTGTTGGAAGGACCAATGTTTCCCATTGAGAACGCCAAAAGAAAAAAAAATCAAATATAACTTTTCCTACCAATTTTAATGATTTATATATTTAAACTAAAGCATTAGAAAGTTAGTCTTTCTACAAAGCAATATATACTAATAAATGGAAAATGTTTGTTTTTGTATCTATGTGTCTTGGATAGCTAAGGAAATCCACCACACATTAAGGTCTGAAAATTTGGATGACGATAGTCCAAAGGAGGTCCGAATGCACCTGAAGCTCAGATTTTTCATTGTTTGTTAATTAACTGAGATATAAATTAAAATCAATAATGCGCATTGAAAACTACCGCGCTGATGCCGATCATGGGATTTCAGAAGCTTTCCGGTGTTCTGCAGGGAAAGAAGTAACGAAAGGAGTAAAATTTTTTTTTTTTTTTTTTTTTTTGTGTGTGTGTCTTTACAAGTCCCCATCGGCTTAATAAATCGAAAGAAGAAGAAAAAACATACTCATTTAAACATCGTGCTTTTTTGGTTATAACGATCTTATCCATTTAAAAAATTATATTAATATTTACCCTTTCAAAAGATATTTTCCAATCGTCTATTTCGTGTTTTTTTCCGCACCTTTACAAGTCCACATCCAGATTTCTGAACAAAATACGAACCCTCCCCCCTCCCCCACACACTTATTCGGGATACCCATCTGTTTCCAAAGGTGTCATTTGTTTAAAAGCATATTAATATTAGCCATTTAAAAAATATAATTCCTGTATGCCGTTTCGCGTTTTTCATCTATTCCACAATTTAAAAAAAAATTCATCCGTTTTTTTGAACGAAATACGAAAAAATAAAATATACCCACTTATAGATGGCATCTTTACCTTCCTAACGATGTCATTGTTTTAAAAAACTATTAATATTTGCTATTTCCAAAAACAAAATTTTTTTTCTGGAAGTCCTTCCACGAAATCGGCAGAAATCCTTTTTCCTCAGTGATTTCCCAAAACTCATTGTATGTGAAACAGTGCTCCTATCTACTTACTTTTGATTTGAGCAAAATGTCAAGTTTGAAGAGAATTTTATTTTTATTTATTTATTTTTTTTTCTTGGAAATTTACGGATTGGAAGCATCATGTATCATTTCATGTCTTAAAAGAAGGGGGTGTGGGAGGTGTTATTTAAGTGTTCTCGGGAACTATTTCTTTAGAATGGAAAATTTAATGTAACTTAATGTCAGAAATATAATTACCAATCACTATTCGGGGCTTCTTACTTTTTTCTGGAAAGTATTTCCTTTAAAAATATAAATTCAGACAAAATCGCTTAAAGATACAAAATCATACAAATTTGAGGTTTGGTTAAAAAACCAACTGGAGCGTGCGTAGCGCCGGGACACAACGCTGGGAAGTCAGCCATTTTAAAATATATCTGAATCGGGATTCGACCTGTAAAAGTATGAAACAAATGAAAACTTTAATTACTGAATATCTAATTGTTAAAGAAAAGTAATTTTCTTATCACTTGCCAAACAGCTCATGAATTTCTTTTTTTTAATGCAATAGTTGCAGAATTAAAACTGGGATATGTACAAGGTGATAACATACATTTCTATAGTATGTTTACTGTATCAAACCTACTCTTAAGATAATTATTTATCAAGCATTTCATCCATACGATCATTTTGCATAACTTAAAACAAATATCTATCGTTTCTGTAATTTTGTAGAATATGTAAATGTCATTCATACAAAGAAAAAAAACAAGTTATACGTTACGGATTGCAAAACAGATATTTATAATTCATTTGTTCATCTCATATATAAAACATTTACATATAGGAAAGTTACATATTCAATAAGTTGATATTTATTCTATGATTATTTCATAAATAAGCATTATTTATATGTTCATACTACTATATCGAAGGATCCTCACAGTAATCCACATACTCAGCCATGTACTGAATCTAGTATGACGTTCTTCGTAATTTGCATATTTTTGCTTCTTGTTTACAGTATATCGAAAGAAAATAGAACTAGGTTTTCGAAAAATAAAAAATAATTTATGTAGATTTACGACAATATCTGTTGTAAAGGCATACGATGAAATGAAGACTTTTCGACGAAAACATTATTTTTAAAAATGATAAGAAGGCTATATAGCTAAATAAGAATATATATGCTGCTTTAATTTTAGCAGAAGTAATTGTTACGTTTAAATAACAAATTTTTTCTTTAATCAGCGTAATTAGTATTTATGAAGCTTCGTTTTTCTTCCTTTTAATTTTATCAACAAACACAACATTTTTTTTTTTCGAAGTATTATTTTTTTCGATTAACTCGATAAAAAGTGAAGAATTATTAAAGTTATTTTATTTAATTTATGTGGTTTTTATAACTTCCTCAACTATGCGTTATGAAATTATATGGATTACAAATATCACACGATATTTCTTGACACATTTTTGTTAAGCTGTAATCGTATGCATGAAAATTAATAGAAATATAAGACTTTTATCAAATTAGTTGAAATATTCAAAATACACTTTTATTGAATAATGCTTGGAAAATAAATTTTTAGAATTGCTGATAAAAGGATATCAAAATAAGGCGGAAAGTAGGATGTGTTTTAAGTAGGAAATACATAAAAGTATATATACGTCTAAATTAAATATAATTATACATTTATAAATTATACAACATGTACCTTCATTAAACATAAATTTTTAATTATATCATATTTATGCGAATAGAAAAAATTGAAAATTTTCATAAAAAAACAATTGAAAATTTCATTTACATAAAATTTCATTATCAAATCTCTTGATATTTTTTTCTAATAATTTAAGCTTTTGAGGTGTTTTTATAAATTTTTTTATCAGAAATATTTCACAAATATTATATACAAATACAGTAAAACATCCATGACAAACACTTCTGATTATCTAATACCTCTATTTAGAAAAACAAATTTCAATTCCCAAGATCTATGTATTTGTATGATTTTACTTCTGAATAGTGGGTGCCTCTATAGCAAGCAAAATTTGCAATCTTAAGGTGTGCGCTATTTAGAAGGTTTTCTGGTTAGTTAAAAGAAATGGCAGATATGTTAACTGAATAGCTACTTATTAAGCAAATATTTTATTCTGATAAATAGAAATAAATAAGTACGTTTATCAATTCTAATATAGATAGCTTGTAATCTTAAAATGATGATTGTCTCATTGATTAATTTTCATTTAATTATAATCAATATAAATTACGTCTGAGCTTAAAATTTTGCTGATGAAGCAGGATTATAGCAACAAAGTTAGCCATAATATTCACAAGATATAGTATTTTTTTTTAAATGCACAAATCTTTCAAGGATTTTTGGAAAATATTAAACTATGCATCCACGCAGGATAAATTTTTAGTTTTTCTTCTTTTCAGCATAATGAAGTAGTTCAAAATTTATTATTAATTACTCTTCTTTACTTTAATTATTTCTCTTATCATAATTTTAGATATAACATAATATACTAAATCAAATTACAATATAGATATTGTGCAACGTACTGATCCAATATAAAAAATATATATTCGCTGTTTTAGTTTGTACCTCGTCCAGTATTTGACTCTATGGAATCGAAAAGCTTTCCAAAAACACGTTGAGTCGATTTAAAGGTATTTTTAGCTTTTATTTACAAAATAATTTAAGCTAATCAATAAGTCAAGCCTACGTTAATTAGCTAAGAGTATGCAAGCATCACAGATTATAGCATTTTAAAACTCTATTGAAAAATATATGAATAAGATCGTCTTTTAAAGCAATTTTATTTGTTGAACATAGCTCGCTTTGGTTGATTAATTTTAAGACCTTTTAATGTAACTTTATTCAAATGAAGCTTTTGATAACTCACCAAAGAAAAATTGACTGGTATTGAAATATTTCCGAAAAATAAAAGAGTTTCATCACTAAAGTAGAATTAAAATTAAAGAGTAGAATTAATTTAGGTGTGATATATTTTTACGCAATAAAGAAAAAAATAATTTAAGTGCTAAATTTTGGTAATTCTACAGTTTTCTATTTCAAGCTTTATAAAAAACATTTAACTCTATATGCCCAATCGAAATTTCATTAAATGAATCTTACTCATCCATGGATAGATATAATTAAATTTGAATTTGGATTAGAATTTAAATTTTATTGAAAATATAAAATTTATTTTTCATCACTCAGTTAAAGCGTAATTTCACTACACAGTTAATTTCTTTCATGAAATATTCTCTTGGATGTGTGTGTTGGCATGTAAATATTTCAGCAAGGTCGCACACGTTGATTTTCTTTGTTTAATACTTGATACATTTATTGATATTGAAAGCATTTTGTAATCTTTAACATAAGTAATCCCTAGTATAAGATTAATTGTGGTTGTATTGATTATGTTGGGAGCCAAAATTGCGCCAATATGGCATTCATCTAAAATACTTTCTATTAAATACCAAGTTGGTTAAGTTGGTTACATATTTTCTTTACAATGATAAGATTTGCGGAGAAACGAAAATATTGCAGAAATCTTGGCTTTACATTGGAAATATCAGCAATAGATGAGGGTAATAATTTCTGCTAATATTTGTGAAAATACAAGAATCCCAATCTTGGCCAAGATTTCATGCCAATGAAGCCTATACTGGCCAAAATATAACCAATACTAAAAAAGACATTTCTATGATATAACCAATTAAAAATGTATATGTTGGCACAACATTGTCTCCTAATGGGTTTATAGAGAGTATCATCATAAGAAACTAAAATTTTACTAAATTCCCTCTTTAGATGATTATGTCAAATGGTTTTAATGAGAGACTTTAATAAAATATTTCTGTATTAGCAATTTATTAATCGATATCTGTTAAGACAATTCTTAAAATAAATAAGTATCGCTGGAAAATCAATCAAATCTCGCACTTTTAAACTGAGATCCGAAAATCAAATTTTAGCCTTGTAAAACTTTTAAATAAGAAAAGGATATATTTTGTAGAAATATAAAACCACAGATCTTAAACAAAAAAAATTTACTTATGCAAAATTAGTATCTTATTCATAACATTGAGGTACTTTTAGGATGATGATAGCAAGTACGTTGTGAAACGTTTAAATGTGGAATTTGCTTTCACTTCTAAAACTTATGACCATTTAAAATTTAGGACAATTTAGAAATTTCTATGTGGTTTAAATTCGATTGTAGAAATAAATTTGAAAATGTGCACATGATATTTTTAATAGAATACACACAGCATTTTTTTCTTATTATATATAATTATTCGAAGCCGCGTAAAAAAGCTTTACAAGGAAAAATAAGACAATGTATGTTACACTTCATTTATTTCCTTTTTTTCACGAAAACTGATTAATTTTAATGTGAAGGGAGGTAAAGGGGGGGGGAGGGGGAGGGTGAAAGGATAATAGTCAAAGATAGTTAGATGATAGTTATTCATCGTTTTTTTTTATTATTATTTTTGAGCGTCGACATTCAGAGTTTAATCTCCGTTTATACCAATTTTAAATTGTGTTTTTTTTTTTTTCAAAATACTTTCATTGTTCGTTTTCTTTATAGCTGCCTTCAATAGTGTTTTTCAAAAAATTAGCTTATTGTTTTCTTCAATCTAAGATTCAAAACGATAGTAAGTCTCTCAGGATGACAGACTGAAGTGATATCTAAAACGTCACAAAATTGGACCTTCATCGTTTTCCCCCTTTATTCTTCATATGAATTCTTGAAATATTTTGTAATGACTCATAATTTTCACTTCGTTTAAAATACTGCGTATTATTTTAAAAATACTTATTGAGGAAACCTAATTTTCTTTAAACAACCATTAAAATTTATAAAAAATTCAAGGAAATAAAGGAGATTGAACTGTCAAGATATGTCCTAAAGAAGTTTTAATGAATTAAAAAAAATAACATTAATATAAATGAAATGTATATTCAAATATTTTGATCTTCATGCATAAATATTTTCCTAATATATTGATTCCGACTCAGATACATCAAAGTCAATATCATCTTAGTTTTTATTGCAAAGAATAATAAAAAATGAAAAATTTCTCTCTTAGGATTGGAGCACAATATATTCTGTTTTTGAATCATCATATTTATGTTACAGAATTTTATCGCTTCAAATGTTTACAATTTTACACTTTATCATACATGTGCAAATTTTATATTTAAAATTCTTATATTTAAAAAGAGTAAAACGTTCTCTGTTTTTCTAAATTTGCTTTCAAAAATTATTTTTATTTACAGATATGAAATATGAACAATTGTATCATATATCTCTTGCATTATTTTGGCTCTCTATTGAAAAATGTTATGTTTAATGCAACACCATACATTAGTTTTGGGTAGTTATTGTGCTATGAGTAAGAAGATTGTGTGTGCTAAATTAGATGCAAGATTTGTAACAAAACTAACACAAATTCAATATTTGATTTTACAAAATCAGAATTGAGCAGCAGATTCATTAAATATCATGTTTACATTACTAATATTAATAATATTTTGTTCTATATACATAAAAAACAGTATTGGATTCGTTTAAAGTTTATGAACGTAATTAATGCATAACTATCAACATATTTACATTTTTTTAAACTTTCTCCTACATACGTAAAGACGTTTAGGGACGTAAATGCAATATTTCGACTTTTTTTTATGTAATTGCACGTCTGGGGATGTCTTGAATACTATTTAAATATTTTTAAAAAATATATTTATCTCTCTAGGTGTCTGTTTGTATGTGACGCGAATTTTGGGAGCGATCTAATTGAAATTGATGCACAGAATGTCATATATATTCATATTCAGTTGAACGTTAATATAAATTTTTTCTGATTACAGTTTGGTGATAACCGACCAACAGGTGGTGCTGCAATGTTGTGTTTTAGAGATCCCCGTAGTAGAATCTAGGACTAATGCATATAACTTCATCAAGATTTATATTAAGTTACACTTTGACATAAATTGCTGCTGATTACATTTTAGTGTATATCAACTAACAGTTGTGCTGCTATGAAGAGTTTTTCACGATGTCCCTGATACCTAATTGAGTTATAGTGGATATCTCTCAACAGCTAGCTCGGCTATACTCTGTTTTTCATGATTTTTGAGATAGCTATATGTCAGCATCTATGGGATGATACTCCACAAAATTTGATACTTAAGATGCTTTTTATACAACACTATGCTGATTCAAATTTGAGTTTCCTTGTTAAACTTGCGGCGGCACTGGCGTGCTTTGGTTTTTACGTTGAACATGACAGCTGATATCTCAGTTTCTATTGGATATAAATGTATACTTTGCATATAAGCTTATAAATTAAAACTATGTATTATTACCATATAAATTCAGACTTGCACTATACTGTTTACTCAAAATCGCTAATTAAATTAAAATTTTAGAATAATAAAGTAGAAAGTTTTGTGATGACGATAACATACTACTTCTAAATCTCAATGTACCGGGGTGAATCCTGCTCTTTCCCATGAGTAATACATAGTAATTTTTTCTAACACGTTTCTAGAAATTTTTTTTCAATCAAATAAGGCGATGACATCTATACGCAAAAACAGGTGGGAAAGAGCATGACCAGATTGAGGGGAACGATTCATACCTTATTCATATTATTGTAGTATGTGTAGTAGTTGTTATTATAGTATTCAAACCTTAAAGGAAATATAATAGTTGGAAACTAAACTTTAAATTTCACATTCATTTATCGTTTTTAAAAAGAATAAAAAACGATAAATGAATCTAGAATCTTGAAATAAAAGTCTTGACATAAAAATCTTTCACTTAGAAAATTCAAATGAAAAAAAAAGTTCGAATATTGAATTCTACCATAAATATAATATTGTATGACTATCAAATTTATTTTTTCTGTCATATCTATCAACATTTTCTTCTACACCTGTCAATAAACTAGATATGCTGTATAATGAAGATAAGCTCGTTTACATGTGTTTTGAGAATTTTTTTTTATCAAAATAATAATAATAATAATAATGGTTATCATATAGGAACACTTTCGCCTAGTAATCTCTTCAAATATTTATTTATAACGCAATTTCTGGCGTATTTGGATCAAATAAATCAGGTTTCAAAATAAATTTTATTTTAAAAGATTAGTCTAATTTGAACCACATATAAATAATATTCTTAAATTTAAATTTCAGGATCTAGAAATATTTATTTGATCCGCAGATTATAGTCCGCAAACTTCTTTTTCTCAGACCTAGGATCCTCAACATAATTTTTTTTTAGTCAGTTATGGTTTTAGTGTGCTCCGAGTATTAACATAATTTAAAAATACTCGGGCAATCACATTACTACTCTCAACACCAAGGATGGATTATTTTTCTTTCTTCTTGAGAGTCCAAATAACACCAATTTACCGTATTTAATTTTTTGCAAAATTTACCCTTGCACTCTATATGTATATAAAACTTCATTTATTTATTTAGAGTTAGTTATGATGGTTTTATTTGCAATAAAATATCCGTTTAATCAAAATTTGTAGAAAGATCGTTACATTTATTATTTATAAAAATGTTTGTTGCTAACTTTAAATCTCTTATATCTAATTGCGAAAAACCCCATTGTATACACTGTTAAATAGCTTTTGACTTATTGATTAGAGGTAATTTCGTTTGGAGAAAATAATTAAAAAGATGAAAATTGTAGAAAACAAACAGTTAAAAGGAAATAGCTAAACTATTTGCAGCGAACTAATGATTTGTTCTAGAAATCTTATTCGAACCGTAGGCGGTGTTCTTTTTTTAAACAAGTAAATACGGAAATGCACTTTCTGTAAAATAATTTACTAAAGATATTTCTTCTTGAGTAGAAGGGCAAAAAGAAATGTGCAGAAATCAGAAGCATTACAAAAGCACATATTCCCATTCACTGAAGAGCACACTGTATCATTAAAGTTTAGGTGACTGTTTTTTTATTCGTTCATATGTATTATTATAACTATACCATTAGTTAATGCTACCATATTTTCGCATTTGAAAGGATGGTGAAATTGCATCTTCTACCAGCATGCATGTCTTATATTTAAATGAAATCTTTAAATTCAAAAAGAAAAGTTGGCCATTTATTATTACAACATCAGAGAAAATTTATAAACATTAAAATTAAAATGCACTCAATTGAAAAGTTGCAACATAGTAAGTAATATAAGTCAAACTCTAATGCTCTTTGTCAACGTTCCTGATATTTTAATTCGCTGTAACGACAGGATATATTTATTTATACCTGTTTGCAATGGTTATCTTTCCACTCCTTCTTCTGTTCAAACAACAACAACAACAACAACAATAGAAACATTTCCCAGCGATTATACATCAGGGTTGGCAGTAATCGATCACTTCTTTAATTGATTGATTAGTCGACTAAACGTTCAATCATACGAAATTTAATCATGATGAATGTAATCCTGATTGAAATTGAAAAAAAGTAATTGTGTTTACAATTATTTTTATGATTAATTCAATCTGAACTAATTCAATCGCGATTACTCTAATCATTATTCTAATTACACAGACGAAAATTAAATATGGCCGCCATTTAACTTTCTGAAATTCGTTTTCATTGCTATGAGACTGTTATTAAGGGTCACTAAATGATTTTCCTTATTAAAATTATACAGCGTCCCATAAAATTATCTAGATACACGCAGGTCAAAATGTGTAAATCATTTAGATTAGAAGGGACAGTTGAGTTCCTTTTTATAAAACTGGTATAATTTTGTTTTGTAATTATTATAGAAAAAGGCGAACAAGTTATCAAATAATTAAAATTTCAATAAACGAAATAACTGAAATAAAATAGAATTATGTTCATATCACAAAAAATGTTACAACAAACTGTAGCAGAAGAAATATGTTATAAGAAAAATATACCAATTCAATGTTGGGTGTCCATAATAAATTTATAAGAATAAATCATTAGCGTTGCTCTTTATTTTTTTCACTTTCTCCAAAATGAATCTTCCAGACTTGCTCACAAACCAGTTGATATCGTTAATATACTCATGACATATTTGTAGGCAATTTTTAAACATTTAAAAGAATTATAAATGAAAGATTCTGAATCAGATAACAAATTTGTTGCTGCAAATGACATTCAAATAAACATACTATATTATTATTTAATCATAAAGAAGTTGCATCAAACTGAAAAACAAAGAATGTTGCATAAGCAAAATGTAACAGCTCGATGTTAGCTTTACACCATACTATAGGTATATATCATCAGGGTTACTCTCCATTTTTACCCCCCTCACCAAAGCAAATCCTTAAAATATACTCAAAAACCAATTAATTTCAGATGTTTTAATTTTTTCAAAGTAAATACACGTTTGATTTACGTTCTTTTACAAATTTTAGTAATTAATAAACATCTTTTATTTGCTTCCATACTTTGGAAATAATACGCACTTTGACCCATTTTCTTAAAAAAAGATCTTTGTTTTATAGGAAAATGAATAATTTTTTCCACTCTTTTGTATTTAACCTTTAACTCCTGTTAGCAGTCTTACAGACCACTGCTTTTTTTATGTTTAAGCCATGTTAGTGTATTTTTCAGTCTGCCTCCTGAGATCTTGATACGACATTAGTAGAATGGAGCGCCAATTCGTTACTTTAACTGTACTATCACGTTTTGAAGTTACGGCATGAAACTAGCCTTATTTGCTTTATAGCAAAAATAGTTTTATTATAATATGCCTGTTCGTTTTTATTTCATTGTTCTTTCTCCTAAAATATGGAACGATGGGCAATATCAAAAACAGAAATTTTAAGAAGTTTTTGTTATTTTTTATTTTTATCATTATCAAACAATATTTTGTATTTAATTATTAATCATCTAATATTTAAATAATGTTTTCTCTGTATTGTAAGAACCAACTGTGGTAGGGCGGGCGGCGGCGACAAAAATGACTACGTCATCGACTTACGAGATGAAATTTTGATATAAGACAAAGTTATTATTAATAGATGGAAAAATGACTTGCCTGCCTCGGTATTTTCGTACGATATGAGCAGAAGGGGGTGATTTTGTACCAATAGGCGATTTGGATGGAACTATTATGTTACCGATTTACGACAAGATTCTTTAACATATCATATATCCTGACTTGTACAATACAAATTTTTCAATTTGTCTCCTGATATCTTGGTACGATATTAGTAGAATGCAGCGCCAACTCGTTATTTTAACTGTACTATTACGGCATGAAACTTTAGCGTGCGATCTCTCTTAACTAGTACATTGCAAATATTTTAATTTGCTTCATGATATCTTGATATGACATGAGAAGAACGCGGCACAAATTTGTCATTTGTACAATACTTTCACGCCATCAAGTTTTGAGATGAAATTGTTGCCAAATTAAAGCTTAATCAGTGATTTTTTAAAACCCTTTGAAAGGCAGGGGATATAATATATCCCGCTTAATTTTAATACCAAACGCTCAACACCGGAATTTTGGAATCAAAATTTACTTTTATAATATATGTGAAGAAAATATTTTACTTATTTCGAAATAAATTTGTTGTTAAATCCCGGTGTGATTCAATGCTTTCAGCATTTTAGAAACATGAGTACTTTGTCTCTGAAAGGTCAAAATATTTATTACAGTCTAAATGTAAAAAAATGCCCAGTTCCCACCTTTTGTTTTCTTCAAACTGTCGGAATTATCACAGAAGGTTCCATCGGAAAATGTAAAAGTAATTTTAATTAAGTTAAGCACACCAATCAGCGGACTCAATTAGTACTAGGGTTTTTAATTCATCAGATAACTCCAGTGGTTTCGAGCTCATTCATTACTCACACACTCGAGCCTATATACACTCATTATATTAAAATATTTAGTTTGTTTTATTTGATAAGTATTCAGGACTTTCTTTTGAAAAATCGATCAAATCAAGATCGACCTCAAATAGTAACAACCAAACACAAAATACTTAAAGTAAACCCTTCCCAAGTCAATCCGCTTGTTGGGTCAGATAAAATTGTATTCGACCAGATACAGGACACTAGCTGCGAACACAGGGGGATAAAACCGGAAGAAACATGAGACAAAATAAAGAAATTAAAAGGGAAAAGCCGGAACAAAACATGACGGTTTTAATCATTAATAGTTAATTAGATTAAGAATTGATTTAATCGTTAATCGGAGAGAGGGATTCAAATTAAATTAATTATTAATCATTAATCAATAAGTAGGATTGAAACGACTTCAATCGTCAATCTAGATTAAAAATTAAACATTTGATCGTTAATTTTCGATTGTTAATCAAATTAAAATTTTGAACCACCCTGTTATACAGCATATTATAATTTTAAAGAGCTTCTATAATTTTATGATTAACATGTCCGAAATGACTACATAGCTTCTATTCCACAATGGCAGGCTTTAAAACACGTAGTAAAACTTTTCAAATTAGCTTGACAGAATAAGAAACTAAAGCGTTTTTTGAATTGCTGAGATTATTTGTATAAGTAGGCGTAATTTGAAAGTTTAATGGGACATTTTTAACATCGAAGGAAAATAAAATATTCTAGCATTTTATTTCCAAAATATTCCCTCCTTATTAAAATGATTGTCCTGTTTGTTTAAATTATTTATATCTGAATGATTGCTCTAAGATATTTTTTATGTGCACTATAGTATTAATTTTAAAACGTAAATATAGTTTATTAAGTATTATGAAACAATATGAGTATAAAAGTTTTTATTTAACTTTTATTTTACAAAATTAATCAAAACATTTGATATTACTTCGCATTTTACATACCAATTCTGATAATTAATTATTGATTCATGCCATGTACAGCAATATTTGGTTATTTTCATATAATAGAAACTATTTTTGAATGGAACATAATGATTTTATCTCTTAAGTCATTCATTAATAAAGTTTCTGAATGTTTCTCCCCCGTACATAATACGTTTTATTACGTTGCAGGCCATGAAAGTCAAATTATTTTTGCGCTGAAATAGAAATAATCCACAGGCTCTAAAACAAAAGCATATTTTAATTGTCATTAATATAAGAATTTAATTAAGTATTCTTAAGTACATTTTAGAAACGACGAAGTATCCAGACATAAAAATGTTTACGATATCACAAGAAAAAGCTATATTTTACATGGTGAGTACCAGAGCAATCAAAAGTAACCGCATTAAAAATGAAACCTTTCGTAAATCGCCGTTTAATATAACAGGCTCAATTAAGGAATAAGGCCAAAGTATATGAGCAATGCAGAAAGTGAGTTAGGCTTTGATAACTACAGATTTGGCTGCCAGACAGCAGCATGTAAGCCAAGCTGCAAACCAGTATGGTAATAACGAATATTACTGGAACACGTAAACAAAACTAACAGTGCTGAATATCATGTAAATGTCTCTCAAACATTCTAGTAGTTTTTAACAGAAAAAAAATGCCTGGCAATACACATAACGAATATTATAACGTCTGAGAAAACTAATTGCAGATAAAACACAGAATTACTATTTTTTTTTTTTTTACTTTATGTGTTAAGGCGAAAGAGTGGTAACCGAGTAGAATTAAAATAAATCGAGTGAAACCGTAGTGTATTTAATAAAAGAAGAAATGAAATTTTTATTTATTTTTAATTTTAAATGAAATGTATGATAATTAAAGTTAAATTTATCAGACATTATATACGCAATTATTAATTAAGAAAAATTAAAAATATATAATTATATGTGATCCAACACTACACCCCGTATCTACAAAGAAAAAAAAAGAAAAGAACTCCAGAAAAAGATTCAAAAATCTATTTTATAGTAGGTACCATTTAAAAGCTAACTCTTTTCACATCTAATTTCTTAACTCGATGCAAATTTATGAATCGAACAAATATTTAGACTCGAAAGAAGTATATCAGTATTTATATCATCAATCAAAAGGGTTATTTAAACAATATTGCCATACATAGTTTAGATATTAGTGGGGTATATATAAACCACGCATTTTTCCGAGAATTTCTGATTACTCAAATTCACTATTTAAAATAAACATAGTCTACATCACGAAACTCAGACAGATGGACAGAAAGACACTTCGTGAAACTCGTGATTTGATCCAATCACACATTAATTTTATTTGAACTTTAATTTAAGAATTCAGTAAATTCACTATTGAAATTCACTTAAATTCACAATTTAAAATGGACATTGACTACTTTATGAAATTCGCGATTTGATCCAGTCACACATTAATTTTATGTAAAATTCAGTGTAACAATTCTGTAAATTTAAATCTAATCATGCTCTCACACTTAAATTTATCAATTATTTAAAATACTGATCATTTCATGATTTGAATTTTTGAAAAATTAAACAATACTTTTTAATAGTGAGGACGTGAAAATGTAATCAGAATATTCGACATTTTATTTTGCCCTAAAAGCTAACAGATAAAGTCACAAAAGGCATTTCAAATGAAATTTCTATAAAAACCAGGATAGAGGATTTTTAAAATATTTTTTTTCTCAAGACACTTAAGAAAAAAAGGATAAAAATTCTTTGAATTATTATTCTTATAATTAAGAATTTCCAGCTTAATTAAATGAAAGAGTACGGGAAATAAATATATTTCAGGGCTTTCTTTCTATTTGCTCAATTAGCATGATAAAAAGAGTCCCATTTCTTTCAGAATTAATTTGAGTATTTCAATACTAAATAAGAATAAAGAAATTGAAATACGGCGTAAGTTTATTTCGTATTGTTGTAGAAAATAAAATACTTTCTCATTAATAATTTAGGAAATGTAGTTTTGTCAAAAGGAGCTGTTGCAATAAATAAAAGCGATACTATAAATTTGAAATTTGAGCATCGGATTTTTAAAAATTGATGTTTAGAATAATGACATGTGTAGGGTCAGGGAGAAAAACAATGGCAGTCCAATTTTGTTAGATATGATATGACGGTATTAGAGATGAGACGGGCTCATCACCAACCCGGGGCCAACACGGGCTCGGGCTTGATTTTTATACCAGCCTTCGGACCCGAGCGGGATCGGGCTCATACCTTCTGAAACTGACAATTTTATTTATTCTCATATAGAAAAAATAAAAATAACTTTTTCTCCTAAAAAATTACATATTCCAATTAAAGTAATTTTAATATTATTTTGAGCAGAATGAAAAGAATGGGAAACAGAAATTATATTTTTTTTCTAGTATTAGAACGTTACTTTAAAAAAAATTACGATATTTCCAACGTGAGTGACGACTGGGTGATATGGTGCCAATGCGAAGTGGCGCCAATAGTATTTGTTGCTAGATTTTCGTTTGTGAGAGTAGGATATTTTTTAATTGGAACGTTTATTTTATTTTACTTTTTTAGAGATGTAATGCGAGATGAATATTTTTTTTTTCGTTTTTAGTCAATCAGCATTAGTTTAGGTTTGCAAATGTTTAGTCTTCTAATGTGTGCGAGTCATAATCGCTTTTCATATGAAAACAACCTTAGTGATTCTATTTTTAATTATGAACTCTGCTTATGCTAAAGCTCTTCTTTGCACATTTACGAAGTCACTTTCATGCGTAAGTACATAAAATTGCCATGTATTGTTATTCCGATAGAAAGCAATCGAAGAGTTTTTCAACTTTTTCTATAAAAGTACAGGATCTTTCAGATAACGGTTTTAAATTTTTAACAAAGCTGATTTTCAGGAACACGAAATATTGTTTTAATTCAAGAATCAATTATAAGTTACGAAATACACCTTTTATAGGAAATAGAAAACGTTGTTCGATTCTTCGGCATAGAAATAGTAATTTCTACAAATTTCATTCATTTATTTATAAAACGCACTTCGTTAAAGTGTCCATCAGATTTGCTTATTGGGAGAGAAAAATATTTACATCCTTTTACGGAAGTTTATTTTATTTGATACCAAACTTCGCTTTTGATAAGATAGAATGTAAATTTCCATAAAATTAATTATGTGCACGAGATGAACAGTTATTTTCGCGTACGGAGTTTTAAAAATTGAGATATTACTTTTAAAACAATTTTTAAATATTGTGCAATTTTTTCGGCATCGGGTTCGGGCTCTAATTACACAAAACGTTTCGGGTTCGGGCGGGCCCGGGCTCCGAAAACAGAGCACGAACTCATCTCTAGACGGTATGTCTATTATATTGAGAAGCGTACTATTGTTTCGTAAACTTGAATCAATACACAAATGAAGACCAGGCTTTGGAACACACAGTTGAATGGTATAAAGAAAGAAGAATATAGAAATTCAACGCCAAAATCTAAAACAATTCGTAATAACTAATTTATGACTATCTTGATTTCTACTTGATTAAATAATTCTATAAAAAATTACTCTAAATATATAATTGTCTTTAATTATGTTCAACATACATAATTTACGTATATACTTTAGGATTATTCGACTCAATTCATGATAGTATTTTGTCGTGGCAATATATATCATTGTACATCAAATACTGAATGGGGAGGACAGGGGATAAAAACAATTGAAAGCTCAAATTCAATAGAAATACAGTAATCGACAAAGTTGTTTATGCCATTAGAAGTCTAATAAAGAAATGTTTAAATAAAAACAAATAATCTTAATTTTAGTACAAATACAATGAACATTACAAAATACAAAGTATTAAGAGGGGTTCTACTGTTCCGGGCAAAAGTTTCCGAGATTTTTACAATTTTATTTTCGGTTACAAAAAAAAAAAAAAAAAAAAAAAAAGAGATCACCTTCGGACATTCTGCATTTTATGTATGGACATTTCACTTATAAGATATTTAAATTTTTGTCTGTAAAAAATCAATAGTACACCGTATGCGTCTGCAGGTGCGCGCTGTGAACTTCCAATATCGCGACCGTTTTCCTCCGGTCACAACTATCTGAAAACAATTTGATCTCCAAATTATGAAAGAGCATTAAATTCTCTGTAGCTTACACCAACATTTTGTTTAAAAAGAAATATTTTTTTTTTTTTTGACAGAATGGCGATCATTTGAACAAAAAGGGTCATTTTCGCCTTTTTTGAACATTTTGCGAGCTTTAAAAATAGTTAATTACGTAAAACTATACAGGTGGTCTTAAAATCTTTCCCTGATTACAAAAAATTATTACGACATAACCACTGAATGTAATGCTATAAAATTTTTATTATGGAAAAGTCATGTTCTTAAGGTTTTTTTGTCCAGTCTCTACCGTCGTACGTGAGCTCTTTGATGACAAATTTCCTGGAAGATAGATCGGACGAGATGGACCAACTCCTGTAGATTTTTTCTTTTGGGGGTACTTAAAGGACAGAGTGTTTGCAACACCAGTAAAAAATATTTAAAAACTCAAGGTCAGGATCACAGATGCTGTGTCTAGTGTAAGAGCCAAAATGTTGGTCAATACGTGGCGAGAAATGGAATACTGCCTTGACATTCTTCGAGTTATCAAGGGTGCTCACATCGAAATTTACTGATGTAAGTACTTGTATTAGAAAATGATGATATAAATGTCTTTACAATAGAAAATCTTCATACATGTCTTTAAAATATATTGAAACAAGCATCTGCTTAATTATATTAGTTTTTCTGCAATAAATTATTGTAATCACCAAAAGACTTTATGACCACCCTGTACTCTTAGGTGGTATAAGCTCCAACAAACACTTTTGCTTTTTTTTTTTTTTTTTTTTAATGAATGAAATTGGTCGAATAGTTCTCGAGAAAGGGTTGCCCAGTTTGTAAAACATTTTTTCGAGAAAGACAAGTGTAAAATTTTACAATAGCGTTACGTTCAACGAGCAAAAAAAAAACATTGTAATGAACTGGAATATTACAAATCCGCTTTAGGGTAACGATCTACACACTTAAAGGATGCAAAAAATGAAAAATAAAAATAAAAATCGAAAATTTTGACCCAATGAATTAGAACCTTCCCTTAAGTTAAGAAAAAGCAGTAGGAAGTTTTATGTTAAGGTACTGTTCAAAATCAGCATTAGATAATAAGAGCATAATAAATAAAATCAGATGATGAAATCCTCAACTAATAATTCAATAAAATGATCAACTTTTCTAAATTTGTTTACATTCTTATATACGCAGCATATTTCAATGATTTTCTTTTTAGGGCGTTACTTTTCGGTAATGCAAAAGTATATTCTATCTCTCAAAAAAGTGAATATGAAGCTATTTCAAAGTTTTCGTGTGAGATAAAGAGGCTAAGAACTATTGTAAATATCACGAACTACATTCGTTTTCGTCACATAAGTACTCTCAACCATTCTTTAAATTTCTAATACGATGTAAGTCATTCAAGTAGTTTTCGGAATCAGTTAATATATTTTCTATTAATAGTTAGTCCAAAATGCAACGATGTTACCTTACAGTAAAATGAAAAAGAAAGAAAAAACATCTATTATTAGATCGATAAAATGAGCTTACATTCATTCGCAGACTATTTAGTTTATTTATGAGATTGGAAAAGCACATTAAAAGAAAGAGCAAAAAGAAAAGTGCAGGGAAAAGAGTTAGTTATACGTAGCATAAAATAATCAGTAATAAAAATAAAACGACGGAAAAATTACTTGGAATGACATATGAATTGAAAAAAGTCCTTCCGGCCTGTACCGGGAGGAAAAGGTAGCTTTCCTATATTTTCGTTTTAAAATTTTAGCTAATGTTACTCGAAAACAGCAAGCTAAAATGCAAAGAAATCGTTTACAAAAGATTCGTTGATACTGAATTTGAATGAGAAATTCGCCAAATTATTGAGCTACAGCCAAGTTGGCTTCATTTATGAAGACTTATTTTGGTCGCCAAATTTGGCGATATTTCGTCAATTGTCGCCAAGTTTCGCGATAACGGATATGAATATATTGTTTTATGCGTATGATTGGGAAAATGATTACAACAAGGAAAGAAAATAATTTGCGAGAAATCGCGTTCACTAAAACTCATAAATTAATCGTTGTTTTTTTGTATTGTGCTGTCTTGTTTCAAAATGCCAGCCACCCTAGAATTTCAAACTGCTCTATCTCAGCCATTTTTTAAGTTAGAGGTAAAACAAAAAATGCTCTGGAATCCTTGTATCAAGGCCTATCATTTAATTAAAAAATAAATTTGAATTTTTAACTTTTTTGTATATTTATTTGAGTTTAAAAATTTTGAGTAGCAGCCATCTTGAAACAAGATGGCGGACCAAGCTGGCCAACGAACTCGGTCGAGGCATTGGTGAGCTTAATACACACAATTAGTTTCATCAAAATTTATTTATAAATACGAGCGTTATATTATGACATAGATCAGAGAGTAGCCGCCATCTTATGGCGGACCAAGCTGGCCAACGAACTCGGTCGAGGCATTGGTGAGCTTAATACACACAATTAGTTTCATCAAAATTTATTTATAAATACGAGCGTTATAGTATGACAAAGATCAGATATATATATATATATATATATATATATATATATATATATATATATATATATATATATATGTACATATGGATATATATTTTATATAAATTCTATAATATATATATATATATATAAGTGGATTAACACAGATGGCAGCACCAGCAATTTGTATTAAAAATAATATCTCTTTTACATAATACATACCCTTGTTACGAATATGCTGTGTAAGATGGATTTAATTCTGTGTAAATTTAATCATATAGTGGGATTTTGTACGATTTTTATGTAAAACTACAAGGTAGTATTGTTTTTTACTGTTTATATATATAATTAAATCTAATATAGTGGATATGTAACTCAATCTTAATTTTGAATAATTATCATACCAATAGAGGGAGGCACCTTACTTGTCAGGTAAATGTTGATAAAATTGTTAATATTATATTTAATTTACCTATAGAGGGCGCTATCGCTTATATATTAATTTTACTTTTAGGGATTAAAATTGAATGGATTAATTGTATATTCATGGATATAATTTTGTTATTAGTGTATTATGACAAGAATAAATTTGTGTGTTTTTGAATCAATTTGTGTTGGTGTGTCATAGTTAGGGTAATATTTCAAATGATGTGCTCTCAACTTGACTTTCAAATAATTTCTCTCAACTCGACTATGTCAACAAGTATGAAATATTTCATGATGTGTGCCATGTGGACGTGTGGTATCATTAAGAACTTGTGATGTTTAAGGATTCTCGATAATTATTGTCAGTAAAATATTTTATCTACTCTTTACGGGGTTTTATTTCCAATTTTATTATTTCAAACTGATATCAGGTAGTAATTCAGTGAGGTGTTGTATACAGATTTTAGGATAATTGATGTGAGTGAAATATATTATCTATTCTTTATGGGGTTTTTATTTCCAATTTTATTATTTCCAATTTTAATATTTCCAATTGTTTTCTGGTAATAATTCAGTATACCTGGGTGATTCTACTGATCATAGCATATATGCCAGTAGAATTATGAAATACTGAATTATTTTTTAAAACACATGTGGGTACATCCAGACTGATGATTATATCTACATGTGTTTTTTCATATCCAATTCTGATTTAATTCTCTTGTTGTCCAATCTGCCATTGTATATGGTTCATATTTCATTTCTTAATCCATTTGTATTCACTTGATAGCAACTCCAAATTATTATTTTTTTTTTCTCTTTCTCTTTTTAAATTTTCTTCATGTTTTCAGTATTTTTGGCCAATTACCATTGAAGCACAAGCAATGGTAATATTATGATTGCACTTGTTAATCTATTAGCTATGTGGTATTCTGTCTACACATTATCATTAATTATCTCTTTGGAGATTTAAGTAGAATGATACAAGAACTTGATATGTTTTTTGAAATTCATAGATATTATAATTATATATATATATATATATATATATATATATATATATATATATATATATATATCAACATTTGAACGGAGGGTGGTTTTGAGGTCTAGGGGTCATGATCGGTGGAAATATATCGAAATTTTCCGGAATTGCTTTCTTCCGAACGGCTGCAATAGGTAGCTTTATACTTTTTTGTATTGAAAGCTACCTAAAAAATATTATACTTTAGGAAAACAAAATGAGAAACAAAGGTCTGCATATGTAATGATTCAAATCCATTGGTGTATTTTTTCTTTTGTCTATGCATATATATAAAATAGAAGTGACTGTCAGTGATTTCCAGAAAAATACTTATTTTAAAGTTCTTTCGTCCATTTAGACGACATATAGTCAAAAATAACATAAAATTTGTTTTGTCTATCTGTCTGTTTGTCCGCAGAAGGCTGAGAAACGGTTGCATAACAAACGCTAAATTTATCAGGGGCAGATAGAGATTTTTTTGGATACAATAGGCAGTTTCTGGCATTCCTGTATCTATTATAGCGTTTGAGAAAATAAGGAAAAGCCGATAAAATCGATCAATGAACCAGCCAGTGATTACTCAAAAATTGGAGATCTATAATCGATTTTTATGATCAATTTAAGGAATATGACGGCGTTTGAAAGATCTAATTAAGATTTATAAATGTTAATAATTACATTTTTATCTTTTGACTTAGACATATTAATTTGAAATATAGATTGGTAAGTATAAGGACCCAACATTCCATAATTGGTTCCTAAGCCATGTTTTCCATCGTTGATAAGCAAATACATTTTTATCTAGGATACCAGTATTTGTTTGCCTCATAAAAAACAAATCTGGTTACAATAGTGCATTTTATTTTGCGTCAAACTACGCTATATTTAATATGGCAATTGGCTGTGGACCCGATTAAGGAAGATTTATAACTATAATATATTAAAGTTAATCCAATTTTTAGCTTACTATAAAATCATTTTAATTTCAAACTTGATTAGTAATTATAAATATCTAATACATAAGTATCGTGACCACAATCGACTATGGCGTTAGTTATATGCAAGTTAATAGGATGCCATAAAATGTTCCTTATATAAAACTGGTAAATGTACCATAGATTTACACCAAGCCAGTCTCTCTAAAATATGGTAATTGATTGGGGGGAGGGGGGCACAATTATAGAAGATATATAAATAAAAGTAATTTTACATCGATCCAACTTTTAGAATACAGATTGTTCATTTTAATCGAAAACTGAAATGATAAAGATAAAAAAATAATGTTCAGTAATCGTAATCACAGCCAAAGTTGGCATAAAAGATAATCAAGGTAATGATCATCCAGGACACCTTCAGTGCAGGAAAATAGACAATGCGTTGTTCAGAAGCTGTTATTTTAAAAATTTGACGGTGTATTTGTATTACAAAATTATTCCTACTAAAATATGGATCAATGCGTGATAAAACTAACATAATTTATTCGCCTGGATTCGAGAATGGCATAATAACTCTGTGAATTTTTAAATAAATTAGTTTCTGAAATAATAATTTTTAGGTAAAGTTTTACGAATTTTCTATAATGATGGCAGTTAAATTTCTCAACTGCTAAAAAAGAGGAAAGAAAGGAGAAATATTTGGATTATTATACATTTTTGCTGCCATATTTCTACTAAAAATGAAAAGACAAAAAATCCATTTGAATACATGCAATGTTACGATTATCATCTGCTATCTCTACTGGCGAACAAATATCGTTTGTTTTATTTTGTTTCTATAAATCTCTTTAATGATTTTTTTTTATTTTGCCTTCTCTTTAAAAAAAATTTCATAAAGGATATTTATGGAACTTACGCCCACATCTATCTATTTAATGATCTTTTGCTTTTCTTTTAAAAAAATGTATCGTAAAGAACATATTTGCAACTTACATCCACATTTACTGAATTATTAATATAAACCTGAAAAAGATGGCTAAATTATAAATCCGCGTGTAACACCATTTTTCGGATATGAAGAAAAAGTAAATGAATAGTCTCCGATAGAACGTGGAGCTATTCTAAATTATTCTCTTCGAAGTGTTAGACAACTAAAAAAAATTGTTTAACAATAATTGCTAACTCGCCACGTTGAAGATAATGGCAAGCTTCCCAATGTCTTTCCACCCATCTCTTAAATAGCTTTGTTTTAAGGTATTTATCAGTTTAATATATAGTATCAACTAATATAAATGTATTTAGTTTTGTCAATTGTTATCATTTTCGTAAAGGTATATGCCAGACATTAATTGAAGAAATTATTAGTATCTAAACAGTTTATAATAGATTTAAAATTAACTACCTCTATTGAAATTTTCAAGACAAATGTTTTAAAGAAATTTATTATTAAAATTAATCAATACTAATATGGGTAACCAAATGGTAGTTAGCAGTTTTTCGAAAAGTATCAGGAATTAGTATAATAAACATATACCTTTATATTTTAGAATTTCAGTCACACTTTCATCGTTGAATTACAAATATTTTTAAGTTAAAACAGAAAAAAGTCTACCAAAATTCCTTCACATTAAATTTTTTTCACAAATATATTTTCTCGCTTAAACTTAGTTCAAGAGTTTTTATTTATTAAAAAAGTTATCGATACTTTTGAATATCATACAGTATTTGTTTAAAAATTAAATTAAAACCTCTGCTTGCATTTAAAAGATGAAAAATTGCTATGTTTACACATTAAACAAAATTTAATTTAGGCTCAGATGACCTTTTTTTTCTTCAGTATTTTCTCGTCGCCTTCAAAATTCGAGTAATTTTTCCATTTTAAAGTACTATATTTCTGCTTTTATGTACTGTAAAAGGACATACATTTATTAAAAAGTTAATTGGAAACAATAAATATTCTGTGCGTTCCGAAAATATCATTTTCGTGGTTAAATTTTTACAAAATTTATTTTTTCAACATTATTTCTCAAGTGCATTAAAAACCACGATATTTGAAATTTTCGAAGAATGCCTTCGAAACCTTTTAAAAAATATATATTCTAAAGATTTATTTTTAAGTATTAATTCTCCCTAGATGTTATATGTAAAAAATTTAAATCTGGTATCTTCTATTAGTTTTTCGGAAATGACTTATGAGAGAGTTAAAAAGCTACTGGAAACTGGAAACATAAAAATGCACTAAAGTAACATGTCAGGTATATAATAAAAGACATATTTATGAAATTTAATGTCTTTTATTGGATAAATATAGAATGGATGATACAGGGTTATTTCTATGGAAGATTTAATGTGATAATATTCCCGAACCTTTCAAAAAATGCTTTTGATAAAATGCTTATTTTTAGTTATGATATTTCACGGGATTCCATATCCAAGAAATTTAACTCTGTTCTCTTCCATTCGTTAGTCGAAATTCACTTATGACATACTTTAAAAACAACTAAAATACAGAAACGCCAAAACTATTTCTTGCTGTAAATAAAGAATAAACTGAATTTATATGGAACCTACGGTGTTTATTACAGCATTTTTACGAATGGCATAGGTTTACTGTGAAATGTTAAAAATTTTAGTACTTCGGAGCATTCAAAAAGTACTTTTTCTGATTTTTTAAGTATTAAATAGGAGATGTTATATTCAAGACATTTATACCTGTGCACTTACATTACTTTTTCAGAAGTTCTTGTGTGACAATTAAAAATCTGATAAAAAGTAAAAACATAAAAATGTTCCACAAGTAATGGGAGAACAAAAAGTCAATTGCGCATGTATAACAACTTATAATTTTTGTTTTAGATACAATGTAGACAGAAATCATGTTTAAAGTAGTTCAATATGATGACATTCTATGGCATTAGAAAATCATTTTTCTGTACATAAGAAAATTATATGTATACAAATAATTATAGGGGGATTCCCGAACACTGGACCTAGAATGAGACATGGATCACCATAAATATCTTTTTATATTTCGCGTTACTTATATAATGATTAATTCGTAAAGTCCAATAAAGAGTCTTATATTCACCTAGCTGGCGAAACTGCTTTCACTTGAGATCGACTGAAACATGCTCAAAGCTCACATGCACACATGACTCACATGCTCAAAGTTCACATGCACACATGACTCACATGCTCAAAGCAAAAATTATTGCTCTATACTCTTTGCTCATCGTTTATTCAAATCATGATGTATGTGTATGGTGTATTTTTTTTATATTTTTCAACTCTTTCTTCTTTTATGCTTTATAAACAGTTTTATCTGTTTAATTTACATTTTAATTCTATGAATTAAAAAATCAAGGGGGGGGGGGCATTTGAACCATATTCTGGTGGGAGATTTGAACAGCGGTTCAACTCTGTGCACCCATATTACAAACAATTTTTATAACCTTAAAATATTTTGACTTGCTTTTAGAAAAAAATACCTTTCCAATATAAGACAAAGGAATATGCCACAAAAGAAAAATAAATATTTCTACAAACCTACAAATATCTAATGCGTTGGAAAATGTTGGAAAAGGGATGTCATTGAGAATAACTGCGATGTAAGATGTGCAATAGAACTACGCTACGCCGCGCCGTTTTAAGAAATGTTAAAAAAATGTAGTTTTTCAAATACATTTGATAATTTATTTTTACTATGGTCATATTTTCCGGACACCTGGTGCAAATAGATCCCCTTTGAAAAAAAAAGCGCACTTTAGTTTTTTAATTTGCATTTTATAATTTGTAGTAAAAGTATTCATACTATCTTTACATGTCAATTACATTTCTATATATTGAATATATATTATTTCTATGTATTGAATATATTGAATATATATAGTACATATATATATAGGTGAACGTCGGATATTATGTAATACTATTTACGTTTGAGGCAGTAACACAGTTCCATATTGTTTAAAACCCGACAACCGAATACAATCACAAACTTCAATTATGGGTGATTATTTATTTGAAGACAAAACAATTTTACAGAATTTCAACAAGCAAACAAATAATAATAATGAAAAACTTTTTTTTTTTTTTTTTTTTTTTTTGGGGGGGGGGGGTTATTATGAGATAGTCGGGTAATATAGAATATGGGATTAAAAATGAATTAAACGAACAGAATTTGGCAAAAAACAGATGTAAGGGTATCAAGAGAGCATCATCAAAATATAGAAATATAGGTGCCTATGTAGTCAGTAGATTTGCTTAAATCACAAATATAAGGATCTGTCTTTGCACCACCATGATCATGGAGTATTATTAGATATTGGTATTCCATGTACCCCGACAACGTCGGTTTTGGAGAAAAGTACTGTTTGTTTATTGGTGTGAATCACGAGCTAAAAACCAAGTACAATTCTTGATATTTCGGTGTACATTATGTTTAATTTCAATGCAAAAATATTACTTCTAATAATGTATAAAAAAAATGAAAAATTATTCCTAAAGACGAAAAACAAATATTTATTCACACAAAGCGCCCTGACACCAACCAACGAACTGTGCATTCTGGCGGTCATTCTGGAAACGTTCTTAAGTAGTTTATGACATCGCCGCTTGGTAGCAGCTCTTTACCAAACAGAAACATTTGTATTCGATATTACCCACTATTCCATAATACAAGTTCCTCTATATATATATAGGGGAAAACTGTTTTTACACTTTTACACATACACACACACACATATATATATATATATATATACAGGGTTGTTATAATTAAAGTTCGCCTATTCAGAAGGCTCAAGAGACGGTTCTATGGCTCCAAACGAAACAAAATTTCACTAGTACGTAGTTGAAGAGATGCGCTCAACGAAAATCGACAAAAAAAATTAGTTAAAATTTGTGTCAATAGGTGGCGCTGCGCCAATATTTAAGCCGATATTTGCAGATTCCTTTATTTTGTAAAAAACAAAATACAGGAAATTTTATTTCACAGTTGGTAAAAGTAAACTTTTTCAGATTCGCTATATCAATTTCTGTCAATCCAGATGAAACACACAAAATCACAAAATTTCACCCAACGCTTGAAAAAGATCACATATTATTCATATTTTCGACGAACGACGTGAAAGTGACGTCGCAACTTCGAAAACTTGAAATACCCTTCTAACCACCTGACGATTTAAAACTTGCAGATGAAGTGTGTCTGTGATTTCTTTGACACTGGAACAGTTGATTTTTTCTGAAAAGCATTTGAATCTACGCTTTGTGGAGAATGGTAACTTTGAAAGAAAAGGCACTTCTTGTAAAGTTATTTTATCAAAATAACAGCAACGCAGCTGCAGCTCTTCGAGAATTCCGGAAACTAAAAGATGTTAGACGTGGACCAATGTGGAGTTCACAAAATGATTAAAAAGCTCGAGGAAACAAGAAAACTCGACATTCTTCCTGGCAGAGGACGAAAAAAGGTAGACATTTCTAGCATTGAAGATATTGCTACTGCTGCCGTGGATTTAGCAAGCCAGTCATCATTTGGTAATGCAAGTGTGCCAGCTATTGCGAATGAAGTCGATATGCCGATTTCCACTGTGAGAAAAGTGATACGCCCAAATTTTGCGCTACTATCCATACAAGATTCAGAGGGTGCAACAACTAATACAGGGTGATACCGAAAGTCGGCTATCTTTTTGACTACAGTTTCTTGCACGAATCAATGTGGACAATCCTTGGCCCTGGAACATTCTATGGACTGATGAAGCGCATTTTTATTAAAACGGACAAGTGAAAACACAGAACTGTCGAATTTGGGCGAAAGAGAATCCTAATGGTGTCCAAGAAGATCCATTGTATGCAGCTAAAGTGACGGTGTGGTGCGGTTTCACAGCTACGTTTATGATAGGGCCATATTTTTTGAGGAACTAACATCTACAGGACCCATTACATGTTCCGTAAATGGGAGAGGGTATCTCAATATGTTGTCAAATTTTCTGATTCCCCAGCTGCAACAGCGAGGCTGCCTTCAAAATATCGTGTTTATGCAAGACAGTGCACCACCGCACATTACTAGAGCAGTTCGGACTTTCTTAACAAGCCATTTTACAGAAGACCGCATCGTAAGTCGTTATTTTCAAACAGTCTGGCCACCACGATCGCCTGATCTAACACCATGCGATTTGTGGTTGTGAGGATTTTTGAAAGATTCTGTATCTAAAGACAGATGTCATACAATCTCTGATCAGAAAGACAGTATTATACTTCATATTCGCTCAATCTCACAATTACACAATGCTGTATAAAGCACAATTCTGAGAATGGAATGCGTTATTGAAAATGGTGGAGGATTCATTGAGCATGCGTAATGTTATTCTTCGTTATTTCCTCGCTGCCGAGCGACATGTTTTATTTTTGTTGATGCAGATTACATCACATGAAATTATATTCAATTTTCTGTATTGTTTGGAGTCATAGGTCAGGCTTTAGAGCTGTCTGATTAGGTGAATTTTAATTATAACAATTTGCAGTTCATCGAAGTTTGTTGAAACTTTTAAATTTGTGTGCTTCGTCTGGATTGACTGAAATTGATATAATGAATCTGCAAACATCGCCTTAAATATTGGCGCAGCGCCATCTACTGACGAAAAATGTAACTAATATTTTTTTTCGATTTTTGCAGAGCGCATCTCTTCAACTACGTACTAGTGAAATTTTGTTTCGTTTGGAGCCATAGAACCAGCTCTACAGCCTTCTGAATAGGCGAACACTTTAATTATAAAAACCCTGTATATACATACGAATTCTAAAGGGGCTTCATGAGCGATAATTTAAAATTATTTGAAAGAAATGTAGTACAATGTTTTTGTACTATCTATAATAATTTGCAAGTATTTAAATTCCTACATTTCAGATGAGAGGATAATTTCCTGACAAAATACAGAAGCAATGAATGCACAAGTGAAATGATCAAATTATCAAGCTCGCACTGTTCCTGCTTTTGAGTTTTAAAGTTTTCGAATAGTAAACATCCTCTTATTTAATGACAAAAATTCTGCTATTAAATAGTGCAAAGAATACTATTGAAAATTAGTGGTACTCAAACGTAGAAACCTTACGTGTCATGAATAATTCTTAATAGTCTATTTTTCCTATTCTTTCAAACTGAAATTCTACAAGAATAATTTCCATATCACTGAAAAAAAGTAGCTATGTAAATGCGATATTCATTCCAAGGAAATAACAGTCAACTTAACGAAAAAAATAGTTTTAACTTTTCAAATTTTAGTTATTTAAAATTCCACGTGAAAAGAGATTCTGGACATGTTAGAGCTTATAGATACTTTATATGACAAACAGTAAAAAGTGTGAAAAAATTCTCAAGGAAAATAATATGAAACAGCATGTTTTTCTATGATATTTTTACAATAGAAATATATCTGTACATTGTTTATCTAAAGAAATATTATGCAATGTTATTCTTCATACTTTTAAAATATTTATCAATAACATAAATAAATGTGACAAGCATTGTTCATGTAAATTGAAATATTTGCTTATATAAGACTTCGCTACATATATTTTTAACTTAATTTTTTCACTTCTTGAAAAATATAATATGAGAAGGCGTTTTAAAAAAGTCTGATAGGATATATTGAATTTTCCAAAAGAATAAGTATAAAATTTGAACAGTGACAATTAGATGAGTAAATAAACAAAGTCAACAAATTTGATGCATGGAATTTTATCCTAGACCATAGAATACCGAACTACACCGCTCCGAATTTTAAGTAAAATTGAAATAAGTAGCGAAATTAGTGCAGCAAAAAATAATTTTATTTAACAATGGTTTGATCGGTTTGTTCTGATTTTTAGATGTGGTTTATAGGTTTATATTCTATAAAAAGTAAGACAAAAAGTATTTTTAACTCCCTCTCTCTGCACGAGACGTCATATTTAAAAAGGGCATGAAAGTCAATTTTTTTCGGAGTTTTTAAATAGGCTTTAAGCAATAATTTAAGTGCACTTTAGCGAAACAAAACTAAAACTAATATTTTAGAAGATAAAATTTACACCAAAGTTTTATGTGAAGTTTTGTTAATCCCATAAATAGCGGAACAACAATTCTATGAAATTCGCAAAAATAGAAAGAATAGGCGAAATATGGAGTTTGACTTATTGTTTTTAGTTACCATAAATACTCATTCACACAAAGTTAAATTCAAGTAAATTATAATAATAAAAGCTAAATATGTAGAGCAATTTATCCGAAATAAATATATTTTGCGGAAAAATTAAAAAAAAATGTTGCTTCCTTTATTGGAATCTAAAACGCTGATTTCACAGTAAAGTTTGAGAAACGTAGTTGTAATTATTTTAAACCTAGCAAAAAACTTCTGGCATGAAATTTGTAGAAAATTTCACACTTTACCATAGTGATATCTTTTTTTGTTATATGCAGCTGGCTAGAAGAAATTAAAGAAAAACTTTTTTCAAGACAGCGACTTACACAGAGGACTTGCTATGTAAAAAAATTGTATTTTCCTGTTATTAAAACATCAACTTTTAAAATATAATAAAAAATCAGAACTACCTAGAAAGATAATGTTTTTTTGTGGGTCTCTATCTCAACATGAAATGGGAAATTTACTTTTGGTTAATAGTAGCCATCATTCCATAGTAGCACTGGCATTAGGTTCCATTAACCTCTTATTTTTGCAACGTATGACACATCGACAGGGACGACAAAGGGACGTTTTAATTGAAAGGACTATAAACAGGAAGTTTGAAATAAGTTTGAGAAGTATAGACGTCGTTTTCTGTTAAGATGAATCCACACTGTTAAAATCTGTTTACAAAACAAAAATTCCATTTTTGCCCCGAAAAAGTCTATTATTTAGTTATGATATGTTGAATTTCATAAATATGCCCCGTTTTCTTGCACTATAAGCACATTTTTTTTCGTTTTACTGAGAGAAATGCTGAAAATTCTTTAAATTCGAAGTATCAAAACTCGGTAAGTTTTGGTGGTATATGAATCGATTTTTTCTATTTTACTTGTTAGAACGTAGATTAAGTTTTCTAAATAAAACTTCTAAGACCCAGCGATTATATAAAACTTTTAATTTCTAAACTATTTAAAAAGTAACTACTTTGACGAAATCGATTTTCTTAAAATGAACAAAAACAATTGAGGCATTTTTGCAATTGGAACTATACCTCTAAAAATAACGTTTTAGTAATTAGCTCTCTATAAACAATAAGAAGGCACTGTATAAAAATAAACACACTTTCAAAAACTTAGGGAAGTGACGAAAAAATCTAGGAAAATGAAATATGATACGAATATTTTACTGTAATAAAAATGCATTAGCACTAAAGAATAATATATTCTGAACATTTTTTGTTTTAAGATGGCAACGATGCTTAGTTATTCAAAGCAATAGATTGTTGTATGGAATCTTTAAATATATTTGTTTTGAATTACTTATAGTAATCTCAAAACATAAAGTTTATTTACAAAAATCGCCTGAAGCATTTATTCTGAAAATTTTGTCTTTAACTATAATAAAGAAGGAAGTTTGTATGTGTGTTTCTCGGCTCTGCTCTAAAGATACCGCTGCACTCAAAGCTACAAAATTTGGTGGGCAGGTACCTCTATGCATGTACTTTTGCACCTCGAAGCCCGATTTTGTAAATTTTGAATATATATTTTTTTAATTAAATTTTATATGCAATTTGTAGTGTTGTTTTTTTTTTTTTTTCACGTTTGGCTGTGATTTTTATAGTAATAGGAATCCGATTGCAATATTTTAGCCAAATATAGTAGATTTTGTCTTCTTTTCAATGAAGATTATGTGGAATTCGTACAGCGAAATTTGATTTTTTTGGCGAATATTTTCCTTTGACACTAAGAAATTTTGCCCAGATTGCTTGATTGGTTCGTTGGTTGCTTCCATTTCAGCATCAACTATGATCGAAATCGTCATTTTTTCCTCTTTTTAGCTTGAAGAGAGTTGATAATCCTTTGTAGATAAAAAAAAAAATCATGATTTTAAAAGGGAAAGGCGGGTTATTAATTATCTCGATTTGGACTGTTTGATTAGATTTATTTTAATTTTATTTTTATGCTTTTTTTATGTTTTGCAGCGTTTTTTCTTTCAACTGACGTCACAAATTAAGTCAAACACCGTTGGTGGGCCGTTGTGATTGCTAGCTGAGACGATTGTAGGCACAGCTGGAAGTCAACCGGGCAATTGTTTTTGTCAGATGAAATGGTCATCAGCTGATTGCAATTTGAACAGCGATTTGTTTTACGTGATTTTTAGAGTTTTTTTTATGTACGTGACGTCATTTATGTATTTCATTTATTACTGTTAACTTACTGTAATTGCATGTCAATAGAAAACAAAAGAAAACAAAAAAAGTCATTTTGTTCCTGTTTCAAAAGTTAATGATAATTCGTAATTTTTTAAAGTCGTTGGTTTAATTCTGAGGGGGGGGGGGAGTGTACGGTTGTAATTTAAATATCACGTTAATGCTCTGATCTAAACTCCCTCCTTCTCCCCCCCCTGCCTCCAAAATCAGAACTTTTTTATTGTTAGTTCTATTCAAACGTAACCTTTTCTAATATTTTTCTCTAGTTCCCAGGTACTAGATAAACTTCGGTATCATTTTTTCAGCCCTCGATTACCACTATTTCTGAACATTATTTATGAAGGAGGGGTCTTTTTTCGGGTTTTATGGATCCAATTTTAACGAGAAAAAATTCATTCAAATTAACATGAACTAATTAAGTTATAGGTAACTAATTAAGATACAGCTTTGGCGCCCCCTGGCGGTAGAAAGTGGAACTAAAAGATTATGCAGCACGTGCTCAGCACGCCTGCTATACTGTGCGTAGGTAGCAGGGACACGTGCCGGAATTTCGATCGGAAAGAGTTTTATTTAGAACAGAGTGCACCCCTAGCGGTGGGAAGTGGAACTAAAAAATTTCGCATTTAAAATTTGTCCGATTCAAACAAAGGGCTAGATTTCAACGAGAATTAATTCATTCAACTTTCCATGAACTAATTAAGATATAAATTAGACTAATTAAGGCATAGATTTGGCACCCCTGCCGATGGAAAGTGGAACTAAAATATTCTCAGCGCGTGCACAGCACGCCTTCTATACCGTGTCATAAGCAGCGGGGACACGTGCAGAAGTTTCGTTTTGAAAGGGGCTTGTTTAGAACAGAGTGCACCTCCTGGTGGTGGAAATGTATTTAAAAGATTTTGCATTTGATCTTGGTCCGATTCAAATGAAATATTTTCTAACATTCTTCCGAGGTCTTTCAGGGACTAAATAAATTTCGGTATCATTTTTTCAGCCCTTGGTTACCACCATTTATGAATATTAATCTTCAGCGGTGTGATTTATTTTCTCGGGCTCTATGGGCCCGATTTCAACGGGAATCGGTTCATTCAACATAACATGAACTAATTATAGCTAACTAATTAAGACAGTTGTAGTAACCCATGGTGGTGGAAAGTGGAATTAACAGATTTTCCGCGCGTGCACAGCACTCTTTCTACACCCAGAGAAAAGTTTTGTTTACTCAACAAAAATTTGGTTGGCCCAATACAACTTTCCGTTTCAATATGGGTCAATGGAAAATTTGTTTGAATAGACAAGAAAAATATTGTTGATTTTTTTGTTTTTCCAACAAAAAAATTTGTATCATCAATAAAAAAATGTTATGTTAATTCAAGTAAAAAAAGTTCAATTTTACTTGAATTAACAAAATTCCTTTGTTAAACGTTTTCTCAAAATATATATAATTATCTGTTACTTTAAGAGTTCTCTTCAGTTTCGGTAACAAAAACTTTTGTTTAAAGAACAATTGTTTTGTGTAATTTTAAGAATTTTCTTTGTTTTAACAACAAAAGGTTTTTGTTACAGAAACAATTATAATATTTACTTTAAAATTATTTTATGTACTAGAACAAATCTAAACAACAATTTTGTTAGGTAATTTTTAATTAATTTTCAGCAGTGAATTACGCCTATAATCCAAGAATAATAATCACAAGTGAATTTTTATCCTGCTTTTTTTTAAGCGTAAACCGACAGATTGAACAATGTCCCAAGCTGTGAATAGAACCCGGGTTCTCAGAATAACGATCTGGGGCTATACCACTGAGCTACAAGGAACGATATCGAAACTCGAAATTTCTCAGTCTTATATATGTCGGACCGGTTGCAACCGCAGCACACGATGGGAATGTCATCATGAGCACAGGGCCCTCTTAAGACATAAAAGTATGGTAAGCCTGACGTTACTCTGGGGCTCCCTCTAATAATTGCTTTGTTATTTACTAAACCCATTTTTGGTATGCTGCAACAATTTGAAATTTTACCATCAAAATTTAAAGTAAACAACAATTTAGAAAGAGCGAGCTTCTTAGATAAAAATTTCGTAAGGAAAAGGTGCATTTTTTACCCTGATTTTTTTTTTTTTTTTTTTTTTTTTTTTTTTTTGTAAAAAGTTATATAAACTCACGTACAGTTTTTTTTATATCGGTTAAAAAAGGGAAAAAAGTCGCCAAATTTAGGGAATTTTTTCCTTTAATGGCAACCTAGCAATAGTATTTAGTTATTGGTTTGACGCGGGCTTGAAAATTGCGCCTACCAAAAAATTTGCAAACGTGAGTGCAAAGCATCTGTTCCAAAGTTATTCTGAAAAATAAATTTGGGGGTACCTTTGTATTTCTTTGGGTAAGCACTGGCTTCCCGGGCCTATTCGGTAAACAGTCCGTGCATGAGCATGCAAATTTCTGCGGTAAACATGAAACGAAAATACAAAGCCCAGCATACGGCAACATATAGTTAATTTTTAATTCATTTTCAGCAGTGAATTACGCCTGTAAAAAGCAGGATAAAAATTCACTGGTTATTATTCAAGGATTACAGGCGTAATTCACAACAGAAAATTAATTAAAAATTAACTGTGTTGCCGTATGATCGGGCCTCAGAGCGTTATTCTGAGGACCCGGGTACGATTCCCGGCTTTGGACATTTTTCACTCTGTCGGGTTACTCTTGGAAAGAAGCAGGATAAAAATTCACTGGTTATTATTTAAGAATTACAGGCGTAAATCAGTGCTGAAAATGATTTAAAAATTAATCCATGCATTAGTTTTTGATATTTAGTTACAGTGAAAATCATGAAAAAAATTAACATAGCAGCGCCACCTGTCGGGCTATTTACACCAAAACGTCATCAGCTTCTATTTATGTCAAGGTCTAACTCAATCTCTATTTAATGTAAATCAATGCATTATTAGTTCTTCAGAAAACGCGAATCTATTGCAGAAATTGCGAAAATTGCAACATAGCAGTGCCACCTGTTGCCCGATTTATGCCAAAACGTAATCAGCACCAATTTATATCAGGAAGTAACTGAATATAAAGTTTTATTAAATTCCGTGCATTAGTTCTTGAAATAGAGCGCCCTCAAAATGTTTTTCACATATAGACAGACATAGACAGTCATTTTCTAAAAATAGTCAAATCGTGTTCAGGACCTTCCAAAATCCGTCGAAAATCAGAAGTTGAAAATTTTCATGACTCAATACTTTCTTCTTGTAAAGATAGAAGAAAGTAATAAATGGGATAGGGGGATTTTTCAAACTACCTTGGTCCGTCCCAATTAAAAAAAGTTTTAATTATCCAAAAAATATGTTAATCCTTTAATTATATAGCTATATAAGTCAAATAAACCAAGTTACGTGAGAGAGTTATGGCTACTACACAACAATTTAAATTTTGTATAAATTACAAATTTAAATTACAAAATTATGGTAAAATTAAAAAACAGATTTTGTTAATTCAAGTAAAATTGATGAAATTTTGTTAAAATTTTGTAAGAGTGTTAATATTTTTTTGTCAATGCAACAAAACCAACTTTTTACTTCAACTAAAAATTTCGCTTGAAACAACCAAATGTACTCAACAAAACATGTTTTGTTCTTTTAATCAATTCCTTTTTCTGGGTGTACATGGTGCCGTAAGCAGAGGGAACGAGTGCCACAGTTTCATTTGGAAGGAGATTTATTTAGAACAGAATACTCCACCTGGTGATTCAAACTGGAACTAAAAGAATTTTCAGAGCGTGCGCAGCACGTCTGCTACACACGGTACCGTAGGCAGCAGGGACACGTGTCAGAAGTTTGTTTAGGACAGAATGCACCCCCTGGCGGTGGAACTAAAAGATTTTCCTGCGCGTACCTCGAAAATGGTTATATTTATTGGAACGGCAAAAGAAAGTTACCGATTTGATAATCCTAGACAACGAAATGTACTCATTCTCACTCCTCCTAGAGTATTAAAAAAAGTATTGGAAGTATTGATTCAAAACTTATAGTCTGTACGTAGTTTATTTTTCTGATTATGAAAATGCAAATTTTGTGAGAATGCGACGGTAACTTTTTTTTTAATTTGACCCAAAACTGACCCGCTTTGAATCAAATGATCCAGCCATTTGAGGGGGTTGTTTTAAATTTACTTCCTCTTCGGGGTCCATCTCTCTAATAATTTTCGAAAAACAAAGAATTACCAGAGAAGCCGTTTCGTGCATAGATTTTTAGAGTGATTTCGCATTTCGTATATTTTTTGACAGGATCGGGCAACGCCGGGCGGATCCGTTAGTAAAATTCTAGTCCTGACTTTTTTCTTTAATTTGACTCACACTTAAAGAAATATGAGAATTATTTGCAAAATATGATAAAAATATTCAAACTCAAGTTCAACGCCAGAGATAACACTAAATAAAATAAACTACTACACACACTTCCTTAATAATAGCGTACATGCTCTAAATAAAATATACTACTGCTATTTCGGCATTAAAAACACCTTCTGTTAAAAACTGGTGTTTCCTATTTGACGATAATCCCAAATATCTTTATAATACTTATTTAACAAAAATTTCTTAAATATTCTTCAAAAACAAACATTCACGACTTCACCCCCCCCCCCCCCCACACACACACACACACATACTTATATCTATCAACAAATCCCTACTTCCGATTCCCAGTCACACTCAGGGCGAGTGAAAACGTACGCCAGTGCTTTTGCCAAAGCAAACATGAATCATTATCGTGCTTTTATGCCTATAAACGAATTTAAATTCTTATTTGATTATTAATCTCGCAAAAGGAATATTTCATTCTTTTATTCAATAAAAAAAAATCATCCAGAAATGTAGATTTTCGTTCATCTATAGCAGGACTGTAGAAACAATTTCCAAATAACGTTATTTGTCTTTATACTTAAACGGATCATTGTTTGAGCAGCAACTAAATGATTGAAAAAAAACACATTTATTAGGGAAGAGTCATTGAAAGTTAAACAGTTATTTCGGTTACTCGAAACGCTTGGAACTTTTCTCACAAAAAAAATTATGAAGTAAGATTGGAGAATTTTACTTTTTTTTTCTCGATGCTTGGATGGGAATAGCTTTACGGGCGTCAGTGGCTTTTTAATATTTCGACACGTGGGTTATTTGTTTATTATTTTTTAGGCAAAGCCTAAAAAATAATAAACCTGCCTTTTAGTTGTAAAAATAGGCAACGTAGTTTAAATGTTTATCTAAACTATTCCCATTTTCCGAAATCATACAAAATGTAATTTACCAACTGGACGAAAAATGTCCGGGCCAGGATTCGAACCTGGGATAAATTACATTTCGTATGATTTCTGTACCAATTTGAAATAATTGTGTTAAAATTAATCTAGTGCATCCCATTTTCGTTTAAATTATGTTCTCGCGCGGTATAAATCATGTGAAACATTGCATATCTTCTGTTATGTTTCTACATCATGTTGTATTTTACACTATTTTACTGATTTTAAAAAGAGAAAAAAAACGCATGTTTTGGTTTATTCTGATCTTGTTGTGTATAAATATCTTTACAGATATGCATATATATAACATCAACGTTGATATTCTAAGTCAAAGCGTATTTTACATAATACTTATTATTTTGAACAGTCACATTGTTTTAAAGAATATAAATATATATTGAAAAAAATATCGAGTTTTGGGCTTTTCTGATTTTGAAGTATATACAAATATCTTTACAGATATGCATATATAAAATCAACGCTGATATTCTGTGTCAAAAGATATTTTATTTAACAATGTTTTAAAAGTTACATTGTTATAAAGTTAAAATCCGCGATGCCTTTGTGACTCGAATATGGTAACACGAAATAAATATTTGTAACACGATTCTTATATATGGATGTAGAATTATTAACTCAATTGATTCTATTTTTTTCTTTACACTTTAGATAAATAGATTTAGTTATCCATAAAATTTTTATAAATCGCTAAATTGTATTATAATTTTATTAAATGCATTTTAAAGACCGTTTAGCAAATTTTTCAAATAATATTTTTTAATGGAAATATTTTATTTTCTGATAAAGATTGTTTTTAACTGTTATTCTGTATGCCTAAAAATATTTATTTAGCAATGTATGCAGATTCATTCTTAAGTGGATTATTTTAGAAATGGTTTATAAATAATTTAGAAAAGAATTTTATAAAGTATATATGAAAATTTAAATTTATACGTAGTATGTCTCACAAAAGACTATTAAAAAGTAATGCGGGTAAATAAATAAAAAAAAATTATCGTGGGAATTTTATAAGCCCATATATTAAAAATTTATAAAAATGATTTTAAGGCAATTTTAAGGCGAAACTTTCTAATGCATTTTCTGACTAATTTTTAAACATAAAAGTCTGATACTTGCAGGCATTATTATTAAAGTAATTTTTAATCGAACAGTTTTTTTTTTTCATTTTCTGAGAAATGAATTACAGCTTGAGGTACAAACGATTCTTGTCTCAGGATAGCAGATTCTTTTTCTTACCTGCGCTATCGAGACATGAAATGCGTTCAAAACATCAACTTTTACAGCATTTACTATAAACTTTTCTGCCTTTACTGAAATACGGAAAAACAGTTCGATGATATAATTCCTTAATAAGAGTGCTTGCCAATTTGAAACGTTTGTGAACAAAAATGAATTAAACAATGTGTCAGTAAGTTGCCAATTTGGCCTTTAGGACAGCCATAAGAGATTTTTCTTTTCTTTAATCCTAACAAATTTATCAAAGACCATTTGAATTTTTTTAATCTGCTTATTGCAACGAATCTCTCCTTAAATATACAGATGTGTGGTCCAGAATATTTTTTACTTACAAATTGTAATCTTAGTCATTTATTTATGTTTTTTAACAAACGTATGATATCTTTAATGAGTTTAGTATGTATTGTGTGTAAGGTAATCCAGAATAACTATAACCATTAGATTGTATTTAATAAAGCAATCTCTAAAGAAAATACAAAAAATTCGTAATATATAAGCCATTTCAGCTGACACAGTAGTATGAAATTAATATTTAAGGTGATTCGTGAAGTAGTTTTTTGAAGAAAGTGGGTTGGTTGGTTATCTGTCACGGCCGATTATCTGCGCTAGGGACATTGGCCGGCGGGGGATGTGCCCTCTGTGGGCGTCTTTCTAAGGGATCCTAACCCCTTTTACGACAAGGTTAGAAGAAAACCACGGAAAACTCCGAACCATTAGGTCGTCAGGCGCAACACGGGTTTGAACCCAGCACCTCCTGTCTACCAGGTTTGCGATCAAAACCTTTCAGCAACTGGTGGGGCTTTTGAAGAAGTATTTTTATGAAATTGAGCTGTACGCTGCAAATATTAGACTCATATAACAAAACAAGGTGAGTCTACGTAGCGTCCAATTCTACTTTATTCAGAATACAATCTATTTTACTGTTGTAATTAGGTATCACTTAAGATAATTTGCGCAGTATGTTTTTTATAAGTAACATTTTTATGAAATAGTTTAGGAAAATATGTGTGATGTATGTTGTTTCCAATACTGCTAAAACCAGAATATGAGCTTTTATACAGATTGTGCGATTAAAATTATATTTTTCTGATTTTGCGTAATTTAAATATCATTATGATAATTTTTTAGGTACAATTTTCAAGGACATTTAAGAAGAAGTTTTACAAGATGTGTGTGATATCCGTTGTATCCAAATATAATAAATATAAAATATTTTTTTTTCTACTTACTGTGTCATTTAGACTGTATTTTTTTAACTTTGCGTTATTTAGGCATTAATTAAATTGGCTATTTAAAATACCCCATTACAGTCAAAAATTCAAAAAATACTTAAAACAGATTTTCTGTAGTTATTTAATAGGCATTTCGATAGTGCAGAAACGCACTGAAAAAAAAACGTTCAGTGTATCGTCGTTTCGCGTCTTTCAAATAGTCATTTACTGGAAAAATTCTACAAGTGACATTACTTAGAGGCTTTATGCTCCTTATACACTCAAATCATTTGTAAAATTTGTAGATGAGTTAATTTCTTCATGCATGAAACGCGAATTGAAGACATTTTGAGTTTCAAAGACTGGTGGTTGCACCCAAGCCGTCAACTCTGACAAAACAACAGGAAGAAAGGTTTTTGAAAAGAAGGTAGAATCTTATTTAACCTTTTCAGGACGAGCTTATTTAGCAAGATTTTTTTTTTATTAACAGTAATTCTGTATAGTGTTTTTTGCTTTATTTTCTTACTTATAAATATGCCGTTAATTCTATGATTAGACAAGACAACGTTTATGACTAACATACCTTGGTATTAAAAAAAATAAAAACCACATGCACCTTATATGAGACGTATACGTCCCATCCGTTCTGAAAGGGTTAAAGTATCAGCGTGCAAAAATGTCTTGAGGCATGCTTCACCTGGGAAGATGTTAAGAAGTTCCTTGTTGGCATCACCACTACATCAACATTTACCTTGAGAACGACCATTCGTCCTCCTGAACTGCCAACAATGAAAACCTGCACTACTGGGAAAGTTCTCTTCAACAAGAACAAAATATTGCAATCTAGCGAAGTATATGATTATGCGTAAAACTATGGGGAATTTCTCAAAGTGATTTTGCGTTGTCCTAAATCTGAAGTTGAAAGAAGAGTGACTACTGATGATCAAGAACCGTGAAAAAATATGGTTAATTTTAATTTTTATTTTTCCAGCTTCCTCAGGACAGTTTGTGTTTTTCACAATTTTTGTTTTATAGAATACTTTACCTTCCTATAACATTTTCCTACAGTTACACTATGAAATGATCTTAATTCCCTTTTCTTAAATTTAAATGGCATGTATAAAATTCAGAGGCATTCATAAAATTACGTCTGAAATTTTTTTTTGAATTTGTTAGAATAATAATTTATTTTATTTCACAGTTTATTACAGTTACTATTATCACAGTTTATTTAATACTGTTTTTAAAGTATTTTTATGACATCATTATTATAAGCTTTTTGTTTGTTATCATGAAAATTATTTTGATTCCTTATTGTTCTAAAGATGGTAAAGTGTATACTATTTGTTAAAATTTTAGAGTAAGATTATATTCTACTCAGAAATGTTATATTATCAAAATTCATTTATCCCTTTTTGTGTTTATTATATCAAGTCAAATATTAAAATCGACTGTGTGTTGTCAAGAATAAAAAAATACTGCTTTTTTTATAACAACATTATTAACATTCTAAAGATTTCGTAACTTAAATTATGAACGACTACTACGTTACCATATAAGAAGCAAATTTGCAGTTTGATGATATTTTTCAAACATAATTTAACTAAAATGTTTGTAACTGACTGTAACTTTAAAAGTCCTTTGGAATATTTAGTATTTTAATTAAATTTTTTTTAGTATAATAAATTAGTATTTTAATCTTTAGCATCATATTTCGTTAATGTAATAAGAACGAAAATTCATGCATCAGGCATAGATTATGAAACGCTTTTCAACACTGAAAGAATAATATTATTAAGAAATTACATTTTTTCATACAATGAAATGAGACATCTAAATAGGCAATTTAAAAATCACATAACTCAGTAAAAATCAATTTTCAGAAATTGCTGTTCATATCCGCTAATGTGTGGGAATTCTTTTGGGTAGCCCTGTATATGACCTATAGAATTTATACACACCACTTAATGCGTTAGAAATAAGATAAGTTTAAAAATGCATATCACAATGGTAAACGCTCTTCAAACAATTATCTATGATATGCAGTACTTTAACCTAATTCATTTGTGTGAAAGATAATTCTAAAAATGAAAGATAAATGCAAAACATTCCATAATCTATAGAAAACATGTTATAGTGCACGTCGGTGATTATTTTAAATTTTCTTATAATTAAAGTATCATGACATTATTAAATTGCACGATTTTTCTGCATAGATCATAATATAACGGAAATCTTTTGTGTTTTTGTAAACGAATTATAAATGCTAGATACTTCATTTTAAATACAGAGCATTCTATAGTAAGTTTCAATAAGATATAAAAGTTATACGGCAATCTGAGTATATAGAGTTACACAGACGGCCGGACAGACAGAAAAACCGAATTCCTAAACACTTTTTCACTATGTTGAAAAGTGTTGATAAAAATATTAATAAAATTGAAACGATATGGATGAAAAGTATTTTCTTGCAAAATCACATAAATGCTAAAAGGAAAATATTTTTATCCCCATCCCTGAAATTTAGTGAATAAATTGCTTTACTATTTGATGTAGAGAGACGTCTTTTACATCTCGGAATTTTTATGAAAAAAATATCTAGTGTCAACCTGGATTGACATTTTTTTTTTTTTTTAATTTCTCAAAATGTGAAACTTTGAACCCAGAGGTGCTGAAATAAGTGATTAATTTAAGGTCATTAGCGAAGTAGTTTTTGGAAAAATTTCTAAGAAAAAAATTATAACATGGGTATGAAGTCCGTTGGAACCATTTTTCCTAAATTCTTCCTATAATACTGTATGTCTTGTTAGATTTTTACCTATTCTCATTTCAGGGATTGATGAGTTACAGAAGATGAAAATAGCCTCCTAGTATCCATTTTCTTTCTCACTCCTTGATAATCTTTGGGATTTTTCATCTTCCGTTAAGGATATTTTGTGATTCTCATTATACTAAATAACATATTATCTTTTGTAGAAATGTTGAGCATGGTGTTTCTAAATCTTTATCAGTATAATGTACATTATCAATTAATAATATTATACTTCACTTAATCAATGGATAAATGTTATGCTTCTAAATCTTTATCAATTTAATGTGCAACATCAATTAATAATATAAGTTGTAATTTTCCCAACTGGGCGAAAAGGCCCGTGCCAGGATCCGAACCAGGTATCTCTTGGTTGAAGCTGCTAATACTCTACCAACTGAGCAATCCAGAACAAATCTGGAGAATCTAATTCACCCAGTGTACCCATTGATTACAGCATCTGGTCTTATATTTGAATCAGCTCAACAGAATAAATCGCAGGTAAGGGAACTCCATTAAACGCTGGATACGTATTACACTAGATTAATTGTTGCAGAATTATTCAAATTGCTAAAGAAACCATATAAGTTGTAATTTTCCCAACTGGGCAAAGATGTCCGGGCCAGGTTTCGAACCAGGGATCTCTTGGGTGGAGATGCCAATGCTCTACCAACTGAGCAATCCAGGATAAATATGGAGGATTTAATTCACCCAGTTAACCCAGTTAATTAATAATATTCTATTTGATTTAATCAATGGTTGTTAAGTTTCTAAGAATCTTTATCAGTTTAATGTATAGCATCAATTAATAATATTATATTTGAGCTAATCCGTTGATAACTGTTACGTACGAGATTGCGTCAGACGTTTAATGACAAACTTATTATTGTATGGATGATCAAAAGAGACAAAATTAACTTGCTTAGCAAAAAAATTCAAAATAAGTTTTTGATAAATGTTATTGTTAAAAGTTATTAAATATTAATTTTGGTTTTCATACATGAGCTATCTGGTTTTAGAAAATTATTATGATTTATTTTGTTAAATCAACACATCATTTAATCTCATTATTTCAAACGAATATTAATATTAAATATTTTCAAGTTAAAAATGTGAAATCTGCGAATGCATCTTTACCTCAATTTTTCTTTAGAAATATTTTTAACTTAAGTATAATTAAATGAAATCTCTTTTATATACATTTTAATATAATAAAGACTTTTGCATGCAAAGAACAATTTGCTGATAAAAGAAGTTAAAACCGTGCTTATATTTCGAAAGCTGAAAATATTGCAATGTTTACATGTTACAGAAAAATTAATTTATTCCGTCTACGATGATATGTATTTCTTCAATATTTTCTCAAAACATTCAAAATTGGATTAAAGTTTTCTTTTCTTTATATATTTTCTACATTTATGAAATTTAAAATGACATACATTTACCATAAAGTAACTTCAAATCGGTAAATATTCGGCCCGTTCAAGAAGTATATTTTTCCAATATTAGATTTTTAAATGTTTATTTTTTCAATGTAATTTCTCAAGAGGTTTAAAAGCAGATAAGTTAACATTTTCTTTCATTCACATATGATATATGATATTTTGTAAACTTTTTTCAAGTATTAATTCTCAAGTGTTAATGAGATATTATATCCAACAATTTAAATATGCTCTCTTTCATTTATAACTAATGAAGGCGTGACATAAGAGAGTTAAAAATCTAATACAAACCAAATGGATGACTATATACCATATATAATGTACACATAAAAATAAATATATATGTATGCTATTTAATTGCTTTTGTTAGAAATATACATAAATATTTTTGTGGAAAATAGTGCATTATACATTTTAAATCAGCATTTATCTCTGAATAACTCATTTTCAAAGCTTAATTCCCAGGGGGTGTCGTATCTTAGAATCCTAAACCTGCTCTTTTCTCCTTTTTTCCGGAAATCACATATGCTAGAATTACAATATACTGAAATTTAAAACAGAAATATGAATTATAAGTTGGGTGGCTGATATACGCATTTTATGGAATCTATTCTTTTTTTCTAAATTTGCATAGATATAGAAAGGGAGAAGATGGATTCTTATGAAAGAACTTCAACTTGATGATAAATTGATGTTATTAAAAGGTACTGTTTTTGGATACAACAAAATTGCGTACATATATATATATGAAAGGATAAGAAAGTAAAACATTTTTTTTAATTCAAAATTTCGATTAAAATTCAAAATTTCGATTAAAATTTTCTAACTTTTAATTATTTTCTAACTTTTAAAGCAAAATGCCCCTTGATAATCTTGTTTCTCAGCCTAACATTTATCAAATCATGACATGAAATTAGGATTTTAAGATAAAAATTGTGCCCTAAACGCAACTCTACTTTTTTCTGTGGTTAGATCTGTAAAAGCATTGCCCGGGAAGCTTTGCACGGTCTTGATCAGAAATCAATTAAATGTTGCTAATCAAATTAAATTTCAGTTTTCTGTATTATTGACTCCTTCGCCCCCTACTGCAAAAAATTTGAAATTCATGATATACAAGGCGTATGCAAAGAAAACGCGGGTTTTTTTAGTAAAATGCATTGATAGAATAATGCGGTCCCTCGGGACTACGGCTCTGACTTATAAAAAGGAGTATGGTGTAACGAAAGGACTAATAATAGTCAGGACGCAATGAACTTGATAGATATATGAAGTCAAACTCGTTTCAAATAAACACAACTAAAACGAGCGATTTACACTTTCTAGAACGGTTCATCAATTGAAATATATTAAGATTTTCACGATTTTTACGAGCTGCTAAAGCAGGATCACGGCTAATAAGAGCAAAACATTTGTTGATTTCAATGTGATTTTCGGTAAAAAATGGGGTAGAATTCAGAAAGAAACTCCTTTCATATCTTGCTCTTTCTCTCTCCGCTAATATTTCTACATTACAACTGCCAGTGACACTGCAGTAATTTATCATTTTTACCAGATTTATCATCTTTTGAAGACCCCCCCCCCCTCCCACACACACTCCCACTACGAAAAATACAAATGAAGGTCCTGAAGCCTTGAAATAATGAAAGAAAGAAGGGAGTGAAAATGACATTTAAAATACCGCTCTTTGTAAGATTTACAGTTGAGCCATGAAAAGGAAGTACCACAGATGAAGACCTTTATTTGTTCCTTTCTTTAAATTCAGACTTTTAGCCATATTAACCAGACTTATCATGCCACTTTTTATACTGTAAAACAAAAGGGATGTGTAAAAATAATAGCTAGAAATTTAAAGTGAATATTTCAATTTTAGCCAATTTTTCCGGGAAAAAAGTAAGGAATCAGTTGCATTACTGACGTCCTTCTTGTTCTTTGGAACTACTAGTTCTGTACTTTAACTTCAGTACTGTTGTTTTAACTAAAAAGAAAAGATCTTCAAAAAATAAATCGAAAAGTTAACACTGAATTCTCTATGTTAACGTTATATTATTAAGGTAATTTTGGTACTGAGATAAATTAGACCATTTAACAGTAGTAGTTAATTTAAATTTGTGTATGTTTTTAAGATTTTTATTATCTTCACGGGTATTACGAGTGACGGTTAATACGAGGAATTTTATAAATCCCTTAGTTCTCGTATTAACCTAGTTCGACTGTAATATATATATATATATATATATATATATATATGTAAGTAAATGATATATAAATAGGCACTTTACTGAACCAATATGACAAATAATCGATGAACAACAAAATATGCACTTTAATTTCAACTAATAACACTTTTGGTCGAAACTATACAACAAATTTACATTACGATAATCCAACCAGGCCTAACGGCTGGCAAATCTCGCGATTCAAACCATTTATAACTCGTGCATAGTTAGTTCATTTGATGAAGTGAAATTTCTAACCATGGGTAATAACACTAGAGAGAGAGAGTCAGTTCATATCGTTTACATGAAGTGCTCAAACTGGAATCCTACAAATATATATATATATATATATATATATATATATATATATATATGTATGTATGTATGTATGTATGTATGCATGGGATAAAAAATTATATAATATCCATTTATGCTGACATATATATATATATTATAGCCTTAAAATACAAACTAAATGATTTAATTAATAGACACATGAAATCGAAATATTAATATAAGACTCGTGATAAATAAAAAGAGAGCGAAAAATAAGTTGTTGTTCTATAGTTTAGTACCCAAGTAGGAAGATGGATGATCCAATGTATGTAAAATAAAGTGTTTATAGTGCAATTCTATGTGAATTGAAATTTATCTGCACAAAAATACTATAATATTGAATAATCTCATCGTTATCTTTGCTTAGCTAAGTAAGTAATAAATATGGTTTAAACTTAGAGGGAAAAACTATACTCCTTTCATAGTTAAGTCCAGTAAGTGCTTAAGGAACTGTAGGAATTTAAATAAGAATTACTACAAATTATTTTTATTCAAAATCCCAGCCAAACCCCCATAATTTGTAGTAATCCTTATTTAAAATCCTACAGTTCCTTAAGGTTAAAACCCATGTTTTTAACCTTAACCAATGCAAAATTAAACAGGAACAATTCTTATGCTTATTTAATGAAACACAATTTTATTAAATGAAACTCAAAGAATATTAATTAAATCATACCCAAAACTAGATTCAAATGTTGCATAATCATTTAGCCACACGTAAAATAGCTTGGTTGTTAGTGAAAAAAAAATTCTGAATTGGAACCAAGAGAAATTGCGAGCTTTGCCTAGAATTGAGGTGAAAATTAGAAATAATTCAGGATTTTGAAATACAGAAATTAATATATATCTTTCACTTTTTGAATAAATAATACTTCATTTGTTAGGACTATGTTTTATAATGTGTAATTTAACAGTGCTATATGGGGAAATAATTTCATTGCATATGGTCATTTGCTTCTGTTTCAATGGTTAATTTTTGCAATAAGTTTATATATATATATATATATATATATATATATATATATATATATATATATATATATATATATATAAACATTTAATACATCAGATAGCAAACATGGTTTGCTCCAGAATCTTATTCGTTCGCCAAAGTTTTTGTTTGTAATGTAAGGAAAGTACATTATCGGGACTTTCCCATAAGTCGCCTCAGTTGAAAGATTTAGGATGACAAATTTATGACCAGAGACTCGCTGGCGACAATTTTAAGCCATAAAAGTCAAATAAGAAGAACTTTGATTTAAGTTGGTCTGGGAGATAATATCAAAGAACACACACGTAGTTCCGAGAAAAAAAACAACACGCTACAGAAACAACTGATGCATAGCCATTGGTTGGGGTTGGTAAAGAGGAGGTGAAACTGACCCTCTGTTATGCAAATTTCAGTTAAAACGGGAGATCAACTACCCAATGAAAAAAAAGAAGGATGGGCTTAAAGCACTGTCATGCAAATTTTGGGCAGAACGAAGTACGGCCCACCGTGGTGATGAAAAAGGAGTTGTGAAAAAGAATGAAAACAGAACACACATCGATCTCAGAAGCGAAAGGAAGAGGTGAAATAAAATGACGCGATGAATTTTGTGCGGTCCGAAAGAGGAAAATAGAGTGAGTGGCAATTCTGATGGTAAGAAAGCAACGAACCCGAACAACATATATGGAGAGTGGGGAAGTTAAGCTAAGTTTTGTGAAATGAACATTTTCAATAAGTGCAGTGCTATTTAGTTAGCGGAAACAGTGCTCTGATACAAAGAGAAACCTTCTTCAATCAATGTGTAGAGGTAAATATGACTCTGACCTAAGTAATTCCCCAGTTTATTTGATTTTATCAAAATATTATAAGAGAAGCTGGTAGTGTGACCTTAGTCACAAATGGAAGTCAGTATTTTAATTGTAAACAAATAATGTTGTCAAAGATCAATTTAAATATAAATACAAACAAATATAAGTATCCTTTGCAAGGATCAAAGTGTTAATGCCAATATTATAGGAGAAATTTTGTTAGGAAATTAAATCAGATGTGTTCTGATAAATCTTTTTTTTCTTGAAATAACTGTAAATATTGTAAATAAATAATAGTGTTAATTATTTGGAGTCTTCTCATTTAAATTATCTAGTATGTGTTTGTTTATTTAGATTTCCATTTTAAAAGTCAGCTAAGGGCAAGAATGATCATTCTCAAAAAGGGTAATGGGCTACTTCGAAATTACACAATGCAATGGGGGGAACATATCCAAAATTTAATCTCTATGGATTCCTTTTATTATTATTTTCTGAATAAATTAATTTATTCTATTAGCCAACCCCAGAGAAACCTTTATGTATTTAATTCTAAGCTTTAATTTTGATCAACTTGTCCCAGCAAAAGGGTTATGTTGGAATGGGCAGCAATTAGAAGGGAAATTAAAGGATAAAATCTTAAATAAATATTATAACTGAGCCATGCATATTTCTCTTCAACATCTGCAATTCCTATATAATTCACTGGTGCCGTCCAGTTCTTAATTATTGTTAATTGAGTGTTGAATTGAATTTTAATGATTAAAAAATTGCAACTGGGTTATTGTCAAACATTAAGTTAAATACCTTTAATGTATTCTAAAATACAGGCTCATGTTAAAAGTAATCAATTTAAAATTTTATATTCAAATTGTGGAAATTTACAATCTATATAGTATATTGCAAAATAATAATTATGAAACTGTTAATTAGAATAATTTCAACTCTTTTATTTTAATGATAAGTTACTGGAAGATTAAATGGAGATTTTTTTTATTTTGATGGTTTGTTTGACTTCCTCTAAAAGGCTCCACTACCAGCAAGTCGGTGATTTCGTAAATATCAGTATTCAACTTAGAAAAATCAGTATATTCGTAATTGTATGTATATTTTATGTTACTCTTATATGAACTTTGCATTTGATCTTTAATAGTATACTGAAACATTGTGCTAAGAAAGTAAATCATAAAAAAAAATCAAATGATATCGTAAAATGATATGAATAATAAAAGAATAAAAAGATAAGGATTTATGTAGCAGATAAAATAGTGTATTAGTAGATTGTTAATGCATATATATTTTGATACTGTATACTTTATTGTATAATGCATTTATATTTTGATATCTTTGAAAATTTTGCAAATGTTTACACTTGGCTTAGTAATATTTTTAGGGGTAAGAATTTCCATGCATTTTTAAAGTTAGATTTAGAATTCAGTATCTAAATAAATTTTAATTATCAAAAAGCTGAATGCCAAAAAAGAATCGTAGAAATCATAGAAATAGCTTGAACTCGAGTTTTTCTGGCGTATTAACGCGAGGGCATATAAAAAAGTTAAATAAACAAAAGCAAATTGATTCGAGTAACACGATGGCAGATCCATCAGTGGACACAATAATTTCTCTAATCCCGAATTTCGATGGGAAAAAGTTAAGTGATTGCGAGTATTTTCTCAGACAATTTGAGGACTTAACTAAACAAATATTAAAAGACGATGCGAAGCTTACAATTTTGAAAGCAAAATTGTCGGGTACTGCGAGAGAGAAACTCTCACAAAATAAATCGCTTATAGAAGAGAAAAACTACAACGAATTCAAAAAGAAATTGTTAGATTTATTCAAAATCAAGAAATCATTTACGCAGGTACAGACTGAGTTTTTCAATCTGAAACAGAAACCGGGACAAGACTTAACAAGTTTTATTAGCGATTTCAAAAACGCAGCGTCTCTTTATATAGAGAAAAGCCATACAGAAGTTGATCCGAACGGAAACGGGAAATTTTTGGACTTAGTAAGATTGACACGATTTTTGGATGCGATTAGACCGGATTTAAGTATGGATTTAAGGAAAACCTTTCCCGATAATTTTGAGGATGCTTGCAAAACAGCAATTAAATTAGAAGAGGCGTACAATAATATAGGGGCAGAACAGGTAAATACTATAACAGCTAACAATGAATCGCAACTTTTTGAGAAGTTATTGAAATTAAATGTAGAAACGGCGGAGCAGATTAATAATTTATCAAAAGAAATAAATAACATAAAATTGGGAACAATTGAAAAAAGAGAGGAAGTCGAAAAATTTTGTAATATCTGCAAGAAGGGGTCACACAATGAGGATAGTTGTTGGTATAATAAAGCTAATAAAAACAACAACCAGAATTATAGGCATAGATTTATAAACAATAGGGGTAATTACAGAGCAAATTACAAGAATTATAACCAGTATGAAAGACACGATTCTCACAATGCATTTCCGGAGGGTAATATTTACTATAATCAAGTACCAAATGCTCAACCTTTTCCACCCCCACCACAACAACATTACAACACGCCGTATACTTATTATCAACCTGACTTTAATAGTTATGATGCACAGGGGTATTACACTCAACAGAGAGGAAATTATAGAGGTGCACAGAGGAATAACTATCGCAATAAATATACGGACTCTAGGGAAAACAGAGAAAATCATACGAACAGTAACAAGGATAGTAATCAAAAGGGTAAATTTCAGAGGGGCAATTATAAAAGATACAAGCAGAACAAAGATAAGGATGCGGAAAACTAAATACGAGACTTGTAAATACAGATAAAGAAGACCCGAGCAAGTCTCACGATAGCGGGCATACTTTAAGGGATAAAACTATTGCAAGTGTACAGAACGATACAAATGAACTTCCTCTAATTAAATTTAAAATTAAAGATATTGTAATTAACAGCCTTGGTGACTCAGGCGCACAGGTGAGCTTGATCTCACCGCTTTTGTTTGAAAATTTAAAACAAGCAAATATAAAATTTAAATATTTGGGAAATCAAATTAAGATTCAAACACTTACAAATTCACTGATTACATTCAAACAGTGCATTAGAATGGCATTTATATTACAGGACACTTTTGTAAAAGGAACTTTTTATGTTACAAATAAAGATTTTGGCCGCAAATATCAATTATTACTAGGGTACGATTTCTTAAAAGAAAATCAAATGGTTCTAGATTTTGAAAAGAAGTATCTTAAATTCAAAGGAAGAAAAATGGCATTAAACATCAAAGATTCGGAGGACACTGGGGATGTAAATACATTAATTACAGAACAAAACACAAGGACTAAAAAATACAGAAAACCTACAAAGGGGAAAATGTTTGCAAAAACGGTAGGCCATAATATTATAAACCCAGGGGAGGAAAAATTTGTAAAATTAGAATGCCCCATAAAATTAGAGGAAAATCAAACATTTATCCTAGAACCAATACAGCACAAAAATAAAATTTTCTATGAAAGATCTATCCATGACACCCCAAGGAACAGAAAAATAAATATTTTAATTAAAAATATTACTAATAACAAGATACATTTAGAAACAGGTATGAACATCGGGCAAATTTTCACTAATTTGGAATACAAACAAGATAAATCTATAGACAATATTGAGCAAGGGAGAATTTTTGAGGTCAATGCATTAAATTTGGAAGATGTACATAAATTAAGAGAGGCAGAGATAAATGAGGAAGATTTTGATCTTAATCTTTTACCATCGGATGTACAGGATTCGTTCAAACAAATTCTTTTAAAGCATGTACATGCGTTTTCGAAATCCTATCAAACTTTAGGTCAATGCTCACTGGTGACACCAAAGTTTACACTTAACCACGACTATACCATTCAAACAAAACCATATAAAGTGCCACAAGCAGTGAAGCAATATGCAAAGACATAGATAAGAAAATTATTAGAAGCGAAAATCATCGAGGAATCGGACTCTAATTACGCATTTCCTGTCATTTTTGTAAGAAAAAAAGCGGATAACAAAAACAATCCAAAATTTCGAATGGCGGTAGATTACCGGCTGCTAAATCAGATTTTAGAGCCATATTCCTATCCGATTCCAGATATTAAAGAAATTTTACAGAATATTAGTGGGAAGAAGTACTATATAGTACTTGACTTACACAGTGCTTTCTTCCAAATTAATTTACGACCTGAAGATAGCCAAAAACTATCGTTTATTACAGAAAATGGTAAATTTCGACCTCTGAGACTTGCGTTCGGAACTCGCAATTCGAGCGCCTATTTCGCTGAACTGATAAATAAGGTATTGGGTCATTTTAACAAGCATCAGGTAGCCTACTTTATTGATGATGTTTTAATAGGGGCTGACACTATATCAGAATTATTGAGAATTTTGGAAGAAGTGTTACAGGCGCTAATCCAACATAATCTAACAATTGAGCCATCCAAGATGCAAATATGTAAAGATAAAATAGAATTTCTTGGTTTTCAAATTCACAAGCACGGCTATTCACCATCCACAAGGAATATAGATAAAATTAAAAGTTTAGTAAGACCTAAAACAAAAAAAGGAGTAAGGTCACTCTTAGGTTTGGCTAACTACTTTAGAACACTCATTCCAAAATATGCGGAAATAGTAAACCCATTAGTTAATCTTACTAAAGATAAAATTAAATTTAAATGGGATGAAAATACTGAAATGGCCTTTAAGAAAATCCAAGATGAAATTATAAACAACCCAACATTACATCCTCCTGATTACACCAAACAATTTACTTTAATCACAGACGGCTCAAAAATTGCAATTTCAGCGGTACTGGCGCAGGAAATTGAAGGAAAATTACAACCTATTGAATTTTTTGGGAGAAAATTACGGGAACCGGAAAAGAATTACCCGAGCTTGAAATTCGAATTATTAGCGGTTCATGAAGCGGTGTTACACTTCAGAACTATGTTGGAAGGCAGACACTTCAAGATTCTCAACGATTCCAAGGCTCTCACGGAAAATTTACATCTAGAGAATCAGTCCGATTTGGTTAAAAGATGGGTGATAAATCTCAGCGATTTCTCTTATGAATTCGATCACATTAAAGCGGACACCAACCTAGCGGACTATATTTCGCGAAATATAAATAATATTATTACGGATACAAATTTACACAATAATTTATTTTCCGTTAATCCCGCATTATCTAATGAGAATATTAAACAACATCAATATTCAGACGAGAAATTAAGCAAAATAATTCAGAAAATAGAACAAGGTAAAGAAAACAGAAATACCAAAAGGTATACTTTAAATGAAGAGAAGATGCTAATTTTAAAACCGGGGAAACAGAAAACAAAACTAATTATAGCGCCGGATGCTTTAAAGATTGCTTTGATGGAAGAAGTGCACAAACCGCATTTTGGTTTTGACAAAACCTATGAAGCCATGAAAAGTAGAATATTTTGGCACGGAATGTATACAGATATTCGAACTTATTGTGCCAATTGTGTACCATGTAACACCGCAAAGCCACATAAAAAAATGAAAGTTCCTATTCAAAAAATGGTTAAGGACCATGAGATAGGGAGTGTATTACATGCGGATATCGTCGGAAAGCTTCCACTTACACTTCGCAAGAATAAATTTATTCTCACGATTAGGGATTCTACTTCAAGATTCCTAGAAGCCATACCTATTCGCAATGTCGAGTCCCAGACTATTCTCAATGTCTTTAATAAATACTTCAGTTATTTTGGATTGCCAAAACAGTTAAAATTAGATAATGGGCCATATTTTAGGGGAGCGGTATTCAAAGAGTACATGCGTTCTCTAAACATTGAAATTCGCTTCAGTTCAGTTTACAGAGCCCAAGGAAATGGCCTGATAGAAGTCGTGAATCGAATACTGAAAGGATCACTGACAGCCATGGCACAAAGTTCCTTACAATGGGACATTCGCCTAGAGTTTTTCAAACTCCAATACAATATGGCGAAGCACAGAGCGACGGGATTTTCACCCGCCTTCCTTTTTTTTGGAAGAAATTTACGCACTCCTTTTACTGCACACATGCCAACAGAACAAATTCACACTCAGACATATGTCAAAAACCGAATGGACCACATGCAGGAGGTTAGACTGCAAGCGTTGGCACAGCAGGAGAAAATGATGGCCGAATATGTGAAAGAGGAAGACCTTGATAAAATTACAACACTTGAACTAGGACAACAAGTTTACCTTAAGTCCATTAACCCTACTGTTTTACAAAAAAAATTTGAAGGCCCATTTAAGGTGGTTCGAAAAGTGCGAAATAACAATTACATTTTACAAGATGTAACGGAAGAAAGTAAAGGAACTATAAAAAGACACATTGACAGACTCTGGGCACCAAAGCATGCTGACAGGTGCAAAACAGAGGAGTCAAGCTCATCGGAGGAAGAATAGTGGGAATAAAATACCATTAAAAAGGGGTAGTAAGATGTTACTGTTACAGAAAGACTAATAGCTTAAACAGTTTATGTAAAAATTTTAGTTGCGGTTTGCAGAATTCTACTAACTGTCAAATTTAAATATTCTCAAAAAAGCGATGGCATACTCAACTAGGGTTGAAAAAAATAAATAAATAAATAAGTAAAATAAAATAACATAAAATAAGATATCCCTGGCACATTTTTCAAATTTTGATAAGAAATAATTTCATAGTAAAAGCGACCCAAGGTATCACAAACAATAATAAAAAAACAAAGAAAATCACATAATCAATTGAATAAATATTTGGATAAAGACAAATAAGCAAGTAAGTAATAATAAATCCCTAGGCTAGGTTACGCAGGGCAATAAAATCTCTGAGGCGGTGTGAAAGATTTTGGTGACGTACCAGGTAGGCGCGGAGTGGGGATTTGTTTATCAACAAACATCCCCAGTTGCCATGTCAACAAGCATTGCTGACAACTTCGCGGAAGGAAGGGTCAGTAAAGATAAAAATAAATAAATAAAAATAGATAAATGAGAGTATCACTTACTCGGTTGATGTCTTCTTCGCGAGGGTGCACTCTTTGGGTGTGTGTCTATTCCTTGGGGGAAAATACAGGCGTCCCTGACACACACCAATTTTTTTCCATATTACACCAAAATAAATAAATAAATAAATAAATTGCACACACACACACCGGGGGGGAGTTTTCCGTATGCGTCCCCCGGTCTTTTCCTGTTGACACTGATACATTCTGGACGTTATTTTCTGTTTCCTCCAGGGGCGTGAAACGGTAGCAGTTGGTTCCTAGCTCGTCCGCTTGGTCAGGTTGGCAGGGGCCACGTCATAAAAAGGAAAAAAAACGAAATCAGTAAACAGATAAACAAATATCGAACATTCGTTTTTCAGAGTATCATTTTGTTTTAATTTCGTGTTTTTTTTTTTTTTTTTTTTGGAAAATTTAGATAACGATTTTAAACTCTTAGAGAACGATAAAATAATAATAATAATAATAATAATAATAATAATAATAATAATAAGACGAAAGGAAATAATTCAGTTAATTAATTAAGTGATAATGATAATAATGACAGAATTTATTTTCTTGTTTCTATAAATTAAGGCTCACTTTTCAAAAGACTGCATGAAATTGGGAAATGAATCGGTCAAAAGATCATTTCATTCACATTTGCATGGTAAAGCCAAGCCGTTTAAAAAAAAAATAATAATTAATTAATTAATTAAGTTACATTATTTTTTTTTAGTTTAACTAAACAATTTTGATTTAACATTTAATCTCATTAACTAATTCATTAAGCTGAGTTTAAAAAAAAAATAAAAATTATTAATAATGAATAAATAAATAATAATAATAGAAATAATAAAGTATATATACATATAATTCCAGCTGTGTAAAATTTTTTAATTACTAGGATGCTAATTGCATATTAAGTTCCAACACTAATTGGAAATTTTTGCGGGCAAAAGTTTCTTAACTGCAGTAATTGGTGGCGGGCAATTAATATGTAATTAAAAACAATAATAATAAATAAATAAATAAATAAAAGTTTTTTTTTCCATTTAAGTTAGGTTAAAAGTTCTAAGATATTATTTCTTAATAAGTAGATAGGTAGTAAAAAATAAATAAATAAATAAATAAATAAATACATAACAGAAATAATAATACAAAAAAAAATAATAATAATATTAATAATTATTATAATGATTAATAAATAAATAAATAAATTTTATTGGTTTTAATATATTCAAACTTTTTTATTTAAATGAGCATTTGGAGATAATCTTAAAAGTTGTCAGTGATTCAGAGGCTTTTAAGTACTATGCATTTCAACGTTGGCTGCTCATCTAAAGGGGAACCGAAATTGATAAGATTCCCATATGCATATTTATGAAATTAATTCGATAACGGATTTTAGGAATTAAATGTATGGCATTCCGGTAGTGGACATATACCATTTAATAATCATTTAGCGTGGAGATGACTTAGTTCACACGATCTTGTAGGCTTGAAGTCATTTTTTTTTCCTCCTTCTCGCTAAGTGTTTGTAATTATAAGGCCGTGATTAGATGATAATAAACTTTAAAGGATATTTGTTTTATATAAAGATGGTAATTTGGTAACATATTTAACGGGAAATGGATTTTTGTCTTAATATTGAATTGCATGAAAGACCACGTGCATGTTATTTGGTGATCTCAATTTACGGGTCAAGACGAAGGGTAGTTTAAACAATTGGCTTATAGTCAGTTTTAATAATTAAGCTTTTAATATATATCAAAAAATTATATATATAGATATAAATATCATTAAATAAATAAATAATGAGAATAATAACTCGTAAACTTACATCATAATTCGCAGCCATACTCCATGTGACGGGGCAAATCAGGAAGGTAGATCTGAGGTGAGTTGAGGTGTTATGCATACGGAAGGATCGCAAACGCTATTCACCTGCAGGGTTGAAAAAAAAAAAAAGAAAAGGGTGCGTTCAGGGGGCGTGTTAGAAACGCATTATCCCAGGTAAAGAAGCATTTAGGTGTTGAATCGGTCGTGGTATGGGATTAGGCCAGCATTTTCAGGTGTACGAGGAAGGAATGAATCACCTGTTCAGTAGGGCTACATGATTGACAGAAACGGGGTGAGAGTATGACCCGAGGTCACGCAGCTTTCCGATTCTTATCATTGAGTAGAAGTTTTTTTTTTTTTCTTCTTTCTGTCGGACAGAAAAAATTAACAGTGACAGAACGGGGAGTTATTATTTTCAACATGTTAGAATTAACATGAGAATTTTTACGCTTAGGCGTTTAAAAAAAAAAAGAAAAAGAAAAGGAAATAGAGAAATAAATAAAAATAAAATAAAATAGGAAAGAAGGGAAAATTATTAAAGAAAAATTTCACTTTTTTTCTTTTTATTCATTCTTTGTTGTTTAATAATTCGAAAGAATTGTATGTATATAATAAAATTACAACAATCATATGAATGGACAATACAAATGGTAACTGAATTAATCCATAAAATTGGGTCAAGTAGTAGATGAATATCAGAAAGTTACAACATCATGAATGTGTCATGTTTTCAGATTGCTAGGACTGTTTTTTTGTCCATCTAAAATATTTGTCTGTTTGCATTTATTAATTAGATATAGTGCTGAATTCATTCATTAATATGTGTAAATATTGTAAAGTGGAAGACATGCCATTTCATCGAACTCAGAAGAGTATTGCTATTACATATATATATATATATATATATATATATATATATATATATATATATATATATATATATATATGTATAGATATACATTTGTTCCTTTTGGTTTGTTTTGGCCTAATTTTGGTTTCAATTTTAGTAGCACTAGATATAATTAAATAATTTGAAAAAAAAAAAAAAGAAAATCTGAGAATGTGGATGTACAGTTTTATATTGGATTAAACTCTTTGCTCTATTGGTATATTGTTGATATACTCATATGTATATTTTATCCAAATCACGTGTATCTATAGGATTTTTTTTTCTCAACAAAGTATAGAGAGGTAGAGCTAGACAAAAACTTTTATTGCTCTATATAAATATGTATATATATATACATACTTTGAATGTATACTCATTATCATAATTTTTCTCTCAGGTATCTTACATATTCAGTTATGTATGTGTAATTGTAAGATTTTGCCTGAATTGGGTTTTATATATTGTATGATGCATCTATTGTGTTAAAAATAATTATCAAGAATCATTGTAAAGTTGAATACTGATCCTTACATATCACAATGTATTATATCTTTTTGTTTTGTATGGTCTGTTTGGCTATTTAGATATTTTGAATTTGGTGAGTGCTCTATCTTAGACACACCGGTTATATTTAACCACAAAATTTAAATTTTTTGTACTAATGATAATATTTTATCTCTAAATTGTTTGGGAATACTTAGGAAATGTGTACATATATGAACTGTTCTTTATTAAAGTCACACAAGTAATTTACAAATGAACATTTTCCTCTGCATGAACTTTAGTCTACAATATGATTCTGTATAGATGAACGTGGACTGATATCATCTATGTGATCTATAGATTATCTACAAGGGTGATGGACTTCTTGGAAATGCAATGCTAAAGAAAACTGGACGTTTTCTTTCTTTTAGTACGGGGGAAAGATAATGTAAGGAAAGTACATTATCGGGACTTTCCCATAAGTCGCCTCAGTTGAAAGATTTAGGATGACAAATTTATGACCAGAGACTCGCTGGCGACAATTTTAAGCCATAAAAGTCAAATAAGAAGAACTTTGATTTAAGTTGGTCTGGGAGATAATATCAAAGAACACACACGTAGTTCCGAGAAAAAAAACAACACGCTACAGAAACAACTGATGCATAGCCATTGGTTGGGGTTGGTAAAGAGGAGGTGAAACTGACCCTCTGTTATGCAAATTTCAGTTAAAACGGGAGATCAACTACCCAATGAAAAAAAAGAAGGATGGGCTTAAAGCACTGTCATGCAAATTTTGGGCAGAACGAAGTACGGCCCACCGTGGTGATGAAAAAGGAGTTGTGAAAAAGAATGAAAACAGAACACACATCGATCTCAGAAGCGAAAGGAAGAGGTGAAATAAAATGACGCGATGAATTTTGTGCGGTCCGAAAGAGGAAAATAGAGTGAGTGGCAATTCTGATGGTAAGAAAGCAACGAACCCGAACAACATATATGGAGAGTGGGGAAGTTAAGCTAAGTTTTGTGAAATGAACATTTTCAATAAGTGCAGTGCTATTTAGTTAGCGGAAACAGTGCTCTGATACAAAGAGAAACCTTCTTCAATCAATGTGTAGAGGTAAATATGACTCTGACCTAAGTAATTCCCCAGTTTATTTGATTTTATCAAAATATTATAAGAGAAGCTGGTAGTGTGACCTTAGTCACAAATGGAAGTCAGTATTTTAATTGTAAACAAATAATGTTGTCAAAGATCAATTTAAATATAAATACAAACAAATATAAGTATCCTTTGCAAGGATCAAAGTGTTAATGCCAATATTATAGGAGAAATTTTGTTAGGAAATTAAATCAGATGTGTTCTGATAAATCTTTTTTTTTCTTGAAATAACTGTAAATATTGTAAATAAATAATAGTGTTAATTATTTGGAGTCTTCTCATTTAAATTATCTAGTATGTGTTTGTTTATTTAGATTTCCATTTTAAAAGTCAGCTAAGGGCAAGAATGATCATTCTCAAAAAGGGTAATGGGCTACTTCGAAATTACACAATGCAATGGGGGGAACATATCCAAAATTTAATCTCTATGGATTCCTTTTATTATTATTTTCTGAATAAATTAATTTATTCTATTAGCCAACCCCAGAGAAACCTTTATGTATTTAATTCTAAGCTTTAATTTTGATCAACTTGTCCCAGCAAAAGGGTTATGTTGGAATGGGCAGCAATTAGAAGGGAAATTAAAGGATAAAATCTTTAATAAATATTATAACTGAGCCATGCATATTTCTCTTCAACAGTTTGGCTAAACAAAATTTAGTATTGGTTTCGTGAAATGAATGTTTAACTCAAGTCGGATTCTGCCCATATTTTTAAAGATAAGTATTATAAAATAGCAAAAAAAAAAAAAAAAAAAAAAAAAGCATTTTAAAAAAGAGATAAATTACCAAATTTTGAGATTAACAGCATTTCAGTTGAAGAAGAAGAAGAATACTTCAATGAAAAACTGGCGATCTATATTTTACACTTACACAACGTCTTAACAATTCTTCTTTTACATTTTCAAAGTTTATGCATGATAAGAGCCCTTTTCTTCACGAGTTTTTGTCGATTTGATAGAGGAGCAATTATAAAAACTGTCTAGAGCTAGTTCAGTACAATCTTTCTTTTTAAAATATTTTTTTTTAAAGTCAGTCTGACACTTCTCTTCAACCAAAGTACCAGAATATTATTTTCAGTATTGCTGGGACTTTGTAAGCAAAGACTGAAATGTTTTCTAGTAATGCATGTTTCACTTTGTTTTCGCTGTCTTACTCATATTTTGATGAATACTCTTTATATTTATCATCGTTCTTTATATTTCTTGTCCTTTCTTGATCCAGATGCTTTTTCAAGTCTTCTAGATTTTTCGTTGTCAAATATTTAGCATGTTACCTGGATGATTCTTCTACGACTTATCCAGTTACATCTAATTGTAATGCTCTGTTCATGAAAATTATCTTATTTTCTTTATGAGCATTTTAAACAGCAATTTCTGTAGCAACATCTTCAGCATTTAAAACCTTCCAAATTGCATTTTTAGTTTTAACTTCAGCATTCCTTGCAGCATTAAGTGTACTCATAGGCATTTTGTACTATACGAAGACGATAACTTGAATAGAATGAAGTATATTAGAATGATCCTTCCTAAATTCTTTCGGATTCAGTCTGGTAAGGAAACGTGCATCAAAATAACTTGGGAAACGTGGAATTTTCTTTTTATGATCTGAGACTGCAACACAGCAGTGCTATATTAGTATTAGCAACCAACATTCATTCGTTTGCCGAGCCACAAAATTAGCGAAAAGAATCTTCGATAGTCAAAAGACTCCTTAATCAAGATTGCGTTATCATAGGTATCACTACATACTATGATTTTACTATAATGTGAAAGAGAAAAATGTTTGACAAGTTTAAGAGATGTTAGTGAAGACAAAAACAAGCAATTTTTGCGTACGAAACTAGAGCCACAATCCATTTATTCAACAAAAAAAACAAAAGGTATCTCCCTCGAATCCAAATTTGGATCACTACTCATAACTTTAACAATAATGAATATATTTTAACGCAATTTCAAGTAGACTGGCGCCCTTTTATGGGAAATGAAGGATATCACGAGAAATAGTAGAAGTGGGTAAAATCTCTATCCAAATAGCGCTGAATTAGACACTCCACATTGTCGAATGTAATTTACTGTTTAGTACTGTTGGTACGGTTGCACGTACCAAAATACTGTAAACTTTCATTATTTTTATGATTTCATAGCATTTTACATAAACCAAGGTAAGTCTGGTAAATAAAGCTCACGCTGTATTTTTGATTAAAAAAAAATATTACAACCGTAGTTTCCTATACAAAAATTGTTTATTTTGCTATGCGCTATTGCATCTTAATATTTGTCCAATCTTTTTGAGTCACTCTTTATTTATCGTGTTTATTTTCAAATATTATTTCTCAAGTTGTTTCACTTAAAAACTTGTTTTATGAAAAAGTCCAAAGAAGTACAAAAATATCTGGTATGTTTTACAAGCCTCAAATACAGGCATGTAAGATAAGAGAATTGTTTTTTTTCTGTAAAAGAAGCACCGAATTAAAAAGAAAGTCTTAAGCAGCTATTTCTTCCTTTTTTCAAATTGAAAATCCTTCAAGAATAATCTTGATAGTTGATATCACTGATAGAAAAGCGTACTATGTAAACGTGATATCTTCTTGCAGGAAAATAAAAAGACAGCTTAGCAAATACTTACCAAAGACGTTTTAAATGTTATTAGTTTTTACAACTTTAAAATGCCTTACATGCAGAAATATTTAGTATTTTAGGAGAGAAATACTTTATTTTCTGAACAGTAAAAGTATAAAAATTTTGCCCACTAAAATAATATGAAACAGAAAATGTTTCCTGTAATATTTATGCAAAAGGAATTTAACTGTACTTTTTTTTCAGTTTATTAAATTTCTGCAAACTTTTAATCATGAAAACGTAAAATGCTACTAATCTAAAAGTTAACAACTTGTACTTTTACTTTTTCATTGTTTTCTTCTTGAAAAATCCAACATGATAAAATATGTTTGATAAGTTTTAAAGGAATATCTCATTCACTAATGAATAAGTATGACAAACATTAAAGAGCGAAACAATTTTTGGACTTTTAATGGAGGAATAAAAGAAAGAACAAATTACAAAGTTGCTTCTATTGCAAAGTTTGATTTTCTGTGTGTATAAATCCCATCATAATATGAGGACTATTTAAACACAATAATATGAAACAGCAAATGTTTTTTTGCAATATTTCCATTATTGTGCTAGGAAAAGCTAAAAATTCAAAAAAATCAAGGTATCATAACTCGGTAAGTTTTTGTCGTAGATGTATAGCATTTTTATTGTGTTACTTGTTAATGTTCGGAGAAATTTTTTCTGAATATCAGTTATAGGACACACAGACCGCATAAAATTAAAAATTTTATAACTCTAAAAATAAATATTATTTTTGACGTGAATGGATTATATATGATAAAGAACAACATTTGAATGTGTTTGCTGTTGGCATTATACCTCTAAAACAAATAGGAACTAGCAAATAGGATTAGCTGTTGATAAGAGTAGACCCCTTATATATATATATATATATATATATATATATATATATATATGTATATATTCAAAATAAATCAAATTAATGTATATGTGATTACAGTAGCCGATTTATTTATTTTCATTGCATATGTTTGAAAATTTACATTTTGATATAAGATTATTCAGAAAAAAAAAAAAAAAAAACATTATAAATATTGAAAGTGAATAGCAAAATTCCAGACTGAGATTTATACACACAGAAATTCAAACTTTGCAATGTGTTCTTTCATTTATTCATCCAAATTTATCATTGTCCAAAGACATTTGATGTTTTAAAAATTCTATTTATTATACGCATTGCTCCTTAAATATGCAAATATGCACCCAAAAATAATTTTTACCCGCAAATTAATATTCATTATTCTTTTGTTCGGAGAAATTTCTTTAAAGAACATTTGAAGCTACTTTTGAGTATTTTTCATGAAAAGAAAGCATAATGTTTTGAAAATGACATTTATGATAAATAGTGTTTTTGCTTATAACATACTTTCAAATAATTGAAAAGGGGGGTTGCTTTAATTTGACTTCGAATACATAGTATTATAAATTAAATAGCATTCTTTGTATTATACTTTTTTTGTCTACTTTCACCTTAACTGTTATTTGAACTTCTTTTAGCGGGAGAAGTTTTACGCATTATAAGCATATAAGGAACCTTCCTATAATCTGTTTTGCTTATGTCCTTGCAGATGCAGTCGTGTTAAGGTATCTAACAAAAGCCTATACTGTTTTATAATTTTTTATATCAATTCACAAAATATTCTAATTTTGGAAAATATGTCAGAAATCTACAATTATGACCAATAAAATACGCTGAACTTATAAATCACAAGTTATCACTATATTTATGATTAGTGAAAAATAGAAAAAACTTTACATAAGATTAACAATGAAATCATTTAAACTTCTGACCTCAATACATTAATTATATATTATCAATATTTATCATATGTATAATGTTAAAAGAAGAAATATAAATGTTCGCGTAATTGATATTTAATTATCAGCAACAGTTGTATTTTCATAGTATTAAAGGTACAAATAAGTAATCAGATTGGAGAATGGAGATTATCAGAACAATTATTAAGACATTTCATCAGGTAGCACGTTTTATAAACATGTAAACAACATCCCTATAACCAGTTTTGCTCATGGCCTTACTGGTACAGTCTGTGTTAATGCACCTAATAAAAGACTACTGCATAACAATATTGGCTGTATCTTAGCCCAGTATTTCATTCATTAGCATTAAATATTGTCTTAATTTTGGAAAAAAGTATTTAGCCAATGTTAAGACAATAAATTCATATTTGGAGCGATATTGCAGTTACATTTGAAATATTTTTAATGAAACACCAATTTTTCACAAATATTGGAATTACATTTAAAATATTTCTAAACTAATATTTGTGAAATTTTGGCGTTTTATTTAAAATATTTCCAGTGTAAAGCCAGAATTTTGTCAATATTGGCATATCATTGTAAATATATACAATGTAACACAAATATTGCTCTAATAATGATTTTTTTGGCATTACATTGGCTGAATATTTCATACTAATATTGCTACAATATTGGTTTTATTTGATAATGTTTTAGCAGTATTAGCAAAATATCAACACCGCAATATTTGGGTAATATTTTCTGTCAATTAAAGAAAAATTGGTCCAATGTTGAGGCGAGATATCCAATATTTTCTTGCTACCATAGAGGGAGTGTTTAATTATTTACCCCGTAAACATCTTTAATTCTTCTTATTTATATGTTTACACAGTTATATAAGACAGTTTTTTCTTCTGGATATTTCCTTTGCCATTTGAATTTAAATATTGAACATCACCACACATTAATCGATGATCAATCGATTTATCTCATTTTGTTGAGGAAATTTAAGGTGTCACTTACGAGTAGTAAAAGTCGAAATTACTGACAAAAAAACCTAATTTTTGACACTTCCTAACTCAGATAACACATGCTTATAAAATAAACGTTTTACATCTTTATTGAGCATCATTATTGAGTTAGGAATATAAAAAATATCCATGTTTGAAAGTTTAATTTTTGGCAACCTTTTGTTCATAAAAGTGATTTGGAAGCATGCGCACATGATTATCCAAATAATCATAAAGTTGGTAGAAAAATGCTGCTTTATTGATATGCTTCAAACAATTTAGCATGTTGTGAAACTAAATACATACTAATATTATAAAGAAGAACCATTCGTCTGTATGGGATATTCTCTGGTTACCGAGCTGATATCAAATTTAATGATGTCAAAATGATGGTGACAATTTCCGGTCCAACATACGATGTATCTTTTGTCTGTACCACTAACCGAAATGGATCGCAGGAGCTAAAAATGTTCTAAAAGCGCGATTTCTGTGATACTGTGTGTGTGACTGACTAGAAACTTTAAATTTAGCATGATAGTTAAATTTAAGATGTAAAGGTTTGCTATGAATTGTTTCTTGATAATTCGAAATTTAAAAGGCTGACGTGATCTGAAAATATTCTAAAAGCGTTCTAAATTACGACAGATTCGCAATTATGAGGGCTGGAAAACATTAAATTTGACATGTCAGTTACTTTTAAGACTTAAATTCTTGTATAGAAAAGTTTATAAAACAAATTGAAACTTAAAAGGGTGCTATAGTAAAAATCATTCAAAAATTGTGATTTCTATGATACTGTTGGGGCTAGAAACTTGAAATTTGGAATTATGTTTACGCTTAAGATGTAAATGCTTGCCAAGAGCGGTTTCTAAAAAAATCAAAATTTAAAACCGTAAAATGTACAGAAAAGATTCTAAAATTCTTAATTACGAATTATTCGTAACTGTTGCCAAGCTCCTAGCCCTATGACTAGAAGTGTGAAATTTGACACGGTTATTACTTTTAAGACGTATTTGCTCTCACAGAACAGTTTAAAATATTCAAAAGGGTGAAATAAGCAAAAACCGTTTCAAATGATGATTACTTTGGGACTACAGAACCGATTTCAATCATTATTGTGGGATAATACTGGTGACAATAGCTACTTGAAACTGAACTACTTTTTTTTCTCAATGGGATGGAAGAGCAACAAACGTTCTAAGAGTGCGTTTTTTTAGTACGTTAAAGCTTGAAACATGAAATTTCACATGATGCTTGCCTTTAAGATGTAAATGATTGCTAAGAGCGGTTCTCAAATAAGGCGGAATTTGAAAGTTTGAAATGAGCCGAAAATGTTCATTAAATATTCTAAATTATTATTTCTTTCAATAGTTAGAATAGAAACGTGAAATTTGAAATGATAGTTACTTTTGAGACACACATGCTTGCCCAGAACAGTATCTACAATTTCGAAATTTCAAAGAATGATATGAGCGGAAAACGTTCTATGTTCATGATTAATTTGGACCTACTGAACCGATATCTAATATTTTCTCGGAATAATAATGATGACAGTATCTTCTTAAAAAAAAGCTACATTTTATCTGTGTAAAAACGGCCTTCAAGATGATGCAAGACCAGAAAATGTTCTCAAATTCCGATATACTTGAATCTGTTGAGGGTAAATACATGAAATTTGCTATAGTGATTACTTTTAAGACTAAAACTCGCTAAGGATGTTGTATTTAAATATTAAAGGTTTAAAAGGATGAAATTATTTGAAAGCACTGTATAATCATAATTATTCGGAAATTACTGGTACTAGAAAATTTTAATTTGATATGCACATTTCCATTACGACGTGATGCTCCCAAGGAAAAGAAATCGGATTTAAAATGCATGAAATACGATGAAAACGTTCTACAGTTATATTTTCACTGTGATTTCTCTGAAATTGTCCGCCTAGAGACTTTAAATTTGGCATTGACAATTTTCTATGACATAGATATGCATGAACAATGTTTTTATTTTAATTTAAATTTCTAAGAAGTTGAAAACAGAAGGAAAATCAATTATTTGTCATGCCAGTTTAAGATACGACTTTTCTGATCGTTGAGGTGAAAAGCAAGCACCTATAATTACTTGAAATGTGTGTAAAAAGAAACATGATTACCAACTTTGTAATGAAGTATTTGATACTTAGCATTTCACCGAACAAAAATGATGGTTAAATATATTAAAATAATACTATTAAATTAACGTATTATATTGCAGATATTTTGATTTTATGGTTAATCAAGATATACCAATAATGTATAAAATAAACTTTTTTGGTTTGTAAAAATTTCTTTGAAGCTACGAATTCTTTCACTTGATGATTGGTGATAAACAGAGTTCCAAAGTAGAATGCATTGTATCTGTTTTTAAAAAGGGAAAATAGTTAGTTGAAAATGGATAGAAATAAAGATTTTCTCACAATTTGGATATGTTAGAAAGTAGCGAATATACATTTAAGAATATCTTTGACACCTAACATTGCTAAATGTCTACGTAATTTGTCTGTTTTGTGAAGACTACAGGATATTATTATATACTTTTACATTCTAAAAAGAATTTCAATATTTTGCCAACACATATTCTGTATTTTTACGTTTTTTTCAATGTTTTAATAGAAAATAAATCCTACAACGTTAGATAAAATAATTATTTAATATTTTTTGTCAAGGATACTTTCAAATTTATATTCGTAATACTTTTTAAGTGATTCACGAAATTACTTTAATCGGCAGAGAAAAAAATCCGTAAAAATGTCGAAATTGTATTGGCAATCAACATAATTTTTTAAACAGTGCACAGTTTTTATAGTATTACGAATTGTACTGAATTGGAAGATGCTCTCTATTAAGTGAAGTAAATTTTGGAGCAAAAAAACGCCTCTTAGATTAGAGTAAATATAGTATATTTTTAACAGACATATTATAGATATTAAACGGATAAACAAGTAGAGAGGCTAGAAGAATATCCACTAGTTTTTATTTAAAAACATCTCAAGTTTGCAATTATATAACAATGACGCACATTTTTCCTTGGAAGCCGCAAAGAAGAAGAATATTTATGAAGAAAAAAAATGTAAATTCAATTCATTAAGATGTTTGATGATGAAAAAAAAAAGATTCCTATTACAGCCAATTATTATGCAGAACGTTGCATCGTAAAGGAAATTTGTACTTTTTTACATAGAGAGTGCGAATTTAAGGATAGGAAGAATATTTAGAATATAAATGCACAAATTCATCACATTCCACAATGCAATAAAAATTGTCTTTATATTATAATTTATCTTTTGTTTTGGGAAACGTGCAGTTTTGCTTTGCATAGAATTTCTCTAATAGTGATTTTAATAATAATAACTTTTGCAATAATTTTAAAATATGACAATAATAACACGTTCCTCAATGCAAAAAGAAGTTTAACTGTGACGACTATAATAACGTTTATATACTAATTTATTTTTATAAATAAATAAGACTTGTTGTTTTAAACAGTTAGAGGCAAGAAATAGAGCGAATAAGCGGTAAAGTAGAAAATAATGTTTACTCTTTTCATATTATGAAGGAAAATACCATTAATTTAGAAATAAAACACACGATCTTTTGCTTATATGGATTAGTAATAAACATTATGCCGCCAAAATCTTTTAGAATGCCTATAATAGAGGAACACACTTTTACATTAAATATTTCCGCAAAAGTTATTATGCAAAACAGCCACAAAATATGCAGTTAAATAAAGTTTGGCTCAAAACATCCAATTATTAATGTTTTAACATATTCTGAAGGCAATTTTTTCTGCATACCTAATGACATATAGATATAATTCCCTTTACATCATAAACATGGGGCGTGCAGGAGTCTTTAAATAAGTTGTAAGGCAGATTGTTAATAAGAGATAATTATTTTGAATATAATTCTATTAAAATTATTTTTAAAGCAGCACTTTTTAAAGAATCATAATGCATCCTCACAGAATGCTGTGTTAAATCCAAAGATCTACGCTTCGAGTGAAATCCTGGACATTTGAGGATGTAGACTGTCATTAAATATTTTCGGGTTAAAAGTGAGAATTGCTGCAGTAATTGACATTTTTTTCTGTTTTCATTTACCGGTACGCTGAACCCCGTCTATCATATAAATATTTCCGTTACCATATTATCCGTATTATTCCATATTACAGATTATCTAAATGTCAATATGTGCAAGTTTTCAAGAGACAGTTGGACTAAAACATAAACCCCTATTCAGAGCGTAAAAATATTACACTACGTGTTGGGTAAAATATGTAATAGAACGGCGATATTATAATAGTCATCTTGACAGATGAAACTAATTTATAGGGTGGGATTTATAAATAAATGAGCAAATTTTTTCTTACTAATATTTCAACCAAAAGCTTTATTTTGACAAAACATAGTCAAAATATGTTTTTTAATCATCAATTAAAAATAGTTAAAATGATATTGTTACTTTTAAAAGAAACTCTTGACTTTACTCTTAATCACATTTGACAGTTTCACAAATATATCTTTAAAGTAAAAAAAGTTTTGATTTTACTTACTATACGAAGAAAGGAGAAGAAAAATAGACCACTTACCTAGAAAAAGAAATAACGCAATTAATACCACTAAAAAGTGTGTAATATTTTAACTTCCATAAATTTATTTAATTCTTTAAAAAGATAATAGCATTTTTAAAAAAACTACATGATGGACCTTAAACAACTCAGCAAACTTTTATCTTAAAAAATATTTTAATATATACAAAATTTATGTCAAAATAAAGTTCAAAATTTCCATAATTGGTACATTTTTTATAACAAGTACAATAATAAACCTTTGTTATGTCAATGGGTGATTTAAAATTTTGTGTAGATTGTAAGGAATTGCTTAGCTTCCTTAAAATATTATTTCTAACGAGAATGAAAAAAATCATCAGCAATATTTCAAAGTTTTTCATTAAAACATTATCTAGATTAGAAACATCTAGCTTTTATTTTGTTTTAAATTTTTCTTCTACTAGTAGTTTTTTAAACTTGTCCGAACCTAGTAAAAATTTTGCCATCGTAATTAATTATCGAATACCAAGCTTTCATTGAAATAATCTATGATTTGCATCTAAACATTTGAAAAACACTTGGAAGACACACGATGTCATAGGATAGTGCATTAAATGCCATGATAGTAAAGTTTTATACCCCTGTTAATGTAGCAGGTGCTTACGATGAAAATGCGGAAAATCCAACATATATGTTTAAGACGAAATTCAAAAAGTACAATGAAATGGGGGAACTTTATCAATAAAGTCAGTTATCGCAGGAATTTCAAATTTACAAAACAAGTGCTCATCGTATTCTAAATAAAAATTCTAGAGATATTTTAAACATGCAGTAATAAACCGACGCATATTTTCCTTCTTTTTATATTTTTGAATAAGTTATAAAAAAAACTTTGTGCGACCAAAACGACCAGAGCTTTAAGGAAATCAGGAGGACATTCAATATGCATGCATTTCATATACTATATTAATTTTGACACAATTATTCAAATTGGTAAAGAAATCATATGAATTGTAATTTTCCAACTGGACAAAAATGCTATGATCAATAAGGTTATCTGGATGAATTAACTCCAGATTCGACCGGGATGGCTCAGTTGGTTGAGCATGGCAGCTTCAGCCAAGAGATCCTAGGTTCGAATCCTGGCCCGGACACTTTTCGTCCACTTGGAAAATTGCAACTCGTTTCATATATGTTCTAACGAATGCGATAAAATACAACAAATTAGTTTTTTTCTGGTTACAGTGGCTAAATTCCAAAATTTTGTAAGTACAATACTATCTTTTTTGTAGTGCAGCGGGATTTGCGCTACGAAACGTTTGCGTTAAAAAACAATAAATGGCGTTGAAAAAATACCTGTATCACTAAAAGTGATGACATATATCAACAGAAAATAAGAGCAATAAGTGATCGACGTATACTGCAAAAGCACTTTGTCTTTTGGTCACAAAAGTATTTAAAGTCGTTTATTTTAGTGCCACAAATACCGTTTTAACGCAATTTTTGGTTTACCACTGCGAAAATCACTTTGCAATCCGGAAAAGTGAGTCTTGCCATTTGAAATAAATTTCGAAATTTAATTACTGTGACCACAACCGTGAGACTTTTATTGTTGTTGTATACCAAATTCTTGATCTCATACATTGAAATATCCCATCTGAAATTTAATTCCGATTCTTTGTTCGCTTCTGTATCTAGACTATATATCAGAAAACATATTTTATTACAACCCAGTAAATAGTTTGCATACTTTGAATTTTATTTTGGTATAAAGTTTGTAAATATTGAACAAAAGAATTCGAATTAAACAAAAGCATTGTATGCAAGTTTTCAAGAAAAGACCTTTGCAACTTAAATGTCTTGTACATTAGAATAGTTAAAGAAAATAAGAATAATTCCTGTTTCCAAAAGAAAGTATTAGACTAAGAGAAAATGGACTACTATATGGAATTCAATGCACGCATTTCAAATTCTTGTTTATCGTGATTTAGGAGCAGAATGTTTTTATTCTTCAAATACATTTTGTAGGTTAGTGAGGTGAATATAACTTTGTAAGAAGTCCTGAAGGACGTGGGAATTAGCATGTCTTTCAAAAAGTTCCAAGAGTCATTATCTTATCCAAATTATAATTATGGACAGATACAAAGCATTAAAATGAGTTGCACTAATCTTATTTGAGCACTTTTACCGTAAACCAGCGATTTATGTTTGAATTAGTTTTATTTTTATGTTAAGAGACAAACATAATTCGTAACTGTCAGAGTAAAATCGTTTTTTCATCGTACGAAAACTTGATAAATAATTTCATTAAAAAGGTGCATTACACGAAAAATCTAGATTAGAGATCACTAACCTCTTAACTAACATTAACTCATTTGAATTTTCTAATAATTTTCATGGGGCACTTCCCCGTCACATACACACAAACGGTATGGACACATGTGGCAAACATTGCATAAACAGAGCTCCAAAGTCCTCCAATTTTGGAATACTATTATTTTTTAATGTAAAAACTCGTTTTATTTAATACAGAACAACTGCGATTAAATAAGACAAAGAAATTTATACGAAAAAGAGGTAATCAATAATCCGGAGAATCGACAGTTTTGCATAAACATACACAATAATACAAATAAAGGATAGATATAAATTAATAGATATTTTGAATTAATAGATATTTTTATTATAGATATAAATAAAAAAATAGATATGTATAGTTAATGTCATGTGCAAAATTTAACAAAGCTACTTCACAATGATCAAGGATTTAAATAATAAAATCCAAAGGGCTACCATTTTAGTGCAAGAAAAGCTTTGAATACATTGTAAACAGCAGATTCTTTAAAAAAAATACGAATTGAAAACATTCTACATTCCATCTAATCCAGTATTTATTATTATGAGTTCAAAATATGTATTTATACATATAAATTTTTACTGGCTTCGTGAGCGCGAAAAAGAGACCGGTGGATCCCAACTGCGCCCCAATATAATGTGATTCGCTTACTCGAATATAATATTTTTTGAAAATATGTTTTAGCTTTAATGTTTGTAGTAAAACAAAACAAAAAATATTCTATTACACCAACAATATTCCATTTAAACGGAATACTTTATAATTTTTTATTTTGTACAATAAACAGATCTCTCTGATAAGTTTTAACATCTTTAATATAAAAGCATAAAAAAACAAGAAATGACAAAGAAAATATTTACATTGCAAATTGCACTCAATCAACTCTAACGCGTAATAGAATCCCAAACTGTCAAAGATAAGTTTAATTTCTGAACATCGTACAGCCTGGTTGTTTGAAAAAATGTAGTGTCTGTATTTCTGCTGGGATTACTTTGACAGCTGATATCACTGTAAAAACTGATACTTTCTGTTAGTGTAATATATATTTCTATTTCCTATTCTTTAAACACAAATATGCAATTTAAATAAAATATAGTGTATAAACATTTCTATTGCTTTGCTTCTAATTTCCTTTAAATCCTACAGTAAAAGAAAATCGACAGCTTTAAATATTAATGTTTTATTTCGCATTACAAAAATACTCTTATAAAATAAGATTTTCATGTGAGAAATTTTAACATATTAGACGTTTATTGGATCGTCCAAAGATATTTTTTGTTAGTCATTATTATACTGTTTTAAATAATGCACATTTTAAAGTTTTATCATATTATATTTGCCATAAAATCAGATTGGATTAATTTTTTATTTGTCGGCGAAAATTTTTATTTTATTATGGTTAAGAATCCAAAATAACAGCTAAGTGAAAGAATTTATTATTTATATAATTTGAATGAAATTTAGCACAAAATATTTTGTATTAATAATTAACTAAAAAAAATGTACTAAAAATTCAAAATGCTAATTATCGGAAATATTTCCCTGATTTTTTTTTTTGTTATTATAATAGCTGAAAACGCAGGCTAAATACTACATATGTTCCATATTTACTTGAACCTAAGACGGACCTCAATTTTTAACTGTGAAAATATGGATTTTTTTTTTAATCCACATATAACAAACAATAAAATTTGAAATAAATAAATTAGGAAACTTACGAAATATGATAAATTTCAATTTTACTTATTCTTCACATTATTCTAATTTAGTATCAATTCCTCGTTCAACATCATTAACTATTTCGCTGCATGAATCTACACTACTGCTTTCGAATGTGGCTTTGTTGTCGGAGTGTTCGATGTACGTCGATGTCACTGTGCGTCGTCTTCTCTTCCATCCATCGCATATGTCCGTGGGAGGAGAGAGGAATTGAGAGTTAAATTAACTATCTGACATACACACACACACACACATACTACACGCATGCATCTGGTTTTGCAGTATAACAAGTTGTAATGGATTGCACTTAATTTAATAAAATGGATTTTGGAGCAAAAAAGTGTGCCTTAGATTTCAGTAAATATTGTTTTTAACACTATCCAACATAGATGAAATGTGTTTATGACTTCGATTTGTCTTTCCATCTGTCCTTGTGTTCGTTCTCTAACTCTCGTAAATATTATATTGCCCTGTGATTTTTATATGATATTGACCTTTATTCTAGCACCATCCTTTATTCTAGCACCAATTTTATACTTTACTTTATTTACTAATATGAAGTGTGTAGTATTTACAGTTCGGTTACAGAGATATTTAAAAGTATTCCGTTATATTACGGTCATGGGAAAATATCGTTTAAAATGCATTCAGATGATGTTAAACTACTTCAACAATAATGAATTTGCTATATATTTAAGAAGTGCACTAAAACATACTTTCTGTAAAATATGGGGTTCAAAGTATTTAATATTCATTTACAGGGCCACGCAATAATTCTTTTTTATAATGATCTACGGGGGAAAAGTCGTCTGTAGTATATTTAAGTGATGTTATATTATTTAAAACATAATGAAATTTATATGCATTACTGAGGTGTATTATAAATTACTTACTGAAAAGTATGGCGAATTGCTCCTATCGTTAATTTACAGGGATATACAAAATAGTTTGCTTACAATACTGTCTATGAGCGTAAATCAGTCGTTTTTAGTTTCACTAAATTTTTGCAAAGTACGTAGCGTGTATAAATACTCTTGACCATATACAGGACACAAAGGAATTCGGAAGTATTACTGACTACAGGAATAAATTGTTTAAGGAGAGTTTTTAATTGTGTTCTGCAGTTTCATTCTGAACTATATTTAGTATACTTATAGAAGTTTGTAGAATATAACTATATTCATACACAGGGCTACGCAAAGAACAAGGTACATTGCTGCTTATGGTTGGTAATTACTGGAAGAGCGTTTTAAGTTGTGTTATGCGTTGCATTTTTACTTGCATTAAATTTTAGATTAATATGTGCTGTGTACAAAAGTCTTTAGATAATATATAGGGCTGTATAAAAAAATTCGAATGCATGTTCATCTGTTGGCGAAAATTGTTATAAACTGAATTTTCTATCTGAACTAAATTTTAATATGCTATGTAGTATGTATGCAAATCTATAGATCATATATAGGGCTGCACAAAATAAATAGATTACATTTTTGGTGGAAGGTAATTGCTAAAAGTGGATTTTTAAATGTGTTATATGTTTTTTAAACTTTTTATTTACATATCTTAATTCACCTTATTTAAAATCTTATTTCACCTTATTTACCTCGTTAAAATTTTCTGAATGTGTTGGAAAATGTTTCATAGTCTAAACTTGACGCATGATTTTTCGTTCTTATTTATTTTAAACTGAGAAATAAGTTATAAAGAAATTATCAAATTTTGACACTATCTAATTTATTGCTTTTATATCAATACTCTTTCAAAATCTGTTTGCAATTATTCCATCAATTATCAAGTTTACATATTCATGAAAATATCATTGATTATTAGTTTTTTATGCATACATTACAATAGTTATTAAAATGTCTTTTTAAAAATATTATTCATTAAAAACGAAAAAGTACAAAATATTTTTTTTAAAATGGCTATTGTTTTAGATTAAAAAATACTAAAAGGTACAGAAAGGTTCATTTTTTATAAAAATTCATTCTTAAATGACTAACAAAAATTACATAATAATTCATTTTATGCGTTATATCACTCAATTTAAATTATAGGATTATTTTAATGGAACTGATTCTTTTTATACTTAATTTTGAAAAAAAAATTAACATAGATATGAAGTCAATATTCATTTAATAATTAAAAAATGTATAACGAGTTATTTAAAAAAAATTGTGATTAATGTTTAAAAATATGATCTACTTTTTTCTTTTTCTAAGTTGTATATCATGAAATTTTCGCATTATTATCATCGGTACATAATTAAAAATAAATTTTTATCGGTCGAGTTTAAAAATATAGAAGAGAGAATAAATCTGTATGTCAGTTATGCAGCAGTATTTTCATAAATTAGTTAACTTTAGATATTACTTTAATTAAATTTCTTAAAATTCACTGTTTCTTATTGAAATTAATATATTAAGATTTTAAAAAGTTACTTGTTTCTTTTCTTTGCGTTACAAAAAATTTAATGCCTCCAGAAAAAAAAATTCCGGTAAGTACAAGCAAAATCGCTTAAGAAAATTTTATTCAAACTTTTAGTTAACCACGATTCCGGAAACGTATCCACTATCCCAAGAAAAAACATCTAAAAAAGAAAAAAAAAGTGAGATGTTTTCAGAAACGTTTATGAAATACGTCTCTTTGCTGCTCGTAAATTTTGGAAGAGACTTGCCTGTTAGTTTAAGGAACCTGTTCATTTTTGAGGTGTCTAATAGGTTCTTAAACTTTTCTTCTCTATGATGTTTGCTTAAATATTTTACAGCATGGATATAGAGTTTCATAGCTGCCAACCTCCCAGGTTTTTTTTTTCATGACGCAAAAAACATACATGGTCCCATATAATTTATATAATGAATTTGTTTGATAGTATGACTTGTTTCTATGCAATATTTTTACGGTTTCATTTCTTGAGAAAAAAATCTGGTTCAAAGTATGTTTTTTTTTTCAAATTAAACAATCGGAAGGTTGGTAGCTGCATAATATTCGATGGTTACAATTTTTTATTGTTTTTATTCTTTCTTTCTCTTTCTCTTCTTCTCTTTCTTTTTTTTATTATTATAAATATTAGAGAACCATTACATGAAAACGCAACATTTGTAAACATAAAAATAAAAAATAAAAAACATTCGAAAATAATAAATGAATAAATTATTCCGCATTGATATGTCAGACGCTTTTAAAATAAAACAGAACAATAATATTCACTGTATTTAGTAATGACAATCTATACGCATTATCAGGAAAGAGAGAAAAATAAATCTCCATTTTACGATTATGCAATAATCTAAAAACATTCTGCATGCATCCTCTTTCTTAAAACCATTATCGACTCCATTTTATCTGTTAAATATTCAGTATAGAAATAAGTATAGGAATATAAGACTTATTATCCGTCGATAAAATATTTATTTTATTTATTAAATTATGAAAAGATGGAAGTGATGTTTCCATTTCTCATTAAGTAGAGTGAGGTGAAAATAAAGGAATATGATAGCGATAAATGTTCATGAGAGCGATATAGAATATAAGCCTAATTATTCATATGATTATTGATGTATTTGTTTTCCACGTTTGTCTCATTTCGTAAGTTTAAATATGAAAATTGGACAATATTTTTAATATGGGGAACATAAAAAAAAATAAACGATTTTCTGCAAAGACTCTAATTCTGCAGAATGATGTGAAATAAATAAAATTATTGATAAAATTTATTTATAAGGGCAACATTGAATAGGCACAAAATTACTCCATGTTTGCGTAATTTAGTAGGTGTAAACTAGATATAGACAAACATGGAATTTAGATAATACGTTAGATTATACACATCATTTTTACGTGTTCTGATTCAGTAGATGGAAGTAAAACAAGGCAATTAGACAACTAACACTGTTTTTAAGAGTGATGTAGAATATGCGTGAAAACAATCATATATATGTTTCGATGTTTGCCTAATTTCCAATGTATAATCTAGTATACTACAATGGGTACACTATTGGAAATATATACTTAAAAATGAACTTACCAAAATGTATTTATTTTTCACCCTAAAGATTTATCTTAATTTCGGAAAAAAGCCGTATTCATTTTTGGAACGCCTTTATTGTAAAACAATTCAGCAAAAGATACAGAAATTGTACGGAAAATCTGGATTTAAGTGCAACTTTTATATTTTTAATGAATTTGCTTGATTACTAAAGTGATACTTTAACGAGCCAGTTAGCATCGGTAGTATGTCAAAAATATTAAGACATTTATATTCATTACTTTATGACGCATTCAGGAATCACTGACATCGGAAACAAAATCGAAAAAATATTGAAAATATTTTGACAAACTGATTTTTAGTTTAATTTCAGTATTTTTACAGAATTTTCTTACAGTGTACACTTTGTTTTTATGTAACTCGGTGCTTTTCTAACTATTATAAAACTACGTTTGTACGAATATATCCATGATGAATCATATACCACTAGAAATGTAAATAAAATGAAACATGCATGGAAAATAATAGAGAAGCAACAAGCAGCTTACATACATTCCAACTTAGCCAACCCCAAGATACCATTTAAACCCTACCGTCGGCGACGAAGCAACAATCGTAGTAGAGATTGAGATCTGAGAATGTGAAAGCACATTGTTTTTGCGTTCTATCTCCGAGACAATGAGCTCTAAGAGACAACGGCACCTGAATCAATTCGTAAATTTAAACTTTAATATGTCTTGTACATAGTCTGTAAATATTTTTTCATTTAATGGTGTATCTTTAGTTGAACCCCTAGACTTTTTATTTCAACACAAACTCCACTTCTCTCCACATGTATAATCAGAAACAGATTCGATAAATCAGCTGTAAGAAACATCTCGTTAATTTGAAAGGTGCATTTCTCATTCTTCTATTGCCTGTACAAAATACTTTCACATCTATTAAAGAATTTATCTTAAAATGTATAATATGTAAAACGTTGCCCATTTTTACAAAATTATATTTTTATTTATCAACAAAGCTATTTTTGAATACACATTGTTACTTATTTTTTGTGTATGTCACGAACTCTTTTTTTCTACGGTTTATTTTTAAAAAAAATAATTCAATTAAGCGAAAAAGTTATTTTTAATAATATTTTTATATTGTGCATTTAATATTTAATATTCATATAAGATTAGTCTAATGCAGGGTGGCCCAAAAGTACTTGACATATTTTTTAATTCAATTAAAGATCAAATAATTAGCGTACGGGAGTGCGGTTTGAACGAAAATGCTTCTCATGATCTAAAACTTTGTTGAAGCAATTACAAAACTTAGTTCCAATAACTTTACAACTATACCAGCAAAAACTACCGAAGAATGCATCAAAATCCTACGTTAAGCAAGTTTTTGATCAAAGATGATACTTTAAACAAAGAAGCCGCAACTTAAATTAACGCATATGTTCTGTGAATCAAACAGAAATAAATCAGAGTCAAAACGAGAATGAATTTGTATTTAAACTGGTTAAAAAAATTTTTTTAAATAATTTAAAAGATTAATTTTATAATTCATGGAAAATACGGCCATTACATCGACCATGAACTGCGGCGTCTTTTTTAAGAGCGCCAAACAAAATTTAAACACTTAAGTCAAGATTTTAAGACCCCTATTTTTGTTATTATGTAATTATTTTTTTAATTGCATTTTTAATATATTTAGCTAGTTTTAAGAAAAAATAGTCCTCTTCATAAAAAGTAATTCTCTTTCATCATTACTTTGATCTATGTCTACATAATTCACACTAACTCTGCTTTAAGTTCGATTTTTAGTTTAAACTTTCGCCCTAGAAGCCTACCTTTCTAGGTCACAGCGCAAAAAATCATGAAAAAAAGGCATACATAACCAAAACAGTTATTGTAAATGTAGGCATAACTGGCGCCATTTGTCATCCATTGCTAGCTTATGTTATAGCAGTGCATGGCTATTCTCTTTATAAAGTTAGTCTAGGATCAAAAAAATTATGTGTAGGCGCATTGTCCGGTTTCTAACATTCGTGCTTGAAAGAGCATATTTTATCATTTCTATTACTTTCTTAAGTGTCATAGAATCTCCCTGAATATGATCGTCACGGTTATTTTACGCATTGATATGCTAATGAGGTTTCTGTGGTCAGCTGGCTTGTATAAATAAGGGAGTAGAAGTTTGCTTAAACGAAATTTGACGAAACGACACTTTTCTATCATAAAAAGTAAGACGTCTACCATGAAGAACGTCTATTCATCAGAAAAAGTCATATGATGTCATCATCGACGTATAATATGTTAAGAATATCTTATGTCCAAGAATTGGATTTTTATAATATGTATATAATAAAAGAGATAGCAGAAATGATTTCTAATTGACAACTCAATTAAAACTGATTTTATAATATAATTTTCAAAGTAAATATACGTTCATTTTGACAAATTTCATCAAGAATAATATATGAGCTTTTAAATATAAATATAAAAAAAATTCCATGGCACAAAATTTTTATAAATATTTCACATGGAGAAATCCATTATCCCTTAACGAAAGCAGAAGTGCTGTAAAAAATTATCAAGGCAATAGCCTAAAAAAAAAAAAAAACATTTTTATACTTTTATTTTATGCGATTAAAAAACGTTCTAGCAGAAAAATCTATCCTTATTTTAGCTGTCTAAAGTTTATTAAATTATATGTTTTAAATTTCCGTCTTCGAGTGCTTTTTAAAAAAAAGCGTAAAAGGTAAATATATAATAAAGTAAGCGCTTTGAAATTAAAATGATATTCAAAGAAAAAAAAAATCTAGAATTTATTATTAGAGAACTTTAGAAACTTTCTCTCCAGAGTATACTATAGAAAAAATCAAATACTTTTTTCTGCAATATTCTATAAATTCTTATTAGATAATATGTTTTCTATATACATTAAAGAACTAATCTTAAATACAATTTATGTTGAAATATTAGCTAATACGGTATTTATTTTGTAAAAGTCTACGTGGGATTTCACATATATTTCTTTAGAATTAAATTTTTATCGATAACTCAACACACTTCTTTATCGAGTTTGTATCTAATAGAGTGAAATGAAGTAAAAAAAAATATATATTTGGTTAAGGCATTATGAAAAAACTTTCAGAATTATTAAGAAACTTAGTTGCTTATTGCTTTTAATCACCTGGGGTTTTATATAATTGTTTTAGAATTAAATTTTTGTCGAAAACGCAACTCAATAATTTATTGGGTTTGCATCTAACAAAATGAAATCTGGTAAAAAAAAATAGTTAAGATATTATGAAAAAACCTTTAGAATTGTTAAGCGACTGAGTTGCTTATTGTTTTCAATAGCGGAAAAAAGTGAGATGAAGAAAATACCCCATTAATGGAAATAAACCATTATCGAATCTATTACTAATTTATTTATTTATGATACTTATCTGAAATTAAAATTATACATTACCGACTCTTGTATTAACTTTATCTATATTAATAAAAGAAAGTTTCGCACTGTGTGTGTGTCCATGTGTTTGTCTCTGTGTCTGTTGGCGATGGCTAGCAAAATATAGCCCACCTAGAAGTCTGGAAATTTAGGTGTGGATAGTCCAAGGTCTGCCATGTGCACCTGAGCCTCAGAATTTTAATATTTTGATAATTAGCCTAGATATTAATTAGATTCTCATTAACCATCGCTTCTAAAATGTCATCTTTTAAATCAAAATGGCGAAAGAAACGGACTGGCGCATTGGATTTGCAACAGGAAATGAACGAATTTGAAATTATTTAACTAATTAGCGAATTTTAAGAAAACTAATTGAGATATCAATTTGAAAATTTCTGAGCATATATAAAAAAAATATTCTGTATCTGACTATGTGATTTTTGAAAAATTCGGTTGGTAATTTTTTTTAATTTACGCAAAAAACTGCCAAAAATTTGCCGGCGCCAATGAAAACGATCTGAGAAAGTTTCAGACAGGGATCTGCTTTCATTAAAAACTGAACTACAAAGAGATCTGTTTCTCCGGCCGATTCCACCATTTAGTTTGCGAAAATGAAAGGAAATAATTGCCAATATTTACTAATGAACAAAAATTTAGGTAACTCATTAAGATATAAATTTGAAATTGAGGTCGGGAAGCGGTGTCATCTGCCGGCTATTTTAGCGTAGCGTCTTCGTTATGTTCTAATTATCAGAAAAATGTCATTCTTATTTTGATGATCCCGTTAATGTAGGTGACGGTGGTTCTCTTGAACAAATTATTCATTATATTTGCGGGTATGGGGAGGGAGGGGGTTAACGCCTTTTTCTGAGAGTGTATTTATCTCGGGCCCGGGCAACGCCGGGCGGGTTAGCTAGTAGATTAATAAAGTTTTAGTCGAATCAGTATTGTGGAAAATTTCTTACTATAGTCACAACTACGTCTATTTGCTGAAGAAAAAGATAATTTATACAAACAAATTTATCTTATATAAGACGTATATACATATCGATGAAAATACACATTTCCGAGAAGGTTAAGGCAAGAACTGTTTATTAGAAAGTGATAGAATCTAGCAGAAAAATATTCTTACAAGGAAGGTCTCCACAAGCGCATACTCAGAAAATTTTGAAAAAATTACAGAATGTTCTTCTTATGAGGATATATACGTCTATAAAAAAAATTTCTACAGAACCTCGATATAACATCCGTAAAAAAATTATAAAATTTTCGTTTATTTGGCGATTTATCACAAGTTGGCGACGGAATAATAAAATAAAAATACGGTTTTATGACAAATATTATTTAAGGAAAAACTTGTTCATGCTGAACTTGTTTATGTAACTTTAACTTACATAATAAATAAATTTTTATAACTACAATTTTATGTACACATTTATATGTGTTTATAATGAAATTTAAAGATCGCAATTTATGATTTAAAACAAAATTTAAATTGATTGAAATTGTTTCAAGCTCAAAAATAAGCCCGATTCTGAACATTGGTAATTCAAGGCAAAACTATTGTTGCTATGGAAACAACGACTTCTTCGATATGGAAATGTATAACGAATACGTTTGTCATCAGGCTTTTATTTTTAAAATACAGGGTGGTCATAAAAAACTTTGCCGATATATCGAACTCTACGACCGGTCCGTTCAGCCGATCGAGATGAGATTTCAGATATAGTAATTCACAGGTATGAGCTCAATATTCTGTGAACGGCAACAAATTGGCGCTCACGGTTACGGTTATAGCTACAGAAACTCGAAATTTTCAAATGGCAACGCCCATTTTTTTCAGCGCATGCGAAAACCCTAAAGAGCGTTGGAACGGTACGTGTATAGCAATAAACGGACGCGTTATGCACATGCACGCTCAAAAACAGCTCTGCGAACGGCCAAAAAAACATGATTAGGGCGCACAAAAGGAAATTTGCATATGACAGAGGCAAAACACCAATTAAGGAACGCCGTTCGCCAAATAGTCAGCGTAGAAAACCGATAAAAAGTGGGATGGGAATGTTAGTTCTTCAGTCGAGAGCACGCACATGCCGACGAAATGACTCTTCCAGCGACAGTTCGTGGTGAATTGGTAAAACTCTATTATCAAAATGGGATTAATGCTGCGAAAACCTTCGTGTTTACCGTCGAAACCATCGCCAAATACGTGGCCCATGTAGCCCGCTAGCTCTTCGTGATTTAGTAAAGAAATTCGAAGAAACTGGCTGCACCTGTGATAGACCGCGATCCGGACGACCAACTGTTCGTGAGGATACTGTTATGGAAGTGCATCACACAGTGACTACAGGACACATGCATACTGCAAGAGGTGCATCTCGTGTATTGGATATACCAAAATCAACGGTTCTAAAGCTACTGCGCTCTGTAATCCGCATGTTTCCTTACCGGTACCATCGCGTCCAGATGTTGGAAGTGGGGGACCATGAACAACGTATAGACTTTGCTAATGAATTTCTTATCCGATATGATGGAGATAACGACTGGCCTCTTCGCATATTATGGACGGACGAGGCACATTTCACCTTAACTGGCAACGTCAACACCAAAAATTGTGTGCACTGGGAATGCATGAACCCGCACGCTGTGGCACCAGTACCTTTATACGACGTCAAAGTTACTGTGTGGTGCGGCATTGCAGGCACAATTATTCTCGGCCGTACTTCTTTGAGGATCGACACCAACGGGATTTGTAACTCGCTCTGTAACAGGCTCCCGCTATACGGCAATGCTTCAAAACTACGTCATACCAGAATTGCTGCAGCGAAATGCACTGAATGACTTCGTTTGAATGCAAGATGGTGCACCTGTACATATAGCGAAGTCTGTTGCAGGGTCCTGGAACAGCATTTTGGCGACCGTGTCATCTCACACCATTTTCCATTTTCCTTGGCCTCCGCGATCCCCCGACTTCACTTCTATGGATTTCTGGTTCTGGGGATATCACAAATCTAGAGTGTACATATGCAATCCGCAAACCTTGCCGGATTTGAAAGATTCTATCAAACGTGAGATTGCAAATATCCCTCATGCGATGTTACGTTCGGCTGTATTGTCCACAGTCGCATACAATACCCGCATGCAATGTGTAATTGCCTGTGATGGCACCCATGTGGAAAATGCGTAATCAAAATAAAAGTTTTCTCTTCTCTGATCTGTCTTGTAATCAGTGATTGGTGTACTGACTCTGTGTCATATGCAATTTTAATTTATTACATATTGGGGTTTTTTGTTTTTATTTTGGCCGTTCTCAGAGCTGTTTTTTGTGTGTGCATAACGAGTCCGTTTCTTGCAATGCACGTACGGTTTCAACGCTCTTTAGGGTTTTCGCATGCGCTGAGCATTATGCGACGAAAAAAATGGGCATTGCCATTGGAAAATTTCGAGTTTCTGTACCTATAACGTAACCGTGAGCACCACTTTGTTACCGTTCACAGAATCCCGAGCTCATACCTCCGAATAACTATATCTAAAATCTCACTTCGATCGGTTGAACGGACCGGCCGCTAGAGCTCCATATATCGGCAAAGTTTTTTTATGACCACCCTGTACATTTAAAAATTACTATATAACCGGTGAAGCCGTTTAAGCCAGAAAAAAATTGGGGAATGGGGGATAAAACAATAGCAAAATTTCTTTCAAACGTTAATAAATACAGAAAAAAAACGTGAATGATTTATTTAGTCTGATTTAAAGAATATTTTAAATGAATGTTATTGCAAATGTACAGAGAATTGAAAATGTTGAACGCAAACTGCAAACGATTCTGAACAAGAGGGTATGGTGTCATGATCCCTAGCATTAACCCATTAGTATAATTTTTTTAAGCTAATGACAAATTTTACGTTTTCAAATTTTACAAAAATCTCATAGAAACATGTGGAAATTTAAAAAAGTATTGTTGAAAATACAAAAGTATACAAAAAATAATAAATTTTCATCGCTTAAGTTTAAATTCATTAAGTATTGCGCATTCGAATAATTATTTTACAAGTAATCTCAAAATGCATTAAAATCGTTTGCGTTTGGCGAGGGAAAAATGTTGCTAGCCAAATTGCGCCTTTTTGCGCCAAATACTCGAAAGTATTTTAATTTTTTGCAGATTTTCTACTGGGATTTCGCAGCTAAAGTTCACCGTTCCTTTATTACATACATGAGTAGCTTCATTAGCATTATTTTCAAAATTTTCTGAGTATGCGCTTTAAAGAGACCTTTCTTGTAAGAAAAGTTTCTAGAACAGAAAAAAAGATCCTAAAAAAATCTACCGTTACCCAATAAGATATCTGACTGATCTTAAAGACAACATAGCTGGCTATGTGCCTAATATTCCGACGCATGCACTGCAATGAACCATGCTATATGACGATTCCGCATGTTAGCAGACAATGGTGGCCATCATATATAAAACAGGTTTCGAGAATGATAAATTGTATAGTTTATGTTAATTCTATTTTTATTATTTAAAAAAATGTCCATGAGTAACGCGGACGTCATGTTCACGGAGGAAACACCTGACGAATAAATTTTGCTTATACTGCAATTTTCTTTAACTGATAAACGTCGCACAATGCCAATTTTTACATGTTTCAATGGGAAACGAACATATCTCCATCGCGTGTAGCCTGTCGACGAAATATTAACTACGAAATATTAACCCGTTTGCACTTAAAACAATATAAATACTTCAGCTTTTGTTTCCTACTAATATTCCGTAACGAAATTAAAACTTCATGAATAAAAATAAAATAATAACACAAATCTAACAGACATTCAATCGAACTATGCGATTAAATAACTGAAATTATCTGAATCAAAAAGGCGCTGTAAGTATCGATCTTTGGCGATTTCTTCAACTATTAACTCCTGGCATGCAGCTAATACGAAAGTATCGCTTTTAATAAATTTAAAAACATTATTTGAATATATTATTGAGATTTTTCCTATAAAAATGCTTTTTGAAGTTGAGACGTGAACATGAGCAATAAAAATAATTTAACTGAAACATAAGTAAAATTTTTTATAAGTTATCTTTACAGAATTGTTGAAAAATTGTTGAAAAACTGTTTATATACCAAACCTGTCGGCCGATTTCTTCGAAAATGAATACAGTTCTTGCGACAGTGATATTACATGCCCTATATTGATGGGGGGGTTTTAGCTAATTTTATCGCTCTAGAAAAAAAAAACCAAAACACTCTCTTAATGTCATGACTTTCTGATGAATATGTTTTGCTGCGGCCCCCTCAGATATATGCAGTTAAGTTTGGCGCACCTTGTAATTTATGTATTATAATAAAATGTTCCACGTATTCATGCAAGTATATTATGGAATACATTTGAGTATATAAGATAGATTTAATTATGTAAGGTAGATATAAGTCCGTGAAGAGTATACATGTAATCACACATATAAGTAAAAAAAGAATGTGTGTAAGTATGAAAATAATATAATTAATATTTAGTTTTCAGCGTAAATGTAATTAAAAAAATAAAAAGTACTTCTTAATCACTCTGGCGCGGGTGCTTGGCTGCTAATTATGCTGTTTTTTTTTATCTCTTTATTCTAGGTTATCTAAGATTTTTTTCGCAAAATATTAGCTTAGTTTTCCTTAAAAAAGGGATTAAAAAGGCGAGACATATAGCAAAATAGTGTAACTTTTAAGAAATCGACATTTGCAAATATTTCTTTGTCACAAAATTTAATGGATTTTAGCTCCGTCTTCTCCATTAGAGATCTCAGTGGGCTTTTTTTAAAGCATCTTTTTATTCAACTCTATTTCTTTTCGACTGAAGAAATATATTTCATCATGATTCATCTTCTTCTCCTTTTTACAATTCTTTTAAAGTTCTGAAAATGCTCACATTTTTATTTTTCCATAGAAATAAGAAGCAAAAAAAAGTATGTATTTGTGTCTTTGTGTTTTAAAAATATTCCTATCTCGTCTATAATTTGTGATTTTTCTTAATGCAGGTTCATAGAAAGCCACCATAAACTTTGCCAATTCATTAATAAATAAATAATAATGATAATATATAAGTAAGATTTGCATGAAAAGCATTGCTTATTTTTAACAGCAAAAATATTTCTAATTCAAAAAGTCACTGATAGATGGCGAAAGTGCGTCCGGGAATACTCAAATGAACATGATTCTAAAATAACTGATTACTAGGTGGATCCTCAGAGAAAGAATAGTAACAAGTTATGAGAAGTCTGTCGATGGATCCTACTTGCGACTTAATTATCAATTTGGAGTCTAAAATAAGTTACTACGCACTGGAGCTCATTCTTTTTCTTCAGTTGTTTTAGTGGTCGGTAATTCCGAAAAACATTTATTGCCGCTTCCTCGTTTATGAAATTCCTAGGGAACATTTACACATTAATTTTCCGTACATATCAATTTTATGATTAAATCGAATAAAAGATCCACCAAATAGTCGATTCTTTTATAATCATCCTCATTTGCATTCACATGGAAGATTCATTCGTGTTAACACCCTCTATTGGCAAATTTTCCAAGTACAAAATTTTGCTGTTAAAACAATCTCGCATTCTAAGATTTCTTTCAGTGCAAACTGCACTTCCGTATCATTATTTCTTATTTCTTACGATTGTTTTAATTTTAATACGGACTTTTTTTACTGACTTTATTGGACACTTTACAAAGGGTGTCCCCAAAAGATTTAAACGCACTTAAATTCTTTACCTGTTAGAGTTATAAACACAATGTAAAATCTATAAGTGCACAAATTAATGTGGAAAAATACGATTAAGTGAATGAAATATTCTTAACATTCTTATTCAAAAGTTGCACATTTTATATGAAGCCGAAGTATGACAAAATATGCTAATTAGAAGAACTTCCCTCTTTCTGAAGCAAGATCATAAGAAAAAAACTGCAGAACTACATGTTTCAATAATTATTGAGTTAAATAAAGTAAACACTGCTGCCTTATATGTTCGCGACATTTAAAATGCAATTTATCAGTTAAAAAAGGATCATTTGCAAATTGAAGATGACGTTCTTTAGATTACAAAAAATATATGTGAACAAATATTAAAATGCATCACTATTTGACATAAATGAAAAATTACGCAGGCAGAGATCATGCAATAAAACAAGTGTATTTTTAAATCCTAGAAACATGTTTTAAAAGAAAACTGCAACATACAATGTATTTTCAAATTGTTTGCTCTCAACTTTAATACATAACGAAGCTCTTCTAATAAAGCTTTCTGTAAATGATTTCACGTTCTGCAGCACTAATATTGTTTCAATCAGTGATTAGCATTTGTTTAATGTTAATTGCACATGGTATTATCAGCTGTTTTACTTCTTTATTACAGTATCTTACTAATTTTCACTTTTAATTTGATAAAGGGTCCACATTCAAAATGGACAATTTTTAATTAAGCATAACTTTCAATTGTAAAGAAGTATGGAGTTTTTTTCACAAAAAGGAAACTTTTTAAATGAAGAATGTTGTCTCACCGGGGTCTTATAGCGATGTAAAAAGTGCAAATTTTGAAGGACAATGGTAGGGCTATTTAATTAACATAATTTTCTTTCCTACTTTTTCGTCTGCCATTTTTTAAACTTTCATTGCCTACAAATTCCCAATCTTTTTAATTTTAGGCACATTTCAATTTGTTTGGACACCCTGTATGTACCATATATTTCGGCGTATAACGCGCACTTTTGAAACGAGAAAACTGATAAAACTTAAAACGGCTATAATTGATAATTAATGAAATGTAATTGATAAAAAAAATTATACCCGGCGCTATATGCTGGAAAGAACACCTAATTATTTGAATCAACAAGATGAACAAGAAAAGAAGACCTGATTATTTGAAATGTATAAAAGTACGAATTCAAACGTTTTGTGGGAATTCAGTCAGATAGGTTTTGCAATGGCCGCATTTGCTTATTATATTTTTATTAGCTTTAGATATTATACTTTTTATTCTGTTTATTGTATTTATTTGCTCTATATGTCATGAATGTTACTTTGCAAAAAGAGGCGTAATATTTCGAATATACCTAAAAATTCAAAAATTAAGTGTCAAATCGTAGGTGAGCGTTATGCGCCGGAATGTACGATATGTGTGACAGCATGGCGTGTGTATCAACTCAGTGAATCGTTTTAAAACTTCTGCCTTTGAAATAAATTTACATCACATAAAAATAACGAATTGATTATTTTTTTTACATCTACAATTTTGATTTTATCAATTATTAAATTGTATTACATAGTAATCCAAAGATATGTGAGATGGAGATATCTATTTTGTTGTATTTCAGTTTATCTGTAAATTCTGAATTCGCTCTCCACCCCATTTTGTTTTAGTTTATATGTACCACGACTATTATTGAATTGTGGTACTATAACTAACAACATTGTAATATTAGTCTTGATTTGTTTACATTCTTGATGATTAAAAAAAGTAATTTTTCTTCCAAAGATTTTATAATAATGGTCTCCTGCTTTGTTGTAGAAAATTGTAATATGCAGAGCATCTGGAAGATAAGTCGAGCAGAAGAAGTTCTAATTCTATAATAGCTCAAATATGAACTAAGGAAAACATTTAAAGTATGTGAATTTTTTTTAATTCTGAATCTGAGAATTACATCTTAATAACGGGAGCTAAATTATTTACTATCTCAAATAACTAAAATTTAATTATACTAAATGTTTACAGATTAGCACTTAGTCTACATTTGTTCGATAGTGTTTTTTCTTTATATTCTAGAATACGTCTGAAAACTACACAGCATAATTGGTTTCTTGATAAAAAGCTAACTTCAAATTTTATACATTTTGCTTTAAATGAATTATTAAAATATTTTATTCTACTTATAGATAGTCATTTCCATCATTTTCTTAGGATTTACACTTAGAAATCTGAGAAATCTGAATACATATACAAATACTCATGGATTTATTATGCTTTAGCCTCAAAGAAATACCTAAAAAGAAATATTTACACCTAGAAATCTGAAAAATATTGTAACGTATAAAACTGCTCACGAACTTATAACACTTCCTATTTTTGACACCCAAGAAATACCAAAAAGTTGTATGGGTAAATAAGGTAAAAATTCATTTTGATCGAAACATCTAAATGCAAACAAACTATTTTGGCTAAACTTCCATATCATTTTACTATAATCGATTTTATATGTAACGTTTCAACGTATTAAAGTGTATATATATTACATAAATATATTATATATGGGGCATCACTGACCAATTGCAAACTCTTAAATAATTAATTCTACAGATATATACTTCATATTGCAAAAATGCTTCAGAAGGTGTTTATCATCATATCAAAAGATCTTTAAACTAAAAATGGCTTTTATGGGGATTTTTGTTATATAATCTAAAATAGTTATCCATATCTTACATATTTCTACATTCTGTGCAGTACGTATGTAAAAACGTATGGTCAATCGAAGCAGTAAAACTTTTTGCATGCATTATGAATCTGTGGAATGTATAAGTGTCATTAAAAGGCACTAGCAATCACAACCATAATTCATTTCCTTTTTTCTACAAAACTTATACTTAATGTACATTAGAGCCAGAAATTTACAGCTATTACCATTTTAACTACTTTAAAGTTTGTTTATTCCTAATTTTGTGCATTAAAGTTATTAATGTTTTAAATAACTTTCAACTAAAATATTTATTTTTATATCATCAAACTTTCTTAACATAAGACTTTAATCATTTCCCCATTTAAAGAAATTCTCATAACATATATATATTGAATAATTCCATTTTAAACTTTTGTACGGATACAGAAACTTTTGAAATAGCAAGTTTTAATTAAGAATTTCATTCAAAATTCTAATTACCTTCGATTGTTTCCAGAAAACAATTCTAGTTTCCGTTATTTAGTATGAGAAAACGTTTATTCACTGCGGAAAATTTAAAGTTCAAAAATTGTTGGTGTTAGATGTTTCAAATCATAGTTAATGTGCATTTCTTGAAAATGCCTGTTGCTATCGATATCTTTCAATTTTATTAATTCATTATGTATTATTCGTTAATATTATTTTTAACATTTTTAATGTGTAAAATAAGATATATATATATTAGCGAAAATGAAATTTTTTACACTTACCAGAATAATAAACTTTATTATAGCGCACATATATATTTTATATTTTTTAGTAATAAATAAAAAAGTATTTTATGTAAACAAAAGTTTATTACTATTGATGAAATAAAAATGTTTATTACTGTTGATGAAATATAAAAGTTATTCATAAAATATTATTTTTATTTTTATTTTCTCATCAGAATTGTTTTTATTGACGTAGTAATTAAACTACATAACTGATAATAAAGCAGGATAAACAATAAAAATTAGTTAGTGACAAAATGTTAGCATAATGTGAATATTGATGTTACAAGTACTTACATTATTTTTTAAATATTTGCAATTTTTAGTTAAAAATTTTCAACAAGTATCGCTGTATGTAAACTATTATCTTACTGTTTAAACTTCAAATTGTTACTAACTTCGTGGGTTATTTTTCTGCTATTGTTCAAAATATATTGTAGTTGGATTCATCAGCATGCATCATATACATTAAAATAGTATTAATAAAAGTAAAAGAATGATAAACAGATACGACAGTGTTGATATGAATAAACTATGCATACGGATGAGTTACGGTATAGCATCCAGTGCGAGATCTAGGTAGTGACATTAGACGTTCTGGAAGCCAGCTTGAGAAACGTGTTATGTCTTATTAATCTGTTCAGCTGCCTTTAAAAGCACAATATAGATATTTCCAGTACCTCCTATGACAATATCATTTAAAAAACGTACACGTATGACATGCGATTGCTTTGTTTTATTTTCTTCTGTACAAAAAAGGTACTCGCTTAATGAAATAAAAAACATTTTTCCGAAACAATTTGAAATGGGACACTCTGTATTTATTTTTAACGGAATTACATTTCATTAAAAGGACTACGCCAAGAAATAATAAATATTTCATTAGAGTTGATATTTCGTAATATAAAAATGTGCATGAATGAACTTGTCTGTACAGGAAATCTGTAACTAAAACTATATTTAAACACATTGGTGTAAAAGATTCAATAATCTTAAAAGTCTAGAGGCCTAAAACACAATTTCATTGCTCTTTTATTCAACTTTAAAGCAAAGGTTCCTTGGTTGAAAAATATCCAATATAATTTCCTTTTTTCATAATGTAAATGCAGAAAATTGAAGTTTTTTAGAGATCTTTCAGAGTTCCTCTCTGATTCCGCATAGTATATTCTTCAGAGACTCTTATTTCTTTCTTCATAGCCAGTGTTTGCATTTCTAACCTACTTCAAAGTATAAAAAATGAAATCGAATACTTTACTTCGAGAAAGTCTGATAAAAGATGTTGATTTTTATTAAAAACCGTCGAATCTATGCAGTTTCTTTTGGAAAATGGTGATGGATTTATTGGTTAGTTTTATTTGACTTGACTTTATTAAAATGAGTAAAAGCGTAAAAGATAATATAAAAATCCATGATTATTGGAAAAGGTGGAAATTCATTTTCTGGTTCTATAAAATTTGTGCTTTCGCAGCGAATTGAACGCTATTTGTGACGTAGTTTAATGCTGGTCTCAAATGAAAATTGGTTACTTTGTGACATACCCATCAATTCATTCATAAAGCTTAAATTTTGAAGCTTTTCGTAAATATAAATATATATATATATATATATAAATGGAATAATTTTTTTTATAAAAAGGCAAAGTAACTTTCAGTCAATTCTGATGAAAGTGGCATTTTAAGCCATATTCAGGGGGCACGTGACCATCTTTAAACAGTTGTTATTAGAGAGTAATCAATTATAATTCACGATGTACCCCATGTATAGGAAAAGGAAAGATGTTATTTGGTTCCTATTTAATAAGACATTAGTTAGGAATGTCTCCAAATTTCAAGCATTTATGTACAAAAATGTATTAGTGAGTGTGTCAGAATGTCTCGCGTTGTTGAACGGGGAAAATGTAAAAGAATCCGGGAACAGAATTAAAATAGGTCCAGTGAAAAAAAGATAGTTACACTAAACTAGCTTATTTAAAACAAAATTTCCGTATTTTTCACTTTTCTAAACTGACCGCTTCGATCTAGTAGTACACAAAATTTTATTATGGAAAGCAAATAAATGTTGCATTACTTGTTTATTAAGAAGAACGTTTTTAGGGCACTAAATCGATTTCTATGTGTTATTTTATTTAATAAACTTTTATCAGTGATACAAAAATAGTTATTTTGTAATTATGAATATAGACTTTTTGTTCTATGGCATCTGTTGAAGTTAAATTATCCTTTGCTCTCTTCCGTCATCCGTGCTACTCACGAAAAATCTGCGTAATAGGACTATTGATTATGGGTATCTCCGCAGAGAATTTATATAGAAGAATTAGCTTTTTTACCAATTACAAGACGTTTGTGTATTGTATATGTATAATTTTTTATAATGTTTGACTGATAATGTATTTATGTTTCATATTTTTTTATTGTTATCTATGGAAACCTAATATAATGTGGAAATGATTTTATTTTCACTGGCGCCAAGGTGGCGAACATTAGGTTGGAGAACACAATAGTTTACAGTGTACAACTTTCATACCTATTGTGTACAATGTACAGTCCTGAATTTATAACAGAGGGAAAAATTACTTTGTCATCGAGAGTACAGCCTCGGCCAATAGAGAGGTAAAGGAGCGAAAGTTCCACCATTCAGAATCGTGAGCGGTGTAGGGATCGCCAATGAGTGAAGGGATATTTTCTGACGCGCACGAAGTTAAATTTTTAAATGAAGTTACAGCACGTATACAGGTATCTGAACTTTTTTTTTCCGATGGACATTTAGTAGCCTTGTGATGTTTCTGTAAACTAACTCTGTGTAATAATCCACTCGCTGATGAAGCACAGATCTTCTTGCTCTGCAGATTTTCTGCTTAGGCTTTGAAGATTTTGTCAATACTGTTTCATGCCATGTTAAGCGTAGTCTTAGCCTCAATGGCCCCAATAATAAAATTAGTAAAAATTGGCAAAGAAAAGGCGCATATCATTAAGGAAAGTCCAACTTTTCACCGTGAAGACGGGAACCTACAGAGTGGAGAATAATGTGCAAACCGTCTACAAACACCGAGCTACAATTTATATTCATTTGTTCAAGTGCCATACTGAATAATATTTATTTAATGAATGTTGAAAAACACAGTTATCTACCTTATGGTGTATAGGGGGTTTCACTGTTTTAGTTTATATTGTTATATTTTTAAAAAAATCTAGGTCATGATAAAACGTAAGATTGAAATACTGATTTATGATAATGTTAATAATGTGGAATTAAGAAATAGATTAAGATAAGATGATTATTTTAATTAAATGTTTTGAAAACAAATGTTTCTATATTGTCCTGCGCAGACACCAGAAAGATTGAATGCAATTCGTTAATTGTTATTGTGGGTTTCTTGTAAATAATTTTAGTAAATAAATTTTGTTAATTGTTAATTTAAATCTGATCTCTTTATTTTTCTTTTGCTTCATATGTTAAGTATTTTTCGAATGGCCTATTCCACCGCATAGAATATGTTTAATCCTAATCCCTTAAGAATATGAATCGTCATATTTTAGGGCTTGTTCGAAAATATTCACGACGCTTTGCTTCTTAAATTTTTAATGTTGAGATTACATTTTATTCAAGTTAACTTTATAAGCTCTATCCAGAAGAATACGATCACTAATAGCAGCAATAAATTTCGAGTATATTATACTATTTATGTAGCCAATTTTGTACGTCGATTGCTTTTGACGCTGCGATAAAATTACATTTATACGATAAAACTGCTTTACGATATACTTGTTTACGATAACATTACATTTATATTCACACAAAAATGAAGATAAAAGATTAATCGCTGAAAATATACTGTATAACTACGCTTTAAATACTTAAAGTTGAATGCAAGGTTTCCCAGTAAAAAATATGTTAAAACGGACTAATAAATTCTAAAAGGTTTAAACTAACAGCATAATATACAGTATAATAACTGTTATTAGATTGTTGATATGTTTCGGCTCACTCCGAGCCATTATAATAAACAAATGAGAATATTCTATAATTGCACGGTCTTTGAATTAATTATTTGAAATGCTATCATTTAATTTTCATGTATTTTTTAAAAAATCACGGGCGTTATCTTTTATTTTTACTTGGTTGTTTATTTACATATTTGTAACTATGAAAAGTAACTCGTGCCACAATTTGGTAAGTTGAAAGATTCTGCATCGTTACATATTGTAATTTTGCGTGTTACTATCTCTATGGTTTCGCTTATTATGGATGGATAGTATAGTCTGGAGGGAAAATTTCATTGAAAGTAAAATAATTTTTCCCTCCAGTCTGTACTATTCGTCCATAAGAGAAACCATAGAGATAGTAACACGCAAAAATCCATATGTAACGATTCAGCATCTTTTAACTTACCGAAATTGTGGATCGAATTACTCCATGGTTACAAATATAAACGAGCGGAAAATGCTCTAAATTACGAACTTGTTGGATTTATTCTGCTTAGAAACTTGAAATTTTATATAATGGTTACTTTTAAGATACAGATGAGCAGTATAAACATTTTTTAAAAAAATCGAAAATTAAAGGTGTGAAATGAGCTGAAAGCATTCTTAATTACGGTTTATTTAGAAATTTGTTAAATAACTGTTTAACTTAAATTTGTAAAACTAATTGTTAAAATTTGTTTAACTAGGGGGCTCAGCCCCCTACTCGCTAACGCTCGCCAACCCCCCGTGAATTGCAAAGCAATTCACATTGAGACCGCTACGCGGTCCCAGCTCGCTTCGCTCGCTCGCTCCTTTTTATTTTTCTAATAATTCTAGCCGGAATAAGTACTACAATAAATCATTTGAACATATGAAATTGAAAAAATTTTTTAATGTAAAAAAGTAATCGAAAACTCCGTTGAAAACACAACTAAAAATGCATTTAGTTGATGCTACTAATGGATATAAATCATTTAAATACTATGAAAAATGGATCTTGGAAACATAATTAGTTTAAAACTTATTGCACCTATAATATTGTACAGCACGGCTTAAATTCACTAAAAAAAAAAAAAAACACTACGTGGTAGGAAGATAGTTTATCATCAATGATTGTATAAATTTCGTTCAACATTTTACTATTCTAATTGACTATAGATTTCTGCAAAAGAAATTTTTACTTCATTGAAATTGAAGAAAAATCATTTTTATTTCAATAAAACATCAACAGATGGCAGCAGGGGATTCTAGAAAGTTTATATTTTATTATCTCCGATTTTTTGTGTGAGTGAAATTCGTAAATAAATTCTAAATAAGAGTTGAGAATTCAATATTACTCATAATTAAACGACAATATTACTCATAATTAAAATGAGGAATCATCTCAGAAGCTTTGGATTACGTTCGTATTATTTTATTTTTAATAATTGCCAGCTTGAGTTTCAGTGCTCTGACACTGACCGCCCGCCATATTGGAGGTGCAGCTAACATAATCTTGTCTGTTCATTGGTCTGAGCTCTGGAAACTATGGTTGTTGCCAACGATAAGGTAGAAATTTAGCCCTATTTCCGCGCCACGTAAGACAAATATATATATAGATAATTGATAGGGTTTAGACACTTAAAATTTGACATGTCTGTAATGTTTAAGACATAAATGCTTGCACAGAACAATTTTTACAAAATTAGAAATTTAAAACCTTTGAGAAGCAAAAAACGTTCTAAAATTAGGATTTTTGTGATGCTGCTGAGCTAGAAACTCGAAATTTAGCATTGTGTTTATTTTTAAAATGTAAGTGCAGGCTAAAAACGATTTCTAAAAAAATTTAAATCCGTGAAATGAGCAGGAAGCATTCTTAAAACCTTCTAAACTATGATTTAACTGAAATTATGTTAGGACAGAAACTTTTAAATGACAGAAATTTTACATGGCTCTTACTTCAAAGACAAAAATTCATCCACAGAACAGATTTCAAAAATTTAGAATTTTCAAAATGTGCAGAAACAAAATCCATTCTAAAATTGCGATTTCTGTGATATAGTTGTTAAAGAAGCTTGGATAAATAGAAGCTTGGAATTTGGCATGACGATTACATTTAAGATGTGAATTCTCGCTATGAATGGTTTCTAAAAATTACTAAAAATAAAATGAAAAATAAAATGATAGGAAAATCTTGAAAATACATTCAAAATTACTATTTATTTGGAATTAATTTTAGTCTTCTCATTCATTTAAGTCTCATGTTTGCCCAATGCACTTTAAGAATGAAGTTTACTCAAAATGGGGCTTAATTAGTAATTTTTGAATTAGTAAGCAGTAAAATTTTTCTCTAATGTAAATAGGCGCACATATACCACTTGGCATATTTCAAAAATTACACGAGCCGAGCCACAGGTTGATAATATGATTGCTAGTGTAATATATTTTGAATAAAAAAATAAACAAAATGTTGGAAAAAAAATTAAATATGTCATATTATGATCTCACTTTCCGAAAAACAATAATGACCGTTTTTCATCTTTTCTTCTTCTTTAAAATATATTTTGTATACTGAAACACGTTGATATAGACGGCAATATTTTTATTATACGCACATTCTAGAAAATGATTTGTTTTATTTATTTTTATATTTTCTACACGAAAAGCGAATGAAATATTCGTGGACAGAAAAGTGACATTTAAATGACACTTCAACGAAAGAATATGTCACCACGATTCATCTGCTGTGTACTTATTACTTCTTCTACCCGAAGGAGTAATAAGACTTAAAAAAGTTTCTGTAAAACTTGAAAACTTGCAAATATTTATTTTTGCATTTTATGAGCATAGTTAAATTTTTTCACGAATTTAAGCACTGTAAGAAGAAAGTTTTCTAAGATGACGTTTTATAAAGAATTAGCAGATAAAAAATAACTTTAAATTAAGAATTAGTTTTAAAATTTTGGTGTGATATATAAATAAAAATATGACTTTTGTATTTATCTGCTAGCAGCACGAACATGTAAACATTTTGGACATTTTGCTATGAAACGTTAAATAAGATTAGCAAGCAATAATAAGAGTAATTCATTAATTGCCTATTATTTTATAACAATAGAAACACTTTTGAAACTAACCTATGTATAATTAATTCAAATATTCACTATGCTATCGAAAGTGAGAATATTTCGATATTGTTTACTTTAAATATATACATTTTAAAACTATTGTTTCGGTTTTTACATTTTAAATTTACAGTACTTAGTGGTGTTATATGTATAAAATGTTAGTAAAAGACACTTAGTTTAAACGTTTTCTATACATAACATGATAAAATATATACTTAAAACTTAAATATAAATTTTTTATGCAATTAATCAAACAAAAATAATTCATTAACAATATTTTTTTTTTATATCGTGAATGAGATAGAGTTGTGAAAGGGAAGTATAAAAATTCCAAGATTGCGTATAAATAGTTTTATATTTGTATTTATGTATTTGTGTCTGAAACAAAATTGGAATGTATAAATGTAAGTAAAAATGTTAAAAAGCTATAGGAAAATAAATGACGATTAAGCAATAAGGTTTGAACAAGAAGTAGAGTTAATAAAGTTTTCATTTTATGATTACAAAAGCAGTTATATCTGATACTTATTTCTCTTTTTTTACAGGTAACTCGATGATTATTATTCGTAAAACATCATTTTGATATTTTCTATTTGTTTAAAAACGTAAGCCGAAAAGGAAAAGAAGCATTTGCAAAACCTGCTGTCCAATACTGAAAAAATATTGCATGAGGAAATACAGCAACGACCTTTAACCATAATAAAATTGAATAAAAGCAATGTTGCATTCGAAAGAAATAATCTTCGAATTACCTGTAAAAGATAGTAATAAGTTTTAGATATGATTAGTTTCGTAATAGTAAAAGTAAAACTTAAGTAACTTTACTTGTTCTTCAGACGCTTTGACACTCTAATTTTACACTTTTCTTCGAGTATTTTAGAGAGGGTTTTTTTTATCCAACAATTTTGGGCCAAATCACATCTCCTTAAATACGTCATATGGTAAGGACCTGATTTCAAAAAATTAATCATAAAATACGGCACTTTGGTGCTAAACTGTAACGACGAAACTATCGATGAAAAAACATTAGTGATTTAAATTGATGATATTATTTCAATTGATGAATGAATGATTTCACATAATGATTTCAATGTCCATTTTTAGGGTTTCGTTCATCTCACGAAACCCTATTCGTCCCGCTACGTTGTCTGTCTTTCACAGAGCCGGTTCTCAGAAACTATATAACTTGCACACTTGAAATTTTGCATACTTATAGCTGAATAACTACTATGAAGCTGAAAATCATAAAATTAAAAAAAAAAATCGTATTATATTAATATAGAGAGATAAAAAACCAAAAATCTAACACCCTTTTCCTATTAAATTTAAACATTTTTCGTTAAAGCAGTTGCCAACAATTAAAAATCCACAATAAAATTCTTTCTACAATAATTAATTTTCTATTGGAAGATTTCCACGTGAAAAATGAAAATGAAATAAAAAGTTTCACCAATTGAAAAAAGATTAATATCAAGTCATATTGGTAATAAAATGGAAATTTTCAAACATTTCTCAATAATACAAGGAGTATGAGTATGTGTAAGTACAGAAAGCAGGTTAATATGATGTCATTAGAGAATTAAAAAGAAAATTAATCTAACGTCATATTGGAAGTTTAACGGACTTTTTCAAATGTTTGAGAATAGTACAAAGAGACTATCAATATGAGTAATAGAGAAAGCAAGTAGATATAACGTCAGCAAGTGATTATAGCGTCATATGAGTTTGTGGAACGTATTGAATCATGATAAAAACCCGATTAGGGAAATATTGGAATATTTTAACAATTTGAAACAACACAATAATATGGAATAACATTTTGAATAACATTTTGAACATTTTATTGTTGAAGTTCTCTATACAACATGTTTAATTTTGAAATTGATTTTTTTTAAATATCGCATTTAGTCCACAAGACAGATATTATTATGACAGAGTATAATAGCGCCCGCTATCGGACCGGTTCAGATTTTCGAAAAAGCGAGAAAAATAGACCGGTAAATTTTTACTTTATAAAAAACATGACTTTTTTTTTAAAAGGAAATTTATTTGGATTAATTAAAGAAAATATAAAGTGTTTTGAAAGGAACATTAAACGAAACCCTTTGTGCAATCTTCGATCACACTTACCCGCTTATTAATTCTGCTTCTTACTGATTTTTTTTGTTGTTGTTTGTTTGTTTGTTTGTTTTTGCATCTTACATAATTAAATTTCATATACGCTCCCGAAAACAGTTGCATGAATTTAATGACTCTGGAAGACTATAATCGTGTTTATAATATGACATCATTTTCTGTGACAGAAACACTCCGTCTTTCTGCTATTAAAACTCTTTATAGAAGTTCCCAGTCGAATACTTCTTGAAAATGACGTCACTTTCGCAGGTGAAAATATTAGTTCATGTGAAGTTCCAATCTATAGATCTACTCAGAATATAATTTTTCAGAGCTGATGGAATGACAAAATTCTGAATATGATGTCATTTTCACGAAGTTAAAGGAAAATATTACCATTTTATAATATAGGTGAATCAATTTATGAATTAAAAAATTACGGGATTTCAGTTTTTTATTCATGAAGCTTCTTCACGTTTTAAGCACCAACGACTCAAATGTAAAATAGCTTTTCTTTCTATTATAATGAGAAAATGGTAAGAATAAATATATAATCAATAAATATATAAATGAAATCCATTATTTGTCTTTTCCCTGTAACAATGGAAGTAAAAGATTGTCACAATTTTGAAGAAATTTCATAAAACATCTAAAATCAAATTAAAATACTTAAATGGGACTATTTAAAAAAAAATAGCTAGTGCGGGTACGCAACTACAAATGAACAGCTTTCATTAAAAAAAAATAACTATCAAAATTGGTCCAGTAAAAAGCTTAAGACAGATGATTCATTTAATCAGTCGTTTAATCAGTCGTTTCATAAAATCATTTCATAAATTCGTTTCATAAAATGGTTTCATAAATTTATTTCATAAAATCGTTGCATAAAATATTTTTATAAATATATAGATTTATATAAACGAAGTGATCCCCCCCCCCCCCTTCAATAGGTCGATTTCTAAAGAAATCCACTTAAAAGAAAACCTTCAACAATATTTCTGAAACTGTATATTATATTAATTTAAATTTTATATTAATCTTAACTTTCTTCAATGACTAATAATGATGTAAATTAAATATATATGCATATAGGAATTCGCACGATCTCTTGATAAAATAAAATCTATTAAGGGTGTATTCAAATTCAAACTGCTTATTTTGAGACACATTTGTAAATTCATTTTTGCTCAAACATGCATCCAATTGGCAGGTTCTCTTATTCAGAAACTTTATAATGTCCGTATTGTCTCGATTTTTTGATAAAGGCAGAATATATTTTTGTCAAAGTGGACATTTTGAACCGAATTTCCCAAAGCGATAGCGTTTGACACAAAAAAATGATCGTACTTTTTTAAATAATTGTCTATAAATCAATTTCTAATTGATTGAACGAAAAAATAAAAACATGGGGCCCTTATAAATGTCTTTATAAATCACGCTGCCAAGTTTCTTGTTGTTACTTTTAAAAATGAGTCTGAGAATATGTCTCAAAATTTTGAGTTGTTGAACGTGGAAAAATATTTTTTTTTGAATACCGCCTTAAGCGTGGCAAAATATTTTCTTTTTTTCTGAATTGATGTATTGAAATGTCATGTTATAATGCAACATTGGTAGTTTAATTTACTCCTTTTTATAAATTATTTTACCCCTGTGTTTTGTTTTTACATTTTGTATTTCAAGTGTTTGCCAATTTATTTTTATTTTTCCTTTCTGAAATTATGCGTTATACAACCGATGCAATCGAAATTAAAGAAATCCATTCAGTGTAATTCGTGACGTTTGAAACTTTTACATTTTCCTATTTTTAGTGTAAAGTGGTGTAAACAAATTAAAAATAGAAATAATAAACAGTTACTTTAAATATATCCCACTTGCTCCAAATATGACAGGCTGTTTGTTTTGCTACTTAATTCATTTGCTAAATTGGTTCTAGTTTAATATTCTTTAGAGAAAATGATAAAACAGTTTGGATGCTACAAATTTGTTTTTCATTATCAAAAAAATCTTAATAGAGATGTCGATACGACAAATGTCCCAAAATGTAATTAATTAATCTGTAACATTATAATTTTATATATATTTATACCTATAATGAACGAAATAATACCATGTATACGAAAAAGCTGAAATAAGTAATAGTCTTAAGATTTTATGTAATCGGAACTAGACTAATATTACTAACTGAATACCTAGTTTAACAAGATAGGAAAAATTCGGGTAAAAAGATCAGGGTCCATAAGCCATGTTTTTGGCCCATGAATTAAGAATAAAATTCGATTTTGTTACACTGACTTAATTATTTCACTTTTTAATATTAGAAGTTTTATCCTGTGCGATTTCAACAATAGTTTTTGCACTTTGTTCGGATTTATATGACTTACACAAGCTCAAAGTTCGTATTATTCGTAGTTTTTGATGAAAAATACGCAATTTTTAATAATTTTGCCTCAATTATTTATATGAGCGCAATCGTGAAACACTTTCTTCATTACATATATTATAAAATACACAAAAATGTACAATATATGTAAAAATAAAAGTGTTGCAAAGCTGCGTTCATAGTAAAATATTAAAAATAGAGATTTAAGTAACTGCATTCCATCACGCCACTAAGAAACTTTAGGATGCAGCAACGTGTTTAAACGTGCTAAAATTAACGTAACTATTGGTAATGCAAAGGAATGCAATTATTATCAATAGTTAAGTTCATTTTAGCACGTTTAAACACGTTGCTGCATCCTAAAGTTTCTTAGTGACGTGAGGGAATGCAGTTACTTAAATCTCAGTTTTTAATATTTTACTATGAGCGCAGCTTTGAAAAACTTTTATTTTTCATATATTGTACATTTTTATGTATTTTATAATATATGTAAAGAAGAAAGTGTTTCACGATTGCGCTCATATAAATAATTGAGGTAAAAGTAGGAGAAATTTCGTATTTTTGATCAAAAACTACGAATAATACGAACTTTGAGCTTGTGTAAGTTATATAAATTTGAGCAAAATGCAAAAACTATTGTTGAAATCGTACAGGATAAAACTTCTAATATTAAAAAGTGAAATAATTAAGTCAGTATAACAAAATCGAATTTTAGTCTTATTTCATGGGCCAAAAACGCGGCTTACGGACCCTGATCCTTTCATATCTTATTATTAATTGCTTCTTGAAGCTGAAATTTCCAATAGAATGTAATGTAACTTCGATGCATACTCTGTACTTGTCCTTGTACCATAATATTTTAAATACATGATTTGATCCTCACATTTTAAAAGGATTATTTATAAGACGTCAAATCTTCCCGTTCCCCACCGGTGAGATAAAACCGCATATATATGTTAATCTTGCACTAAATGAAAAAGTTTAGGCTTTCCTTTAGAAAGGAACAATATATTTTATTTTACAACTTTAACTAAGGAACTAAATTAATAACATTGTAATTATAAATCGAATGGTTTAATATTTAAAGACAAATCGACAATTACCTTCATTACAATTTTTGTAATAGAAGAAAATAAGTTCAACACTTTACACTTCATGGTTGTATAAAAATAAAAATCACTCCTGTCCAAGTCGTTTTGGCTGCATTTTCTTCAAACATTGTTTACAGCCTCTTGAATTATTTTTTTCCGATATCATTTTTTATCCCATGTAAGATATCCGGTTTTGCATCCAGAGAATGAGAGTTACAAAGCAAATCATAAAATTGCACCTATAAATGCCTGAGAAAGTTCTATTCTAGGAAATAAAAACTTATTAAAAATGCTACACATAAAAGTTTAAAAAAAATCAATAACTTTAAATGTGTTCATATTTAAGAATCTTGAAAACCAGCAAGCATTAAAACAAAAAGCGATAAAATAAATTTCCTAAGACTGACACTACACATATGGAAATATGGAAATACAATAGTGGCCACTTCTTATTTGAATTATTACCTGCTAGATGGCTGCTCAAATTGAATGAGACACAGGCAATTCACCTACTTTTCGCTACTTATTTTTTTATTTAAATTAATTCGAAAAGCAAACGAATATAATAAATAAAATTTAATAAAAATATTCCACTTCTATAATAATATATTATATTGCTCTGAACTTTGTTTTGAATGTAAACATGGACCTGAATTGAATAATAAATTCAAAGCCTTTTAATCAACTTTTACAATTAAAGATAATTTTACTTTATGTAGAATTAAATAAACTACAACTAACAACTTTAAAATATACATTCTGTGTACTTAATAAATTATATAACTTCCTTTATAGAAACGATAAAACAAAAACAGTGTGGATGAATTTAATGAAATCCAGTTTAGTTAGAAAATCATTTGATGGAGTAATGAAATTAAAAGTCAGAATCTTTTTGTTGTTTGATCACAGTTAATGATATTTTAACCGACTATGATGTTAAACAATCCGAAAGTGTACATTACATGTATGTTCAAATGTAACTTTTGAATGGATACACTGATTTTTATAATTCAATTTTGCTTCTAAAAGGAGTTTGTTTATAAATTAGATTCGTTATGCAATATAATATTTATACTGCGACAACTAGACTAATGCAAAAACAATTAAATTAGGATCTTGATTACTTCTTCGAAAGGTATAGAAGCGATATATAGGTAAGCTGTCTTTTTACTTTTCCTTTTTTTTATTCTTTTTTTCTCCTTTTCGATGGTGGAATAACAACTAACACTACCGGGCAATACACTACAATACACTATCGCGCATCCGCGGCAGTGTATTATTGCTTATTTTACTGTTTATTATTATAAAATTTACGGTATAATACTGGCATGCGGGGAAACTTATCCGAGTAGTTTGTATAGTTTATTTATCAGTTTTATCAATTTGGAATATAGGTTTTTCGGATGCTATCAATTCTAAGTAAACTTTTTCATGTTGAACAAACTTGATAAATTAAGAGCTTTAAAATTAATATTATTTTGTTACTATTGTTTATATAATTTAGTTATACAGCTGAAAATGCTTAATTAAGAATTGATAGCATCTTAAAAGTGGATATTTCGGTTTTAGAAAATTGATTCATACACTGTACAAACTATTCAAAAAGTTTCCAAAAATTTGCTTTTATAAATGCTTCTTTAAATCTCGAGATATATATTGGTTTCTGGGATTTTTAAAGATAAAGAAAGAATTTCGGAATCATAGGTAACTCGGAAGAAGTTGTTGTACATTCTTGTTGGTCTTTATATTATATTTTAGTAGATTAAGAAACATTTGCTTTTCGATGCACTGTAACATATGTATATTTATAAAAATACAGTTTTTTTTTCCTGATTTAATTTTGCTGAATATCTTTTTGCGCGCGTTTACTTTTATGAATTATGTCGGCTAGTCAAACAAATCCAAATAAATCAATTGAATCGATCTAGTAGTTGAAATCCTAGACTCAAGTAACTGACAAATTTCACATAGAATAATTTTCTCCGTTATAGCTGAAAGTGTTCTACAGTATTCCGTAATATTGCAGTTTTCAGTATATTCTTGCTGCTACACTGTATGAAAAAAAACTAATTTTCTTAATCTAGGAAAATAAAAAACACAATAGCTTCTTCCATTACCACCGATTCCGAAAAACGTACTTTATCTTTAGAAACATCATTAAAAAATATATTTTCGAGATTTAAAGAAACATTTATAAAAACACAGTTTCGTTTGCTTCCAATGATTTTCGGAAACGTTTTCGGGTACTTTTTATAATGTATTATCAGTTTTCATCAGACGTAATTTTGTTTTTTCGGTTACTACAAATTCTCTAGAAAACGATTTTATTTTCAACAAACATGTTTTACAGACAAATATGATAAATTAACAGCATTAACATTAACATTAACATTAATTTTTTACTCTTGCATGTATAAATTCAATTACGTAGCTGAAAATGTTTAACTTGTTTAGCATCCTAGAAACCGGTTTGAGAAAATTGATTAATACAAAATAAAAACTACTCGGAAACGTTTCCAAAAATACGTGGCAGCAAAAGAAAGTTTGTTTTTATAAATGCTTCCTTACATCTCGAAAATATATTAGTTTCTGAGGTTTCTAAAGATAAAGTACGCTTTTCGGAATCAGGTGACTTGGAAGTGATTTTAGTACAGTTTCTTTCGTGGTTAAATTACATTTTTGGAGATAAAGAAACATTTATCCTTTTTACAGTGTTATATATTTCACTAAAGCATACATTTTAAGGAATTCGGACAATAATAATAGTAAACATCTTTATCTAATTTGAAAATGCACATACATCCATGTCATATCCCAGAAAGTAAACATAAAGCTGTTTAGATGATTCTGAGTGTGATAAAAGGATGAAAAGTCATTGTCAATATCACGAACTAAAGTCGTTTCTATTGCATAAGTGCTCTCAGTCACCTTCCAAATTTGAAAAACTTTTAATTCACTGAAGGAGTTTTCAGTGTATTTGAAGTTGCGTTCTAAAAATAGTCAAAATTCAATGCGTCAACAAATTGCTTTCTGATGATGAAATGATTTCAATCTTAGTTCGATAAAATGAGATTTTTCCACGCAAACTTTCTAGTTGATTTATGAATGAATATGTTTTTTTCTTATTATCTTGAACGACTTAATCAACCTCGATTGACAATTTAATACACTTAGGGAATGATTAGGTAATAAGAAACGAACAGAAAAAAAACGCTCTATATATAATGTAAACTTTTAAATCATATACTGCTAACCATAACTATATACCATATATTCGGGCCGTATAGCATGCCCTGATGTATAATGCGCACCTGAAATCTATTTTACAATTTTCAGGTATATTAGTCGTATAACGTGCAGCTCCTTCGTTGAAAATATATTTTTTTTCAGTTTTTTATTTTATGTCCAGTGTAAAACGCGCGCGTGTAAATTTGCTTGTATCAAAAGTGAGGAATATACAGTATTTAGTACATTTAATTGAAAAGTGAAATCTATTGTCCTAGTTCAAAGTATTTAAAAAATATATATATATATTTATTTTGACCACATGATACGTTATATAGATATAACTTTATTCTCATATAGAAATCCTTTTACACGTAACATATTCTTATAATGTTCACTATTCAAAGCAATTCAGGCCTTTAAAAATGGGGATCACATTTGGTTTGTATGAATGTAACACAACCTGGCGTATCTCTGAAAATGAACATGAAGATAAGGTTTTATAGTGCGATAAAATAAAAAAAAGAAGAAAACAATGGTAAATGTCAGGAATAAAGTTCGTGCTTTCGCTCTCTTAAAATTTACAATTTTTATTTTAATTTCACTAAAATAATTGAGGATCATTTTTATTAATGATCGTCGAAATCTGTGAAAAACAGGAGTTCATTATTATATCAATATAATGAGAGTTAATTTCGCGGATTTCCAAGTTTATTTAAGATGTAGAAAAAGCAATTTTAATGAAATATATGATAAATTTAATTTCAGAGTAAATAGATTGCTAGATATAACTAGACTTCAAAATCAAAAAGCATAAAATAGAAGTTCTTTGAGGGAAAATGAAAAATGTTAAGAAAGATTATTTAAACAATACAGTAACAAATTTATGAATTTAGCATGTATATATGAAACATAATATAGAACATCAAGAGAGAAATTAAAAGGTAAATAAATGTTATCGACGGCAAATGTCACAGAAAACAAACCAAAGAAAAAATAAAAGTAAACACTAAAATTATACAAATTTAATGATAGTCAATCAAATGCTTGTCAAATAAATTTTTGCCGATAATTTCTTCATACTTAGATCACTAAAATGATATTTTTATTCACAAACTCATTTTACTTACTCTATTCTTAATTATGCCTTTTACCCATTTTACTTACCCTGAACAAAAAAAGCAATTTAAATATATGATAAAATATTATAATTATGATAAAACGAAATTTAAAACTTTGAAAAACATGGAAAGAACCGTAATTATAATTGTGATAAAAACACTGACGTTGGTCAGTGTTAAATTGGTCACAATTTTTTTGTCTTGCCCTGTATTGGAATTTCCTTTATTTACATCTTTTGACACTGGACCAACTGATAGCAGACATTTATTTATAATTTTCTTCTACGTTTTAAAGGAAACAAAAATGATATTAAAACTAAATCTAAGTTTAGATACCCACAAAGTGATACTGGTAGATTTTTTTCTTTACTCTCCCTACTACATTGTATTATTTCAAGACGAGTATCATATTAATCCATTTATAAACTGCCAAAACTTTGTAGATTTCCGAAATTTGCAAACGCTAGAAGAAGGATTGTAAATGATCAGATGCTTTAGCAAGATGTTATTTAGTACTTAAGATTTTAAGAGTATAATTTTTTTAGATACATTTAATTTGTTTTAATTAAGCTGTGATATAGAGGAAGATTCAGGAAAGATTGGATAATTTTTAACACATTAGAGCACATTATAACAAATACCTAATGAAGATTATAATAATAATGAAGATTCTTTAGCATGTTTTTTTTTCCACATGTACATTTCTTTGTGTGAAAGTCGATGGTATTAAGAGACATCCTGAAATTTCACTGTAATTAGGAAAATAACACTTTATGTAATACGAACTACATTTTAAAATATGGAGCGTCTATTCCATCACTTTTTGGATTATTAATATTTTTAATGTTATGAGAAAAAATTATTTGGGAACTGGAAAAAGATACCCAGTATTTTTGACAGGATATATGAAATGAAAAAGAAGTTTCCTACACAAAAAAATATTTCGTGTAGTGTGCTCTATCAATTCTTAATTTTTTGCTAATATTTATTTAAGCACCCTTTATAGATTTCATTATTCAGTAATTTTACTATAATTAATTCTCTGCTGTTTCTCTGCAATAAACAAAAATATACACAGACTATCATAAGTTTTACTTTGAAAATCATCATGTGTCGTTGAAATTCTTATTAAATTGAAAGTGCTCCACTAATCTAAAAACAGAATCTTCAGAGACGCTGCTCAGAATACTAAACAGATTTTTTTTAATTGTAAATAACTTAAAAGGGTTTAGTTTCTGTTTTCTAAGTATTCCGAGTCACGCTTCCTATTAAAAAAAATTGTAATTTATTGAAGTAGTTTTCAGAAAATGAAAACCTGAGTTCTATAAATAATTAATCCAAGACGTGACGAAATTCCCATTTGATGATAACAAAGATTTCATCTTTAATTCAATAGAACGAAATCTGCCTTCGCAAAGTTTTGTTTATTTAACAAATAGCGAAAACACTTTAAATGTAAAAAACAAGGTACAATACTTTTATGTAGAGTGTAATAATTAAAAAAATTGGAAATCTTATTAAAAGAAACGACCACTAACAGTATAACAGAGGGAAATTAAACCAACTTGATACAGAAAATCCATAAATGTTACATTCGTTTAAAAATAGTTAACTTAGCACATAACATGAAAAATAAATTACTAAAAAAGGTTTTGGCGAAGTTCAAAAAGAAAACATAAAAACTATTTCAGCTAAAACAATTTTTAATGCGAGTGAATGAGAGAGAAAATAAAAGTTATTTAATTAATGATCCGCTTTAAATTATTAAAAATAAATGAATGGGGTTATTTTTTCCTTATAAACAAAAAAGAAAGTCAATTTTTATTAGGTGCGTTCGTAATTATATAAATACGTAGCACCTATAGTCGTCGTTTGGTCCGTCCGTCTGTCCGTCCGTCTGTCCGTCCGTCTGTCTGTCTGTCTGTCCGCATATAACAACGCAAAAACTACCCAACCAAATGGTTTGCAATTTAAAATATATTATCTTTGCAGAATTTTGTCGAGACATTTCAAATTTTATTAAAATCGAATCAAAACTTTAGGAGATATTAATAAAAATATTTATTAAGAAATTTGATTTTTTTTTTAAATCGGTGCTTTTTTGTTATAGGAGCTTCCGATGGATGTTAAATCGTCAAGCGACCGAGATACTTATTTTATTACAGAAATTAATCTGCAGACGATATAATTCATTTCACAGAATTAAAAATCATCAAGATCTGAATATTTATATAACTAGCTGATACATATATATCTGAATATTTATATAACTAGTTAAGATATTTGTATGAACAGTGTCATAAAATATATACTTAACTAGCTGTTTAACCCGTTCTACGCACGGGATATCATGAATTTAATTCTAAAACGTGCGTACGAACGCACCTCGTTTGTAACGTTTGACGTACAATTTCCAACTTGTTTTTTTGTTAAGCGAGATCAATAGGAGACAATGTATAAATCATAATTCATCATTATGCTTTACACACCATTTTTCAGTTTTCTATTTAAAACGAGGATAAAAGTCTATGGGAAGGTTCTTGCGCAATTTCTCGCTCGCATTTTAATATTTTTAATATTTTTTTCTTTTGCATAGGATAGCTGAGGTCAATCTCCAACGTTGTTAGTTTTTACTTTTTCGATTTTTTTGCAGTTTTTTAATAAGCGGACATTTTAAATTTAGGGTTGGGTTGGGTTGATTATTGACGGCCAATTATCTACACTAGGGATATAGGCCAGGGGGGAGTGCCCTTCGTGGGGGTCTTTCTAAGGGAACCTAATCCGTATTTACGCATGGATAAATCCACGGCTCGAAGAAAACCACGAAAACTCCGAACGATTAGGCCGACGGGCGCGATTGGGATCGAACCCAGCACCTCCCGTCTACCAGCTTCGAGAGCACAACCTCTCAGCCACTGGTGGGGCTTTAAATTTTGGAACCGGTTCTGAAAATGAAAGTAAACTTATATAAAATAACTGGAACACAAATCGAAAAAGTAAAAAGTAACAACGTTGGAAATTGACCTCAGCTATCCTATGCAAAAAAAATCATTTAAAAATATTAAAATGCGAGCGAGAAATCGCGCTAGAATCTTCCCATAGACTTAACATTAGCTTGAGCGTTTTTTCGCGTGACTGATGTAGGCTCTTAAGCGCTTACAAAATTTGTATAAAATCGAATTTTGTATAAAATCAAAATTTGTGTATCGAAATAGATAGTAGTCAAATTGTATTAGTGCCATCACAAAACGTTTAAATTTTTCAGAAACGGTAAGACAAAACATTTCCTCAAACCAGTACTTTCTTCTTCTAACTATCGAAGAAAATAACAAGATTTAGAGAGTTAGTCTGTATTGTTGTTGTCTCATATCAAACAAATGTATTAAAATAACTCTGTTCTCTTTTTATATTACATATAACATAAATTTATTTTGTTCTATTATCTGTAATCACTTCTGTAGACAGCAAAAATCAGTTGCAAAATGCAGAAAATAATCTTTCCTGTTTTAGTTTGTTCTAAACAAAAATAATGTGAATGAAGAACTTCTTAACTTAAAATTTAAAACGTTAGCAAACTTCGATTTAAAATTTTTAAGAATTAAAAATAAATGTTTTTTTTTTTAATTTTTAAATCATGAGATAACCAATCTTTAGATAGATGATATCTAGACGTAAATATTACAATAATTAAGTACTAGTGGAGTTTATCCCATTTCGCCCGCTTCGCTGGTCGTTTTTTCTTTTCAAAGGAACCTGAAGTTTGGGGCCCCAATATCTTCGGCAGCCTGCACTGGTGAGGCTACTCACGCTCTGGTCTAGAATCAAGTGAAACTTGAATTATTGTGATTTTTTATTTCGACGCACAGTTAAAATCAAATTTTCAGCATGGTCGTTCACGTTGCTATAGGAACCTATTTGGCAGTCTTCCAACTGGAATTTTATCACTGCAGTAGCAAAATTTACGGCATTTATGGTAACTTCATATGACACTGCACTGCGAAACAAACCTAAAAAACTTCGCAAAAGTTTTCTTTATAACACAAAAACCTCGAATGAAGTTCCATAATGCTTCTGAAATACAGAAATAGATTGCAGAACCATTTGCATTTAGAATAAGGGGTGTGAGCCAAAGGTGACCAGCAGGGCTTAACAAATGCGGTCGCCAGGTCGCCACTGGCTACCAAATTTTTTGATCTGGCGGCCAAAATGATTTGATCATTTGGGGTGATTTCTGTGAAAAAAATTACATAAGAAATGAGCACAAATGGTATTTCTTCTCTCTCCCACCCCTACTCGTGCAAGCAGTGATCTTCCTCTTCTCTCTTACTTTTAATGGAAGAACTAAATTAAAAAGGCATTTTCCAATTCATGCACAGAAAACACCATTCTTTTCAGCTATAGCCATATAGTATATGTCACGTGATTAAAATGTGGGGGAGAGAAGATATTTCAATAAAACTGTAAAAAATAGTGTCAATCCAGTCTCTGTGGCATCTAAAATTGGATACTATGCTAAAAAATGCTCAAGGTTTTTTTTTACGTTTCAAATCTGATTTTTGTGTTTATATAAGTTGTCAACATAATATAAGTGATTATAAGTTTTATAAGTTTCATTATAAAATTTAGTTTATAATATCTTTCTAAATTATGTACTATTCCAAACTATGTAACTAATAATTCGAAACTGTGCTTGTTATTATTTTTTCTCATTTAATTCATAAAAAAACTCTTGTCTTTTTTTTTGTTTAAATTTAATGAAAGGGAAGAGAATGTTGGGGTGGGGGGTGGGGGTAAATGTTTTTACTGGCGACTAGTATATTTTTCTGGCTACCAGATTTTATCAAATTTGTAAAGCCCTGGTGACCAGTGTCCCTAAGGTAGCCCATCCCTCAAAATTAGAATTCATTTAATTTTTAATCACAAAATGATGCTACTGCATTGTCAATCATGTACCTGTAGTGCACGTGGCTGAACTTAAAGAGATAATCTTGATCCTCCGCCATTTTATGCAGTGATTGCACTTTTGAGGAGTAGTCGTTCTAATTTCCAGGTAAGAAGATATTTTAATTTACGCATGTTTAAATTCTTAGAACTTAAATTCCTAGTGTTTGTAAATGTTATATTCAAACATCAACACTGATTGTTCTTAAAAATCCAATTCAAATCTATTTCAAATGTAAAATATTTTTTTGCATTCATAATAAAAAAAATTCATGCTTTAGAAGTTTTAACCGTGAAATTTCATTTATATGGTAGGACGCCTCATAAAGTAGTGCAGCAAAATCTTCATTAATATTCAGCTTGCATGAATAGAGAGTTATGTCTTTTAAAACTATTTTTAAATGAGCATCCTTGAATTTGTGAAAAAAAGCTCTTTATTTACATTTAATCACTTCTCTGAGAAAAAAAGTATCCTGTAGTATGTATTACTAATAGAAAATTACACAAGGATAGTTTAGTGTGATTATCAAGGCATTTTCCGAGTTAAAACACTTGATCATAAAATTTAACAAATAGCATACATATAAAAAGTACGTTTAAGTTTGGTTTAGCAGAAATTCCAAAATAAATATATATATGAAACAAATTTTAATTTTTTTCGCCGATGAAAATATAAAAGCTAATCTCAGTTCCAATGTAAAATTTTTATCTTGGCATCCTGCCCACACTCGGTAAAACCTATGTATTTTTTCTTTCTTATTTGTTCGAATGAATCAGATTTTTCCGAAACAATTCTAGAATATAGCCTCAACAAAGCTATAATTCTGTTTAAATCCCACTATTCTAAATTATTTTCTCGTTCTAGTATTTAGATTGTCAAAATCCCACCTAGCTAAAAATGCTTTATTCTAAATTCCTTCTCTTAAAAAAATGGCTCTAAGTGCTGTTCTGTTAAAATTACACACTTTTTATTTCATTAAATTAACGCATCCTAAAATTTAATTCTTGAAATATCACTCTCCCATCTAAATATTTTAATTCTCTTGAAATAACAACCTATATCTTTTTATTTTTATTTCCCTATGTTTTCTGGCAAAAAAGTATTATTTCTGAAAATATAAAAGCTAATCTCAGTTCCAATGTAAAATTTTTATCTTGGCATCCTGCCCACACTCGGTAAAACCTACGTATTTTTTCTTTCTTATTTGTTCGAATGAATCAGATTTTTCCGAAACAATTCTAGAATATTCTTCCGCGCTTTTTCAGCCTGCGGTTTGATCTCTTTCAAATCATAGCGCCAGAAAATTGAGTTCCGTAATGCTGATTGGTCAAAAGACTGTTTTAACAGCTCTGTATTCATGGGCGTTAGAGAATAGATATACTCTGGGTTTCCCGCCTTGAAGGCAGAGAGATGTTGCTGGGAGCAGGATGTAGGTGAAAGTGCGACGCGTGGCTCGTGATCAGGGAATTAAAATCTCCGTAGCTGCCGATGTAATCGAAGATGCCGCCCCTAAACAGCTTTGATTTTTTCGAATGATATTTGGGATACGAAGTCTCTCCTTGGCTCTACTGCATGTGAATTATCATGAGAGCTAAAAGCATAACCAGAGCTCTTGGGATCCTAATAAAATTTGAAGTGGACTTGACTGCCTAGTTATTTTTTTCAATAAGCACCAACTAATTATCACAATCGGCGTACGACTGAAAACTTCCTGGGTGGAGTCTCCTGGCCTTGATTTGATTTAGGGAAGGTGGAGGGATTGTGAAGTTAAAATGTGACATTATATATATAATTTGTTTTAATTGTAAGGTTCTCAAAATGTTTAGGAATACACGTACCTTTGCGGCCCTTCGAAAATAAATTCCCCCCGAGTGTTATCATATCACTTTAACTTATGTCATATGCGAAAATATATTACTTGTTACTTGTTAGGGCTAGAAAGCAGTTGTAAAAATTTTAGAGGATATGGCAAATAGCTAAATTTACAAAAATTGGCACTGCATCGTTATGCAACAAAACAAAAAAGACAAATCATGCATCAAGCATATATTATAAAAAACCTGCCGAAACTAATAAAAAATTATTAATAAATTTCATTTTTTGTACAATAAAATGAGATATCGAAAGAGGCACTTTCAATAAATCTTACTTATGCTGTACTCCTGAGATAGCATGTGATATCCCACCTCAGTGATGCATATCAATCTCATTATATTTGGAATATTATTAACAAAGTAAGTGCACTGTATACAATTTTCCTCCATTGACCATAATGTATACTTTATTTGCAATATCTTAAATTGTGTTGTAAACCTCAACAACATATAAAAATTACATGAGAATCCAATTATATTTACGAGAATTAGAGCATGGACTTACAGACAAAATTAATTCAAAACACTTTTCAATTATTTTGAAACGTGTTAACTATGTTGGAAAGTTTTAATACAAAAGTTATTTTATTATTGAACATTTATTAAATTAAATGTATGTTTCTAAATTTGCCATTTTATAATATCAGTCATTTAGAAAACTAGTTTCCTATCAATTAATTATGTAAATATTTTCATTACAAGATGCTCCTCTGCATATTAAAACAGCTCGGAATTATATTGCAGAGTATTTCCAATTTCTAACGTGTATGATAATTTGAGCTCTTAATGTGATCTCAGAGACTCAAAGATATTTCCACTCTGACAATTTATTCTGTTTATTCTAGGCGTTGCGATTTGAACGCAGTATTTATCAAATCAATGACAGCATGAGATTTTGTTTTGAAGTGGTTTAAAATCTAATTTATGTAAGAAAACTTCATGTAATTACGGTATAGTAAATAGCAAATTTTATTCATTTTAGATTTTTATTTAGAATTTTCAAATACACAAGAAATATTAATTTATGTTTGCTTTCTTATTCAAAATAAATTTCAAATAAAGCAATTACGTTAAGTACAAAGAATCAATAACAAGAATAACTGGCAAAGCATGTAAAAAATAAGTTCATTTAACCGACAAAAAATCTTTAATTATCCTTAATATTTTTATATTAATTGCAGAATAATAAAATCTGAAGACATTACTTTTCAAGTTAAAGTATAAAACAAAAACTTAAATATATTCTTCAAACAAAAACAAAATTACAAATTTTACAATAAATTGAGTTGAAATGTTTATTTCTGTCACAAAATTTTGCATTAATTTCAACATCTGCATTGAACATGAAAACATAATGCAGTGTGTATTTGCACACACATATTCAGCTGTTTCGACATACCAAAAGCTATCTTGATGATTCTACTACCGGAAAAGTAAGTTATAAAATGGAAACAGAACTCAATTTTTCCCCAAAATAATGTTGGCACACGCCATCAAAGGAAAAGGAATCAACATTGAACATGAAAAAAAAGCAGTGTACAGTTGCACCGACATATTCAGCTGTTTTGACATACAAAAAGCTATCTTGATAGTTCTGCTACTGAAAAGGTAAGTTATAAAATGGAAAGAGATCTCAATTTTACCCCAAAATAATGTTGGCACATGTCATCAAAGGAAAATGAATCAACATTGAACATGCGAAAAATAATGTAGTGTGCAGTTGCACGCACACTTATTCATCAGATTTGACATACCAAAAGCCATCTTGATGGTTTTCAAAAGCTATGAAAAAATTTCATGCAATGATCTGAGATTTTATGAATTAGAAATAGTTGAAAACTTTACGAGCAGCGTACGGTGATATTTTTATTAAAATATAGTCCATGCATTTAAACTGCGAAAATTATGTATTAGTAAATTTTATGGTCTCGAATTCGAGCTCATAAAAACTCATCTTCGGGAAAACTCTTTCTTACACATTATATCACACATGCAAGCACACGGAGAAATATTGCAGTAGCCACGTAATGTGTAAAAACACTAACAAAAACTGAAATGAAATATTATAAGAAAGAAAAACCATGCTCCACACATAGATTATGAAACACCTACCAAATCTTCGAGAATATTTTAATAAAACTTCACTGTTCAATAAGGTAAAAGACGATATCCACACTGGCGAGAAAAATTAAAGGAACAACTATAAAAACTCATCGAACTTCAATAATTTTGTAGGTAAGAATATGAAACTTTCACCAAATCTTTATTTTGTCATGCCTAACATATATTCAAAATTTAGAACAGCTTATTTACGCAAAAAATAGATTTACATAAAAACATTGGAATGTGTGATAAAAGAGAGGATAAGAAATTGTACTGTTACAACATTTTAGAGACACACAGGAAAAATCAATAAGGTATGTGGTCACTACTGATAAAGATGCAAGCTTTACAGCGATTTCCCATACTTTGTATTAGATTATCCAGAAGTGCGTGCGTTAACAATGTGTATTCAGAATGAATAGCGCATCGAAGATCCTGGAGAGTGTTAGGTGGGGGTTGCCGAGATGCAAGTCGGCATCCTAGTGCATCCCACACATGTTCTGTAGGATTTAAATCCAGCGAATATGCAAGCCACTGCATTCGCCGGATTCCTTCGCCCTCAAGATAATCAGTCACTAGTGCAGCACGATAAGGACGTGCATTATCATCCATTAAAGGGAAGTTATTACCAATTGCACTCCTAAACAATTTGACATGATAATCAAGAACCTTATCTCTGTATTTTTCAGCATTCACAGTTGCAGTGGTAAAATGTGTGTCAGTGCGGCCATTCAAAATTATATCTGTCCATATCATGATTCCAGGACCTTTGTAACGATGCCTTTCACGAATGTTTTCAGCCTTTATTGTGTGTGTTTCTCTCTCCATATGGTAACACGTCTGGAATCACTCTCCAAACAAAATCGGGATTCATCGGTAAAGATATCTTGGCTTCAGTCTGTGATACTGCAGTGATGATGATCTCTGAACCACTTTAACTGGGCACATTTCGCTTAATGGAATACAAATCATTGGTTTCCCTGCATATAACCCTATTTTATGCAGCCTGTCATGCACAGTAAGTCTGGATAGTTGAGTTCCTTTTTTTGCAGCGAACTCTATTGCAATCTGAACTGGCGTCAGTTGCCTGTTTCTTTTCGCAATCGTTGCCAAATAACGGTCCTGAGAGTCTGTTGTGGCACGTTTTCGACCTTGACCTGGTTGTCCGTGCACATTACCAGTGTCTTTAAACTGTATCCAGATTCTTGAAATGAAGCGTTTGGCTATTTTTAAGTCTTTACTGACCCCTGTCAGTGTCTGTCCTGCTTTCATTCTCCATATCGCGCGCCATTTCTCACAATTGGTCGTCTTCAGGACGACATATTCCACCTACTACAAGCAAATATTTTATCCAACTACACGTACAATCCTTGAAATTATACTTCAGATCACTCATGTGCACTCCTTTTCACAATTGGCTCAAAAATTTACATATTTTTCTGTAGCGAAGATTATTTCCATTGGACTACATGATAACGTTGACATTGAGTTACCAACCAATCACCTTTCATTGAAGTTCCATTAATAGCATTAACATAAAGCACCTTTTTATGGTTGTTCCTTTAATTTTTCTCGACAGTGTAAATAAACAATTTTAAAAACGCATAACACAATTTAACACTCAATTTCAGCAATTAACAACCACAGTTGATAAAGTATTCGAATTATTTTGAGATGCCGTGTATATGGTCTATAGTCTATATATTTGTTACACTCAAGGTTAAAACTTAATTCTTTGATAAAGTGCAAAACATATTTAAATTTGTCTTTTCAGAAATTCTGCCCAATCTGCGCAATATGAAATTATTTACAACTGGCGCAAAATACATTCAAGAACTGCCAACAACTCAATTGATATTTCAAAAAATGCAGATCCTGTAATACAAAAGAACAATTCATGTAAAATGTACATATAAATTCATTTGTGAATATGAACTGGCTTTTTCCAAAGGACTCTAATAATTTCGATGAAAATCACTGATTGTGGGTACATAGAAATCGATCAGCCATGGTCTTTTTTATTCAGCCATTTATTTTCAGAAAAATACTTTTTAGACGTTGAATGAAAGATGATTACATTAGCATTTTAATGATTCTTTGTTTTGATAGGTTTTACAAGTATAATAAAATACACTATAAAAATAAGAAACGCTATCATGTTTATTGTATAACAATTTAATATTTAATATTTGGTAACGTATCCCTACAATAAGTTACCTTATTTTGCATAAAGGTTATTTCAAAGTTCAGGAAATGACATACACAGCTGTTAATGGTTTTCAGTTTGCTTCGTTTATATCACTAATAGACGTAGGTTTAAAGAATTGATTTTCTAACAGGTTATATAATATGAGCTCTTACGTTGGATCTTATATTTTCCTATGTCGAAATTGGGTAAACAAAGTAATGATTATGAATATTGGAGAAAGAATATTCAACACGTCCGCCAATTAATAAGTATAGTTTAAATTTATCAGGTCTTTTTAATAGTTTAAAATGCATTCGTTAGTAAACTGTTTAAATATTGATGATAAAGAAATTGTATAATCGAGTTATAATCGCAAATTTATACAATTTAAATGAACAATGGTGAAAATAAGCAATCACTTTTAAATACTTTTGTCGTTTATCATCATGTAAGTATCATTTTGGTACCAATGAATTGCAAATAATGAATACTATTAAATAATATGCATAAATTAAGGTTTGTGGGCCTTCTACATATTAAAATGTGAACGGAATTTTGAACTTTGAATGAAAACACCCCTTTTTGACAAAATACTTTTATTCGAAGTTCAAATTTATCCTAGCTACTAGATTGTATGTTATATGATCTAGCAGTTTTGGAGGAAAAAATTTAAAAAATCACCTTCGAAAATCTAAATTTATGTAATATCTTTTTTTATTTTTATCTCCTCAAATAATGATATTAATATGCTGAGTTATTGTATGAATATGCTGCTTAAAAAAATCAAAATTATCTTATTCTTCTTATTTCCATATTTTGTTGTATTTAGAATGGAACGAATTATGAAATTCAGGTTCGAAAAATAATTCTCAATCATATCTCATAAACATTACATAATACTTTACTACATAAATCGATTTCTAGATATACAAATTTTGAGGTCATTCACCCAAGTCGTTTTTAATTTAAAACCATCATCTGCATTTTGCTGCAGCACTGCATTTTAGGGGGTCATACATTCATTAAAAAAATTATGTTTTTTAAAAACAGTTAAGACATGTAACGACAGTCTTAATTATTTAATGGACTATTTGATTTATTTAGCGTATTTTAAAGATTGTATAATGTTTGTTGTTGAAAAATATTAATAAAATTTCTGTTTCATTTTATTTATACAGTATACCTCGTACATGGTTAATAAATTACTTTTACTATCTAATATATCTCTGAAGTCTGGTATGCTTCAAAAGTCTCGGATCACTTTTGAGTTCGCAAACTAAAAAATTGAAAGTAACAAATACAAGTTGTGACAAGTTGTCAGCTTGGAAATAGTTCATGACATATTTTAGCAAACACACCAGACATTAAAATTTGCTGTAGACAAATTTATTTTCATCAATAAGCAAGGGTTGTCAGCAATGGAATGCATAGACTTATTCCAGTATATTCAAAACTAAGCTCAAATATAAATATTAACAAGAACGAAAAATCATGCGTCAAGCATAGATTATGTAACACTTTCCAACGCTTCCAAAATAATTTTACGAATCATACTCTTTTATAAGCTAAAAGATAACATCTAAGTAATCCGAATACTTTATTCAGCCCTGTATAGGATCTATAGATTTGTATATATACTACATAGGATGCTAAATTTTAGTTCAGTTAGGAAACACGTAGCACAGTTTAAAATTCTCCGTCTGGAGTTAAATAATACGGAAATGTGTTCCCGAACTTTTGTACTTCCCTGTATAGGATCTACAGAATTTATACACACCACGTAATATACAAAAAGCGATTTAAAATTAAAATCGCATTCAGTAACTTAAAACGCACTTCCAGGAATTATTGTTAACACACAGTAGAGAATTCTTTTGTGTGTCCCTGTAAATGAACGATGACTGCTATACACACAATATTCTGTAGTAAGTCTCTTGTAATGAACCTTATATAAATTTCAATGCGTTTAAAATAGTGAAACATTATTTAAATAAACCGCAGACGATTTTTCTCCATAGACGTAATGTAACGGAATTCTTTTGACTGTCCCTGTAAAGTAAGTATAAGTGCTATGCACACCCTATTCCATATTAAGCTTCTTCTAATGCACCTTAGTGATATATATAAATTTCAATGCGTTTAAAGTATTGAAACATTATTTAAATAAACCGCAAATGATTTTTCCCCATAGACCGCAATGTAACGGAATTCTTTTGAGTGTCCCTGTAAAAAAACTATAAGTGCTACACACTTCCGTTGAAATAGGGAACATGCTATAGATAACGATTATAACATATAAAATTTGCAGGGCAATCCGAGCATATTTACGGGAGTTAGAGCACGGACAGACGGCAGACGGCAGACGGCAGACGGCCAGACGGCCAGACGGCAGACGGCCAGACGGCCAGACGGCAGACGGCCAGACAAACCGAAGTCATAAACACTTTTCAACTAGGTTGGAAAGTGTTAAAAAGGAGAAAATTTTTCCGAACTTGGAAAATTATAGAGTACTTAAATCTACTGAAATGGTACACCGTTTTTTTCAACAGAATCTAAAAAATACACTTAGAAGATACTTCATCTCAAGGGTCTAATTAGATTACATTCTGCAACGAGAGTCATATTTATCTGGGCCTACTTATCCAAAAGCTCTGTGGTCAGTTGTGATCTTTTTTATTTCTCTTCAAAGGTTTGGAAGCAAAAAACACAAAATGAATAACAAAATTTCTCTCAAAGGGAGAGGATGAACATGCCACGGATACTCCTTTCTCGCAATAAAGATCCTTACATAAAAAAAGCCGAAAAAATTATCGATTTCCTTCGCGTAGATACGAGGTGAAATTTAATGGAATCTCCTGGATCTGGGTACATTATTTTTTTGAAGCGCAGAAATGTTCACGTTACCAAAAAAGCGAAACACACTGCCTCTGACTATATCGAAAACTTCATATCGTAATCTCTATAAAAAATATATCTAGAGGTACAGAATGCCTCCACGTAGTAGAGAAAGCACAGCCGTAAGCATCCTTTTTTAGAATCAACTTAGGGTACTTTTGCACCCCCCCCCATATCTTTACGCTAAAGTTTCTCCAAAACCTGAAACTTAGTTTATCTTAGAGTATGTTGCAAATAGGACCGAATTTTCAAATTTCACGTTTCTATCTCTTCTAGTTCAGAAGATATATGAACTCGATATTTCGATTTATTTTCTAATCTACTCGAATTGTAGTGAAACACAAACCAGTTAATTTGTTATAAATATTTTTAAGTAGAATTAATGAATGAAAACTTAACATGAGTTCCGACTTCATTTCATTAAAACACTTTAGATAAAATATAATTACAAAGTTCTTAAATTTCGTTTAACTACAAAACTATCTAAATTCACAGTTGAAATATTTTGAATTCATAATAAATCAAGTTGAAAATTAAATTGAAAGAAAAGGAAATTCGTGATAATTAACAATAAATGAATATAAAATAGAAATTTTAAAACCCTTTTATTGATATTGCATTAAATAAAGGAGGGTATTTGCCAATGTAAACATATTTTGTGTTACAAAAATAATATTCAAGGTGAAACAGCAGGCAATCAGAACTTATGAATTTTTAAATCCATATTTTTAGAGAGAAAAATATTTTTATCTTAGAAATAAAAATTTGTATTAAAGTTTTTAATATGAAATAAATTTTAGTGCGTCATTTTATGAAATCTCGTGTGACAGAACAAAGTTGCTTTGATATTAATTATATAATTTATACTAATTAACGCCCTCAAATACATCTATTTATTAATTACATACCTTAACATTTTGTTGACAGGCAATCTAATAGGCTTCGAAACTATAGAAGCCCCACACTTTTCTGAATGTCAGGTACGTTAATTCTCTAGATACCTTTTGGAAACCGTGTATCCAAAAATGCATTAGTAAATATTTTACAACATATTTCTATATATATCTGACAAATTTTGTTACATTTCAGAAAATATTTTTAAAATATATGACTTAAATGCATAATCTTTCTGATAAAAGTGTACCAAACTTTTACGCAAGAAAACTGATATAAGCGGAGCTAAATATTCAGAATACGCCTATAATCAACGACAGTGGTTTCAAAACACGAGTATACTCGTTAAAATGAGAAAAGTGTTGATACATTATTGCCCGGCAAGGTTCTATAAAATTTGCGTTTGAAAAAATATAGAAAATACCCACACTTCTGAAACTTTATGGAAAGTTTGTTGCCTGAATAGGTTTTCAAGTGTATGCATCGATACATATTTTACAACTAGCTGTTACCCGTGACTTCGTTCATGTAACATTTAAAGAAAATTAATACATTAATTAAGCAACATATACAATTAACAAACTCTTTATCATATTTTACAGTAGATAATACTTCTGATAATCACAATTTGCGTATTTTTATTTTAATATATATGATCATTTACATTTCTTTCATGAACTTGAAATTTCACACTCTTTCACTATGATTAAGTATGGAACACATTTTTTTTGTTGTTATTCTATTTTAACATTTCTATTTATTCTATTTTACATTTATCCCGTTCATAGAAATTGATTTAATTTACGTTTTCGTGTCAAGGAATATTTTTCAAAGTGATTATATTAGTAAATATTTTTGAGGAAATTTGTTAATTAACATATCACTTAGAGATGATTTTTATTTATTTGGTTAGAGTAATAAAAAAATCAATATAAATTATGCTGCTTTTCAAAACACTTTATGATATAATATTAACACTTTATGATATAATATTATTATATGATATTCGAAGTTGTTATTTAAAAAATATATTAAAACGTGGTGGAGTATAAAAGTTTAAAAATTAGTAAAATAAGCAAGAAATACTTTTAACCCTCATATATTTGTGATATTTTTTATTTCACAGTGCCACACTTTTAACAGCTGTAGATCTACAAATAAAATCAAAATGTATATCACGCTCCAGAAACTTTTAAAGCCTAAATGCTTATTTGTTAAGCAATATAATTGCTTATTTATTTGAACAGCGAAAATAATCTGAAAAAAATCACCCCAATTATGGAGCATTGTCATATTGATTATTGTATTATAGTTTAGGACTATTGGGAGTTTCGAAATTTGACAGAAATGTTTTCCAATGAGAGGCAAAAATTACACTGCAGAGATATTTTCAATTATAGATTTAGATATTTTAAAATTATAAGAAATTATATAAGTATCAGAGAAAGATATCTAATAATACCTGGATTTTTAATTGGCTGTCTCTTTTCCATAATTATGATGCCTTTAAAAAAGAGGAGGGGGATGTTCTTGTTTACTTTGTGGTGCCAACTCTTCTGTAAATTTTACGTGAACCATGTCAAATGCAAATTCCAATCTCCAATGAAAATTGCATATGCAAATAACTTTTACATCGACTTTAATATATTAATTAAATTTTATTGAAATTTAATATTCTGGAAAATTGTACGGTAAAAGGGTGTTAAACTTATGCTTTGGCGACCAATACATTCTGTGGAAATTACGCTACTTTGTGTAATTGCTATAAAATACTAATATTTTTTTAATGAAAACCGGTACATGATTTAAAATATGACGACACTTTCACCGGGGTAGATTTTCCTATGAACCGATACGTGTCTAGTTAAAACAAATTCTTTCACTTCAAGTATCATGTATACATATGCATTTATATTTATAGATAATGTGCATGTTTTTCAACTTAACGCAGGCAAAACGTTGACTAAATTGCTTGAAGTTTCGCTAAGTTTCTCATAATTTTTAAATAGTTAGAATACATTGTATTATGTTTAGGGAATAATACATTATGAATTACTAACTCCGCAAGAATTGTTGCTTTTCGCCTACAGTTAAATAAGAAAAACGGCTTTACTTGAGTGCGTGACGTCACATTCACATTATCTATTTAAAACAGGAAAGCGTTTAAAGTAATCCAATACTACTGTACTCATAGAAAAATTTTAAACAATGTTATTAAATAATAAATTTAACTCAGAAATTATAATTACAATGTAATTAAAACAGAATTTGCTAAATTATGTGATTTTTGATGCAAAACATTATTTCTCAAAAATATATTGTTCTTTTAAGAATTCGACAATATTTTCGAAGCTGGTGAAATGGAAATGTCACCCCGTTGTCGAAAAATATATTACTTTTTAAAATTAAAATAAATGTTTTACATTAAAAAATACCAATTTTTTTCCGATGAACCATTTTACTTTTAATCCCGTTTGCACCCATTTTTGAAGAAAAATTAATGGAAAACACTGTATTGTTTTCTTTAAATCCAATATTTATTCATAGTGGGCAACTATTGTCCATCTGAATCTGAATCCAAAGAGCTTAAATACGCCTTCTTGGTTGATTCTCAAGCTGAAAACAGTTACGATTTAACAATCGCTAAATGTCAATATTTGACAGACGATTTTTGATTATGTAGAATAAATTGAATCATGAAGTTTGAATGCACAAAAATGTGTTTATTTCTTAGAAAATTTACTTTAACAAACCAGTGGAAACAATTTACCTTTGTAAAATTAGGAGCTATTTATTTTTTATCTCCAAACAAATTTAAATAAAAGTAGTATGCCATTTAAACGCACTTATAGTAATCTTTCTAATATGTGAAAAAAAATCCCATTAACTGCCCAAAATGACGTCAGTTTTTTTATTTTAAATTATAGTGAGAGAATCTGAATTTTTATTAGTTTATAAAAATGTCCATATGCAATTTATTTTATGGAAACGAGAAAGAAATTGCATTAGAAATAAAAAAAATAGATTTCTGTAACGATAAACTATGAGAGTTGTGAAAAAAATGGTAATGAATGGTCTGAGAAATTTTTAAAGTTGACAGTGATTTTACTCATGTTCTAAAACGTATGTACATCAAGTTTCGTTCAAATCGAAAAAAAACTGCAGATTTATATAAGGAAAAAACATACCAAGAACGGCTTTTATATAGATAAATAGATGTATCGATACTTGAAAATGTGTCAGTCATACGAAATATGACCAACTAACTGTATGATACACTGACGTATTCTTTCTGATGAAACGTATCCAATATTTTATGCAACAAAAATTTCGTGAGTAAAACTAAGGATTCAGAATACACCTTTATTCAATAACTTTAGATTTTATAAACATGAGTATATTCGTGACCAGCCAACAAAGTGTTACGTACTACGTACATGTACAATTCCTTCAAAATTCATTATTTTACGTTCTTCCTTTTTTGATGTTGTAATTTCGTCGCTGAACAGAAATGTTATTTTTCTTTAGACGTACTTTATTTTCAAAATAAAATGAAATATAATAATAAAAAATAATAATAAATGAATCTTATAAATGTTTTTGGATAAAATACACTTCCAGGCAGAAAGATAAACAAAGAAAAAAGCAGTTTCATCTTAAGAAGATAAGAAAATTTTAAGACTTATATCTTAAAGTAAATCTAATTTAGCTTGAGGATGTTTATTCGTTTCGCGTTTAGAATTTATTTAGTTTTTTTCATTTTTAATAACAAATATTGAACGTAGGTTATATTGGTTTATAACGAAAGGTACATTATTACAGAGAGTAGTTTATTGCAATAACTTTCCAATGCATTTGGAAACTATTCTTGCCAAATTTGTCAAATTGCTAAAAGTTATTTTCTAACATCAATGCCCAGGAGTTTTTATGTTTGAAAATTTAAAATTACCCTTACTCACATGTTTTTCAGAGATGTCAGATAGAAGTTTAAAATAAAATAGTTTAAAAACATGGAGTTATAGATACAAAGATGCAACATGGATATGTACTAAAATGTAAATATATCAAATATTACTGTTAAAAAGGTTGAAAATGTAGACATTTCTTACAGGAGGTCTAATTTTGAATAAATAAAACATCTACCGCAAATACAAGTGTGCAGATTTAAAATTTGTATTCTTTAAGGAAGTTTTTATATCTAAAACATTATAAAGTACTGTTCAGATATCCTTTTTTAAAGTGAACTTTTCTAAGTGACATAGAAATGTCAGCTGCTTAGAAATATCAGCATATTGTCACTTTATGTAAACTCCCACATGGAGAGATGCAAGTGTCAAATTCGAAATAGAATACTTTTCTTGAAAACGGTTAACACATAAAACCTTCAACAGTAACAAAATTCTGAAAATTCAGATGTTTTCGTGATATTTCTACAAACGCAGTGAATTAGTATTTTATTTCACCAATGAAATACAACAGACAATTGAAATGCAAATTACTACTTAAAACTATTATTTAAAACCATTACTTAAAATTATTATTAAAAATAATGCTGTGCTACATCATATTTAAAAAAAATATTTTTGTATACCTTTCACCGGATATTTTAAATAACTGAAAATTATTGTTTATTATTTATGTATATATGAAAATAAAATACTGTATATTAAATTTAGAAAGAGATAAATATCATCTCTTAGCTTTTAAAAACAATAGAAAATGCATAATAAAACAAATTTTAACATGGATAATAGTTTTAAGAAGAATTGTTTCTCGTCTTTAATAGATATTCACTTAGGGAATTTTCTGGAGTTCTTTTCTATGATTTCGGGGTTTTTTCTCTAAAACAGTATTTTACCTTTTATATTGTACAGAACTTAGTTTTAGCCATGTATAGTTTTTGTTGCATCATGCATCTGTAATAAACAATTATCATTATTAGCCTCTACAGGATACTGCTGCAGTTTCGTTGCAGATAAATTTCATCTTTTTAAACTTTCAAACATAGATAAAGCACGTAATTTATAAGTACAGATCACATATAAATTGTTTTTTTAAAACACAAGTAATTACCGTAATTTCCGATGTATAATCCGCACAACAAGCAATAATTTTTCAACCTAGAAATTTTATTTTATAAAATGTAACTTACTAGATTGCTGTAAATATTTTACTTCAATTATGGAATAAAATTTCTGAGTTGAAACAGAATTGTTTGATCCGCGAATTATATGCCAGAAATTACGGTAATAACTTCAGTTGTGCAAGTATTTTATTATATATTTTATTTTTTCAAACGGAATTTCACCTTTTATTGCAGATGTGCTTCATTTATCTGCTACTGGACATTTTGCATTCCTGAATGAGAAAAACGCGGCTGCAAGATGATTATTAATGGCTGCGTGCGCATTATGTCTAATCCAAATTCTACTTCTATAGTCCAATGACAACCAGTTTGTGCAATTTCATATTGCTGATGAAACGCTGAAAATTAAATTTTTCCTGGTAATTACATTTTAGTCTTTTATGATGACTTGTGTTTCGGAAAAGATGTATCAGTAGGATTTGATCGTAAATATTTACAAATTTTTACAAAAGCTACCACAGGATGATTTCATATTGCTGATAAAACACTGAAACTTAATATTTGCTATCAGTAAACTTTAGTATTTTCTGATGAATTGTGTTTCACGTAAGATGTATCAGTAAGTCGATCTTTACTCTACCAGTTACTTGAAAAAGTCCAGTACAAACATGCTGCACAATCCCAATAGAACACCAGCACGATGTTATCACACACAGTTTAAACAATTGATGACTAATAAGGAGAGAGCCTGACGATCGCCAATTTGCTTAAACTATGGTTTGAGAGCAAAATACCAAAGGCAAAAAATAGTATAAATAATTTGCAATATCTCAATAATAAAGAAGAAAAATTAATTTAACAAATATCTCAAAACCTGTTACATCTACTTGTATTTTTTCACGGAGGAATTAGTCGAAAAGCATTTTACAAATCGAGAAAAAAATATTCTCTTGAAACGTTAATCAGAGTTTTGATGGTCAGATCGATTAAAAAAAATAATATCTCTTATTTATTTAAAAACATTATTGTTTATTTTAAATTAACTGTTTTTTATTTTTTAAATGAGTTTTACTTTTAAAATTAAATTTTCAACATGTTATTTATCAAAAAACATTTTTAGATTTAACATTTAATATTATATATATTTTATATTGTATATTCTCTTGAAACTCTGCTATAGTCTTTGCACGCTAATGCCATGATATTATGCTACAGAGCGTGTTCGCACATTTTTTATACGATTTCGGCGTTGTTTTTTTAACGTTTAAAATATGAATATTGCTTTCTGAAATAATCTATATGATAATCTTGTTTCTTGATTCTAATTCTGCGTAATGCTGTCGATGGTAGGAGGTTTTTTGTAAAATTTACAGGGTTATTGCTTTCCATGCCTCTTTAAAAACTTTCCAGATTCGATCAATCGTGGTGGTTTTGCGCTTTGAAAGAGCTCTTTTCAGCAGACCAAATGCACAATAAACCATAAGAGAAACGTCAGGTGACTTCTTAGGAATATGTTGAAAGGTATAAATGCAATACCTGTGTGAGCTTTTAATAATTTTAACGAATACAGTGGTAGTTTTTGAAGTATGAGCGGTAAGCTTTGCTTTGATGCAGTTTCACCCTATAAAAGCCGTTGAAATAAAGAAAATAGCATTTTTCTGTAAATATCGGATGTAACACATTCTCTTAATAATATAATGAATTGATTGTAACATTTTTGTCCAATATTCTTATTTTTATTTTCTCATTGTAAGATAAATTTGCGACAGTCATAAATCCTTACCTGAAACTTCGTTTTCAGCCTTGAAATGGGCTCTGTTTTTCCCTGTTTTTTTTTCCATCTGGTATCTTTTTACTATGTATGCGTACTGATTTTTGGGATAGCACTTTCCAATCAATAGTTATGTTTATTTCGCACTAAAAAGTTTTTATATTATGCGTTTTGCAATCATTTTAGACTGTCGAGATAGCATAGTTCTGTTCGAAAAAAAAAACGCATCTTCCCATTCACAGCTTTTTTGCATGCGCAATCTTGAAGTAAGAATAAATTTGAAAGTATAAGACGATAATATAAATTACACATAATAAGTTGTTGCTAGAATTTTTTCCTCTAATATAATTCCATTTTTTAAAATCATTTATCAAATTTGTCTAAAAAATGTGTGAACAGCCTCTGTATAGTTGATATTGCATAAATGGAAAAATATTGAATTTCAACATACGATGGAATCCTCGAATGTAATTTACAATCTAAATTTACTGATTTATCATGTGATCTTAAAGATAGGAGCGCTTTTAAAAATGTCCCTTTTTTTTTTTTTGGAGGAGCATAAAGGCATGAAAATAACCAAAAACATCTGAAATAGTAGTCTTAATTTTGCTTGCGCTCAGAAGCTCGCATAACCTCTTGAGACCTGAAGTTAAAATAACACTACAAACACACATCCATTGCTTTTGCACGAACACAATGACACCATTAGATGACAGAAAAAACCCGTTTTCTGAAATTGATACTTCAAGGGGCTGTTAACGTAGGTTCAACCTAAAATTACTAGTCCTCTTAAAATATAAATTTAATTATCAATAACTTAAATTCACGTGACAACAAATTTAAAAGCTTTACAGAAGTGAATGATTTACAAATCCTCAAAAGTGTTTAAAGTTAAATAATTATGAAAATCTCTTACTTTCTTGACTACACTGTCTTGAAGGTATGTTGCAACAGCAGATGAAAGTAACATTTATTTTATGAGGAAATACGCATCTATGCTGTCATTTACTGGTTTTGTTCGAAAGCTAAAAACATTCAGCTTTATATAGAAGTAAAATAAAAATGTAAACAGAATCAAGCAGTTCAGTTTTTACGAGGAAAAGTATAGAGGTTTCCATTTGTGTACCTCAGTTCTGAAGAGGCTAAGGTTGAATCTGGTTTCTTCTATGTGCATTCTATTAGAAGTAATTGACATGTTGAATGTAAAAAGTATTTAAGGTTGTTTGAAGTTCGTGAATTTCGAGTTCTACATTCATGTAGACTCTTCTACTTTCATCTTATCAAGAATCACCTACCGCATTAATCATCTTGACAATGTCAATCAATTTTAGAAACTTAATGAAAATAACGTTACAATGCATCTGATGCGCTATAAATATATAAAAGATATAGAATATAAAATAAAATTTATCTATAAATTACATAAAGTTTTTTTTATTGTTTTTTATAATGAGAGAATAATAAAATAGTACAGAATGAAAAAATAATTGGAAAAATTTTGAACTGAAAATTAGTCAAAAAATTTTGGAGACCCCTGGTTTAAACCATAAAAATTCTTATATTTAAAAAAAATAAATAAATAAAAATAAATAAATAAATAAATTAACGATGATAGCCGTAGTATTTTCATTACAGTGTTTCTCATGATTTAAAATTTTCTATACCTTGACATTCTAAAATTTATTTTAAATTAAATCCTGGTACCACGAAAACTATTTATTTTCAGATTTTTCTACTTTCGTAAATCTCGCAATATTAAAATTCGGTTGAATTTTCTGACAGACGCTATTAAATTAAATATATTGACACAATTATTAAATATATAGCCCTAACATCGGAAAGTGTGCAGGTGTTTTCAAAACTTCTGATGTAATTTAGCCAGATTATATAATTTACTTTTTTTTTCTTTTTACAACAAACACGCAACACATTTATAGAAGTTGTTATTTTCGTACGTGGGTAAGATGTAAACTATCCAGATTAAACTCACCATTGATCCTTTTAAATTATGTTTTCGATTGCCAGCCAATAATTGTTTTCATAAATGTTACTCACAGATAATTTTTTATGATACAATACTTTAAAAAAGTGGAATTGTACTATCAAAAAGAAATGAAACATGAAAAGCCATTATTATAAGGATTACGAAACGTAATAATATAATGGAGAATCCTCAAATGATACAATATTTTTATCTGTATATCCTATTCGGATTTTAGGGAAAAGTATTTTTATCAGATAAGCTGTTTAAAATTTTATGTTGTTTTGGTTTTGATTTATATTTATTAACATACAAAGTTTTCTATAAAATGGCCTTCCCTGTTTGGAGATATGCACAGCTAAAACCAAAGAACTGAATGACACCACATTTAATGAATAGATTTTTAAAGGCATATGAATATGATTTTAGCTGCAAAAATCGTACCAAAATTGCAATTCTAAAGACATGCTGTACTGTGCACCCAGAAAAAGAAATTGATTAAAACTACAAAACATGTTTTGTTGAGTACATTTTGGTTGTTTTAGCAAAATTCAAGTAAAATTGAACCATTTTACTTGTATTAACAAAACATTTTTTGCTGACGATACATTTTTTTTTTTTTTTGGAATTGCAAAAAAAAATTTTTTTTTTGTTGATTCAAACAAAATTTCCATTGACCTATATTTAAACAAAAAGTTTTGTTGGTCAACCAATTTTTTGTTGATTCAACAAAACTTTTTTCTGGGTGTGGGACAACAAACCCATATTAATTATAATCCTTTAGACATTTACATAATTAGTTCACTTTAACGTTCCCAATGCCTTTTCAAAATAAAAATATTAGTACTTCACACTGCTTTTTGTAGCCATCTACACAAACAATCGTATAATAATTTTTTAAAGCGATTAATGAAAGCATCCCCAGACAGCACACTCTATCTATAAGATGTCGATTTATAGTCTAAATACATCTATAACGTCCATGACATCTTTTACATATGCATAGCATTAAACAAATAGATGTCTATAAGCCATTTCTCATTTAGATTTCTATTAGACGTCTATGACCTGCAATAGACGTATTATATCTATCACTTTTTCGACGTCTAAAGGAAATGCTTTTTTCAACCTCCAATGGAAATACTTTTCGATTCATCGAATAACACGTATTATGCTCATCTTATGGAAAAAGTACTCCTACTTCAATGCAACTGCGCGCATGCGGGAACGGAAAGTCACAAGGTCGTTTGAAGACACTCGCCGCGGCTGGGGCTGTTGTTTATTTTGTATACAGCGGCAATCTTGGATGTAATTATACTGACAACTTTTGTAGAAGGTAAGTTATTCATTTCTTTATTTACTTTCCTGTGTAGTTTATATAACACTTAATTACTAAATTCTTGTATCTTACATATATACAAGATTTAGGCTTAATGTTACGATAAGTTTCATCAGTCATATATATATTGTGTTTAAAAGGAAAAATACATCCGAAATGTCGCTGTATAAATTGTATAAATGCAGAAATATAATCTCACAGGTACAACGAAAGCAATAATGTAATTGTTTTTAGTAGTAATTGAGTGTTAATGAACTACATATTGTTTTGTTTATCACCATTATGAATCCTGACCCCACTGAATCCTTTGAACGCCAGTGTTAGATTATTTATGTACTAGACCATAATATTTATCAGAACTTTCGAATAATATTTAGATTTTACGATGTACATGAACGGAAAAAATAGCTATTATTTATTTTTAAATGAATTTATTTGACAAATTCAGATTTCAAAGGGTAAAAAAAAAAGTTTTGAACATGTTTGCAACTGAAATACTTTGCCCTTAAAGGGGTTAACAGTTTCGTGTATTATTTATCATACAATTTAGAATTACACTAAAATAACTATATATAAAATTTTGCTAAGACTAAAACTAATACTATAAATAATGTAATTCTTGTTTAAAAAATTACTTTTTTTCCCCTGTATTTATTTATAATTTAGTGTCCCTTCTAGACCAATATTTAAGGGCGCAGCATCCTGCCTGCTCTAAAATTAGCAAAATGCACCGTACCCTTTTTAAAATATCGAAATGCATCCTTAATTATATCCAGAGGTCTCTTGTTAAAATCTTCCCCAATACCAGAGTATTTCTAAATTAATGTATCAAAAAGCTTGCAAAAAATCATAGACCTTCCCTCTTTCTTTAATAAAAACAGGAGATTATTAAATAAATGTTGTACTGTTTTTGGCTATGATGTCTTACACTCACACAGTTTATTTCTTTAATCAGTTATAAAAAGGAAAATAGTTGCCAAACTTAGGGGATTTTTTCCTTTTTAAAGGAAAAAATCCCCTAAGTTGGCTACTATGCTTGTATTTAAATTATTGGTTTGGCATGGGCTTGGAAAGCAGGCCAATCAAAAAGTCACCAAATTTCAGTGCGTGACAGTATCTCGTCTATTCCTTTTTTTTTTTTATCGTTACTCAACACAATAATTTTTTTTTCTTGAAGTAATGCCCATTTTCACTGAACAATGACTGTTTTCTGCTTCATTTGTGCTGTTATTATTTTCTAACAACCTGCCCTTTTCTTTCTAGAGTGAACATTGTATAACAATTAAAATTCTGATCCTATATGTATTAAATTTTACATTTTTTTCTTCATTTGTTGTCATTGTTTAACTTGTGTTCCGACACATTTTTTTTTTTTTTACATACCCAGTAAAAGATATATATATATTTTAATTGTGTATTATATGATATTTATGCTTAAGTATATTTTTTCAAATCACTTTGATACTAATCTTTTGGTACTTGTGTATTAACCATTAGGGATGCACCGAATATTCAGTATGTAGTATTTAGTCATACTGCTCAATATCTAAAGAAAATGCTTTTTAAAATATTTTTAAAACCCTAGATAACTTTTATTTTTAACTGTCAATAAATAAAAATATTCAGAAAAATTAAGAAATAGAATCATATTTAAATAACTTTTACATTATTTATTTGCTTATTTTTTTAAAGTAACAAGAAAATTAACTGTTATAGTGCAGAGGTCAATGCAGGTTTTTTTTTTTTTTTTTTTTTTTTTTTTTTTTTTTGCGGGGCCCATTTTGTGAAAAGTAAAGGTTATTTTTGTAAAATTTTATTATATTTTTGTGAAAAATAACATTTTGTAATGAAAGTCGAAATCCAGCTACTCAAATTCGATCCAAGCGTTTATTAACAAACTTTTTAAAATACTTTTGCTGAAGTTTTCCTCTCTGGTGAACTTGTTTGTTTGCAAATTACACATTTTAAAAGTCAAAGAATAATAAATAATAGGGGAGACTGGTACACACTGGACCTATGGGCATAGTGGACCAACCCCCTAATATTTTGTTTATTTAAAAAAAATTTTAAGCTTCTCTTCTATCCTAATAGACAACAGCACTGTACTGATTATTTATAACATTTTGAAAATATGTTTAGCTCAGATTGAACTATTTTATCCTAATTGGTTGTTTTGATCTTCTAAAAGTAAAATTTTTCAACATTATATTTTAATTTTTTTAGTAATTAAAGGTTGTAGATAAATCCTATAAAGCAGCTGTTTTTCAAAGCTAAGATGCTTGTTTTTATTTAACTTTAAAGTTAATATATTTAAAAGAAAGCTATAAACAATATTAATATGATTATTTATTGAATTTCAACATGGGGCACAGTGGTCCACAATCCACTCTGCTCATGTAATGCAGAATGTTCAAAATATTTAATAATTGCTTATTTTCTATAAAAAAATATTGTTTAAAAGTTATTTAACTGTAAAATAAAGTAAACAAAGAAAAATAACAATTTATTTAACATAGTAAGAAATATTTTGTTTTGTATTTACTGCCTGTGATAAATATAACTGTAGTCTAATTGGTGAGGATTCTATTCAAGTAAGATTCATGAGATGCAAATTGAATGGAAATCAGTTTATTTTTCCCAAAACTGTAGATGAATCTATTGTTGATGTCAATGATTTCATAATATTGCTCCCAGACCCGAAAGTATTTCAGGAAAATTCCAGGCTCAATCTTACTCATAAGTATTTTGGAATTTCATTTGCAAATTTTAATGTGCGCTGATTTTTTTGTACTTAAGTAATAACTTCAACTAAATTGCAATTGTTCCTGTATTAATCTGTTGTTATTTTCAAAATATAATAATAATATTTTTTTTTTTCAAAATGTTACTTGTAAATTTATATTACTATGTTATTTTGCGGATAAAGGGGAAATAAAAAAGAATTATATTAATGAAAAATAGATTTATATTGCATTTCAGATAATGCCTAACAGCGGTCCACTGTGCCCCGGTGGGTGGACCAGTGTGCCCCATTTCTGGGGCATACGGGTCCAATTTACGGGTGCATATAAAAATTTTTATTTTGAAAAATGTATTGAAAACTATGTTATGAGAAAATTATGATGAATGTATAAAGGTATAAGGAATATTCAAAAATATTTTCATGCAGGGATGCACCCGGTTTGTCCGTTAAAGAGAAAAAAAAATTTAACTGAAAAAGTAGTCCACTGTGTACCAGTCTGCCCTAAATAGTAAGTTTTCATGAAAGGGGGAAATTTTGTTAAAAGGAATTTTGTGAAGGGGCCCTAAATAGGCTCCAAATTTTGTCTGGATCGACCCTTGTAGTGTTTTCCCAAGGCGTTTTCAAGAGGGTGCAGCGCCCTGCCTGTTTTTTTTGTTTTTTTTTATAGTTGTAAATGCGCTCTGCCCATTTTTATATAGCTGGAAAAGTGCCCTGATTATTTTGGGTTTGCAAAAATTTACTGTCGCGAATTTCACCAAAAGGTTGCGGGAAAATATCGCACAAAAATTTCCCAATATTTGTACTCGTTGGGGGGAAATTATAAATTTTGTTAAGCTATTGCAGGTAAATATCAAAATTTGCCGATGAGTCGTGAAAACAATCATGAAATTTGACCACAATCGCATGTAAAAAAAAGAAAAGAAACATGCAAGTTTCACCTGTAAGGTGCGTGAAAAAAAATTGGGAAATTCGCTTATCTGTCACCAAGAAAAGGCAAAATTTGTCAATTAGTAGCAGAAAAAGATCACAAATTTCTTCAATCGATTGCAGGAAAGGAATCATGAAATTTGTCAGTTGGTTACAGTAAATAAACGTGAAATTCGTCAATATGTCACGTGTAAAAAAAAAAAGTAAAAGAAACATGTGAGTTTCACCTGTAAGGTGCAGAAAAAAAATGAGAAATTCGTTTATGGGTCGCCAAAAGAAAGCAAAATTTGTCAATTGGTAGCAGGAAAATATCACAAATTTCTTCAATGGATTGCAGGAAAACAATCGCGAAATTTGTCAGTTGGTTACAGTTACAGGAAATAAACGTGAAATTCATCAATAGTCACGTGTAAAAAAAAAACAAAAAAACATGGGAGTTTCACCTGTAAGGTGTGGGAAAAAATTTGAGAAATTCGCTTATCGGTCGCCAAAAAAAAGCAAAATTTGTCAATTGGTAGCAGGAAAATATCACAAATTTCTTCAATCAATCGCAGGAAAACATTTTCGAAATTCATCAGTTGGCTACAAGAAATAAACGTGAAATTCTTCAATATGTCGTGTGTGAAAAAGAAAAAAAAAAGAAACATGCCGGTTTCATTTGTAAGGTGCAGAAAAAATTTGAGAAATTCGTTTATCGGTCGCCAAAAAAAAAAAGCAAAATTTGTCAATTGGTAGGAGGAAAATAATCACGAAATTTGTCAGTTGGTTACAGGAAGTAAACGTGAAATTCGTCAATTTGTTGCCAGGAAAAAACTGCTCAATTCGCCAATAGGATGCTGGTAAATATCGCAAAATTAAGTTAAAATTTGCACGTATCAGTAATATTTTACTAAATATTAATTATTGATATACAGTAAAAGACTTTTTAAACATTGCATGTAATGTTTTACTGTTTCATGTAATATGTGTGATATTTAATATAAAATTTTACATATCAATGTAGCATTTGAGGTTTTTGACTCAAAAATTTAAATAAAAGAATAAATTTGTAATTTCGGCATACTTCAGGTCTCACAAATCTGAAAAATCGGAGTGAAAGGAAGAGACAAAAAAATCAAAACAGTACTGAAGGGACTCAGAAGGTATTAAAACTAAACTATTCAAGACAGCCATACTCAACAAGCGGGCATGTGGCCTGGCGACCTTTTATGTGCGATCAGAGACCTCAGAGAAAGAATCTACTAGAGAGTACATTCCTTTGTTATATTGTTGAAAAGCCAGTCCCAGGATCAGCTCGGATTTGGCGCTTTAGAAACTGTCTGTTTTGGCAGTGATCGCTTTCTTGGCAACTTCGATTTCATTCTCGCAATAAACGTAAATAAACCAAACTGTTGCTCCTTCTAGGATTTAATCTTAGAGGAAGGATAGAAATAAGTTATGAGAGTCCCACCCCTGATGAAAAACGGATTGTTTAATCTTCTGGATGGATTTTCTTTTTCTGTTTTTGCTGCTGTATTTTATTTTAATGTTATAAAATGGCTTTGTCCTTGTAATAAATGTTACTTAAATTATATTTTTGAAGTGAATACTTCTTTAGGCGTGTTGGGCATTTTTTGAGATGGGAAAAAACGGGGGGCATTTGCTATAGAAATCTATATATTTACATTACTATACAAGTATGTGTTGCGGCCCACCTAACGTCGCAAATATACGTTTGCGGCCCGCGGTAATAAAAGGATGAGTATGGCTGATTCAAGATGTTTAGCATGCATAATAATTTTTTTTTAAAGAAATTTCTTATTGATTAAAATTTAATAACTCAAACTGATTTAAAATTTGAGATTTCTTGAGTTTGACATCCTTGGATCTTTGCGAATAATTGTTCCAAAAAAAAAAAAAAAAAAGAAAAACCCATAATTAATCATTTTGAGAAAAGTTGGTGTGAAATATAAACAGTCACATTTTAACTATAATAGATGTTGCTGAATACTAATGAAACTTTCTTTGAATCTTTTTAGACTCCCAGTTGAAACACACCATCACAAACATTTGAAGACAGGAAGACTTGCATGAATATTTGGTTAGTATATTTTTTATTAAAAAATGCCTTGTTTTTTAGAATAATTAGTTTGTTGTGAGATTGCAAAATTTACACTAGATTGCATTATGAAATTCTAGATTAATTTTAAATATCAGATCTTATGTTTTTACTCAAATTTTTTGGAGCAGAGTGGGAAGAGAGATATAAATGGCAATTTATTTACTAATGTATAATTTATAAATCTTAGAAGTTTATACTTTGGAAAATAACAGTACAAGACCTAATTTTTTTTAACATAATATTTAATGTATAATGTAACACATCAAAAATATTTTTTTTCTCTTAAGGTCCAAATCCAAACGGCTCACTTTATGACTTATTTTTTTAATTCTTTTTTTGTTCAGAAACGCATGAAATTTACAGGTATTCTTATTCAGAAATTTTGTAATTGAAAGACGTTTTCCATTTTTCAAATTTCCAATGCTGCAGCACAAAAAAGGTTAGAAACATGTCATCACATGACACAAATCACTTATAACTCGATAAGTGATTTATTGATAAAAAAAAATGGAAAACTCATTTAGATTCCAAATCCCTTCCATGATCAGACCTGCCAATTTTATGCTTTTGTGTTTAAAAATGAGTCAGAAAGTTTCGTGTTGTTGAGCAGATCATTTGAGAACCAAGAGAAAAAAAAAAAAAAAAAAAAAAAGTTATATACATGAATTTCTGAGTTTTAAAAAATAAAGATAAAACTGACTTGTTTTTTTATGTATTTCTTAATCCGTAACTATGGTGTAGCAGGAGAAGCTGCTAAAGTTAAGATTATTAACTTTAAAGGATTTTGTAAATTTTTAAACATAGAAAACAAACATTTAAAGTTCATCATGTCGTATCTTCAAAACATGTATAAGCATGAGATTTCTATATTTTGCATGTATTTTTGTCTCTGTACTTTCGTATTAACTGCATGCCAGCATTTTGCTAAGCGTTTCACTCATTTATTTGTGAAATCATGTATGTATTAATTATGTATCATCGATGTATTCATATGTATGTGTGATGTAGTGGAAAGTTCTGTAATTTGGTTTGCAACCAATTGATGTATTTTAATAAGTGCGACTTGGCACCATTAAGGCTGTTCTCAAATCCAAACAGGCTACTTTATGACACATTTTTTAATTCATTTTTGCTTACAAATGCATGAAATTGGTAGGTGTTTTTATTCAGAAACTATGTAATCTAAACACGATTTCAATTTTTTAGTAAAGGCAGATCTTTTACAAAAGATTGTCAACGTCGGCATTTTCAACCAAATTACCAAGGTGGTTGGCAGTAAAGTGCAAAAAAGTGTCGCCACATGACCGGAAGCACTTATAACTTGATAAGCAGGGTTGCAAAAAAGCCGGCTAAAATTAATAAAAGCCAGGCCAGCGGCATTTATTGGTTTTAACCGGCTTTTTTTGGCCAAAATTGGCCTTTTTTGGTCAAAATTGGCTTTTATACGTTGAAGCAATTTATTTATAAACTGTAGATTTTTAAGTATTTTTTAACTAATTTAAAAGACATTTTATTGAGTTAGGATTTAATAAATAACTTAATTTCTCAATAATGAAGACATTAATATTGGAATAACACATAGCAGACTGGTGATTTGAGTCAGAATTGTAAATATGTTACCTAAATTTTAACAAGGCATACTTAGTGCTTAACTATTGCTATATTTTTAAAATAAAAGCTTTTTTTTTTATTATGATTAATTTAATTTACACTTTTTTTTCAGTTTTACTTCTTTAAATAATTAAATAGGACAACAGTTGTTTAATTACATATTTTATTACTCAACTAATTTTAAAGGCTATTAACCCACTAGTAGAAATAATGCAACATGACAGTGGGCATTGCAGATTTTTGAAGATTAATCTAATTGCTTAAAAAATACTGTACTTAAAAAAAAAAAAAAAAAAAAAAAAAAAAAAAAAAGCAAAATTTTACTTTGTCATTGGATTACTGTTATCTTCTTACTGTATTTTCTTTGTAATTGAAAATTTTGCTTATTTAATGGGTTACTATTATTTCTTGTGATAGTAGACATTGTTGCGTCATAGATATATTTTGTTTTGCTGTAGATTGATACACACACAAATTAGTTACTGGGGCTATTGATAGGCAAGTTTTAATATTTCTCATATCTTTAAAATCATACATACAACAATTTAATAAAATTACCATTTTCCACTGTTAAAAACAGTAATATGAATAACATTTGCTTTTCATTTCAACAAGTTTTATTTATTTATTTTTTTAACTGTTCTCTCTTTTTTTATACACTTACATCTACTAAAATCTCCTCAAATATTATATATTCATCCTAATTCCTCTTTCAACGTTGATCATTCCATAATTTAATCTCATCATATGGACTTATCTGGCATGAGTTTTATAATTGTTTAGTAAAAAAAAAACATATTGAAATATATTTTTATAAGACATTAGAATACTGATTACTAACTAAATATGGATGCTCTCAAGTATTATATATGCTAATTTCATTTATTAATAATATAAATTATTAAGTTTTAATCCACAACAATTTTAAAAGTAAAAAGCAGTATATGTAAGAATTTTTCATTTTTGATGGTGATGTTTTGTTATTGTTTAATTAAATATAATCTTTAAAATGAACTGATTTAGTAGTTATTTCGTTATTTAAAATAATAATTGTGTCCTTAAACTGCTGCACCATGATATTAAAAGAGAAAATGCATTGAAAAAATGTTATGTTGCATAGTTAAGTGCAATACATCAATTTCAACTGACGTTATATTCACCAGCCGAGAAGGATAATTAAGAAAAATAATGTAAATAAATGAATATCCAAGATTTTTTTTTTCTATTTTCATTTATATTGTAATTTTTTTGTGTTTAAATTTACTGATAGTTGACACTTAGGTGAGTGGGGCTTTTCCAGATTTTTTTGTTGTATTTATTTTGATATTCCAATGGCAACATTCTTCCATTTGTTTATTTGGCATTACTGTTTGGTGATAATTAATTTTTCTTGAAAAGTGGTCGACAGGATAATGGAAAAATCATTTGATTCCAAATCTTCCATAGTCAAGAGTCTGTGCTAGTCACATGGGCTAATGTTAATCCTATGGGAGTGTTAGTTTGAAATTTCTTGTTTGCATTTCAATATTTGTTTGTTATCTTGTTTGTATTTCAATATACAATGGTTCCGTTTTTATTTTTTAAGTGCGTAACCCTAAAAATTAAGAATAACAATAGCGAAGGACATAATGAATGATTGTTATTGAAATGAATCATCCCGGCATACACAAAAGCATTGCTGCTTACTTTCTTGCTATTTTTGATCAATTAAAACCAGAACTTTTGTAAAACAAAAAGAATTTTAAGAGCCTTGACAACTATGCTTTTGTGCATGCCTGAATGATTTATTCAAATATCAAAATCATTCATTATGCCCATCACTAGAAATCACATGCAAAAAATTAAGGAGGAGGGGGGGCTTACAATTGCTTCATTGAAGATTAATTCAGTTTTCATATAACAAAATGTCATTTTGTGTGATTCGTAAAATGATATGTAGTAAAACAGTGTTATTATTTTATTATAGGTGCTGCTCGAAGAAATCAGCTCTTACTATTGCAGTGATAATGGAGTAGAATAATAAGAATTTTGTCCTGTTCCAAAGATTTTTTTTTTCAAATAAAATAAAGTCACTTCTTTTTTTTTTCCTTTTTCTGTTATAGTTATATTCTGTACCACCTAGTACTGTCACCTAGTTACTAATATTGCTGATAAGGAAAAGAAAAGACTTACATTTTTATTAAAACTTTTATTGAGTAGTAGAGCTGACATGTTTCAAAAATGATATGATAATGAGAAAGCATGCAATAATTTTTAGTATTAATCTAAATCATGTTGCAATATTTAAAACTTAAATTTTTTCTTGTTTTTCTAAAAATGCAAAATTGGGGTAGCAGTCAATTTGTAAATTTCCCTTTGTATCTGAAGCTCACATAATTGATATAAGTTTTTGATGTAGGCAGACATTGACTAAAAAATAATTCTGAGTGGTTCTTTCATACAGTGAGTTAATTGGAGTAACATTTTTGTACTGATAAAAAAATTTTAAAATTAGTTCAATATGCAAAATAGATTTTAAAGCATTTGTCTAATAATTTTATCAAAATAAACAGAATAAGAAATTTATTAATTTGTGTTAACAACTTTGCGACGAGCGTCCCACACATAATTTTGAATCTGATTACTAGTATTTACAAATGGAATCCTTTGCCTAATTAAATTGAAGAAATTATATGATAAAATAAAGAAAAAAATATTCTAAAATATTGGTATGAAAAATTAAAGATTTTATGCATGATGTGTAATGTATGTGTGACATTTATCACAAAGATTTCTTTTTTTCCCAAGAAAAATTTATCTACCAAAAGTCTTTATCCTCTGCAAGAAAGATTTGTTAAATTTAAATAATATGGGAGAAATAACAAATCTATTAGCCTCTTGTTGCAAAATACTGGAGGATTTAGAAATTTCTCACAAGATAAAATTATCAAACTGATTTTAAATACCATATTTACTTGTGTATAATGTGTACCATGTTATTTTAACTTAAAAAAAAAAAAAAAAAAAAAATCTGTAGAAATCATGATTTACAATCTTTTCTCAAATCTAAATTACTTTTGTATGTGCTCATATATATTTTGCTCTCTTATTAAAATATCATAAAATAAAGTTTCTGCAATATGTATATATACTTTGTGAAAATGTGTATGGTTTGATGTATACAATTAGAAATATTCAGTGTATCATGTATGTGTATACTGGATTTTAGACCTGAAATTTTTGTAAAAATGTGTGCATTATGCAGGAGTAAATATGGTAGATTTTTTAATTTAGCTATGAGATTTTAGTGAATTACAGCAGACATATTTCATTCGAAATATTAAAAAAAAATTAGTCGATGCTTTGATAAAAATATTCCAATATAAATATGGCAACAGTCCCCAAAGCAGAATATGCTTAAGAGTGCGACATACATCGCAGAACAATAAACTTCTCTGCAGAACATTTCAAATTCTCATTTTCAACACAATTCACTATTCATTCATTTGAAAAAGCACTAAATTTGTCTGTCAATCACCAGAAAAACTTCATCAATCGTTCGTTGAAAAAGATTGTGAAATTCATTAATTGGTCGCAGGAAAAGCTCACACAATTTGTCAGTCGATCATGTGGAAAAATCGTGAAGTTCTTCAGCTGCTGCAGTTAAAAAAAAAAAAAAACATGAATTTTGTCAGTGGATCATCGGAAAAAAATCTGAAATTCACCGGTCAGTCACATAAAAACCCGGCAACTTTTACCAATCGGTCGCAAAAAAGTGACAAAATTTGCCATCCTGTAGAAAGAAGATATTGCAAAATTCACCTATCAGTCGCGGGTCAAAAAATGTGAAATATGTTTATCAACCGAATGATTTTTGATTGAAATTTCATGTTTTTTGCCAAGAAAAAGCGCAAAAATTTCTCAATCGGTTGTGGGTAAAAACCATGAAATTTGTCAGTAAATCGTCGGGTAAAATGGGAAATTCGTCGATCAGTAGCGAAAAAAAAACGCAATTTTCTCCAATTGGTCACAAGAAAAAACTGCAAAATTTTCCAATCGGCAGAAAGAAAATATTGCAAAATTTGGCTATCAGTTACAGCTGAAAAAAAAACCCACTAAATTAGTTGATCAGTTTTGGGAAATCCCTCGATTTTTTTCAATCAATTCCAAGATAAAGCGACAAAATTTTCCAATTGATAAAAAGAAAATAATGCAAAAATTCGCCTATCAGTCGCAGGTTAAAAAACTAAATTAATCGGTGGATTGTCAGAAAAAAAAAATCACAAAATTCGTCAATCAGTGTTGTAAAAACCCACAATTTTTTCCATTCTGTCACACGAAAATCCGCAACATTTATCGATCAATAAAGAAAATATCGCAAAAGTTAACAATCAGTTGTGGATTTTAAAAAAAAATCGAAACATTCGGATATTAGTCGCTTGAATAAAAAAAAAAAAAAAAAATAAATAAATAGATGCAATTTTTGCCCATTGGTCCTAAGAAAGAGCTGAACAAATTTGCCAGTCAGTGAAAAGAAAATATCAAAAATATTTAAAATTCGCCAATCAGTCGCGGATAAAAAAAATGCGAAATTCATCAGTGAAGTGTTGGAAAATATCTCGCAATTCTCGAATTAGTCGTGGGAAAAAAATTGCGGAGTTCGATGATTGGTTCTGAGAAAAAAAGTGAAATTCGCCAGTTACCAGAGAGAAAAATCTCAAAAATATTGCAAAAATCGTCTATTACGAGGGGGAAAAAAGCGAAATTCGTCATTCGATCGGAGTAAAATTGTGAAATTCGTCATTTCTTTGGTTTTTGTGTGTGTTAGCGTTTTACGAAATGTCTTTAGCATTTCTATACAAGATGAAATCGCACTCCTACATATACAAGAAAATCTCTGTGTTTTATTTTTTTATTCCCACAGAACATTTGTGATCAGATGAAGGTTCGTTGCAGAACATTGCAAAATATTCGTTTTTTTTTTTTGGGGGGGGGGGAATAATATACTGATATTATTGGAATGAAACATTTAGTATTTTTATCTACAGTTGTCTTTACCAAAATTATTAAGCACCCTCGTATTTTTATCATAACTTATTTCAAAGTGTTAGCAGGCCCATGCTGGATGACTTGAAAGGGCGGTGGACAGAGGGTTATGTTGGCACTTTCATATTAAATCATGTGCCATCATTAAGGGTGGTTCAGGCAGAGGGTGCAAGGGCACGTATTCCTAAGTGCCAGCAGGGGCCTGAATATTAGTCGTAGTGTCTAATGTTTAGTAATAGTATTCAAGTAATAGATATCGCATTTATATAAAAAAAATGTTTAATTAAGAAAGAAAATATAATAGTTTATAAAAATTCAATGGCGGTGTATTTTGTACATCAGTGGAGACTTACTGATAAAAATAATGAAAAAGTAGAACAAATTTTGAACTTCAACATTGAAGGATGTTTAGGAAGAGAGTAAATGAAGCGCAAGTGACACAATTATTTTAGAATTCACAACTGCTGTCTGTGTCTTTAATGGTTAAGTTATTACAATTAAAATGACAGCAAACTAACAACTCGACTTTTAATTAAACAATTTGCTTTAAAAAAATGAGTTTTTAAAAAAACTAAACTGCTTTGTTTTTCAGTAAGTTTCAGAATTGAAACTTTCATAGTATAGCAATTGTTATGCTATGCAAGTTAATTTGGTAATCATGACAATTAGAATAACTCTTACCGGAAAAGCCAAATTATATAAATCACTTATCTTCATCAATGAAAATATTTCCTAAAACTTGTATAATTTTTATTAACAGATATTAAAAGTTAAAATAATAAAAGTAACATATAAATTTAAAGTATATTTTAAAAATAAGATTTCTCTATTTTCATTGTTGAAGACAAATTCCATTATATTTTAACATTTTCTGCAAGAATTATTCTAATTTTCATATAGATATACTTAAGACATGCAAGGAAACAATGTCATTTCATTGGAAATACAGTCTTGGCTGAAAGTATTCAGCACCCCCATATTTTTAATATATTTGTAAAAGTAATAGTTATATACAAATATTTAACTGCATATAATTTAGGAATTTTCTTTTTAAGTTTATGGTTTGTAAAAAAAAAAAAAAAAAAAAAAAAAAAAAGACAGTTAACAAGCAACTCGTCATTTAATGAAGTCATTTTCTTTAAACACCTACTTTTTCAAAACTATAAATTACTTTGTTTTCTGGAAGTTTCATTGTTATGTCATAAGTTAACAGATCATCATGGAAATTGAAATATTTCTTGCCTGAAATGCCAAGATCTCTTCAGCAGCATAAATATTTCTTAAAATTTATTTTTGATATTAACACATGTTAAAAAATAAAATAATAAAAATTACATATAAATGTATTTTTTTTTTTTTTTTTTTTTTTTTTTTTTTTTTTTTTTTTAACATAAGCTTTCTTTATTTTCGTTTTTGAAGACTAAGTTCATTTTGTCTTTTCTTACAATAATTATTTTCTTGATTATTTATTAACTGGCTTAACAGAACAACAAAATTTAATTTAAAAAAAAGTTTTTTAAAGAAAATAGCTTCATTAAAAGATGAGTTATGCGTTTGCTATCTTTGAAAAAAAATAAAAAACTTATTTTTTAAAGAAAATTCTTAATTGTATACAATTTAATATTTGTATCCATCTATTATTTTTATCAAATATATTATAAATATGGGGGTTCTCAATACTTTTGCCCTAAGGCTGTATTTCTGATGAAATTTCTTGGATATCTTAAGTATATCTATAAGAAGTACTGAGTATCAATAAATAGACATGCATTAGACGTCTTATAAACGCATATCAGATGTCCCTGGATATCTACAATCCAAGTCTTAAGCACAGCTATAAGACATATTGCATGTCGAAAAGTGATCTATGCTTGGATGTCTTATAGACGTGGTCTCATAGACTACCTGGATATCTTGGACGTCTAATAGAACTCAGAGAGATTACACATAACATCTCCATAAGAGGTGAAAAGGGTGTATCATGGATATTTGTAGACTTCTTATAGATGTGTCGGTTTTCTTGGGTTTACAGCTTGTAGATGTCTTATAGATGGATGTGTGCTGTTTGGGTCTGATGTTTTCTACTGCAACAGTGCCTAAATATTTATTACCGGCAACAACGAATTACTTAATACACTGTAAAAAAGTATCCAAGAATGCTTTTGTCATATAGTGGGCATTTAGTTACCAAATGTTTAAAAAAGTTTATTGGATGTGGGTGTACGGATGTGGGCTTTACGGTCAATGTTACTTTCTGAGTTTTAAATTTGTATAAAGAAATTTAAACCAAAATATTTTATATTATTTAAAGTTCATTTTTCAACATTTTTAAGATTCGCATAGGTGATCTTATAGTATTCTTATTACATAATTCTTAAAACTTTTGGGTCTGAACTCTTCATCGATAAAAAAATTATTTTACGTTAATAATATTAAAAGTAGTCATCCGGAACAAAAGTTATTTCTTCAAATACGGAAATCTACCGAATATAGTTATTTTGCGTACAATTCGCATGATAATAGTCTAAAGAAAATTTTTTGAAGTCGTTCAGAAAATGTACAGTAGGATTAAACAGACATATTACAGCAGGTATTACAGAATAATTACAACAGGATTAAACAGACACTAGATGGAACTCGTCAAAATTTGACGGCAAACAACTTGATAGTACCATAAACATAAAATTTATAGTTGCTTTAACTTAACAAATTTCATAGTGGGGAGCATAATATGATTAAGCGTTTACAGACCGTTCCATCGATATATCACATGAGGGGTGTGTGCAAAATTTAGAAAAGTATCCCTTGGGGGTCAATGTGGGGGGATGGACATGGGAGATGCATAACATGATTAAGTGGACACAGACCTTTCCAATGATACATAACATGAGGCAAAATTTAGAAAGTACCCCTGGGGGGGCAAAGTAGGGAGATGGACATCGGAGATGTATAATATGATTAAGCGGTCACAGACCTTTCCAACAATATATGACATGAGGGGTGTCAACAAAATTTAGAAAAGCACCCCTTAGGGGGGGGGGGCAAAATGGGGAGATGGACATCGGAGTTGCATAATATGATTAAGTGGTCACAGACCTTTCCAATGATATATAACATGAGGGTTATGTGCAAAATTTAGAAAGTACCCTTTGGGGGGAGGCAAAGTGGGGAGATGGACATCGGATATGCATAATATGATTAAGCAGTCACGGACCTTTCCAGCAATATATGACATGAGGGGTGTCAACAAAATTTAGAAAGTATCCCTTGGGTGGGGGAAGTGGCGGGATGGACCCCGGAGATGCATAACATGATTAAGTGGTCACAGACTTTTTCCAATGATATATAACATGAGGGTTGTGTGCAAAATTTAGAAAGTACCCTTTGGGGGGGGGCAAAGTGGGGAGATGGACATCGGAGATGCTTAATATGATTAAGCAGTCACATATCTTTCCAACAATATATGACATGAGGGGTGTCAACAAAATTTAGAAAAGTGCCCCTATTAGGGGGGGGGGGAATGGTGGGATGGACCCCGGAGATGCATAACATGAATACGTGGTCAAAGACTTTTCCAGTGATATATCACATGAGGGGTGCGTGCAAAATTCAGAAAAGTGTCCTACTTGGGGGGGGAAGGGGGGATGGACCCCAGAGATGCATAACATGAAAAAGAGGTCACAGGCGCTTCAACTTGCAACTTTTTTCTCGAAGGCATTTGACAATATTAATTTTTTTTTTTACCCAAGACAATTTAACAATATTCTTAATTTTTTTGCGTAATTCGTCAAACGTTCATGGAAAAAATCATGAAATTCGCTAATCAATAGTTGATAAATTATAAAATTCAACAACCGATAGCAGTAAAATTGGTCAATCGATAACGGAAAAATCACGAAATTCATCAAATGGTCGCCCGTAAATAAAATTGTCCTGCACAGTTATGTGATGATCAAGAGGGTTTTGAAGTATAGGACAAAATTAGCACTTGCCAAACAGCGAGTAATGCTGAAATTTTGGCAATGGACTTTATTGCCAACACTGGTCAAACATAATAGTCACACTCACCAATTGCGATGATTGAATGGAAAAAGATTTTTTTCTCTGCAGTCGCTCGACAAATTTCGAAACCATTTGGCGAATTTCACGATTTTTTTCCCGAAATTGACGGATTGTGATTTTTTTTTCTCGAAGCCATTCGACGATATTCGAAAAGTTTTTCCCCCGAAATCAGTTGATGAATTTTGCGATTTTTCCACTGTCGATTAATGAATTTTGCGATTTTTCGCTATCAATTGAAGAATTTCGCAATTTATTGACTATCGATTAAAGAATTTCAGGATTTTTTCCATGAACGAACAAATTGCGCACTTTCTTTCCGCTAATGTTTGACACATTTCGCCCTTTACAATTCAGCCAATGAGTTGAACGTTGTTTCTTTCCAGAAATGTCAGGAATGAAACAATGATTCTTTAGGATGAATTCCCTTCGTTCGATGCCCCATGGAAGAATGTGTGCGATGCAGCAACGGGCGTCACAGACTTTTTAGGGAAACTACAGACTAAAAACATCTAACCAATCTTCGCGGGGAAAAAATCACAGATTTCGTCAAATGATTGAGGAAAAAACACTAATTTCATCAAAGGATCATGGGGAAACATGACTTTCGTTAAAAGACCACAGAAAAAACGTAAATTATGCAAAAGGATTGTGAAAGATAAGCAAATTTTGTCAAACAATCGCAAAAAAGGAGATTTCACCAAAAGATCACGCTTTTTTATTAAATTTCGTCTAAAAATTGAGGAATAATTGTGGAAAATGTATTTTATCAAACAATCGCTAGAAAATGCGAATTTCGTTAAGGATCGCGAGAAAAATGCGAAATTCTTCAAAGGATGGCTGTAAAAACATGAATTTCGTCAAAGAATTGCTGTAAAAACATGAATCTCGCCTAATAACAGAAAAATCATGGTTCATAATCATTATATCTAATAGTATATGTAAATACAGTTTGAGATATAAGACAAAATTAACACTCGCCAATCGGCGAGCAATACTGAAAATTGGTGATTGATGTTATTGCCACCACTGGCTAAACTTAATAGTCACACTCGCCAATTGCGATGATTGAATGTAAAATGAAACTTTTTTTCCCGCTGTCACTCAAAGAATTTTGAAACCATTTAGTGAAGTTTTTCCCGAAACCATTTTGTGAATTTCCCGATTTTTTCTTCAAAATCATTTGACGAAGAGACTTTTTTCTCGAAGGCATTTGACAATATTCAAAATTTTTTTACCCAGGACAATTTGACGATCTTATTTTTTTTTGTGCGATTCGACAAATGTTCATGGAAAAAATCATGAAATTTGTTAATCAATAGTCGATAAATTGCGAAATTCAACAATCGTTAGCGGTAAAATCGTAAAATTCATCAATCGATAACGGAAAAATCATGAAATTTATCAAATGGTTTCCAACAATATTCTATCCAATATGCATGCGTAAAAAACATCTTCCGGTAGGACCGGCCAATCAGGTGAGGGTCTATTACTGTCTCTAGAAACGTGTTTGGGATCATCTCCTGTTGTTTTGTTCTTGCACGTTGCGTTACACCTGACAGGTATTTATATAGAACTCACTGTGGAGTGTTTAGAAGGTAGTTATTTTATTTATTTATTTTATTTATTGTAATTTGTATGAATACTTAGTTGTCCATTTCGGATTTACTGATTAAAAATGAATTTAGGCTCATTTAACATTCGCGAAATCAATCCCGATGGAAATTGTCTTTTTAGATCTCTTATCATTTTGTTTATATAGTACAGAAAATAATTATTCAAACGTACGTAAAATATCGTAGAACACGTAATACAAAATTGGACCACTTATAGATCGGGAATGAATCTTATGGTGTTCCGATTGCTAATGAAAACGATTATGTAAATATATGGTTCTTCACACTTCAATAGAAGCATTGCTTAACTTAATATAATTCTACAAATATGATGCAGTTTTAAAATATCGAGTAATGATTAATACTGTCAAGGAATATACTCATATACGTAATTAAGTTTTGGTACTTCTCTATCTCGTCGACCACTTTTCATAACAAAAAACTATCGCCAGGTTTTTTTTACATAACATTTTTTATATACAAAAGAAAAATCGAAATAACCTCAATATAATATCAAAATAAATAAATAAAATATAAGAATTTAAGGATACAATTGTTATTTTAATTAATGAAATCTAAACTAATAAAAGAAAGTTTCGCTCTGTGTGTCTGTGTGTCTGTGTGTCTGTGTGTGTGTCTGTTGGCGATGGCTAGGAAAATCTGGCCCACCTAGAAGGCTGGAAATTTAGATTTAGGTAGTCCAAACCCTCTCCTGGTGCAACATTACTTCAGAATTTTAATATTTTAATTACTTTCTGTAATATTAATTAAAATGCACAAAGAACTCTCATTAAAAATACGCTTTTATTCTCTTGGGTTGATTGGTTCACTGGTTGGTTGCATCGATTCTTCACAGAAGTAATTAAATAAACCAGAGTAGCGATGCACAAATAAGGATTTCTAACTAAATAGTGTCAACATGGATTGAAGTTATTAGCGTAGAATAGCCATGCGAATATCACTCCACCTGTACATGACAAATTACACATACGTCCCACTGATTGAAATATTTTGCAGGCATATTTTTCTTCATGACAATTAGTCGGGTTTAAGTTTTTTTTACATGACATTTATTATTATGATGGAGATTGTTAATACAGAAAACGTTATTTAACAGATTTTTTTTTATATTTGCGGGAATTAAGAGGGACAAGGGTCTAATTACATTTAAGCTTCAAGGTGTATTTCTAGAAAGCAGTTATCAGAATTTCCGAATAGTAGTGTAAAAGTAGTAAGCCAAATTTCAAATTAAGTTCCTAGCTTAACCAAATGAATCAATCATTAAAGATGTATTGTGATCCTCCTAATTAGTTATTTGCTGAAGGCCACTTGAACACCCCCCCCCCCGCACCCCTCCCGGACCGTCCTTCAAGGTTTTTTCTCTAACTCTGCTCCGTTTCCATATCTCAGCAACTATCTTTCCGATTTCAACGCAAGTGATTTCAAACATTATAATTAATTTAATAGTCACCATTTATAACATTAAACTAAATTTATGAGTAGCGGTTACCACTATTTACGAATAACAGTTTAAGCCAAATTTGTAATTAAATTCAAAGCTTAAGGAAACGAACGAATTTTGAAAGATGCATAGTGGTCCTCCTAATTAGTTATTTGCTGAAGGCCACTTGAACACCCCCTCCCACCCCTCCCGGCCCGTCATTCAAGGTTTTTTCTCTAACTATGCTCCGTTTCCATATCTCAGCAACTATCTTTCCGATTTCAACACAAGTGATTCCAAACATTATAATTAACTTAATTGTCACTCTTTATAACATTAAACTAAAATTATGAGTAGCGGTTACCACTATTTACGAATAATAGTTTAAGCCAAATTTGCAATTAAGCTCAAAGCTTAAGCAAACGATCGATTTTTGAAAGATGCGTAGTGGTCCTCTAAATTAGTCATTTGCTGAAGGACACTTGAACAACCCCTCCCCCCCCCCCCGGCACTCCTTTCAAGGTTTTTTTCTCTAACTATGCTCCGTTTTCAGATCTCAGCAACTATCTTTCCGATTTCAACACAAGTGATTCCAAACATTATAATTAACTTAAATGTCACTCTTTATAACATTAAACTAAATTTATGAGTAGCGGTTACCACTATTTCCGAATAATTGGGTAAGCCAAATTTGTAATTAAGTTCCTAGCTTAAGCAAACGAACGAATTTTGAAAGATGCATAGTGACCTCTTAATTAGTCATTTGCTGAAGGGTACTTGAACAACCCTCCCCCCCGGCCCCTCATTCAAGGTTTTTCTCTAACTATGCCCCGTTTCTATATATCAGCAACTATCTTTCCGATTTCAACGCAAGTGATTCCAAACATTATATTTAACTTAATAGTCACCCTTTATAACATTAAATTAAATTTATGAGTAGCGGTTACCACTATTTACAAATAAGAGTTTAAGCCAACTTTGTAATTAAATTCTTAGCTTAACAAAACGAACGAATATTTATGCATGCATAGTGGGCCTCCTAATTAGTCATTTTCTGAAAGACACTCGAACATCTCCTCCCTTCGGCACCTCTCTCAAGGTTATTTTCTCTAACTGTGCCTTATTGCAATAACTGGGCTAATAATGTTCCAATCTTCTCGAAACTAGCTCAATTTTGTAGTGCGCCTACTATACAGTAACGTAGGCAGCGGGGACCTGTCTCAGAAGTTCGTTCGGAAAGAGGTTTGTTTAGAACAGAATGCTCCCCTGGCTGTGGTAGGGGGAAATAAAAGATTTTCTAGAGCGTACGAGCATGCCTGGTATACGATTCCGAAGCCATCGTAGACCGTGGCCAGAGTTCCGTTTTTTAAGAGATTTAAGTTTATTACAAGGGCTCGGGCAACGCCGGGTGGCTCAGCTAGTAACTAATAAATCAAATAAACATAATGAAAAATACACGCAAATGTTGAATTAAAAACCACTCGATTACATAACAAACACGTATAATGCTTCTGACATCAAGTAAATGGGACTGCATTTTTGACATTTAATCATACAGTTTGGCGATAGTATTATGTTATGAAAAGTGGTCGATGGGATAATGAGAAGTACCTAAGTTTTTTTATACCAAGTTTGAAAATTTATCTTTTTTGACATTTAAAAAAAATAAAAGAAAAACATTACAAATTTGCCCATTTTCTCAGCGGTCAAAGGATTAAGTAAATATTAATGATAGCGGAACTGGTTCTAGCTATAAAGTATATTATTTTGCCCAAAACCCCCCAACAAAAAAATAATTACAAAGAATAAGTAATCGTCTTTAAAATAAATATACAAAAAACAATGTGATTAATGGCCAGGTTTTTTTTACATAACATTTTTTATATACAAAAGAAAACTCGAAATAACCTCATCAAATAAACATAATGAAAAATACACGCAAATGTTGAATTAAAAACCACTTGATGACATAACAAACACGTATAATGCTTCCGACATCAAGTAAATGGGACTGCATTTTTGGCATTTAATCATACAGTCTGGCGATAGTATTTTGTTATGAAAAGTGGTCGATGGGATAATATAGAAGTACCTAAGTTTTTTATACCAAGTTTGAAAATTTATCTTTTTTTGACATTTAAAAAATATATACTTCTTTGTATACATATATTGTTTGTATACATACAAACAAATATAATGTAAACATTATTCAAATATTAAGAGTTTGCAAATCAAAACATTCTAAAGATTTGTATACATACAAACAATATAATGCATACATACTCTTTACAAATAAAATAGCACACTTATGTAATGACAAAAATTTTAAATCGAATAGAGATAATATATTTCTGTTAAAAAATAATGTTAAAGTTCAGAAACTCTTTTAACTTATATATATATTATACATTCACATTAAGCTAGTCACATTCCTGTATATTAAATATTTAGTTGCTAAATAAAGAAATAATATTTTATAATTTATATTTAGACACTCAGATTCTGCTTTTTTCGAACACATAATAATAAAAACATTACTACCGTGCGTACTGTCTTTTGACATTATATTTACATAATCGTTTTCATTAGCAATCGGAACACCATAAGATTCATTCCCGATCTATATGTGGTCCAATTTTGTATTACGTGTTCTACGATATTTTACGTACGTTTGAATAATTATTTTCTGTACTATATAAACAAAATGATAAGAGATCTAAAAAGACAATTTCCATCGGGATTGATTTCGCGAATGTTAAATGAGCCTAAATTCATTTTTAATCTGTAAATCCGAAATGGACAAATAAGTATTCATACAAATTACAATAAATAAAATAAATAAATAAAATAAATACCTTCTAAACACTCCACAGTGACTTCTATATAAATACCTTCCTAGGTTTAACGCAACGTGCAAGAAAAAACAGAAGATGATCCCAAACACGTTTGTAGAAACAGTCACAGACCCTCACTTCATTGGCCGGTCCTGCCGGAAGATTTTTTTGACGCATGCGTACTGGGTCGAATTTTGATGGAAAATTTGGTTTGACAGAATAAGCAAACTGCTTTAAATATATGGATATTGCAGCAGGTATAACAGCATAATTACAGCAGGATTAAACAGACATAACTTTCAAGTATATTTTATGGTTTATAACTAACTATTCTTTCGGTGAAATAGCCTCTATTTTAAATTTAAAGAGTGAAATATATGATTGAAATGAAAGAATTTCAAACGGTGTAAAGATAATCAATCATACTTTTATTATTAATACTGTTACTAAGTGCTGAAACATAAACAAAATCATTATAATGAATATAAGCTAAATGCTCCTATATTGGGCCATGTACAAGTAGTGAGCAATAAATTTTAAAAGTTTAAAAACAAACTCACAACGTATTTCTGAAAAACGACTGAAATAAATCTAATTCAATAAAATCCTTAAGTTTAACTGTCCATAAAACTGTTTAGAATAAGTGTTTTATTCTGTAAGGGGAGGTCTTTGTGCTATAGAGCGTCTTGAAAAACAAATATTTTAGAAAATTCTTGTCTGTTTATTAAGGAGGAAAGTTTTCATTTAAGATATTTTTTCTTTAATGATATGTTTACATTGCATTAAAATGCCATTTTTATATTTTCTACATTCTAAATAATATGTTGAATAATCCTAAAACATAGCAAATTAGTATTTTATTATTTTTCGGGGATGGTCCACTTCTGAATACCTATTTTTGAAATTGTAACAATAGTGTACAAGGAGGCCCATTACTTTTTATTTCAATTAAATACTTTTTGAAATTCTAAGCCTTTGTATAAATTTTATTTAGATTTTTACTCATTAGAACCGATATTGAGCCAGTCGCTCAATACTGGAACACAAGTGGCCCGTTTCTAAAATATCGAAAGTGTAACTTCACCTAGCTATGAGACATGCGATTGTTAAAAGAAGTTAACAACTGAAATAACTTATACTTAAAGGCTGGTTGTTTGGTAAATTGGTTGAATGTTTTAGTTTTAACTTAAATGGCTATACTTATCAAATCGTATTAGTTTTTCGTTGAAATAAAACATTTTCTTTCACTAAAATGTAGAATTAGTTTTTTCGTGTTCTACTCATACGGAAAAAATGTCAGAAAATAAATAGTTAATGATTTTTTTCAATGTGCAGAAAAACATTTTTTGAATCAAATTCAATAATAAGAGTTTTCTTTTATTGGCGTTCTTTTATTTATATTACAGGTGTAGAAAGTGATTCACGTGAACACAATCCTAAAAATACCATATTTTATAAGAATTTTTATATTAGTTAACAAAAAAAAAAAAAAAAAAAAAAAAAAAACTTTTCAACAATTATGAAGGACTGAAGCAGAAAATTACTATATTTTTTGCAATAAATTTTATTAATACCAGTCGCAAAAAAAAGAGGCGTAGTGGAGTAGAAAGTTTGTAAGAACAGGAATTTAAGTGATTGTTCATTTATTTATCGACGCTTCAAGGAAACAAAAAGAGCAGATAAAATTTTAAAAATATTACTTATTTCTTTTTTGTAAATTAATAAATCAGACAATTTTTTAAAAAAGTTAAAGATTTTTAAATTTTGCCTCTTCTGGGTAAAAAAGAGAAGTAAAAACAATCGAGGGGAGAGTGAAGAATTTAGACGATGAATGGTTAATCATAGTTACAGCAAAGTAATAAAACGGGCAGAAAATTAGAGAAAAAATATATAGTTTTAAAGATTTTAAACTTTGAGCTAAGAAAGCACAGGAAGGATAGTAAATTTCGGGAGGAGGAGTGAGAGGAAATTTCTGCGGTTGATTATTTGTTGCTTTAAAAAGAAACAAATAAAAAAAATTCACCGGTGCAGAGCCTCTCCGAACAAATGTACTTTTTATTCAATTTAAAAAAAATAATAAGAGGTTTATGAACATATTTACATGAAATGATGCGTAATGCAACATGTCTTTAAATTTAGATATTCTGAAACATCGGGAAATGCTATATGCTTATAAATGTACAGACTTTTAATTTTTAACGCTGACATAAAGCGAATTATTAAACCGTTAGATTTAGAGTTATACTTGCACTTGTAAAAAATATTTTTAATGTCGTTCTCTACCATCTTTAAAGCTATTTTAAGGCAAAATATTTCTTTTTACGATATACTAAATTTGATTTTTAAAACGATCCTTGGGTCATACAAATTACCTTTAGGAATCTTTAGCCATACATAATTTTAAATAATACCCAATGCAAAATCATGCACCGTTATTATTACGCATGCCCGACCGAGTTAATTTATTTTCTAATGATTTAGGGAGTAATTTTCTCAATAATATTGTAACAGAAGATTTATCTACTGATTATTCAAAAACAAAATATTTACTTTTATAATGCTTATTTAAAAAATGCTTATTTGAGGTAGGATGTGAAACTCTAAGTAAATATCTAAAAAAATCTTTATGTATATAACTTTAAAAATTAATTAAAAAAATAAATAAATATAGCTTACTTTGGAAATCAAGAACGGGAGATGCATAAAATTCACTACCCATTTCTAATTTAGTGAGATTTTTTTCAAAATTAAGGGGAAACAACAAGGTGCACATTAACGGCTAACAAGTGGAACTAAAAAGGGGATGCTTCCTGCCTTTGAATATTCTTTACGTGAGAGATGCTATTATATTTCGGAAATTAATGCACAAAATGTTAATTTAACGTATCATGCGAGAAAGGGTTGTAGTTTATAGAATTTTTTTTTAAACTTTTTTTTTTTTCAATATAAGGTTTAATTTACATATAAAGGATTTTTCAGGGTAAACATTACATTATTGGAGGAATAATATATTAATCACATCCACAAATAAGTTAAGATGCTAATAGAGGAAATTGGGAGTAACATGTAACGGAAGTATACAAGTACACATCCACCCATTTCTTTTTTATCACAGGTCACCAATCTTTATCAAACATATATTTTTAATGCGTCTTTTTAAAAACCTCTAGAACACTAAAAATATATATCTTCTGTTCTCATTTTATTAAAATAAATAAACCTGCGTTTAATAAAATAAGTATACCTCCGTTTAATGAAATACATCTTCAATCTTCATCAAATATATTTTTTTTAATGTAAAACCTCAAAAACATTTTTAGAAAATATTTTCTGTCAAAAATAAACTGCTATGTACCGAAAAGTTAAATTTTCTTCTATAGTGATCCAATTATGAGAAACTATTAAGAAGTTCGAGTTCAATACTGTTATTGTCATTTCTGATCAGGAATATTTCACAGTAGAAAACCGAATTTTGCAGGAAATTGTTTTTCTGTGTTCAGGTGCTCATTATTTCAGAGCTTTATTATTAGCTTATATTATTATTTTTTCATTATATCTGAATTTTCTTGTAGCGTACTTAGTAATACTATTAGGTAGCTTTCAATACAAAAAAGTATAAAGCTACCTATTGCAGCCGTTCGGAGGAAAGCAATTCCGGAAAATTTCGATATATTTTCACCGATCATGACCCCCAGACCCCAAAACCACCCTCCGTTCAAATGCTGATTTATATATATATATATATATATATATATATGATCTATGTCATACGATAACGGTCGTATTTATAAATTAATTTCGATGAAACTAATTGTGTGTATTAAGCTCACTAATGCCTCGATCGAGTTCGTTGGCCAGTTTGGTCCGCCATCTTGTTTCAAGATGGTGGCCACTGAAAAATTTAAAACTAAAATAAATATAGAAAAAAGTTAAAAATTCAAATTTATTCTTTAAGTGAGTATTAGGCCTTGATACAGGGATTCCGGAGCATTTTTTATTTTGCCTCTATCTTAAAAAATGGCTGAGATAGAGCAGTTTGAAATTCTAGGGTGGCTGACATTTTGAAACAAGACAACACTTTACAAAAACCCAACGATTAAATTATGAGTTTTAGTGAGCGCGATTTCTCGCAAATTATTTTCTTTCATTGTTGTAAACATTTTCCCAATCATACGCATAAAACTATATACTATTGATATCCATTAGCGCCAAATTCTCGCCAAACTTGGCGACATTTGGCGAAATATCACCAAATTTGGCGACCAAAAAAAGTCTTTATAAATGAAGCCAACTTGGCTATAGCTCAATAATTTGGCGAATTTCCGATTCAAATTCAGTATTAACGAATCTTTTGTAAACGGTTTCTTTGCATTTCAGCTTGCTGTTTTCGAGTAACATTAGCTAAAATTTTAAAACGAAGATATAGGAAAGCAACCTTTTCCTCCCGGTACAGGCCGGAAGGACTTTTTTTCCACTGAATTGATCTCAAAAGCTCATTTTGGTCATTCGTTTTAGCATTTGATGTCTCTAAAAATAAAAAGTTATTTCAAAAACATTATGAATATATTTTACACAACAGGTTCATGCATCTTGTAACTCTACACTGTAAAAAATAACCAATGTTTCTTATTTTATGAAAATGTACTATAACCACGAACGAAAATATAATATAATCTTCTGCGTTATCCGAAATTCCGGATAGCGTGTTTCATTGTCTTTTGAATTCCCAGAAACCGATACATATCCAACATTTAAAGAATTATTTATAAAAACAAAGTATTTTTCGCTGCTGTATTTTTCAGAAACGTTTCCGAAGGTTTTTTATAGTGCATTAATTAGTGTCATCAGCCTGAAATACCTATGTTTCGAATGTCATCAATTCTCAAGTAAACGTTTTCAGCCGCATAAGTTAACTTATACATGAAAGAGTAAAGAAATAATATTAATTTTAATGTTATTGTTAACGCTGTTAATTTTACATGTTTGTATGTTATACATATTTTTTGAGCATGAAAATGTTTACTTGAGAACTGATAGCATTCAAAAAACAGGTATTCCAGGCTGATGACACTAATTAATACACTATAAAAAACCCTTCGGAAACGTTTCTGAAAAATACGGGCAGCGAAAAATACTTTGTTTTTATAAATAATTCTTTAAATTTTGGAAATGTATTGGATTCCGGGGATTCAAAAGACAATGGAAGACGCTATTCAGAATTTCGTATAACTCAGAAGATTATATTATATTTTCGTTAGTGGTTATAGTATATTTTCATAAAATAAGAAACATTGGTCATTTTTTACAGTGTAGTTCTTAGGTTTTAGATAAAGTTTCCGTATAAATATACGCTCTTTGTAGTTGGTGCATCCTTGCATTGAATTCTAAGAGGTCTTAGTTATAACCTCTTTTTCTCTGTTTTCAGTCTGAAATATTTATTTTTTTTTGTAAAATTATTAATTTGTTCAAAAAATATAAACTTGATTTTAAGTACAAAACAAAATATTCAGTTTCCAATTATGTCAACGATGAATATGCAGAGTAAAAACGCACAGTATTTTAATAGAAGGAGATGTACAGTTTTCATGAAAATTACCGTATATATTCGGATAGTCCTCTGTGTAACATGTTCACATGATGTTTATTACATTAAAACAATGACCATTTTTTAAAGTGTTTCACTTTTTTAACATATTTAATTTGGATAGTCCTATACATTTTGTCATTTTTTCACGATATTTAAGTATTATGAAATTAGTTTTATTTTTCAAGTACTGATCGGTTTTAAAAAGAGCATTTCATCTTTGTTTTCGGTATCAACCTTTTAAAACTAAACTTGTTCTACCTTGAAAAATAAGGATTAAAAATTACGTAAAAGATTAAATAACGAGTTTTGAAAAACAAATGTTCTAGTTGTATGTCTAAACAAATGTCTAGTTGTATAAAATATGTTCATACATATTTAGACGTTAAGGTACACTCTTTAGCATTTAGTTTTTGAGTAAAAGATTGCTGTTTTTGGATGATAGATTTTAATCTTATTAGGATAAGTTCACGTCTTCTTTTCCTCTCTGTCTATAACTTTGTAATTTTTATAATTTTTATAAAACTATTCAGATTAACAATTTTTTTAAAGATTTTCGATAGGATACAGCATTTTCAATTAAAAAATATTTATTGTATGACATAGAAACACCTTTATATAAATGTTAATTACAAATCAAATGCAATGTTTACATTTCTCAAAGAAAAGCTTCATTTTTAAGACGTTTAAATAAATAAATAAATAAAAATTGATAAAAAAAAATATTAACAAACAAACAAAAAATTACGAATGAAATAAAAATATTGAATTTGCAAAGAAACATGGAAAATTATCCGTTCGATTCATGATGTCGTTATAACTTCGGAATTAAATTTCAGAAGAAACACACAAATGCAAACTTTGTCCTAGAATTCGGAGAAAGTTTTAATAAGGAGGTATAATCTGTATGTCGCTGTAAGAATCAAGAAGAAATGTGAGATATACTGAAATTACTTCGTCTGAATATTTCGACTTCACGTCAAAAAGTAGATTTTCAATGTTATTTTTCGAAAGATTCTTTTGATAGAAATTCGGTTTAATAAGTAAAAAGTTATACCATGTATTTGAAATATCATTATCTTGCAAAGTGTTTTAAAATCAGCTTATTTAAATCATTTAAATCACATTCATATTATTTTTGAAAAACAAACCCCTCAATATTTATTCTTATATCACGAAAGTATATTTAATAATATTAATAATTATTATAGCAGTTTTTGAGAATAGGTCATAGGTTATTTGCATAATGTAAAACACATACTTTTAGTAGCTGAAGAATTATAGCTATACATTGACAAAAAGTTAATGCATCATTGATTCACTGTTGAAAATCTTAGAAGCCATCATATCCATCAGTATGTTTTGTTTTCTTTTTATGAAGCCCAATTCAACTCCTTAATTTATCATTTTCATAATGATGATAAAGTATTAACATAAATCTTATATTTATTTACATTTCTGAGATTTTTCAAATCAATTAATTTATTTTTCATAATAAAATTCAAAATGCAAAATAATTTAATGATTTCTGATATCTACTCTGTGTTTCTGATCATTATCTTCAACACAGTTCAGGATAAATTTTTCCATGATAAAATCGTGGTGACAAAGTTCATATGGAAAAGAAAAAATAAATAAATCGTGATTAAAAGAATAAATGTAAACATAATTTTAAAAAACCCTCTTTTATAAACATTCAATATTTATCTTAAAATCACGCCAAATTTCATGACTGCAATTCATGTAGTTGACAAAAAATTCCGTTGCAATATATTAATTTAGCGTGGACATGGTTTATTGAAAATTGATCACTTTGATTTACATGTGCTTAAAAGCGTAACCAAGTCAATGCATTTAAAAGGTTATAATTTTTCTCTGTTTCTTTTCCAAGATATGGCAACAGGAAATAAGAGAAGCATTTTTTAGATCATCTATTCAGGATTTCTAAACATCTTTCTCAACATATAATCCTAATTTAATTAATTTCAAACTATTAAATCATAAAATAACATTTTTAAAAATCATTAAACTCTTTAATATTTATTTTTATTTATTTATTTCCATTTTAATGTTTAAAATATTTTGTTATACTTTCACAGCCAGGAGACATGTTTTGGTGAGAGTGGATTGGCGCATAATTAACTCCATTGATTTTGTAAATTGGAAACAGTTTTAACAATAAATATTATTTGTCGATTTATCACCTGTGGCAAGGAACGGAAAATACCTTAAAATTAATTTATTAATTTGTAAATCAGCTTTGAATTTTTATTTTACATCTAATATTTTGTAATCATATTTTCAGCAGAAAAATATTTTGTACTGCTAAGAAAATGAATTGTCCCAATCTCTTTAGTCTACTCAAATCATGAGTAAGTCTATATAAAAGACTTATGAAAGATTGCCCTTCCCCTTTTAAAAAACAATTTAATCTATATACAGGGTGTCCCAAAAAATTTAAACTCGCTTTATTTTTTTACCTGTTGGAGATATGTAGGCAATGAGTATTGCAAAAGTGTTCAAAATAAGGTGGAAATTAAAGCTATATTGATGAACTAATCCTGCGATCATTTTCAAAACATTACACTTTTGAAATTTTTATACGTCCTTGAATCCTATAATTTATATTTAGATATATTTTCTCCATTCTATGACAGGTAAAACAGTAAAATTTAGATACTTCTACAACCTAAACTCACTGAGTCATGATACTTGGAATTTTATAAATTTCGGAGCTTTCCAGCACTAAAATCGATACATTATTATTATAAAATTTCTAAATATAATTTCAGGAATATAAAATCATATAAATATTTAAAAAGTGTAACTTTTTTAAATTAATGACAGGTTTATTTCATCAACATAATCTTTACTCCTACCGTATTTTATACAATTTTTCAATTTGCACTGCCTACGTATTTCCAACAAGTGGAAAATTAAAGCGCGTGTCAACCTTTTTAGAACACCCTGTATATTATATACGATCGAAATTTTTTAGCGCATGGCATGCAGTTAAAAAAATATATTTTTATGAATATTTCTTTTATTTGTTAAGTAACACGCCAATTGCGTCTATGTAATCCAATACAGAAAATACTTCTATTAGGAAAATACGCTACCGAAGAAGCGCAAAATGAATGGACCAAAATTGGCTAATTATTGGCCCACGTTTGGTCATAGTAAGAAATGTCCATCTTTCCGTATACCATCTACGAGCTATTTGACTACAACGGCCAAACAGTGGTCCAACCGTTAGCAGCTCAGAATCCTGCTCAGTTACTTTCTAAATAGAGGGACCTGTATACCCTACTATTTCCCAACCATTTTTGAACAATATCCTATGGTTTGCGCAAACTGACAACGTTGGACCTACAGTGTGATTGGGTAATCTCTTAATATTTAAATGGAAATATCTGAATGTTTCTTATTAATTAATTGATGCCCAGTTAGTGTTGAAATGTTAATGGATTTATGTATTTGATGTTTGCGAATACTTATGTTTAACTTATTAGCGATTCTATATGTTTAAAATATCTTGAAACTTTTTAATATCAACAATATTAATATCTACAGTTTATTATTTATATATAGCATAAAATATTAGTGGTATGCATTCAAGTACTAAAGAATTTGAATGATGATAATTTTATGTTCTTTTATTTCTGTTCAAATGAATTTAAAACCATTTAAACAAATAACATTGTTTCACGTCTAATTTTGTCAAATCATTAGAATTATGATTCCCGAAAGAAAAAAAAAGATTAACTTGCTTAACTTGTGGACTAAATAAATAAATTAAAGTACAAATTTATGATATCTGTATGACTGAACTTTTTACAAAATAAAATATGCCACACTTTACATCTATCAGTATTAATGCTAGACTTGGTTATTCAAGCAAAAATCTCTCTCATAAAATTCACTAAAACTATCGAAATTATTAGATAATTTATTCATATTGAAATGGAAAATGATTTGTAAGAAAAGGAAAATAAAATTAGTTACTTTATTAAATTAGGTTTATTTAATATCATGTTATTTTTGCATAAATTAATTTAATTATTCCAACCGATTGCAATTTTGACTTCATTTAACAAAGATATTATGATAATATTTTAGTAGCTACGTTTGTGTAATTAATTATGTGTAAAAAGTTATTTTTTTAATAAAATAACTTGGTAAACTTTAATGTTTTTTTAAGTTGCAATTCTGCAAACAGTACCTCATCATTTGGTGACAAATTTTTTAAAAGTGATATTTTAAAAACAGAAAAAAATATTTTGTTAAATTTAATATTATAACATGAAATATGAAGAAAAAATTAATTATAAAACGAAACAAAACAGGGTCAAATCAGGTTGTTCATCAGGGTTAATATCAGGTTGAAGGAGACCGATTATTGTTGCTTTCTTCAAGCTTACTCTTATTAATCTTTCAGCGAGCGCGTTATATTTTTTTCCATCAGTAAGAGCTTGTCGTGTTTTTTTAAGTAGTTGTACTACAACAGATGCAAGGTGATAAGACACATCTTATAAAGATAATTAAACATATCAGTGATAAAATTTTAATTTTAATTTCTGCGCCAAATACAAGAATATAATGAAATAAATATCACATTTGTAGTAAAATTTACGTCGACACAAACACACACACATAATATGTATGTATTAAAACATTGCCTATGTAGATAAAAACCTATGCATGCCAAAAACGTATACTAAGCATAAACATGCATGCAAAAGATAATAAAATATAAAAATCTCATTTTAAAGAAAAATGGAAATTGAATTTCGAATTTTTCTAACTCTATTTAATTCTCAATTTGCACACTGTTACTTTTTCAACCCAATAAAATTTTATGTTCAGAGATTAATTTCCACCCTGATTTCAAACAAACAGTGTAAGATAAGTGTAAATAGGAACTGTTTGTGGTTTGGATGCAGCCAGGATTTCCCCAGGCCTATGTTTGCGGTCAAACACGGACATCTCGAAAACTGTTAAAAATTTGCAGCAAACTGTCCAGTCATTTGACCGTTTTTACGATAAATGGTTAAATTACGGTTATGTACCCGCTTTCTATAAAAACGGTCAAATGACTGGACAGTTTGTTGCAAATTTGCAACAGTGTATGAACTCTTAATTCAGTTAGAAATTAGTCACTGCACAGTTTCCCTCCTCGGAAAAAATTACAAGTACACCATCCAAACAGTTAACCAACTTCGAACAGAGCACGTATTCGAGACAATGGTTTGACTAATAAAATTCCAGCTCGCTCGGAGTGTCTGAATGACCGAACGCCGTATGTATTGTTCAAATGGGAAGATAGATGTTCCGTCAAAATCGATGTTCTGAGTCTGTTGTTATTTCTTCGATGAAACACAGTACATATATGATGGTTTAATTTACATTTTAAGAGCTAAACATTTTAGTAAAAATCCTTTCATCAATATCATAATTCCAATGTCATCTGTAACGATATCAAATGCTTCTTAACTTTTATGACATTTAAAATACCTCTATATATCTTCCATAAAATAATTTTTAATAAATAATCAGAATAAGAGCAAAGACCATATAATGTTTTTTCTGCATAATTTAAAGTATTAGTAAATAGTTAAACTGTTGTGTAGTCTAAAGTAACCAGAAAAAAGCGTATCATTATCCTTAACAAATGAAAAATCTTTTTAAAACCTTGAAAAAAGGGTTCAAAAGGGCTTATTCAAAATCCATATATACTCTCAAAAAGCAGCTTTACCGCACAAAGTAACCAATCACTAATATTAAGGACGGTAAACGTCTGTGTGTGTGTGTGTCTGTCTGTGCACTCCGCCTTTGTACCCGCAAAGGCTCCTGGACTAATCGACGCACCGACGGCGGACGCGTACCGAAAAATTCGCAAAAAAGGCGCGACGCTCAAGTTTCGATCGGGTCGGGATTCCGACCCGGACCCGGGGAGTTATTAATGAGCGAAAGTGTTTTAATTACCGACCGAAACCGAAGTTGGAAGAGAAGTCAAAACAGCGAAAAGTTCGCCTTCCGTTTTGATAATCGCAGACATCCAAATCGTCGCTTTTTAACGCATCATCGAATAAAAAAAAATGTACCGGAGGTATCGATCCAAAAATCGGGGTACACACTCGGCCGATTTTTGTCGTTGCAAAACGTCAAATTTTTTGAAATTCGGACCGTAACTTTTCTTTATTTCGGCCAAAAACTGACCAGACATCCAACATCGACCCCAGACGTAAAAAGAGGTTGCCGTAAAGAATGCAGGTCGACAGATCCGAGATCGAATCGCCCCAGTCCTTTTTGAAACAAGTGGAAATAATGACTCTACATTCGCGAAAATTTAAGCATTAATGACACGGCAAATGAATTTATTTCTATTCCGAAGAGACAGCTTCTTTTTTATTTCAACATTCAACGGAGACAAATCGTCTGTGGATAAGTCATTTCTGAAAGAGATAAAATAGTCAACTGCGTTTTTTCAGAGGGGAGGGGGGCATTTCCGAATCTAAGGGGCGCATTAATTTCAAACTTTGACAGGGCGACTCAAAATGGATTCTGCTTTCAGGATATCTAAAAATTATTCTCATATCTTCATTAGGAGCCGATATATTATTTTATTGTATAATTAATCATCGTTATTTGTATAATTAAAGCAAAAGAAAGATTTCCATTACAGTGCCGGCTAGATATTACGATTTTAAGAAGTAGGCCGCGTCTAAAAACTACATTACGAGTATTTTCAGTTTTTGTTTTAGAGTGGCAACCAGATATTATGATAGGAAAAAGCGGGCTTCGCCCGTTATCGATTTTTTTTTTTTTTTTTTTAGTTTTAAGTTTTTCTACAGCTCACTGTCTTTGAACTAGAACTCAGGTAGTCTACATAAGTTGTTTGAGGAAAAGCAGTGTCATCGCCAACCCCCCCCCCCGCTTTTTTCTTTTAACTGTGGTCCGTTTCTATAACTAAGAAACTATGTTACAGATGTCCACCAAACTGATTCCAAACATCATAATTAAAGTAATAAGGACCCCCTATCCAGATATTATGATAGGGAAAAGCGGGCTTCGCCCGTTATCGATTTTTTTTTTTTTTTTAAGTTTTAAGTTTTTCTACAGGTCCCTGTCTTTGAACTAGAACTCAGGTAGTCTAAATCAATTCGACTCGACATCGATAGAGCTTACCGATTTTATTTCGTTTTTTCACCACTTGGGGGCGCTTTCCTATCTTCGGTTCTACGGGCATGAAAACGACGGGGTATGGCTCATTCGACTAGACATCGAAAGTCTTAATGATTTCAGTTATGATCATATAAACAGATTGCGCCACCTGGTGGCGGAAGGTGGAACTAACGTATACTGCAGCGCGTGCGCAGCACGACTGCTATACGGTGCCGCAGGCAGCGGGGACCCGAGCCGCAGGTTCGTTCAGTTAGAGGTTTATACTATTCCATGTGCAATTTAAGGGATTATCCGGTGCATGCGTAGCACGACCGTCATACGGTGCCGAAGGCAGCGGGGACCAGGATCGGAACGACTGCTATACGGTGCCGCAGGCAGCGGGGACCCGAGCCGGAGGTTCGTTCAGTTAGATGTTTATACTATTCTATGTGCAATTTAAGGGATTATCCGGTGCGTGCGCAGCACGACCGGTATACGGTGCCGAAGGCAGCGGGGACCAGGGTCGGAGGTTCGTTCGGTTAGAGGTTTGTACAATTCAATGTGCTAATTAAGGGATTACCCGGTGCGTGCGTAGCACGACTGGTATACGGTGCCGAAGGCAGCGGGGACCAGGGCCGGAAGTTTGTTCGGTTAGAGGTTTGTACAATTCAATGTGCTAATTAAGGGATTACCCGGTGCGTGCGTAGCACGACCGGTATACGGTGCCGAAGGCAGCGGGGACCCGGGTCGGCGGTTCGTCCGGTTTGAGATTTTACAAGATTCGAGATTTTCTACAATTCGAGGCACCGATGTAAATTAGGGGCCCGCTGGCGGGCGAAGCCAGCTAGTTATTTGATTAATGTTCCAGTTACTGGCCAGTATTCAAGGGGTGTCATGTTCAAATCTCTGTTCATACTTGAATGTTCGTCGTATGTCATATTACGCTTTAAAGAAAAGTACTGGTGTGTTTAACGCACGTGTTCAAAATATGAACAATGAGCGAGCTCAGAGCCACATCTGTCGTTCATCACTGCAGTTCCTCCGGACCAGCTGGTCGATGTCTGTTGAACTTCACTGAACTAATTTGCTGAACTTCGCTTTTAAATATTTCCGGTTAAGTTGTCAGCCTTGCCAACACTCTCAGTCTTAATTTATAAACTCCAATTAATTACCGTCCAAACAAACAATATACCAAAAAGTGACGGTGAAATTAATTTCAACGTTTGCTTCTAGCTTCAAGCTTTAAAATGTTCTTCTTGTTACTGATAAAATGTTACGATGATAATAATAATAATGATAAAATTTCACGATGATAATAATGATAATGATGCAATCTTACGATAATGATAAACTATCACGATGATAATAATGATAATGATACAATATTACGATGATAATAATGATAATGATAAAATGTTAAAAAGATCTTCCGTATCAAGCAGGACGGGCATTCTGCCAAGCCCAGCCAAAAAAAAAACTTAGCTTTCCAAAGAAATAAACTCCAAGAAAGAGACTACAGACAGTTGCTGCTTACTTACAGGAAATAACTTCTCAATGTTAAATCGACCAAGTAGGCCAGAGCAAGATATCAGATAACAAAGGAACGAAACATCGCACAAAATAAAATATCAATTAAAAAAATCTAATAAAGACGTTCTTCACTTTGAGATCAAATTTATTTTCGTGAGTAAATTATAAACAAAGATATAGAATTTTTAAATAAAAGTCGAAACACTTAAAATGATCACTTTATTCAGAAAAGAAAATACCCTCAATTGGCCATTTCAATTGTTTTTATTGGCCTCGTTACGAGGATTGCCCCAATAACGAATTTCTCTTAAAAAGAATGTGCTACTAATTCCTTATAATAAAATTTTAATCATTAGTTTCCTGATAATGTAGTTGTACTTTTTATGAGGGGCGAGAGGGGGTCCTCTAATGCAGGAACCTGTAGAAACTACTTGGAATGCACCTGAATTGTTCAGGCTAAAGTGTTAAGGGCTAGAATAAAATTTCATTTCATACAGTTTTTTTCTTAATATGTGTAATTGTATGGTTTTGTTTCTGTCGGTAACATGAATATTTCCGTTTTAGGCAGGATACGGTTATAGGCAAGTTCTGTTTTGGCAAATTTAAAAGTACTAACGACATGAAAAATTTTAATGATATTTGAATATGTTTATTTTATACAAATATAATGTCCACACGGGCTCGCCTCAAACGCCGTACCAGAAAGATCTTAAATGAGAAATTTTTGTTATTTAATTGTACCAACGAAGTAACAAACTGAAAAATATGATAATCAGCAGGTGTCAGAAAAACGTTATGTCGAAAGCACAAAAACAAATTTAAATTGTATCTGGGAGAGTGTAGGGATGATATTTGCATAATAATAGTCTTGATGCCTTTTCTTCTTTTTATTAACAATAAAACTTAACAAAACAGTAAAATTAATAAACATTTTAGACTGAAAGAATAATAAATTTCCGGAGAGCTGCCATGAAGCTCATAGTCAAGATACAAATTTATTTCAACTGACAAAAACAAGTTTTCTAATCCGTTCGGGGTTACGTCACATTACGTAACGCGCGCCATGAGCATAACTCCGCCCACAGAACATGTGATCAAGGATTTTCTCAACATCCTGCCCCACCATGAACACATGGGGGTTCATCAAAAATTTTCAAAAATTGTACATCATGCATATATAACATCAATAAAAGTAACCTCGTTTTCAATTAACAAATAATACCTCAATTATCTAAATTGTATACAATTTTCTAATTAAAAGTAATATATAGGTATATATATTCAAGTAAACAATTTAAAATATTATTATTCAAGATCAATATATATTCCAAGCACAAGTTTTAAATTAAATTATAAAAGTTAAAATAATAATAATATATCCAAGATAATAAGATTCAAGAATGAAACCAAGTAAGTAAAACAAAACATTTTTAAAGTTTTGCCCAAGAGTTTCAAGAAGACAGTCAAATATAAAATAAAATATTTAAATTTAAAATAATTCAGGTCAACTGTCAACAAATTCAGGTACAACTGTCCAAGATACAACTATAGTCCTGGAAATCAAAGTTTGATATGCTATCTAGATTAAATCAGGATGATATACTATCTAGATTAAATCATGAACACAAAAAAATTTCAAATATTAAATTCAAGAAACAAGGCAAATATATATACATTCCAGTGATACTTACATACCTTCTTCAATAAGCACAAAAACGAGAATTACAATTTTATCTTCTACTAAAAATAAAAAAGAAACAGTTAAAAATATTATTCTAGAAAAATTCAAAAAAATATAAGTAAGAGAAGTTCAATATACATATGATCAAGAAAAAATTTAGAGTCTTTTGAAAGTAAAAAAAAAAGTTTTTTTTCAGTTTTTCAAGTCACTAATTTCAAGATTGTACAACAGATTTATTGGTATTTTAATAGTTGAATTGTTTGTTTTCACTTCACAAGACCTTATTTTTCCGTCTCTTCCAACAAATGTTTTTGTAATTTTTCCCAACTTCCAGAAAGCTCTAGATAAATGTTCATCATGCACAAGCACAACATCATCTATCTTGAAATCAGATGTTTTATTTTGATCCGTGCAGTGAGCAGATTTTAAGTTGAGGAGATATTCATTCTTCCAGCGCTTCCAAAAATGGTTTAAAATTGTCTCACGTAAACGAAAACGTTTCACTAAAGTTTCTTTGGTTGCTGGTAAGGTTAAATCGTTTACTTTTATAGTTGATAAACACAAAGCTCGTTTTCCTATAATAAAATGAGCAGGTGTTAGAGGAAATGGTTCATCTAGTTCAGAATAAACGTAAGTCAATGGGCGTGAGTTAATGATAGCTTCTACTTCAACTAGAAGAGTTTCCTGTTCACTTAGAGTCAACGAAGATTTGCCGATGACTTTACGTAAAGTAAACTTCACTGAGCGCACCATTCGCTCATAAAAGCCACCCCACCAGGCAGCACGTTCGACAATGAATTTCCAAGAAATTCCCCGATCGGCGTAAAACTTTTTTACGTCCGGATGGCGGATAGCTTTCCACATTTCTTTTAATTCAAGCTCAGCTCTTTTGAAAGTTTTTGCATTGTCGGAGTAAATTATAGCACACAGTCCTCTTCTTGAAATAAATCTGCGAAATCCTAATAAAAATTCTGCAGTTGACATGTCTTTCACAAGCTCAAAATGAATTGCTCTTGTGATAGAGCAAGTAAACAATAAGATGTAATTTTTATTCTCACTCCCCTTCACATATAGGGGCCCCGCAAAATCTAGGCCTGTAACAGAAAATGGGGGTGCTTCGTTAATGCGGTCACTTGGAAGAGGTGCTATTACTTGTTGACCAGGACGTATGTTAAATTTCTTGCAGATTGTGCAGTTGTTGAGGACTGATTTTATGCACTGTCTACCTCTCAAAATCCAAAACTTTTCACGAGTTTGTACCAGTGTGTCTGATACTCCTGCATGCAAAACCCTTTCATGGGAATCTTTAATAATCAATTCAGTAAATTTATGTTTGGGAGGAAGCACGATAGGATGTTTATCATAAAATGGCAAGTTAGACTTTTGTAACCGCCCTCGTACCAAGAGTAATCCTTCTTCTGACAACACTGGATTTAGCTGCAAAAGGTTGGATTCTTTAGGGATATTTTTGTTAAGCTTTAAGCATTTTATAACCTCAGGAAAACTTTCTTCTAGAACAAGCGTTACTCAAAAATTTTCGGCATTTTTTATTTCATCAACTGATAACTCTGCAAGATTTCGTTTTTCTGTTTTTAGTTTTATATTAAAAATAAATCTAAATACCCATGCAGTTCCTCGATACAATTTCTTCAGTGAGCTATACCTTGACAAATTTAAAATTTGAATTTTATCAGCGTTATTTGTGTTAACTACACATGAAATAATTTCTGCCTTTCGAGACCGCTCTTCAGAAACATTAGACACTTGAGTTGCGGGTATTTTAACTCTGGGCCACTGATCTTCAGGCAAGGAAAGAAATTCGGGACCGTACCACCATTTTTGAGAATTGACCAATTGTTTTCCTGAACAACCTCTAGTGATTAGGTCGGCAAGATTAAGTTTGCCTTCGCAATGTCTCCATAAACTAGGATCAGACAAGTCATGAATTTCTGAAATTCTGTTCGCGACAAATGGTTTCCATTTTTCTTTTGATTCTTTTATCCAATAAAGGACAATTTCAAAATCTGTCCAGAAAACAAACTGGAAACCCTGGAGAATATTTTTAAGATAATTTGCAAGTCTAGCACCAATAACTGCCCCCATCAATTCAAGGCGAGGGAGAGTTAATTTCTTCAAGGGGGCAACTCTAGATTTAGACATGACAAAACTAGTTTTAAATTTTTCTTTAGATATTTGATATCGTAAGTATACTACTGCGCCATAGGCTTTGGGATTAGCATGTGTAAAAATATGTAACTGGAGATCTTCCTTTTCCATGATCAGGGTGCTAAAGTAATATCTGGGAATTTTCAGTTGTGAGAGATCCTGTATTTCTGAAATCCAAGTTTTCCAATCATTTTCTAACTCACCAGAAAAATTGTCATCCCATGATATGCCCATTACCCTTAATTGTTGCAATAACTATTTAATTCGAATAATAAAAGGTGTGATTAACCCAGCCGGGTCAAACAACATGGTTGCAATTTTCAAGACATTCCGTTTTGTACAAGAATCATTATTTAATTTTGATAACAATGGACGTAATTCTAGTCCCAAATTATCTTCATTATTGTTCCAAGCTAAGCCTAATACTTTTAGAGAGTTATTTGGTGGATCGGAATTAGAAATAGGTATGCTCTTATCAATCCATCTTTTCATAAGCTCCTCGGAATTAGTTTCAAATTTTCTTAAATTCATTCCCCCTTCTTTCAAAATATCAACAGCTTCTTTAGATAAATTAAAAGCCTCTACAACATCATTTTCTCCGGTAAACAAATCATCTACGTAAAGGGACGAATTAAGGATTTCAAATGATTTGTGAGAGTCTTTATATTTATTGATATGGATTTTGATAATACAGGCAAGGATAAACGGACTGCAGGTGACACCAAAAGTAGCCATAGTCAATCTATAAGGAACAATTTCTTTATTTTTGTCAAAATTTTCATAGTATAAAAATCTTAAGCAGTCGCGATCTTCTTCCGCTATAGATATCTGGAAAAAGGCTTTTTCAATGTCAGCTGAAAGGGCAATTTTGTGTAATCGGAATTTTAAAATAATATCCAGAACATTTGGGTTCAAGTTAGGACCCGGAATCAGGCATTCGTTTAAAGATAAGGAATCCGCTTGTTTAGAGGAAGCATCGAAAACAATCCGAGATTTTGTTGTAATTTTATCCTCTCGGATAACAGGTCTATGGGGCATGTAGTAACAGTTATTCTCGGAAATCTTTTTAGGGCACAGTTCTACTATACCTTCATTAACTTGGTCAAGCAAAATAGAATTGTATTCTTTGAATAAAGACTCATCTTTCAGGAATTTATTTTTCAAACTAGAAAACCGCTTTTTTGCTACTTCAAGATTATTTTTGAGCAAATAACGAGAATTTTTCCATAAAAGACGTGTTTCATAGTGACCATTCACGAATTTTAAGTTTTCTTGAAACTCATTTATTACTTCATAATTGGAAATTTTATTTTCATTACTTTCAATAATACCAATTGCTTCAAGTTCCCAAAATGCTTTTAATTGTGTATTTAAATTTTCACCCGAAACATTTAAACATGTTAAATCTCTTTCTTTCGAATAGCAAATTACATTTAAACAAGAAATAGAATTCATCGAATAATTATCTGGCATTTGTCCAACTAATGTTGTTCCGAAAATAGACGTTTGAAAGTATAATTGCTTGTTTATGTTGGTAAGCGATCCACATGATGTTTCATAAATATAATTAGCTCCTAACAAAATTTGAACTGGTAAATTTATCTCGAATAAATCAGCTAATTGATATTCCTTTGAAATAAGGTTTTGAACCTGAGGATTAATATTTTGACATAATTGGGTACCACAGATTTCATCCGTAATTAATGCTTCAACATTAACCGAATTATACGGATGATATCTGCTTCTCAAGGTTATTAATACACATTCAAATTCTTTTTCTGTAGGATTTCTGTTAGAAAATGTGTAAATGAAAAGTTTTTATTTTCTTAAGATTTTGACATTTAATGCCTTTGCCAAATCACTACGAATGAAGGTTTTTGTGGAAGCAGAATCATATAGTATTCTGGCAAATAATTTTTTAGATCCACTTTCCACCTGAACACAAGCCGTTTGCAGTAGAGTTACATAATTATTTCTCAAATTTTTCGACTTATGAATAGATTGCATTACTGTTTCATTTTCAGGAATTTGGCTAACTTGTTTTAATTTTGGATCTTGATTTTCAACTAATCTTTTACATTTTGTTTGTGGGCAAAATAAGTGATTATGTTGTGTGCTTTGACATGTTTGACCGGGCTGAATTTTTACTTTACAAGCTGACTGTAAGTGTTTGAAAAAGCATTTCTAACAGCGTCCGTCTTTCTTTAACTTAAATCTCTTTTGTTCATTGGTTAGGATTTTGCATCCTAATCCAGTATGCGTATTAGAATTGCAAAAAATGCAAACACCTTTAGTAACAGTATTTAATGCAACTGATGTCGGGAAATTATTTTTTACTTTAAATTTCTCTTTAGAATATTCAGCTTTCGAACGAAACGTTTCCTGACCTTTCAACGAAATTCCTGACACTAGATCTGCAGCCTCCCTAGATTCGATTTCAAACTTGATGAATTTCATTAATTCCCCTACATCACCCATTTTCTTAGGATCCCTTTTTCTGTGAATTTCTACCACTAAATTATGTGGCAATTGTTTTAACAAAATAGGGATTAATATATATCCAAATTTATCTGATGCAATACCCATAGATTGCAAATTCCTAATACTGACTTCACTTTCATCATAAATATGTCTGAGCCCCTTAATATTTGATGAAGATTTAACAAGTTCGATTTCTAATAATTCATTAACAAAACAACTAATTAACTGGTCTTGTTTTCCGTATCTTTCTTTTAATAAGGTTAAACAAGACTTATAATTTTCTTCTTTTAAAGCAAAACCAGCTACTGATTTGTAAGCTTCACCGGTTAAGAAAGATTTCAAATATAAAAATTTATCAACTGTAGTTAATGATTCATTTGAATCTATAGCGCTTTCAAAACTATTATAAAATTCCAAGAATTTACTTGGACCACCACTAAAGGTGGTTATATTTAGTTTGGGCAAATTGACAGGATTCTGTGATGCATTATTTAAATTACAAATAGTATTATTACTTTTCACGGATTCAGCTTGCTCGACCTTGAATTGTTTTAATTTACCTCTAATATTGGTTTTCGAATCAGGTATCGCTTCATCATACTCAAGGGACTTTTGAATTTCTTTTTCAAATTGCGTTGCATCATCTATTAATTCTTCAACTTTTTCATTTAAATTTTTAAGTTCATTTTCTTTTTCTTGTAAATTTATTAAATATTCTGCTAGCTTAAATTTATCATTGTCACTTTGAGTATCAATACTTTCTATAAATGTATCGATAGAAGTTATCAATTTCGTACATGAAGTTCGAGCAAGCTTCCGTTTTGCCTTTAAGTTTTCTATTTTTTCCATTATAGAATAATAATAATAATAATAATAATAATAATAATAAAAGTTTTTACAGTACCTTTTATCCGAGCATAGTCCACAAGAAGAGAAAAAAAACTTCCAATGAATATTTTTTCCTATACAGTCACATCGAAGAAGAATTCAGAACAATTTCTAAAGCGTATAAACATATTCTTGTATTCGCGGGTTTCCGCACCAGGAAAAATTATGGTAATAATCATCAGCAGGTGTCAGAAAAGCGTTATGTCGAAAGCACAAAAACAAATTTAAATTGTATCTGGGAGAGTGTAGGGATGATAGTTGCATAATAATAGTCTTGATGCCTTTTCTTCTTTTTATTAACAATAAAACTTAACAAAACAGTAAAATTAATAAACATATTAGACTGAAAAAATAATAAATTTCCGGAGAGCTGCCATGAAGCTCATAGTCAATATACAAATTTATTTCAACTGACAAAAACAAGTTTTCTAATCCGTTCGGGGTTACGTCACATTACGTAACGCGCGCCGTGAGCCTAACTCCACCCACAGAACATGTGATCAAGGATTTTCTCAACACAAACACGTACAAAAATTCAACAACATCTGAGTAAGTTCATACGGTTGCGATGGCGAATCCCATCTTTCACAACACGACACATTACTGCCGGATGTATCTCTATGACGGATGAGGTAGAAACGAAAATTTCTTGGTACAATTTCCGTGCACTAACGCAGTTTTAACAATATGCAAATTTACTATAAACCAACCGGTAATAAGGTAATAGGAACTACTGACAAGTTTTAATAAAAACAGGAAATGCTTTACATTTTTACTATCGGAAATTTCCGTTTCGCTGGCTCTACCACATTGATTTTTGAATAACTTGGAAGAGATAATAACTAATACCGGAAGAGATACAAACAAAAAAATTTAGTTTTTTTGAAAATTCGAAATACTTTTTTTTTTTTTTGCCGCCCACCATTCTTGAATTTTGAATAAATCGGTTTCGGAAGCGGTACAAATGATTATCTCTTGGTATTTGCCGGCACTAACGTAATGCAAATTTCTGACAAATTTTCATTGAAATTGGAAATTTTTACTTTGTCAATTCCCGTATCACTAACGCTCCCACCTTGAATTTTCAATAACTCGGTACTGGAAGCAGTACGAATGAAAATCTGTCGGTATTTACCGTGGTGTATTTGAAATTTTCATGTCCATTTTTAAGTGCTTGTGAAATGTACCTGTGTTAGATGTTTCCTTATTATTTAAAATACAATTATTTTGAAATAAATTTTTCCTCTGATTTTTTAAACTATATTAAAGTTATGTGTTATATTAGAGTCAAATCACAATAAAATTTACAGACTACAAACTTCCTGTACTGGCATGTAGATGTTTAGTACCTGTCACATTAACTACCATAAATCATGCATTATTCAGAAGGTTATGTACAGTTTCTGAATTCTGTTGATATTTAAGTTGTCTCATTTCTACTTTTACGAAATAGAATATATTGAAAGGGTAAAAAAAAAAGAAAAAAAAAAAGAGTGTATAGTTTATGTAACATTTTCTGTAATTCTCTATAATGTTTTCAGGGCATTGCTACTGAAACATTCAAAATGTGAAGTATTGATTTCCAACTTTATTCAAAATTCCAATTATTTTCGGTTGTCAGCGAAGAGGTATTCAGAACACCTCGTTATTATGCGGCTACGTAATTATTCAACCAGAGTTCAAGATATCTGTAAGTGTATTGTTTCCGATATATTTACAACACAACTTCTTTGGAATCAATTTGCTATCAGGAATATGTATATTTTAGATGTTACAAAGTATATGCAGGACTTTTAATATACGTTTGAAGTATTTGATAAACAAAACTGGTTTAAAATTTAAATAGATAATACAAACTTGTTATCTTTTTATACAGATATTATATATTACATGTTAACAAATTTATCTAACATAGATCTATGTACTTTTTTATTCAATAAATTATGAATCAATAATTACTGAATTTAAGCTGGTTCATGCAGAATATTTTGAAGGGATTATTTTGCAAGGAAAAGAGTAATGTCATTATCGAATTGTCAAATTTGGATAATTCTGCCTAAGAAAGCGAAAGTGAACCGAAATTCTGTTCAGTAGAAGAAAAATGCATAAAACACCGACACTCCAAATATCTAGAGAAGTACTTGACAAATTCTTCTGGAACTTTAGGAATTTAAAGAACATATTCGATATCATATTTTTCAGCAAAGAATGATCACGAGGGAAATTAGTGGACGATTATAAATTGAACTAAACGATATTATTTGAGATAATACTGTTAAATAAAATGCTCGAAATGATCTGTAACTATGCGGAACTGAAACAACATTTGTGTTCACATGTGTAAAAATAGCACCTATGTGCATGGAGATATAAAGATTTATTTAAAATATTCAAAGCAATTTTTTTTTAGAGCTGGGATGTAGGGATTTCAACCAAATTTAACGCTAATTTCCGGAAAATTCCCAACGTACAGTAGAAACAATATTCAGCAATAATAATATAAAAAATATTAAATATTTGCTGGAATATGAAAAATTGTATGAAATAATTTTGAACTATGAGCGAATAATAAAAAAATTGTTTGGCATAATATAGTAGTCAATTCTATTGGGAAACTTATATTAAAAAGCCATATACTAAAGTTACTCATATAAAGAGATATTTAAATTTTCATAAATGACAATATGAATTTTGAATGAGTACTCATTAATAATTTATCTATTTAAAACGAATAGCGCATTCTGTCAAATTTCCACACGAATATAGAATCTTTGCGCATGTGCCAGCGTGTTTTGAAGGCTTCTCCCCTCAGAAAGGGGATGGATTAGCACTCACCTGTTAGCCTAAAGAGATTGAAAAGAGTTGATTGAAAACGGATGGAGTCACCATTGTATTGAAAGCATAGACCTTCTAATATATTTTTGCTCTGAGATTGAAAGCTAAAGTTTTTTTAAGAACTCATGTTTCCACTACTAAATATACATATTTTTTCGCAAAATTTTAAAGAGAGCTTGGATACAGTTATATATTTAAAACAGATTGAAATGTCAGAGAGTTCGGAAGATGAGAACAATTTTTTTATTGCTATGTTAAAGGAGCCGACGCGAAAACAAACAAACAAACAAAAAAGCGAGAAAAGAACATTTCTTTTACAACTAGATAACAATATTTTTTCACGAAATTTTTACACGGGCTGTAAAACCGTTTTATTTATCACCAATAAAGATTACAAAGAGTTCGGCCGAAAAAAATATTTTTAAACTATGAAACGACCCTACGTAAACAAGAAAATGAGTGCTTTTATCACTAAATATCAATATTTTTACGCGAATTTTTCATTTAAAAATATAATTTCATACAAAATTTTAAAGGGAACTTGGATACAGTTATATTTATAACCGGTTGAAATGTCAGAGAGTTTGGAAGATGAGAACTACTTTTTTATTGCAATGCTAAAGGAACCGACGCGAAAACAAACAAACAAACAGAAAAGCGAGAAGAAAACATTTCTTTTACAACTACATAACAATATTTTTTCACGAAATTTTTACACGGACTGTAACCGTTTTATTTATCACCAATAAAGCTTTCAAAGAGTTCGCACAAAAATAACTTTTTAAAAAAAACTATGGAACAACCCTATGTAAAAAAACACGAAAATGAGCTATTTTATTACTATATATCAATATTGTTTCGCGAATTTTTCATTTTAAAATACAATTTCATACAAAATCCGGTTAAAGATATAAAATAATAAAAACTTGATGTTTCTTTTTAAATTTATTATCACGGGCCAAGGCAATCCCAGGCTAGTTGTTATTATTTTCATTTCACATTTATGAATATTTTTTATCTTTTTATTTTTAGAAAATTCATTAGCCTAGAAATTTAACATTTATTATAGTTTAGTTATTGGTTGTTACAGTGTCTCCTGCATATGATTTTGCATGATTATCTATTTCTTATTTATAATTTATGCATGACAATTTTATAAGATTTAACAATGAGGATTTATCACAACTAATATTACGTAAATTTTAAGCAAGTGATTTCAATACATTTTGAAATATTCCACTACACGAATTCTCAGACCAAAAAAGGGAATATTTATTAGTCTAAATTTTCCTGCACACCATATTTTTAAGCATGAGGTCACATTTTAATATAATATTTTTACAATTCCTCAAACTAAATGTTACAAAACTGCTTGAAATAACTTATCTGTAATTGCTTGGATTTTTTATATGGGGTTTAATCGCTTTTTTAATGTTTACGTATTTTATTGGTGATATTTTGGACTAATTTTTATTTACTGAAACCATATTGTACCCCAAATAGTAAAAATAAAAATATTTTCTCAAAAATTTCTATTTGTCTGTCTTACAAATAAACATTTCCGTTTTTAACATTTAACGAGTAGGGATAAAAAGGAATTTTCCCGTTTATTCCAGTAAATTGACGATTTCCACTGAAAATAGAAAATTTGTGTTGAAAGGCAGAAATTTCACAAACATCACCCGTATATATACGGAATTTCTCTTACAGTGTATGTCGGAAGATATACAATAAACTACTATAAAACATTTACATATATTTTTCAATTACTCAGCACTAATGTATAATGTTTTTCATGAATAAAATTGAAGAAAATGTTGTCATTTTTTTAAATAATTATTTAAATTTAAATAAATAAAAGTAAACATTAGTCAATTTCAAAAATATAAATAAATAAATTTAAAAAATTGAACTTGCTATTACATGTGGCACTAATCGATCATAAAGTATATTGTCGTAGTGGAGCAGAAATGAAAGATGCGATATTACTCTGACAAATTCGGTACATTTGAGTTCTCCTGTATAAAGGACGACGTTAATATACGGGTTAAGAAACAGTTTCATCATGTGAAACATTTTAGTTCAAACTGAACTCGTGTGCGAGAATTATTTTATATTATGTTACTTTTGAAAATGCAACAAGGACTTTCGGTCCATCCTGTATATTAACTTAAAAATCACTATACATTTAACTTTAATAACTACTATTTTCAGAAACATTAACATCCAATTTTGTGTTTATGCACTGTTAAAAAATTTCGTTTATTGACAGGTTCTCTTCCGTGAATTTTGATCAGAAAGTTTCCGTTTTGTTAGAAAAATGAAATCTATCCCGTATATCTGCAGAAAATTTCCTCATTTTTCCTGAAAACAACGGAACGGACGCAGAAAAAAGCAGCCAACGGAGATATTCCGTTATTTGCTGCATGTTTATTTTCAATGTTTCAAAAACTGACATGTTGCTGCACAGAAAAACTAAAAATTCAATAAATTAAAATTTCAAGTTTATTTAAAACAACAACAAGAAAATAGTGCTTTCGAATTTAAAAAAGCAAAAATTAAATTTTTCTATTATTTTAATATTATTTGCAATTCATTTTTTAAAGTTATAAAAAAGTATTCGCACTTAAAATATATTCTAAACAAACAGATTAATATATATATATATATAAAATAGCTAGGTTAAGTGGAAAAAAAAACGATTCCATTTAAAAAAGGCAACAAACAAAAGTAATGCTTTCGAATTAAACTCATTCCTTTAAAATTATTCGCAATTTATTTTTTTAAGTTATAAAAAACACTCACACTGAAAATATATTCTAAACGAACCCATTTAAAAAATACATAATAGTTGACTAAAAATCAATTTTCGCAAAAAAGAAAAAAAAATTATCGAATTTAATTCAAAATATAATATTTATATTTTACATCTAACAGTCAAATTAAGAATATATATAATTCATGTTTTTATCCTCTATTAATACTATAGTTTTCAACCATCATCTCAATACGAAATATCCCCACAAGCTTCAAAATTACCAGTTTTCTAAACCCCAAATTGTTTAAATCCCAAGCTGCGATTTGAAGACATCCCGTATAATCGTTTCCTACTCGCACTCTAGCAAGGACCCGCTGGTCTTGCGGTAAAGTACTCAGCTCAAGCCGCTAACGTCCCCAGTTCAATACTCAGGTCTGGCAGAAAATGTTCTTCCATTATATCAAATATTAAATTAAATACTCCCGTAATAATCAATAGATGGCAGCACAAATACAGATGACATTTTTTAAAACCGAGTTTATTTACAAAAATAAATAAATAAATAAATAAATAAATAAATAAATAAAAATTAATAAAAAAAATTAACCTTCTTTTATCTTTCAAAGCGGAAAATGTACTAACGGAACGGAAAAAGTCCGGCAACTTTGCTGCCAGTAGTTTTACCGTGAATTGACGGATTTATTTTTAACAGTGTAGTTTTATTATTTTTAAAACTAAAAGTCATAATGGAATCTACATTTGGAAGATATTTTAGAGTTGCTTGCTATAGAATATTTTGTAAAAGTGTGATGGGGATTATTTGACAATGCGTCAAGGATTTTCGGTCCACGCTGTATATTAACTTAAAAAACACTATAGCTTTAACTTTAATAAATATTATTTTCAGAAATATCAACATCAAATTTTCTCTTCAGCATTTTATTATTTTTTAAGACCAAAAGTCATAATAGAATTCTACATTTGGAAGATATTTTTTTGAGCTGCTAAGCTATAGAAGATTTTTAAAACCTGATGGGGATCATTTGAAAATGCATGAAAACCTTCGTCCCACGCTGTATATTAACTTAAAAATCACTATAACTTTAACTTTAATAAATTTAATAACAATTTTCAGAAACGTTAACATCCAATTTTTTCTTCATCATTTTATTATTTTTTAATAGTAAAAGCCATAATATAATTCTACATTTGGAAAAGTTTTTAGAGTTGCTATGTTATAAAATATTTTGGAAAAGTATCATGGGGATCATAAACTTTAGTACCATAAGGCAGATAAACACAAAGAACAGAAAATTCATTATACTGTAAAAAAGTGATAAGTACGCTTCAACATCAATAGAACAGGATTCATAAATACAAAACTTCCTCACGAAATATATTGTCTATTATTCTTGTCAAATAATAATGCGCCATAAATATAAATAATTCATTTCGGCCTCCTGAACGTGTGTTTCTCCGGAATTTCTTTTTTTTCCCCTTTTTTCAGCTTGCTGCATGTCACAAACAGACAAGCGAAGCATTTCAATGGCTTTTATGGGAATTTTGCCTTTTGTTAATATGAAAGTTATGAGCTTAATAGCTATGATTTATCTTATAATAAAATAATAATGGTGTATTTTAAGAAGTTCTTATAGTGAAGGCATTTGGTTGTACAAAATATATTAGATTAAATTAAATTTTTGGAATCAAAACAAGCTTTTTACAAACGAAATCTCTTTTTTTTTTAATCTAGATAAAAGTTATGCTTGCACATTTTTAAATTTAACGCCTATTATTTTTTCCTTATATATTTCTTATATTGTCTAATTCATCATGTTTAAATTTTAAGTTTTTAAATCTGAAAAAATATTTTTAAAACGAAAAAGCTGTTTTAATTTTACCCATTTTTGTACATTTATTGGCGTTTTTGTGCATGTATTGTAAATCCAAGATAAAGGTAAAAGAATTTCGGTTTATTCTAAGTATGTTTTAATAACATTATTACAGAAAGCGTTCTTTCTGTATGAAGCTATCTTTTGTAAATAAAAAATAGTTTAAAATAAAAACTTTTCGAAACTACCTTTAAATAATTTAATAACATGATGAATTTCAGATTTCATAACTTTCAATAAAACAAAAAAAGGCATTTTTTCTTTTTTTTATATGCTAAAATATTCACTTTTTTGTTAATTACAATTTTTTTTTATAAATTGTGTATTGCGTAATTGTGCATTTTATAAATTATTTTAGTCTTTTCTAGTAGTGATATATTTCTTTGGAATTCTGCCTCCAAAAAATTTTGACACCTGAATTTTTAAACATCTTTTCTCTTTTTCTATATTTTAGCTATTAGGTATTTTTGCATGGGTTGTTTGAAAAAGAATTCACTAATTTCAAAATGTATATAAGTTACAATATAATTTTAAAACATTTATTTGAGAGTTCCGTAATTTAAAGGGTGCTACATTAATTTTTTATTTGCAAGAAAGGATTAAAACTGAATCATATTACAAAATGTAACATATGAATAACGAATGGAATTGTCACCAGGACATTGGCAAAAGGATACATTTTTTGGAAATGTTACTGAAGAATAGACATTAGCTAGCTTTCATGAAATCCAAGAATTCTGTGAGCTTTTGTAAGATTTTCTACAAATAATTCTTTTTTATGCAAATATATATATTTTTTTAACTTTAATTTCTCTAGTAGTTATATGTTTAATTGGAACTTTGCTCAAAAGGGTTTTGACACTTGAGTTTTAAAACATTCTATTTATTTATTTTATTTATTTTATTTTAGTTATTAGTTACTTTCGAATTAGTTATCTAAAAAAAAATTCCCTAATTTCTAAATCTTTACGGCGCTACATAAGTTTACAGAATGTGTTTAAGAGTTTCGTACTAAAAAAGTATTATAAAAGTACTAAAGAAATTTTTGAATGAAAGAAAGGATTAAAGTAAAATAATATTATAAAAATGTAGCATATAAATTCTGAATTTGTCATCATAACGTTTCCCTCAAAATAGTTTTTTTTGTTTGGAAATGTTACTGAGGAAAAGAAATTAACTTACTTACTTGAAATACAAAATATTTGTGTCCTTTCAACGATCTATTCCGGAATGTTTGATATTGTACTGAAAATTTAAGCGTATTATCTTTCTAAATATATTTTTTGTTAAAAAGCAATTATATAATGCAAACTTAAACTTTGAAATAAAATTTTTGAAGAACCTTTTGTATTGTTACGATACTTTTGTAAAATCTTAAATTATTTTTGTAGAATTTCTGATTTTATTTCATGCATAAATAAAATTTTTATTATTGTAAATATATTGTCACCGGCTTGTTACCTGAAATCGAGGATTAACAGAAGAAGAAATCGAACTTTGAAAGTATTTACATATATTCATTTATGTTAAATGATATGTTTAGCTTTCAGTATGAAATTAACCATATTGTACTAAAATTTTTCATTCTTAAAGCAGAAAATGATTCTACTCTCCAGGCTATAACAATAATACACCCCACCCTCCTATCTCCCAGTTAGAGCACGAGAAAATTAAAGAACTTTCCAGTTGTTTATTGCCGGTAAAATATGCACTAGAGACAGCGGGAAAAAAGTTTCCTTGAACATCTCGATTTGTTTTATTATGAAATTATTTAAAGGGTGGCCCGTCGAGTTATGTTTGAAAAAAAAGTCTCATAGATCGTGCTAGATTTGAGCAAGATAAGTCGAGCATAGTGCACATGATCTTCATATAGAGCATTTTTCATGTGTGCGCATTGTTAGTGAACATGAACAGCGAATTGAAGTTTCTTCTCTGAACAAAATTATTACATGTTCTAATGGCACGGAAAGATCCACAATCACTGTAGTTTGAAGCCTCCAGATGAGTAAAACTTCTCGTATGACATGCAATATCATCGTATTGCGTTTTTTTGCCTTACATTTATCGAGTATGCGATAGTGGCAGTCCGTGGTAAACAAAGTTGATGAAGAGTCAGATGTGCAAATTCCCAATTCTTATAGGAGGCGTTAATTCGATCATCCGGGATAGTGTTGCTAGTCCCGCTACTTTAGTTTTAGTCTGATTTATTTATTTATTTATTTATTTATTTTTGTAATAGTGATATTCGCTTTATTTAATAACACATTAAATAAGTAAAAAAAAAAAAAACGAATTGTACTGTTACAAAAATCTGTAGCAATCATGAAAACTGAATTTAAAAAAAGTAGCGAACTGGCAACACTGCTATTGGAGGATGTCTCCCCGTGGACACAATCTGAATTCTTTACTCAGAGTCAGGAAAACAGTATGAAACGGTGATATGAATTTTCGAATGGAAGACTGTGATCTACCAGTATATAAGCCACTATTTATTACGAGCTTATGAACTATTCTTACATTTTTCTAATAAAATAACGCACAACATAGCAAAATATTCCGAAATTTAGTTATTTTTGTAAACATGTACTCTAAAACAACTTCCAAATGAAGGGGTTACAATGACAGTTTAGTAAGTCAAAATTTAGTGATTTGAGAAATGAGGGTTTTGTGAAACTGGTTGTATTGCCGTTGCATTGAGTGCTCTAACTTGCTTTGCCCACTAGCGACTCCCTAAGTGAATTATAACTTACTTGACTGGCACATTGAATAGAAATTAATATACGTTAAGTGAAAATATGGTTATCTCGATTTTCAAAATTTTTGACTTACCCCACTGTCATTTTAACCCCTTCAAATTATAAGGTAAACAATGAGCGATAAAGTTTGTGGAGCTTTGTCTTAATTTAATTCTACAGTCCATTTAAATATTCCGGGTTTACACTTGCCCCATCATAAAATTGTTCTATTAATTTGTATTCATAATTAAATTTCTGTAAAAAATTATCAATTATTTTGTATAGATTATCCAATATTCTGTCCTTATTCACATCGCGAAAATCCAAAAATCTCTGACTAACGCGTCTTCAAAACTGATAAATCTTATTATTAAAGAACACTGAGCAATATGGTTTATAATTCGTGGTACTTGGATGGAAAAAAAACTGCGACTCGTTTATTTTGTTGTTAATGTGATAATTAACATAATCAGAAATGCAACGGATTGAATCCTGGTTGATTTTCCGGTAAATACATTTTTATTCTTTTCATATAAATTTTGTATTTTTACAAGAGTTCTTTAGATGAACAACGTAAGTAATTTCTTAAAATTGTCATGGTTTATAGAATTGTTGTTTTCATTATACCCACCGAATGCAAGTTATTGTTTGCTCAGAGTTAAAATAGCATAAATAACAGTCTGCAATAAAGGTCTGTTTAAACTCACATCTTCATTGAACCGAATTTTGAATATTATGGAATTTTCTCTTAAGGCAGCAACAATAGTGTTTTGAATTTGTTTTAATGTTTCTAACTTAACTCGCATTTTAAATGTTCGCTAGAATAACCAAATGTATAGTTGACCTGTATGGGTGGTCCTGTTTTATTAACAATCTGTTATTTCGCCTTAATTCTATGCAGGATGTTTATTGCTGAAAAGTGAACTGTGCCAACAATGTAATTTTCTTAATGCAGTTGAACTACACAACTATTTATTTTTATTAAACTAAACATTTTTTTTAATTGACTATAGTCAATTTAGTTTTAGTAACATTTTTCATTTTTGAGCTCTTTCTTTGCTTCATTGCCAACGATTCCGTTGGTCTTCCATAATCAAGTAAATATATTTTATCTTCATCTTTCTATTGATTAAATTGTGTTTGTAAAAAACTGACACACAATACCAGAATCCTTTGTTTGAAAAATATACGAAATATATATTACCTATAATTTACAAAACAGAACTAAAAATCATAAAATAAAATAAAATACCATAGTTATATAATTAAACGATTAAATTCGCAATTTCTTCCAAAGCACGACTTCTAGTGAAGTGTTTTAAAAAATATTTGAATTACTTTTGGCTAAACACTCTCTTCATAGTATCATTCGGAGAGTCCCAGTTCGACGTCACTATTGCAATAGCAATCCCCCGTATAGGTGCAGATCTTGGTATATTTTCCCTTGAGCTTTGCATTTCTGACACAAGATATAAGCTGGATGCAATTAACTGCTGTGAATCGAAATATTGTGAATGCTTTCCGCGTTCTTCGCGTTGTAGCGTATCAAGTATTGTAAATTTAATATAAATATAAATTAATTATGTAAACAAAAAGAACAGCAAGAGGAAAAAAATGTTATTTATGTAAAATATTTGTAATAAAATGTTAGGTGAAACATTTCAACTACTTCTCCCAACGATCCACTACTGGTATGTGATGATATGCATTCCATATGAGAAGTTTCCTTAGAGGGAGGCTGAAACTACAATGATCATAAGCTTTCTCTGCCCCAGAAGTGGTAATTATTTTGTTTAGACAACAATCGTGAAGTCGCGGTTTATTAATAAAACGCAATTATTAATAATTGTCCATTAAGGATATCACGAGCACCATATTTGACTTGTTTCGCTCATACCTATCACCATATACCTACAACCCTGTAAGCCATTCTATATATGCCACCTTTGCTTTTCAGATCAGGTGCTGTCCTTTAACCCTCTGAGCGTTTTGAAACAGGGTAAAATTGTAATGTTGTTTTCTCTGCATTTTGTTTTAAATGCTAAAAAAATATGATTCTTTCAGCATTATAAATAAAACTTAATTACAAATATGAATGTAACCCTTGAGAGTATTAATCATTCTTCAATGTTTTGAAAATTCATTAAATCTATAGAATTATATTATCTTAAACATTGCATACATTGCAGTGAAACCTGGAGCTTAGTGAACGGAATATTACGTTCTACACGCTTAGAGGGCTAGGGTAGACCAATTGGAAGTACCTCAATTGTCTGAAGATGAAAATTGAAACATAGAAGCTTTAGAAAATATTATTTTTCAGAATTAAACAATTTAAACATTTTTTTTAATATAATGGACATACATATTTTGTGTTCTTAAACACATACCTTGCAGCATGTTTTGGCATTTTAAAGAAATATTTATGTCAACAACATCAAAGTTATCGTTAACATAAAATTCACAAGCATTTATTCTGATTAGAGATTCTGACTTCTAAAGAAACAATATGCTATATTTATTTTGCTTATTTTTGATGTATTACATAAGCTTTACGAAAAAAAAATATATACGAATAACAAATCCGTAGGATAAGATTTATCGCAATAACTCTTATAATGCTTTCAGATAATGTGACACAACAAAATGATTACATTAGCAATCCGGATATGCAGGAACATAAGTATAGGAATATAAATATCTCATAGATTTTCGTCATTTGTCTCTTTCAATAAAATATGCAATACCATAGGAATAAACATAAAAAAGCTTTTTTGTGAATTAATGTCAATAAAATAGTAATAATTTTTTTTTCAATTTTAATTAATGTTTAATAACGTATGTATTTTTAAGGAGCGAAAGGGTTTTTCAAAGATACTAAAATATTAATTTTAATGCGAAGGATGATTAAAAATATACTGAATACCTTTTACCTTTTAGAAAAGTTTCCAATAATTGTTTAGGTCTTGACTTATAGATTTATTTAATTGTATGCAAAAGGTCATCGTAAAAATGTCTAGTTCTTATGGTGTAGTACTATATCATTTTGAAATTAAACATCGAAATTTCATCTGAAAATATTTTGTTTTAGATTTGTAGTTTAATATTTGATACATGATATTTTTCATTATTTATTTAATTTACTATAAATTCAAAATCATATTGTTCAAAAGATATGCACGTTTATTCAAAAGACTCCAGATAAATGCTAATTTTAAGTGTAGGTCAGTGACACAAAAGCCAATCATTTTTATAATAGAATATGGGAACGCAACCCGTTTATTAAGTTAAAAACACAGGATTTCCTTGTGTCACCAAACTCTGTACTACGTTATTAACTTTGAGAGAAAAAATATATTGCAATAAAAATATAAAAAGACTCACCTTGCTCTGTGCGAAATGTGATAACATCAGTTCTAAAAATTTTAATTAGTTCTAAAAAAGTTCTAAAAATTTCCACCACCCTGGCCGAAGCAAAATGAACTCGGCACTCCAAAATTTTAAATGCAGCCCACGGAAACACTGATTAAATCACTACCCTTTTCCAATACTTTACATGATATCATCACATTTCGCACAAAGCAATTACAGTTCCTTCAAAATCTCATTACAATATATTCCTTTTTTTAAAAGGTTATTACGGAAACACGAGTTTAGTTAGAGTGAAACATCCTGTATTTTTAATAAAATTAATGAAATGCGACCCCGAAATCTACAAATGACTTGTTTATGTATCCCTGATCTAAAGTAAAAGTTTGTCTAAGGACTTTACAATCAACGTCTATAAAATATATTTAGGTCTATAATTTGTGATTCTTTTACACTAACAGGGAATTTTTTTATGATAATTTCAAAATTACTTTGTATGATTGAATTTAATTGTTTAAACTGGTAAATTCAAAAACTATTAAACGTAAATGAAAGATATTGCTGTTATTTTTAAAATAATAAAACCTTTAATTTGTTTTACTAATTTTACTCAGTTATTGAAACACATACACACATATAAATAGTTTTGCATTTAAAAAAATTAAAGTTCATTTGAGCATTCTTAAATCTTGAAACGGCGTAGTGCCATCTACTTATGAAAATTTGAATTATTCTTAGAATTATTGTATACATAATTTCTGAACTACCTAATAAATCTATCAGTTATTACATCTTTTATAAAATTGTAAGTTATGAATACCTAAAAGTTGAAATGTCATTTTAATGCATGTTGTAAATATATCTCCTTGTTGATTCACTCCAAGAAATAATGAAAAAAAAAACTGAGTATTTTCTGAAGGGAATTTTTTTCGTTGTGGATTAATAACTAAATTTCCATCACTAAAAGCACAAACACCATCTGCAAATACCTTAACAATTCAAGCATGAAAATGTTTCAGCAAAATATTTTAAATATATTATTTAGTAGATGAGAAGAGCATGACGTATCCCAACTAATTATCTCGACTGTGTTAAAACCTTCACCACAACTTATTTAATCAACTGGAAGGTAATTTAAATCGTATTGGTACTTATTTAAGTTTTTATGTCAAAGACTGTTTAAAAAGTACATAAATTAGAAATGTAAAGCTTGAAATTTAATTCTGTATTTTAGTCTCACAGACTTTCCTTTTAATTAGATCTTTACAGGGCTATGTCGAAATATTTAAAAAAAACTTAAGGGGCGATGAGCAGAGGGCATTTTGTTCTAAACCGGAGGTAGTAATATTCCTTTTTTTCTATCTCAAAAACTTTATTCATTGAACAAAACTTTGTTTAATGATCGTATTTAAATACTTTCAATCCTATTTTTTTAAAATTCGAAACGCTTTCTATTGAAAATGAGATTAGTATCAAAGCTCTCAAGAGTTTAAAGAATTTTGAGAGTTAAGCTGCAATTTTAACTATGGATAAATTTTACTTAACTATAATACCACTTTAGGTGATTATGTAGAAAATTAAAATGAAATGTCCTATTATCTTGATTGTTAAAGCTTCTTTTTACATATTAAAGTGCCAGTGTATTTTTTTGGCAGAATAATTTATCTATTGTTATTCAATTATTTTCCTTGAGAGAGATCAAATTGTGAAAAATTTGGATTGCAGTGTCGGTAAATTTTGATTCAAACATAATAACTGTTTAAAATAAGAGCAGAATATTTGAACGCCTCATAATAAAACATGTGCAATTTGTATTTTTGTGGAATATATGAATAACAAATAAATGATAACAAAATAGGGAAATATTAAATATTATATTCCTACCTCTCAATCATGAAAGAGGGGAATAATATTTCAACACCATACTTTTATTAAACTAGGGCATCCAATCCGGTCTTCCCGAGATAGAGAATACATGTTAAAACCATTTTGTTATTGAAAACTCAAATAGATTTAGTTTAGATTCCCTCCTAACAACACCAAAGAGCTTTTTTTATATGAAATATGTCAATTATATATTCAAATAAAATTTTGAAATTTATTAAATGCGATAATTTCGTATTGTTAGAAGTTAATAGCCGAAGAAATCGCAAAAAATTTCGTTAATCAAAGCAGTTTTTTTTTTAAATTCTGATAATTTCAACTGTTTTAAACTCTTATTTCAATTACATGTCTGTTAAATTTGTGTTTTATTTATACTATTTTATTTATTGTTTAATGAAATTTTAATTCCGTTATGGAATATTAGCTTGAAACAAATGCCTAACTATTTATATTGTTTAAAGTGCAAACGGATTAATATTTTGTAATCGTCTTCAAGCGATAGAGGTATATATATATTTTTTAAATCACGCTTGAAATTTAATTTAAATGCTATAGTAAATGGGTAAATTGCGGTACAGTTTTCAAAAAAATTACATTTGGAAGTAGATATTTTCCCAAAATAACGGTGTAATAATTGAAAATGTGCGATGTTTAGAAAAAAGAAAAATGCAGTAGCAAAAATCACAAAACTGAAATTTCACTGTCAAGTGTCGCCATTCGCAAAATTAGTCAGCGTTACGCACGGACACGTTTGTCCTTTATAATATAGATATGCCTTTTCTTTTGCAAGATAGTATGGAAGCATCGCACAGTAAAGTATTTAATGAAAAATCTTGGCCAAAAAGGCAGAAATTAAAATTTGCACAACAATTGTAAAAAACATATTTTATATAGCTGACTTACTGGTTCTGAAATACACATCTATCTATATGTATTTCAGAAGTATGGATCATATCCGGTGGCTCCTAGCCGCAGTTGAAGTGAAAATTTCTTTGATAGAAGACGTGCTTTTTTGTTGTTTCAGCTTTATTATTGTGTTTAAATGTACACTTTGACATGTGCATTTAAATAATTTTACTTTTCATATAATACAAAATAATGTAAATTGAAAAATTGGTTAATATTAAGCCTTTTTATATGTAATTTATTGAAATATATTTATTGAAATATATTATCCAATATATTCAAAGCTTTTTAATGCTGTGTCGGGGTTTGTCGGACCATTTTTGAATTATTATCGTATTTTTTATAGTTTTAAAGGACAAATATAAAAAAAATGTTCCGCATATTGTTGCCATTTTTAGATATACATTTTTTTGGGAGGACTGCAAACCTAATAAAAAAGCACCCCAAAACCAGCATCTCTATACTACAGAGACTCAACTAAGCTGAATACTAAATACAAGTAATAAATATATATATATATATACATACATATATATATATATATATATACATATATATATATATATATATATATATATATATATATATATATATATCATATGCATTCGTTTATATAAATAATAAAACATTTATGCGTAGTAAAATTAATCACATTTAATTAAACCTTACTTGTAAACTTAACAAATCTATCAACAATTAATTTCCTCTTATAAACAATTAAATAAACGTTGTATTATATATGTATTTATTTAAATGAATATATACATTTACGCATATATAACATTAATTAAATGTATTTACTAATAGTAAGTCAAAAACAATCGTTTTAACTTTAAAACACATGGAAATTAATCTTGGTCATTACTTGCGTCAAATACTCCACTGTGCATCGCATCTTGACTTGCATGTAGTTCCATGATATCATCGATTGGAGTATGTTGCAATTTATTCTTAAACTGAGAACTGAAATTAGAAAATATCTAATTCAGATATTAAAGGATGAAGCTGAGGCGTAATGATATTGCGTATAAAGTACTCCGTTTCTTAAAACATCTAACAATGGAAATGATATAAATTTTAAAGTGTTGATAAATCCCGTACATTTTACTTCTTAGAAAAAATATCCAGAAAATCAAAGTGGGTGCACTCCTCAGAATTTCCAAACAATATGGCACCACTATTTTAAAATGGAAAATTTGTTTTTAATATTTAAATAGTAGAATTTGTAATCGTTTTATTTAATTGCAGAATTGTTAATACTTTTCTGAGATGAAATAAGGTAAAAACTAAATATTCAAAAACTGTGGTAGAATTATACGCACCCTGATAATAATTAATTTTAAAATTATTATTATTATTTAATCCAATGTAGTAGATATTCAGCATTAAAAAGGAATTTTGATATTGCTTTATGTCCATAATGAATATGAATGAACTTGTATGTTGTTCTGTATGTATAAATGAATGTATACAAAATTGTAGTTTCTTTTGTAAATACAAGCAACGTCTCCAGTTTCGAAACGAACGATCCAGTGTTCGAATTCAACCGTTAAATTGTGTGAGAAGTTTATATATATATATATATATATATATATATATATATATATATATATATATATATATATATATATATATATATATATATATTATGAACATGTACGCCAATGTTTGGAAAGTCAAGAAGTCACTACAGATTTAAAGTGGCGCAAGTAGCAAAAATACTTTTAAGAACAGCCACATGAATTCTATATATTACCACTTGACTAGACAGTATTTAGATTTGTAAGAAAATTAGATATCTAAATATTTTTTTTAATATAGAGGGTGATTATAAAATGTCTAGCAAATCAGTCGAATGGAGAAAAAAGAAAAAAAAAAACATCTTGGAAGTACTGATTTTTCAACAATGCAGAATATCTCATAGAAAGCCGAACCTGAATATGCATTCATAACTTTCACATTAATGAAGTTGTTTTAATGATACTTTCAACAGGCTTACCTTATTTTAAGAGAAATAAGATAACATTACAATAAGTGCTGAAACACTGAGCAAGACAATCTATATTTGGGAGCAGATAGTATATACGGTGTAACTGACCAAATTATGCTGTGAATTTTCAGCATTTTTACTAGCTTGTAATATCATTACATTTTATACAAAGCAAATAAAACCTGTTAAAAATACCGTTACAATGTCTATATTATTGTTAAAATTGAGAACGAAAATTCCGGTTCACATTTGAACAAAATTTCTTATATTTTATTATATATTAGTGAATTACAACTGTATGATCACATGTGATATATCTTCCCATAAGCATGATTTGCCCTTATTTTCCTTATACAGTAAAACCTCCAAAGTTGACCACCTCTCTACGTTGACTACCTCTCTATGTTGACCGAAATTTATTAGTTTGAATGGTCACAATGCATTTTCAATGGAGATTTGCCTCTCTATGTTGACCACCTCCGTAAGTTGTATGTTGACCACTTTTTAGTAGGTTTTACTCTCTGTAACTTGATCACTGATGTTTTCTTAAATTTGCCTTTTCCTCCATTTGTTCTCCATCTGGTTTCCAGGAATTTGTTTATCAGTCATTCGGCTTATCTGAGCAACACTCGTCCCCCTTGTGGTGCTCCATTGATTGTTCACTTCCAGTATGATACAATGCGAGGGAAATGCCAGAATTCTTGAAATCTGTCGAAAAATGCCAGGGGAGTGGGGGATGTGCGTAGCGGTGTAGCTGTACGCAGAATTGGAAAACAACGTGTATTGCTCACATGTGAAACACATTCCGTTCTTTTTTTCTGGATGTCGCGTCGTGACGGGACCGATCGTTTATTTGCGAATTTTCATTAAAAATGGCACAAAGAAAAGCTTCGAAAAAAAAATTCGAAATAGAGGACTTCCAAGCGTCAGCAGGTTGGCTTGAAAAATTCAAACTACGATTCGAGATTTCTCAAAAAGTTGTGTGGGGAATCGAATGAGGTTTTAGTTGAAGAGGTGGAAAAGTTTATTGAAAAATTCCCAGAATTTGTTAAAGGTTTTAAAGATGAGGACATCTTTAATGCTGTCAAGTTCTTTAAAGCAATGCCTGATAGAAGTCTAGTAATGAAGGGTGACACTTGCAAAAGAGGAAAACTTTCAAAACAGCGTTTTACTGCTCTCCTATGTGCTAGTATGACTGGGGAAAAATTGAAGCCTACGGAGATCAGCAAATCCGCAAAACCTCGTGCATTTAAAAATGTAAAACCTGAAGACCTTCCTGTTTTCTGGAGAGCGAATAGATCCACTTGGATGACCAGTGCTTTGTTCCAAGAGTGGGTTAGAGTAATTGACGCAGAAATGAGGAAAAAGAAGCGGTCTATTCTACTTACCCTGGACAACTGCCCCAGCCACCCGAAAGTGAATAATCTCACAAATGTTAAGCTAAAATTTTTGCCTCCAAACACAACTTCGAAAACCCAACTTTTAGATCAAGGCATTATTCAGTGCTTCAAAGTGCACTACAGAGCTCAACTTCTGGAATAGGTGATCATGAAAGCACAAACCTGTGGTCCTTCTGCATTGGCATCGTCAACAGCTGCATCAGTAAATGCTTTGCGTGCTGTTCATTGGATTAATTCTGCTTGGAATAAAGTTATGCAAATCACGATTAAGAACTGCTTCAAGAAAGCTGGATTTGTTACAGCTACAACATCGGTGCAAGAGGATGAGCTTCCTCTATCTCCCTTGCCAGTTTTTGATGGAGTTGATTTTGAAGATTATGTTACCATGGACGATGAGTTAGTAACATCTGTTGAACCAGACCCAGAAGCAATCTTCAATGAGATTCTCTCTGAAACTAAGCACAGCGAGGACTCTAAGGTACAAGAAATGGACGGCGAAGAGGATGATGATCCAAGTGACGACGAAACTGAAAAGTACCCAACTCTGAAGGAAGACGATATAAAGTGCATGATGGAGCAACTTAAAGATTTCGCTGCAGAAAAATGCCCAAGCATGCTTAATGGACTTGTAAACTATGAAAGTGATTTTTGCAGTTACCTAATGAACAAAAAAGGGTATAAAATATTGAATTATTCTTTCAAAAACTGTAAAAATGTGCTGTACCTTTAGTAAAAATAAAAATGACCAAGTGCCATTTTATTTTTTTCTAAATTTTTCCTTAAAAAATACTAAAAAAGTTTACTAATTTTTTTCTAATATTGTACTAAATATTTTCTAAAAATTCCCTAAGTTGACCACCTCCGTATGTTGATCACTTAGTTACAGACCCTTGGGTGGTCAACTTATGGAGGTTCTACTGTATTTTACAATGATCATGTATTATAAACATGCCAAGAATTAATACATTTGATGAAAAAGAAACTCGTCAACCGTTACCGAGAACAGAAAAATTAGCTGAGCTGATTCAGTAGTGAAGTAGATTATTTTCTCAAAAAGATGAATAAAATCAAATAAGTTTCTCTTTTTGTGTAATGGAAATTCCGAGAATAGAAATAGATCAGATAAAAGTTTTTCAAGTTGACATTGACAAGCATTTTCTTCAGAGACTCGAATTTCTATTTCAAAGTCAGTGTTTGCATTTCTAACCTGTTCCAGGAAAATATAAGAAGAAGATGAATATTTTACTTTCAAAGAGATTGATAGAGGATACTGCTTTTTATTAAAAACGCCAAGCATATGGATTTTCGTATGAAAACAAAGAAGTGAAAACAAAAAGGGTTTTGTTTTTTCATTGTAGGAAATATCACCAGTTACATCTAAATTATATATCGGTGTACATTTAAAACTGTAAACTTTGAATATATTTCTAACATAAAAAATCACGGTACCTTTTGTATACCTGTGAGATTACATATTAAAAAAACATTTATTTAATCGTTTACCTAACTGGGCTGTTTTACATAATAATTTTTACTTAATATTTTGAAAAAGCTTGTTTGCTATTTTAGTAATTGATCGTATATAATGTTTCTTATTTTCACGAAGAAAAATTATTTACTTTTAAGGTATTCAGTGCTATGGTAATTAAATTATATTGCGTTTTAAAAAATACTGAGCTTCGTCACTTAAACATTTACATTCGGTATTGTTTAAGAAAAAATCGCATTTATTTTACATATAATGAAGCATTATAATGCGTAACCAATATAGATATATATATATTAAAACACACATAAACAACGCCTGCATTCAGCATATCAAGATATATGTGTGTTTTAATATATATAGATATATGTGTGTTATTTATGTGTGTTTTAATATATATTCGTAGATCGGTAAATTAGTAAAAATCTATTACTGTTGTCCTGTCATCAAGACTGTCTGTTAGATGGCTGATGACTTTCTCTCCAACATGGTTTATTAGTGAGAAATTGCAAACTCAGGAATTGGCCGGAGTGGCTCAGTGGTTAGAGCGACAGCCCGGAACGCTGTGGAATCAGGTTCGATTCCTGGCTCTGGCTAATTTTTCACTCCATGTTGGATTATTGTATTTATTGTATGTATGTCTGTATTATAATAATTGTATATCTTTAAATGCTGAATGCAGGCGTTGTTTATATGTGTTTTAATCTATATTCGTAGATCGGTGGATTACTAAAAATTTATTACCTTTGTCCTGTCATCAAGGCTGTCTGTTAAATGGCTGGTGACTTTCTCTCCAACATGGTTTATTAGTGAGAAATTGTAGACTCAAGAATTGGCCGGAGTGGCTCAGTGGTTGGAGCGACAGCCCAGAACACTGTGGACCCAGGTTTGATTCCTGGCTCTGGCTAATTTTTCACTCCATGTTGAATTATTGTATTTATTGTATGTATGTCTGTATTATAATAATTGTAATATCTTTAATATAGATATACACTGAAAAAAACTGCTGTTTTAAAAGATATTCTATTGTATTTTCAACAGTATATTCCCGTTTCAGATAAAGTACAGATTTCTCTTTTATTACCAAATATAGATATCAGTTTCACCATTTGAAAAATTATTAAAGTCTTTGGATCTATAGATCAGCAGAGGGAAATCTAGGACAATCAAATCCGATGATAGAAAAATTACTGCAAAAAAGGAAAGTAATCTCATAGTGACCTCTTTTAATTATTAGGCATAGAACAGAAATATTTTAAGGTAAAACAAAAGTGATATTTTATATTAAATTGTTTTCTAAATAGATAAAATCCCTTGTACGTAACACATAAAAAAATCTAATTCTCACAGAAAAGCCCTGTTTAACAGGATTACTTTCTCTTTAAGACTGAGGAAATATCTTTCAATTTAACAGCATTAACCGTCTTGTAATAGGAAGAAATTCTGATTTATGCAGTAAAAAACTTATATCAATTTAACAGCATTTCCAGTGTTGCCAACTTGTGGTTATTCCCCTAGATTTAGAAGGGAAATCTAGCTTAGGATATTTTAGGGAGGTTTATGAGATGGGGGGGGGGCGGAGGAAAGTCCAGACTGAGGTTGGTCGCACTTATTTTAGATATATTAATATTTTTGTTAATGAAAAAAAATTTTCTTAAAGAAAAATTATTATCTTTATTTTTGGCATTTTGTGCAAGCAAAATATCGACCGGGGATAGGAAGTTACTCACACCATGTAGATGAATATACACAATGCCTCTGATTCTCTATTCACTGTAGGGGTGGAGCAGTGTCCCTTACATTACATCCGTAATATAATATAGAGGTGGTATTCATGTGGAGTGAGAAGTCAGGTATATGAGTTGGTATGTAGAGAGAAATGCTTAGGCGAGATTGATAGTGTTTTGAGCATCCCTATGTACTGGTGAAAAATGGTAGCATTGTTGACAGGGTTTTTTCTGTAAAATCAACAAGAAACTTTTAGAGTGTACATTGTATCTGTAAACTTCACGTACAGCCTTTGAAGAGTGTAAGAGAACATTTATGTGAAAAGTATCAACGGAAATGTTACTCACAGGAAATAGAAGAGCTACAAAGGCCCGATAGTAACAAAATACAGTTAGCAGTAAAAAGCGTTCCGTTAAGCGAAACAACTTGTAAATTGTCCAAATTGTGGACTATTTCAATTGCCTGACACTAATGTCGCATATATTGTCAGAGATTTTCTAAGGCTTCGGACGTTTTACGGATTATTCGTTGTATGGGTTTTTCTAAGTTATAATATTAACAGCGGCGATGGCAATTCTTAACTATATAAAAAATAATGGGTAGTTCTTCAAAATAGTCTTAACTATCTACCACAATATTCAACTGCAAAAGCACCGAAAAGCTCAGGATTTAGTCCTTTAAAACTTTGAAACAGGAGATTAGCTTTGCAGCTTGTGTACCTATATTATGACAATTATAAACACTAACTAAGAGTTGACAGCCTAAAAAATTAAAGTGAATATCATATTCAGGATAGCTGATGCCCTATGGACGGTTGAAAACATCGCAGGAAATCTTCTGGGGGTCCAATTGTTACAGCTATAGACACCCTGCAGACGATATTTTTTGACAATCTTTTGAGCATTTTTCGAGAATCATACGATGAAGAAAGCCAGAAGAAATTAAATGCCCATATAACTCCGTTAAGAGATTCCGTGGTTTTTTCTAAGTTATAATATTAATTGAATATAATTGGGTATAATTGGATATATATTGGATATAATTGAATACAATTAGATAATCCGCTTTCTATATGTTATGCATGTCTACCGAAAAGTTCTCATGTAGGATATGATATTTACAAGAACTATGGGATGATTGTCCGAAATCCGGAATGTGACCGTGGTTGTAAAGATGCATAGTTGTACTAATTACAGAAGCGAATGAAGTTAGAAATCTATGTTAGAAAAATATAGTTAATGTAAGATCTGTGCAACTGCCTAACACTCCAAATTGAAATGCTGGCGTACGGCGACACATCGCCGTTTTTTAGTTTTATTTTGCTATGTGATTACGGTATTCCTGAACACGGATCTTTGTGTTCCTGTCAGTCTTTTTTTAAAAGAGTCATATGTAATTTGTATTAGAATCATAAAAAAATTATAATTTACTTACAAACTTATATTTTTAAAAATTTGTTTTCACTTCCTATACATTCCCACCAAATAATGCAGTAATCAGTTTTCCGTGAAAAAGATTATTCCCAGCTAAAAACTATGTTTTATAACGCTACACACATTTTTAAGGACAAATACAAATACTTGTAGGTGTAGCTACATACACTATTTATCGCTACTTTCTTTATTGACCCTGAAGCAAGAGGGTGGCGTTACAAAAAAAATAAATGTATTGTGTGCCTCCAATTTATCCCTCCCCCCTCGTTTTACCTATAAATAAAATATTTTAAAAGTTTCTTTTTTATCTTATATATCTGTCAAATGTTTCAGATAATAAGATAAATAATGAACATTAAATTTAAACAAAAGAAAAATAAATACACAGAAATGAAAGTAATAAAAAACGAAAATTTATACGTGAAGATCCTACACTGTTAAAAATAAGCAACAAACTGTCTAGTAAGTGGACCGTTTTTAAAGGTAACGGTTACTTGATGATATTCTGAAGCGTATCTGACCATATTACAGACCAAAATATGGTCAAAATCGAGTTAAATTACGGTTATATAACCGTTTTCCGTAAAGACGGTCGAATGACTGGACAGTATGCTGCAAATTTTTAATAGTGTAAGAAAATATTATGTATATAAATAATTTAAAGAATTAAGAACAAAATTGGTGTGGCTACATTCATGTAAAAATATTTCGATATCTATTCTTAAATTTGCTATGAGCTTTGAACAAAAACACGATCTTTTAACAGGATATGAAAACTCGTATTTACTTCACTTCAGGATTCCATCCAAAGTACACTTTTAGACAAAACACAAAATATTCCATCACATTACCAATTTTTGGAATCCGTTTACTGCTACTAAAAATACAAAAGAAGCATTTTTATTAAATTAAGAACTTCTATTCCTGATGTCGGCTCAATATTGATAAGGAAAGTACTGCATTATCTAAAAGTACTTAATACTTTTTTTTCGTAATACATTGTAAAACTTTTCTATGTTTTTGCAATGTTCTTAACAAAGTACAAATGCGAATTTTACGACTTTAAAGTTTTTTTTCGTTCCCTGTGATACAATGCATGCATTTACTATGGCTCAGAATTCCTGCCCTTTTTCCTCCCAAATACATTAAACTTGATGCTTTCCTTTAAGGTGAAAAATAAATTTGCATCTGTTTTATTTTCAGAGTAAGTCAAAGTAAGTAACTGTATTACCTATCCCACTTTAAAAATTTTATAAAGTTTTTATTTACCTATAATAAGAAAGTCTGTGATAAAGATTTTTATTTAATATACAAGATGATCTAAAGTCTAGAAAATTTTCAAAAATCAATAATTCGCAAACTAAAAAAGGTAGATTGTTGTTATAAATATATGTTATGATGCATTAGAAAATTAGTTCAATGCGTATGTTCAATGTGAATTGCTAACGATGTACAACGTCAAAAAACTACAGAACACATCATAAATACTATTATGGATGAATTTTCCAGCAACTGCAGAAATATGAACTTTACGCGTTTTTTAAAAACATATTTGATTTGAAATCCTCATTAATATCGAGAAAAAAATTATCATTTCTTATATCCATTTTGTACGTTTGTTTCTTTAAAAAATATTACATAAACAAACTAAATCAACTATTTAGGAATCTTTTGGTTAAACCACAACAGAATTTTAGATTTATGCGCTAATTATGGTGTCTTCGGCAGTTAATATATGAATGGAAATATATATCAAAATAATATTGGTTTGGTCGTTCGTCACCGTTTAGCGTCATTATAATGTCCTATTCAGTAATGTAAAAAACAATTCAACAACTTTGGTACCGTGTCCGCAACATATTGGGTGAGTCGAAATGATTACCTTGATAATAATAACTTCGTTGCAAACAACTATAAGAAGAAACGATTTCAACACAATACAGAAAAGAATTTTCCATATTTACCCGGAAAAGGTGGTCTACCTTAAAGCGTGTCAGCTTACTTTCAAAATTTTGTTTCCGTATTTTAATACTGTTCTCTGTGACTATTCTTGGTCATAAATTTAGTCAAAAACTTTGGTACCGTGTCCGCAACGTACTGGGGAGTCGAAATGATTACCTTGATTACAATAACTTCGTTCTGAGCAAGGATAGGAAGAAACGATTTCAACACAATACAGAAAAGAATTTTCCATGTTTAGCCGGACGAGGTGGTGTACCTTAAAACGTGTGTGCTTACTTCCAAAATTTTGTTTGCTTATTTTATTGCTGTTCACTGTGACTCTTCTTGGTCATAGTAACAAACCTCATGTCTATGTTGTCTTCACGAATTTTATTGGAAAGTTACACGGTTTGTTTTCTTATGTCTGTAGCAAATGTTATATGCAGCAGTTACAGTGCGTCACAAAAGTTTATAGACAACGGGGTTTTCTTATTCTACAGCTGAAAAATTGGAGTAACAATTTCAAAACAATTTATAATTATAAATAATATCAAGACAATAATAATACTATACAACAATAATATTACACAATCACAGACTTTATGAGAAAAATTTAAATTTAAATTTTACTGTCCCAAAAGTTTATAGACAACTCATTTCTTTCCTTTAACTTTCAAATTTTTAAGACTTTTTTCTAATGAGTTTAAAAACTCGATCGGGCATACTCAAAACAACGGTTTGAAGGAATTTTGGCTTTAAAGAAAACCAACTTGATTCAATGTGCAGCTTTAGATCTTGAACCGTTGCAAATTTACTCCTTTTATCATATACGTCTCTAACTAATATACCTCAGAGGTTCTCTATTGGGTTCAGGTCAGGCTGGCCAGTCCATAACAGTTACTTGATTTTGTCTAAATCACTGCATTTTAGAGTTGGACACGTGAATGGAGCCATTATATTGCTGATATATCCATTTGTACCAACCTAGCAACTCTCCAAATGAAAGTCACTGTACTTCAAGCGTTTTCTGGTAATCTTCAGAACATTGACGACTTTCAAAAAAGTACGATTTTTCCGTTATAAGAAAATGCTCCCCACACCATGAGTGAACCCCCTCCTTGTTGTCTGCTGAAAAATGTTCGTGGTTCCTTGCGAATATCGTACCAGTAATATGCACAACCATCAAGGCCATCTAAATTTCCATCCAAATTAATTTTCATCACTGAAAAGAACACTAAATCATTCATCTGTTCAATTCAGGTTATTTCGAGCCAACTGAACACGGGCGTCTTTATGCTAATTTGTAAACTTTGACGTACAACGTATTATGCGATAATCAATAAATGCATTTGCATGCATCTGTCGATGGACCGTGGACTTTGATAATAGATTTTGCTGTTAAAAATTGTTTGAGTATTTTATTATTTTTATTTCATTGTTAGATATTTCCATATTTTTTTCTTCTTTCTTACTCGTTTAGTTAGGTCTTAAATTAAAAAAAATAGTTGGCTATAAACTTTTGGAACGCACTTTGTTCGAATATGTTTCATCAGATACATACTACAACTTGATACAGATGCTGGGCAGTATTACTGGGCAATATTAGCGGATTAGCACTTATGAAGATTATTTCCTATGCCCAGACTTCAGTGTATTAACCTTTCAATTATGTTTTAGACCAAGTAGGGTCACAAAAACTATATAATATTCAAATAAAATGCTGAACTTTTTTGTTTAAACTGTTTGTATGAACTTTTTTGAATGTATGTGCGGAAAATATTGCGTGTAGACACTCGGTTCTTCCCCGAATGTTTATCATAGCAATAATTGCACGGCAGGACTACCACTGTACACCAAGAAGCTTACAAACGACAACAAGAAAAGAAACAACCTGGACCTTTTCTTGTTATCCCTTGTTATCACCGCAACTATTTTGAAACACTTTGTACAAGTATGCTTTTTGGTGTACAGTGGTAGTCCTTCCGTGCAATTACTCCTATGCTAAACATTCGGAAGAACAGAGTCCCTACACATAATACTTTCCGCAGATAGATCCGATAATCACGATATGACTGACACCTTATTAGTTTTGGCATGTGAATACCCGAAGACAATTGTGCACTACGATCAACCAGCGTTATTCGCAACATTTAACTAAGCAATCTGACTACATGTGCTTGTGCAAGCAGTACCAATAGAAGTGGTGAATACTGCTGTAAATTATTTAATTCCTTGTCTGACAGCTACGTTTTCGAATGACGGGTGTATGGTAAACATTTAACTCGCCTATACCTCACTCAGCACCATACGTAATTCTTATTTGAAAAAACTGTAAATTATAAGCTACAGTACAGTACATTTTTGTTTCTTAAAAAAATAACGTTTTATTGTTGGTTTTTAAATTTTTATCTGATTTTTGAACCAGTTGGTACTTCAAAATATAAAGTTTCAACTTCACTTATTCTGAATTATTATATTTTACCATTATAATTTCTTAATTCACTTTTGTTCACAGAGGTTTTGTTCAGTTTGTTAAAGTAGAAAATGTGCTCGTTATTTGTATCATAAAATATATTAATTTGATTATGTACTGCCTAGTTACTTTCAATATATCGGCTTTTATTGTTTCTAGCGAAACTCAAAGATCTGAATTCACGCAATACATACGATGTTAATGTTTGTTGTTTTATGATAATTAATTTAACACGCACATTGAATTTAACAGGAATACTGTTTTATTAAGGTAAAGAAAGGTAGAGCCTGATAAACATTTAAACACACCTTGCAAAATTTTCTGTTTTAAGGCATAAAACTTTGATCCGGAGAGTGGAAACTAGTAAATAATTATCGCCATTTTAATTAAAGTAAATTTGTGGCTCATGTAAATGAATTTTCTATAGTTGGTATGAAAGCTGGTGAGACACCTTAAAACCGCTAATCATTCTAAAATCATTATTTATTTAATTGTGCATTGTCTTTAGAGTGAAAGAAGCATTTGTTTTTGCTCATTGAATTGTATTAGTAGAAAATATTAATGTGGAAATTAATAAAAAATAGTAATTATTTAACACTACTATAATTTAATATTCACTATCAGAACTATCCTACGTACTAACAAACTCCAATGTCATAACTGCTTTATTATGTATCATTTTTAAAAATATGTTACTGATAAAATGTAGAAGTCTGTTTGCTATTTTTTATGTTTTTAACACTAATTCTCTCTTTTTATAGTTAACTAAAAATAAAAGAATTTCTTTATTAGAATTTGTATGGCTTTTCCTAAGCTGTGAATTAGATTTAAAAATGCATCCTCATTGAGAACATTTCTCATTAATGAATAAATTTGTTGAAACCAAAAGCTTCTAACAGATAAAATTTATTGTTAAATTCTTTTATAAATTATCAAACATTATTTATATAGTCAAAAAGCTAATTTCGATAGTCATTAAAAACAATTTCATGGCAAAATGTATGATATCTTTAAGAATGCATTTTTAAGAGTTAATATCCATTTTTAATATTTTAAAGTAAAATAAATTGCTCGTACGTGATCTAATTTAAAACATCTTGTTGATTTATTGATTTCATGTAAACGAAATTGGCAGATATTTTTAATGAAATGGAGCATATGTAAAGTAATAGCTAAGCGGTAATTTCACAAATGGAATTTATCCGCGTGATTTTTTTTATGAATTTGCAAACATAATTTATTTCTTCGAAGTATAAAATACAATAAACAATAAAAAGTTAATGATTTCAGTAAAAATTACATCGCTTCTTTGGAAATATGTGATACCTAAACCAGTTATATTACGTCTAACGAAAATAAATGACTTATAGGTAATCCAAATTAAAACAGATTGTTGGCTCATTTTTTTAAGTTAAATTTATGTAAAATTTAGGAACAAGTATATAGATTATATTGTTATGTTAGAAAAGAATTATTTAAAAAAATACCTTAATTAACTCTTCTTACAAAATGAATAAAATTGTTGAAACTACTCTTTAATCTCAAACAAATTTATTATTATCATTTTTATTTACATTACAGTGCGCAGTTTAGACAATGGTAGATTATGCTTCTGTACTAAGAAGTATGTAACGAATTGTTTTTTGTATAAATTATCAATTTTATTTACATTACAGTGCGCAGTTTAGACAATGGTCGATTACGCTTCTGTACAGAGAAGTATGTAACGAATTGTTGTAAGTCAATTGTCATATATTACTTGTGACTTATCCTTTATTCACAAACAATAAAATTTAAATTATACACTTTACATAATGTGTAATGACGAAAAACAAAATTAACATTGTTGCAAAAATATAGACAATCTGTATTTTTACATTAAAATAACCATAAATGAAAACCGCATACACAAGTCGTGCCAATAATATGCTCACCCATCTGGGCCATCCAAATTCCACTTTTTTCGTCACTTAATATCACGGTACACCACTAGGGTCCATATGACATATGTTTACGAGCCCACTGCATTCTCGTCAATTTGTGGTGAGATTTCAGGAGTTTTTCCTTTTCCTATAAGCTAATTTACCTCTTTCCTTAATTCGCCAAGAAATCGTATCTGTTGTAAGTCCTGACTCACTTTTAATCTGACTAGCACTCATCATTTGTGTAGATACCAGTTTCTGGTTCCTTCTGTCATCTTGTTTTCTGGTCACACGAGGCCTTCCAGATCTCCGTTTTGCTTTGTAGGAGTCACCCTTATACAATACTCGATAGACAGACTTCTTTTAACGATTCAAAGTAGCTGAAATATCTGCAACAGTCTTCCCTTTCGATTTCAGCTTCCATATCTCAATTACCTCACCTTACTGAATCTCTCTAGCTCGCGCCATATTCAGTAACCGATGCTAATGCAAGGTGCACTTAAATTCTTCATGCATATGACGTCATAAGTTTAACATTTGCATTTTTCCGTGAACAGTTGCCAAAAAGCAAGAAAGTGTCTAAACTTCTGCAATATTTAAATTTCACTTTTTTAGTTAAATTAAATATTATCCTACATTAAAATCAGTATTTCCGTCATAAAATGTTTAAAATATATTTAAAAATAAGTATACCGATTTGTGAAATCCAAGAGTTCGTATTTTTTATTTAAAGGTTAAATATCATCAGTGTCTAAAGTTTTGCTGAGGACTGTAGTAGAAACATAACTAATCTGTTCAAAGCATAAATTGCTATAACCAATAGAAATAATAATAAGTTTAAGAAAAATGTATGGATTGTTTAGAAATGCTTTTCACCAAATCCAGTCTCAGTAGTTATAAGTAGAATAAATTCAATCTAAAGTTTCAATCACACATATTATTGTACGATCTTAAATGCCTCTCTGTTGCTTTTCGCGCTGAAGTTAGGATTATTTTCAAGACTAAACATGTGATGGTTCGGCTACTCTGATCATGTGAGTAAGCGATGTTTTGAATGAGATCGCAAGTTTTTGTCCACTAATTGCCCATGTTCGTAAAAGTTGATCAAGGCTCTCTTACTTTAACTTTCTACGGATGACTGCGTAAATCTTGGAACTTGTGAGTTTCAGCTTTTTATCGATATTCATGCAAATTATTGTAGCTGTTCAATCTTTATTTGGGATATATAAGCTTCGGAAATACGTTTGGAATTCGGAACTTGGGATTGTGTTCTCTCTCGATAAGATTAGTTGGAGATCCTGCGCTTGAATTAATAATCTAAAGCTGACGAAGTTGCTTTTGGCCTGGACGGACGTATGAAATCAGCGCCCTACGAGTCTACAACGTGGAATATTATTACTAAAGGCATCCTACCTGTGGCTGTCTTCAAAATTGGGAGTTCGTTTTTGAATCGTTATATTTAATATGTTCGAAGTTTTATATTTTACGGAGTATAGCTTCGGAAAGAAATTTAATTATTTCTTTTGGAGTGAGGAAAATTAGTAGAAGCCTTCTCAATCCCAGTAAGATTAAGTTTAAATAAACACTATTTTTTAACCTTAACTCTGGTGCTTTCCTTGTACAACTGAACGGCCTGGTTCAATCATACTGACAGCAATGGCCATCACAATCGGACCCCTCAAATGTTAGCAACGCGTAGAACATTTGCCAAGTAATCTCTGCTAAATGTTTAAAAAGTAGTGTAATACTCTAAAAATGAGAACACCTATTTTTAAACGATCTTCGAGCTGGTATATATCGTAGGAAATACAAACACTGAAGTTAGTGTTTGTATCTTCGGGCGTTAGGTGACATAAACTATCACACAGAGCGGTTTCGACCACTTTCCTCTGGAAAAACTTCTTTTATGAAAACATATCGATATTGGTTATGATACGTGGGAACGCAGCTTAATTTTGATCAACTTTTTGATTTATCGAATGCTAGTAATTTATTCGAAAATGATAGTTACTGCAAAGGAAAAAATTATGCTGTTATATTATCATAAAATACCTCATTGGAGATATTATTCTATGAAATGAATACATATGTTAAAGTCCAAACATTCTTAATTTAAAAAATATCATTACTATTTTTATATAAATATGCAAATATAATTTTTCACACAGAAATGTAAATTACGATAGTCAATAAAAAATAACAATTTCAGGAGAAATTATATTGCTTTTTTGCAAAGTCTTATTATCACATCGCGTTTTAATGCTGAAAAGTAAAATAAATTACGATTACGTGATCCTACTTTTAACAACTCTTTCACATATTGATGTCAAATAAATTTGTATGGAATTGGTAGATAGTATAAATGAAGAAATGCTATTGCAAAGCAATTTAAGTGGTAATCGCAGAAGAGACTACATGAATTGAGATTTACTGTGAAGAGATTCAATGATAAAACTCCTTTTAATTTAGGAACTGCAGCTGGAAATTACTCTTTGTAAAATAATATATTTTCGTTTCATACATGTGTACGACTAAGAAGAATTAATTGGTAAATCATATTGGTATCAACCAATTATTTTCGTCAACTAATTAATGCTATACTTAAAGTGTGCTTTGGGAGTTGTCTACATATTAAAATTGTAACAAATTTGAAAATTATCAATACTAACACCTACTTTTGACACCATATTTGCATTATTCGGTACATTTTACTTTTGGATACCAAATGAAAAGTCATTTGGTCAATTAGTTTAGGAATCGATTTTTTTTTATTTAATAGATGAAATAAAAAATTCTTTCAATAGTTCTTAGCAATGGTTTGCCCAGGTATGGGAAACAGAATAAATTCTATGAGACACTTCTTATACTTCTGCAAGTATACTGTTTTGCTCGCAATTTATATTAATATATATATATATATTACAAAATTTAAAATTCCATACCCTTTTAAATTTATTGTATAAAAAATTCCTTTTATTAACATTCTATTTACAACCCTAGTTTATTAAAAAATTCCCTTTCTTAAAAATAGTCCATAACTGTCCACATTTAAAAAAAATTTATCCTAATGTACTTAAATTCACTTTTTATTTCCGAACAAATAAGATATAAAATTCCCATTTCATAAGAAAATTTCTTCTTAAAAAATCTATTTTCTTAATTTTTTTATTATATTAAATATTTTCTATTTATTCCCGTATTTAAATCTTTTTTATTTCTTTTAATCTGTAAAAATTCACCATGTTCCCTTTCCCAAGAGTCTAAAAAAATCATTCTTTTAAATTGTTTTCTGAATACGCAAAAGCCGAACTTTATTTTTTTAATCTCCCGTGCTTTTAATTTCCATGATGTTCCAGAAAATTATTTTCCTGCCAGAAACAGAGGAGAGACTTATTTCGTCGATATTAATTCACAGATAAAATATAGTACGAGGCGAAAATTGAACATGCATTGGTTAAAATAGGTCACGTGTTACGCAGTTCTTGCGCGATCATAGATTAAAACTAACTGACGGACGAAAGAGAGAGAAAGGATTTGGCCGTCAAAGTGAGTGTGAAAAATAAAATCTGCTGGCGCTGTAAAGTTCTAATATGTTTCATCCTAGGGATTTTGCCGTTGAATTTATGTCAAATAAAAATGAAGTTGTTCTTTAATATGGAGATTTGTTAAGAGTATTGTTATGTAAAGAGAGCACTTCCCCAGAACTTAAAATGATTGGATTGAAATAAATGGATTCGAGTACAATCTAGTTTCTTTTTTTTCTTCTACCTACACTTACTCGGCTATAACTACTATTAATCTCTGGACTCATGACACGACTGCATTTGAGTTATGGGATGATTGCCATATTTCTTTTTCCACTGCTGAATGGAGCTGAAAAATAGCAGAATACGACAAATATATTTACTATTAGATTATAATACCCGGCAGCTCAATGATTACCACATGCGCCTAGGCTCACCTTAGGAACGGGCAGGCTTGTAGAGCCGCGAAGTTCAGTTTTTTATTGCAATTAAACTTTTAATAAATGTAAATAAGTTAATTTTTAAAGATTTTTTTAAACATTTTTAAAAATCTCCATTGTTTCTAAAACAACGTTTAAATGCAATATATATATATATATATATATATATATATATATATATTATATGCGAAAATAACATGTGAAGAGTTCATATGTTCTATCAGTAATATTATTTCTTACCAGACACTGGAAAACATTTAGTCTAAAGAATTCAAAACTTAGATTTCAAATTTCAATATAATTAAAAACTTTTGGAAATTGCCATAAAATTTAAAACTTTTTGTTATCTTCAAATTTATGATATTCAAAGACTTTCTTTGTGAGTGAATAAATTGGAAAATGTCAATACTTGCTAAAGGAATAAATTAAATATATGAAATGGGTTATTTGAATATAACAACAGAACTAACAGATGCGAAGCATTGTACATCTTATGAATTTTAAAATCAGATTCAAAAGAAATAAATATGGGCTGACTTTTAATTATTAACGAAGATGATATAAATCAACAACATAAATTTCAATTTCACAAATGAATATGAATGTAGAATTAAAGACATAAAATTTTCAGTTCGGCTAAAATTGATTTGATATGAAAGAATTTTTTCACTTTAGAAATTGTACTAGTTTACCATAATTATTGAAACATAAAGAATCAAATTTTGACTAAACTTTAATAAATTTATAAAAGGGCATGTTCCTTATGTACATATATTCTGAAATAAAATCATAGAAAACCTCTGTGCTAATAATGTGTGTTCTTAATTATTTCTGAATACTGTGAAACACAAAGAAATTAAAAATTATTACTATGACCTGAGTTATAGTCCATTCAAACTAAAACTATACTGTTGAACAACATTGTTATTTCAAACTTTAAAGTGATTATTTTTTTTTTCAGAATGATCAAGACTGAGTTTGCGCGAACTGTTACTTTGAAACCGTTTATTGTTAATTGACAAAATTGTTGCATTGAATAATACTTTTGGGCAGGTTACATGCTTAATATTTACAAAAAGTTTCGATTAAATTAAAAAAAATAGTATGAAATATTTAAAAAATAAAAAATCTTTTAACTATAAAAATTTTTTTATAGTTTGCAAATTGTTTAAATGTTTTTGCATTGTTTTCAAAATTCAACTTTAATTTTGATTTTGGCATGTATAGAATGTCGAAAATTTTTTGAATTGTTTTGAATTTCATACATTGTTTTAATTTCATAAATTACGTTAAACAACTTAAGAGTAACAGTGTGAGCAAACTCACGATTCTTCATTCTAAATAACGGTATGAAACACTAATATGATTCAATAGTACTGTTTTGTTTAACTGGGCTACAACTCATGTAACAATTATGAAGTTTTTAAATCAAGTTTTTTGCACAGCGTTTAGAAATTATTAATGAATAAAAAGAAGTAAGAACAAAAAATCGATTTTTAGCATGTTTAAAGGCACTGTGCCCCCCCCCCTTATAAACGATAAATACAGACACACACACACACATTAACTCTATTTCGAAAATAACTTTGTGCTTAAAAAGTAAAAGAAAGAAATTAGTAAAATTGTGTAAAATATCTGAATTAAACATACACAGAAAAAAATAAAACCCAATTTGGATCGAAAGATTCTTAGGTATGTGCCCAAATTGGGTCATGCCTGTTTTGGTTACCACTGTGTATCCATTTTGGGCCCTGATTGTTGCACCCATTTTCAAAAAAAAAAATTGAAAATATGTATTTAACAGTGCTTAAAATGGATACACAGTGGTAACCAAAACAGGCATGACCCAATTTGGGCACATACCTAAGAATCTTTCGACCCAAATTGGGTTTTATTTTTTTCTGTGTATATTCATTTTTTTTACTACAATCCCAATCATATTATTTATTTTTTGCTTTTATCATTTAAGTAAGAGGCGTTAACGTAAAATTTAGGCCTAACATCATTTTCTGACATAAAGCAGTATAATAATTTTGTTTGAAACACCATAGCATTTTATTTTTTCATTTTTGCAATTAAAGAAAAATTTGTAATATGAAAAACCGTGAATAACCTATATTTATAAGACACGTTTAAGTATAATTCACATTTTAAATAATAAATAATTATATAAATGCAACGCATGGTATATCAACGTCTTTTTCAAGAATAATCATCCTAAGTGACATACAAATATGTATCATACATTTATAATTCCGAAATAATGTCACACTGATATTATTTTACGAAATAGAAGTTATATGGATAAGTTAAAGATGGAACAGATGTCGCAGGCTCACCAGGATTGTCGCGTTTTTTTTTTTTTTTTTTTTTTTTTTTTTTTTTTTTTTGCGGCATTTTGGCGAGAAAACTCCGTTTCCAAATACATCTTACAGACCTAGCTTGCGAAAACAGCATGCATATTAACTTTATTTTATTATGAGAGAGTTTATTTTATTATTAAAAAACACACACAATTTACTATAAAACAACGCAATTTTATTATAAAACACACACAATATATTATAAAACAAAACAATTTTATTATAAAACACACGCATGTTTTTTATAAAAAAGAAAAATAACATTTTTTTTATAAAAAAACTCAAATTATTTTATTATAAAACACGCACAATTTTTAGTTTATTATTAAGCACAAAAAATGTTTAATTTAATGTAAAACACCGACAATCTATTCTACTGGATAGCCATACTAATAACAATTTTGCCAATATTGCGGAGTTGCCACGCCAGGACCAAAATCGCCTTTTTGGCGCCAAAAAGAAGCCTCTGTGCTTCTGCGACATCTGTACCATACATATTTACCTGTTAATAATATTTTCTTTCCAATTTATAATAAACTTTCTTTTTCAAATTATTATTAATTCGGTTACTTTCATTATCAATTTATAATGAATTTTCATTTTGCCGATGCAAGCCTGACTTCATTTTTTGATAGCATATCTCGAAAACCAAACGGGCTTTAAAACCAGACTTTAAGTAATAGATTTGAATAGATTTAAAAATAATTTTCATGTCAGTAAATGTCGAGTCTTTAACAAAATAAATACTTGGATAAAGGATACGCTCTTATAAAATTCAAGTAACGTGAAAGTGGGGGAGCAAATTTATACAAAATATAATTAAGTCAGAAATACTTAGTATAAATATGAATTATACTGGGAAAGTTTCACAAATGCATATACAGTCTTTTTCATATAAATTTATGGAAAAGTGAATAAATTAATTTATACAAATCATCCCAGAAGCTAAAATAATTAGATAAATTGCAGCCGAAGTTCATGAGATTCTGTGTAATGAGGCACGATTCAAAATTGTTATGACCGAATATTGAAATTTATGTGCAATTACTTCCTTGGTCTTTTGTTAATGTACTTTTCGAAGTTTTAAAGAGTAAGCTTAAGTTGTCAAGATGAGGTGCTTAAAAAGTAATTAGTTAGTTACAGGATATAACAACTAAAGGCTAATATGAACTTATGTGCTTTAAATCTGAATTATAAAAGTTGCTTAGAAAAGCCCCTTTATCCTGAAATTATTTTTGAACACACAAATCTAGAATTCTATAACATGTAGCTACTTATAGCAAAACAACTATACGTGCGATCATATGGGAGTGACTGCAACGATTCTAGTGGACAAATTTGGAAGTTATTGACCCTATGTCGAAAACTATGAGAGATTGCGAAAAAAAGGTTCATTACAAAAGTGTAAAGCGTCCTTGATTTAGTATTAAATGACGTCGTCCATTTAACAAGAATTTTACAATAAGCCAAGAAATGTTAATTTTTTTATAATTAATCACCGTCTTAAATATTTCAATATCACTTGTAGAAGTGTGAGTTTAAAAGGCAGATGATACTAACTAATTAAACTCACATATGTAAGCAAAATAAAAATTTAAACACAAAGGTATAAAATTGGTACGCCTGACTATTGAAGCGATTGGGAATCGAAATGAATTTTCTATTTTTTGATAAATAAATTACTTATAGAGTTATAAGCAATTCGTATCACGTAACAACGCGTTTTTTCCTTGCTCACAGCGGGAATTCCGTTCAAAACGCCGACTCTGACAGTTTTTTCTGAACGATCTTCTGTCTTTACCAAAAAATCGAAAATGTGTTTCGATTACGTGGTTTCTGATAAAGAACACTTGCCAATTTTATACATTTGCAAACAAAAATGAATTAAAAAATGTGTCATAAAGTATCCTGTTTGGATTTGAGAACAACCTTAAATAAATGAATATTGTATTTATTGGTGTATAATTCGAATATTGGTGTATAATTCGTTTTTGATACAGAAAATAATTAAAAATTATATATTGTATATAATACGCACTACCAGATTTTAACACCAGAATATCCGGGATTTTGAAAAAATAAATCCCTTATGTAGAAGTTCACTGTATACAAAAACATGTAATTCTTAATATGGATAATAGAATATAACCACGAACGAAAGTAACCTCTTCCGAGTTACTAACGATTCCGAAAAGCGTTCTTTATTTTCAGAAACCACAAAAACCAATATAGTTTTGAGATTTAAAGAAGAATTTGTAAAAGCAAAGTCTCTTTTGCTGTCACTGATTTTCGGAAATGTTTCCAAAATATTTCTGGCCCCCACCAATAGTCGAGAGGTTTTTCTCTCAAAGCTGGTAGAGGGAGGTGCTGGGTTCGAATCCAATCGTACCCGTCGGCCTAACCGGTCGGAGTTTTCCGTGGTTTTCTTCGAATCCTGGATAACGTTGAGAAAATACGTGCTAGGTTCCCTTAGAAAGACCCACGCGGAGGACACTCCACCTCGGGTCTATATCCCTAATGTAGATAATCTGCTGTCATAATTACAGCTACACCTACACCGAGTTGTTTTTATTGTGTATTGATCTTTTTTCTCAACTCGCAATATAGATTTTTTGGATACAATCAATTCTCAAGTAAACACTTTCATCATCAACAAACATGTTTTACAAACAAACATTATAAATTAACAGCATTATTATTAACATTAAAATTAATAATATTATTTTACTTTTACACGTATAAATTCAATTACGCAGCCGGAAATGATTAATTGAGAATTTATAGCATCCGAAAAATCCATATTCCGGGTTGAGAAAACTGATTAATATCTTATAAAAACAAAATTAATGGCATTAAAAAGTACTTTGTTTTTATAAATGATTCTTTAAATCTTGAAAAAAATATTGGTTTCCGAGGTCTCTATAATTAAAGAACTCTCTTTGGAATGATGGGTGAAGAGGTTATTATATATTTTCGTTCGCGGTTATATTATATTTTTGTTAACTATGAAACATTTGTGTTTTTTTTTTTTTTTTTTTTTTTTTTTACAGTGCAATGACATTTTTTTATGTAATCCTAAATTACCGTAAATTGCACTCAAAATATTAAGCTATTTGTAATGTGTACTTTTCTTGAATTGGAAAATTGATATTAAAACATAAATCGACACCAGAAATTATGTTTCATATTTGCTGTTGTTTCATATTCATATTTGCTGAAAGTACAAACACTACAGAAAAAGGTAAATACTTCGCTTATTTTATTTACTAGTGTTATATTTGCGCAAAAATAATGTGAAATTCAAGTGCTGTATTAAGTGTCTTAGTGAAAGTACGTATGGTTTCATAATAGTTAACGGCAACATTACGTGTATATAATACGCACACTTTTTAGGCGTATATTCTTTTAAAAAATGTACGCATTATACACGAGTAAATATGTTATATTCTGTAATTTATGGAAAATATAAACTGCTGCATTTGATTAAAGTAATTTTCAAAAGAATTGAAGATAAAATCTGAATTCATAAAAAAATATTCTAGTAATGGAAATAAACGTGAATTCGCGAATATTACAATAACATCATTAAATCGATAAAGTGAGACGTATAAAAAATTTTGAGTTAAAATATTTGAATAAAAATTATTTCTAATTAAAAATAAATGCAGAAAGTTTAAGATAAAGAATCGTTTTAAATAGATTTTTAAAATATTCTTAGATCAGTATAGGTCGATTTTTTAAGAATATAAATACATTCATAATGTAGAAACGACAAAGTTTCATAGAATTTCATGTCTGTAAATACGAAATGTAACTATGTCATAAATACTAAGTGGAAATTTACTTAACAGTAATACAAATATATGTCTTTTACAAATGGAAATAGGGGAAATTAAATGAAACTAATTGATACAATACGTCTCAGAAGTTGATGTAATTAGATTGCAGCCGAAACTTATAAGATTCTTTATAGTAAAAGCTCGAGTTGAAATTCTATGAATGAATATTATGAATATTGAATATTATGTGCAATTACTTCCTTTGTTGTTTTGTAATGTATTTTGCTAAGACTTCAAACCTTGAAAGTAATTAGGTATTTACTGGATATATCAAATTAAATGTAATATATATCATTGAATCTAAATTATATGACTGCGTATGTGTCAAATGTGTTATATTGATTTCCTATAAAGCTAATTCAGGATGCCAAATAATGTATATGTGTATTACATTTGGATAAGAATAATAATTATTAAAAACCTATTGTAAAAAGTACATATTAATCAGATAATTGTATATAATAATAAATATCTTTCTATTATCTTTCATTTCTTTCTATATTAAAAAAAGTAACCACCACCGCAGCAGCCGCTGTCAATGAAGATTTTGTGCCTTCAGGTTTTTCTGGACTAATATCCAAAAAACTATTACATATAAAAATATGAAAATTGGTAGTTTTATAAAGAAATGTTCGATAAATATGATGAAGTAGAAAGTTTTTAAATTGAAGAATTATTTTAAGAGATATTTAATATTAAATTTGGTCAAAATAGTTATCTTAAAAAAGTTTTATAGGAACGAAAACTATGCGCAGGAATTTAAAATAATGAAAGGATATAGTTGACAAGCTTGCGGTGTGCACAGTGCAATATTTTTTTTTTAATTTTGAGTAATTTTTTGAGGTTATATTTCAATTACTTTATTCAAATTTTCATTATTTTCATGGAAATTTAATTCATATTTCAAAATGTCCAGTATTTGAATTTGTAAAATAGCGCACATAGTAATATTCCCTTTCAATTAAAAAATGTATTTAGACGTGACTATCAAAAACAGAAATAAAACTTTTAAAAAATAATTAAATGATCACGTGTTAAAAGCAGTAATTGTAGAAAATTTCGTAATAAAAAATACACTTGTGCGTGAATAACAAAAAGAGAAATAATTAAATTATTTATGTGTTCAAAGCATTAAATGAGGAAACTTATGTCATATTTAAAATGCTCAAATACCAATATTTCTCAACAGTTTCAATATAAAAATATATTTACACGAGATATTAATTTATTTCTACAAAATACTTTACCTATTATTGCAAATTTTAAAACAGCGTAAATAATAATATTTCCCTTCAATTAAATATTTTTACGTTTAATAATAGGAAGAAAAGTTTGAAAATTACATCATATTGGAAACGATACATTTAAAACGTCTTAGTGAATACAATTTTCCGTACATCTCCATTATATCGTTGACAACTTTCCAGTAAAAAAAAACTATCGCTAAATTATTCGCCAAACTCTAGTGCCCCAAAAAACAATGGAAGAATGTTGCCATTGGAATCTAAAGCCCCACTTACTAAAGTGTTAACCATCAGTAACTTTAAACAATAAAATTTACAATACATTAATGAAAAGAAAAAAAAAGTAATCTTAAATATTTATTTATTTACAATATTTTTCTTAATTATCCCCCTCGGCTGATGGATAAGTGTTTATAACATCAGTTGAAACGGATCTGTTATGCGTAACTATGCATAGCCACATTTTTTTCAAAAGCTTTTTCTCTTTTAATATCATGGCGTGTAAGGTCGTAATTATTATTTAAATTAACGAAATAACTAATAAATGGATAAAATATCATTAAAAATACAGATAAATGTCGAATAACAATCGCTAGATGCTATAACAAACATGTGTAACACATCTGATGCAATTGTGTGACTCCACGGTCACAATGCATGTTCAATAGTTTAAAAAAATCTATTTAGGGATATCAAAGTTCCCCTCCTCAACTCTGACCCCTGTGGGGAAAGGGGGGGGGCGACTTTGATATCCCTAAATAGATTTTTCAAAACTATTGAACATGCATTTTACGTTTTTCAAACCGAAGTATCTTTCTCGCGTTATTCGACCGTTTCCACACTTTTCAGTGGAAACGATTCTCACTCCATTTTATTCGATTACAGCGCCATCTACGGTTTTCCGAAGAAAATGTTCAATACAAAAGTTACGTATTTTTTCCATAGAATCCGAATCTGCAAAAAAAAAGAGGGGGGGGTTATTGTTTAAGATTTTAAAGTTGCCCCCCTTCCTCCACAGGAGACAGAGTTGGGGGAGGGCAACTTTGACATCCCTAAATATATTTTTCAAAAATATTGGACATGCATTTTTCCTTTTTTTAATTAGATGTATATTTCTCGAGTTATTCGACCGTTTCCAGACTTTTCGGACACCCTGTTTAATTTACATGATCTGTCTGGCATATATATTTTTAAAGCTATTTATACTTTTTGAAACAGGCACTGATATCCCAGTTTAAAGAAAACAAATGAGTCCGGAACACAGATCTATCAGGTCCATTTGTCCCATTTTTATAGGGCAACTGGACCTATGGAGAAGAAAAGATTAACTGTATAATATAATATATTTTTTAATTTTTAGAGAGTAATGTGCAATTTTCAAAATTTCTGTTTGAGAGAGTAAACCTAATTGAACACATTTACAAAGGATCAGACTTTAAATCAAAATGAACATTGGCTTCTGGAAGCTGAATTGCAGGAAACTCCAGAGTCACAATGTAAAATCATGACCCAGTTGCCCCAGGTAACCTGACATATATACATACGAACGTTGTAAGTTAAATAAAAGCCTATTAATAATAGTTAGGGAGTTGTGCGAATTAGAAATCAACAAATACATGTTTGAAGTCATAGCAGATTAAACAAGAACGAAAAATCATGCGTCAAGCATAGATTATGTAACACTTTCCAACGCTTCCAAAATAATTTTACAAATCAGTACCGTTTAACAAGCTGAAAGATAACATCTAAGTGAACAATTTGGAAAAACCATAACATATTTAAAAACGTAATTTCAGGAATTTCCAACATATACAATATTCGGAAAAATATCCTAATACTTTTATTCAGCCCTGTATATGATCTATAGATTTGTATATATACTACATAGGATGCTAAATTTTAGTTTAGTTAGGAAACGCGTAGCACAGTTTAAAATTCTCCTTCTGGAGTTTCTATGAATAAACGGAAATATGTTCGCGAACTTTTGTGCTGCCCTGTATATGATCTACATAATTTATACACACTTCAGTTGAAATAGGGAACATACTATAGTTGACGACAATAACATATGAAAATTGCAGGGCAATCCGAGCATATTTACGGGAGTTAGAGCACGGCCAGACGGCAGACAAACCGAAGTCATAAACACTTTTCAACTAGGCTGGAAAGTGTTAAAAAGACATTTATCATTATCGCCTGTTTGTTGGTATGTCTTCTCAAGCAAAATTCAAAGCATCAGAGGTGAACTTGACCCTTGTAAGAGATTGCAACATTTACTATAATCTTCCATGTTATGTGAAAACAAAATCTGTTAAAAAACGACCTGTATCGAGTTCATCCCTTATATCCGCAACTCTTCAATTTCAAAATACATAATAATAATAATAATAATAATAATAATAATAATAATAATAATAATAATAATAATACTGTCAAATCACGAAATTAATTTACCCAAAAATACAAAAAGAACGAATTAACAAATTTGCTTTTTGAAATCATATTGGAAATCATTCAACCACAAATCGTAATTCCACATATTGATTACAAATTAGAAAAGCAAAATTTCAACAAACATGAAAATTAAGTTTTAAAGACTCAGAGGTTATTATTTAATACAGCGAAAGACAATACTCATAACAGGATAATTGCAGTTTTTTAAATACAGCAATGAAGAAAGAATATGTAAGCAAACTATTATTTAACTTGTCAATGTTTTACTTTAAAACAAACTGGCTATCTTAAACCAAAAATTAAATCAAACAATTTCTTTGTTACCATATTTATATTTTCTCTTTTTAATTGAGTAAAAATCAGTCATTCTTTTAAAAAAATTAACGTTCTTTGAAATTTTAAGGTGATAATTTGTCAACTTAATATTAATTAAATGATTATAATATTTTCTTTATTTAAACTATAACTGGCATGGTTTAAAGCTAATTCTTTTGTAATCTTTTGTGGTGTTTTTAAGCGAAAATTTGCAAAAACGAATTGTATATCTTTTGAAAAGTATTTCTCATAACAAAATATATCGGTTTTATGTTTTTTTTATTCTTTGTCTTCAACATATTAATAAATATGTTATAATATATAACATATTAATAAACATGTTGGGTAAATAGAAAAACTAGGTACCACATGTGTACAGGGCCGCATAGAGGTTGGGAAAGGGAGTAGAGACGGTACAAGTTACCTTTCGAGTACTTATTTTATAGGTCTCGGCACAGATTCTGTTGTTTAAATATAAAGTATACTCAACAACTATTTTTGCGTAATTTTTTTAAAGTAAAAATAATTAAACCAAATAAAATGTCAGATCTTTAGTTTTAAGAGTTGTGAATATTAATGTTATTACATAGCGCTAATAAAAAACACAACAAATAAAAATTCCCATTTGTTAATTAACAATCAAATTTTTTGTAACTATAGACAAGCTAACGTGGCGAAATGTCAGGCTCGCGGCAGCAAGGCCCTCAAAAATATGGGTAAAAGATGACACACTCTAATTTTATATATTGATTTATTTATTTATCTAATGAAGTAATGTTTAAAGTTTAAGAAACAATGTATAATTCTTCAAGCAGTACCTATTAACATAATTTATATTTATTAAGCCCATATCTCATCAGAATGTATATACATTACATTGTTAAACATCATCAGATTATATTATGAAAATATGTTGTTATCCTCCTGCGCGGTTCATTACTGAAACCAATATGCTACATTGTTTTGGACAATAAATGGACTAACATTATTTTAATCGATACAGCTTAGTTGCAATTACGATTTCGCAGTTCAGAAGTTGTATAAGGACATAAAAACACGATAAATGCAGTTCAGACGTTTTATATTGTGTGCGCCCGAGAATTTTTTTAAATAATAGCATTTTTAAAATGCGATTACGAAGACTGCCCATTGACGGATTCATTATTTACATAAGTTGAGCAAACATTTCGTATGAAAATGATGTTTTACAATATATAGAGCGTGCAGCGAATTTTTGTTTCATTTGTAACAATAAATGTTAAACACATGCTCAGCAGTGTCGTTTATTTAAACGTCACCATAAAGACTGTTACTTACACTGTCTGAAAGCTAGGTAAATTTACTCTGGAAAACTGTATATGTAACCACTATATTTATAAATCATTATGCTCTTTTTTAACAGCGTTTTGCTTTGATAAGCATGTTAATAGTAAAAATATTTTCTCATGATCGAAATTTAAAATAGCTGCAAGTAAATCGATTTTTATGTCGAATATTTTAATATAATGATGAGCAATGACATGTAAGTAATTTTAGAAGACTTGCTACATATTGATTCAACAGCAAGTTTTCAATAAGTTTTACAAACACTATGCGATTACACAAACACAAACACAACTCCAATAGCCTCATTTATATTTATTGATTATTCTTTTTTAGGCATAGTCTTTTTCAATTATAACTTTGTTGCTAACTTTGGTGCTTTACGCAATTTTTTTGTCAGCGTTTCAAAAAAAAAAATAAAAAATCATTATTTCACACTGTCATATCTTGACAATATAGAAAGTTATTTAAATCAAAACATTTAAAAGAAAACTAAATCGACATATTTTTTTATTTAAATAAGATATTCTGGATTTATTGATCTGTATTCTTTTTTTTTTTTTTTTACCTTTATTTGTTATATTAAGTACTTTACTTCAACTTTGTTTTAATAGACGTATATTAGTAGTAATTAATGTTTCCTGAAAATAAATAAATTAATGATACGTTTTATCATATTTTGTTAAATACATATTAATGTAGTAAATATCACAAATTATTCCGATACAATTACTAATCATATCTGTTTCCATAATATATTAAATCCACTGAGTTTCGAAAAAAGCATTCACGAAATGAAGTCTGGAGATATGAAGAAAATAAATTATATATTAACTTTCTTCTTTCGCCATTTATCATACATGATGCACCATTAGCCTTGACACATCATCTACCCAAATTACTAAGCCATCTTCCAGATTCGTAATTTGATTATAACTTTATCAACTCAATGATTGAAGGGTAGTGGTAAAATATACGGATAAGTAATGATTCTTTGGTTGCTATCTTGCAGATTTGGAGAAATCTTTTAATTAAATTATTTGCTTGAGTGAAATCAAAGTTATGTACTCGTATTTGCCTCTATACAAAGATAAATTTTGATAAACTGTGCTATGTAATTCAAATGTAATTCATCAATGTAATATTCAAATTTATTATTTTAATTAATAGAATTTTGTCTTGTTTGTTAAAAATTTGTTAAACGACTTTGGTAAAAACTAAGGAATATAAAAGGGTTGGGTGGATGCTTTGATATAGAGGAAATGTCCCAAAATGACATAATTACGTAAAATGATATACCTTATGTTTCTTCATATTGTCGCTATTAGGTCAGCAGTTAAGGATACGCAGTTATGTTTTGGAATCGATCGGCAACGATACGCATTTAATGTCGAAGATTTCAAGTTTGTATTTTTCATTGTTTACAAAGAAACTGTTTACACCTTCGTCAGAAATTTCTTGGGACTATTTTTTGGGGCTAATTCACGTCTGTCTCATTTCAGTGATCACATATCTAAAGTATAAAGTGAGTGCTTATTTCTTGGTAGATTACTTTCTGCATATGCGAAAATTTATAAATGCATGTGTTCTGGAATACTGCCTCTGCACATACAATAGAGGGATTATAGATAAAATGACATGGCGCCAGACATCTATTCCCGATCATGTTTTCTGTGCTTCAGATGTTAAAGAAAGTCCTCTGCAAAATAAGGAATGTAATGACAGTAACACAAGTTCTACACATAACAGCCTATCTAGACCTAATACGTCAATTTTCACAGTTTCAATGTCACCTCTTCAATTCCATCGCTGACAACATTGATTTCCGATACTCCGAAGACGTGTGTTTCTTTTCAACCGACAGCATCTTCAAGTTCATTATCTTCATTTATCAAACAACTTGATGTAACTTCACTTCTTTGTGCACCGCCTGCCAGATCATCCTCTAAAAAGTGGAAGCATGAAGGTGCAAAAGTTCTGACTAACAGTCCTAATATTGCCAAAACGAAGACAAAAGCTGAGGAACACAATTGACACTCAAGAGGTACAGTTCTACAGGCTGAGAAGAAAATTCGCTTTGTTACATCCAATGATGACGACAAAGACATGGATCTTTCTGCCTATGGTGATGATGAAGCCTGTCTTTATTGCAATGATTTATTCAGTCCCACAAAACCGAAGGAGAAGTGGATAAAATGTATTCAGTGTTCATAGGGGGCACATAGTGAATGTGCCGATGTTTCTCAGTAGGCGAAAAAATTTATTTGTGTTGTATGCAAGTAAAATTAACAGCAACTTATGGGTATGTCGTTTTAGGATAGCACTGTAGATAAAATGACACAGTGCGACATTTTACAAAAATCCCTACTATGACGTTACGACTTTGTTTGTTACTATTTAAAAGGCTCTATTCCATTTTTTATACTACGTTAATTTGTAAAAAATAAAGGCCATCAGAAAAAAACATTTTATAAATATAAGCATAATAATCAAATTTTAATTGCTTAATAGGCGTATAGCCAACATAGTGAAAAAGTACCCAAGCAGGGACTCGAATCCGGGTCATCAGTATAGCTCATTGACGTTCTACCAACTGAAGCACCTGGGAACGATACTCAGCCTGGAACTTTCTCACTATAACAAATTCCTCGGATTCTACATGACGCGACGGGGAGGTTTTCGCAGACATGGAGAGTATTTGCGGAAAAAGGTTTTCACAAAAGATAACATCTTAGAAGCATTATCCCAAACTCGCTACGGTGCCCGATCGTCTAATCTTTTAACTCTAGCGACCTCCTCCATGATTGAATATGATGCAGCCATTGTCTCTACAGCTAAAGTGTCTTTCTTCAAAAGGTTAGAGGTTCTAAAAAATACTGCACTCAGAGTGGCCTTGGGCCTTCCTAAGTGGGTCCTCATCTTGGTTCTACGTAAACACCCACTCTCTCCAACAAAATTGTAAATTTGGCTTTTAATTTCTGGATTCGACATAGTTCCATGAACAGTCGGTCTGCACTGTTCACCCCGAGCACTTGATTCCCTTTCAGGTTCCCCTTCGCTCCAATCAGGATTCGGTTCAATTCCACTTTGAAGATTTGTCCTTTCAGTGCAAAGATCTCGCAAACAATGTAATAGCGCCTTTATACAATGAGTTTATACAGAATTTCTGCGATTCCTGGACCATCGTCGCCAAGGTGCTTCGAAATCTTCTTCGTGGACTACGATTGCAGGATGGACCGAGACCGCCCAATTTGGATACAGAATACACCCTGTAAACTCCATATTTACCGCAGAGGCTTTAGCCATAGGCGCGGCGATTGATGAATTAATCCCTCTGGTCGGCCCAGTAATACTTCTAACTGATAGCCTATCTGTACTCACAGCGCTTCAATCTGTATCCCTCAAGTCTCCTAGTGTGATCCTGTGGCTCCATAACAAGATTAAGAGAATTGTGGCTTATATCCCTAAGATCTGTGTTTGCTGGGTACCGGGGCACCGGAGTATCCCACCAAATGAGAAAGCTGACCATATTGCAAAAGGAGTTAGTGTCTCTGATGTCTTGCTCAACTGGATTTTCCCACAGGATCTCAAAAACTACAAAAAGCATCGAACCGATAGATTGTGCAATCAACAATACTTTACCAGTAAATACTTGTCGTCTAACGGTAACATCCCCCCGATACGGCAGACTCATCTCTGGGCTGACAGCAGACGTGAAGATATCCTAATAACGCGCCTACTATACCAGTTGCTGATCGCCCCAGCCATTCTTCGACGCTTTGGTCTGGTAGATGACGATAGTTGTAGCAGCTGTCAGTGTCCAGACTCCCTGGAGCATATTTTGTTTCATTGTGGAAAATATCGTACTCAACGTAGTGACTGTTGGGAAAATTCAGATATGAGAAATGGACCTAAGACTCTTGGTGAATTCTCCCGAAATTTCTGCGAGTTCCCAGATTTTCGCCGCTCCACTCTTCAATTCCTGAGCAGCATAGGACGGTTTTAATTTCACTGCCTAGTCTACCTTTGTAGTCATCGAGCGAAAGGATCAGTTGAGACGACAGCCACGCCGCTATAGGTCTCAAAGCCAACTCCCCCTTCAAAGTTCAAAGTTCAAGTAATGTAATTCCAGTAAACGCTGGATACGTGATTATACTTAAGTGAAATCACGTATCCAGCGTTTACTGGAGTATAAGGTTCATACTTATCTTTTATTGTTAATATTATATGTAGAGATGTAAAAAAATATATTTAAAAAATTACAAGCATTTAATTTCATAAATTTGTCTTAAAAATTTTAAATTCAGGTAGATGATTTTTTTCATTTTCGAACATAGTTTACCTTTTGGTAGTATTCATGAAAAATAAATTACCCTGTATTAAGCATTTTGATGAATTTATAAAAGGGAATAGATTTTTGTTTCAATAGTACTTTTTTTATAATTACTTTTTCTTTTCCTTAAGGCAAGTTTGAGCACATATACACAGAAATTATTACAATCTTGAATTTTTTTTTTTTTTAGCAGTAAAATTTTTACAATTATACATATAATAAAAATTTTTCGAATTAACTTTATATGTGTTAGTGTAAACCCATAATTTTATTTATTCCATTATTATTTTATTCCGTGAATAAGTGAAGTTAATGCAATTTTCCTAACATTTATTTCTAACAACAAAGTTCTCATTTCTTCTTCCATATATTTTGAAGGCTAATGTCTAGTCTAAGTAATGTTAATTTTCGAAAAACACTGATTTAGTGTAATATTTCTGAAATTTAATATTAAAATTTCACCTTTTTCAACCATAAAACCTTCCTGTGAAATAAATTAATTAATTTTCTTTGAAACAATTTGCAAATATGTACTTTTTTAAAACTTTCATAATTAAACAAAATATCATTAATTTAAAAAGCAGTCTACTGTCTGTATGTGTTAGATACAATACACGTTATGTTCAGATAAAATACGCGTTTAAAAATATGAAAAATAATTTAAATACTACACATGAAATTTCTTCATTTGTGTGATAAGAAATGTATACATAACTTTATAATTCGAAGGAACGTAAAGTACATATAAAGTATCTTAAAAATTGTAAAAAAAAATTAACAAAGATTTTATTTTGCGTGTGGATCTATCATCATTTTCCCCTGCAAATAATGTTTACAGAACATAATAGTCTTCGTTTTGGCAAATAAAACATAGTTATTCTCAGTTTGTAAGCTATTGGTTTATTATGACAAAAACCAACAGAAAATTAACTGTTGACTTATCTAAATAGATTTAATATATTTTTTTTTGTATCAATAAATTATTAATCGTTAAAATAAGTAATTGAACAATGTGTAAATAAATAAAAGTAAATTGGAAAATGGATAAATAATGAACAGCCATAGATATTTAGTAAAGTAAAGCATCTTAACGAAATGTATTTAAGTCAGAAATGCTTAGTGCAAATATGAATCATATTGAAACAGGTAGCACAAATGTCTTTTAATTATAAATTCATGGGAAATTAAATTAAACTAATTTATACAATACACCCTAGAAGCTAAAATAATTAGATAAATTTCTGTCGAGGTTAATAATATTCATTATATTGTCTAGTTTAATTAGATATTCCTTCGGCGAATATTCAAATTTATTCGCAATTACTTTCTTGGTCTTTGTCAATGTATTTTACGAACGATTAAAATACTATCTATATAAAGTTTCAAAGTAGTCAGATATTTCAAAGATAATATAAACTTTCATTAAATCCGAATTTTATGATACTGTATGTGTAAAATATTTGTGCATCAAAGAGTTTGAATTTTATAAAACTAATCAGTATATACTTAATTATTTTTGAATGATAAAGAGATGAAATGTTTTGTAATTGTAGACCTTTTGTTTAACGAGAAATGCACGCATAAAATCCGGAAAAAAGCATTTTTATTTTATTTATTTAAGTCTAAAAAGTTCTATGTTTCATTCTGTTTCCAACGCCACGCTGTCATCTCTCTCTCTCCAAGCAAAAAAAAAAAAAAAAAAAAAGAAATTTTATCAGGCTTTTGTTTGCGTCGTCCGTGAAAGTGGCAATACCTCTTTTAAAATTTTTGAATGCCTTTTTCTCACGATGTTCTTTTTCAATTAGTGGACATGTTGGAAAACTTTGTAATTAATCTACCTATATATTTAAAACGTACGAGCGTGAAAACAACTGTGAGTGAAGACCACTGCATCCGTTTGCTTCATTATGATCTTAAAGGAAAGATTTTAGTCTATATATGTGTCAAATTTAGTTTTTGTGATCATAATTACTATTAATTAGCGCCAATTAACAGTTAAATCTTTCCGCGCATGCATAGTGAAATGTCCGAAACTGGCTTTTTAGGGGCGTACTTTTAAGCGCTGTTGCAATATATCCGTATTCTTCTTTAAACTAAGCAAAAGGAGCAGGTTTATTTGTTTATTGCGAGACATCGTTGAGGAATATAATGAGCTCTGACGTCTCTATTAGTAGTATTAACCGAAGGTAGAATTATACGTATAAAGGTAAATGAAAACTATCTATCTCGCGCTGCTTCATATTGTATTTAAAATAAAAATGATCGAAATTAGAAACTTTTATTAAAATTGTGAATCATTGGGAGCCTTATAAGGATTTTGCGGTGGATTTATCTTACAAAACAACAATTGGTAGCGACAAAGATTAAAATACGAAACAAAAATCAAGTTTTGACGGATAGAAACTTTTATACTTTAAATGTAGAGCGAAACTCCATGAGACAAGTATTTATCTCGTAAATCATTATAATTGTCTTTTTTTTTTATCTAATTTTTGACAAATTTGTTTTCTAAGCAAACCTTTTGACAATTCATTTTCAAAAATTTCCCTTTAACTATAAAATAAGATTTTTTTTTTTTTTTTTGCAAAGATGGACGGTTAGGGAGATTTCAACATTTAATTCAAACATTTAAAATTTTTATTAGTTTGTTCCGGAAATATCATTATTAACCAGCAATACCTACGTAGCAGAGGAACTTTGTAGTGAAGATCATAAATCAGGTTTTTTTTCTGAGCTTCCTGGTGATCAGATTTCTTTTATTTTTATTGAATTTGTTGTTTAAAATTTGTCTGATCAATTGAGAATTTCTGTTTGAAGATATGTGTTTTTCAACAACCTATAATAATTTTCTTCATTTCACGGGCGTTACACCCGCTAAAAAATAAAGAAATAACACTTCTAATGCAATCTAGCCTTTTTAATAACATAGCATTGAATAAGACTCTTGAAGCGAAATGCAATGTTTTCGAAACGAAAATTTCAAGCAGGTCTGTTTTTAATGGAGAATAGAATCTGCTTTATAAATAGAGTAAAAAAAATCAATTACACGAAACTTCTATATCACACAAAGTGATAAAATTTCAAATGTTCGAGTTACCCTTGCATTGAAAAGATACAGTCAATTTCAGAAAACAAAATTCAGAACATCAATGGCAGAATTACGTGTCAGTCAAAGCAAAAAAAGAAATGAAATATGTATAATAATGGAGTTAGAAAATTCAGTTTTATTTTAGTTGTATTTTATTTTTTTTTACTGTTAAACTGATAAAACTTCTAATCTAATCTTTAAACATTAAGGAATTGCGTCAATTTATTTTTTTACATTAACTAAATATTTAACTGCAATCGAAATGATGTAACTGAAACGAACTAACGCAAATATTAAATAAAACCAACGTTATAATAGGGAGCAGAAAAAATTCAAAATATACAAATATGCGTAATTATGTTACGAAACCATTTATTGTAACATAGATAACATTATTTTGTTGAAGAAACTATAATTTAAAAAATATACAATTGTTTATTTTTGTATATTTTCACAATTTTGGAAAATGCACTGTTATAATCTGCGTATGACGTTGACTAAAATGATTTCACAGATAACGAATAGGTACATATTATGCCAAAAATCCACAACAATGAATTCCCATTCCATAACACTGGTTGAATCCTTTCTAGAAAGAGTAGTTTTTACTGAGAACCCACTCAATTTTTAATATGACTGTAGTCTGGAATGCTTAGGGCCATTAAATGATTGAATTCCATTATTCTAAAAAAATTTACTGGTTTATGTTTTTAGGAGCTCTATTTAAAATAATGAGCATCTTTCACAATTCCACAAAAAATCCATGGCAGGATTCTACTTCTTTGGGTCAATTTTATCTTATTTTATTTTGATATTTTTTAATCTTTTTTGCATTCTTTAAGTGTGCAGATTGCTACCTTAAAGCAGTTTCGTAATATTCCAATTCCTTACAATATTTTTTGCTCGCTTAACGTAACGCCAGCCGCAGCAGACAGAAAACGAACTCTCGAAATCATCTCGAAACCATTTTTGAAAAAAAAATCTCGTAACTTTGTAGAAACCATTTTTTCAACCACTTATTATTCGACCACTTTTCTCGAGAACTATTTGACTGATGTCTTTAAGTTTTTTTTTAAAGGAAGGTAATCGATTCTGTTGGTGCTTATACCACCGAAAAAAAAATTTTCATTGATTAATTATTTTATCTTGCAAAAGATTTAAAAAAAGGCAAAAAAATTACCCTTTTTGTTCAAATGAACACCATTTTGTCAAAATTCAACTTGTTAAACTAAATGTTGGTATACTCTCCAGAGAATTAAGTGTCCTTTCATAATTTGGCGGCTAAATTTGCTTTAGATGCTTGTAACAGGAGAAAAATAGTAGTTCAATTAGAAGTTCACGGCACGCACCAGCAAGTACTCCTTGTCGCACAAGCGTATTATTAATTTTTTACACTCAAATTTTATATAAATAAGTAAAATATAAATAAATATAATGCAAAATGTCCGAAGATTATATATTTTTTCCTTTGTAACCGAAATAAAATAGTAAAAATCACGAAAATTTTAGGCTAAAAAAGTAGACCCCCCCCCTCCCCCTTAAGTTTACATTTTTAATTTTTGCAATAATTTGCAGGCGATATTTTGGATGAAAAGATGTAAAATACACAAAACGACGTCGAAAATTAACGTGAAAAGTGTTCTTCCGTCGTCGTTTAGCTTTAAATAATTGCCTTCATACTATTCATAACAATTAATCAGTCGATTACATGTCCTAAAGGGTATGCTTGTTCTCAAAATAGCTCCTTTTTTTCTGCTCTCAGACAATCCTAACACCGGGTTTTCTTAGATAGATGACTATTTCGAATTCCCTTTTTCATAACATTTTGAGTACAATTATATCTTTATAACAAAAATCCTATACTTACGAAGTTAAAATTACTGTACGCTGTCATTAAGTTTACTTTTTCAATGTGTTTCAATGCTGAAAGAAAACAGGAAACTGTAATATTTATGTAAAAAGTTTGATTTTTGTATAAAAAGCATTTTTGCCAATATTTTTGTTCTCTACTATACTTTTTATCAACCATGTAGTACCTAGCATATTCAGACAAAAGGGATGTAAAAAAATTCTATAACTCTTAAATGAATTAAAGAATTTAAAATATTTTCTAAATGTCACGAAATGATTTGTAACTTAAGAAGTTACTATATCTTCTTTAATTTCTGGGTTTGCTTTAATTAGTTTAAATATTTTATTTTAACATAGAAAATGTGTAATTTTAATATATAATTTAGTAGTGGAAGAAAAAAAATTCAGAAGTTTAAAATAATGTCATTAGATCGATAAAAGTTAGTATTATTCGCTATATAGTTATTTTACTTTTGCTTAAAGAAGTAAATACCATTGATTTTTTTAAATATTGGTAACATTTGTTTTTAAGCTTGTCATTTTTGGAATTAGTATTTATTAAATACATTTATTATTTTAAACTACTTTAGATGAAAAAAAAACATAGTAAAGAACTAATTTATATAATAGCGTCATACATTGCGTTTACAGAAAAATATTTGTAAAACGCAAATTTATATCTATTTAACTTCCACGACTCAAATTGATAAAACTATTTGTTAATCTATTTTCTATTTCAAATATTATTTCTAAAAACCTGGTACTAAATTCTGTATTATAAATATCAGTAAAAGCAAACAAAATAACTTGTAGAATTTCAACTGAGTGGATTTGACAAGCCGTGTCGAAAATCTCATTTCAAGAAAATTATAAATTTCATATCGTAAAATACGATTAAATTATTAAAATATACTGTCATCATCAGTTGTATGCATTGATAAGAGCAATGCGCTATATTATATCCCATGCAAATAATATTATGTTGAATGGAAAATAAATTAAAAGCTCTTAACAAATATACGTAACTATCATAATAATAAATCACACAGAGTTTCGCAATGACACCGTACTTTGATGAATGTGTTTGTAATAGCAAATATTTCTCATATATATTTTTCAAAATAGCTGCATGTAAGTTCTTTTTTATATCCAATCTGATGGTTATTAATAACAGACAATAATGGTGAAGAGTGAATACATGATTATTTCTACAGTATTTAATTTGTTATTACCGCTTGTTTTTTTTTTTTCAACTATAATAAAAAGATCACATTAAATAAACTTAGTCGCACTTATTTCATTATAATAGAATTAATTTATAAAAATACTTAAACACTTTTGAAATGATCTGTAAAAGAATAATAATAATAATAATTAAAAACCCTATTGGCTTGCAATATTTTGATAACACGCGCTATCGAATACACTAAACCTCACTGCACTGAACAAAATTCAAAACATTACAATTTCCAAAACAACTGTTATACAACATTATAAGAAACAAAACAAGTTAATTGAGCAAGAATATCTACGAAATTTCGACTTACTCAAGATAACTTACGAAGTATACACTGCAAAAATTTGTTTTTTGATTTCACAGTATAATACTAGCATCCTAGCTGCCAATATTATGTCGTAAAATTAACAGTAATAAACAGTAAAAAAAGCAGTAATACGCTACTTCACATCAGCATTTTTTTTGCAGTGTACTTCGATACAAGAACCCCTTCATAGCATTGGAAACAACTATTTTTGAACAAAATTTATGTTGTGCTAAAAAAAAAAAGCTCTACGAAATTTGTGTGCCCTTCCTCCTCACATGTAAACGCATACACAGAAGAACACTTTATTGATGTTGAGTGTTAAACATTTTATACGCAACTAGCTGAAGTACCCTGAGTTGTCCGGGATTTTAAGAATCTTCGTGTAGCAAAATCAATTTCAAAATTCAACATGCTGTATAGAGAACTTAATGTTAAAATATGTCAATATTTCCATAATCAGGTTTTATCATGATTCCACACGTTCTTCAAAACCATATGACGTTATATTCACCTGATGACGTCATATCTACTTCTCTATTACTCATATTGATACTATCTTTGAATGATTCTCAAACATTTGAAAAAATCCGTTAAACTTTGAATATGGCGTCATATTAATTTTCTTTTTAATTCTCTAATGACGTGATATTAATCTGCTTTCAGTACTTACACATAGTCATACTCCTTGTGTTATTGATAAATGTTTGAAAATTTCCGTTATATTACCAATATGACGTCATATTAATCTGTTTTTCAACTGTTGAAACTTTTTATTTCGCTTTCATTTTTCACGTGGAAATCTTTCAATAGAAAATTAATTATTGTAGAAAAAAAATAATGCACATTTTTAAATGTTGGCAGTTGCTATAACGAAAAATGTTAAAATTTCACAGGAAATGGCTGTTAGATGTTTGGGTTTTTTATTAATTAAAATTTAACTCTACATTATTTCGATTCCGGATTACTTTAGTTGTCTCGGCCGTGTTTTAATACACCTATCCGCAACATTTCACGTTTTTGGCTTCCAAACTGTTGATTTGTATAAAAGTGCAGATACAAAGACAGACACATTTTCAGTTTTATATAATAGATACCATTTTGAATTATAAAATTATGTAAATTATGCGAAATATATGTTCAGAGAATTTTACTATTGATAATAGGATGCATATAAAATTACTGCAAAACATGTCTTTAAAGGATTCCGTCGTATATATTTTTTTTTCTGAATTTCAATGCAGCACCTCAGCAATGCTCTAAAAAAAGCTTTCAGTCTCATAACGTCCGTTAACATACTGTAGTATCACAAAATAATATACGAGCATCCGAAAAGTCTGGAAACGGTCGAATAACTCGAGAAATATACATCGGATTGAAAAATGGAAAAATCTTTTTAGGAATATCAAAGTTGCCCCCCACTGTCCCTCTGGAGGGAAAGGGCGGCAACTTTGAAATCTTAAATGGTAACCCCCACTTTTTATTGCAGATTCGAATAATAAGGGGGAAGAAAACGTAACTTTTGTATTGATCCATTTTCTTCGGAAACTCGTAGATGGCGCTTCAGTTGTTTCAGATTTTGGTAGAGCAGCAAAGCGCAGTTTGAAACGCAATTACGTTTACAAGTATTCAATTTGATGCATTAAGCCCTTCAACTACTTTTTTTGATAAAACAGATGGTCAAAAAGTCATAGAAAGTATAGAAATCAACAATGAAAAAAACCTAGTAGCACGTGCGGTGTTCACCGAAATAAAGACATAGAAAGGCATGAAATATTTTAAAACAATGAAAATTATCCAGCCAGAATATTTATATTTACTTTAACTAGAGTTATTTCAGTAGTTTCAGATTTTTGGCGCAGCGGCGAAGCACAGTTTGAAACGCAATTAGGATTACAAACGTTCAATTTGATTGATTTAATTATAACAGCTGACAAATACATCGAAAAATATTTCCGCTGAAATTCCTGTCACATAATGACGTAAATAGAGACAGGCAGCGGCTTTGGGATCACTACAATGCTAACTCTCTATGACAAGGGCAGCTATTCTCACATTTTTTTCTAATTGTTCTTCATAAAAAAAAAAAAAAACCCATGACTTTTTATTTATTTATGTGAAACCAATTTCGGGCTGCAATTTACTTTTCCCTTTATTGAATTATTATTTCTTCTTTAGTTTTGGATCTGGATTCATCAGAAATAACTAAAAATACAATTGATGCAGTTACATTTTTGCATTATTTTGTTCATTTTCTTATACATGCTTATTTATAGCTGAAACTGTAACAGTTGAAAAGCTGTATAAGCTTATTTTACAGTGAGTAAAATTCCGCTAAACAATTAAAAGTTTATAATGTTATTTCATGCTGTGTATAATAATTTTTTAAAGCAATATAAATAAGGAATATTAATTAGTATTGAATACGTAATATTTGTAGCCTTGTTTTAACCAATGTATAATTATAGTAGCAATCATATAAAACGTAAATGACACGTTTGATTGAATTTTTCTACATATGAAAATATATTATAATCTTCTGAGTTATCCGAAATTCCGAATAGCGTGTTTCATTGTCTTTTGAACCCCCAGAAACCAATACATTTCCAAAATTTAAAGAATTATTTATAAAAACAAAGTATTTTTCGCTGCCCGTATTTTTCAGAAACGTTTCCGAAAGGCTTTTACAGTGCATTAATTAGTGTCCTCAGCCTGGAATACCCGTTTTTCGAATGTCAGCCATTCTCAAGTAAAAGTTTTCAGCCTCATAAGTTAATTTATACATGAAAGAGTAAAGAAATAATCCTAATTTTAATGTTATTGTTAACGCTGTTAATTTTGCATGTTTGTCTGTTAAACATATTTTTTGAGCATGAAAATGTTCACTTGAGAATTGATAGCAATCGAAAAACAGGTATTCCAGGCTAAGGACACTAATTTAATACACTATAAAAACCCTTCGGAAACGTTTCTGAAAAAACGGGCTGCGAAAAATACTTTATTTTTATAAATAATTCTTTAAATTCTGGATATGTATTGGTTTCTGGGGATTCAAAAGACAATGGAACACGCTATTCGGAATTTCGGATATCTCAGAAGATTATATTATATTTTCTTTCGTGGTTATAGTATATTTTCATAAAATAAGAAACATAGGTCATTTTTTACAGTGTAGGACATAAATTATTCCGACATAATAACTGCAAGCATCTGTTAACAAAAAATAATAATCATTCACTGAATTGCGAATAAAAGCATTAACGAAATGAAGTCTGGGTATAACAAGAAAGCAAATTAGATACTAACATTTTTTTTTTTTTTTTTTTTTTTTTTTTTTTTTTACCGTTTATCATTTATGATATACCATTTGCCTTGTACATCATCTATACAAATTACTAAACCATCTTCCAGATTCGTAATTTGATTATAACTCTATCAACTCTATGATTGAGCGGAGATAGTAAAATGTGTAGATGGGTATTCTTTCTTTGCTCGCTATCTTGCAGTTGGAAAAAGAAGAGTTTAATTAAATGAAATCTATGATTGAAAACACAATTAAATACTCGCTATATTTTATATAAAACTTATTTTTAATAAATTATGATCCGCATGTTTAATTTTAAAATTTATTATTTTAAAGAATACAAATATATCGGACGTTGCTAAAGTACATTAAATTATATATTACGGACCAATATTTTTATAGTTTATTTTTACCCGGAACAAATATTAAAGCTTATTTAGTTAACAATAAAACATAAAAACTGTTATAGGGATGACAATTTTTTTTCTAGTAAACAAATCTGTATACTTCTGTTTTCATCATAGTTTCTATATGACTTCCTTAATATATCATTTATTCCAGCAAAAAATAGTACAATCTTATAAATTAAAAAATCAATCGATATTTTTAATTATTAAACCCATTCTGGCAAACAACATAAAATGGAGACATTACGTTTTCTTTTTTTTTAATAAAAATCACTATGAACTTGAAACACGGTGAAACCATGTAAGATTAAATAACTGCAGCAAGAGGGAACTTATGTACACTGCTCAAAACAATTAAAGGATATTGCAGTTTTAGGTGGATTTTGTATCTGGGAAACTTTTTAGCTGATTGATACATGGTCGACAGACGTAGTAGGTTATATGAGAATAAATTACACATGTTTGGCAGAAAAAAATGCATTTTATTGCGCATTTGTGTACAAAAGGAAAAAAACACAATTTGTGCATATGAGAAAAAAAGAATAAGAAAAGGTGTTTTCTTCAAAGAAAATCATTTTCAGTAGGGGATATGGTTTCCACGGGCGGCCAGCAACGTTGAACACCTTTGAGGCATGGACTCAATGAGGCTATTAATGACGAGTTGGGGTATTCTACCCCACTCTTCCAGAAGAGCTCTTTCCAGTTCTTGATGAGTTTGTGGTGGTTGTTGGCGGCCAGAAACTCGTCTTCCTATACCATATACCAACGCCACCATACACCAACACTCCTCCACCGCCAAATCTGACACTTTCGTGCACGAACGCAGGATTATTCCTACTGCCACGATCCCTCCAGATGAAAATACGCATATTATCCGGATGCACAGAAAAACGGGACTCGTCAGAAAACAGAATATTGCTCCATTCATTTCTCCTCCAGTTGACATGCTCGGTTGCCCACTCCCTGCGGTCGCGACGATGCCTTGATGTTAATCTAACACATACCATCGGTCGGCGAGCACACAGACCTACAGCATGGAGCTGGTTTCGGACAGTCTGAGTTGAAATCGTGGTGCCTGTAGCCGAGCGAAGGTGTTGTTGGAGAAGAGTAGCGTTCATGTTTCGGTGTCTCCGAGCTGTTAACGCTAAATACAGATCTTCATTGGGCGTTGTTGCCCGTCTACGACCTTGCCCTGGTCTTCGGCCTGCACATCCACTCTCCAAAAAACGGTTCCAGATCCTGGAAATGACACTTTGTGACACTCCAGTGGCTTGCGCTACTTCGGCTTGAGTTTGGCCCCCTTCTAACCTATCAACAATTCTCCAAGCTTCTGAATCTGTCAAATGACTTCGCTGAGACATCGTACTCATCGAAACAAAACAATCACTGAATGCCGATCATCCTTGTCTTCATTCTCTTTTATCCAGTTGAAAGTCAAATTTCATTCGCTGCCGCTGAAGCGACGTTTTTGACGTCGAATTCAAAATTTGCATACTCCACAGTTTGAAAACCAGAAAAATTTGCATTTGTGATTCTCTTCTTCTATTTTCGGCAAAAAAAATTTCGTTTATATCTTTATTTTATATAAAACTTCAAATATCCTTTAATTGTTTTGAGCAGTGTATATTATGTAAGCGTATCAAAATGATAATAAAGTATTTCATAGTTTAAGTTTGAATTCTTTAAGTACTGCGCATTTAAACATTCATTTAACAATCAATTTCCAAATAATTAAAATCGCTTGCATTTGGCGAGGAAAAAGTGTTACAAATTGCGTCATTTTTGCGCCAAATACTCGAAAGTATTTAATTTTTTTTTCATGTTTTCTACTGGGAATCCGCAGCGAAATTTGACTGATCCTTTATAATGTAAGTGGGTAGTTTCATTAGAATTTTTGAAAACTATTCTGAGTATGCGCTTTAAGGAGACCTTCCTTGTTATATTCGCTATTTTTTCGTGTTTTAAGGGAAGAGGACATACGTAATAATTGAGTTTCTAAAAGGGAAAAGTACTATGCGTAACAGTTGCCGGATCATTCGTGAGTTTTGACAAGAATGGTGATTTAGATTGGAGGATTTAAGGTAATATTTACGTTAGATTGATGCATTTTCTATATTTTCGAGAAAAATGGGCAAATCAAAGCGGACATGTTCGTGTTTCAATGAAATATAATCAATGGAAATATTCGTTCAAACCACGGATTTTTTAAAGACTTTATAGACACAACTTTCCAGACTGTATCTACTTAAGTTCATAAATTAAATGGCTGTGTAATTTATACAGTTTAAACTTTGTATAAATTATCTGGAAAACTATTTTATTTCTTTTTAAGAAGAAACATACATAAATATGCTATCCAATTAATATTGATTTTAAGATATTAACTACTCTGTGTCAAATGGCATAGTTTTTAAAAGTATTTTCCATATTTAAAAAGCTATTAATTGATACTATCGTTTCTAACTTACATTGCATTTATGCAAAATACACCCAGCATAAGTTATGTTTAAGAGAAAAAGAAATAATATAAATGATTCTTTTTAATTTAATAAAATGTTTACATAAAGAACAAATATATATATATATATTGAAAACATATAAAATTCTATATTATGCTTGCTTTTAAAAAGATGTGATTTATAAAAAAAAGGGGAAATCATATAGAAAATTATTTAATAGCTGTGAAAACACATAAATTGCTTATCGTTTTTAATAATTAAATAATCTTTTCAGTAAGCATATTATCTATTTGTCAAAATTTTTCTACTGATTAATAAATGATTATTTGGAATTCGTTTACATTTGTCTCAATAATGTTTACTCACATGATATTTATTTTCTTTGATAAAATTCGTATATTATTTTTTAGGTGGGAAGGAATGAGTAATAAAACATTAGTTCCAAATATTTTCTGTATTTTTATTATTGTTATTCATTGTTGACACTGCATTACTGTCATTGTATCTGTACGATACAGTGACGTTTTTTTCTGACTGCAAAAGCATCTTTGAAGACGCCAATTTGGCATTTTCTTTTGTTTGTGTGGATAAAGACAAAAGAAGATACATTTCTAGTCAACTACTACCTTTTCCTTAAATATCATTGGATAAAGTGTATATATAGAAATTACCCATGTGATCTCACAGATACAACGACAGAATTAACGTAAGTTTTTTTAAGATAGTAATCGAGTGTTAAGGCTGTTCTCAAATTCAAATTGGGTACTTTATGACACATTCTTGACCTACCCAAAAACTATGAAATTGAACAGCATTTTCCATTTTGGATAAAGGAAAAATATATTTTAAAAAGCACTGTCAAAATAGGCTTTTTAACATAATTTACAGATATGACGACCCAAGTACGGTCTCCATAAAACACTTATCACTTATTTTATGATACATTTATCGAAAAATGAAACACTCTATTAGCTTTAAAATTATTTTAACTTCATGACTGCAAATTGTATGTTTTTAAGTTTAAAACTGAGTCCGTTAATAAATCAAACACTTTTACGCTGTTGAGCGGAGAAAAATATATTTTTGAGAATCGTCTTAAAATAACAGACCTCAACTCTTTCTTATAAATTCAAGTCTTACCTAATATTGTGCAACTTCACTTTAAAAATAGAAGTATATACGCAAATTTTGCTTCTTCTAATGCAAGACACTTTGCGCATATTATCATGTAAATTAAAAGGGGATTTTATTCGAAAATCAAATTTATTCATTAGTAAATCTTTACTGAGTCGTACGTGTCTGAAATAATTACGATCAGCGATTTTTTTTTATAAAATCCAATCCAAACATAAACTTTACGAGCGTGGAATAATGTTAGATATCGAAATTATATTAGAGCATTATAAGTAGTAAACCTGCAGATCAGGATTCTCAATGTCAGCTCTGCAAATGATTTTTTTTAATCTCACTGTCTATAATTTTTAATGTCATACAATCCGCCGTTAAAATTTTTTTGTTATGTATATATATATATATATATATATATATATATATATATATATATATATATATATATATATATATATATATATATATAGTATCAGGGCTTAATTTCTAACAAAAAAAGTACCGGAGCCCTAATATTCTTCAATACTAATAACCGTAGCGTCGTCCCCCCCCTCCACCGTCACTCCAATCTGTATATTTATATTTCATACATTATATGTATTTGCAAAATTTAAAGCAATTTGGTTAAAAATGTCGCTTCCACTCAGACTTTTATAAGGACACTATAACAATATCTTTCCTTTAGGTTCCAGGTTAAACTTCTCCGTCTACTCGGGAATAACATTCAAAATCACAGTATTGAAAAGCAATGTGTTTTCAAATTTTACTCTTATATTTTATGTTTTCATCGTGTTTTACATAATTTCAGGAACAGACATATCTTATGCGCGGAATATCTAAGCAGATTTTCATTGGTTCATTTCCAAATCGTTAGTTTTATATATATATATAGAGAGAGAGATGAATAAATAATTTTTTTAATTTACAGACAGATTGAGTTCGAGCACACACGAGCCTGAAGAGTGATATAAAAATTGATCCCATTTCATCTCCATTTCCTACGCGTGCAATACATTATGTCACATATAGTGTTTTGATAGAAAAGAATGCAAAAGCTTCGATATTAGATGAAGCTTCGATATTAGGGTAATTTAGGCTCGGTTTTTCGGAAGCGCTTTCACTGGGCTCCGGCGCAATTTAAGCCCTGTATAGTATATATATATATAAGCATATAAGGTTTGTCGCAGCTTCAGGAAATTAACTTTTATAACAGTCACTTTAAACAAGATTTTATGCAATGATATTCTGGAATGTTTACTTTGTATTTTGTTTAGAATTAAAAGTATATTTCTTCTCAAATGTCTCTGTTCCCCTAAACCCCGCCTTGCGACATAAATTTTATTCGCATTGTCTAGAAAGTTTACCTTTTCAGGATTGGAGTATATGTACGGGTGCGAGTCTTTGCTTTGTACTTCCATTAGCATAAACATCTCGTTGCACACGAAATTTCATCCTATATCCTTAAAAGAATGCTTAGTTACCTTACAACTACGGGAACATCTGCATCAGTTTCAGAAATTGGTTAAAATATCATGTAACAAAGATACTTATATAGATGTAAACTCCTCTTACGAGACATATGGCAGCACCAAATCAATCATTCCTAACACGGTAGGCCTGTCAGGCCACGCATCACACATTTGCATGATAACACCACAACATCACGATTGCATATTGCTCGTCTGACGTCAACGATATGTCTTCCTTATTTTGGATAGAGTACGTAAAGACTCCATCGCTCATAACAGAACAACAACAACTTCGATGGACAGTATATAAAGTGTTGCTAGCTGATAGTAACTGGCTTTGTCTTTTGCTTGAAGCTATGTCGCTCGTCTTCTGTCCCGATGTCCCTGGTTTAATTCTCTCCAGCTCTGATCTGACATCTACAGTATCATTATGCATAAATGCAGGTTAGTACGTCTATCTACGCTTATCTGCCCCATACCATCAATAAACCTTGACATTCTTTCATGTAATAACGTGGGTTAAATCTAGTGCCTCTTTCCCTTTTATAACAAACCCCATCGGATCTCACACTTCAGACTGAATTGAGATTTGTCAGTGAAAAGTACTTGATTGTTATCAAGTTGCATCCAACCTCGAAGTTCAGTAGCGCAAGTTATTTAGACCGCACTGTATGTTAAGGTCAAAAGAATATACAAGATTGGACTACGTGCATCAAGGTAACCTTGATGAATATTTCGGATTGTTTCACTTGACACCTGGCATTTTATTGCAAAAGAAACTGTCTTCATCTGAGTAGCATTGTGTGTTCAGAATAGACGATCTGATGACATCAGATACTGGTTGCTGCGGTAGCATGTGAGCGACCTTGCTCTGGCCGACGTCTAAAATTTCCTTTATAGTGAAGTTGATTCCACATCATTGAGATGACACTTCTTATCACTCCAAGATTCCACTACACTCCTTTATTCCGGATTTCTGTCTTCCGATAATTCGTCAGTAAATCACGTTTTTGTGACATTTTCGAATCACCTTTTCTACAAAAATCTTTGAACAGTTGCATTTTACGAACGAAACTGGCAACAAAAGAATCTTCTGTTAAATCTTGAATTCTACACTTATATACTTTTCCAGTATCTGATATCACGAACGTTGATTTCCATTTAGTGTTTTCTTCATATGATTGGATCAGACCTTTTCCAGAATGATGTGGTCTAAAAATGTTTTACAAGTTAAAAGACGGCCAAAAGGATATGCTCTAACAGAGAATCAGACGAAAGACACGTTCCCTAATGCCTGGATTTCGCTCATTATTTACTTTATAACACATATTTTTTTAACATTTATATGATCCGTATCATTCCACTGTATTCTTATTAAAAGTAATATTAGTTACATATAAAATAAAGGTATTACCTGTAATGGATCATAAATTTACATTTAATATATTATATATAATGATTTTTTAAAAAATTCTAGTATTTGTGATTATTCATTCTTTATTAATGTAAATTTTATTAATAATATTCAAATTAACATGAAAAAATTAAATAATTTTTAATAAGTATAGTATGTACTACATAAAGATATAAAAACATTTTTAATATGATGGTAAATTAGCACGTAATTCGTGATCGCATTGACAGATAAGATAGCTGTATTTGATGAGAGTATAAGGGAAATCTTAAATAACTGCCTCATTTGTTGTAAGATTTCAAATATATTTTACTTTTAGTTATATTATTATATTTCTTTGTTTGAAAAATCCGTGTTATTACTTTCCGTATTATTGCGTTTTTGTTAATATAGTAACCTACAAAGTTAAAAATGTTTGAAGCCATCGGTAATTTTGTGTGTTAGTCCGTAAAATCTATGTCTAAAATTTGTGCAAAAGGTGCATCTGAAAAGTTCGACGAATGGTATTATCAAACAAAGAAAACAAGAAATACAAACTATTTCTAATAACCTTTACAATAATCTCCATTGTCCAATACACATTCACCCAAAAGCTGCCAAACATTGACAAAAAGGGCTTCATCTGGAATCGAAGCACTGATGTTACACGTTACTGGATGGCCAATATTTGCTAATCTTTGGTTCTTCAGCTATCATTCTCAGAGGCAATCGCCGTACAATTGGGCAGCGACAGTTTCAAAGTTAAATTTTTTTATAATAAATCAGATTTCTTTGTAGACTTATTTTGAATACTTTTAAGAATAGAGCGTTAATTGGTGCCCTTCCCCTCCCCCCCCCCGAAAAAAAAGAAAAAATCGGTAAATTATTATGCTTTAAAAGAAAAATATCAAAATTCAAGATAATATAGCAAAATGATTACTGAAAATAATGGACAAATCTTTTGACGGTGATAATTAATTGCACATTATCTTTTCGCAGTTCATTTTTAGAGAAAGGTGGAATGAAAAAAAAAATCCCATCTCAGAAATTTGCTTGTAAAGTTAATTTTTTTAAGTTAGATAGGTTAGCTGCCAAATTTTCACAAAATGGTAGTTAAAGTGTTGAGGTGTGTCGCATACCATTTTTACAACCCGTACTACCCGTATATCTTTACCATTAGTTTACGTAGATATTCTTGTGACAAAATATGCAGAGATTAGTAGCTATTACGATTTTTCTCACTATTTAAGACTGATAAAACAGAAACAACGTGAATAGGTACATAGATACAAAAATCTGAAAGAAAAGATATTACTATCAAACTTGTTTATGTTATTCTCCCGGTCTATCAACTTTTTCCCGATATTTAAAACAAACGGTGATCTGTATAATATATCTGTTTTCAGGGGTAAATAATACCCCTAATAGATAAACCATAGAATCATATTTTAAACCATGTTTCTTATTTCCAAGCAGAAAAAGTTCTGTTTCACATTATTGTGTGCCTATGGCGCTTCGGCAATGGAATATATTCCAAATCTGGATTCCAGGCTGAATAAAGTCACATGCTACCGGTAATTTACCAAAAGAACTTCTAACTGATAAGAAGGGAAACTACTAGTGCTTTACCCTATGAACTGTTTCGCTACAGCGCCTAGAATACATAGTGTGGAAACCGGCTATTCCAGTAATGCTTTAAAAAGTACTAAAAAGTTGTAGCCTATAAATGTGCAACGGTGCTCCTACTGTTCTTGTACCGAGTATTGCAACCAGAGACAAAACAATGCGCATCACGTTTTTTAGCCATGCTTTCATAATTTAAAAAAAGTTTATAAAAATCAAAATAAGTCAGAGGAGAAAAGGATATAATTAAAGTGTTTAAAATACTTACCACTAGCCGAAACATTCTAATACAATGTTTACGTTGAGAAGAGCTAGCAGATGGCGCTGCGATCTCATCGTTATCTTTTCAGCAACGTTGTACATTTATTGGATTCAATTTTTTAGTACTATTTTGTAGCAGATTGCCACACTATGTATTCTAGGCGCTGTAGTTTCGCTGGCTGGCGGGGATTTACATTACATTTAAGAGCCTTCCCTTCTTTACTTTAGAAGTTCTTTTCCTTGACCACGTGATCGTGACGTAGATGGAATATCCTCCATTGCGGTACTTCCTCGATGTTCTCTGACATTTTGCTTGTTGATAGTTGACTGGATTTGGCTCCCCTTCAACAGTTTAATTTCCATCACGAAAGCGTTTGGACCAATCATAAACACATTTTCTGTTCACTACTTCTGTTCGTTATACTTGCACCAACATTACGCGAATCTCAGCCGTCATTTTCCCAATTTGTAACTAACTCTCATGTTTACGCGCTGCAGCATTGTACTGTGACACGTACTCACACTCACTATGTTAAAATGACTGCAACAGTCAAATATGCATCCCTCTATAGTATGTTTGATGCTGAATGGAGCTTCTAGACTATTATCTTAATTTCGGTCCATTTAGCAAACGTTTTAGATGCACCTTAAATATTCCTTATATTTTAAGTAGACAACCATAAAATATCATTATATTTGCTTCGCTTACGTTGTATTTTTATTTAGCCACAAGCGAAAACGTACATCCTATTTGTAAATTAAATATTTAATAAGTTGTATATTTATATAAAAATCCAATTCTGGTATTAATAACTTTACTCTTCTGTCCTTCACTTTCTCACTGTACAAACTTCCAAAATCATTATAATGTTAGAAAATTAATATGAATAAAGAGTAATGCAACACAGGAATGTAAAAAACTTTTAAAATACTTTTTTAATAACTTTTTTAATAATGACAAATTCACACATATTAATTTACTGTAATGAATATGTTTAAAGTTTTAACTTTTTAATTTTTAGCGTGGAGATATAAAGAAAAATATCAGAAAATATCTTATGCTCATGGTTTACAGTTGCAGCATTCTTTCAGTAAAAATGTTTAAACTTTAATGCAATCGAACGAACGTAAATATATGACAAAGCGTGGTTCATTTTTACAACCTTCTTACATAATATTTGAGATTCATCAATACAGAACATCAATAACTTAAAAAAAATTCTCACAAATTTTCATTCTGCCAACGTGCTCGTATAGCAGAACATTTTAATTTTCAAACAGCAGAATATTATTTGTAAATCTATGGAATCACTAATATGGATAGTGCAGCATAATACTTATAAAATTATCAGCAATACAAGTTGTTAATATGAAGAAACATATTTATCACCTTTGTGTTTTGATAATAAATATATGTAACGTTAAATACTTTTTGGTATGATTGCATAACAAAAGCAATGGATAAGATGTTTTGATAACACAAATTTATTGAATGCCTAAGGGAGGCCACTCGGCCCAGCAAAGCCAGGCCGTAGAGCGTTAGCACCTCCCCCGGGATGTTCCCCGGCACGCGGGGATTCGTTTTGGGTGATTCCAGCCACCGGCGGAAGGGAAGGCACGATGCCGAGACCGCCAGCGCACGCGCAAACGGCCCAAACAACAACAAAAAAGAAAAAAAAAAGAAAATACAAACTAGGCCAAAGGCCGGCACTGCCAGGACAAGCCTAAGCGCGACAAGGGGCAGGCAAGAAAGCTAAAAACAAAAAAAAGAAAAAGAAACTGAAAATAGCCTGAACCGCTGGAGCCTGCACTCCCTCGCGACAGACAGCGGCAGGTGCAGTGATGAAGAACTTGTAGGTGAACAGTCCTTAACGCTCCTGCGTCATGACACACAGTTCGCGGCCAAGGCGGTCCTTGGATAATAATGATGCGCCGGAATCTGAGAGCTCAGTTCCCACGCGACAGATGGCGCCACAAGTTGTTGCGTTGGAGAGATGAGGCCGCTTCTAAAGACTGCGAAGGGAGCACAGCAAGGTGCTCAAACACTGACAAGGTACAGCCAAAAAAAGGAAAAGTCAGGAGAAGGAGGGTAGGAAGATCAATTACAGTACTGATTGGTGGTGAAGAATTTAATATGTTTAGTTAAAAATTGATAAAAGCTAGAGTTGGTTACTTAATTTGTTAAGTTCGATAAATCCATTAAGAAGTTAAAAATATTTTTTAATTTTTTTAGTAAGATTGGTCTTGTTAGAATATTGTTTAGCCAAGAGGGTGGGGGAATTTCGGGAGATCTGAGATGCCAGGCAACGGTCAGTGGGCAGTCAAAATAGTAATGAGAAGGCAAGCCCCGCTGGCCACATGGACACACATTGGAGGCTGCACGTTTATAATATTTGAGGTAAGTAGGGAATGGACCATGTCCTGTGAGGAACGCTGAGGTGTGGGGGGCGAGGTTAAGCAGGTTTAGGGAGACAAAAGGGAGCAATTTGTGGGTATGTCGACCTTTATCCGAGTAATCCCAGTGGTCCTGCCACTGAGGAATGATTTTAGACTTTAAAAACCCTCTAATGTAGGATGGGGGAACAGGGAGGGAAAGATCAATATTTGTGCTTCTCGTAGCTTCTTTTGCCAATTTATCAGCTAATTCATTGCCAGCAATGCCAATGTGTGCCTTCACATGGCCCAGGGCTACTCGCCGTGCAAGGTCTTTTAAAAATAGTTTTATTTGGAGTACAATGGGATGTTTTGTGCGGTGAGTAAAGATTGCTTGTAGGCTGGAGAGGCTGTCTGAATATAGCCTATAAAATTGTACTGTTGGGTTAGAGACAATCCATTCCAATGCCCGCAGAATCGCGAACAGCTCAGCCTGGAAGACAGTGTTGTTATCACCGATTCTGCAGGCCCACTTATGGGTCACGACCTCGCCTTTCATGGCACAGAATGCTGCTGCCACGCCAGTCTCCGTGCGTGACCCGTCAGTGAAAATGGTCGGACAGCGGGGAGAGTAGCTGTGTTCAAACCGTGCCTGGTTGTGTTTATCTGTAAGTGAGATGTCTCTTCTGCGGGATGTATTCTCCAACTGGGAACCTTCCTCTGTAGTTGTATTTGTGGAAAAAGTGCTGCACACGTTGGCTCATGTTCTAGGTGTGTGATCCTGTTTTTCTGGTATTCATATTGGAGTGTTAATGTTATGGGAGGAATACCTGTTATTACTGTGAGCGCGTCCGTTGAGATTGTCCTGTATCCTCGAGCAATTTGCAGCAAAAAGAGCCGTTGCATTTTTAATAAAATTCGTAAAGTTCCACGACTATAAATATAGAAAGGATTATGGTTTATAGCTTTAGCATTGTTTAGAAACGCTGAAAATATGTTAGTGACAGTTACGTAGAAAAACTGGAATAAATATTGTGTAAATTTTAGATTTTTTCCCGTTTACAAAACTTTTAAGATAGCTATATTAATTACCTTTTAGAAATGTTAAAAGTTTAATTTTAAATATTTGGCCTATTCTATTATGACAATATTTAAATATTTCTGTCAACACAAGAATTATCTAATAGTATTTTCTGAAAAATGATAGCAATATCTGATTTTAATAAAATCTATATCTTAAAACTTTAGTTAATAAATATTATATCACATTTTCTTCGTGACCAATGAGCTAATAAGAGCATAGAAATTATTATCATTAATACTCATGAAAAAATAATAAACAGTAATTGAAGACAAACTGTTCAATATAAGCAAGAAGAAGCGTTGATTTATTAAATAGGATTTTCTGAAACAAAAATTAATTTTACTCTGATAGCTTTATCATTATACCATCGTCTGTATCTTTTATATTCAATATTTGTTATTACTTCAGTTATTATTCATAATGTTTCGTACTTTGTCTGGCTTATTGTATAAAGATTGGAAGATATATTCACGGTAAATTCCATCTATAATGATAAAATTTCATTCAGAACCCTAGCTGTCTAGTGTTATATACTGAAATGTGTACATAGATATAGAATGTTCACATAAACCTTTTGAAATCTAAAATATAGAACAGAACAGATTTGATATATTGATAAGGATACTTTAATAAATTACGTCAGAACTGAATAAAGGTTTTACAACATATAATGAATGGCTCTTCGAAGAAGCAGAGGCATTGTTAAAATATATCGTGCATTGATTTCGTACATTGTTCAAAATTCCTATGTTTCCCGGTTGCCAGAGAAAAAAAAGTTTAGAATGCTTCATTGTTTAGTAGGAAGAATCAATGACCTAATACGTAAGGTGTAATTCAGATATCATTAGGGGTTAGTTGCTATTACATTATTTATTGCATCATGCCAGCAACATAATTAAGACTTCGGGAATAACTTTAGCTATTTAAGCAATACATAGTAAATTCAAACTTGTTATAAATTATTTTGCCTGAGTATTACGAATTATTTATCAATTATTCAATATTTTAACATGTTTAAATATGATTTCAATGGCATTATTCACAAGTTTTAAAGCTTTAACAAGCTACATGATTTTACAGATCGTTAAATTTTTAAAATATTACTATTAAAAATTTTAAAAATGTTACTTAAATTTTTAAGTCTATCTTTCGTGTATCAAACATGTCATAAATCCTACTGAAATTTATAAGAACTATATATTAGCCAGATACATTTTCTAATTTGATACTTTTTAATTAGTCAAAAAAAAATATTCGTGGCATTTTTTCCAATAGATTGCGTTAGAGTCATATACCTTTCGTGACACTAATCCAATCAAGCCATACTGTAGCGTATTTTAAAGGTGCCAGACGATAAATCATTTTTAAAATAATCATTGTAACATTTGTTTATTTTGACAAAAGTTATTGCATTTTAAAAATGAGTCAAGGTATTAAAAAAATTTGTTATATTTTACAATATTTTCGACCAAGGCGATAACTCTTCGCAGGCTTGTAAAAAAAATTTTGGTGTTTACGATAAAGGTGTTTTATCAAAATGAGTAACACTCAAATGGTTTTTTCGTTTCTGTTCAGGAAATTTCGATGTCAAATACGCGCCGTGATCTGGTCGACCAATCGTTGAAAAAATCTATGAAATTCTCCAATAAATTGAGGAATACCGGCACAATTTATCTTATGACATTGCTAAATAGACCATAACATAGACCAAAAAACAGTTTTGAACCATTTGCATAAGGCTGGATACAAAAAGAAGCTCGATATCACATGAATCAACAGTGGAAATGTTAATGGACCGAATTTGCATCTGCGAATCGCTGCTGAAACGAAACGATGAAACGAAATCAAGCCAGTTTTGAAGAGATTGATAATGCGCAATACAAAGTGAATAAAATACGACACTAATTTGAGCAAAGGATCGTGATCAAAAAAGGATGAAACTGCACAAAAGTTGGCAAAGCCCAGATTGACGTCGAGTAAGGTAATGATTGTGTTTGGTGGGATTTGAAAGGATTCGCGCATCATACGCCTCTCCAACGTGGCCATACGATATATATATAGATTTCACTTACTGTCAACAACTAATGTGAATAATGCGCGTAATTGAGGTAAAGCCACCAGATATGATCAATAGGAAAAACGTTGTCTTCCATCACGACAATGACAGACAATACACATCTTTAATATCTCGGCAAAAATTAGAAGACCTCGGCTGGGAAGTTTTGATGCATCCACTGTATAGTCGAATCTTGCCACGTCTTACTATCTTTCTTTCGCTTTCTCCTGAACTCTCCCAATGGCTTCAAAAGAGGCCTGTAAAAATCACTTGTTTCTGTGTTTCGACCAGAAATCCCAGAAGCTCTACAGTGATAGTATATTCAAGAAAATGATATATTCAATTAAGAAAAAATGGTCTGTTGTGTTTCAAGAAAATGTTAGTTTTGTTACATGCTAACTAATGTCTAATAATTTTTCTATAGTTTTTATGCAAAAAATTAAAATCTAAGGTTTATATTTATTTACTTTACGAAGGAAAAGTTATGAAATATTAAAAATTTAACTGTAATATTTGATTTAGTTGAAGAGTTCAGCTACACGAAGTGAACTAGTTACATTGCAACTGTATTCCATTTACTTAATGCACAGTTTAATTAACACTGCAGATATATACTTTCAATGAATGGATTATAATTTTATGAATTTTTTCTATGCTGAAATTTTATTTACGGATTATTTTTCTATGTACGGATTATTTTTCTATGTATATAGTACTACCTCTCATTATAAAAAACAAGTTTTGTTTACATATTAGTGTAGTAGTGTACAATGAGAGCAATATCAATATGGAAACATGAACATAAAAAAGCAATATATCACTAACACTTTTGTAGTAAAAAGTATCTTGTGATTTTTTTCTGCTCAAAATAAGTCATTTTGCTCTATTAGCATAATGAAAGGTGAGTATAACGGCATTAAATATATAAAACGATATCTCCTAACTTAAGATTTATCTTTTTATAATTTTGACAGCTATTGAGAAAGTTATAATGAATCCACAGATGGATTCTATTACAAATTACAATTACAATTTACAAGCTTTCCCATGTCATTTCCATATCACTTTTGATGATGGTAAAATGCCAAATATAAAAGGATAGCTGCAAGACCAATTAAGTTTATAATGAGTAATATAAGCTTTTATATTTAATAAAAAATTATAAAACGTTATGATTTTACTTCTTCATCACATTCGGGAAATTCTATTTACATTTTTTTAAAGAAAAATTTTGAAGGCATATTTACTGTACAAGGACAAGAAGAAGGCATTCAGATTACTTAAAATGCCAAATATAAAATGATAGCTGTAAGACCAATTAAGTTTATAATGAATAATAAAAAATTTTAAATTTAATAGAAAATTCTAAAACGTTATGATTTTACTTCTTCATCATATTTGGGAAATTCGAATCACATTTTTTTTTAGAAAAAGTTTTAAGGCAGACTTACTGTACAAGGAGAAGCAGAAGACATTCAGATTACTTACCTAACAGAAAGAAAGAAAGCATATTAAAAATAGTAGAAAAAATGCATTCATTTAACATCAATAAATATACATTTTTTTTCAAATACAATACAGATATAATAAAAACTAAAATTTTACCTAAATACTGCATTTACATGCATATTTGACCGTGCATAGAAAATCTTCAGAAGCTTTTCTGACGGAATTGCCTTAAATTGATTATGAGGTACAGACAGAATACTATTATTATGGATTGTTAGATCTTTTTCATGGAAAAAAACTAATTCGTAATGTATTTAAATAGTTTTTTTCTATTTTGAAAAATTTTCTTATTGCATTTTTGTCTTTATTTTATTCAAAGATTTTTCGTATCCCTTACAGAGAGTTTATAACAACCAACATCTTTTCCAGAGATTATATACTTGACTAACACGTGCAAAATAGGTGCCATGTCTAGCCTCACATTATAAAATGCCAGTAGTAACCCCCACCCCCTCCAACAACAAAACAAGAAAGAAAAATCTTGCTTCAAGCACAGATTAAGAAACACTTTCGAACACAGCCAGAAAACAGTAACGAAACTTCACCGTTAAATAAGATGAAATAAGATATGTAAGTAAACAATTTAAAAAACATATATCACATTAAAAAATACAGTTTTCAATTTTACCTTCCAGTGTCAAAAAAGTAGTCGAATTATTTTGTGTAGCCCTGTATATGATCAATAGATGTGCATATATAGCATGTTAAAATTTAGTTCTGTTAGAATATTCACATTCTGCAATTTTCACTAATCAATGGAAATGCACTCAAAATCTTTTGTACAGCCCTATATATTATCTGAAGACTTTTGTACACACCACATATTAAACTAAAAGGCAACTTAAAACTCACTTGCAGCAATTACCAACCGTAAATGACAATGTATATTTTTCTTTGCGTAGAATTTATGCCTATATGAATTTATTTATATTACACAAACTTCTATTAGCCTACTAAATATAGATCAGCAGTAAAATGCGTAAACACAATTAAAAACTACTCTTAAGCATTTCACTCCCATAGTCTGTAATACTTACGAATTCCCTTGTGTAGCCCTGCATATGATCAACCGAGTTTATAAAAACACACGTACTATGAGAAAATGTAGTTAAACTTAAAATCGCAAGCCAAAGTTGAAAACGCACTTATCACACATAGACAGTAAATATCGCACATGTACTGTAACCAATATATTTTGTGTGTCCCTGTACATAAACGCAATGCACACAAGAGAGCAATTTATAGTTCACCTCAGTCATGCATAAAATTTTCATTATGTTTGAATTAGTGAAATATCACTAAATTACACTGCAAACGATTTTTCACCATAGAGCGATATGTAACAGAATTCTTTTGCTTGACTCTGTAAATGAATAATAAATGCTTTGCACCCCATGTTCTACAAAAAGCATGTTTTAATGCGCTTCATAATTATATATCAAGTTCATTATGTTTTAAATAACGTTTCGTCATCAAAATGCACTTGAAACGATTATTTCCCATTGACTATAATGTAACGGAATACTTTTGACTGTCCCTGTTAAAAAACGATAAGTGCCACACACTTTTGTTGAAATAGGGAACATGCTATAGTAAATGACAATAACATACAAAAATTTCAGGCAATCCGAGCAAATTTACAAGAGTTAGAGCACTTACAGACGGCAGACGGCAAGAAGTCCAGACAAACCGAAGTCAGAAACACTTTTCAACTACGTTAGTATTAAAGAGTGTTAAAAAGATATCTTATTGGCTTTAAGGGAAATTATCAGTTTTAAACTTTCAAAATATCGATTTTTTATAGGATAAAACTGATGGCTCACACTAAACGCTGGATGCAGATCTTTTATAAGCATTTAATAATTGTGTGTAACATTCAGCGATATTGAAGCAAATATGTAACACTTCTTGGAAATTTATATATATACATAAAAGCAGAACAATACGTCTGATTACTTTATTTTACACAATATCAGAACACACATTTTAACAGACAATGAAATACACTAAACCAACATGAGGGAAAAATTGACCTGGGCCAGGACTCGAACATGGGCATTTAAGCGTACCGTGCTGACGCTCTGCCACTAAGCCACCCAGATCGACATCCTAGCCCGGCAATTTCTCACATTTAAACACACTTGGAAGTGTTGTTTCGTATGAAAGAATGTGACATTTTTGATGTAGAAAAGAAATTCGTTGCACTTTGCCGAACCTTCGAAACAATATTATAGTTACATTTTGCTAAATAATATATTCAACTTTTTCTAAAGATTGCGATCATTACGTTCATGTGATAGGTAACCGTATATATGTTTATGTTAAAAATAAACTACATGTACCATCTATGGGAAGGTTTGGGAATTAATCAGAATACATAATAACCCACATTTTTATAAATAGATGGCGTTTTGCTGTCTCAGTTTGTAGGAATTTTTATCTAAATCTACAGTTGCTAGCATACATAATGTGTCGTTCAAAAAAAAGACAAAATTCCTATACGAAAAAAAATTCCTCTCACATCTGCAGATGCCATTGTTTGTTTATCAATGCAATAGTTAGTAATTTATTCAAACTAATAAATATTTTGTGCTATAATTAAAAAGTGTTTTTTTTCTAATATAAGGATAGGAGGAGAAAATAAACAAATTAAAACATGGATTACTATAAATAGTAACAAATATAGCATACTTGAATAATAACCAGAAATTTATAAATTTATTTATTTAGAAACTCTTAAACTCTTTAATCAAGCAATAACAAAACAATATCAATATATATATATATATATATATATATATATATATATATATATGTTGAGGTCAATATGATTAACCCGGTCATTATTAATAATGACCGGACACAATGGCCGGTTATTTTTAATAATGACCGAATTAATCACAAAACATATATGACCGAACATATATGTATATATATATATTATTCCATTTTTATAAAATTTATAATATATTTCCGAAGTAAAGGCATGCAATTACAGTTTATATCTTCTTGAACAATTTATTCAAACGTTTGCTTTTAAAATTTAAATATTTTGTAGTAAGGAACATATATATATATATATATATATATATATATATATATATATACTGCTTTTTATATTTAGTGTACAAAAGTACAAAATAAGTTAAAGATATTGTTTTCATTTCGAAGGATTTGCAAACTTTAAACAGAATGAAAAAAATGAAATCTCCATTTTAAAAAGTAACAATTTCAGTCACATGAAACATTTTAAAATCAAGACAGTATATCTGTAATGATAGTTTTTAAAAAATTGTCAGACACGTATCCATGTTTATATTTATGATAAATTAAGTAAGAAAACATTATTTTATGAATAGTTCAATATCTGCAATGGGGGAAAAAAGTAAAAAAAATATATATATTACACATATTTCTTAAAATTATATAAATAGATAATATTTCCCAACCATTATTTTTGTGGATATAAAAATCGCTAAAAAGGAAATTTACAGTGTTGAATATAGAAATGCATTATAATTCCTTTCAATACATCTGGCATTGCACTCTTCTGTTAGTATTAAATTTGCTCCAATAAGGCTGCTCTGACTTTCGTTTTTTAGATATTTCAGATAAATGAAAGCCAAAGCATCCTTTGGACAAATTTAAAGGTAAGTGCAATGCATGTAAATTGAAAGAAGTGGAAAAGAATTACACTTATCACACATTTGTTTTGATGCCGTTATTCATGCATAGAGATATAGTATCCCGCACGTATATAAACAGTCCAATGAATAAGTGAATGGGATTGTTAAAATCATTGTTCAGAATTTTTACTTGTTGCTATCCTTTCAATTTTAAGAGATGCCCTATTGATATTGAACAGAGTAAGTAGAATGTTTCCAACTAATAATTATTTATGAGATGCATGCAGCAGTGTATCACAGTAAAGATATGAAAATGTTACAGGCATATTACACTTGAATAAATATTTAAAGTCTAAAAAAATAATGGTTATTAGAGTAACTATGTATATTGAACATTTGTGGCAATTCCTTAAGAAAATTTGAATACAAAATTATCTTGTGTGAAACTGTAGAAAACGTGACGAATGTAATTTGAAGCAGGTGAATTTGTTCAGAAGATTTAGGTAATTTATTGCATCCAACCTGTACAGTCAATCTCCCTATAAATACTATTATTCTACTCCAGACATAGTTTTGGTTTGCCAGCTGAGTAACTGAAACAAGAATTGTTTGATATAGAATCATTGTGTATTTTAGATATAAGGGCATGAAATTTTTAATTAGTATTTTCGTTATTTTCAGCTAGTCTTTCAATCTATACAGAGTTGATAGATATGGCTCAAATAACAATGATGATACCTCTGTTAGCTTCTGCCTGTGAAAAGCAATTTCTAAATAAAATTCGTCCAAAAATTCACAAGCGCATTAGATAAATTGAAAAAAAAAAATTAATAATAAACTTAATATCTTAGTAAAGTCCTAAAATTACTGAAAAAATTAGATATTTACAAAACTAATTTCACTGGTGTTTTTCCGTCATTGAAAAAAAAAAAAAAAAAAAGATGTTTGGAATTTTAATAAAAATAAAATGCGGAAATGATTTAATTTTTTTTTTCACTAAAATGGAGAATTTCTTTTAAACCAGTTGATATAAATTTTCACGATTTCGATGGACATGAGATAGTAAGGATTTTATATATTTTTAAAATTTACAATTTTATTATTTACTTTTTCAAATATTTTTTAGATGTGGAAAAGCACAGCATGCATTTTTTTCATCAAGGGAAGTCTTCATTTATCACAAATCAAGTGCTAATCTTCATAAAATTTTGTATGGTTAATATTGTTCAAATATTTAGAGGCACTGAATACATTTTGTAATTAACAAAAGTCTCTATTTATCAGGAATAGAAAACAATTATTCATAGATTTTTTTTATAATTATATAAAAGTGATCAAATATTTAAAAGATCTGTGAAAAGTACATTCTTATACATATTAATAATAGTTTTATATACAATATGTATTCATTGGTTCAAAATTCGCTTGATATTGGGTGATCATTACATTCTTTTGACTGTCTTATTATGCTGAATATATTTTTATGTTTATCCTCGCTCAATCTGCTCGTTAGCAAAAAAAAATATTTTAAAGTTGATAAAGTAATTTATAATATATAAAGTAGTTTTTAACGTAACTTTAAAATCAATGCTTGTACTTTTACTCAAATATCCATTTTTCTTGTCACAGCATTCAGTTCACAGAACCATTCCCATTCAGTTTACAAATTTAAAAATTCTGTCAAGATTTTCTGCTGTTCAGTACTGAGTTGAAAGTAATGTTTAGGACATCGAGCAGTCATGGTTTTTATAAGAGAATCTATTTTCTTTGCAAAACTAATTGTTGATCATGAGCCACCATACTCGTCATTTTTTAAAGCAAAGCCTTTAATCAACTCTTCACCAAATAACTGAAAGGCCAAATTAGTTTTCATTTTTTCGAAGATGATTGAAAATTTTATGCATAACTCTCAAATCCATTCGATTATTATCTATATATTATCTATAAATTATATATTATTATCTTCCTTCCGGGTATTTTGAATATGATCAATAAGGACTTTAACGTCTGTTGTACTAAACTCACTATATTGCAAGAAAGAATTTCTGAAACATTTTTAAAGGTGAGGAAAATCAATTACAAATGGAAGAAAACTTTCTTCATGACATGGATGTACGACATTACATTTCACATCAAATTGTTTTGTCTTACCTATTTTAAACTCTTTAAACAAAGCTCTGTTCCATGTTGCTCCATCTCCAGTGACCATATCAAGAAACAAACAACTTTGTTCAATTAGAAGAACTGCTTCGAATATAATTTTGGAAAACACGGATACTTCAATATTACTCTTAGTAAGAAAAAACTCTGAAAATATGTATCCAGTAAGCAGTAAAAAGTGGAAAACTCAAAGAAATCCATAGTCACATATATCATTTGTTTTTATGTTCACATGACAAAGATTCCCAATTTATGTTACCTTGGATATATCCACCTGGTTTGAGCTACAAAGTCTCGGAAAGGTTTAAATTATCAAACAGGAGTGAACTATGTTTCTGAAAATTATCGAAATCATCATTGGCTTTATCTTTCAAAATATTGAAAAACATTTTGTTGAATCGAAAGACAGCATAAAATGATTCAGTGGATATTTTAACGAATCTTTTCTCATGTAATGCTAAGATATTATTTTAACGTATGTGCTCATACAATCTTAGGCTTTCATTCACTTTATGTTACTCTCTAGAATACATTACTTATTGTAATTCATGCCTCTTAAACGTTTAATGCATCCATTAAGCATTAAACTTAATGCGTTTATTTTGGCTGATGTATGCCTCATTATATGCGGCTTTCTATCAAAAATTTTTAATATATTTTTTTATCAGCAATACATTGTAATTTTTTTAGAAAGTAGGAGTAATTCAGCAAGGCGTTTTTTTGAGTCGATGTCTTTTTCATATTTTTGTCACTAAAGATTTCTTATATAGTATTTTTCTTTTAATTTTACAAGATAAACATTTGTTTTGTAATGAAACTAATATACCAGTATACCAGTATACCTCTTACTAAAAACAATAGAAATTCATTGTAAATATTTTACAATGAGAAACATTTAACCTCATAAACAGGCTCAACACCAAGACATTGTACGAATGTCTTTCAGTTTCTTCTAGAATTGTTTCCAACTGCGTTATCGAGTTCAGTCACTGATACTTCTTAATAATTTTTCCACCGATACTGAGAGTACACATAAACTGCCCATTAATTTCTTGAATGGCAAACTTGTTTGGAGGAAGTAACTGTGGAAATCTAACAGCACAATGATTCTAAATAGCAAACACTAAACATTTTTGATTATTTCTGAAAGAAACTCTATTTCGAAATCCTTTCAATTTTAAATAAAAGAAATCAGACATTGTATGGTGATCATCAGCAAATAAGACTGGAGGATTGTATATTTCGCTAGCAAATACGTATTTTTCTTTCCCGGGGACGAAAATGGGGAATTTTTAGGAGGTGATCTATATTCACATCAAAAGTTAAATACTTAGGTAGATTAAGAAATAAATTTTCCATGCCAGGTATGGCACCTGGCAGCGAAATGGGCTATTCTTTTGGAATTAGTCATTCCTATGCATTTATTATATTTTGAAATGCAATTATTTATTATATTTTGCAATGGAAATGCATAAAAAACAAATGAAGTCAAAATTATTCGTGGATAGTTTCGCAAAAAATGAATATTTAGATTTTTTATTGCTATTCTTTTGAATTTTGCGCAGACTCTCCTAGCTTTACCTTATTGTGCTACCAGATTTTACTTACTTACATAGAAAAAAAAAGAACGTTAAAATTGTCTTAAAAATTCTACTAAATTCTACAAAAAAAATCTACTTGGAAAATCCAAAAACTGCCCTCAAGGTGCTACGTCAGTTATATGAGTATCTTCCAGCCAAATCTTTTTGCTCTGCGCGCAACGATCAATAATGAAAACTCTGGACAAACAGTCAAACAAACATCTATACTTATTCTTATAGAAGATAATTGAGTTTGTTGAGTCTTCACAAGCAAATGAAGAGAAAACTTCTTTAAAATGTTTTATATTTGGAAAAAATAGCAAGAAATAGGAAAGTTAACTTGAAATAATCTCTTTTCTTTTTTTGTAACTGAATAATTACATTTTATTCACTTCAATGCAAAAGTCGGCCAACTAAAATATGATAATTAATACATTTCATAAATATTACATTTCTCATAATTAAGAGGACGATGGGATGTGTGGACTTATTATTATTTTTTCTTTCAAATTCTCCTGTACAAATCTATATTTTTTGTTAGAAAAATATCTTAATTGACAATATATATTTTTAAATTTATTAATAAAAATTGAATAAATTATTATGAAAATTACTTTTTTTAACAATGAATGAGCAATTAAAATAACAATTATTTTCATAGTCTAGATAATTTTATAACTGTACAAACTTCTCGTCAATTAAAAATATCCATCATTAAAAAACATAGTGTTATCTAAATAAATTATTGTATTTTTCATGACCAATAAACATATTTCATTGTATTATTAATCCTTAATAGGATAATGTATCCTGAAAAAGTGTACGCACAGGTGCATAAATATCTAACTTATTCATTGACAGTTAATTTTAATTACTATACTTGACATAATGATAACGTCCTTTTATAAAATCGTTTTAAAAAATGTTGTTAAATAAGACATTCGGGTATAAATATGTTATTGAGATATACTAACGTTTGTAATTTATTTTAGTTTTTTGGCATAACGTCATTGTGACGAAATGAGAAGCGATTCCTCATAGTTTTGTCGCATTTAAGGTATATTTGACATTTTATTAAATAAATGAGTATTCTATTAAACAGAAAATGATTGATTACGGTGCCTTTAGTTCAAAACTAACTTGTTTTGTAGAACTGAAAACATTATCTTTAATATAAGAAATCACTATACTATTGTCGAATTTGAGATATTGTCGATTATTGAGTCATTTTTGTCGCATTTATAGTAGTTCAAACCTAAATGGCCTTACCATTGGCTAAAAGGCTCTGCTCTTAAAGCTGGTAGACGGAAGGTGCTGGGTTCAAACCCCTGTCACGCTCGTCGACCTAACCATTTGGAGTTTTCCGTGGTTTTCTGCGAACCTTGCCGTAAATACGGATTAGGATCCTGTAGAATGAACCCCATGGAGGGCACTTTCCCTAGGTCCTATACCCCTCGAGTTGATAATCGTCCGTCATAAATCAACCAACCAACCTATCAAACCTAAATGAGACATCCAATGTACACAATAAACCACATTTTTCCCACTCATGTGCTATATGATGAATAAAAAATCATGAAGATAATTTTTGTTACATTTACACTTTTAATATTTGATACTAATGCGGAGTAAATTCAATGCCGAATAAGTGCATGTTCATGGCTCAAATTTGTCACGCAATAATTAAAATTTTCGCTCCGTAGTAAAATTTTCGTTAAAAACGATAAAAGTTTCAAAGCAAATTGAAATATAAAGAACATAAGCTTTAGTAAATTTATTTACGACTCTTCTTAAACTCAGTTAAATTAAGATTTATTCCGAAACCATTTTAAGTAAGCTTCTAGTTGAAATTCTACACAGAGCAATTATGCAATTCAACATATTGTAAATGATTCTCCCTTAACAGATGCACGCTCTTAAAAAGCAAAAAGGTTGAATAAGGAAGATATATTTGATAATAAACTTATTTGTGAGGGTTTACATTTCGCAATTGTAATTCATTTTCCGGCGCAATTAAAGGAGATTCCTAAAATACTAGAAACAAACATTTGTGGAGATTGAAAATATTTTTACTGCCTTATGAAAATATTTGCAGTTACAGTCAATTATTTCAAGTCTTTAAAGTGAAGTTTCATGGTACTATACATTAAAAGCATAAACATAGGATAATATTGATTTACAAATTTTATAGTTCTACTGTTTAGTTTATTTAATTTAGCATGTTCTGCTAACTGTATTTGCAGTACATTAATTTTATTTTTTTATTCCTCTGAATATTATTAATGGAGTTAAGTATTAATAATAAAAGTGTTTTATTAGTGTAATTGAAAGAAAGCATAATTTTAACGTCCTGAATAAATAAATAAACCTATGTATACATGTACTAATAGGTCGGTCGTTTCCGTGTGGGGCCCAGACGCCTTCTGCAGCGTATAGCCCGGACTTCACCTGGGAATCAAAAAGTGCATTTTTCATGTAAACAGAAAAATATAAATAAAATACTTTATTTTAAACTATACGAAAAGAACTAATAAACTATCAAAAAAGTAATTAAATAAAGATTTCGTGACATAAATAATAAATATATTTTTTCACATGATCCCCCCCCCCTGACAACGACCCACTCGGTCCTGCCCGGGATTATCTAGGCGGAAGAAAGAGCTTTCAGGTAAAATAAACAAAAATGGTATAACGTAAGATGGCGAGCAATGTAAATGGGCAATGAGGGTTTCGATTGTTAATACGGTGATCAAAATAACGGAGTCCCATGTGCTTCTCAGCCACATGTCTTTAACACGGCGATCATTATAACGAGGCACTGTGTGTTTTGTGAAATAAGGACGTCCGGGGGGGAACATCTATGCTCAACAGACGTGGTTTCCATGTTTGAGCAATTCCCCTTATGCAGTCAAATAATTTTAGTAGAGCCTTTTTGGTTGCCACGTCTACAAAGTAGTTATACAGCAAACACTATAACAAAGCCGTGTGCACTCGAGCACATAAATATGGCGATCAGTATTAAAATTGTAAATCTTTACTTCCTTTTTTTTTTTGGTGAAAAGAAGAAAATGCACTATATTTTGTATACAAATTGAAATAGAGTCGCTAAAAGAAGAAAAGCGCAATTTTTTTTCTAAAATATGAAATTTAAAAAAAAGATTAAAAGACATTTTTTTAGAAAATGTCTTGTGTAAAATAGCTGATCAAAAATCAGCAATAGTGTTCTTATTCCTCTAATCTTCCATAATCGGTTTGATAGCCGATGTTGGCCATAAAACCGCTAAAATACCTCTAAAATCGCTTAAATACGTGTTTAACTATTTTTTTTCTTTTTAGTAGATCTGTTATGCTGAATTCTACATTCCTACCTATAACTGCTACTGAGATATGTCGAAAGACCCTAAAACTTTAGACCACCTCAATGGTTAACATTCTAAAGTCGCTGAAATACGTGTTTAACTATTTTTTTTAGCAGATTTGTTATCCTGCGTTGCACGCTCCTATCTAAAACTGGTACCACTAAGATATGGCGTAATGACCTAAAACTTTCGACCCCCTATTTAACCCCCATTGAGGGTGAATTTTCAAAAATCTGTTTTTAGAGAGCGTCTACATTGTATAAGGAACATGTCTTCCTTGTCCAAGGAGCAATGGTTGAGCATCAGCGTTGATAATGAGTCAGTCATGACATGTTCTTCTATATAACTAAATATAACAAGAATTGTCGAGTTTTATTTTTCTAATGCAAATTTTTTTAGATGGGTATAATTTTAGATGTGCAGCAAGAATTGTTTTATTTTGTAACATTTTTTTTTAGGTGGGTATAATTTTTTATTTATAAAAAAAAATTGTCTAGTGCTATTTTTCTAATGAAGATTATTTTTAGTGAGTGTAATTTTATATGTATAACAAGAATTGTCTAGTATTACTTTTCTAATGGCGATTTTTTTAGATGGGCATGATTTTTTATGTATAACAAAAATTGCCTAGTTTTATTTTTCTGATGACGATTTTTCTAGATGGTTATAAGTTTAAATGCATGAATCTCATCTTTTATTCAGATCTCTTTTCAATAACTTATTATTGCAATGTTAATAAACAGTCAATAGCTGTAAAATTAAAGCTTGTATATTTAAAAAAAAATAAACATTTCAACTGTAATTGTAACAACTGGTATTAAATTTATTTTATGTATTATTTGTATTTGAATACGTATTCTTTGTCTCAATTGTATAATAATAAATTCTTAAATTATGTTTAGAGACAAATTAATTTGAAAAATTCTAAGCATTCATTTACATAAATTTATCAACAGTGAAAAAATAATTTAAAATATGAAGATTATGGTGTTTCAGCAAATTGAATTGTATTATACCTGAGCAAAGTAAATATTCAAATTTGGTAGCAATAGCCCTTTTAAATACAATATATTCATTAATTATAGACTTTTAAAAAACTAAAATTTAAATAGATATTTTTAATATCTCATTAATATTTTTTAAACACACTATTTGTAATAAAAAAATAAAATCAAAGTTAAAATGCTTTAAAAATTGTCTATTTTTTAAGTTAAATATGACTGAAAAAGAAGAGGGACAGATTTATCAGGAAAAGTACTTTTAATAGAGATAGAGTGACTTCTTTTATAGCTTGATCAACGAAAAATAATAAAAACTCATGCTTTCGGTAGCAACAGAAAGCATTACCTTATCATTACTAAAACAAATTTTACTCATCAGAAAATTTTCAAAAGCCTGTCAATTTATTTAAATTCTATTAAATTAGATAGCGAAAAACTTCTGAGCTTGAAAAATTTTTGCAAATTTTTCGTTCCGTTATTCCTTACAATTTTTTTTTCCTTTTTTTTTTTTTTTTTTTTTTTTTTTTTTTTGTTTGTTTCGTTCCATTTTTTTGTCTCTAAAAAAATTTATTTCGCATTAATAAATTTTATTTTTGCAGAAATAACGTTATTTCTCATTAACTATTTTTTTAATTTAATTTTAAACAATTTTCATTTTTTTCTTCTTTTTATTCTTTTCCTGGTGCTGATGTAAAAATGCCCCATTTTCTTAAGAATTTTTTCTCTCTCTTTTGAAAATAAAGCTTTGATCAACATAAATATTTTGTTGAAAAGCATAACTTTCCTGTTAGCTAATTATTATTATTTTTTTATTATTGTTATTATTTCCATTTTTTATATTAAACAAAAAAAGTGAAAATTTAGTTTTCGACTCCTTGCAAAAAATACCTCGCGCCTATACATATTAAGTGCTTTGGAACATTCCATAAATAATAAGAATGTTATTTTTCATGATTTTTTATTCATCTGAGAAAGAATTCATGTAAGTCATATACTTGCTTTGTTGTTTTATCTACATATGATTACAACTTATTTTTTTATGGTTCTTGCCGATGATATGTTTTTGCATAGTTTTATAATTCTTAAAGTAATAAAGTTTTTTTTTCTTTGAAGATTTGTCAATAGTATGACCTATTATCATAAAATATTAATACGAAACAAAACTTTTTATGCAAAGTTATTGCTGCACGGAATGGGTTAATCGATCTTTAATATTTTCAGGTTAGATCACCGTTTCGAGAATTCTGGTTTATCTTGTCTCATCTCTTGTGAGAGGCGTTGTTTTCCATTCAGATTGAATTTCGATTAATTATTTATTTATATTTAAAATAGAAAGCTTTGTTTTAAAATCGGTTTTATGTATGTCGAGTTAACTTTTTTGTTACACCTGACAAAAAAACTGTGAATTTATTGCTACAGAAACTATAGTCGTTAAGTTACTAGTTATCCGCCAAACATCTTCAATCTTTGTCTCTACTGTCATATCTGGATCTCTGTTTCCTCACTTCTGGTTTATCGTGTCTCATCTCTTGTGTGAGCGTTGATGGAGACGGTCTCCATTCAGATCGTATTCCTTACATTTCCCTTTCAAATTCATGTTTAATGTATTATTTATTTATTTATTTATATAAAGAAAGTAAAGCTTCGTTTCAAAATCGGTTTTAAGTATGTCGAGTTAACGTCTTTGTTACACCTGACAAAAGAGGCTGTGAATTTATTACTACAGAAACTATAGTCGTTAAATTACTAGTTATCCACCAGACAACTTCCATAATTGTCTCAAGTGTCATATCTGGATCACCGTTTCCTGAATTCTGGTTTATCTTGTCTCATCTCTTGTATGAGCGTTGATGGCGATGTTCTCCATTTAGATCGTATTCCTTTCATTTCCCTGTCAAATTCATGTCTCATGTATTATTTATTTAAAGAAGTAAAGCTTTGTTTTAAAATCGCTTTTACGTATGTCGAGTTGACTCCTTATTTACACCTGACAGAAGGTATGTTAATTTCTTGCTACAGAAACTGTAGTCGTTAAATTACTAGTTATCCGCCAGACAACTTCCGTTTTAATGCCATATTACTACTTCTGAAGCAGCAGTGTATATACTTGAATTCTAAGTACTTTCTTTTTTAAAGAAAGTAATGGTTATTTCGCTCGACCGCACAGTGGGGCGTTTCGACGATCTAGGTGGACAAAATTATTGCGTTGGAGTTTAATTAGATTTTGCTTATTTTTCGAATGTATCACTAATAAAGTGCTCAAACAGCGATAAATATTTGGTTTATTTAATTATTTATATTATTATTTTTATTAGATATATTATTATTTATATTATTATTATTATTATTATTATTATTATTATTATTTATTAAAAGTGGTTTAAATGTGGTTTAAAACTGACTAGCATGATTTGAACAACACATACATACTTACATTCTAAGTTAATATAACTTAATGATTAAATAAGAATCAAAATAATAATAATAAGGTTTCACTAATCTACCAGGGTGGCTTTTATTTAAGACTTTTTCGTTTTCTATTGCTTGAATAACGCAATCTCGTATGTGAAAGGTTCCTTGAAACCAGGCGGAATAGTATTGATAAAAATCTATTCTATTTCTTTCAGATTTAGACCTTTTTTGTTGAATTTAAAGACAAAATTTCCGGACACGTGATTTCAGATTCTTAAAAATGTCTTCAGTTAACTGAGGATTCCCCAGTTTTTCTAACAAAAATGAAAGGACAGCTTCGAATTTGCTTTCCTTTGGGTTGGAAACCCATAAGTCAACAAAAGATTGTCGAGAAATGTGTGTAGTCATTCTGAAAAAAATAAAAGTTTAAAAATAAAAACATATTTTAAAAAATAAGCTTTTATGTTTTGTGTGACTCTGTAAAAAATATATGTGCTACTCAAATTATTTTCAGTTGAAAAAATGTTGTTGTGTAAATTAATAATCTATATAAATTTTATTGAATTTGAAATACAATTTTTGCTTATAGACGGTGATGCATCCGAATTGTTATTTGTGTGGCCCTTAAGAGAAATATAGCTGCTGCTCACTTTATTTTCACTTTATAAGATGGTATTGTGCATCTCGATAATCTAGATTGATTTTGTTGAAATTTAATTAAAATTTGTGTTTATAAATAACAATCTTTCCTCAATCCGTTGTGTTTTCCGAATAACTACACATACAGCACTTTTCCTGCAGCAAGATGCACATAATTCAGATCTATTAGTGTGATAATATGCAAAATGAATTTTTTGGAGTTGTGTCACTTTTCTTGTGGGTGAGTGATATCCTTATTTCAATAGTTGTAACAGCATTTCTTTCATCTTTTTATAATTCGTTTCTCAATATCGATAAAGTCCACAAACAAATTTTACCTCATCTTTAATGTGTTTTCAACACACAATAAAGAAAATATGTACTTCGGGTAAATGAAATATAACAAACATATGAAAAATCTAAAAATGTAGATTTTATTTTGAAAATTTCAGAGAACAACAGCAAAATAAGATGTATGCAAGTCAGTCTCTCAAGGTATCAAAAGTGTATTGAAAATAAAGAATAACACAAATAACAAAATTTCTGTCCGCAGCTTTATTCTGCTACTTTTCTAACAAGAATGTTTGGTATTTGGATTTTTATTTGTAGTTCATATACTATTTCAGGTCTTTACTCATCATCATTATTATATTTTTATCTGCATGTTTGTAACTATCAAACAAAATTATTATATTATTAGAAAAACAAAAAGGTGAATAGAAGTTTACTTGAATCTCTATAATTAGTTGAGATGTTATATAATAATTTTTCTAAAAAGATAAACGAAATCAGATAAATATATTTTTCCTTAATGGATAACCAAAAAAAAAAATTAAGTTCGAAGAAATTTTTTAAGTTGACTCAGTTTTTATCTATCGCTAGATATTTGCACTTCTATTTCAAAATCACGAATTTCTTTTCTAACATGCTTCTAATAACAAAAATGAAATATTGACCATGGCATGTGTCTGTTAGAAACGCCGGCATTTTCATGAAAGCATAGGATTATTTCTTCTTATCTTTTTAGGGTTTCGTTCATCTCACGAATCCCTATTACTCCCGCTTCGTTGTCTGTCTGTCACAGAGCCATTCTCAAAAACTATATAACTTACAGAGTTCAAACTTTGTGTCCATAGCTGAATACCAACTATGAAGAGCTAAAAATATTAAAATTTGAAAATTTCGTATTATTTTAGTAAATAGAGATAAAAAACCAAAATTCTAACAGCATTTTCCTATTAAATTTAAACATTTTTTGTTATAGCTGATGCCAAAAATTAAAAATCCACGATGAAATTCTTTCCACAATAATTTTCTATCAGGCGATTTCCACGTGAAAAATGAAAATGAAATAAAAAGTTTCACCAATCGAAAAAAATATAAATATGAAATAAAATTGATTGACGTCATAGTGATAATAAAACGGAAAATGTCTCAGATTTCTCAATAATACAAGGAGTATGAGTATGTGTATGTACACAAAGCAGATTAATATCGCGTCATTAGAGAATTAAAAAGAAAATTTGACATCAAATTGGAAGTTTAACGAATTTTTCAGATGCTTGAGAATAATACAAAGCGAGTATCAATATGAGTAATAGAGAATAGTAAATATATGAGTTTGAGATACATATTGAACCGTGATAAAAATCTGATTATGGAAATATTCGCATATTTTAACATTTTGCTTAATTTTGATTTTTTTTTTTTTAATATCGCATTTAGTGCGCATGGCCGATATTATTATGACAGAATACAATAGCGAGCTTTGCCCGCTATCGGGCTGGTTAAAAAATCCAAAAACACAAAAAAAATAGATCAGTAAATTTTTACTTTATAAAGAACATGACTTTTTTTTTTTTTTTTTTTTTTTTTTTTGGCTAAATGAAATTTATTTGAATTTATTAAAGAAAGGATAAAGTGTTTTGAAAGGAATATTAAACGAAACCCTTTGAGCGATCTTCGATCGCACTTACCCACTTGTTTAAAATTCTACTTCAGTTCATGAATTACTCCATACAAAAAAATAATAAATTGAATGTTCATACTTATTGCTAAAGACTCCCGATAAAACTATATAATAAAAAGGCTACATGTATGCTCTAATTAAACATAACTTTTAAATTAAATTATTGGAATTAATGTAGGTTATAATATGAAGTTTTAATTTCAGATTAATAGAATTATTACGGCAAATAAATGAGTTACATTTTTCTAAAATAGTCATTAGATACACTATGGTTTGTAAACATAGATTTATTACCTAACGATTATTGCATTTTAATCCAATGTAGTGATATTTTAAAGTGAATATTTGCATAATTCAATTATTATTCAACCATTTGTAAGACTTAAGAAAATGCTACGATCCTGTATGAAAGTTTGATAATAAAAGATATACATAACAATCAAGATACTCAAAACAAGTTTTAAGACACGTATTACTTTAAAAATCAATAAACATGAAATCAAATGTAGCGAGATTTTGATGCGATCGATATTTTAATCGTTTATAATTCAAGTTTTATTAAATCGTTTGTAATCTTGTAGAAAATGTTACGATATTAAAAAATAAAAATAAAAAATAAACAAGCAGAATGATAAAACAATTTCTAAAACACAAAAAATAAAATTGATATCGTATCATACAAAGTAGTAATTTTTTTCAAACCTTACTTCTAATTTTTTTTTAAATCTCTATAATCCCTTATTTACGCTGCTCTGCTCACTTTAGTTCTGCTTCGTAATTGTCTCATTAAACTAAACATTATTTAAATCCTGTGTATTTTTTTAATGAGACAATAAACGACATTTTTTCTGGAAATCATTCTACTATATTTTAAAGCAAGCTTTTACTTATTCTAAAACAAATATTTTTTACTTCTAGTTAATTACTTCTCATAAATAATATGAACTTAAGACTTATTGTACTAAATTTATGCAAGAAATACTAAATTTTAATAAGACACGAGATATACATTCTATTTTTCGCGTCTTATCTTTTCTTTTACTGAAAAAAAAAAAAAAAAAAAAAAAAAAAAAAAAAAAAAAAAGGAAAAATAACATCAGTACATCGAGTTTCAAACAGTTAAAAATTACTTTTACTCCGTTATTTAACGTTACATTATAAAATAAAAAACATTTTGGTCTTTTTTCTAGTTGGAATTACTACGAGGGCAGTTTGATATATCCGTGACTTTAAAAAAGGTGGCGGTCTGACTGCACTCTTATTATTAAATATATTCAATTTATTATTATCTGCGGCAACATTCGTGCAATTTGCAGACGATATATTAAATACATTGTGTTCTCTTGGATTCAAAAGCAAACGATTGACGTGTTTGTTTTGATTATGGAGAAAAAATAATTTCGGGTTTTGATAAAACACTATTTTTTGCGCAGAAAAACAATTACCGAAACTGAAGAAAAGTTGAAAGAATGTTATGGGGATTCTGTTCTATCACATGGTATGGTTCGTAAGTGGTTTACGGAATTTCGTTGTGGCCATACGAACGTAACAGATGCAGAACGTTCTGAACGTCCAGTTGAGATCACGACTGAAGAAATGGTCAACAAAATCCATGATATCGTGTTAAAAGACCACCGTGTGAAAGTGCGTGAGATAGTTAAGAAGGTAAACATTTCAAATGAACGTGTATTCAATATCTTGCATGAATATTTGGGCATGAAAAAGTTATTAGCAAGATGAGTGCCGCGATTACTGACAGTGGATCAAAAGCGGACTCGTGTAACCATTTCAAAGCAATGTTTGGATAAGTTCAAGCGCAATTCAATCGAATTTTTGCGGCATTATGTTACAGTTGATGAAACATAGATACATTACTACACACCAGAAATGAAAGTCCACAGTCTAAACAGTGGACTTCTTCTAACGTGCTCCAAAAAAGGCAAAAACAGTTCCATCGGCCGGAAAGGTTAGGGCTACAGCTTTCTTGGACTCAAAGATCGTAATTTTCATTGACTTTCTGGAAAAAGGAAAAATGATCACCAGATAGTATTATGCTGATTTATTAGACCGTTTTAATGCAAAATTGAAAGAGAAGCGAGCCCATTTGTCCAAGAAAAAAGTGCTTTTTCATCACGACCATGCGCCAGCACACTCGTCTGCAATCGCAGCCGCTAAATTCGTTGAATTACGATACACATTGCTCCCTCATCCACGCTGCTCTCCTTACTTGGCCCCCAGTGACTTTTTTCTTTTTCCAAATTAAAAAAAAAAATGGCTTGGTGGAAAGAGATTTTCTTCAAATTCTGAGATCATTAATTCCACAAATGCCTTTTTTGAGGAGTTTGAGAAACCTTATTTTTGGAAGGATTAAAAAAGTTAGAACATCGTTGGAAAAAGTGTATCATTATGAAAGGAGATTATGTCGAAAAATAAAATGGAAATTGGTATGTATATTGGTTTTTTCATTTCAAAGTCACGGACTTATCAAACTGCCCTCGTACATATTACATTTATTTAAAAAAATGCAAGATTTTAATTCAACATTTTATTTTACATTTTGGAAATGACCAATAATACTTTTAAAACTCTTAGTATAGAAAATGGTGTTGTATAAAGCTGAAAAAAAAAACTCCGTTTTAACGGAACAAATATATACATGTATTTAAGTATTTTTACCCACTTATTTTTATTTTGAGAATCTTAAATTTTTGGATATATTTATGTATTGTATTGTAATTATCGGTTTATCTGTTGTCGATTATTTATGTAGTTTAATGGTTATTATTTACAAAAGTTTTATTATATATATATATTAACACTTTTTACAAATAAAAAAATATTAAATCACAAGATAAACGACACTATGGAAATTAACCAATTATTAGAATACATCGAAAACAACATCGATCTAATATTGCTAAATTCACTAATTAATAAAAACGGGAAGAAAGAAAACAAAATTCAACAAGAACGAAAAATCATGCGTCAAGCATATATTATGTAACACTTTCTAACACTTCAAAAATACTTTTACAAATATTTACCGTTTAATAAGGTGAAAGATGATGTCTCTGTACACAAGGGATGACAAGGGATGACTACCCCGGGAATCCAGATTTTACTTTAGATTATATGTGCAATACCGGGGCGAAAACACAAACCCACTGTTTACTTTAAGATACATGCAATGTGTTGAAGGTTAGACAGTTTTTACAATGTTTAAAGTGCACAATTATTTAACTAAACATGTCTAACCAAGTGTTTACACACTTAACTGTATTAATAATTCACAAAAGTTTAACTTAACAAATTTGGCAAAGGTAAAAGATGATTGAGAAAGAATATACAATGTTTGGGAAGAAATATAGTGGTATAATAAGACAAATATTACTTTACAGAGATTAATGAATATAACAAACTAATAATATATACTGATAAATATGTACGAAATTTACAATGGGAAAAACGCCGGAATTTACAATCTCTGATAAAACAATAAAGAGCTCCTGTTCGGGTAAATGAGAAGAGGAGTGCTGGCTGGAAGCTAAAAAGGCTGAGGATTTGAGAAAAGGAATTCAGTGTTTTCTATACATTTCATACAATCTATTATTCTATTCAAAAAAACTGGACGGTAGAGCACGTAAATCAGCCAATCACGTAAATTCATAGTGTTAGATTTTTTTATGTGGTAATGTGAAGTTAGCGTACAATTCAGAATGTAGTGTAAAGATATTGATTGTGATCCACAGATACAAAGTGGTGAGTCACGTTTATTTATTGTATATAACTGTTGTTGAAATTGTTCGTGGTTGGTGAAAAATAAGTAAAGGTATCTCGGTATCTGTTTTGTATGTGGAAGTGTTGTGAGACTTCTGGTATGAAATCTCTGGCATTGTGACCTACCTGATCTGTAGACTAGCGATCGCCAACTACAATGCAGATATTGTTTTAATTCCATTTTTAGAGTTGAGAGTGGAAGTGGGATAAATGATTGTGTTAAGTTTTTGTCTTCTGTTGCCGTCCTCGCCATCTGATCGGCCAGTTCATTACCAGCGACACCCGAGTGTCCTAACCTAGTTGAAGTCAAAATCTTTTGATAAATATTGTAATCATTGAATAATTTCTAATACTAGATAGTTATTTACATCAAATTTCGAAAGAGCCACGAGGTTCGAAAATCTATCTCTGTACACAATTTGGGAAAAAATATAACACATTTAAAAATTATATTTCAGGAATTATTAACATTATTTGGAAAAATACCCGAATTCGTTTGTGCAGCCCTGTATATGATCTATAGCTTTGTATATATACACTGTAAAAAAAATCCAGATGTTACTAACATTTTTTTAGGATATTTGTATTCCACAGATTTTTTTAGTAACCAGTACTCTAAACCGGAGTCGTTTCTAGTAATGTTGCAAGATGATTTCTAGTAATTCTGACAGATTTTGTTGTATCTGAGTAAGAATACAGAAAATGTTTAGTAATTGCAAAGATCTGTGAGAAAAACTAAACTTTGTTTAGTACATCGACCCATTTTTTTTCACAGTGTACTACATAAAATGCTAAATTTTAGTTAACTTAGGAAACGCGTAGAACAGTTTAAAATTCTTCTTCTGGAATTTGTGTCATTAAACGGAAATGTGCTTCGAGAAATTTTATGCTGCCCTGTATATGATCAATCGAATTTATACACACGAAGTAAAAAGAAAAAAAATAGAGTTAAATTAAAAAACCCGTTCAGCAACTAAAAACGCAGTTCCTGCGATTATTTTTAACAGACATTACCGAATTATTTGTGTGTCCCTGTAAATGAACAATGAATGCTATACACAAAATATTGTATAGTTAGCCTCTTGTAATGCACTTTAGTGATACATATAAATTTCAATATGTTTCAAATAGTGAAACATTATTAAAATCAACCCCAAACTATTTTTCTCCAAAGACCGTAATGTAACAGAATTCTTTTGAGTGTCCCTGTAAAGAAGTATAAGTGCTATGCACACCATATTCTATAGTAAGTCTCTTGTAGTGCACGGCAGTGATATATATCTATTTCAATATGTTTGAAATTGTGTAACATCATTAAAGTAAACCGCAAATGATTTTCCCCAGAGACCGTAATGTAACGGAATTATTTTGAGTGTCCCTGTGAAAAAACTATAAGTTCCACACACTTCATTTTCAACACCGAACACGATATAGTAAACTTTAATAACATATATCAATTGCATGACAATCGGAGTCTATTTACTTGAATTAGAGCACGGACAGAGAGACAGACGGCAGACAGACAGACAAACAGAATTCATAAACACTTTTCAACTTTGTTGGAAAGTATTTAAAACCCAATTTCAGGAATTACGAACAATATTCGAAAAAATATGCGAATTCTTTTCCTGCACATGATCTATAGATTTGTATATATAGTACATAGAATGTTATGTTGTTATGTTGAATGTTATGTACTATATAGAATGAAATATTTTAGTTCAGTTAGGAAAAGCGTAGCACAGTTTAAAATTCCCCTTATGGAATTTCCGTCAATAAACGGAAATGTACTGAAGGACTTTTGTGCTACCCTGTATATGATATATAGAATTTATGCTCACCAAGTAATAGACAAAAAATGAGTTAAATTTAAAACCACATTCAGAAACTGAAAATGCATTTTCAGCAATTATTGTTCATAGTCAGTAATGTAACGGAATTCTTTTGTGTGTTCCTGTAAATGAACAATGAATGCTATACACAAAATATTCTATAGTAAACCTCTTGTAATTCACCTTAGTAATATACTATTTCAATTTCAATATGTTCAAAAAAGTGAAACATTATTAAAATAAACCCCAAACGATTTTTCTCCATAGACCGTAATGTAACAGAATGAGTGTCCCCCTAAAGGAAGTATAAGTGCTATGCACACCGCATTTTATAGTATGCCTGTTATAGTGCACCTCAGTCATACATAACAATTTAAATATGGTTGAAATTTTGTAACAGCACTAAAATAAAACGCAAATTATTTTTCTTATTATACCGTAGTGTAATGGAATTCTTTTGAGTGTCCCTGTAAAAAAACTATAAGTGCAAAATACTTCATTTTCAATACCGAACATGCCACAGTAAATCTCAATAACATATATCAATTGGTGACAATCCGGATATATTTACACGATTAGAACACGGACAGACAGTCAGACAGACAGACAAACCGAATTCATAAACACTTTTCAACTATGTTGGAAAGTGTTAAAAACAAAAGCTAGAAAAAATACTGGTACACTTTATCCTAATGGGTAAGACCCAAGCGAATAGAAATAACCAGATTACAATGAGAAATTTAGAAGCATGAAATGTCTAAAACTTTAAGGCAATGGAGGAAATTGCAAAATTTTAAATGTATGATTCAATATTATACAGTACAAAAAGTAAATAAGAAAGCAGAAAACATAGTAAAATGCTATTTACTATTTAATTGTTTTACATTAAAAAATGAAAAGACATCTTAATTTTTTTTGTACTTCATGACAGAATGTCATTTATAAAGTCCACATCATTTTGCAGCACTTCGTTGTGTTTTAGAACAAAAAACTGTTACTCTGGAATGCCAATGTTAACTGAATTTGCAATTGAATCACAGATCGCCATATTGTTGCACCCAGACAATATATACTAATAATATAATAGAATTGTGCGTCGTTTCCTTTTGGTTTGTTTTTCACCCGCACAGGTAGTTAAAAAGGGCTTTTTTTTACGGTAAAAATAATTCAACATTAGTAATGTTTTCGTTGCATTTTATACTCGGAAATGTTGCCTTATTCTTATGGGAGTATATGGCGAGGAATTGAACCACCAGTTGAAAACCGCTGAAGCTCTTTTTCAAGTAGCACATTTGATGTATGATTTTTTCTTTAAGCTATTAAAAAGCAAATAGAAAAGATAAAGAGAATAAAATAGAACTGAAAACTTACTAAATGTTTAATCCATTCTCAATCAAAGATTACAAATATAGGAATTTCTTTGCGTTTATGCCGCAAGAAATAGGCACATTTTCAGTTAGTACCTAGCTCGATCGTTGTGAGAACAAAAAACAACGCGGCTCAGTAAAAGATAATTGAGTATGCTGTAACAAGTGCGAAAAAAAAATCGTTTACTCTTGTGAAAACCTCCTTAAAATCATATGTTCTTATACGAGGAAATCTTGTGTGTGGTTATATATATATATATCTACCTATCAATCTATCTATCTATCTATATATATATATATATATATATATAACCACAATATGCAAATTTTATCTTAAAAACTGCTCTAACGATTTTGACGAAATTTTGTATCCTACCATTTTGGGGCACCAGAAAACCATTAGACTAGGTCGCATGTTCGAGAAAATTCGATTAGCGGGTCATTTTGGGTCACCATGGGTCAGGGTCAAGCTAGTTGTATCTAAAAAACGGTTCAAACGATTTTGACGAAATTTTGTATCCTACAATTTTCAGGCACCAGAAGACTATTCGGCTGGGTCACATGTTTGAGAAAATTCGATTAGAGGGTCCTTTTGTTCATGTGTCATTATGGATCAAGCTATTTTTATCTCAAAAACTGCTCAGAGGATTTGAACTAAATTTAGTATCCTACAGTTTTAGAGAACGAGAAGACTATTGGGCTAGGTCACATGTTCGAGAAAATCCGATTAGTGGGCTATTTTTGGGTCACTGTGTGTCAATGTAATTTTGTCTAAAAAACGGCTCAGACTATTTTGACTAAATTTTATATCCTACGGGTTTCGGGCACGTGAAGACAATTGAGCTTGGTTACATATTCGAAAAATTTTGATTAGTCCTTATATTTGAACTGAAAGCTAATTTTGATCGAGCATAGCTCGGTCTTCCCTGGTCGTAATGGATAAAACTGAAAATGGATAAAGTTCAGAAAGTGATAAGCAATATAAAATGGTAGAAAACTTTTAGTGAATTTGTAAAAGCTGTAAAAATTTACAAACCTCACTGTTACGGCTTCCCTTAATATTGACTGTAGAGCGCTCCTTGGTGCATTCTAGTATATTTTTGGTTTGCCGTTTGGTTTGCCGTTTGGCAACAATTAGTAGATTTTCCGTTGGTTGTTAATCATCGATCTGCGCGAACCTATGGTGCGTTCGCTGGATCTGTCTAATTTCGAACAATATACAATATGAATCTATTTGTATATACTATCTCATGGAAATAAATATGTTTCAAATAAGAGTTAGTCATTACTTAGTTTTGAACCAGCGACCATTATTTTTTATTCGCAAGATTACACTCATTATCACACTAACTCATCTGATTTTACAAAAAAGCAAGCAAAACGAGGAAAACTTTTTAGAACTCATAAGATAACATATTAAGAAATACAGAAAATAAAATAAAATAACATAGAATAAATATAATATACTAACTATTAACTATAATCATTAACGCAGATATTAATATATTAAAACTGAAAGACAAGTTTAATATTAATAGTTGATGCAGTAAAGCTATGCAAAAAATGAATTTCATAAGCATTTATTTTGCACAAAAAGATAATTATAATCAGATTCTACATTGATAATTTTATTATTGAAATAGGAATAAAAAAATTATGTATACTTTAAACAGAAAGCAAAAATTTGGATTCAGAGAAAGAAGGATTTTCGATTAAATCGGAAAATACGTATAAATATAAATCAAGAATTTATATAATATGATACACATGATAGAAACTTCGATTATTCGTCAGTTACAAGACGGTCGCTGTGACGTGTAATAGAAACTCCCCCTCGTTATAAGAGCCAGCGATCAAATACGAAGATTACATTTTAGCTCAGCAATTTCTATCATACAGAAACAAGTCAATGTGAGAGATGGAAATTGATGATATTATTGTAGTCTTTCAACTCACAAACTAGTACAATTAGCAGAGAAAAAGCACTATCCATTTAAAATGTAATTCCAAATGCCAACAAGACAGAACATTATAAATTTACGATATATTTTGTTTTCGTAGTGCTTTAAAGCCATTTAAAGTAGAATATTAATCAAATAAATTTGTGAAATAGTCCATCACATTTTGACTCTAATAATGAAACATTTTTTTAGTTTTAATATTTACGGATCTTTTTTTCTGTATGAAGCGAATGATCCGTAGACGCAATACGACCTGTATTAGTCTGCTTTTCTTAATACACGAATCATTCAAGGCACAAAGAAAGAATAACTTCAGTGTCACTGTGGGTGACATTTTGACCGACTTGCATTGATTGCACTACTTATACAAATCTAATCTATTGTTCGCATTGAATGAACAGCTTTTCTTGATGTATTTACCGAGTCATTTTCTAGTTTACAAACAACGGTGAAAATAAACAAATAATGATAAAACAATTTATAATAGTTTTTTGTACATGTACAATTCTAGGAATTGACGGATACACGTAAAAAATGAAAAATATTAATATATGAAAAGTTAATATAACCACGAACGAAAAAATAGAATAACCCTTTCTGAATTACCCATGATTCCGAAAATTGTTCTTTATTTTTATAAAAGTTAGAAACCAATATATTTTCGATATTTAAAGAAGCAGTTCTAAAAATAAAGTTCCTTTTGCTGCCACCGACTTTCTAAAACGTGTCCGAGTAGTTTTTATAAGTGTATTAATAATAGTTTTTGAAACCGGGATATCAGTTTTGGGCTGCAGTCAATTCTAATTTAAACATTTTTAGCTTCATAATTGAATTTATACATGTAAGAGTAACAAAATATTGTTCATTTTAATGTTAACCCTATCCGGCACAGACAAATTCTGTTCGTAAAATGCGAAATTACTGACTGACACCGGAATTTACAAACGACTTTTTTAGAAAATAAGAATTCCTTATTTTAAGCTTTCATTATAGAAGCAAAATTTTATTAAAATATTCTTGGTGCCGAATACAAGATTGGAATTAAAATTAGGTGTGCCCGAAGTGGTACGACTGTGCCGAAAAGGGTTAACGCTGTATTTTATCATGTTTGTCTATAAAACATGTTTGTTGAACATAAATATGTTTCCTTGATGATTCATAACATCCAAAAAACCTACATTCCGGGTAGGGAAAACCATTTAAATATAACAACTACTCCAGAATATTACTATAGAATTTACTATTAGAATTTCTGAAAAAATTCCGAAAATTAGTGGCGGGAAAAAAAAATTATCTTATAAATGCTTCTGTAAATCTCGAAAATATATTGTTTTCTGAGGTTTTAAAAGAAAATTATGTTTTTCGGAATCGTGGGTAACTCGGAAGAGGTTATTGTATCTTTTTGTTCACGGTTATATTGTATTTTCTTAGATTAGGAAACATTTGCCTTTTTTGCAGTGAAATATGAACTTACCTTTAAAAGAATAACGGATAATATATGCTTAATGTAACAAAACGATATTTTAGGAATAATTTTGTTTGTTAAATGGTCTAACTGTTAACTAACTACTTAAGTTTCATTTTAAGACTATTTTAGTGACTAAAAATGTCATTTGTTTTATCAGAAAATTTAATTTTATTACTCTTTCTGAACTTGGAGTTGCATTTGTATAAAAATATTTTGTATATTTTAGAAAATATGACTTTTTATGTAAATTTTTTGCTTTTATAAACAAAATCCACGGGTGAAGCCCATTTTGAAAAAAAAAATACTTGGTCGCATGCATGACGACGGAGAGTGAGTGGTAAGTGATTGTTTAGGTATTAAAGGGTTAACATTAACACATAAAAAAAAATTCATTGGCATCTTAATAAAATATTTTTTTTTTACAAATGCGAATTCAAACAAAGTAATAAAATAAAAAATATATATATCAAGAAAAACATAAGTGAAATCTAATAAATATTTAAAATATCAAACATTCAGTTTTAATAATTTGATGTTATTTCACACACAATTCCTCGTTAATGTTTAATAAAATTAAGGTTAAAAAAGACCTGTCAAATCCATATTATGTATTTAACGTTTCTAACTTTTAGAGAAAAAAAAAGAAGATGTAGATATATTACAAATAATATTTTGTATGGTATTCATTTACTTTAAAAATGCTTCATTAAAAGTTGTTTTCTGTGACTTTTCAATACAGGTGCTAAAGAAAAGTTCTCTGAGAAAGGTTCTCTGAGGTGCTAACGAAAATCCTAACTAATTAAAATTTCTAATTCTTTAGAATTAAATAATTAAGTTCAAATCAATTACTGAAGAAATAAATTACTTTCTTCTTCGTATCATCACCACGTAATATTGAATATTTTCTATTTAAAACAATGATTTGAAATGTTCAGTATTTACTATTGGAGAAAATGTTGAAGTATATTTGTATCAGAGATTTATATTTGTAAAGAAATAAATTTCACAGTATTTCAGTGCTATTTTTTAAAATAACTCTAACTGAATAAAAACTTTTGATTAATTACATAAAATCACTAAAGCAAAATGCTACTTTATTGGTAAAACTTCTGTTGATCGTTCGACAGAAATATAGATATATATCTGTAGTAGGTTATTATGCCTTGTTTAATTCCATTAATACCTTATATGTTAAAAAAATCAGCAAGACAAATATTAGTATGAACCTTTATTAATAAGTTATGGAATATAGTATTTATTATTAGCAAAAATTGTAATGAAAATTTTATCGAACGTTGCATACTGTATATAAGTTTTATTTATTTATTTATTTATTATTATTTGGTGTAAATACGAATAGTTGCGTTCTTTGTTTTATAAATACACTTTTGCATCGAAATTTTCAGCAAAAATAAAACAGCTTTAGAATCTCATAAATTAATTTGATAAATTCACAAATATTCTCTTTGCGTAGACCTTTCTTTAAAGAGAAATATTCGTAAGTATAAAAAATACACGAAAAAATAAGCCGTTTCACACACACAAAAAAAAACCTATGGATTTTTATATATTTGTTTTTCATTATCAATCCGTCCCTAGAAAGTTTAAAGTTAAATAGAATATGAAATATATTTTCATAATAAAGTGTGTTTCTGAGATACCTATAAAATATATTACCTATATTTCGAATAATTTTTTTAATGTTTGTATAGCAAGTAATTAAATTACACTTATTCTTTTGTGATAAACGCATGAAATTTTTTTTTCGCTGATTCTTTGTATAAAAATATTTTATAAAAATAAAGTGTATCGCTTCAGTTTGACTCTTATTATTATTTTTTGAACATTTCAAATTAGCTCCAATTTAAAGCAATTTCTCTGCTAGTAATATAAAGTAGTATGTATGGAATAACTGAATTTCTGTCTATTTTAGTATACCAGAAAAGTCCAAAAGGCTTTATAATGTAATATATCATTTATCGCCACTGATAAGGGGAACGCCAAGCATGACGCCCACAGATTTTGATGATTTTAATGTATGTTGTAGGGGTCATACCCCTAACTATTCAGGTTAAAAGTTTCCTGGAAATGGGCCTTAGTTTTCAAGAAATTTTGGGTTAAAGTTCAGCATGCATTTCAAATACCCACTAGTTCGTCGATCTGAAAGAGGTATTGTGGCGCAGAACCAGCGTTCGCGCTTCGAGTGCTGGAGGTGATGGTTCTGTCCTATCATGTACATTTTACCTTTTTTTAATAAATTTTATGTACTTGTCGCGTTACAAATTTTATGCAGAATTATGAATTCTGCATCTTTGAACTTTCTGATATTTTCCTATTAAATTCAATTTACATTTTCGAAACTTTTCGTGAAAATTTATATTTTTTGCGCAATTTTTATTCTAATATTTCTATCGACGAAAATCCAAACTAATTTATGTCTTGATATCTCGTCTTTTTAAAACGATTATTGTTTACATTCATGCATATTTATTTATTTATTTATCATATTTATGAAATAATGCATATTTTTTTATTTGCGTTTTATATTTAAAAAAAAAATTAAATGATAAAGAAAAAAAGAAAAATAATAATACATATATCCTTTTAATATTTGATTTGTTCTAAATATATTGCAATATGTTAACTGGGGAAATACTAAAATATTTATCATCATCGACATCGACATTTTTAATTATTGTCTGATATTGTGTGATACATATAGTAAAAATATTCAAAACAAAATATCGCATTAAAAATCACCATTAAATATATTCTTTACGTAAATTGTTGTAATAATATTGGAAGAATGTATTATATATTCGTTAAGTAGTTAAATTGTGATAAATATATTAAAAAATGCATTAAAAGTTGAAAAAGAAATTACTTCAAATGAGGCAATTGTCTGCAAAGGAAGCTAAACGAAATGAATAAAAAGAAAAATTTATTTATTCTGATATTACCGTAAAAGTCATTGCAGACGATTTTTTTTCAGATATTTTTTATTTGTATTGTAATTTACTGGCGATTTTTCATTTCTAGTTGAATTTTTCTTTATGGCAACGACTTGTTAGAATGAAAAAAAATAAAAGTAATAAAACAAAATCTAGACATAAATTAGTTTGGAATTTCGTCAATAGAAATATTAATTTCAAATGTGCGAAAATAAATTGTAAAATTTCCCGAAAAATTCGAAAATGCAAATGGAATTTAATAGGAAAATATCAAACAGTTCAAAGACGCAGAATTCATAATTCTGCATAAAACTTGTAACGCGTCAAATATATAAAATTAATTTAAAAAGGGCAAACGGTACATGATAGGACAGAACCCTCACCAACGGTACTCTAAGTGCGAACGCTAACTCTGCACCACGGAGGCCTTGTTAAAACTGACAAAGTATTTGAAACACATGCGGAACTTTAACCCGAAATTTCTCGAAAACTAAGGCCCATTTGAAGGAAACCTTTGACCTGAATAGTTAGAGGTATGCCCTTACAACATACTTTAAAATCACCATAATCTGTGTCATCATGTTTGGCGGTCCCCTTGTGGAGGTTGATTTAAACTCATATACTGAATGGATATTTTATACTAACTGTTTTAATGTAGTAAGAATAAAACTGAAATAAGAAATAAAATCCTTATAAAATAAAAAAGAACAATTTTATTTGTGAACGTTAGTTTTATATTGCATAAAAATACCACTTCGGGCATACCATAGCTACCAATTTTCGATTTATGAAATTGTTTTAGCCTGTGTAACTTGCTCTCACAAAACAATCCAGTGGTACTTCTTTTATCAAAATTGGTCGAGCCTCAATGCGTTTTACGTAAGAACCAATAAACATAAATTTATACAAACACGTGGAAAATATTACTAATATTTTCAATTGACACTGTATGAAATATGTGCATTATTATAATTTGGGCATTATTATATATGTGAATTATTATGAGTCATCTGTGAAAATAATTATTGCAGAATGTTAAACGAATATGCTGGAACACACTCAAACGGTCTGCAGCACGACTTTGCAATAAACCATTTAAATATAAATACAAAATACCATTGGTTCAGTCTGGGAAAATGTTTTATTGGCTTTTATAGTGAAAACAGAGGGGGTAGTTTTCAAATTAAAGAATTTCTAATAAAGTAATTATTTTATGATGTTAAATGTTGATAAAAAAGCGGGAATTGCAATTAATAAAATCACAGACGTGAAATAATGCTTCACTAATACCTTAAACTAAAAACGCTTGTTTGAAATGCCTAACAGAATAAATGATAAAAACATCTGAAATACTTAAACAAAAAAAAAAGCCATAAGTAATTGAACATTGAAATCAAAGTTTGTAGATAAGCACACTATTTATACCGACTTTTTTGAGGTAATTATATATAAAAAAAATAACTAATAAATAAATAAATCAGCAACAGTTTCGATTTTACATTCTATGTTTTTCACGACACTTTTTGACAAAAGCATACATTCTCACTGTACAAATATTTCTGTGTTTTGACCGAAATCAAATCATTAATGTGTCAAACAGTAGTAACGAATAGATATTTTGGAATATTCTTGACAGGTAACAGTGTTAAAATACCAGTTAAATTGTCATTTTCACTAAAGCTGTAGGATTTATACTTACCGTTACACTGTAAAAAATTGTGGCATTTTGCAGGTATAATTTTCGTATTTTTCCGGGTATGCTTTCTTTACAGTAAAAAAAAAAAAAAAAATCCTACAGCCTTAAGGAAAATTATAATTGTACTACGCTTCTAGTATTATTATGTGTCAAGATATTCTTAAATCCATTATCAATACTTCCTGAAGCAATCAAAAAGTTACTTGATCAAAAATCTTTTTCATAAAAATACGAAAATTTTATTGGTAAAAACGGATTTTTTTGCAGGTATATCAGAGAGATTTTCCATTTCGTGACATATTAGATACCAGACTTCAATAGTCATTAATAGTTGGAGATTTTTATAACATGTCATTTTGTACTATTACATTAAATATTTCACAAAACATAAAGATTAAAGTGACACTTATTAAAACTATTTATCGAAGATGCCCCTGTTTTCTGTGTAATATTATATGGATCATGGGGTTTACATAAATCAAAAAATTTAAAAATAAAAAAATAAATTTACCTTATTTTAAAATACAAGTTTTAAAACATAATTTGAAACGCATATTCACGGCAACAAAAGCACTTTTAATTACAAATTTTATAAGATATATCCAGTTCTTCTCCTAATTTAACATTTTATCAAAATGTTATGTTTGATGGAAATGTTGAGAGTGGATATGAAGCGCATTAAAAGGAATAATCTCTTTGAAATTAAATCAATATCTACAGATATGTTTGAAAAGTAAGTTAAAAACGCTGTTTTTAAACAATGGTGCTAAATTTCTCATCATAACATTGTACTCTCCAGAGAGACTGTCAGTTCGTTCAGGCCGTTTACTCTCTTCTAGAGATAACGGATTTATGCATGCAAATAATTCTATTCTGCAGAATGAGTAAATGAGTATTTTCGCAACACAACGGAGATATATACATACATACCATATTTACTCGCGTATGCACCGCCCTTTTATAACACACGCACCCCGAACGTCTAAAGTCTTCTTTATAGATAATAAATTATTAAACAATATGAGAAAAATGATCTAAACAGATTATTCTATTAAAATTTAATTATTATAATTAATATTGCAAACTTTTTATAAAATATTATTTTATAATTTCGTACGGTGAAGTAGAAAATAGTCGTCCAAGGAAAGCTTCACAGATAACGCTGAAATTCATTGTTACCAACTATTAAAAAATACACACACACAAAATATATATATATATACAAATAATATTTGTAAAAACTCTCCACGAACTTTTGTGCGCGTGTGGATCAAGGATTCTGCATTCAGGATGGTTGTAACTTCACTTCGAATGTAGCGGCTGTCTTCAAATAACAAATCTTCGTATCTCACTTTTTAGTTCACTTGTAGTTTTAAATAAATTTTTGGTATAAAAATCACGCGACATACACGAATAAATATATGGAATATACATGTAATATCTCTATATATATTATATATATATAACACATATGTATATTTGAAATTTGAAGGACCGGAAATGCAATTAAATGCCAATGAAATTAAATTAAAACAATCTCTTCCTTCAAAAGCATCTTACTTTAAATCGACAATGTTTTCCAACACCAAACATTAGTACCTACTCGCTGACACCAGCCCGGCGTTGCCCGGGCCCGTATTAGATTTTTTTTTTAAATCAAGTTTTTATTATTTTATATCTTTAACCCGATTTTGTGTGAAACTATATTTTAAGATGAAAAATTCGCGAAAAAATATTAATATTTACTGATAAAAGAATCATTTTCTTGTTTTTTTACGTAGGGTCGTTTCATAGTTTTAAAATAAAAAGTTATTTTTGTCCGAACTCTTTAAAATCTTTATTGGTGATAAATAAAACGTTTTACAGTCCGTGTAAAAATTTCGCAAAAAATATATTGTTATCCAGTTTTAAAAGAAATGTTTTCTTCTCGCTTTTTTGTTTGTTTGTTTGTTTTCGCGTCGACTCCTTTAACATAGCAATAAAAATAGTTCTCATCTTCGGAACTCTCTGACATTTCAATCGGTTATAAATATAACTGTACCCAAGCTCTCTTTCAAATTTTGTATGAAATTATATTTTAAAATTAAGAGTTCGCGAAAAAAATATTGATATTAAGTGATAAAAGCGCTCATTTTCTTGTTTTTTTTACGTAGGGTCGTTTCATAGTTTTAAAACAAAAAGTTCTTTTTGTCCGAACTCTTTGAAATCTTTATTGGTGATAAATAAAACGGTTTTACAGCCCGTGTAAAAATTTCGTGAAAAAATATTGTTATCTAGTTGTGAAAGAAATGTTTTCTTCTCGCTTTTTAGCTCACGGGCTATCAAAGCCTGAGAGCTAATGTGCCCGCCCGTTCTGTATGTATGTATGTATGTGTGTATGTACGTATGTACGTAACGCGATAACTATTGATAGAAATATACGATTTGCTTAAAATTTTGTTTATAGGTTCATTGTGATAAGGCGCTTCCCTGATTAGTTTTGGGGGTTCATTGGTTAAGCATAAAGGGGGGGAACGAGGGCTAATCCCCACCCTTAAATTAGATAACTGGGTTTTTCAGACAAAGGTATCCGATGAGCTTTAAATTTTGTTTACATGTTCATTGTGATAAAGAGATTCCCGTATTAGTTTTGTTTGTTCATTTGTTAAGTATAAAGGGGGCTATGGGGGCTAATCCACCCCTTAATTTACTTAAATGGGTTTTTCATGCAGAATTATCCGATTTGCTTCAAATTTTGTACATATGTTTATTGTGATGAGGCGCTTCTCTGATTAGTTTTGGGGGTTCATTGGTTAAGTATAAAGACAGGGAAAGGGGGACTAATTTCCTCTTAATTTATTGTCGGTTTCTTTATTTTTGAGGGTTATAATTTTTTTCAATAAGAGTATAACATACAATTAGTGTGAATAGCCTGTGAGCTCAATGCCATCAGTAATAGCTGGGCACTTTTCTTATTATTTGTTCGTTTGTTTGTTTGTTTTCGCGTCGGCTAATGTAACATAGCGATAAAAAAATTGTTCTCATCTTCCGAACTCTCTGACATTTCAATCGGTTATAAATATAATTGTCTCCCAGCTCTCTTTAAAATTTGCAAAAAGGAATATGCATATTTTCTAGTGAAAACATGAGTTCTTTTAAAAAAAGCTTTAGCTTTCAACCTCAGAGCAAAAATATATTAGAAGGTCTATGCCTTCAATGCAATGGAACACCTGACCATCCGTTTTCAATCAACCATTTTCAATCCCCCTAGGCTAAACAGGCTAATCAATCAGGCTTCCTGTTCCTTAATTTAAAAAAAAAAAAAAAAAAAAAAAAAAAAAAAAAAACGTTGACGCATGCGCAAACAGACGATATTCGTGTGGAAATTTTACAGAATGCGCTTTTCGTTTTAAATGTATAGATGGTGGTTTTTCTCTATATATTATGCTTAAAAAAATGACGGATATAAATGTTTTTTTAAATATCATTTACATAAATAATTTTTTAATGTTTTGTTTTTTACTGAAGACCTTAATTTAATAATTTTCAGAAAATAAATTCATGTAAAATATATATCGCGATTACATTAAATATTCATTAACATGCCAGTTTTTAACGATGAAAGTCTACCAGGAATTTTATTTGTAAGAAGCTCTCGTTATTTCTATGCACACAATCAATTTTAATGATTTAATTGATAAATATCTCATTACTAGAAATTAATTTGCAGTAAAGTGTTTACCGTTAAACGTGAATACTGTTCTTGACGTTGGAAATTTCAAAAACTTTTTATGTAACTTTTATTGTGTATTTAATAGTTTTAGATAATTTTTATAGCTCGAGTCTTTAAAATAAAAACGGTTAGTTATACGGAGACACGAGTTAACCCTTTAGCGGGCGGTGGTCACAAAAAAAAACACCTAATTTTAATTCCAAAACTGACAAACGGCACCAAGAATATTTAATTAAAATTTTCCTTTTATAAAGTAAGGGAAAATCAGCAAGTTATTCTTTTCTAAGGAAATCGTTTTTAAAATCTGGTGCCAGTCCATTATTTTATTATTTTACAAACAGATTTATTCCGCGCCGGAAAGGGTTAAAGCTTTATAATATTAAAAAGAAACAAATTCAAATTATTCCAACAATAAAACCACATATGGCCATTTCAAGGATAACGCAGATACCTTTCATCACTGTTAAACATTAAAAAAAAAAAAAAAAAAAAAAAAAAAAAAAAAAAAAAAAAAAAGGGTTCAAAGAAGCACGCGCGCGTACAGTCCCGGGTACTGGCTTATGAACTGACCAAAAATGGCAAAGACAACAGTTTATATACCAGAACAAGTTGGAAATTGTACGTTAAACGTGACATAGGAGGTGCGTTCGTTATATAACTAGTTTCACAATGTAAAAAAATCATCCTTATTATTTCAGTGAAATGAATTATATCGTCTGCTATGAGCGAAATGAATATGTCTTTTCTTTTTCTTATTGCGTATGCCACGTTTACAGATGCGAATATTTTTTCGACACCAGATCGTGCTGCAAAATTCACTATGGAGATCTTACTTTGCGAATGATTACATCCATGGTTTAATATTTTTATGACTCATAATGAAGGAATCTCCTGTGTTTATTTACTCTAATGGATTGAGATATTTGATTAACCTAATTTCCACTGAAGTTATCTCAGAATCAACACATTTTTTAATGTAACTCATCTCTCAAAAGCTAACAATTTTTTTTATAACCGTGTTTCTAAAAATGAAACTGTTAAGCAATTTTATTCGAAAAAAAAATTTTGAATAAAAATAGCCGCCTGGCATATGAAAAAAGAAGTGGTTTGCCCTTATTTGTTTTCCTCAGTCACTTGACTTGCGCTTTTATTATATAAATTACGTACGATAGGATTTAATAGAATAAAGAAAACTTTTATTAATATCTTTTTATGTTTTGATTTGATTTTCATAAAATTTGAAATGACTCGACAAAATTCTGCAACGATAATATATATTAAATTTCAAACCATTCGGTTGGGTAGTTTTTGCGCTGTTATATGCGGACAGACAGACGGACCAGACGACGACTATAGTTGGTACATATATTTATATAATTACGAACGCACCTAAAAAGCAGAAGTGATGTACCTTTTTTTTTTTTTTTTTTTTACATTGAAGAATGGGATCTGTGTTATACTTGAGACGACCATATGTGATTTTAATGTTTGGGTAGTTTGAATTTGTGTGTTTTTAACGTTGTAAAGCTTTATCTCATGTCTCTGTGTCCACACGAAGTGAACATTTTCTGGCTATTAGTTATACGTTTGCAATATATTCATTTTATCCAAATGGATTTATATATTTATAATTTCCAAAGCTCATACTAAGAATACATTTTTTAAATTAATGTCTTATTGCTCATACATTCATTTCAACAGAAAATTTGATTTGTTAATTTAAATAATGTCTAACTAATGTTGAACTATTCTGAGTAGGTAAAAATTTAACTATTAACAATTGTAGCAATTTAATTGTAAAATATAGTTCACAGACAGACGTACATGGACATATTTTCTGATGAAAAGCCTTACATATGTCGGTTGAAGAGATGCATGAATGAACTAGATCAAATGTTTCAGCTGTACTCCTTTCCTTTCGGCGTATTTATTTAACATTGTTCTGATTCATTTTAATTAAGGAGATTATTTCTAGTTGAGATTGTTTAACATGCCTGATTTACTCAAACACATGTTTCGAATAGTAGGACTTAATGTTTATCTCTAAAGTATGTTTCTTACTACAATAATGATATTTGCAATAAGAATGGAGGAAATTGGACAATGGATGCTCTGTGAGAGGATGTCATTATTACGAAATGTACCATCATCATTAGCGATTTAAGAGAAAAAAATGCATTTCCAACCCTCACTTCCTCGGTACAGAACATAAGTGATAGCCATTTTATTTGTAATTCTAATAGATTTTTTACATTTAATATATTATTTTAGATTTCCTAGTAACAACTCCAAAAATTACTTTCATTTGAAAAATGTTAATAATGTATTCAAAAAATATTTTGGAATTTATTAAAAGCAATACTTTTGTATTAGCCGCATGTCAGGAGTTAATAGCCGAAGAAATTGCCAAATATTGCGCTTTTTGATTCTGATAATTTCTATAGTTTAAGCACGTAATTCGATTACATACCTGTTCAATTTGTGTTTTATTTAGATCATTTTATTTTATTATCGATGAAGTTTTAAATACGTTACGGAATATTAGCCCGAAACAAATGTTGAACTATTTTTATTGTTTTACGTGCAAATGTGTTATTCTTTTGTAACCGGGCGGCACGCGATAGAGATAGATATAAAATAAAATTATGCTTGAAAATTATTTTAAAAACTATAAAAAAATCAGTAATTGGGGTACAGTTACCAAACAAATTGCATTTAAAAGAACATCTTGTTTTCTATTCGACGGTTTAAAATTGTAGGATGTATTGTCTGAGGGCTTTCCTGTATTTTCATAAAAATGTTCATAAAACTTATATTAATTTAAAATTTCTTTCCCTGTTTGTTTCTAAAATACACTTCATGTCTCTTTATTTTAAATATATCTTAAAATACAATTCTGTTAATATTTTTGTCTACAGCCAATTTAAGTTGTTTTGGGGAAACAGAAAAAATACGTGCAAACCGCTTAGAGGGTTAGAAATTTAATAAGTTGCAGTAAAAAAAGAAGTTTATTGGTTAGGTGTTGCCACCATCAAAATTACATCACCGTTATTCAATGACATATTTTTCCTTTATAACTCAGATTTTATTTTAGTTGATTATTTCTGAATATCTTTGTATACAGTGTTACCGTAATTCGGTGTGACTTGGACCCAAAATGAAAAAGAAAATCAGTCCTGCGTCTACCGATTTGAAAGTTTTGACGTGATACACGAATATTCCTATGTCACTTAATGGTATTTACAGCCCTTAATACTTTACACCTCATCTTAGACTCTCAGCTATACGTTCCAGCTCTTCTGAATGTCCTCTAGTTGAGAGTATGTTGCTTTGTGACAAAACGAAACAAAGTTTGACCTTATAACTTCTACCTCTACATCTTTGCACAGTGCAGTGAAAAACAAGGCAAAAAAAATTACCTTTCATATTCACTCCTTAAAAAATAACTATATTATTTAGCGAGATAGTAAATTATATGATACTGTAAAATTTGTAAGTAAGTGTGCTTATAATCTAAAATTGGAGTTACTTGGACCCACTTGTGGACTGCGTCCAAATACCACAAACTGCATTTTTATTAAATTTTCAATGTAAAAGTAGTTTTTAATCATTGCTTCTTTATTAAATTTAATTCATTAAATTATTTAGTCACTATTCGCGTGAATTTATTGGGAGATCGGATAGCAAACGATCCCCAAAAATTACAAACTGCTCTTGCGAACTGAAAATTTAGAATGTTTAAATCCTATAAGGTCAGAAAAAATGTTTTAAAGGAACACAGCATCATTTTTTTTTCAAATAAGTAGGTCTTTGGATATTTTGTACAATATAAAATAGTAAATTATTCGGCCGACACAGTTGAAAATTACTCTTGTCTCAGCTCCAATGTAAAATAACTTTTTCGTTTATTATTCCCTCTTATTTGGAGTAATTAAAAAGATGTAAAATTTAGCTAAATTATCTCCTTCAGCTTCATACAATTTATGATGTATTTTTAATTCATTTCCCAATTTAATTTCAAATTTAAATAGACATTCTTATAACTAAATTCAAAGTATCTTGTTTCAAGTTCTGCTTGAGCACGTCTCCTATTTAAATGGCTTATTTTACAAAAAAAAAAAATAGCTTGGGTCCAAATCAACCTCAATTTGTAGGATACGTGACTCCATTTTTCAACATTTTTTTTATTAAATTAAAAAAAAAAAAAAAAGAAAAAAAATTGGTAGTGTGAAAAAACAGAATTCTTAAGAAAATATCAATAAAGGTAGTCAAAAGTCAGTTATCATCACAATTAATGTTTTTTAGGCTATAGTTTGGTAATAATTGTACAAAATATGTTAATTTTTAGGTCCAACAATCCCCAAGTTATGGTACATCAGTTTAATACTGAACTGGGGATCTAGCGTACAAAATTTACTCTAGTTTTTATACCACTATATTTAAACAAAAATCTTTGTGATAGATCTTTGTTCTTGAAACTAGATCTTGTAAATATTACAGAAATCAGTGTCAAAAATTGTTGTTTGTAACTAGTTATACCAAAGGTTGGGGAAAATTTAACACGCTGCAACTACTAAGAGAAGTAGGTAAGATTTGCATTTCAGAATTGGATATTTCGCAAAGACAATATGTCAAAAAAGGAAATTTTTCCCAAAAAAAGAAGAAATTGGAATTTTTTTTTTTAATTTTATCATATATTCTAATACGAGCAAATCTTGTGTGTGGTTATATATATATATATATATATATATATATATATATATATATATATATATATATGCAAAAATTATCTTAAAAACGGCTCTAACGATTTTGATGAAATTTCGTATCCTACCATTTTGGGGCACCAGAAAACCATTGGGCTAGGTCACATGTTCGAGAAAATTAGATTAGTGGGTCATTTTGGTTCATTTTGGGTCATGGTCTAGCTAATTGTATCTAAAAAACGGTTCAAACGATTTTGACGAAATTTTGTATCCGACCATTTTCGTGCACGAGAAGACTATTGGGCTGGGTCACATGTTCGAGAACTTTGGATTAGTGGGTCATTTTTGGGTCAGCGCGGGTCAAATTAATTTTATCTAAAAAACGGCTCTAACGATTTTGATTAAATTTTGTGTCCTACGAGTTTCGAGCACGATAAAAGCATTGGGCTAGGTCACATGTCCGAGAAAATTCGATTAATGGGTCATTTCTGGGTCATTGTGGGTCAAGATCTAAAAAACGGCTCAATTTACACTAAATTTTGCATCCAATGGTTTTCGGGCACGAGAAGACTGTTGTGCTATGTCACATGTTCGAGAAAATTCAATTAGTGGGTCATGTAGGGTCATTTTGGGTCATGGTCAAGCTAATTGTATCGAAAAAACGGTTCAAACGATTTTGACGAAATTTTGTATCCGACTATTTTCGGGCACGAGAAGACTATTGGGCTGGGTCACATGTTCGAGAACTTTCGATTAGTGGGTCATTTTTGGGTCAAAGCGGGTCAAATTAATTTTATCTAAAAAGCGGCTCAATTTACACTAAATTTTGCATCCTATGGTTTTCGGGCACGAAAAGACTGTTGGGCTAAGTCGCATGTTCGAGAAAATTCAATTAGTGGGTCATTTTGGTCATGGGTCATGATATTTGAACTCAGATTTAATTTTGACCGAGCTTAGCTCGGTCTTCCCTGCTCGCTTACAGTAATCTACTAAACAGGTGTAACAACATGGTATTCATTGACATTTAATATCGCTGTAGTACCACTTTTCACTTTTTTGAGACTTTCTCCTCTACCCGTAACTAGAATATTATAAACACTAATAATCTTTCAACATCTACATTATGATTTTTTTACGACTTCTGTTTTCTTAACCCTTTCTGAGGCAAAATACTTCTGTTGCTAAAATGTTATAATTATTAAATGACACGAAGATTTAAAAATAAATTTATTTGAAAATAACCAAAAGCATTTTTTTACATACATTATAAAAGCAAAATTTTATTTCAAAATTCTGGCGCAATTCTGGCATTTAGGTATTAAAGTGGGATATACTATATGCCACCGCCATTCAAGGGATCATGAACTCTATGACATCACATAGATAATTACAGACATCTGAAAATAATTGGTTGTGAAACAACTGTATGCAATGAACTATTCCTTGATAAATATTAAAAGAATTTCGTTTTAGAAAAGCTTTTTAAAATTTCCAAACCTTATGTGGAAATGTTTAGCTCAAGCAATTTAATGTAAATATGAAAGGATTTAGTTGATGCCTATCTTCATAGTGCTGTAAAATATATTGTGCAAAATCAATTTATTTAAGCTATACTTAATCGCTGTCATCAACATCATTTACTGCGTCTGACCCATTTCATCAATCTCGATTTCTCAAATACATTCATTATTTACTTTTCAAAAATTCTCTCGCCAAAACAATATTTCGTTGTGATCGGTACAAATAATAAATTTTACTTTTATTTCGTAAATGCTAAATTTACATATCTGCAATTACACTATATGCCCAAAAGCCAGCGAACATTTCGACTTTAGTGGATTTTTTTAAGAAAATACTGTGCTTTTCAATGCTAATAAAATAATAATAATTAAATTGGTTTTGTTATATGCATGTACAATCTACCAAAAAACAAAATAAACAAGTTGAAAATTGTACGTCAAACGTGACGAATGAGGTGCGTTCGTACTATAGCTAGTTATATAAATATTCAGATCTTGATAATTTTTAATTCTGTGAAATGAATTATATCGTCTGCAGATTAATTGCTGTAATAAAATAAGTATCTCGGTCGCTTGACGGTTAAACCTCGGAAGCTCCTATAACAAAAAAGAACCAATTTTCTTAAAAAATTCAAATTTCTTAATATTTTTATTAATATCTCCTAAAGTTTTGATTCGATTATAATAAAATTTGAAATGACTCGACAAAATTCTGCAAAGATAATATATCTTAAGTTTCAAACCATTCGGTTTGGTAGTTTTTGCGTTGTTATATGCGGACGGACAGACAGACGGACGGACGGACAGACGGACGGACCAGACGACGACAATAGGTGCTACGTATTTATATAATTACGAACGCACCTAAAAAAGAGACCAAACATACATTCTGATTACCAAATTGTTCCAGAAAAAACATTTATGACCATTTGTTTCTCAGTCAGACTGATATATTTTAGGCTTATTTCAATGAGCCTATACAGCGTTAAGTTAATTAAAAACTGACCATTTGTTTCTCAATCAGCCTGATATATTTTAGGCTTATTTCAATGAGCCTATACAGCGTTAGGTTAATTAAAAACTGACCATTTGTTTCTCAATCAGCCTGATATATTTTAGGCTTATTTTAATGAGCCTATACAGCGTTAGGTTAATTAAAAATGACCATTTGTTTCTCAATCAGTCTGATTTTTTTCAGGCCTTTTGAAACGGGCCGATGGAGTTTTAGGATAATTAGAAAATGACCAGCGTTTGTCCAAGCATCCAGGGTTATTACAAAAAAGCCCAAGGAAGTGATTGATTATATGCATAATTTAAGTATAAAAAAGAGTACCAGGAACTTAAAATGCTTATAAAAAGTGTATAAAAAACTATATTATTGACAGATTATATCAGTGCACTAAGAGTCTAAGGTAACTGAATACTTTATTCTTATTTCAAGGGTATATTTTCCACAAACACTTCTTAGCATAGCTCTTTGCAAAGAACAAGATTTTCAAATTAGCCTATGGCATATATATATTTTCGAAATAGATCGTAAAATGTTATATTGTTCTGAAAAAAATGCAAGTTACACGAATTTAAATTTTTTTAATTGTTTTGTGAGATTATGTATGCTATTACTACAACTCAAAATTATTTTCCTTTTCACTCTGCCTGATGCTTTCTGAAAAAATTTGCCTGAAAAAACTTTTTTTCAAAATAAGTCAATATAAGCAACACTATTACCTATCTCTTAAAAGTCACAAAGGTTTGTATATCTTACTGTATGAATATATTTCTCATAATATATCTCAAAACTAAGCTTTTCTACTCAATTACATTTAAACTAATATATTATTTAAGGGTTCCTAATCATGTCAGAATCTAAGATAATAAATGAAAATAATCTTCAAAGGAATAAAAATTACCTAGTATAATTTTTAATATAAAAAAATCATATGTTATTTCTGATGAAAGTTTATACTTACAAGATAATAAAGATTAGTATGAAACAAAATATAAAACAGCACAAAAATAATATATTTTTATGACGAAATTTCTAAGAATCAATCGAAATTATTTTCGATGCCTTTTAAAGATAAAAAAAAATAAATGAATTTGGAACGAAAAATGTTATCAAAGCAGTAGCGTCTCGTGTGATTTTGTAGGTCCCATATTTTGACAAGAGTTTATGGAAGTTGGAAAGTTTAATACATAATTATAATTAGCCAGACCTGCTTTCTATATACAGAGTAATCGGAAAATAACTAGCAAAATTTTAAAGGGTAGTAGAGGGAACCTCAACAAGCAATTTTTGTTATAGAATGTGTGTCCCCGGAAATGGTTTCGAAGAAAAACGTGAAAGGTTCAATAAAAGAGATCGTATCAGCACTAATAGATGGCGATTGTATGCATCATTTTCGGACACACATTCTATGATTTAAAAAAAAATGCTTATTTTGGTCTCCTCTACCACTTTTCAAAAATTTGTAAGATAGTTTCCGATCACCCTGTATAGTTAAGTTACCCGCTTTAAGAAAAGTTTCATTTCTTCTAATATAAAACAAATTAAAATTTATATACTAAGTTTAAAATGAAGAAAAAAGAAACACATGCATATACACTACGACACACACTGTTAAAAATCTTCCACAAAGTGTTCAGTCATTCAACCGTTTTTATAGATAACGGTTATTTGATCATATTGTGAATTGTTCTCATTGGTCAGAATAGAAATAAATTACTGTTAGGTAAACGTTTTCTATAAAAATGGCTGAATAACTGGATAATTTGCTGCAGATTTTTAACAGCGCATGCACACATACGCACACATACACAAGCACTTAACTTGATAGATTTTCTTTTCTCATTTCTAGAATATACAAACTATGATATACATATAAACTGTAAAAAAAAATGTTTACAGTAATTTTTTTCCTTTCTCTAATAATTCTTTCTAATTTTTCTTTTCTCATTTTTTGAATATGCAAACTATGACATACGTAAACACTGTTACAAACAATTTTTCACTTTACAGTAAAAAAAAAAAAAAAAACTGTAATCCAGGACTCCAAAAATAAACTGTTTAATTTTCAAAAAAAGAAAAAAATCAAACCTTTTATTATACTGCAAAATCTGTTAAAATAACAGAAAGTTCATAATAATACAGATTTTATTTCGAGGGAAATCTGCAATCTATTTATTTTACGGGCAAAATATGTTAAAGAAACAGAAAGTGTGTAATAAATACAGATTTTCTTTTTCTAAAATAACCATTGTTTTACTGGCTTTTCAGCTAACAGTCTTTCTCTGTGAAATTTACAGGATTTTTGCATTGTGTATTGAGAAACAGGCCATTTACTTGCTTTCTATTATAATGTGGTGAAAATTTGTAGAAAATGTTTTACAAAGTATATCTGTTAGTTGGAAAATCCTGAATTATCTCACTTAAATATTTTTCAGAACGTTTAAGATTCAATTATATTTTAAGTATTTGACAACCTGTCGGACTATTTTTCTCTGCAAAATCAACATATTTGTCTTACAGTGTACTAGCACTGTATCAGTAACATTGGATTTAAATAATAATAATAATAATAATGCAAATAATAAACCCTCCATGTTACACATACCAATTTTTTAAGATTTAATACAACATTATACATCCTGTAATAAATTATTTAATAATTGTAACTTATAAATAAAAAATAAATAAACATGGAAAATTGTGAAAAAAGTAAAACTGCAGAAATATTTCAATATGTGAATTCATTAAATTCTAACACTTACCAATTGGCAAAATTTATTATTATAATTTCGATATAATTCTTTTGATCGAAAATACATTTACAATAGCCAATAAAAAAACAATTTATGGAGGAAATGCATTGCTTCTTTAGAAATTCGTATCGTCACATCACGTTTTAATGCTCCTAAGTAAAATAAATTACTATTACGTGACCTAATTTTTAACAACTTTTTGACGTATTGATTTCACGTAAATTTGTATGGAACTGATAGATACTGTAAATGAAGAAAATCTGTTGAAAGGTTAAGAGGTAATCACAGAAGTATCCTACCTTAATTGAGATTTACTGTGAAAAGATCCATTGAATGAAATACTTTCCTTTTAATCAGAAAATGCAGCTAGGAATTACTTCTTGTGAAAAAAAAATAAACTTCTTAGAATAATATATCAAGAAAATATATCAGAAAAATAGAATTGTACAAGAATTTTAAAAATCAACAGTACAATTTTTACATATGTTAAGCAAAAGATATTTACATACAGTGTAGTGTAGTGCGATTATATTTAAAAGGAATAATATCACTGTTTATTTTTATTTTGTTTCGATTTTTTGCTACTGTCAATAAACGAACATGTTTTCCTTTTTAATGTGTTAATTTAACTTATTTGATTTTGTGTAACACATATTATACAAAAAATATCAACTGAAAAAATTGGCTGTAGAAAATTAAGTCAAAATGGTTGCATTTCAAGAAGATGCAGTGATATACAGTGAGATCGTCAATACAATATTTTACTACCGAATGATCATTCTTACGTAAATCAGTTTTCAAATGAAATCATGACGAACTAACATTTCCTAGATAAAAACGTAAATAGAAATTTTAATATTACACATGTTAGATAAATTTTTATTTGGTATGCACTAGTTGCTTTTGTATGCGATGTAACTGTATAAAGTTAAAAAAGGTTTTTATATAAGATTAACAAGACACATTATGGAAACGGTACAGTTAAAAAGATATATACATTTAAATTACAACATTTCACATAGAAAAACAGTTAGGGCTATTTGATTTCCATTCTTTGAAATGTGAAATGTATTCTTACTCATTTATTCAACTAATGTATTCGATAAAGTATACAGTTTTTTTTAACTTCGTGTTAAATTTAGACAATACGGACAATAATTTAGACAATTTAGACTTACCCTAGGGGTTGCGAACTAAAGGGTAGATTATCACCAGAATTTATGCCATTAAATGAGTTGAATATTATTATTCGGGCTACTACTGGCGTGCTGCAGAATGCATGTTGTTGTAGATATCACTTTTTGTAGAACAGACGAATAGCAACGTTATTTGAAAGAGGTAATTTTACGGAATCGCTATCGTAACGTATAAATATGAAAGATATAAACATTCTGAAACTTAAATCATTCAGAATGTTTAGATCTTTAATTGAACCATTTTAATGTGTAAACCTATCCAGCTTTTATGAGAGAAACCAGCTTCTCTCCTGAAAGCTGGTTTTAAAAATCTTGAACTTATCATTTTTGTAAACGCATATATCTCTATACCAATTACAATACTTTAAATTTAACAAAAATGTTTTTCTTCATTCATGAGTTTTTGATTTATTTTATATTTCATTAACAGCATTTCTTTTCTAAGTTGTATATATATATTTTGCTGGTGTATCCATGCAAAGATTTGTCACGTATCTATACACTAATAATTTATTAAATATTTCACAATAATAAATTCAATTAACGACAACATTATAAACAATTTTATGATTAAGACAATTCTCACAGATGCAAAAATAACCGATTTCAAAACGTCTACAGAAGAAAAATAGGAAAATACTCTTAGTGTATTTTGTACTGATTGCGAAAAAGGTGCCAGAATAAGTAACAACTCAGACAATTTCGAAAATCGATCTAGCGTTTTACTAGTACTTGTTTACTAAATCGCATACTTTTTTTTTTAATTCTCCATTAAATTTTAAGATATATCAAAAACTCTGATTTATTAGATGTTTCTTTAAAAATATTTTGAGAAGTCTCGATAGATTCTGAAACTACGTTTAAATGCAAAAATAATATCTCATAAGTTCATTTTTTCCGTTATCAATGTTATTCCTTGTGAATCACTGAAAAACTTACTTAAACTTAAAAGATGTAAAATCTTTGATTTTTAATTTAATCTGTGTAATTAAACACTTTGGATAACTACCATATACTATTTTAAAATCTGGGTATTCATTATGATCAAAATAATTTCTTTACTTAATTAATTTGAAAATTTTAATACTTACTGATAATTATATGTTGAAATATGGTACACGTTTACTCAATATAAGAATTTAAAAAGCACATCTAATGTATTGTGCATTATAGAAAATTCAAAATAAATAGTAAAAAAGTAAAGCTCGTCAGAATTTTATTCATTATTGAAAATATTTATTATTCAATCACATATTTCTATTTCATAAATAAGGTTAATGAAAGACGGAAATTATAAATATTTCCATTCATAAGATAATTAATTTTAAAGGAAAGAATTTTTCATTTTAGAAAGTTGCACTACTTTACCATTATTTCAGGAAAAACAATGGAACCAATTTTGAATATTTTGATGAATTTATAAAAAAGGTTATTTCCTAACTATATATCTTTATTTTTCTCAAATCATTTTCAATTCAGTTGTTGAACACATTAAAAACCAGAAATACATACACGCTGAAGTTTCTACTCTTTTAAAGATAGCAATGTTTATAACCAATAAAAGATTAAAATTTAGAAGAATGTGAAAAATATTTGAATTAAATATCGATGCATTTTTTATTTTCTCAATTTTATTTACTTACTTATTTGCATTTGCTGTTAGCATTTCTAGTTATGTCAGTTTACCAAGTAGTCTCTTTTTATAGCTTTATCTTACATAAAACAATGTAACAATTTTACTGGAAATGAAATAGCATATTTTTATTTATATGGTTCTGTATTTACCCAATTGTATCATTAGTGCGTGTGTGCGTCTACTTCAGGAATTTCCAATTTATTCAGAAATTGAGAAACGATACCGGAAATTCCGATAGAAGAGTTTTTACTTGGTGTAGCACAAAACTTCTGTCATTAAATAAAACAAAAAATTCTTTTTAGAATCTCCTATATGAATTTGGAATTTCTGAATTAAAAAAAAAAAATCTTGTAATGCACGATTTGGATACAAATGGATTAAGGTAAAAATCAGTAATTTTAGGAAAACTGTGAACTTTCAACATTCGTAAGATAGGATTAAAGGTCAAACACATTTTTTAAAAAGAATTATCACATAATTGCAATACATGCATTATTCGCCTGTATTTAGAGGATGACGTTTTTAAGTCCTATACAAATATATCCTGCACTTTTATCGCAATTTATGCCTGTTTTCTTTCAATTTATAATAAATTTTCTTTTCCCACAAATTCCCGATTTCTCATTTCGATAGTTAATGACAAAAGCAAAACAAAAATTTAAAATGGACTATTTATTATTAATTAACTATAAATAAAAGTATTATTTGAAACATACAGTGATATCTCGGGTAATGAAAATAATTTGTCCCGGAATCACATTCGTTAGTCAAAATCTGATTGAAACGTGATTTGTAGTCCAATTAAAAAGCAACGTCGCTGCGTTATGTTAGTTCTTGGGTGCATAAGCTAAACCATTCGTTAGTCGATACAGAAATTCAGCGAAAGAAATCTTCATTGTATACTGACGGTACTTCTAAAAACCACTTGCTTTGCAGTACTAAAAAACGGAGTCTATTCATACAATATTGACAAGGCCTTCAAGGAGTAATGCTTGGAATGGCCTTTAACATCACTAGATAGAAACAGCAGCTATAATTATCGAAATCTTTCCTTTAAATATTTATTTCAGTATCTTTCAATGTCTGAACATGATGTAATCTTCTGTTTTCTTGTAATTATTGCAAATACACGCAAAAATACGGAAGGTAGATAAATTATATTTTTGGTTGGTACTTATACGTACCGTCTGTTCTGACTAGTCTGAAATGGCCCTTGTGAATTCACACATAGCACATATAGAAGCACGTGAATCTATATCTCTTCTAGAGTATAAACTTTGTATCACACAAGGTTTGCTCGTCAAGTTCAAGGCAGAACCTAAATTAAAAGGAATACCAAGATCGGTTGAAGAACCTAAAGCTTCTTCAAATGCAGTACCTTCAAAAATTAAAAAATAGACTTTTCTGTTTCCAAAGACATTCATCTGCAATATAGAGGATGTCATTGACCAACATTCCTATCGAATCAAGGCCGCTGTGAACTTTGCGCACTTAACACAATAAAATCAAACCTCATTCAAAGTGCAGCCTGTGCAATGTTTTTCTAAGTGTAACCAATGGAAAAAATGTCTTTTTAAATATCATCAAGGATAGATTTGTCAAAAATGTTCTTTTTGTTATGATAAATCATATATAAAAATCATATTTAAACATAAAAATAATATTTTTCTAAATGCTTTAATTCATTTTCAAAGTCTGAATATTTTTGTAAATGTTTAATTCTGACTCTACTTGAATTAAGCATATTTAATGATATATTCGGAAAGTGAGTATTTTTTTTTTGGCATTTATCTTTTTGTTAACACTGTATTAACATGAAATAAAATTTTCATACAATTCCTTTTATTACTTCATAATATGGTAGATAAAGGGTTAACTGAAATGTTCGTTAGACATTCGTAAACGTAGGTTTTATTACTATTGCAAATTTTAGATACTATTTAACAAATTATTGCCATACCGGTAAATGTCGATTTTTTAACAAATAAAATACATTGATAAAAGATAAGGCGGTAAATTGCCATAGAATTCAAGTGCTGTACAGATTCTAATTAACAAAATGTAATTAAATCAGAAATGCTTAGAGAAAATATGAAATATACTGGAACCGGATGCCGAATATATATCGTTTGCGTGTAATGTTATGAGAAATCAAATGAAACTAATTTATTTAATATACTTTGAAGCTGATATGATTATACTAATTTCATTAGAAGTTAATAAGATTCTTTATTCTATAAGCTCCATTCGAAGTTCTATCAATGAATATTTAAATTTATGCACAATTACCTATTTGGTCTTTTGTCAATATACTTTGCGAAAGCTTAAGGCATCATTTAAAGCGCCTTAAAAGTAATTAGATAGTTACTGGATGTATTAACATTAGGATAATTAAAATATTTTATTAAATTTGAATTTTATGACAGTGTATATCCCATTCGCATTAGATGATATAATTTTTTTATTCATTTGAATTATTTGTTCAATGCATTTTGCATAACATATCGATATATTAATTTACAGTTTAATCCTCTTCATTAAATTTATGATTAATATTAAAAATAATAAAAATTGTAAATGATGCTGTGTGAATAGGCTTCTTCCATTAACACTTGAGATATTTTAAAATCAAGATTGCAAAGAGATATGTTTTCAAAGAAGTATGCTTCATAATACGATTATTAAAAAAATAAATATATTAAATGCCCATATCGAAAAACAAACATTAACACACGCTCTTAACTGAATATTTCAAATGACTGAGGGCAGGTATCCTTTTTTCTAATGTTATCTGTACTGTAAAACAAGTGCACATTAAGCCAGTGCATTTTTTCATGTAAATAAGCATACGTTACTGAGTTAAAGTACACTGAATAGATTTTTTTTAATGAATACCTTGCAATTTAAAGAAATAATAGTATTTCGTTTTATAGTGTAATTCTGGAGTGATTGGATTTTAAGCATCGTCCAGTTTGTCAGAAATATATATCAAATAATGCCAAATTAATAAAAAAAAAGTTTTTATTATACGTTAAACATTCATATTGAAAATAAAGTTAACATTCATTTCTTAGCTAAATATTGCAAATGATGGATGTCAACATTGAATATTTCTAGTAGTTTTTTTTTCAATATTATAATACAAATGCTTTTCATTAATCTATATTACAAGAATATTTTTCATTTACCGCTTTGTTTTGATGATGCTTTATAAGAATCGACTAAATTGTCAGAAATGTAAGATTACATACACCTCTAGAAACATGGTCCATAGACTTTCATTTTGCCGTTAAATGTGCTCGCACATTTCCCGTTTTCATTTTTAATTTTCAAATAAATCTTGAAAAATTCACCAATCTGAGCTAAAAATTATCCAATATATATCTTTTTTTAAATCTAAGTTGCGTTTCTTTGAAATCACAAAAGAATTTCTGTTCAGTGATTGTTGGAAAAATTGCAGATATACACATATACATAACGGTCGATAACATAAATTTCTTTTTATGAAGCGGCTTAATAATTGATCATTAAAAAGCTTATGTAAAAACATCATATTAAACAGATAACTGCACATAAACAAATGAAAAAATGTCAAAACATGACATTTATGACCTAAAGTACAAACATAATAAATTAAAAAAGTTTCGTTTAAAATCATTTACGAATGCAATCAACCAGAAAATGTAATTCATCATACTGAATAAAGATGAGAATAGAAAATAAAAGCTCAACAAACATAAAAAATAAGTCGAAAAGGCCGTAAGGTAATTAATTTCAAGAATTGAAAACAATACTGATGCTATGAACATTTTTATTAATAGAAAATTTAAAACAAATCTTAGTACAGTTAAATTGCCAATACTTTCTTTTTAGCAAAAAGAACGCAATTTTAATTTAAAAAGGGAAAATCAAAGAAATATGTAATTAGCTCATTTATTACTGTTTTTAATAGTAAATATTACTGGATTTTTGGTCCGTTTGCTTCTTAAATTTTTATTCATTGTCTTAGCATTTATCAAATAATTTTATTACTTTCAACTACTTTAAATATAATAAAAATGCTTTAATGATTTTTGTAATAACGTGTTTTTCAGTCGTTAAAATAAGACCGGACCATATACTAATTTTTGATCCAAAAAACCCACAAGGTCTTATTGTTGATGAAGTCATTTTTTGCATAGACAACAATTTACCTTTATTCATTTACAACAATATATAGTTATTCATAAAGTCATTTTACAAAATCAGCATTATGAGTTCTAATTAAACAAAGCGAAAGACCGAACAGTAACTCTTACATTTAAAATGGGAATCTAATTAATGAAATCAATAATACAAAATTATACAATTATGCAAGAGTTATTAACCTTTATTAGCATTTAAGCACATTGCATTAATATATAATCAATGACTCGTTCAAAAAATACGAGTTTCGCGTAGTTGAGTTGCAAATCGGTGCCAAGTAATTTATTATAAAATATTTTAGTTTTTACCATTATAAAAAAATACCATTACCATTAAAAATAATTTACCATTATAGAAAGCAAACCTGGTAATTTGGTTGCCCTCCCCTTTTATCCCCCTTTATGTTTCAAATTAGCTAAAGTTTTAGGACGCTTCAATTTTAACAATATCTTTAAACCTGTCAATAAATTCAAATTCCCCTCCAGTAAATCTCCTGTTCCTGATCTTCGTAAATGGGGAATTTATAATGTCCCTTGTAATGGCTGTGATTTATCATATATTGGTTAAATTAAAAGAAATATCGAAATCCGCTTAAAAGAACACTCTCGTTATGTAACTAATCAAGAAATTTCTAAATCCTCTATTGCGAAGCACTCTTGTGATTCCGGCCATTGTTTTAATTTTAAAAATACTAAAATTATCTTTAATGCCAATAGTATCTCTGAATTGGACTTTCTTGAATATTTAGCCATTTATCTTAATCGTGAAGTTATTGCTAATGATAAATCTGATTCCACAATGCTCTCTGCTGCTTGGAAAAACCTTTTCAGTACTACCATATAATGTATTTTTGTGTTAATTAATATTAGTCTGTTTTTTTATATATTTTTATTTACTTATTTATTTCTTAGTTTCATCTCTTCCCATATTTTAATATGTATGTGTGTTTCCATTTTATTATAATTTGTTTTCAATTTTTTTCCTTATTCCCCTTCTACTTTATGTTCTATTGTTTTGATTACACTCTTCTGTGATTGGCTGTTGTCTTCTGTTTTCCTATTGGCTGCTGATTTCTACTTTCCTATTTGCTGTTTCTTCAGCTTGTTTCTTTTCCCTTATCTCTCACCTTAGTCTTGCTGCTGCTTTCATAGTAGAAACACGTCCTTTTTGGACCTCACGAAGAAAGACTCAGATCTTTCGTAAAGCCTAGCGCATTTAAAAGTTTTTAATGGTGTTTTAATAAGATCTTTCAGTTCTTGAGATATGGCAGTTTGACATTCTAGGTGAGCTGACATTTTGAAACAATCTGATTTTTGTTATGCTCATGTTGTAAATCTCATGTTCAAATTCGCATTCAAATTCAGTATTGACGAAAACCAGGATTGAATATTCTATAATCGGGTTCCAAGCATTTTAGCTTCGTGTGTTTGAATAAAATGAGTTGAATTTTTAAAAACATGGAATATGGAAGTACAGGCCGAAAGGACATTTATATCATCAAACCGCAATTAAAAATATATATATATCCTGGGATTTACAAGCATTCGTATGAAAATGCAGAAAATGTTAAACAAACAAAATAAGCTTTAACGAACTTAAATATAGCTTTATATAACTTAAACACGAATGAGCATCAATACCTCGTAGAAATTATTTTCCTAATATTAAGGATTTAAAAGATTTAATAAGCGAAAATTTTAAATAAATATTTACAGCAATAGTTAAAGAATGAAATGAGAATGAGTATGAGCAAAATAATGAAATGAATGAGCAAATGAAAAAATAAAATTTAGATTGTTTCTTTCGTTATATTAAAAAAATAATTAAATTTTATACTAAATTATATGCTTAACAACAAATGACAGTTAAATATTACTTTAATGCTATTAAAATAAATATAACGGTTTTAAAGTAGTACGTCAAATAATATGTAACAGTATTACTGCTGTTTTATAAAATACAGATTTAATACCATTATATAATCTAACTAAAGGATGCGAATTCAGAGCACACGCGAAATTGAGATGAGCGAATCAATTTGGAAACATTCTTTTGACGTCGTCAAGTAGACATTGATAACTTCTAACTTTTAAGGATATATTAACATCTTCACAAATCAACAATGTATCTATAAATTCTGTTGTATGTATACACTCTGTTAATCAAAAACTATGAACAACAGTAGACAAACTGGAATCCGTCATTGCTATTGAAACTTTCATTGTGTGTTTAAATGTATTGTTGTGATCTGTTAATTATTTTGTGAAGATACAGCCTTTTGTTTGATGAGCCGTTTTCAAATCAACAATTGAAACTTATTTGTAATGTGTGCCACAATTAATATAAAATAATTAATATAAAAGAACAAGAAATAGTAAAAGCGATAAAATTTTTAGATATTAATATTTATGGCTTAACACACACAGAATACCTATTCATATCCCTTATAACTGTTATAAGCATTTGACAAACAACATTTTATAATTTTCTTAGAAATTATTTCTTATTTCCCATACACTGTATATAAAAATTAATGAAGTAATTTTTTAACTAGTTGTATAGGAACATGTTGTGTTGCATTTGCATATGTATTTTTTTATTTATTTATTTATTTTTTATTTTTATTTATTTTATTTTTATTTTAATTTTTTAATTTTTTTTTTGGGGGGGGGGTATAATTTTTTCTATATTAATAAATATTTATTTATTCATTTTATTAAAATTCTCATTATAAGTAATAAACTTATCAGAAGTAATACACAAAATGCAGACTAACTGAAATTTACGAACTTTACGTTTTGCAAATTACGGGATTTTGCGTAATTATAGTAGAGTGCCTTAATAAAATAGCGACATATGCGTTAAAAAGAGAGAGAGAGAGAGAGAGAGCGAGATCTATAGAGAGGATTTGGGATAAAAACTAGGGGAGCTTTCCATTATATCTGCCAATCAGAGTGTGCATTATTTGCGTATGCCACCTTTATATGATAATGACACTCTAAATTATAGGAAACGTTGCTCAGTGTGTGATTTCAATCGTTATTTTTGAAGGTGAAACATTTGTCTTTGAAATTTTTCGCAACAGGAAGTATGAAATTACGTCCTTTTAACGCATGCAAAAATATTGAAGTTTTAAAAGTTAAATTGCATGATTCATATTAAATATGATGTCATTTTCATCCAATAAAGCATTCTAATTTTAGGATTTTAGGGAACAATATTGAAAAACAACAATAAGTAGCAGGCATTTGATAATAGAATTTGCATTCAAACCCTCCACAAAAGCGATATATTCATCCAAGAAACTTGCCATATCTATCGGATAACTGCTAATTGTATATGCTTTTATTTGTCAGTGACATCAATATTGATATAGCATCTAGATAAATAGTGCTCAGAACAATGAATAGGCTCGAAGCCGTTTCGGTCCGTCTGTAAATAATTAATGCGACGTGCCCCCTTGCCCATTGTTTGACCTCTTTGACTTAATGAATATTCCTTTTAATTTTTTACGGTGGAGTCATCCATAGTAGGGATATCTTCTCGGCAGTCCTCCACAGTCGAGGTACACACTAGTGAATAAAGGCGTCTTTCTTCTAGACGCTGTAGTATCGGCAATGAAATCTAAATAATTTATAATAATTCCATGTTCTATCAGAGGCTATCCATTTACATTTTTTTTCCAATTCGGAAAAGGGTTTTTTATATGTATCAATAATATTGATTTTTCAGCTTTTTCTCAAAAATTGGGTAAATGTGGAAATAAGTCACTGGACCATACTTTACTATACACTTTTTAAAGAGAAGGTAAACAAAAAGTCATTAAACCTATTTATACAAACGAAACAAAATTAAGACATATGTTCATCAGTTCAGATAGCAGACGATAATCGTGATATATCAATTACTAATATTGAAAACTTCTTTTTTAATTTAAATTTTAATGAGAAAAGGGCAATAAAAGTATAGTAATCCTATTACTTTTCTTTTCTTACCCTTTTCTAAACATTGGAGTAAATTTGTTAACGCTATTACAAAAGTGTCTTTGGATATTGCAAAAAAGTCATGGAAAATATTTGAAAATCTGAAATTTCAAACATTATTAAGCTATCACTATAGATAGATAGATAAATAGGTAGATAAATATAAATAGATAGATATATGTATTATATTTTTTTTACAAAAAACGGGTAGGTGCCAAAAGTTGCCTTTATACTAGTACATCAAATTTCTGAAATTTTACCGCTGAAAAAAAATGGCTTGAGTCTGCGCTTTTGGTCCAAATGTCGAAATTTTGGGTAAAATTTGCCAATTTTTCAAAAAAAATAAAAAACTTCTGTAGAACTGACTATGATTTAATAGTGTCATTTGAACCTTTATTAATAAAGATTTAAAATATTGAAACGATAAAACGATATCTTTATTATTTTTAACTGGAGCAAAACTGACAAATTTCGGTAAAAAAGGGGCGTTGCCATTCTGGTACAGCATACAACGACTCGTTGAAAAAAATCAATAGAAAGAAGATTAAATAAAGAAGCACCTCAATTATAAGATACTGCATGTGAAATTGAAATAAACGAATCAGTATGCAATGATTCAGTAATAGATAAAATTGAATTTCCATCTTCATCCTCATATACCGAAATTCGAATGAAGTTTGAAACTTTTTCTAGAGCATATGCTATAGCAAAGCTATAGAATTTTTGATCAGTCTGCTGCAGTTCTTGCTTCAGCGGTTCTTCACGATTGTGTACGTACAGCAAAGGACACTGGAAAATATAATGTACCCGTACCCGTTACAGATAGAAGCAAGGTAAGGCGTGAAAGCCAATCGGCTTGTTCGTCTCAACGTAAAGAACATAATCCTAAAACAGAAATAAGAGCCTTATATTTCGACTCCTGAAAAAAAGACACAATCTGTATAGAAAAGAGAAGTGATAAACATGCGTATCGTAGAATTATGAAAGAAGAACGTGTTACTATCTTAGAAGGGCCTGGCTCCAAATATTTGGGGACTAATTTTGCCTAACATTTCCTCATCTGGAGCATCAAAAGATATTTTTAAATGCATATCAAAGTTTTTAAAAGATGAAAATATTGATTTGTGCAGCCTCTCATGCTTGAGTTGTAATGGGTGTCCGGTGTCCTGTGAATACGGGGAAGCATACTGAAGTAATCCGTCGCATGGAAGAGAAGCTTGCAAGACCATTGCAATGGATCATATGCCAGCTCCAGTTAAATGAATTGCCTCTGCATCATTTGTTAGGCATGATCGATGGGAAAACTTCTGGCCCAAATGTATTAGGGAAATCCTAGTCCACGTGCCATTCACTCCCTATTGCAGTTTTTGAACCTATAAAGAGTAATTTAGAAAACATATTTCCTGAAATCGATGAAAAGGCACTCAGCACAGACCAGAAATACCTGCTGGACATTTGCAAAACTATTTCATCAGGATATTGCTCTAAAGAACTAGCGAATAGGAGCCTAGTAAAATTGTCCCATGCAAGATGGCTCACAACGGCGAATAGAATTCTTCGCCTTAATTATTCGCATTGACTGTGCGTCAGAGTCTCTATTTTCACTCACAAAGTATGTGATCTAAGTTTATTCCCCAGGATGGTTTATCATCAAATGTAATATACAGCTAAAGAATGTACCTAAAACCTTATGGGAAACTACTCGGCTACTAAACAACACAGCAAACGCCGTAAAACTAATAGTTAAAAAAGTTATTCAGGACAATGATTACTTTGCACACTCAGAGCAAATTCTGATTACAATCACATTAAACAACTAGCCGCTCATCCCATAATAAATGCAAGAGGTAGAATAAATGATGACATACGCAAATTGAAAAAAACCGACAATCAACATTGAAGCAGATGATTATACAAATCTAATTGATTGGAAAACTATTTCGGTAACAGGACTCCCAATCACTATGCATTTATCAGATGCAAGTTTGTTGAAGATTCAGTGTGTCAGATTGCAAATTGTTTGAACCCGGCTGGTTAGATTCCCGTACTAACATCCCCAATGAGTTACTTTGCATGCCTTCACATACTCAAGCAGTAGAAAGATACGTGAAGGAAGTCACAGCCAGCATCATCTAAAGTCTGTGGATACGAAAGAAGAGATGAATACACCAAGGTTGATGTACAGAAAACTCATGCCAGTCTGATAAAAAATCACAATTCATTGTATAAATAAAACATTGTGCTCAGATGGTAGGGTGGTTGTGCTGGTTACGGATGGGACATAATATGCACCCACTTCCACTCCTGGGTAGTTGTAGAAGCAACTAGCGAAGAGCTGCATTCAAAACAACGATTCGTTGTATGCTGTACCAGAATGGAAATACCCCATTTTTACCGAAATTTGTCAGTTTTGCTCCAGTTATACAGAATAAAGATATCGTTTTATCGTTTCAATATTTTAAATCTTTATTAATAAAGCTTCAAATGACACTTTTAAATCATAACCAGTTCTACAGAAAATTTTTATTTTTTTTTGAAAAATTGTCAAATTTTACCCAAAATTTCGACATTTAGACCAAAAGCGCAGACTCAAGGCATTTTTTTTCAGCGCTAAAATTTCAGATATTGGATGTACTAGTTTAAAGGCAACTTTTGGCACCTACCCGTTTTTTGTAAAAAAAAATTCACTTTTTTCGCTCCGCCCTGTATATGCATATATATATATATATCTATTATTTAAAATATTTGTCAAATGTTACATTTTTTCTGTTTCACAAAAGTTTAAAATATTTCATTTAATTAATTAAGTTTTGTATACATATTACTTTACAATGATATAAATTTATCAGTAAAGAACTAATTACTACTTGATGGGCAAAGAAAAAAATAAGTCTGCATGGTAATTATTTTGTTTGAATAGCAGCTCATTTTTTAACTGAAGGGATTAAAATAAATTCTTTGACATTAATTAAGCATTAAAATTTTGCGTATTTTATGTAAATATTGTGTAAATGTTGTGTATTTATGATCATAATTTTCTAAATTAATTGTTATAATATATGATCTGTAATTTAAAAAACGTTGCAATAGAAATTATTCTTGTTACTTCAAATGTTTTATTTTATCATTATTATTATTATTGTAAATTAATTAGTACCTCCAAAATTTCCTGAAAAGTGTTTTTAAAGATTAGATTTTTATTTTTTGAAAATGTAAAAAATGATCTGAAAAGAGAATATTCTAAAAATTTATTTTATTCATGTTTCATGTTTTTATAATGTCATTTCACTCTATCTATACTAATATTATAAAGAAGAAACGTTTGTGTGTTGGGGTTTGTTTTCTCTTACACTAAACAAACCTATTTCAAAAATAATGGTTACAAAATGATGGTGACAGTTTCTTCTCTATCATTGGCTATATTTTATGTCGGTATCATCGCCCCCAAGGAGTGCAGAAGAAAAGACGTCCTAAAACTGCGAAATTTATGATACTGTAAATAAAAATCGTAGGGCAAAAAGCAAAATTCACCTGAACTTAAAATAGTTCATTGCTTACTTAAAAAGTGATATTAAAATAAATAATGTTAAAAGATTTAAAACTCCGAACACTTTCAGTTGCATCCACAACCTTCATGAGGGAGCAAATTTCATTGTCCTTCCAAACCCTTCGCCTTGCTTGAGATAGGGAGGTTCTTGCTTGAGGAGACGCTTGAAATAGTCCATTATTTCTAGGGCGTTTGACAGACGTGGTTGCTATGGATCCCTGGACTGAATTTGTGAATAATTGAAAACATGTATAGGAAAAAGTTATTAGGTGTTTATCGTCTTAATATTTAAGATATTTTACTATTTACTAGGTATATAATCTATGACACTTGTATAGATACATGTTTGATTGCCCTTACACAGAATATCTATGGACACTCCTGATAAGCATATGGTTAAATAGCATATAGTTAAATATCCTAAATATTAAAAAGATAAACACCCAAATTTTAAGTTTGACATGCAAGTTTCTGTTTGGAAGTGGTGACTCCAATGAAAAGTTTTTAAGTAGCTTGGAATGTCAAATGGTTGGAATGAGAGGGAATATAGTTCTACAATTATATTTTCGCTATGCTTTCTCTTACACTGTCGGCCTAGAAACTTTAAATTTGGCATAGGTAATAACTTCTAAGACATAGATGCGTACGAACAATTTCTTTTTTATTATTTTTTGTAATTGAACCAAGAAGACAAATTTATTATTTGTCATGCGACTGTTAGGTACAGCTTTTCTAAACAATGAGAAAAACGTAAGTACAAGTAGCGTACAGCGCTACTTATATTAAGTATATTATATTAAGTATAGCGCTGCTATAGTTAATTAAAATGATAGTAATAAAGAAATATGATTGTCAACATAATAACAAAATACATTATATTTAGCAAATTCGCCGCAAAACAATGACGTTTGAATAGAGTTTACCGTTGTTTTCCAACTTATTATTTAACCCTATTTTAATTTGAATGGTGATTCAAGGTATACTAATATTGTAAAAGAGAAGCAATTGTTTATTTGTAGGAAAAGATCTCTGAAACTACTGAACCGATTTTACAAATTCCTTTATTCTACGATAGCTGATAAACAGAGTTCCCAAGCATACTGTATTGTATCTATTTTTTGGAAGGGGATGTCTGCAGAATGAAGTTTCCTCACAAAAATTTTATTCAAACATGAGGAATAACGTTTGAATGTTTAACTAGAAAGAAGTTTTCCCAAAATGTGACGTAATTAGTGATATTTAAATTATCAGTAGCAGTATAGAAGATTTATGTAACGGAACCTGTATGTAATGGAATATTGCCTTAAACGGAAATTGTTCATTGTCCTCACGAAAAGAATAGCTTACAATTAATTATATCTACTGAGACAGGGGCCTGACTAAAATGAAATATTTTTCCGATCCCTAATGTTATAGTCTTATCAAATTTTCTTGTAATCAATTGAAGCGAATTATCTGCAAAGTATAATATGCTAGCAAAACCCGCGGCTTTGCTCGTTATGTTAAATGGTATTTGCGTGCCTATTTTCATTAGAGGAAATTTTACTGCCACACATAATTAAAAAATTTCTAATTAAGCCACATTTTGAGTAAACTTCATTCTTATACTGCATTAGGCGAACATGAGACTTAAATGAATTAGAAGAGTTAAAATTAATTCCAAATAAATGGTAATTTACAATGTATTTTGAAGGTTTTCCGCTCATTTAATTTTTCATTTGAAATTTAGTAATTTTTAGAAACCGTTCATAGCGAGAATTTACATCTTAAATGTAATCGCCATGCCAAATTCCAAGGTTCTAGTTATCCAAGCTTCTTTAACAACCATATCACAGAAATCACAATTTTAGAACGTATTTTGTTCCTGCACACTTTAAAAATTCTAAATTTTCAAAAGCTGTTCTGTGGATGAATTTGTGTATCTGAAGTAAGAGCTATGTAAATTTTTTTAGAAGCTGTTCTTAGCGATCATTTATATCTTATATGTGATCGCCATGCCAAATTTCAAGTTTCTAGTCCTTTCAGAATCACGAAAACCGTAATTTAGAACGTTTATTCTCCTGCATCCTTTTAAATTTCAATAATAAAAAAAACAGTGTTGTGTATGCATTTGCGTCTTAAAAGTAGCTGTCATGTCAAATTTCAAGTTTCTATCCCTAACAATTTCAGATAAATCATAGTTTAGAAGGTTTTCAGAATGCTTCCTGCTCATTTCACCCTTTTAAATTTTGAATTTTTTAGAAATCGTTTTTTGCCTGCACTTGCATCTTAAAAATAACCACCATGCTACATTTCAAGTTTCTAGCGCAGCAGCATCACAGAAATCATAATTTTAGAACGTTTCTTACCTCTGCACACTTTTATATTTCAAATTTTTCAAAAACTCTTCTCTGCGAGCATTTACGTTAAATATAATAGACGTGTCACATTTTAAGTTTCTATTCCTAACAATTTCGAATAAACCACAATTAAGAACGTATTTAGCTCATTTCACACCTTTAAATTTCGATTTTTAAGCAACTGTGTATACTGTTCATCGGCACCTTAAAAGTATCAAAATTTCAAGTTTCTAACCCGAATAAATACAACTAAATCATAATTTAGAACGTTTTCCGCAAATTTCATCCTTAAAACTTCGTATTTTTCAGAAACCATTCTTAGCAAGCATTTACATTTTAAATGTAACCACCATGTCAATTTCAAGCTTCTGTACCAACTGTATCGCATAAATCGCAATTTTAGAACGCTTATGTCTCCCGCACCTTTCGAATTTTTTGAAAAGTGTTCTGAGCCAGAATTTACATCTCTAGAGCAATATCCATGCCAAATTTCAATATTCCAGGCTTAAGTTTAAAAAAAATCGAAATTTAGAACGTTTTTAGAACATTTTCCCCTTCCCTCATCTGTTCTTAGAAAGCATTCATATCTTATAAGTAACTACCATGCCAAATTTCCAGTTTCTAGCTGCTTCAGTATCACAAAAATCGCAAATACAATATAACCTATGTTGGAGCAGGGATTGTCATCATCAATTTTCCACCATCACTTTTGAAATTGGTTCAGTAATTCCAGAGATTAGCTCTACAAACAAACAAACAAACGTTACTTCTTTATTAAAGGCTTACATTCAATGTGTTAAATAGATATAAACTTTAAAATGTATTATATTATTTATGAATATGTATACTTTATTGATATAAATTTAGTAGTTCAAGTTACTATGAAAAATAAATTAAAAAATCTTTAATAAATTGAGCACATTAATAAAGATAGAAAACAAATTAAATATGATGGAAAATTTTGTACGGAGCCTAGGATTACCATGAATATATAAGAAACTCTATATGGACTAATAGGTTACCATGTTCGCTGAGCGATTACGAAAATTCAGCGTAAAAAACTTCATCATTTATTGTAGGATATTAAATATTTTATACATATATATATAATTTTGAAAAATGCACTTTATTACTATCATCCGATTAATATGAAAATTTATACAGTTCTTTGGATAGTCGTTTATAACATATTCGCCTAACGGAAACTCAACTGCAAGTCCCGTTTAGGAGTTATCGTGTTTAGTCATACATACACAGATCTTGATTTACAATATTTTCTTTATCTTTATCTGTAATTTTCTCGCTAAATGAAGTATTTTGTAACAATTTAAAGCAATGGGAATAGGCAGCTTGAATCCTGATTTTATTTTAAGTAGAAATTTATAAAGATATTATTATTTTTTTTAATTCATATTCTAGGTTTTCTAGCGAAAACATACAAATTTATGTCATGTTTATAAATTCCGTATTCGATCGGTAATGTTTTTTTAAACTTCTCTTTTGATATATGATCAACGATTATCGCTTCTGTAGTTTATTTTACCATTATACAAACTTTCAAAATCCTTATGATGTTGAAAACACTAGATGAATAGTTAGAATTCTCTTGAAAATTAAAGTGAATAATGCAGCTTTCCAAAGGTAAAAAAACTGTATATTTTTTACGACGAAAAATTCATGCTATATTATGCTATATGCATGCTATATGCAAATTCATAAATAATTTCAAGTTTTGCACTTTTAACTTTTACTATGCAAAGGAAAATACCCAAAAATATCTTATGCATTTACTTAAAAGTCAATCGGTTCTTTTTAGTAAAAATTTGTTAAAAGCTTATGAAATCGAAAGAGTGGGAATAAAGGAAGTGTCACTTTTAAGTTTTTATTTCTGTAACAGTAGAAGATACTTAAATGCAGAACATCAATAACTTCAAAGAATGATTTTTCTCGTGCATTCTTCGTTCTTCCATTATTCTCAATTCTCGACACATTTTAATATTCAAAATAGCAGAAAGATTTTTTTTAATTCCCTGAAATCATTAATATGGATAGTGCAGCATAAAAATAATAGCTTTTCTACTTATATTTTTAGGTAATACATCTATTTAATGTCCTAATGGACAAAAGTTTATAGGACAAAATTTTATACCGACACAATGTTAATGCACGTTAAAAAAAAATAGCAAAGCTCAGGTTTTTGCACACGGGGTTGCTGCAATGTACCAAGTAGTATTTAAGTACTCACTATCATGAAGTGAAAATCATATTGCTACTGATAATAAATGTATTACTAATAGAACACTGATAAAGTAATAAGAAGGTTTTTTTAAGTTACAATTATATAAGTATCACTTGTATCGTTTTCACATATGCAATTTTTGATGATGTCTAATAAATTATTCATATTTTCTTTAATTGATAAAATTATGGGTTTTTTTTCATGAACCCTGATCTCAACTGATATTGGCACCTGATTCAAAATAAAGATAGTATTTTAATTTATAAATTTTAAACACTTTACTAACATTTCAATAATATGACGTCATTTTCAGCGGTGTTTTATTCCACATGTATTGAGATTAAGGCATCTAAAAAAAAATTGTAGATGCTGTGATTGAATGAAATTGGCGTAATATTTCAGAGTTTTGATTTTAAAAAATAAGGTGTTAACCGTTGTAAATAATATCATGTTAAAATCAGAACTTTCAATTTGATTCATAAAAGAGAAGCATTTTGTAACATTGGCGTCAAAGTGACGTAATTTGCATTAGCTTTTAATCGCACCTATTCCGGGATTAAAACTTGTGAAATAAAGTATTTTTTATAGTAAGAAAACTTTAGTTTTTTTTTAAATTCTATTTTCTTAACTTCCACAGCGATTACCACACAAAATAACTTGTTTGATAAATTGCGCATCCAGTAACACTCTACTAAGAATTCTATTAAAAGTTCCCACAGTACGTTTTGCGTGAAGCTGTAGCAACGCGCAAAAATACTTACAGCTTTATATGATAGTATGATTATTAATGTTGCTAAAATTGGAAGACTATTAGATTAAAAATAAACAGCGATTCTTAACTGTATATATATATATTTATTTATTTATATACTGAAACACACACTGAAGTAATGTACTTAAGTAACAGTTACCAAGAAAATTGTTGCTAAAGTTTTAAAATTTTTAAATATCTTGTAAATTTTATATTTTTTTCTGTGATAAACCTTTAAGATTGTGACTGTTCTTATTGTATTTTGTTTATAATTCAAAAAATCTATATCTAAGTATATTAGTATATTATAACAAAATTCAAGACATTTCTGTCAAGATATTAACATGTAATAATATTTTCTGAAATAAATTAGAAACGCATTATTCTTATAAAATAATTCCTAATAATGTTTATTAATAAATATTACGTAATATTTTTCGTAACCGATAAGTTTAAATCAAATTTAAGAAACAGTGCATTGTTAGCATTAATACTGATCTAAAATCAATAAACAATGATTCGAGAAAAAAAAACTATTTAATATAAGCAAGAACAAATATTACTATGTAAAAAACGAACTTCTAAAGAAAAATTAAAATTATATCGTCGTCTGTATTTTTATATTCAATATTTATTATATTGGTTTACGCACTCAATTTATTTATTGCACTTTATGCTGTTTATTTCATAAAATATTAGAAATTGTTGTCACAGTAAATTTCATCTAAAAATTTAGAAATTTATACAGAATTCCAGCCATCTTGTGTTCAGTATTGAAATTTGTACAGTAATACAGTATAACACAATAAACGAGAAATTTCAAGTGGATAACATAACATATTTAGTATCTTTTTAAGCATACTTTATATATTATGGAGAAAAGAGGGTAAATGTTTCGAAACATGGTTCTCTTCACTTCAGAACATTAGTGCCATTGCTATGAAACTTACATCTCATTCAGTGATTTGGGGCTATATTCAAAATTCCTATGACTCTCAGTTGCCAGCTAATAAGATTTTAGAATGCTTCATTGTTTGGTACAAAGAAACAACTATGTAACAGTGAATGTGGAATTCAGATATAAATAAGTGTTTATTGCTTACACATTATTTATTGCATTATTTCGGCAATATATTTGGCGCTTCTTGAATATCTTAGACATGTTAAGCATTACAAAGCATTACAAATTTGAAACTATAGATACATTTAAATTTGCTTAAATGTTACAATTTAATATCCAAATATTTTACATTTTAATTTTTCTCAATTATTACATTCAGATTTCAATTATACTCTTACATAGCTGTAAGAACTTTAATCCGCTGCATAATTTTTTTCGATTGTTCAATTTTAAAGATATTTTAAATTATTTTAAATCCAGTGGATCCTTGCGAGGCTTTTACTCTACAATCTTTAAAATTATTTGCTGATACGTTTTTTTGTTATTATTTAAATAATTGCAATTGTTAATCAAATAATGTTTTCAAATAAATGTGGGTGTACTTTGTCAAAATCCTGTTCAAAAACCTTTCGCACGATTTTCCATTCATCGTTGTGCGTTTTCTAAATGCTTAGAAAAAGGAATGTTGGTATGAGAAATAATATGTGGGGCATTACATCTGATTTCCAATTTTTATTGTTGGCAACATAAGTGGCACAATGTAGAATATAATTTAAATTCAAAATCAAATGTATTTATGTGTTTTGCAAAATTTATGTTTTTTAATTTATTTAAAAGGTGAAAAGTGTTTTTTAAGCAGTTCTATTATATCCAATAGTTCCAGTACGAAATTTTATCGGATTTTTATGAAATTTTGGTATGATAAAAGGATATGGACCAAAGTTTTTACATTTTATTTTTCGTTATTTAAAATAATTTAATAATTTACTTTTTTTAGTTTCTATTTTTATTGATTTTTAGCTAAAAATATTATTAGTATTGACCTTTTGATTACGTGCGAGGACTGGCGACTACTTTTATATTCAGATGCACCATATTTTAACAAAAAAAAAAAAACTTGAATATATGCTAGTATAAGTATAGGGAAGAGATTATTTTTCAAAATGTGGTACGCATAGAAAAAACAAAATAGTCTATGGGACGTATGGTGTCCCAATTACGTAATCAAAAAGTTAATAGCATTTGTGAATTTCTTGTTTGTAGTATTCTTTATAAATAATGGCTAAGTGTTTAGTGATGTATCTACTAAAGTAATAATAAATTTATTTTGAAAATTCTTGTTGTAGTTGTTTATGTTTTTGTTATCTACATTTTAAATTCAGTGTATATTTTATAATGATTCATTTTCAAATATGTAAATTTCCCTTTATTAAAAAACTTAATTAGTTCATTATAACTTTTGCAATTTTATAGATAAATAAACCTTAAATGTTGAATAAACTGCATTAATATTGTTTACATATTATTTTTTTATGGAAGGCGGGGATTAGTTCCATAATGCATTACTCTTTTATTATTATTATTTTAAAATTTGTTAAAGTCACCATTAATAATGTGTCCAAGTTATTTTTACACATTTTTTATACTGCATGCGATTACAATAATATGGAAAGGGAAAATTACTTGAGAAGTTTATTTATTTTTTTTTTTTTGCAAAATTGTTATAATAAAAAAAATTACGTCTTAAAAGAAAATTATATATAGAAGTTTTGTTAATATTAATTTTTTTAATTGGAAATGTATTACTTTTGTTGTAAATAACTTGTTATAAATTGATTTTAATCATAACTGGATTAGATAAGTCAATTATATTAGCTGGATAGTGTTAGTTTTCAATTTAGGTTTAATAGAAAGTTTTTTGCACTATATAGTATGTTAGCACTATAATGAAGATCATCAAAATATGTGTCAAAAAATGCGATAAATATTGATGTTTTATAAATATATATATATATATATATTGATATATATATATATATTCATACTGGGTGTTTAAAAAATACATAGAAAAAAATAAAACGCAATTTAAAAATTAACTTATTGCAGCAGGGACAGTTTACACATTAAAACTTACTTTTGTAAGGGATTTATTATGGGAAAAATTTATCATTTCAAAATCTCATCAGTAGGGAACAATGCTGCCGATGGAGGTATAATAAGCACATAGTTTCAGAACGCAAAATTAGGATCACGCTAAAGCACATCGTAAAATTTCTGGGTGTAAGGCTATCTAAAATTACATGTTTATACAAGAAATCCTCCCCAATGATATATTGGAGAAAATATTAAAACTCAGTTATATGAAATTGTGGTGCTTAAATACAGTTTTTTTTATTCTTGAAGATATGAATTTTTTCATATGAATTAATATCTTGGAATGTCTAAACTTATATTAAAAATGTTCAAAAAAATAAACTATGAATTAATGCAAAACATATATTATGTATTTCAAGATAAATTTGAATTAACAACTAATATCTAAGTAATGATAAATTTTTGTTGACATGTAATGTGACACTCAGTGAATATAAAAAAAAACTAAATAAAAACTAAGTTTTTTTTTTTTATTCAATGAGTTTACGGAAGAATGAAAGAAATTACAACTTTTGATATTTGATTTAGTTGAAATTCACGAAGTGAACGTGTTTGACATTTGTTTAATGTTCGAAAGTCGCTAGTATGACGCAAACTAAAATAAAATTTTGATATTGACTTAGTTTACGTATAAAAAAAAATATACAAAAATATTTACAATTTAACTGTGTTACTTGGTTTAATTTAAGAGCTAAAAACTCAGTGAACTATTTTAAGCGCACTAAGTATTCCTTTCCTAGATGCACATTTTATTTAACACTGCAGTGATTGACTTTGATTTAATGAAGTATTTCTTCATACATATTTCTTATATAGTTATTTTATTCAAACATATTTATAAAATAATGTTATACCTCTCTCGTCATATCACAATTCTGTTTGTTTGCTTACTGTTGCAATAATGTAATAAAAGAACGTAGAAAAATATAAAAATAACCAGTGTAATATATCAATAACATCTTCCTAACAAAAACAAAAGAAAAGTTTTCGGTGTTTGTTTCGTAAAATATTTTATTATGCCAGATTAACTTGGAAGATCCAATAAGTAAAATAAAATTTGAGAATATCTACTTTATGTTTTATAATCTGCATAATTATTGTAAAAGTTATGGTGTTTATTGAGTTGGGGTATCTTATACATTACACATTCAATTTCCGATGTCACGTCCATGTTATTTTTCGAATGATAGTAAAAAGTAAAATATTAAAATATGGCTGAAAACAAGGGTTGTCTTCGATGGTATATGGTAGTACACGCCCCATACTTACTTGATTTTTTAATATACTCCCTATACTGCCTGATTCTCAAAAGAAACTATATCGTACACATTCTACACTGTTAAAAATAAATCCGTCAATTCACGGTAAAACTACTGGCAGCAAAGTTGCCGGACTTTTTCCATTCCGTTAGTACATTTTTCGTTTTGAAAGATAAAAGAAGGGTAATTTTTTCTTTTTTAACAATTTTTTCTTTTTTATTTATTTTATCTTTATTTTATTATTTATTTATTTTTGTAAATAAACTCGGTTTTTAAAAAAAATGTCATCTCTATTTGTGCTGCCATCTATTGCCTATTACGGGAGTATTTAACTTAATAGAAGAATATTTTCTGACAGACCTGAGTATTGAACTGGGGACGTTAGCGGCTTGAGCTGAGTGCTTTACCGCAAGACCAGCGGGTCCTTGCTAGACTGGGAGTAGGAAACGATTATGTTGCAGCTTCAAATCGCAGCTTGGGACTTAACCAATTTGGGGTTTAGAAAACTGGTAATTTTGAAGCTAATTGCGGGGATATTTCGTAATGAGATGATGGTTGAAAACTATAGTATTAATAGAAGATAAAAACATGATTATTCTTAATTTGATTGTTAGATGTAAAATATAAATATTATATTTTGAATTAAATTCGATAATTTTTTTTGCTTTTTTGCGAAAATTGATTTTTAGTCAACTATTATGTATTTTTTAAATGTGTTCGTTTAGAATATATTTTCAGTGTGAGTGTTTTTTATAACTTTAAAAAATAAATTGCGAATAATTTTAAAGGAATGAGTTTAATTCGAAAGCATTACTTTTGTTTGTTGCTTTTTTAAATAGAATCGATTTTTTTTCACTTAACTTAGCTATTATATATATATATATATATATATATATATATATATATTAATCTGTTTGTTTAGAATATATTTTAAGTGCGAATACTTTTTTATAACTTTCAAAAATGAATTGCAAATAATATTAAAAAAATAGAAAAATTTAATTTTTGCTTTTTTAAATTCGAAAGCACTATTTTCTTGTTGTTGTTTTAAATAAACTTGAAATTTTAATTTATTGAATTTTTAGTTTTTCTATGCAGCAACATGTCAGTTTTTGAAACATTGAAAATAAACATGCAGCAAATAACGAAATATCTCCGTTGGCTGCTTTTTTACTCCGTCCGTTCCGTTGTTTTCAGGAAAAATGAGGAAATTTTCTGCAGATATACGGGATAGATTACATTTGTCTAACAAAATGGAAACTTTCTGATCAAAATTCACGGAAGACAACCTGTCAATAAACGAAATTTTTTAACAGTGTAGCTTTAGGACTGCTGAAATGGTAATAACACCAACTAAGTTTGAAACTGGTAATAAATAGTTTCATGCTTAAAAGAAAATTCGAAAAAACTCTGACAGAGACTCATTGAGTACAATAAACAGTTTCAAAAATAATTGAAATCAGACTTACTGTATTCGGAACAGAAGAAGAAGAAATTCAGGTTACTTACCTAAGGAAAAAAAACAAATTAATACAAGCATAGAATAATTTAACTTCGAAAAATATATAGCTATATATTCCACATATAATACCAATTTGAAAAAACAAATAGCTAACAAATGGGTTTACTGCAGATTTACACTTGCACGGAAAACAAGCCGAAATCTACTATGAATTTATTTCTGTCCAAATGTAAGCAAAATATTTTTATATGTTGTTTGGCCTTCTTTCTGGAAAAAATAATATAAATAATTACACAAATATAAATAATTAGTTTTTATTTTTGCACTTTTTCTTTAGTAGTTGTCTTTTATTTAAAGACTAGCTGACCCGCCCGGCGTTGCCCGAGCCCTTGTAATAAACTTAAATCTCTTAAAAAACGGAACTCTGGCCACGGTCTACGATGGCTTCGGAACCGTATACCCGGCATCCTCGTACGCTCTAGAAAATCTTTTATTTCCCCCTACCACTGCCAGGGGAGCATTATGTTCTAAACTAACCTCTTTCCAAACGAACTTCTGAGACAGGTCCCCGCTGCCTACGTTACTGTATAGTAGGCGCATTACAAAATTGAGCTGGTTTCGAGAAGATTGGAACATTATTAGCCCAGTTATTGCAATAAGGCACAGTTAGAGAAAATAACCTTGAGTGAGGTGCCGAGGGGAGGGGACGTTCGAGTGTCCTTCAGAAAATGACTAATTAGGAGGCCCACTATGCATGCATAAAAATTCGTTCGTTTTGTTAAGCTAGGAACTTAATTACAAAGTTGGCTTAAACTCTTATTTGTAAATAGTGGTAACCGCTACTCATAAATTTAATTTAATGTTATAAAGGGTGACTATTAAGTTAAATATAATGTTTGGAATCACTTGCGTTGAAATCGGAAAGATAGTTGCTGATATATAGAAACGGGGCATAGTTAGAGAAAAACCTTGAAGGAGGGGCCGGGGGGGAGGGTTGTTCAAGTACTCTTCAGCAAATGACTAATTAAAAGGAGCACTATGCATCTTTCGAAATTCGTTCGTTTGCTTAAGCTAGGAACTTAATTACAAATTTGGCTTACCCAATTATTCGGAAATAGTGGTAACCGCTACTCATAAATTTAGTTTAATGTTATAAAGAGTGACTATTAAGTTAATTATAATGTTTGGAATCACTTGCGTTGAAATCGGAAAGATAGTTGCTGAGATATGGAAACGGAGCATAATTAGAGAAAAAACCTTGAAAAAGGTCCCGGGAGGGGGGGGGGAGGGGATGTTCAAGTGCCCTTCAGCAAATAACTAATTAGGAGGATCACAATACATCTTTAATGATTGATTCATTTGGTTAAGCTAGGAACTTAATTTGAAATTTGGCTTACACTATTATTCGGAAATTCTGGTAACTGCTTTCTAGAAATACACCTTGAAGCTTAAATGTAATTAGACATTTGCCCCTCTTCATTCCCGCAAATATAAAAAAGAATCTGTTAAATGAAGTTTTCTGTATTAACAATCTCCATCATAATAATAAATGTCATGCAAAAAAAAAGAAAAAGAAAACTTAAACCCGACTAATTGTCATGAAGAAAATTGTGCCAGGAAAATATTTCAATCAGTGGGACGTATGTGTAATTTGTAATGTACAGGTGGCGCGACAATCGCATGGCTGCTCTACACTAATAACTTCAATCCATATTGACACTATTTAGTTAGAAATCCTTATTTATGCATCGCTACTCTGGTTTATTGAATTAGTTCTGTGAAGAATCGATGCAACCAACCAGTGAACCAACCAACCCAAGAGAATAAAAGCGTATTTTTAATGAGAGTTCTTTGGGCATTTTAATTAATATTTCAGAAAGTAATTAAAATATTAAAATTCTGACGCCCAGGTATACCAGGAGAGGGTTTGGACTACCTTAATCAAAATTTACAGACTTCTAGGTGCGCTAAATTTTCCTAGCCATCGCCAACAGATACACACACACACACACACACACACAGGCACACAGAGCGAAACTTTCTTTTATTAGTATAGACTAGCTGGCTTTGCCCGCTAGCGGGCCCTTAATTTACATCGGTGCCTCGAATTGTAGAAAATCTCGAATCTTGTAAAACCTCGAACCGGACGAACCTCCAATCCGGGTCCCCGCTGCCTTCGGCACCGGATAATCCCTTAATTTGCACATTGAATAGTACAAACCTCTAACCGAACGAACCTCCGAGCCTGGTCCCCGCTGCCTTCGGCACCGGATAATCCCTTAAATTGCACATCGAGTAGTATAAACCTCAAACTGAACGAAACTCCGGCTAGGGTCCCCACTGCCTGCGGCACCGTATAGCAGTCGTGCTGCAGTATACGTTAGTTCCACCTTCCGCCACCAGGTGACGGAATCAGTTTATACGATCATAACTGAAATCGTTAAGGCTTTCGATGTCGAGTCGAATGAGCCATGTCCCGTCGTTTTCATGCCCGTAGAACCGGAGATAGGAAAACGCCCCCTGGTGGTAAAAAAACGCACTAAAATCGGTAAGCTCTATTGATGTCTAGTCGAATTAGCCATATCCCGTCGTGATCCTTTCCATAGAAACAGAGATAGGAAAGCGCCCCCTGGTGGTGAGACTCGGAAGAAAAATCGATAAGCTGTAGTATCCTCTATCGACGTTGAGTCGAATGAGCCATACGCCGTCGTGATCCCGGCCATAGAAACAGAGATAAGAAAACGCCCCCTGGTGGTGAAAAACGAACTAAAACCGATAAGCTCTAGTACCCTCTATCGATGTCGAGTCGATTGAGCCAAACCGCGTCGTGATGTGACCCATAGAACGCGAGTTAGCTGAAAAATCCTTTAACTACACCTTCCACCACCAGGGGGCGCAGTCTGTTCTGTACAAACATGACCTAAATCTGTAAAGCTGTCAAAATCCAGTCGAAAGAGCCAAACCCCGTCGTAGTCGGGCCCGTACAACCCGATTTCCGGAAGCGCCCCCTGGTGGTGAAGCTTGGAACTAAAATATGTAAGCGCTAGCGATATCGATTCGAATGAGCCAAACCGCGTTGCGATTGGAATCGCAGAACTCGAGATGTTATGAAATGAATATATAAATCTGATATTATTATTCGAAAAGAGTGGTATAAACTTAGAAACTTTAAAAAATGTTATAGAGGGTCCTTATTACTTTAATTGTGATGTTTGGAATCAGTTTGGTGGAAATCCGTAACATACTTTCTGAGTTATAGAAACGGACCATACTTAAGAGAAAAAAAAACTCGCCCCTGGTGGTGAAAGAAGGAACTAAAATCGGTAAGCTCTATCGATGTCGAGTCGAATTAGCCAAACCGCGTCGCGATGGGACCCATACGACAGCAGATATTTTGAAAAGAAATAGATAATTCCTTAGCTTCTTTTTTTTTTCCTATACAAAAATCGGGATTTTGCTAAAATCAAAAATTATGGTCCGAAATCGAAAATTGTTTGAATCCCTGGAATGTCACCCTACTCTGAGCAAGGATGCGTTTTCTTCAGATCCAAAAATTATTATTTAAAAAATTTTTATAAGCTTATAGAAACCGCAGTTCCTTTAAAAAGGAATTGTTTTATCTCCATGAATAAACGCCGTGATGTCTGTGCTAATGAAATATAACTGAGATATCAGGTGTTCCCAAATAAAATCTTTTTAAGTGGTTTAATTAAATAAAAAAATAATTGTAAATTCTGTCCTAATTATCGGATAAATTCGAAAATTACATATTTAGAATCCTTGTGAAAATTTACGGATGGATGTATAATTTTCAAATCGATAAATGTAATATTTCAAAAAAATTTGATGGACCTGGAATACTTCCACTATAAAAAAAAAAAAAAAAAATGTTTTGTTTTGTTATTTCTTCAGCAGACGTTTGTCGCCGTTAGACGCCTGCTGAAGTATTGAAATTAAAACTGATCTTTTTTTCGACATACAATTAAAAGTTTATTAATTGATAACTTCTCTTCTAATTGGTCGAATTTCACGAATTTTACCTTCATGAATTCGCGATTTTTTTTTACGTCCGTCTGCAAATTTTTGTGCCGATGTGACCATTTTTGCGATTTTTTGAAAAAAGGCTGGAAAACTTCCAGTACGCCATGTTTATCAGAGCCGGAATGAAAAAGTATGGGGATGCGAGTGGAAGACGAAAGCTGATTGGGTCGGTTGCTAGCCTCGACGGAGGGCCCCGTTCAAGTCAAAACTGAAATCGTTTCTTTGTTTTTGAAAAAATGCTCCTTTTTCGCTAATTTTCGAGACTTTGTTAATTAATAACTGTCTTAATTGAAGGCCGATTTCTTTGATACTGAATGTCAACAATTCCGGGATTTTTCCGAATTTTTTGAAACAAAAAGCGCTTCGCTACGCGCTACGGTTGCAGAGTTTTTCCACGTACAGACACACACACACACATACACAGACACACAGACGCATCCGAACATTAATAATAAAGACTAGCTGGCTTCGCCCGCCAGCGGGCCCCTAATTTACATCGGTGAGACATACCCCGTCGTTATCCGGGCCATAGAAACATAGATAAGAAAACGCCCCCTGGTGGTGAAAAGCGAACTAAAAACGATAAGGTCTAGTATCCTCTATCGATGTCGAGTCGATTGAGCCAAACCGCGTCGTGATGTGACCCATAGAACCCGAGTTGGCTGAAAAATGCTTTAATTACACCTTCCACCACCAGGTGACGCAATCTGTTCTATACGAACCTCGGGCACTGAAACCGTTAAAGCTATCGATGTCGAGTCGAATAAGCCATACCCCGTCGTGATCCGGCCCATAGAAACAGAGTTCGGAAAGCGCCCTAGTGGTGAAATGCGGAACTAAAGTCGATAATCTCTACTAAGATCTATCGGTGTCGAGTCGAATGAGCTATACCCCGTCGTGATGGGACCCATACGAAGGGAGATATTTTCAAAAGAAATAGCAAATTCCTTAGCTTTTTTTTTTTCCCCTATGCAAAAATGACAATTATTTAAAAAAAATTAAAACTTTTAAAAATAAATGTTCCTGTGTTGACTCTTTAGTTTATTTGTCTGCGATCGAACATGACGTGTATTCTTTACATATCGTATAATCTCTGATCCAGCGAAGAGAAATATTGTATAGTAAGTTAGTCAGGTAGTGTATAGCAAGTATTTGCAGTGTAAATGGCTGTTTCAGAATACAAATATCCTAGTGGAATAGAATTTTAACTATGAAAATATAATTATTTCTCAAAATAAATCATATATTCGGAAAGCCCATTCAATTCTGTACGCAAAATGAACAACGATTTTTGATTTAAGATCGTTAATAAATAAGATAATTACGGCGAAAGCAAAGTCACTTATTACAGTTTGATTAAACTGTGCTTGCGCCGAAAAACGCTCATTTCTAGAAACGGGTTTCACAAAAGAGTTTTTTTTTAATTGATAATAATCGAATTTTTTAAAGTCGAAGGCATCTTTCTATAGATGAATGTATGCACTTTTAGCTTCTTCTCTCGGAATTTGTGTACTTCTATAAAAAAGTCCTGCGGCGGGGGGGTTTACAGCGGCAAATTAGAGGAAATCGTGAAAGTGAGGTACGGGAACGACCGGTTTCTAAAGGGTTAATGTACATATTTTTTAAAACTGAAATATATGTTTCGAAGAAAAAGACCGTGGCTATGATCTGATGTATTTTATGTGTCACTATTCGCATTTTCCGAGTCGATGCGGATTTTTAAACATGGGCCGAAAAACGAAAATTCACGCGAGTGAGTTTCGGAAACCATTTTTTTAGAAGGGTTAAAAAACGAATTTTTCGAAACTGATACCTGATTTTAAAAGGACACAGAACGTAGATTAGGCTCGGTATTTTTATTTTTTCGTATCTTGTTTAGCAGCCCAGAATTGAATTTTTAAATATTGCAGAAATCGCTGAAAAAGCGAAAGAGAGTTACGGAAAAAAACGTTTTCGAAAGGGTTAACTGAAATATTTTTTAAAACTAAAGGTTTTATAGTGATTTCGAAAGGAGGAAAATGTACTTGGGTGTGTTTGTTTGTTTTTTTGTTTTTTCAGAGAGCCGATGCGCGATTTTAAAAATCGCAGAGAATCGGAATTTGCAAAAGTGAGTCTGCGCGCGAATTTTTTTCGAAGGGTTAATATTTGTATTTTTCAAAAACGATCACAGATTTCGAAAGGATAAAGAATGTAAATCTCGTCTGGTATTTTTAGTTTTCCCTGACTCGTTTGGAACCGCCGCAGCGAATTTTTCAAAATAGTCGAAATTGCCGAAATCGCGAAACGGTGTACGGAAAATATACGTTTTCGAAGTGTTAACTGACGTATTTTTTTTAATGGAAGGTGTTATTGGAGAGTACAGAGACCGATCTTTTATTTGGTGAAATCCGTTTATCCGAATCTTTCTTAGTCCGGCGGATGCGAGGTTCGGACGAAGGGAGAAAATCAAAAACACGAATTCGACCCTTTTTGATTATTTTTTTTGAAAGGGTTAATATCGAAATTTTTTCGAACCGACAGGATCGTTAGAGACGTAAAAGTACGTTCTTTGAGAATATGTTGACGGTTTTTTCGTATTTCAGTCGGTTCGCCGTCGGCGAGTTTAGACAGTCGTAAAACGAAACCGGCAGAAGCGATCTTTCCTTCTTCTTTTTGCGGAAGATGAGGATTGAGCTCTTCTGGGCATGCGCGGAATAATTTCAACGTAGGTTTCTTTTTAGTAATTAAAACAGTTTTGTTCGTTAATAACTCCCTTAATTATGGGCCGATTTTTTCGAAACTGCAATTCCTGAATGCCCGGATTTTTCTGAATTTTTTGACACAAAAAGCGCTTCGCTACTCGCTACGCTCGCAGAGTTTATCCGGGTACAGATACACACACACACACACACACACACACAGACACACAGACGGATACGAACATTAATAATAAGGATGATATTCAGTTTCACTTACAGAAAATTAATAATACAGAACAGATTTCGATTCACACATACGCAATAGATGTTATATTCAGCCTCAATTCGTAAGGACATCCGATTTTTTAAAACTAATTAACTGTAAGAAGTATAAAGGTCGGAATTTTGTCATGGGTTTATAAGGTACCTTCAAAATTTGACATACAGTAATGGATTATGGCAGAAACAATCATTCTAACTTTAGTCAGTATATAGAGTTGTACAATCTCATCTTATCAGAATTCGCAAACAAATGTGTAAATCTGCCTCAAATATAACTCAGGTTTGATTCTTAATCTGCTTATTTTCTAAATCTCCAAAAGTTTGTTTCCATTTTGCGTTTTTGGTGTTAGTTTAAGAAATTTTACAGGTTGACACAACCAAATTTGGTTAAACAAATGTTATTTAAAACTTCTGAAGTCATTTGTTACTCTTACAGATAATTTCGAGATTATTATTATTCAGAGTGACCTCAAATATTATTGTTTGTTCAATTTATTGTTTTTGCCTTAATTACCCTCATTACTAAATTTCCATTGAAACACATGTTTACTTTTCAAACATGTTCTTTATATTCTTCGAGTTCAAATACAACTCTTCAAGTATTTATTTATATATTCAACGAGACTTCTTAAACCTAACGTTTCCGGTGAATTTGGGCCAGACATTGCATATATAACTTCTATTTAAGTGTGGGTATTTTTTTAAATATAAATATATAACTTATATCCACACAAACATCTTCTCAACAAATGTTTTTCAGATCTGAAAAATTAAGTAATTTCTTGTACAATTTACCCATGTATTATTTAATACTAATGATAAAGGAAAATATTAAGTCAATGTCATATATACGAGCAAGATTTGGACTGAAATTCTTGCTATGACAGTTATAAATTTCCCCTAACCTGCATTGTTTTCCGCTAACAGTCATAAGCTTTCAAGTCAAACGTGAAAAATAGGGAACATAAGCTTTAATAAATATATTTACGATGTTTTATTTACTTAGCTACATTAAAATGTATTCTGAAACCATTAAGGGCAAGAAGTTGAAATTTTGCCATTGGCAGTTATAAAATTTTATAATGAGATTATAAAATTTTATAACGAGCAAATATGAAAGATATATTTGAAAAAACATATTTATGAAAGTTTCCTGAACATAATTGGAATTTATTTTCTAGACATTGAACTAAAAAGGATAAATCATTAAAAGTAAAACTCCCGAAAAACGTTAATTATTTCTTTATAAAAGTAATATTAGAATTTGCTTTATCACCTAAAACTTTAAAAAATAATCATAATATCATTGCAATTTAAAATATAAAACTACAATGAAACTGATTTTCGAACCTTGTAATTCCGTAGTTCAGCTTAGCTTATTGGTCTTGCTACAAACTATTTTTTGCAGAACATTAATTTTTATTTTTTAATCCTCTGACAGTTTAGTTAATTATGTTAAGAATACTTTAACAATAAGAATAACTTTAAGAATAACTTTTTAGTTTATTTTAAATGACATATATCTCAATTAATGACTACATAAATATACATACGTAAGTGAATAAACATACATACAAAGTATAATAGGAATTTTCACAGTTATTTTTTAAAGAAATTTTTTCTTGAAATAAGAATACGTGATGCAGCTTAAAATGCACATACTAGTCTCAACAAATAATACTCGTTCAATTGACAAAACAGTAAGTGAAGATTGTAAGTATGATAATTTTATACATATCTGTACAAAAGAAAGTTTCTTTCTAAAAGTAATTTTTTAACACTTTCCAACATAGTTGAAAAGTGTTTGAGAATTCGATTTGTCTGTCTGTCTGCCGTCTGTCCATGCTCAAACTCACGTAAATATACTCGGATTACCATGAAATTTTATTGAATGTTTAATTGAGGTTTACTATGGCGTGTTTGGTATTGAAAATGAAATGTTTAGCATTTATGGTTTGTTAACAGGGATACTCAAAATATACCGTTACAATGCGGTCTATGAGGAAAAATCATTTTCAGCGTATTTTAATGATGTTACACTATTTTAAACATATTCAAATTGGTATATATCACTGAGGTACACTACAAGGTGCTAGCTACAGAATATGGTGGGCATAGAATGCATCGTTCATTTATAGGGACACTCAAACAATTTGGTTTCAGTACTGTCTATGAATAATAACTGCTGGTAGCTCGTTTTCAGTTGTGGTACGCGCTTTTAAATGTAACTAATTTTTTTGCATATTAATTCGTGTATATAAATTCTATACATCAAATACTGGTCTGCTCATAATATCTCATGTACACTTCCTTTTATTGACGGAAGTTGCTGAAGGGAATTTTCAATTGTGCTATGCATGTCTTAGCTGAAATAAATTTTAGCAGACTGATACATACAAATCTATAGATCATATACAGGGCTGCGCGAAAGAATTTGAATGTTTTGTATGACTATTTCTAGTAATTGTTTAAATTTGATTTTCAAATGTGTTATGAGTTTTCTAACCCATAACACACTTTCTTCTATTTTTCTTCTATCTTTGTTTCTATCATTTTACTTTTTTTCTATCTTTACAAGAAAAAGTTTTAGATTCATGAAAATTTTCGACTTTCGGTTTTCAACGTATTTATACCTTATAGCCCTGATCACGATTTGACTGTTTAAAAAAAAATATCTGTCTGTGAGTCTATCTGTCTCTCTGTGTGTGTATGTCTGTCTGTGTGTCTGCTTGTGTGTATGTAACAAAAATTTTGTGGGTGCTATATCTCAGGAACAAATGCACGGAATTTAGTAAAACTTTACATTCAGTTAAACTTTGATATAAATTGGTGCTGATTAGTTTTTTGTGTAAATCACCCAAAAGATTCACTGTTTTCAAAATAGCTATATCACAAGAACTAATTCATGGATTTTCATCAAACTTCAGATTCAGTTAGACGTTGATATAAGTTGTTGCTTATTAGGTTTTGATATAAATCTCGCAGCAGATGGCACGCAATGCTGCATTTTTTAGGATTTACACGATTTTAGCGATACAAGCGATATATCTCAAGAACTAATGAATGGAATTTAATAAAACTTTAGATTACGTTAGACATTGATATAAATTGGTGTTGATTCGTTTTTGGTGTAAGCAGTCCAACAGCTGGCGCTGTTATGCTGCATTATTCACGATTTTCAAAACAGCTATATTTTAAGAACTAATACATGGATTTTCCTTAAACTTGAGATTCAGTCAGACGTTGACATAAGTTGTTGCTTATTAGGTTTTAGTACAAATAGCCCTACAAGTGGCGCTTCTATGTTGCGTTTTTTAGGATTTACAAGATTTAGCGATAACCATATCTCAAGAATGAACGCACGGAATTTCATCAAACTTCATATTTTGTTATTTGGAAATATTAACATATATGAGATAGAAAAAAGTTTAGGCATTGGCACTTCCGACTAGTTTACTTAGTAAATTGTGAGGTTTTGTTGCAGCATTCTCAATGTGTTGGAAAGTGTTTCATAATCTATTCTTGACGCATGATTTTTCGTTCTTGTTTATTTACAATGCGCGCAATTAGTAAAAACATGATTTTAAAAAACGCATGCGAAGTTAAAATCCAATTAGAGTGTTTGTTAAAACACACAATTTCCATTTTAAATTGACTCGGTTCTAATTTGATTATTTGCATGTGGTTCGTTTTGTTCTATTCAGAATTATATATATATATTCTGTTATGTAAACGACCAAAAATCGATTTTTTTAATGTTTATAACTGATGAGGCACCTTAAAGGGAAGTGGATGCAGTAAAATGCATTTTAACTATATTTTTATTAAACTTCGTCAGAAAATTCTATGTATGTCTAAATTCATTTGAAACAAAATATTGTAAATTTGATATTTACATCATTTTGAACAATACGAAAAGGACTGTGTCCACTAAAGTATTTTTGTCTATGCATATATTCCAGCATTTGGTTCATTTGAATTAAATTACGACTTTTTTCAATTTCAATGTCAGAACCCGAATCTGAATAAAATGTACCTTGCTTTTAATGTGCAAAAAATTTTGAATATTAAGTAGTTCACAAACAGGAATTTAAAAATATTTCTTAATATAATTTAGAAACAAACAATTTTGGCTTGTAATGTCAGACCAAGCTTATACTTCAAATTCCTGTAAACCAAACACTTTACCATCACCCATGGTCAATAGATAAACAATAGAGAGAAAAAAAACTGACAATTGTTAATAAAAAGGTGTTAAAAATATTTCAGATTCATTAAAATTATCGTTAAATAGAGCAAAACTATTGTGAAAATGAAGATAATTTATTATAGAAATAAATATAAAGGAAACAAGGCCAATAAAATTAATCGTTACACCTAGGAAGTGGTTAAATCGATTTATAGTGTACTACAAAGAACCCAAAATGATAATAAAGATTTAGATTAGCTATGATTAGTGGAGAGGTAACAATTATTTTTTGAAAAAGATAAAAAAGATTAAGTCACATCTCGTTTTCTTAATTGATATCTCAAAGAATTGAATATGTTCACTGAATAAAAAGAATGAAGTTAGCTTTATCTTTAACTGCACTTCATGAATTTCGTTTCTAACTTGTTTCTAATAATGAAATAGAATTTTGACCTTGAAAAGTTTATATTAAAAGCGTACGATTATTTATTATTGCATTATATTTAATACAGTTTATGAATTACTCCATACTATAAATAAAAATTTTGAATTTTCACATGTATTTTTATTACTCATAAAACAATGTATTAAAAAGTCGGCATACGTAGTTTATTTTATTTTATTATTTATTTTATTTTTTACATAACATTTACATTAAATGATTTATTCTAGTATAAATTCAACATATTTTTATTTTTTATTAACAAAATTAAAGCTAGTACAAGAATAAAATTTTGCTGTCAGTAAAGTTTGGTACAGAGTGGGTCAGAAACATAAATTCATAACGTTTAAGATTATTAAATTTCAGTTCAATGTAGTCATATTTTCCTGTTATTATTTGTATATTTTTTGTTATTTTAAAAAATCATAATCGTTTATAATTCTGTCAATTACATTTCAATTCATTTGCTTATAATTCAATTATTCATTAATTCATCATAAAAATGAAATGATGAAAATGAATGTTATGTTCCTATATTACATTTTGATAATGAAGAAAAATATAAAAGAAACAGAAATATAAAAGTAACTTATAATAGTGAATTATAAGTGTAATTTAAAACTTAAATATAAATGCAATTTATAATACAGGAATATAAAAGTAATTAATAAAATTTGTATCGCATCATACAAAGCAAGATAGTTTAAGGGCATTTATTTGTTACGCGTTTATTTATTTTTAATTTTATTATAAAATGTAACACAAAAATATTTTCCATATATATATATATTACAAACCTCCCTTCTAATTTCGAAGTATATCTCTATTATCCATTATTTATGTTGTTTTTGCCACTTTGGTTGAGCTTTGTAAACATCTCATTGAAGAAAATCGATATTAAAATCAGTACGTTTTCAATGGAAAAATAAAATATTTTTCATTTGTTAAAAACATTTCTCAGGAGGAAGGTAATCTACATTACTTTAATGCAAACTTTTGGTTACATCAAATCGTTTCGCAATTGGTAGCTGGTTACGTAGCATAAATAATATAAGCTGCTATCTTTTTTCGATTAATAACATTTAAAAACATTATTTTTTAAAGAATTTTTAATGTTGGTATTCATTTTCTTGGGTCGCAGAACTTTTTTGTCATAAATCCGAGAAAAACATAATATGAATATGTTGGACTGTAACAAAAAAAAAAGGGGTATTGAAGTCATTTTTAGTAATAGACTATAAATAAAAATTTGGACATATTTCGTTTTGAAATCACAATATATGTCAATTTTCTAAAAGTATAAAATTTCAATTTTATTTTTTATTTCGTATTTCGACGTAACCAATTTTTCATTAGTGAAATGTATTTTAAATCCGCCAGTAAAATTTTATTTTCCTTTGTTTCTTTTGTCAAATATTGCTTTTTGGAAATTCAATTCATGATTGACCAATAAATTAAAATTTCAATATCTCCGAAACTATTTTTCATGTGGCACGTTTAATGCATAGACTTTTCCTTTTCCCATGAGAATAATTGAATTAAATAATATACAAATTATAAAGTCAATGCGTTAAACTTGTAAACCTAATGAAATTTTAATGTCGTTCAAAGTTCTATATTATAAAGTAATATTGACCCAATTTTAGTTTTGTGCTAATATAAATAGGCATACTTCAAATTAGCATCTACAACACTCATTATGTGAATGAAGTAAACAAAATTCGGGTCTATTGAATGTATTGTATCTACAACTAGTAATATAGTGAGATTTCCTTTGAATACAAAATGCACAAAATAATGGATAAGATAAATGTATTTTGGCTATAAAATAGAATGACTTTTTAACTGCACAATTTAAAGCACTGAACGAAACACTTTTAAAATTTTAGAAATATTTAAAACAGATTTTATCTTCTACACTAAGAGGCTTACAGGCCTTATCATCTAGTAACGTTCAAATAAAATTATATAAACAGAAAACGTTAAAGAAACTCATTTAAAAAAGCAAGAACCTCAATATCAGACCGCCGTACCCATACAAACTTATATAGAAAAGGAGGTAAAAATTTGAAAAATAAATAAACATATTAACGGTGTTAACATATTAACAATAGTATAGCTAAAACATAAAATAAGATTGAAAAGAGAAAAGTTATCTAAAATTAATAATTATTGAGGTAGAAAAAGACACATAAAACAAATTTGAACAAATATTTGATGCTGATAAAAAATACATGTAAAATAGCACTGTGCAGTAACGATTTTATAATTCAAAGTTATGCGAATATTTTCTAAGAAACCATATTTTTTTTTTCATGCTTGAAATTGAAAGCATAATTCTTGATGTGGAAAAAGAAAAATTTTAACAGATCTTCCGCTTTGTTTGACAGGAATGCATAAATATTTACTAAAGAATTGTATTATCATGGTATGTCATATAATTTAGCCGTATTTTGAAAGTGGTTTTGTTTGTTTAAAAACATGTTTAAAAGATATAAAAAAAAAAAAAAATTACAGATTATTTCACATTATCGTGTCAATTTTTTAAAACACATATGTTAATACAAAGGAAGTAATAAAATTAAAAATTACTACACCACGTAAAATATATTTACGGTAAGGCTAACGAGAACGAGATGGATTTGAACCGGCACCTTTTTGTCTACGAGCTGTTAGAACAGAAACTGTCAGCAGTTGGTAGGCCTTTGAAAATGGAAAATAAGTGTAAAGTAAATGCCGAAGTAATAAACTACCTTCATTTTATTTTCCCTATTTGACCATTTGACTTGAAACGTTTTCAGTTTAATAGAATGTTTGAAGCGTTTACTAGGAGATAATAAACTGATATGGTATGGATTTTTTTCATAGATTTGCATTTGTAATGTAATAACTATCATAGTACTTTTATTTTAAAAGCATAAATAAATTTTATATGTTTAATAAGCATTAGCTTGACTACACTTTCTGGATAAAATAGATAATTAACCGTATTTCGTTAAGGAGAAATATATACAAGAATATATTTCATAGCTATAGTAGTGTATTATGCCTCGCTCATTTTTATTAATATTATATGCGCTGAATAGAAGTTTCTCAGCGAGATAACTTTTAGTATGAGTGTTTATTTATAAATTATGGAAAATAATACGTTTGAAGCAGAAATTGGATCGATAATTTTACCACATGTTGTATACAGAAAACAAATTTTAAGTACTTTTATTTTTCGATCGTTCAGTGTAATCATTAAAATTACCTGTTTTATTAATACTTATCTGTTTTATACACGTTGAACGTCAATAAAACTTAAATAACTTTTAGATTCAATAAAGTGATAAAATCAGAAATTTTCTGTATTTCTAAACATTTTTACAAAAAGGTAGGTGTATTATCAAAAAAAGAATGAAAAATACGCAGTAAAGTATTCATTTTTATTAATTTATTTTTCCTATTTTTATTAGTTACTAACCACATTTCTGATTAAAAAACTCACTATTATGTAAGCTAAGTTTCTGGGATTTAAAAAATATATATTATGAATTACTATTTTTAACGATATATTTCGTTTTTTTATGGAAGGGGACTAAATCACAATTACTCTAATGATAAACATCCTGATTAATATTATTTTATTTTTGTATTTTATAACTTAGTTTAGAATTATTTCATAAAATTAAGCGTAATGACTGTCATTTGACTTCTTTAATTTTCCTTTTTATCTATAAAATAGCTTATGAATAAAGCTATTTTTCTTTTTTCAACATTTCTATGCAGATCGGCGAATCTCTGTGTATTTTGTTCCACAAGAATAATCGAAGAATCTTTAGAAGGTAATAGACCGAGTTCAACCGAATATTCGGTTTCGTTTTCGGCACAAAATCTGAGTTTCGACGAAAATAATGCCGAATATTCGGACGTAACAGACACTATCTGTATTTTTAAAATCTCGTTTCTTCCTTCGAGAAATTACAACGTTACTCATCGATTTGAACTGTATTGGCTCAAATGAGACCCTGTTATTTATTGCTATGTACTTCACTGTTTATAATTATCAGTTATCACTGACTTAAGATGTGAGTGCAAATTAGAACCAATGCACATATAACAAAACTCTGAAAACTGTATTGGCTCAAATGAGATCCTGTTATTTATTGCTATGTACTTAACTGTTTATAATTATCAGTTATCACTGACTTAAGATGTGAGTGCAAATTAGAACCAATGCACATATAACTAAACTTTGAAAACGCCTTCTACATGCTCATTAAAATTGTGCCGACTTATTAGTGATAGAAAATATTTAGTTTGAATACCGCAGAAGTGTTTCCAATGCTCTCTCAGAAAGATGTAGAATAAAAGTAGAGAATAAAACAGCTGATGATAATTAAGATAAATCATTATAAAGGTAACACAAGCTTTCTATAACTAAAGCATTTTTTAATCAGATGAATTTCGTATAATTAGTAAATCATTCTGTGTTATTGATGAATTACTTATATTTTATTTCCTATGCGAAAAATAAATTTTGGTCAGAGGTACAGAGAGCCAATTTTTGATAAAAAGTTTCCAAACATGGGGGCCATTTCGAAAGTTTCAGAAAAGAGACAAAGTTTTTTTTTTTTTTTTTTGTTTTTTTTTTTTTTAGGTGAGCAAACATTTAACTTTATGTTGCTGTGCACATCTGAGAAGAAATTGATACAGTTTTATTGTCACATATATTTTTAGAAATAGTTAATGTATTCAATAATTTTGAATATGTCTATGTTAAATATGGCGTACTTTGAAAATGCTGAAGTGACAAATAAAATTGATCACTATACATTTCTGGGCTTAAAGTGTTCTGTTAATGCTAATGATCCCAAAAATACAATAAATTATAACACCTTGTAATAATATATTTCTTTTAAATGCTAAAAGGTATAAAATGAAAGCATAATATACAGTAAATAACTTTATTAGATTGTTGACATGTTTTGGCTGACTCCGAGACATTATCAAAAACAAATGAAAATATTCTATAATTACACGACCTTTGAAGTTATTATTTGAAATACTATCATTTAATTTTCCCTGTACTTTTTAGAATTACGTACGTTATTTTTTATATTTACTTGGTTGCTTATTTCCATATTTGTAACCATGGAGTAACTCCAGCCACAAATTCGGTAAGTTAAATGATGCTGCATCGTTACATATTGTAATTTTCGTGTTACAATCTCTAGGGTTTCTCTTATTATAGACGTAAAATATAGACTGGAGGGAAAACTTTAATTTGCTTTCATTCAAATTTATTTGGATGGTTTCTTCTTGATATAATCTTGTCAGGGATGTGATTTCTCTATTATACTGAATATCAGCTATATTTTCCTTTATTCTGTAACTAAATTTACTGTTTGTTATGCCAATATAGTAATTCTTTGATCCGTCTTCTTTAATAGAAGGTATTTCATATACTCCTGAATAATTCTCAGAATTAATTAGGTCAATTTTACTGCAAATTATATTCTTTAATTTCTGAGTGAGTTTGGCTATTAAGCAGATATTGAAACGTTTAAAGCTGTGTTTTAATTTTTCAAAAAAGCTTGGATAATATTGAAGAGTATAAAGTTTGTATTTTTGCGAATCAATTTTGTTTTCTGGTTGCTTATTATTGGCAATATCCACGATTATTTTATTAATATTGTGTCCCTAAAACCATTATTATAAGCAATTCTACGAATATTATATAATTCATTATCCAATTTATTTTCAATACATACTAAAATGGCCTGTCTTATGAAAATTATTTAGGCTGAAATTGTATACGTAAATGGAGAGCATTCGTTATTTAGTATGGTAGATTGATTAGCCATGCTTTTTCGGAAAACAGAACTGTCAATAGATTTATTTATTCTGGTATTTGTTGTGTTTACGTTTGTTTTATTTGTTCTATTTACTTTTAAAATATCAGCCTACATATTTTTAATAAGATTGTCCTTTTTTAGTATGTACTGAAAATAAATTGGATAATGAATTAGATAATATTCGTAGAATTGCTTATAATAATGGTTTTAAGGTACACATATTAATAAACTAATCGTGGATATTGACAATAATAAGAAACCGGAAAACAAAGTTGATTCGCAAAAATAGAAACTTTATACTCTTCAATATTATCCAAGCTTTTTTGAAAAATTAAAATACAGCCTTAAACGTTCCAATGTCTGCTTAATAGCCAAACCCCCTCAGAAATTAAAGAATATCTTTTACAGTAAAATTGACCCAATTCACTTTGAGAATTATTCAAGAATTTATATAATATACAATTTTATTAAAGAGGAGGGATCAAAGAATTACTATATTGGCATGACAAGCAGGAAATTTAATTACAGAAAAAAGGTATAAAAAGGGAACATATAGCTGATATTCCAAATAAATTTCGATGAAAGTAAACTAATTTTTCCCTCCAGTCTATACTATCCATCCATAATTAGAGAAAGCATAGAAATTGTAACACGCAAAAGTACAATATGTAACGATGCAGTATCATTTAACTTACCGAAATCGGGGCTCGAGTTACTTCGTGGTTACAAATATGGAAATAAATAACTAAGTAAATATAAAAAATAATGTGCGTAATTTTAAAAAGAACGGGGAAAATTAAATGATAGCATTTCAAATAACTTCAAAGACCGCGCAAATATAGAATATTCTCATTTGTTTTTGATAGTGGCTCGGAGTGAGCCGGAACATGTCAACAATCTAATAAAAGTCATTTTACTGTATAATATGTTTTTATTTTACATATTTCAGCAGTTAAAAGAAATATGCTAATGTTCCTATTTTAGTCAGACACGTTATTTGCGCTTTTTTGCAGTTTTTGTTTATTTTTTTAGTTTAAGCTAGGATGACTGATATATTCTTAAATATCACTTTCTTTGAATGGGCAGCTGCCCCCCCCAACCTACCCCAATGACACTTTTGTTAAAAGGCCGCACATATGTAGTAACATAAAAGGGGATAAATCTAGCAGGTATTAATAATTATTATTAAATTCGTTATTTTTAAATTAAATTATTTTTTAATCATTTTATGAGTTTATAACAATTTATTTTTAATTAAATAATGTCAATTAATATTTTAAAATTAATTTAACTATAAATCAAATTAACATTTAATAATTATGTAGTGTCGTTTCTTTGCAAAATATTATTCAGATAACATGTCTTTTGAGCTATGGAAGCGAAGTAGATGCAATTTTCCACACTAATTTAGACAGAAGTTCGCATCTAGCGGGTCACATTTTTTCATGAAAAGTCTTTTTTCGAAGGCCAAAGAGAGAAAAAACTTTTAAGTAGTTTATTTCAATTTATTTAAATGTAAAATATTAAAAAATTGAAAAGCAGTGTATAGTTAAAAATTAAATATTCCTTATTTATCCCACTTTGTTCTTCATTTTTTAACTATGTTGTTAATTAGTTATTGATAAATACCTGGGATTATTGTTTATTGTAATGTAATAAAATATAAAATTTGTATTATTATTTATGTTTTGTTTTTGTTTGAAACTTATACACTCACACACAGAGAGACATATATATGTATGTGTGTTTGTTAGAAATGTGTTTCTATAAACGTATAAATACTGATAGACAGTAAAGAGAAGTTTTAAGAAGTTCAATTTAATACTAAATAGCCACGTTTAATACTAATAATCTTGATTAATGATACAATTAAATTATTTACACAGGATTTATAGATTAAATACTAAACTATTAATTACTTTAAACTAACAAATTCTTAGTCAAGTACTTGAAATATGTGTACAAATAACAATTTTTGACTCTAATTTATTTCAGTTTATTCACTTTAAATATTAAGATAAAATAGGTAATATAAATATTTTTGCAACAGATTGTTCATATAAGTGAATTTTAATTATTCATTTGCTACTAATTTCTTAATGCAATTTTTTGGTGCATTTTGAAAATGTGTTAATATAATATGCATAAGCTTATCTCAAGATTGTATTAAATATTCAATAATTTGCCGGATTTTCTCATTAATATTCCGTAGTGGATTTTGTTTACAAGTAGAATTCTTTACTTCTACACAGTCACTATATTTTAATAATTTAATTCTACATACATATAACATTTTTATGAATTTACTTAAATGAATTAAAGTTGAATGAGGATTATATTCTTAACTATCTTCTAAATATTAAAATATTTTTACATAACTTTTGCTGTCTCTTTAGAATTTTTCAGTCAATAATTTTGAACTAAGGATTAAATAATAATGATTAATCACACATATTAAAAGTATTGATTTTTAATCTTATGGATTTTTAATCTTAAACTATTTAAACATTAAATTAAAAAATTCAAGATAGCGTTTTTAAAATTTAGAAACATTTTCATCGAGATAAAGTTAAATTTGTCGCATATTAAATAATATCTCACTATTATCAAACATTTTTAGCGTGAAATAAATGAAAGTGCAGCTATTTTATTGTAAGCCATCAGAGACAGATATGGACAGTACATATTTACAGTTGAAATGTGTTACTTATGTTGGTTGAACAGACTTATGAAGTGAAATATATAAAATATTTTAACTGTATTCCTTTCCTTGAGGCGTATTTGTTTAACGCTGGACTGATTAGCTTTAGCAAAAGGGATTATTTGGAGTTGAAATTTCTTAGTATGGCTGATTTATTCACAAACATTTCTAGATTAATAACAAAGTTACTAAAGGAGTTACTAAATCTATGAAAAGTGTGCTTGTTAGCAAATTGTTGTAGAGATTTAAAACCAGAGTGTAGAAATTTAAAACAAAATTATTAGAAATTCGTGAACAATATGCTCTCTGATAATATGTTATCATGCAATATGCAATTAACGTGATAAGATGAAAAATAATATCCTATTTTGAACATTTTTCTAAAATTAAATAGTATGTGTAATCTTATAGAAAAATTGTGTTAAAACTATATTATAAAACAACAACATGTCCTTGAATAATGTTGACGTCATTTTGACGGTGGTAACAACTTGACCAATAAATTTCGGTTTTATTTCAATTTTTTTAATCTTATAGACGTCGCACACTTTCAAGAAATAATAGGGAGAAAATGTTCTTTCAAATGCAATTTTTTTTATATCTCAATTTACTGTTTTTTTTTTTTTAATTTTTAAATAAATTCCAAACATGATTTTTTTAACTTTGTTCTATTTATACAAGAAGAAAGTATTGGATTGATGAAAATTTTCGACTTCCAGTTTTTGACGGATTTATACGTTGTAGAGGGTCCTGAACACGATTTGATAGTTTTTTGAAAAAACCTGTCTGTGACTCTGTCTGTCTGTATGTAAGTAGGTGACAAAATTTTTGTGGGCGCTCTAACTCAAGAACTAATGCAAAACAATTTAATAAAACCTTATATTTAGGTAGTACCTGATATAAATTGGTGCTGACAATTTTTTGGTGAAAATCGCCTAATAGCTGCTATTCTGCATTTTTCGCGATTTCCGCAATAGCTCTATCTCAAGTACTAATGCACTTATTTTCATCAAACTTCAGATTCAGTTAGACCTTACATAAATAGACGCTGATTACGTTTTGGTGTAGATATCCTAACACGTGGCGCTGCTATACCACCTTTTTCATGATTTTTGGGATAGCTATATCTAAAGTACGGAATTTCATCAAACTTCAGATTCTGTTAGACATTGGCATTGAGTTTCAAGTTGTTGTTGATTAGGTTTTGGTCTAAATCTCCCAACAAGTGGCGCTGCTATGCTACATTTTGCAGGATTTACATGATTTAGCACTAGTCCTATCTCAAGAACTAATGCACGGAGTTTAATAAAACTTTAGATTCAGTTAGACATTGACATAAATTGGTGCTGACTCTTTTTAGTGTATACGAAACCTGTCTGAGATAGAAGAAAGTTTTGGGATTGGCACATCCGTCTGGTTTAAAACACTAGCGCACAGCCCAATTACAAAAGATTAACACGTTTGCACTTAAAGTAATATAAATAGTTCAGCATTTGTTTCCAGCTAATATTGCAGAACGAAACTAAAACTTCCTAAGTAAATAAATAAAATAACAAAATAATATGAATAAAAGACTTTAGCAGACATGCAAACTAAGTACTTAAACTACTGAAATAATCAGAATCAAAAGGCTGTAAGTAGCGAAATCTTTGGCGATTTCTTGGGTTTAACAATTTGAATTTGTACTGATGAGAAGCCCGTGAGTAATTTTATTTGGAAGAAGCTGTCATTTTTCTAAGCACTCAAAAATTTTTAATAATTTAAATCTACACAAAATCTTATTACTAGAAATTTTACTGAAATATATGGCCACATTTACATTTCAAATGTGTTATTTATGTCAGTTGAACAGATAAATGAAATCGATAAAACATTTCAAATATTTAATTTTTCCATGAAAAATAAGTTTAAATGAGGATAATATTTTTAATTACTTTGTAAATTGAAAATCATTTTATGTAATTTTTACTGTGCAATTACAGTTTTTCAGTCAATATTTTAAAACTCAGTTTTTAAAAAAAAAATTAATCATATATGTTTAATATATTGATTTTTAATCTCACGTGTTTATAAATTTAAAATGTTTAAATATTGTACAAAAAATAACCACGAAAACGCTTTTAAATTTGAAGAAAACGGTTTTATCATATTCGAGCAAAAATTCTTTTTTTATACATTGTAAATCATATGTAACTAATATCAAATACTTGTTGATATGTTTCAATTTAAAGTGTATTTATTTTAAACTTAACTGAAAGATATAGCCACATTTACATTTCAAATGTGTTATTTACGTCAGTTGAACAGACGTACGAAATGAAATCGATAAAACTTTTCAACTATATTCCTTTCTTTGAGACGTATTTATGTAATGCTGTACAAATTCGCTTTAGCTAAGGGCATTATATTTCGATGAAATTTTCCAATGTGGCTGATTTATTGACAAACATTTCTGGATAATTAACAGAATTTACTGTTTTGCGAAAAATGTTCGTGTTAGAAAATCGTCGTAGAGATTTTTACACTGATTGCAGACTATTAAAACCATGAACCATTTATTTTCTCTGATAAGACGTTACAATATCCCTTCGTTATCTCGCGCTTCTCGGGTAACACGAACAAAATACGATTCATTCGAATGCGCGATATAATCAAAACAATTGAGGAAATTAAGACGGGATATAACTTTTAAGTGAATAAAATATTTTATACAGTGGAAATGGCTTACAATTAAGCTGAAGGAAGCGTGAAAGTGTTTCGTCATACTCCGAATTCGTTATAACCGGTTTCCTTATAACATGTGGGAGTTTGGGAGGAAATGTTTAAGTTCGATTTATTAGGTGCTCAATTAGTTCGGGCTTGTATATCATTCGGATTCTAGTGTTTTTGTATCTAAAAAATAGTTTATGCATACATTACAATTTTCTTAAGATAATTAATAATAGAAAATGACGTTTTCCATTGTTATCTACATGCAGCTACTTAAAACGAGAAGAAAAGTCGTTAGAGCTTTTTTTTTTCTTTTTAGACGACAAGGAAATCCAGCGATGTATTCGAATGGGTGAAATAAATAGGCACAATATAACAAGGAACTACTCTATTTTGCAATAGATCATTGACAGCATAGAACGAAAAACAATGCATTACACCATCTATATATTTAAAGCTAAAAAGAGCATTTTGCCAAATCTCACATTCACAAGAAAAAGACCCATTTGCGCATGCGTAAAATTAAATCTAGAACCTATCCAATTTTACAGTCAAGAGTACAGTCAAGAGAGGAAAGCGTGGCCGAGTGATTTAAGGCGCGGTGTTTCGTTGTTCAGTTCGTTGGTTTGATATCCACTCCGGACAGAATGATTTTTCTTATTTTATTGGCAATAATTAATTTTAATAATGTTAAATTTAATTCAGGCGGAAAAGTTATATAATTTGTATTTTTTTATTCGATATTTTTCCAAGAATATTTTGTATTAATTACTAAATTTATATTAAAAGTATTTAAATTAAATGATTGTGCATGTAATTATTGATTAAATAAATTGAACTGGTCTACAATTTTTGTTATATGTGGTATGACCTTTATCAAGGTGTCATATGTATACTAAGATTACTAAGATACGTATGTGATTATTTTTCATAAAAAATAGAAAATTAAAAGGAGAGAAAACAAAAAGAAGGGAAAATATTCATACGGGAACTATAAATTATCTTGATATCCATGATTTAATAATTAAACAATGTATGAAACTGTAAAATAAAATTCGAGTAATTAAAAAATATGTATTATAACTCGTTAGCTGCAAACAGCAAAGTTTAAATTCAGAGTTTTAGAATCAAACTGATAAAAATTAATTTAATGAAAAATTTTAAAGGTCGCGTAATTAAAAAAAAAAAATCAGAATTACTAAATATTGTTACTTTTTCAAAATATTGCGACTGTGATAAATTAAATTTAACAACCGACAATGTTTTTTTTTAATTACTTATGTTATATTAAAAATATTTAACTTAAAAGATTTTGCATATATTTATCGATTAAATAAAGTGATCTAAACTTTTATCTGTATTTTGTATGACCATTACGAACAAGTTATACTTGTATAACTAGGAAAAGTATATTATTATTCTCTTTAAAAAGGAAAAAGAAATGAAGTGAAACAAAAAAGAAGCAAAAATATCCATATAAGGATTATATAGAAATCACCTTGATATCCATTGTTTTGTTTATTATATAAGTAATGTATGAAAATGTATAATAAAATTAAAGTAATTAAAAAAATGTATATTATAAATCGTTAATTTAGCGTAAAATGAGCAAATTTTAGGTTCTGGGTTTTAGAATAAAAAAAAATTAATAAAACATTCTAAAGGTCGCGTAATTAAAAAAAAAAAATACTAAATATTAATTTTAAAAAAAATGAAACTGTAGTAAGTAAAAATAAATCATTCAATAAAAATGTTTATAGTTAAATTCTTGCTAAATCAATTCAAGCATAATATGATTTAAATTAGAAGCTTAAAATTATTTTACTTCATTAGTTGAATAGGCTGGACTGACAACATCATCTATCGTCTTTTAGCTATAGGAATCGCTTACACAATATAACATTTCATTAAATTTTCAATACCTAATTAATTTAAAAGCAACTAATTAAAAATAAAAGCATAGTTCTAAAGGAACTTTCAAGTTATTTACTGTCAAATCTTGACGGGTACCATCTAGTACCTCTTAAATTTACATTTCTAGTTTATTTTTATTAAAATACTACTTTTCTAGACTACTTCGCCGTGAGATCGATTTTACAGGTTAGTGATTCGTAATATAATATTAAAAAGAAATAAAGCTTCGAACCTTTACATTATTTCTCCCGGTTAAGTTAATGTTCTGGTTATGTTTCACATTTCGTTCCCTTAAAACTAATGATCATCGATTCGGTTCCGGGTTTTTTCTATCAGAAATAACTGTTTATTGGAGTTTTTGGTTTTCACCTCGGTTCCGGTGCGAAACCCTGATTTCGTTGGTAGATATACATTAAGCTGATATAAAATATCTTCATACCAAATTATTTAATTCTTATTTTATTTTCCGCCTACGTTTTTCATAATTTTATAAATATCTAATTTTACAAAAGGTTAAATTTTCCTATTCTATTCCATTCCTCTTTAATATTAATGAAAATTGTAATATCCTAAATCATCTCTATTCTTGAATTTTGAAGCAAGGAAGGGAAAAAAAGAAAGAATGAAAGAAAAGGGAAAAGTAAAGAAAGAAAAACAAAGGCAAGGAAAGAAAGAAAACGCAAACATATACCACAATATTTGAGTTTGTTCTTCTATTGGTTGCTACTTTGCGAACGGTTTTGTGTTAAGGTGACACTGTTCCATTTCTATATTATAGTAGATGCTTTTATTTTCAGCAGTTATTTTAGTTTCAGTATACATAACTTTTGATATTCCTTAAGTAAAAAAGTGAAAGACGAAAAGTAATTGATATCTATGACTTTCAATTTAATTTTCTTTTAACACATTGATATTTTATAAATTTAATTTTTTAAATTACATTTTTTTTCATGATTATAGTTCTTGATTTATATAGTTCTTGAGCAGAAAAATAATTTTGGTTCAATTCTGGAAATGAAAACCCAATTTAGATTCAGTTCTGGTTTTCGGTTTATGAGAAATATAGGTTTTATCTGTTCTTTAGTTCGGTTCCATTTCGAAACACGGATAAAAATAATGGAGCTTTGAATAAAGAGGGGGGGAGACATATAGTATAGTGTCGACCGGTTGCAAATGAAGTAACCGAGGATGTAGTTAGACGATGGCGGCTGTTGTTTGTTTACATAGGATCAACAGTGCCTTTTTACCGCCGGGAAAAACTTTCACAAGCAAAACTGAATAGGAGTTTTGCCCTTATTTTATTGCCTTATCCATGCAAAAGTTCTATGATAAAGGAAAAATTGTTACTTTACTACAAGTTTCCCTGGTGGAATTATGATTTCTTTCACTGACTTTGACAGGAGGATTGCTTATGTAATCACAATATGGCGGAACCACTTCGTCTAACTAAAACCGAGGCAAACTTCCACCAGTAAAAATAAGTAGATATTCTTGCTTTAGTTATGACAGAGCATTTTCACTGCCGGGGTAAACTTTCACCAGAAAATTTTAATAGAAGTTTTCTCCTTCTTTAAATGTCTCATTGATACAAAATCTCTGTGATAAAGCAAAATTGTTACTTTACTACAAGTTTCCCCAGGTGGAATTATAATTTCTTTCACTGACATTGACAAGAGGATTGTTTATGTAGTCACAATATGGCGGAATCGCTTCGCCTGACTACCGCCGCGCAATGGAGTATTTAATGCAATATCCTGTCCAAAAAGGCAGAAATTAAAATTTGCTGAACAAGTGTAAAAAATATATTTTATAATAGGTATCTAACTGGTGCATCGATCTGTGTGTATTTCAGGAGTCTGAGTCATATCCGGCGGCTCTAGCCTCAGTTGAAGTGAAAGTTTCTTTGTGAGAAGACGTGCTTTTTAGCACTTTCCAACCTAGTTGAAAAGTGCTTATGACTTCGGTTTGTCTGGCCGTCTGCCGTCTGGCCGTCTGCCGTCTGGCCGTCTGGCCGTCTGCCGTCTGGCCGTCTGCCGTCTGTCCGTGCTCTAACTCCCGTAAATATGCTCGGATTGCTCTGCAATTTTTATATGTTATTGTTGTTATCTATAGCATGTTCCCTATTTCAACGGAAGTGTGTAGCACTTATAGTTTTTTTACAGGGACACTCAAAAGAATTCCGTTACATTGCGGTCTATGGGGAAAAATCATTTGCGGTTTATTTAAATAATGTTACAATATTTTAAACGCATTGTAATTTATATATATTACTAAGGTGCATTAGAAGAAGCTTAATATGGAACAGGGTGTGCATAGCACTTATAGTTACTTTACAGGGACAGTCAAAATAATTCCGTTACATTACGTCTATGGAGAAAAATCGTCTGCGGTTTATTTAAATAATGTTTCACTATTTTAAACTCATTGAAATTTATATAGATCACTAAGGTGCATTACAAGAGACTTACTACGGAATATTGTGTGTATAGCAGTCATCGTTCATTTACAGGGACACGCAAAAGAATTATCTACTGTCTGTTAACAATAATTCCTGGAAGTGCGTTTTAAGTTATTGAACGCGATTTTAATTTTAACTTGCTTTTTGTCTATTACGTGGTGTGTATAAATTCTGTAGATCCTATACAGGGCAGCACAAAAGTTCGCGAACACATTTCTGTTTATTGACAAACTCCAGACGGAGAATTTTAAACTGTGCTACGCGTTTCCTAACTGAACTAAAATTATAATCCTATGTAGTATGTATACAAATCTATAGATCTTATACAGTGCTGAATAAAAGTATTCGGATATTTTTCCGAATATTGTATATGTTGGAAATTCCTGAAATTATGTTTTTAAATATGTTATGCGTTTTCTAAATTGTTTACTTAGATGTTAGCTTTTAGCTTATTAAATGGTATGATTTGTAAAATTATTTTGGAAGCGTTGGAAAGTGCTATATAATCTATGCTTGACGCATGATTTTTCGTTCTTGTTTGTTATGTTACAGTTTTGTTATTGCGTTTAAATGTATACTCTGACATGTGCATTTAAATAATTTTACTTTTCCTATAATAAAAAATAATTAAACTTGAAAATGGGTTAATATTAAGCTTTTTAAGATCTAATTTACTGAAATATATTTATTGAAATATGATATCTAATATATTCGAAGCTTTCTATAGATGTGTCGGGGTTTGCCGGACCATTTTGAATTGTAATCTTATTGGTTATAGTTTTGAAGGCAATTTTTTTTAATTCCGCATATTGTTGCTATTTTTAGATATCAATGTTTTTTGGGAGGACCGCAAATTGATTAAAAACACTCAAAAACCCGCATCTCTATACTTTAGAGACTCAACTTTGGTAAATAATTTTATGAAAAAAAAAAAAAAAAAAAAAAAAATCATAGTTAACAGTTGCGCAAACGTTACCTTCGTAAAGCATACATCATAAAATTACAAAAATACCATCTTTCAAAATATATTCAATTAAAAAAAAATGTTACAGAATTAAAACAGAAAATTTTATAGAATTAAAAAATAGCATGTTATACAATTAAAAAATAAAATGTTAAATTAGACATATTACTTATAAGCAATATGTATAATTATATTATTAACTTTGAAACGTTTAATTACAAAACATTAAAAAAATTTGGACACACCAGAAATATTTAAAAATAAAAAAAAACAATCTAATCTTTGACAAAATTTTAAGTCTCGACAATACGCTTAAATACTTACTAATATTAATAAAATATATATAAAACTATGTATGTTGATAAATATTTTATTGAAATGCTAGAAACTGATATCTATGTATTGAGACATATTATGATGTAGGGACATATTTAAAATAATCGGTGTACTGATTGTTCTTTTTTAGAAAAATGAAAACGAGGCTCTTTATATCAAATACATTTATAATGTTTTATACATAGAAAAAATACTCTATATTCTTTTAGCTTTTCTTAATGTGCTCTCATTTCACTGGTGTTGCATTTCATATACATCGGAATTTCAATCACACATAAATACACACACATGTTTATGCATATTATCTTGGTATATGCTTTATCAATAATATTTAAAAGAATAATAATCATTATTAAGATATCTTTTTGTACAATCTTGGTATTTCATTCTCATTTGTGGCACATTTTTGGATACCTTCTATAATATTTGTCAAAATTATAATTATAGCATAAGTATTTGTCTCTTATTAATAAAATTTTGAAATGTCCTTTAAATTTAAAAATATTACTCAGTAGATACTCAGATTTTTTTGGACATTTTGGAAGCAATATTTCATATAATTCTCCATGACACGCTGTCAGCAAGTGAGTGATTATATTAGTAATCGAGATATAAACATATCAAATTAATATGATCTATCTTCGGATTCCATTAGTCCTTTTCAAACGTAATTACGACATAATCACGTTTGAGAGGAAAAGTATATATTTCAAACAAAGAACTTGTTAAAAATTTTAGCAAATTACCAAAATATATGTGTGTATACGAAAAATCCTTTTCATTAATTACTAGCTGACCAACCCGGTGTTACCCAAGCCCGTCATAAATATACTTATGCTTTTTAACGAAAATCTTTCCAAACGAACCTAATGTTGGGTGGGATGGGGGGAGGGGGCACTGATTTTGGCGGCGTAACATCCTTGAATTCGTAATATTTGACTTATATTATTAAATGTAAATCTTTACAAAACTGCATATTTGGGAAGTATATGATTTTTTTGAAATTTTCAAATATATATGTGAGTATGTATGGATAATTTGATTTCAAACTACGTTGTACCAAACAGAAAGAAGTAATTTTATTTACTGTAATTACAACTACGTTAAATTGAATTATAAATGTAGAATAAATGAATCCACATTGTAAACAAATCTCTGAATGTTCGGGTTACGTCTGCTGAGCGTAAAATATGATTGATATTCGCAAAAATATCGTTTAAATTCAATGTAGCGGAGAAAAAAAGATTGAAACTAAACTCAATTTGATGGGTTAAACACACTTTTTAAAATATGCCAACTGGCATGCAATAAGTAAATTAAAAAAATAGGCGATTACTTGAAACTTTAAAATTTTTCTTTACTTGTTAACATATGATACCTATACGAAATGAGAAAATATGATGAAATCTCGTGTCCGTTTCCAAATGAAGTTTCTTAAAAAATCGTAAATGTTTGTATACCCACACTATTTTACATTGGTGTTCATAAACAATTAAGCACAAAACGCTAAATAAGGAATGCATGTTATAAAAAATACGCAAGTTTTCTTAACATAGTTAAAATGTCATTTATTCTGGAGGATTCATTCGTTTTCGCAATATTATTATAAGTGTTTAAAGGTGAATTTCATAGCACTAAATATTTAAAGTATATAAGTAAAGTTAACCTAAAATTTATTGATTTAAACCTCCATTTTTTTTATTAGTTAATGCATCATTTTAGTAGAACATCAATTTTCAAGTTTTAATCCTCTAAATTGTGGTAACTATTAGGTTGTGGTGAGTGGAATTTCGGGATAAAGTAATTTTCATATTTATAAATGCTGCCAGATAGCGCAAATCGTGTTGATTGTGAAAACTACATATCCCTGAACGCGAGTAGGAAATCATTAGAGTGCTAATTGGTAATTGACTTTTTTGCTATTCCGAAACAAAAGAAAAAGTGATCGTGTACTATAATCATCGTCACTAATATGCACAATGGCTAAATGCCAAGGAGCCCTGCTTGAAACACATGTGGAACACAATCTTTCATACAAAGAAGATAATAGTGACTATTTGGTGGTTTTATCTTCACTTCGTTTGTGAAAAGTGATGAAATGATTAATGCACAGAGACACTTCACCCAGCTTGACAAAATGAATCAAAAACCATAATTTATGCAGACTATATTGGTCAACAGAAATGCATTGTTACTGCTTAATGACAATACGAGACCAAAAATTTCCAAAAGAACGGTCCAAGAAATGCTCAGTTTACACTATGAGACTCTTCCTGACCCTCCATATACCTCAGATATTTTACAAATCGACTATAACATTTTTAAGCATTTGGACCTTTTTTAGCAGGGAAAAGATTACTCAATGAAACATAACTCAAAATGATTTTGAAGAGATTATTCTGTCTATTACACCAGACTTCTCTGTATCTGGCATCTAGAAGGTAAAGAAATATTGCAACTAATGTTGCTTAAATTGATTATTAGAAGTGCATTTCCATAGCGTTACTGTTGTTTGAAATGTATCTACCAAATCAAACTTTTCATCTGTATCAACCTAATAATTTAATATAAAGAGAGTGTTATAATTAAATGTAAATAATGCTTTTATACAATGAAGTACCTTACATAAATGAATAGATACGCTTATATGAATGAGAATGCATCGAAAATTGTTATATTTGCTAATTTATATTTTCTTATAAAATAATGTCTTTTGATGAATGTATATTTGGATCTTTGAATCTCAACATTATTCAATTTTTTTCTATACTATTCTATCGAAAGACTTATTAATATGTAATAGCTGCAAAATTAAAATTTCTATAAGCCCAATATTTTGGAACGCTTAAAGGCATTTTTAATTAAATTCATATAAGCTGGGATAAAATTTATTCATTGTATCTGAACCTCAATTGTTTGATTTAGTAGATTGAAAGGCTGCACATATACTATTTTATGCAACAAATAAATAATAAAACTTTTCATCTTTTAAATGTTTTATATTACTAATCACGTAAAAAATTTTAATCAGCATAAAATAACAGTTTGTGATAAATAAATAAACAAATATGTCGTTATGCATATAGAGCAGAAATTTGATTAAAAGTTTTCTACATATAGGCTTTACACTATTTATTCTATATTGGTTATTCATTTATTTTATTATGCTACTGAATGTCAAACTGCCATATCATAGAATGTATATAATCTGAAGACAAAAAAAACATTTTTAGATTGTGAGGCAGGGAGTAGAGTGCTGGCAGAAAATGAAGAGACGTAGTTTTGGAAATTGGCCCTGTGTCCCACTTTTATTGTTCCTATAGTCCCGATATTTTTATAATAACTGTACTGAATTTATGCCCATATATTCAGTTTTATTCATTTACCAAATGTCTAATCTAAGTGGTTTTATTCAAACAGAAATAAATTTAAAAAAAAATAATTTCTCTTCAATGTAATGCAGAATCTTTCTTTTTTCAATAAAAAATCTTTAACCAGTTCTCATAACTTCTTTACTTTGTGAACTTCAATGGATATTTTTACAAAGGAGACTAAAAAATAAAAATCACGCCCCGGATGAGTTGGGGTCAAGGCGTAAAATGTAGGTAACCATGTTTTTTTTTTGTCTTATGTTTAAACACATTTGTACTTACATAATAAGTAAGCTATACTCAGAACGATATCAATTTAATAAATTCTGCTTTTTCTATACAAAATATCTTTTAATGTCTTATGATTTCTTGCTTTTTCTCAATTGAAAGAAGTTTTGTGTTTATTTTTGTATCACCAAAATTTATTTTAAAATTACCAATCAATCCAAGCAGGGGTACCCCGAGTAAGATGTCCGCTATACTACCCGGCGTACCGAAAGTAAGGTGAACATCGTTTTAATTGAAAACTCTACCAGATTTTTTAGATTTAGTCTAATTTCATAAACTGCCCACCAACGACACCAAAAAAAACCTTTTTGGTATTTTCTCCTTAGCCGCGCCCCAGCCATCAATAGCGAAACATTTCATTTTTTTATAACAACCTTTCTTATTTTGATTATTTCTGTGGTTAAGCGCGTACTTCGATTACATATCTGTTAAATTCGTGTGTTATTTGTTTATTTATTTTACTTAATTCATTTATATATGTTTTAATTTCGTTTGGAAATTTAGTTATGGAATATTATACGGAAAAAATAAATACTGAATTATTTACGTTGTTATATGTGCAAAAAGGGTAATCTTCCGTAATCGAGTTTCATGCGCATTTAAATATATTTATGCTTGAAAATTAATTTTATAACCATAAGAAATAAGTAAATTGATATACAGTTTTTAAAATAAACTACGTTTGAAAGTACATTTTTTCGCTTTTTGTAGAAATTTAAATTGTGTGATGTATAGACGTTTTAAAAAATTGCAGTAGAAGCGAAATTTATTGGTGAGGTCGTTGACATCATCAATATGACGTACGCGTTACTCACGGACGTAATTTTTGCTTTATAATATAGATTTCGACTTACCGAATTATGTCATAGATCTTTTTTATATCATATTCTTTAGAATCCATGATAGGAAAAGCATATGATCTCAATATAAATAAAATTGCTTTGGGCATAACCTATGTGTGTACAGGAAATCCCTCCTCTAAAAAATTTTAAGTAGAAAGATATGGTCGAACTAAATTTTGAAAATTTCGCTGATTCTCCTAAAACAAGAAAAACGTTGAAATCAGAATTACTTATTAATGTTGCTTAGGTATGATCACAGTCATATTATCTAAGTGAAGGAAATGATTTTAAACGAAAAAAGATATTTCTTCGTTGTTTCTTTTCGGAGGAATTTCTGCTTCTAACACATGCTTCGATAAATTTAAAAGCGCCGTAGTTTGAAATGGAGATTGATATGCAATGAAGTTGAAAGTACTGAAATAATTACGATCAAAAGGGGATTTTTTTTTTTAATTATGCTGCAAAAGATATTTTTAATGCCGGCAAAACCAACTTTCAGTTTTATAACCTAACGTTTTCTAGATAAAATATATGTAGATTTAAAAGATAATCTTGCTATTGTTAAAGAATTACAAAAATGCGATTGACTGATTTGATATGCTGATATTTAGATATTAGACTGAAATAAATTCGTAGCAATAAGTTGATCTAAAGTACCATGTTATATTAAAAACCTTAAAAGTCTTCCAATGAGTCATGATGTGACCAAGACTTGGATAACTCAATATATTTTTAAAAATATCAGCCACATTATTATTGCTCCAAAAGTGGAAAAATAGTTTAATTATAATTCAGTATTCAGAACATAATACTTTAAAAATGAAAAATGTGCAAGTTTATTTTTTTTTACTCTAAACTACTTCACGAAACATCATCTTCTGAATGTTTGATAAGGAAAACGATTTGTAAAACACTGTTTAAGATGAATCATGGACATATTTGACAAAAAAAGTCTAGTGTGTTAGAACACAGTATTTCACATCTTTCACCTTGAAAAGTGTAACCAAAATCGACTATATGCATCCAAATGGTATAGAACAACGTGCTCCATGGTGAGGTGCTTAGTTCGATACCTGCGCCTCTCCTGTTTGTTAACTTACAAAATCATTGTATTGTAAATTCCGTCCTGTGCTGTCTGTTTATTTTGATGAAGGTTAAGAAACGAAACCAAGGAATTAAGTATGTGAGCAATAATTTTGCAAGAATGTAAATATATTGATATTGTAAGTGATAATTTTTTAAGCATTTCCGAATACTTTGTGAATGCCGCAATAATGTATTAGTACGAAATCTAAAGCTCAGTAATACACTGCAAAACAAAGTGTTGATTTTACAGTATAATACTAGCATCCTAAATTTAACGATGCAATCCTAAACCTAACGGTGCATTCTAAATTTAACGGTGCGAGAAATATGATGACCTCCAAACATGCAAAAGAAAAAAAAAGAAATCTTTTTGAATAGTTTTATTTATTTATTATATACTCGCTGATTTTGAAGATATGAAAAGTTTAGTTAGTCTAAAAATTCGCTACAACTTTGTATAATACATTATTAGTACAAAAAAAAATATATTTTTTATAAGCTTAGGAATGAAATAATTTTATTGACTAAAATTCTAACGATAATTTGAGATTTGTTTTTAAACTGAATGGAAACATGGAGATTTTAACTGCTATAAATTGTCACTTTAGACAAATAAATTGCATTTATTTGGACAGTTTTTAAAAACTTTAGATAAGCACATTTCACTACACAAATTACATGGACGTATTACATGAACAATAAATACAGTAAAAATAAAACTTACATAAGTCAAATATCATTAAAACTAACTGTAGAAGATACTTAGTTGCGAGGTAAAAGTTGTATTTCTGAAATAATGAACGAAACATAGTAATATTTTTTCTGTTCTTGATTGATAATTGAAGCAAACATGAAATAGTTTTTTAAAAAGTTTTTAAATTTGGCTTTCTCTATAGTTATTATTAAAGACTTGAAATTGTATTTTAAAGTCAATGTTTTCACCGTTAAAATAATAAGCATGTATTGCATTTTACTTTTTATTATTTGTTATAAAAAAAAAGTCGAAATTATAGATTTTATTCTGAAAACCAAGATGTTTTTTTTTTTAGTTTTATTTTATAATATTCCATTACGATTGTTTTATTAGCAAATTATTTTCATACCATAAATGATCATTTGCATTAGGAATGTTCAGGAATTTTCCTAATATATTATAGTAAAAATACACAGCATGCATATGATTCTTCTCATAACTTTTACATTAAACAAAATAATTCAACACTGCTCTTCACGGCTTTCAGTTTTACTTTAATACATTCTCGGACGCTGACAAGAATTCATGTCTTTTGAATATTTGTAACTCCGTGATACTTTTACATTTTTCAGAATCTTTCTCAAAATATACAGAATATTTGCATTTAAATAATTAGTTGAAAATGCATGTAAATCTATTGATTAGAGACGGTATGATAATTATAAATATAAATTTGAAACGACAAAAACCGAAAATTAGTTTGCTAAATTTATGCAACATGCAATAACCATGCCCAAAGTCGGGAATTGCTGTTAAAAAAAAAAATAAAAAATGAAGCTCTCGCAAATGTGTTAATTTTTTTATAAGCCATTTCAATAATTAAAAAAGTTCTTTTGTTTAATACTTGAAGTGCTCTTCTGTAAATAACAACGTTGTCAGTCCAGTTTTCTGACAGCTTGTCAATTTCCTTAGTGGTATGTCTTGTCTACACCCTCATATGCGGTCGGAAGCAAATTATTTAATATCAGTATTTTGAAAACATTAATGTAAACTTTATTGTCTGAATAGGGTTTTATTTTCCTCATTATAATGTTATGTTTCTTATTGATTGTTTTAACATATATATGCAGCGATGTGTATGGAGTATATATATTAACATATGTATATATTTATGTATATATTATATATATATGTAATCATTTCTCTCAACTCGACTCGAATGTCAACATGTTTGATACGTGCCATGTGGAATTGATCATTATGAAGAAGTTGCTATATTTTGAGGATACTGTATCATTCTTGTGAGTAAAACATTTTTTCTACAATTTAAGGGTTCAAAATTCCAATATTATTTCAAAAATGTTATCTGGTGGTTATATAGTGTGGTGATTTATAAAGATTTTGGATAATCGTTGTAAGTGATATATTATATATTTCTTAATGGTTTTTTATTTACATTTTACATATTTCCAATTTTAAATTTTTCCAGTTGTTGTCTGGTAATAATTCAGTATACTTGGTTGATTCTACTGTACTTAGCATCATGCCAGTAGAATTATGAAATACTGAATTATTTTTAAAACACATGTGGGTGCAGCCAAGCTGAAGAGTACATCCACATATGTTTTTTCATATCCAATTCTTGATTGGTTCTCTTGTGGTCCAGTTTTTCCACTGAATAATGTTCATAATTAATTTATTAATCCATTTGTGTTTACATAATAGCAACTCCAATTTATAATTTTTTCCCCCTTTCTCTCTCTTTCTTTTTAAATGTTCTTCAGGTATGAGTAAATTTGGCTAATTACCATTGAAGCACATGCTATGGTAATTTTATGATTGCACAAGTTAATTATTAGCTATGTGGTATTCTGATTACACAATATCATTAATTATCTCTTAGTAGATTTTAGTAGAATGATATTAGAACTTGATATGTTTTTGAAATTCATAGATATTATAATTAATATATATGTATATACATATATAATATATATATATATTGTTTTTTCTTCTTTTTTATTTGTTATTTGTTTGAAACACTGAAACTATATGAGCTTCAAACGAAATAGTATTTTTACTATAAAATAATTTATAATTTCACGTATATTCTGTCCAAAAAATGTATTCACTTTGTTTACAGATCCACTTGTGCTGAATTTTGTAATTTTTTAGGAAATACTCTATAAATAAAATAAACAAAATTGTAAACCATTTATACACCAGGAAAGTATTTTGTACGGTTTCGACCGTTAAATATACCAATTACCTACAATATAGACAAAACGCTCTTTTAAGGGCCATATAAACAGTCCGCCCCAAAATTTGCCGGACTGGTTAAATTACCAGTCAATAGATGACGCTGCGTATCCGAAGGGGATGTTGAAAGCACGACTACAGTTCGTCTTGTAAAGTGGTGCAATTTCACGTTGCTATCTGTTGTGTAATGCTAAGTGCATATTTTTATTGTAACCGTGTAACAGTGTAACTGTGATCATGTCGGAGCTCGGGAGGGTCGAACAACGAATACACATAAAATTGAAGGAACTACTATTACTGGACGTTGCTATTTGGAATTGTTCAAGCGGTTCATGGCCCGATAGAGTTGCAAAGAACCGGTTTATTCCCAAAAGACCTGGTTTATTTCTAAAAAACCCGGTTTATTCCCAGCTTTAAACCGGGTTTATTCTAGTCTTTGCAACTCTATGGCCCGAGTTCGTCATCTGTACCGATAGCAAGGCACTTGATCGTTCATGCACTACAATGCACTAGCACGAGAGTTTCTGGTTTCTAAAGGGGTCGTCGTGCTCAACCTTCTCCTTACTCCCCAGATTTATCCCCTGTGACTATTTCCTGTTCTTGAAGTTGAAATTGCATCTGAAGCAGGGCCGTAGACAAAAAGGTGCCAGGGGGTCTCGACCCCCCATAAAAAATTTTGAGTCCCCACTGGGAAAGAGTCCAAGGTCACCAAATGAAACTCTGTACAAAAATAAACTTAGTTTTGGGGCCATTTTACAGTTTTTCACAAATACTAAATTGTAGTACCTGTATAAAAACTGCAAATACGTGTTTTAAATTTGTTTAAATATGTGTTTTAAAAACAATAATGATTTTCAAATGCAAAATACATCCTAGATTTTGTTAATGTTTTTCGTATACTAATATTAAAAAGAAGTTACTTTATTTATTTGTTTGTTTGTAGGGAGTAATCTCTGGAACTTCCGATTTCAAAAGTGATGGTGACTAATTGATGGTGACTATCCCTGTTCCAGCATAGGCTATATTTTATGTCCGTGCCACTACCCCCAGGGGCAGAAGTTAAGTTTATTAACTAAATAAACACTCAGAAAATTTTTAGATTGGAATATGTTTACAAGTAAATTCTGATAATGATACCGTATAAATATGAATAAAAAAAGTTTGGAATATTCTATAGTATAAAAATTATCTACATTTTTAAATTAGTAAGACCTGCGAAAACCGAATCGCTCAGAGACAGAAATAAAATACGTTGTAAACAGATTTCCGTCTTAACAGGTGTAATTGTACACTAAAAAAAAGATAAATATTTCTTAATCTAGGAAAATATATTATAACCAAGAGCAAAAATATACAATAAACTCGTACGAATTACCCAAGATTCCAAAAAGCGTTCTGTATCCTGAGAAACCTCAGAAACCAATATATTTTCGAGATTTAAAAAAGCATTTATAAACACAGAGCTTCTTTTGCTGCCGTTAATTCTCAAAAACATTTCCAAGTAGTTTTTATGGTGTATTACAGTTTTTTCAACCCTGATATAGGTTTTAGGGGTGCTATCAATTCTCAAGTAAATATTTTCATATTGAACATAAAGGTTTACAGACAAACTTGATAAATTGAAGCTTTAACATTAAAAATGATTTTTTTTTTTTTTGTCACCGTTTCACCTATAAATTCAATTAAGCAGCTTAAAAGGTTTCATTGAGTATTGATAGCATCTTAAAAACTGATATTCTTGTTTGAGAAAATTGATCATTACACTAGAAAATCTATTCAAAAATATTTCCGAAAATCAGTCATATCAAAAGAAATTTTGTTTTTGTAAATGCTTGTTTAAATCTCGAACCTAAACTAACTATAACATAAGGATAGAAAACGCATTTCGGAATCGTGGCAGCTTGCGAGAGGTTATTATACATTTTCGTACATGGTTGTATTATATTTCCCAAGATTAAGAAACATTTTTTTTTTAAACCATTGGGAAAATGGTTGCTGTTTTCGGTCGAGAATGGACCTCTTGGCGTCGTCACTTTACTTTTTTAAGCGTTTTTAACGAAATTCTGTAACTTTAGAAGAATTTTTCTTTGAATAGGAAATAGCAATGCATAAAATCGTTACAAAAATGTTAAAGTTACAAAAAGGATAGATGCAAACTATCAGATATGAAAAAAAGCCGAATTCAAAAATTGACATCGGATGAGAAATCGTCTTATAAAGCAAAAAACGTGGTCTTCAAATTTAATTTCCTCAAAATACCTTTAGCTCAGACATCAATCTAAACAAGAGTTAAAGTTTGTGTAGGAAGGACCGGACAAAATATTAAGGTATATATTAAGGATAAGGTATAGTAATGGAAAATGCGTTTCAATAACTGCGGCGATGATTCAAACGAATATTTTTGCGAGGACAGAGAATGCAAGGATCTCTTCAAATGTAGTAACGGAAAATTCGTTTATTTGTAGATGGTTCCGATGAATATTTTTGAAAAATTAATATTTTTAATTTTTTTTTTTTTTTTTAAGCTTTCGAAACATTTTCCAAATGGTTGTTGTAATTTGTTGAATTGCATTTTTTTTCTTGACAGTGGTGGTTTTTCCTTCCGTCGGGATTAGAGGATTTTTTCGTTTAAATCAGGTGACCGTTATAGAAAGGGTTCGTTTTCACACTATAACATGTAATGCAGATATTTTTCAAAAATAACACATTCAACTTTAATATGATATTTTTACAAAATTTCAAATCAAAACTGACTACTTTCTGAAACATTTTTTAATTCATTTTTGTTGGAAAATCTAGTAAACCGCAGGTAATCTTACTATCAAACTATGTAATCGAACTGATTTCTCAGTTTTTTGGTAAAGGCCGAAGATTCTTCCGAAAATGCTGTCAAAGTTAGCGTTTTGAACGGAATTTCGTACGCGACAGCGTATGAAAGGGGAAAAAACTGCCGTCCTGAGAAAACACTAGCTTATAACTCAAGATGCAATTCATTTATCCAAAAATGAAAAAACTGTTCTATTGCAAATCACTCACAAAATCATGCCCGTAAATATCATGCTTTTATGTTTATGGGTTAGAAAATGAGTTAAATTTTTTCGCGTTGTCAAGCAGGGAAATGTGTTTTTCTTTTTGACAAACGCTTTAATTATTAAATGTATTTCGTGTATATAACTACGTATTTATCAACTTTTTTATTTTTAGATTACTTATTAATGAAACAAAAACAAAAGAAAAGCACATTTTTTTCAATGGCTTAAAAAATTGTCCTGACAATCATATCGAATTCTTAATACATTCTTAAGGGTTCTTTTTTTTAATGTAATCTTTAATATTTTTTTTCTGAGTAACTGGGGGGGGTATGAAATCCCCATCCTAAGGAATTAAAGTTTCGACTCATTAGAATTCCATGCGTATAATTGGAAACGCACGGTGAATGAAAATACTGCCGAAATATTTTTTTTTCATTCTTTTTGAAAATTTAATATAGAATTACTTTTTTCTTCTCCGAGTATTATTATTACAAATGTTCAATAATTACAAAGAGAGAATACATTGAAATATAGCATATATTAGTTTCAGAATTTTGTCTCATTTTTTTTTTTCAAAATTTTGTGTGTGTAATTATTTTTAGAACTTTGCATGTGTAATTACTTTCAAAATTTTGTATGTGTAATAAATAATTTTCATAATAAGATGTACTCTTTCAGAGATATCTATAAAAATTTACCTCTGCAGTAATTTTTATCGTACATAAAAATAATGAGTTATGAAATATACTGCTTTATTAGCAAAAATTCTTTTGTTTGTTTGGTTTGACGATAATACATACAACTATCACTGATACTATATTACGTCACACATGGATTAAATATTTCCATGTACTCTGCATGAAAGTACAAATATTTTTAATAAGTAATTAAAGATATAGAATGTTCATTAAGAATTGTATATTTTCAATACTTTTTAAAAGAAGAAGAATTTAATATATATTATGTTACATCGAAGTAAAAAAAGACAAATGTTCCTTAATCTTACAAAAATATAATTATAACCACAAAGAAAATATACAGTACCCGCATCTGTGTTACCCATGATTCCGAAAAGCATTTTTAATCTTTAGAAACCACAGAAACCAATATATTTTGAGATTTAAAGGAGCATTTATAAAAACAATGTTTCTATTGCTACCACTAATTTTCGGAAACATTTCCGAGTATTTTGTAGAGTGTATTAAGGAGTTTTCTTAACCTGTCATACAAGTATGCTATCAATACTCAATTAAATATTTTCAGCTGAGTAATTAGATTTAGGCATGGAAGAATAACAAAATAATAATTATTTTGATGGTAATGGTAATGATGTTAATTTATCATGTCTGTCTATAAAAAAATATTTTTTGAAAGTATTTATCTGAGAATTGATGCCCTCCTCAAAGCCTATATCCCATCTTGAGAAAAAAATATTATAACACTTTAAAAAGTACTCAGAAACGTTACCTAAAATCACTGGCGGCAAAATAAATGTTATTTTTATAAATGGTTCTTTAAATCTTGAAAATGTATTGGTTTCTGAGGTTTCTAACGATAAAGAACGCTTTTTGGAATCATGGTTAACTTGGAGTAGGCTATGGTATATTTTCATTCGCGGTTATATTATGTTTTCGTAGATTAAGAAAATTTTATATTTTTTTACAGTGTTCTGATATTGTACGGAAATGTTTGAAATTGTTTTAGAGACAGTCATACACATATGTTCTGAGTGTCATCCATAGTCTATTATGTCTGTCGATGTTTGTCGTATGTAGTCATCCGACAGCGACAATAGTAAACCAATTCCACACAAATGCAAATCAGGCTATCTGAATCAAGTGCAGTGACAATGGCTATGATACGTTGTTTTAAATTTGAAATACACCAACGGGACGGAGTGCGGGACTTTTTCGGCTTGTTTGATGTGGTCATTTATTTGTCGCACCAAAAATGTTAATGCAATGATAGTGAAAGAGGGTCCCGTGCATGTTTATCACCTCACAGAAAAACATTGTTGTCGAAAATTTTGCCCATTTTTTTTCATTTTTATTTATTTACATTAGTAGTTCAATTTTTATGATACGAAATAAAATGAATAACATTTTCATAATACAACATACTCTACAGTTCTAAACTCTACAATTTTTACAGTACAAAAATTTGTACTTAAAAATTCGTTTTTTTTTTTTTTTTTTTTTTTTTTTTTTTTTTTTTTTTTTTTTTTTTAGACTGTAACGTATAAAAAAGACAAAGACTAAAAAATACAGATATGGAGCACTGATATAAACAAGTTGGAAATTGTACGTCAAACGTTACAAACGAGGTGCGTTCGTACGCACGTTTTAGAATTAAATTCATGGTATCCCGTGCGTAGAACGGGTTAAACAGCTAGTTAAGTATATATTTTATGACACTGTTCATACAAATATTTTAACTAGTTATATAAATATTCAGATATATATGTATCAGCTAGTTATATAAATATTCAGATCTTGATGATTTTTAATTCTGTGAAATGAATTATATCGTCTGCAGATTAATTTCTGTCATAAAATAAGTATCTCGGTCGCTTGACGATTTAACATCCATCGGAAGCTCCTATAACAAAAAAGCACCGATTTAAAAAAAAAATCAAATTTCTTAATAAATATTTTTATTAATATCTCCTAAAGTTTTGATTCGATTTTAATAAAATTTTAAATGTCTCGACAAAATTCTGCAAAGATAATATATTTTAAATTGCAAACCATTTGGTTGGGTAGTTTTTGCGTTGTTATATGCGGACAGACAGACAGACGGACGGACAGACAGATGGACAGACAGACAGACAGACAGACGGACGGACAGACGGACGGACCAAGCGACGACTATAGGTGCTACGTATTTATATAATTACGAACGCACCTAAAAAATTAGTGCTTGCAAAACAATAAACTTTCTGCATTAATTATCGCCAATGTAAAAACAGAGTTATTAAGAGCTTTGGAAAATATATTTTCGTTGATATTATTTTACTGCTAATTTAAACAAGAACGAAAAATCATGCGTCAAGCATAGATTATGTAACACTTTCCAACGCTTCCAAAATAATTTTACAAATCATACCGTTTAATAAGCTAAAAGATAACATCTAAGTAATCCGAATACTTTTCATCAGCCCTGTATAGGATCTATAGATTTGTATATATACTACATAGGATGCTAAATTTTAGTTCAGTTAGGAAACGCGTAGCACAGTTTAAAATTCTCCGTCTGGAGTTAAATAATACGGAAATGTGTTCGCGAACTTTTATGCTTCCCTGTATAGGATCTACAGAATTTATACACACCACGTAATAGACAAAAAGCGAGTTAAAATTAAAATCGCGTTCAGTAACTTAAAACGCACTTCCAGGAATTATTGTTAACAGACATTAGAGAATTTTTTTGTGTGTCCCTGTAAATGAACGATGACTGCTATGCACACAATATTCTGTAGTAAGCCTCTTGTAATGCACCTTATATAAATTTCAATGCGTTTAAAATAGGGAAACATTATTTAAATAAACCGCAGACGATTTTTCTCCATAGACGTAATGTAACGGAATTCTTTTGACTGTCCCTGTAAAGTAACTATAAGTGCTAGGCACACACTATTCCATATTAAGCTTCTTCTAATGCACCTTAGTGATATATATAAATTTCAATGTGTTTAAAATAGTGAAACATTATTTAAATAAACCTCAAGTGATTTTTCCCCATAGACCGCAATGTAATGGAATTCTTTTGAGTGTCCCTGTAAAAAAAGTATAAGTGCTACACACTTCCGTTGAAATAGGGAACATGTTATAGATAACAACTATAACATATAAAAATTGCAGAGCAATCCGAGCATATTTGCGGGAGTTAGAGCACGGACAGACGGCCAGACGGCAGACGGCCAGACGGCAGACGGCCAGGCGGCCATACGGCCAGACAAACCGAAGTCATAAACACTTTTCAACTAGGTTGGAAAGTGTTAAAAAGGGATAATTTTTTTACAAATTTAAAAATATATTACTTCAATATGAGAAGAGTTTACAAAATTGTAGAAAATATTTAACAATTTACGCTATTTTGTTCCTGAAATCGCGCAATGAGTGTCATGAAAAAACGTCTTTTTTATTATAACTTTTATCTGATTTAATTCGTATTACAAATTTCAGCAGCAAAATATTTTGTAGCTAAATTTTTGTTGTTGTTAATTTTTGGGTTCAAAAATCTAACCTTATCATGGATGGCAACCTGATATAAGGCTGTACTGAAAAACAAATCCCAGCGATCTGTACATATGCTTTTTTTTTTATTATTCCCGTATCACATATTAACCCAATATGAAGCTCAATAATACTTGTTAAGTACAGTTTGATAGATGGCTCACATATGAGCCATTTTGTTTTCGAATATTCAGTTAGAAAATATGTTTTTGGTATTTGTTTTCTTCTTCTGCGCAAGAGAGGATTTTCTCCTACTACACTGTAAAAAAAGACTTAATATGTTAGGAAAATATAATATAACCACAAACGAAAACTAGTCGTTGGGGGCCACCGTAATACTCACCCATCATGGATATGCATAATATAAAATATGAAAATAAAACATGTGTAAACTATTTATAAAATCCATTGCAATTCGAATAAAAATCTGGCTTGATGACCTTATAAACTTTAAATGCTCTATTACTGAATTGCGTTGGGTTGATTATTGACGGCCAATTATCTACACTTGGGATATAGGCCCGGGGGGAGTGCCCTTCGTGGGGGTCTTTCTAAGGGAACCTAACCCGTATTTACGCATGGATGAATCCACGGCTCGAAGAAAACCACGAAAACTCCGAACGATTAGGCCGACGGGCGCGATTGGGATCGAACCCAGCACCTCCCGTCTACCAGCTTCGAGGGCAGAACCTCTCAGCCACTGGTGGGGCTTACTGAATTGCGTAAGAGAAACATCCTTATAACTCTAAAAATGATAATTCTATTAGCTAACAGTTTACTGCGTCGGATTAAGTGTCTCTTTACTAATTAAAATATATCTTTAAATTGAAATTTGAATGAAATACAGGGTCATGAAAAGTCGAAGAGTGTGGAAAATAGGATTACAAATATCTCGGAAACTAATTAACCGATCGACTTCATTCTTTATGCAAAATTTATATGTTGTTATTGTCTTTTATATTCACTCCTAAAAAAAATCAATTTCGAAAATTTTGATATGCCTTTTATCAGAACGAATATTTCGAAAAAATTAGTCCGAAAAAATTAGTTCCGGATAATCGGGGTTACTGAAATTCAATAAGCTTTCCCATTATTACATACTAAGTAAATACCAAATTTCAAGTCTCTATCTCAATTTGTTCGGGAGATAGAGGGTTTACAGACACATACACAGACAGACGGACGGCAAAATTGTTTTTTCTAAAAATATGTTTTTCGGTATCTCCAGTGTCTGAAACGTGTAAATCCGTCAAAAATTTTTTTTTCGATTTTTAAAACGATTACGAGATTTACCCTATACTACGTAGGATGGGTAAGTAGTACACAATAACATCCTCAGCGTTATTAACAATTCCAATAGAAAGCAGTCTTTATGGAAACTGACAGAAACCAGTATAATTTCGAGATTTAAAGAAGCATTCATAAAAATAAAGTTTCTTTTGCTGCCACCGATTTTCAAAAACATTTTTTACAGTAGTTTTTATACTGTAAAATCTGCTGTCTCAACCCGGAATATAGATTTTTCAGATGCTATAATTCTGATTGAAACATTTTCATGCCCAAGAAGCATGTTTTATAGAGAAATATGATAATTTAACATTATTAACACTAACATTAAAATTAATATTATTTTGTTACTCTTACATGCATAAATTCAATAACGAGGTTGTAAATGTTTAATTGAGAATAAGTAGCATCTTAAAAACCGATATTTCAGTTTGAGAAAATACATTAGAAAATACTGGGTGCAAACAAAACTTCGTTTTTTTTAATGCTTCTTTAAATCTCGAAAATATATTGGTTTCTGAGGTTTCTTTCTAAAAGAACGTTTTTCGAAATCACGAGTAACTTGGAAGAGGTTTTTGTGTATTTTCTTTCGTGGTTATATTATATTTTCGTAAATTAAGAATCAGTGTACTTATTTTTGTAACTAAATCAAAACAAACATTTTTCATAAACATTTTTTTTTATTTATTATTTTTTTGTTTTTGTTTTTGTTCAGGTAAGGTATCTAAATTTTAAACTATCACCATAAATTATTTAAAAACTATGTTTAATATTTTTTCAGTGCTTGTAAACTTTACACTTAAGTCGCTTTCTAATTTTTTAATAAATGCATGATTCTTAAAAATTCAACATTATTTGACCAATAATTTATTTAAAATCTATTTTAAGTTCAACGCTTCATTCACTTAAAAATTACTCATGCATTAAAGTGTTAAACTGATATTAAAGTATGACCAAAATTGAAATAAATATTGTTGGCAACACATATCCTCAACAGGTTTTTAACTTTCTATAATACCATAATCTCAAATAAATAGTATGAACGTGGGCGAATAGATTCGTTGGTATTAAACAAACATAAAACTCCAACATAATAAATTGTGAACTCATCAGCGAAGTGTCGTTAGGAAAGAAGCAATTATTGCAAACATCATATCAGAGTTCCTGGTCAACCGATTCTCATGCATTAATGTATTTTCGAAATATCGCTACCGCTGTTTTGCGAATGATAAAATATACAACAAATATTATAACTAATATGTAGTTTTGATACGAAATTTCAAGATTGTTCTTAAAAAGCTAAAATTGATGTTGCCCTACTGAGTTTAAAGATAATAACCTTCCTTACTTAACCTTCAGAAATTGTGATTATCAAACTCTTTTTCTATTAATGTATGATATTTTATACCAATTAAATACTTTAAAACAATGTAAATTCTTTACTTCTGAAACACTGCAAATTCAGTTACATATAATGAATGTGCAAATTATAGATAAATCTGTTTTAGTAAACTGTCTCATAATTTCTTCCACATGTATTTTCTTGCAATAAAAAGAAGTTTCTTATTTCATCTATAATAATAAAGATAGATGTTTGTATCTGTGTACGTGTGTGTGCTTCTGTGTGCTGCTTTCTAAAGTGACCGCTGTTCGCAGATCTGCAAGATTTGATAAGAAGGTATTACATGTATGTCTAGAAACGCTCGCGATAATAGCGATCGGTGGATCACTGATAAAAAGATAATTGGTTTTACAAACAAGACCTGTTTTGCAGACCTGAAAATTTTTAATTTACATCATGGCTGAAGTAAATCAAAACCCACAAGTTTTAGTAATGTGTGAGGCAACATATTTTTTCCGTCAATGTCTTTGGAAATATAGATGGTGTCCATATGGCTGGGCAATAGCCATCTGAAATGGATTTTCTGAACAGAAGGATTTTTTTTTAGATAACTTACTGTTTATTGTTTCAGTAATAATTCACCGCAATGCACTTTTTTTTAAACATTAATTCACTCTATCTTTTTTGGAAAACTTAATCTTTTATATTGTAAAATAGGTTAGGTCCTCGATTGATTAGACATGGTAGCATGTTGCATTGTCATTGGGTTTACAGAAATTATTGAACATTCATACCTTTCTGACTGAAAGCTTTAAACCAATGGTGCGCAAAGCGATTGTTTCCTTTCATATGAATCAGCATATCCCGTATTTCGACTCCCTTGATATCATGTCTGAAACATTTGATTGTTTCTATCGTAACATAAAGCGACGAGAAATATGGATCAATAAAAATGATGCTAAATTTTCAGTATATATTGTGATAATGTACTATTAATTACGATTTTATAATTAATAATAATTTTAATTACTAATATAGTTTTTAATTGATTTTTCAATTGAATTATTGTTGAACTCAATCAAAACATACATGTTTCAGAAACACACTATTTTGCCAGTAATGTCTGTGCAAGTATGAAAAATGTCGATTTGTTTGGGCAATACCTTTTTCCATTATGGATTTCCTGAAAAGAGAATGTGTTTTTAAATAGGTTTTACCGAACTTACTGCCTACTGTTTCTAACAGGATTCAGCGGAAGGCATTTTTTCTACTTTAAGGCACTTCATCTTAGTTATTAAGCTATGCCCTTGAATACTGGAAAAGACTTCGATCTAGGTCTCCGATCGGTTGGACATGGTTTATTTGCCACGTGGTTCAGGGTTTTCAAAAATTCATGAGCATTTATATCTTTCTAATGCAGCAAACCTTTAACTCAATGAAAGTATGCAACAATATACCCAGAATTTGGACATTTCCCTGCATCATATTTGAAACTCTGGATTTTTTTTTCATTAAAAATGAGACGGAAATAGGAATAAAAAGTATGTTATTATAAAATTGATGCAAGATTTTCAGCCTCTATTGTCATATTGATTTATTAATAGTTTTTTAATAAAACATTTTTATTGAGATATTATAAAGGTGGATCAAATGAAGACGTTACAATGGTTATAATTTGGGTTATTTTTGTATGAGTGTGGTGAAACTTTGCGTAGAGATAGGGCGGGAAGTAAGGGAGGACACCGCTACTGCGGAAATGGACTTGACCTAGGTAGTCACTCAGAAGCACGTGATATGCGCTAGCGATCGGTCAACAGTATGGTCAGGACGGCAGTTGGTTGTTGTTGTTATTCATATCTGCATCTGCGGAATGTTTGCGAGTAAAAAAGAACAACGCAGTGTTATTTTTATTTAGTGGCAGGAGGAGTTGTATTTCGTGAAGTTCATCGTCGAATGAAGGCCGTGTACGGAGAACATCCACTGCTATTGACTCGTATGCATGACGGACACAAGCGAGGAAATGTGGTGAACTTTCGGTGGATAGTTTTGGAATACCAACCGTATAAGCCAGATCTTTTGCAATGTGACTTCCAAATCTTTGGTCCGATGAAAACGGCATTGAAGAGTCTCTGTTTTGTACTCGGACAGCGAAGTCATAGACAATGTTCGAAACTGATTTCGATTTCAGCTGAAGGATCTCTATGAGCAAGGTATTCACTACTTGGTGAAACAATGAGACACGCGCTTGTGTAGCTTTGGAGATTATGTTTGAAATAAACTATGCAATTTCGTTCTGCGGCTCCTTTTGTGTTTTCATTTGATTCATCGTAATGGAAATTTTTTTAATGATTCACAGATCTTGTGTCTTTACTAGCAAATTTCAGTGTTATTATGTTTATGCGCTCTTATGTAACTATGGTTTACATTATTATTTTTATAACATTTTAATGTTTCAGGTGTAATTTTAAAAACTACACCGTATATTACCCGAACTTCATTAATTGTCTTATGCAAATAGTTGAATTTATGAATGTTATGAATATAATATAACAAGTATATTCTTTTTATTTCCTTTGCAAAGCAATGCTAGAAACAACAATATCTAACATATCTACAACAATATTCAACTTCCTATTTTTCTTTTAATAATGAAAGATTTGTTCAATCTCGTGTATATGCAAATTTTCAGTTTCAAGTTTCAATTTTAGATGAAAATTGAAAACGAATAAATAATAAATCTTACATTTTATTTTATATTTTGAGCTATTTTTAATAATTTCCCCAGCGTAAAAAATGTATGTATTTTTGTTTTTCAAGGATATGTGATATAACGGAGGAGTTGAGTAATTGGAATTCTCTCGAATCTGACTTTTTGATAATGAAACACAACAATAGAAAATACACTTAGAAAAGTCTTCAAAGAAAATAAATTATTGTTTATTTCTTTGATACATTAAATGTAAAGTAAATCTAATTTCATTGAATGTATATCAATTTATAAAATTATTTAAAAGCACGAGAAAAGATAGAAAAAAGCATGTTATTTAAGGTAAGCATAACCATGCATTTGCATTGGAAATTATCTGAATAAAGCATTAAATCGTATAATTACGACTGAAAAAACTTAAAAAAAAAATACCCATTCCTTAACTACGGATAATTTTGTCGCTGCCAAAAAATAGTAGTCTACTTTTGGATAGCTACCAAAACATAGTTCCTATTTTTGGATATGTATAACGATGGTACCAATGATCTATTTCACTTTTATTGATATTGCATAACTTTTAAATAAATATCGCATAATTTTAACATTTATATCATTGGTTAAAGTCAAAAACGTACTTTCGAATGAAGTATGTTTGAAACTTGATGCTGAATTTAATAACTTCGATTCTTGCTTTACAGCAACTTCCGATCATAGAGTTCTAGGAAGGGAGGAAGCGAGAAGGAGGAGTCTCTCGCCAGCCCGGGACTTCGAGGAAAAGAGTCCCTGACGCATAGACACCCCCTGGCTAAGGTTGCCCCCAGAAGCTTTGCATTCGGCAAGACCTGCAGTGAAATGCAGGTGGTCCTCGATCGACTCAACTGAGGGATAATTCACATATAAAAAAAACACAACAAATGCTAGAATCACCGGAGAGTTATTTTATCGGACTCTGAAGGGCATGGAAAACTACTTCAAAAACGCTAAAGAAGCGGTCCCGATCGAGATTAGTAGAGTGGAAATTATTTTAGACTCCCACTAGTCCCAACCGCCAGGTACAGAAAGCTCCAGTCAGTCCAAGAAGAGGATCAAACTCCCTCCCAGGAAGATGATAGGAACCGCAGCCTTTGGACCTGAAGAGCCCTCCGCGACTCGAACCACTCTTGGTCAAACAGGGCATCTTCTGTTTCCGACCCAGAATTGAGGGTGGCTCACAACGTCACAACTACTCCAGCTACAGAGGGAGACACAGGAGATATGTGAGGTGCGGCTAGCTTTAAGACCTGGCGCCTTGGTTCACCAGGCCCCTTTCAGCACGACACTGTCTACGTTACGCCGGCTGCCAGTATCGAGGTATGCTGCACGCCGCCGCACGCACTAGACAGACATCACAGCGGAACCGCCTGCGCTAATTCTCCTACGGAGTCCGTCCTCGCCTTAGATAAATTTGGAAGCTGTCCTACCACCGTTAGAAAGCCGTTGACCACGTGTCACCATCCTTGGCGGGTGCAAAACGCCTAGGCGCGAGTGATTGGTCTACGTGATGTTCTATTACCACCAGGCCATCCCAATATCCCGCGGAGACATCAACCTAAGTCCCACATCGGCTGGCGTTACCGGTTCGAACTATGTGAAGCTCTGCACATGGGACCTCGAAAGACAACCCGAAGCCGCAAACCTTCTGCAGCTGAGAACCGACCAAAAGGAAGGGACAGCCCGAGGTCGTGTGGGCAGGTCATCTACCAACCCCCCAGTACCGGCGGCTAATCAGACACCACTTTAACATCGGCGCACCACGTTGAGGTGGTGGTTCGTCAGCTTATCCTGTCCCCGTCGTGTCGGAAAACATCTCGCAATGACGGGTTCCCGGTCATCTTCCTCACTTAAGGAGCCAAGTCAGGATCACCCGGAGGGACCCTCCACACTGAGGACGATATGCTAAATGCTACGTATATTATAAGTATATAATGTACTAGTATGTTATAAGGAATTTAAGTTCTGGTATTTTTAACGTTGTTTCATTTACAACTATATATATACATAGGGAAAGCGGGAAAATTGGGTGCTGGGGATAATTGTGTGATAATGTTTGTTTTTAACACTTTCATAACATTACTAATTCAGTTTGTCTGTCCGTATATCTGTTTGTCCTCAAATCGCGTAAATAAACTTTGATTATCATGTAATTTATATACGTTATTGAGAGTTATTATGGCATGTTCGGTATTGAAAATGGAATGTGTAGCATTTACAATTCGTTTAAAGGGTTATTCAAAATAATTCCGCTACATTTATAGTCTATGACTGAAAATGGTTTGCAGTGTATTTTAATAAATTTACACTATTTCAAACATACTAAAATTGATATACATTATTTAGGGGCAAAACAAAATTATTTCTGTAGTATGTAGAATTCGTGGTACTTATGATTCATTTGCAGGAGCACACAAATGAATTACATTACATTATAGCCTATGGTGAAAACGCATTTGCAATGCATTTTAACGTATACACAAGCACTTATTTTTGTTACTATGACACACGCATGGGGTAAATCTCATCCTAGTTTGTCTCCCATAATATTTTTGACTAAATACGTTTTAAAAACAAACTTACTGACATGTATTCTAAAATGCATCATTTCTACTTCTTTTTATGGGAAAAAACAGCTTTTTATCTTTATTAACACTTTCCAACATAGCTGAAAAGAGTTTATGAATCCAGTTTGTCTGGCCGTCTATCTGCCTAGCCGTGCTCTAACTCGCGTAATATACATGGGTTGCCATGTAATTGATACATGTAATTACGGTTTACTATGGCATGTCCGATATTGAAAATGAAGTGTGTAGCATTAATAGTTCATTTAAAGGGGCACTCAAAAGAATTCCGTTACATTACTGTCTATGAGCGAAAATTGTTGAATTTGCGGTTTCAATTGTGGTATCCGTTTTTAGGTGCGTTCGTAATTATATAAATACGTAGCACCTATAGTCGTCGTTTGGTCCGTCCGTCTGTCGGTCCGTCTGTCTGTCTGTCTGTCTGTCCGTCTGTCTGTCTGTCTGTCCATCTGTCTGTCCGTCCGTCTGTCTGTCTGTCCGCATATAACAACGCAAAAACTACCCAACCAAATGGTTTGCAATTTAAAATATATTATCTTTGCAGAATTTTGTCGAGACATTTCAAATTTTATTAAAATCGAATCAAAACTTTAGGAGATATTAATAAAAATATTTATTAAGAAATTTGAATTTTTTTTTTTAAATCGGTGCTTTTTTGTTATAGGAGCTTCCGAAGTTTAATCGTCAAGCGACCGAGATACTTATTTTATGACAGAAATTAATCTGCAGACGATATAATTCATTTCACAGAATTAAAAATCATCAAGATCTGAATATTTATATAACTAGCTGATACATATATATCTGAATATTTATATAACTAGTTAAGATATTTGTATGAACAGTGTCATAAAATATATACTTAACTAGCTGTTTAACCCGTTCTACGCACGGGATATCATGAATTTAATTCTAAAACGTGCGTACGAACGCACCTCGTTTGTAACGTTTGACGTACAATTTCCAACTTGTTAAATTTAACTACGTCTCTGAATACTAATTGGTATGTATAAATTCTATAGATCATATACAAAGCTGCGCGAAAAATTCGAATTCAATTCGAACTGAATTTGCTGAAGTGGTAATTTAAACTGTGCTAATCCAAACTGAACTAAAATTTTGCATACTATGTCGTATATATACAAATTTATAGATTATATGCAGGACTGCACAAACAAATTTGGACATTTTGCTCAGTATAAATGACAATTGCTGAAATTGAATTTTCAAATGTGTTAGGTGTTTTCCAGAATCACTGAACAGTCTAACGTCAAACGGTAGAAACAGACTCCCTGTGTATAAATTTCTATTCATGTGTAAAACTAAAATATGAAAAACATTAAAGTACTGGTATATTATTAATCATGAGTTATTAATTTTTTTATTAAAAAAAGAAGGTTAACTTGCATTTTACTTTCAATAAATATTTCAAACTTGAGCTGTGGCACCGCTTTCTTTTCTTACTACTATCCGCCGATGCACTATCAAGGTAAATGAAGAGTTCTTTATTTTAAATTAAATTTTATATTATATATATCCTTTTTACTATGACTTGTGTTCTAGAGTAAAATCTTCAATCTTTTTGTGTTTAAATTGTTAAAAATTAGATAATTCAATATGAATGAATAAAAAATCCATTTTTCTGAGTGAATAAAAAAGCCGTATTTTGGTCTGAGTAATAAAGTCTTTTTTTACTCAGACAAAAGTTATTGATTCCGTAAGTGTCCGTGTATAAAAAATAAATATTTTCAAGTTACCATACCTTAAAATTATAATTATTATTTTTTTAAGCATAACTAAATTCTACATTTTACTAATTCCATAAATTTCCACGCATCTATTTTTTATCAGTTTAATATTTTAGAAACTCCATCAACTTGCGTGTTAGTATTTTCACACACAAAAAAAAAGAAATTATATGAAAAATATATTGACTTTTTTTAAATTTTGTATTTAGCATCAATTTTAGATGAATTTCTTTTATTCACATAGTTTTGTTATTTTTAAAACACACTACGATCCAGTGCGATAGATATTTTTTCTTCAAATGTATACCCTTAATTATTAAGTAACATGTACGTTCATGGTAATTATAGGGATGTTTTAGGTGAGGTAAAAGCTTTTAAGCAATTCTCTCTACAAAGCCTTAGTTAAGATATCTCTTACATGGCACGTATATTTAAATGATCTGCTATAATTATATTTTGAATGCGTATCCTTAGACGATGGTGAATACGGGTTTAATTAGTATGAAGGAAGTCAGAAGTTCAAACAGAGGCTTAATTAAGATTTAAATTACATTTTAGTGTCATTACTGAGTTTCAGCCTTATTAAATAACGACAGCTAAAACATATAGAAATTAATAAAGTATGACTAGTCCATGTTGATTGCTTTTAACTTCATTTTGTATCTACATAATGTGGCAGTATTATAGTAATACGTGTTGTAAACCATAGTGCTGTTTAGAGGCTTATTCAAGACTTTAATTGCGTTTCAAAAGCTATTACTCCACTTTATTTTAACCTATTAAGGAAACGCTATTTAATGGGATAGAATAAAGTTTCATTAATTCTGCCATAACTGCTTGTAATTCTATTTTGTATTTAACATATCGTAACAGAATTTATTCCATATGTTATATTCTATCGCGCTAATCACGAACACTTACATAACATATATCAAAGCTTTATAGCTATAACAGATAATTTTATATATTCTCCTTACGTAAAAATTCCTCGCATACGGCTTGTTTATTAACATTAACATTAACATAAAACATTACTTAATAGCTAGCTAGCTTCGGATACTTCTTATGTTTTTGCCAATAAGACTTCTTATGACTCTTAATAAAAACTCGTGTGTACATATATCGATAATATTAGGTATCACAGATTCCCATTATTTCTTCAGAGTTTCTTTGCATCTAGTACATTTTTATGGAATAAATATTTTTATCGTTGCTGTTTCCTTTTAACCCGAAAAGAATTTAATAATATAGAAATATGTTTTATAGGAGACAGTTTTTCATTAAATTATAATTCAAGTTTATTAATATTACTACCATAAACGTCCTTTTTATGTAACATAATTTGTTAATTTTAATCAAAATATTTTCTTGAATAATCATATTCACATTTACAACGCCGGGATAATTGTATTAAACTTTTTAATCCGATTTGTAGAATTTCCTGTCATCACATATTTTCTTGTTTCATACCACTGTTTTCAACATGAAATATCTGTTTTATTTTATTACAAAAATTTGTGCATAAAAATGGTAAAGGTTATCACACTCTAAAAAAAATCCGTGAAAATACAAGAGATTTTCCGTAAAATTTTACGGAGAAGTTTCATTTTTCCAAAATTTCAGTACAATTTCCGTAAATGACATTAGTTCCGTTAAAGAGACTTCCGTGACTATGCAGAAAGTTTTCCGTAAATTTGATGGATTTTTTCCGTATTTCTTTCAAAACAGTACAATGTCGGTATTTCTTGCAAAACAGTACAATTTCTGTAAATGACGTTTAAAGGTTGAGTACAGAAATCGCCTTTTTTGAAATGCGAATTAAGATTGTTGTATTTACTAGTGTTCTTCTAGGATACAGTCCTGGCCCGGCTCGACCAGCTGGCCCATTCTAACCGAGGCCATGTCAATTTATTGTGAAAAGAATAGTAATATTTATATTTTTTAATGAAATATTTAGAAATTAATTTTATTTTTATAAATTACAATATATATATATATATATATATATATATATATATTTAATTTACTTATTTTTTTCTTGATAGTACTTCAAATTTATGATTTTTTCCCTATTTTTTTTAATTTATCTTTTTTAATGTGAGGCAATTTTGTGTTATTTAAAGGTTTCATAACATAATATCTCTGCAAATTATAGCTATGCAAATTGGTATTAAACTAAACTGTTTTGGCTTACAAATTTATGAATTACGCTAAAATTTATTATTTTATAAATTATAATTTTACAAAGTTTACAATTTTTTCCTTAAATTTATAAAATTAGTTAATGTTTTTCTTTACTTTTATAAAAATCAAGTTTTTAATTTTATAACTTTTTAAATTTATTTCGTTAGTTCGTATTTTTATAAATTAAACTAACTTAATTTAAATTAAATCAGTTAGTCCATATTTAAACTTACCTATTCCAAAATCATTAATTAAAAAAAATTCTGTCTTTTTTATTTCTTTTTAATATTTTTAAAATGTAATGTTAAAAATATAATGTTTAACAAAACCGTACGCAGAAGCTCTCAGCATAGCTGAAATATAAAAATTTAACTTATTATAAAACTGTTTATTTGCGTAACTTTTTTTAAATAAAAGATTAAAAAACATTATTTTAATAGCATGTAATAAACAAGTCTGATTAAGATAATTGTTGTTTTTATTGGAATTGATAAATAGATAATTAGGCAAATAATTTAAAAAAAGTATACGTTCGAAAAAAGAAAATGTTTGTACCACTGTTGAATTCAGGGGGTGGCCCGGAGGGGACATTATCCCCCGGAAAATTGAAATGCCCCCCCCCCCGGAAGATTTGAAAATTTATACTTTTAATGAGCAAAAAGTGCAATCCCCCCCCCGGAGCCACAAAAATCCCTAAAGGAGAAAAATGTCTGCATTCAACACTGATTAGTACTGTTGCAAAAAGAAGCAATTATTACTCTTAATACAATTTTTTATGCATTGTTGTTGTTGTTGTTGTTGTTTCTAATCCCAGATGGTTTAGCAAAAAATTTTTATGCATATAATACATAATAAATTAAAATTTATCTGTTATAAGGCACCAAATAATATAGCAAATTTATGAAAATTATGAAAAGAAAATATTAAAAACATTGGAAAAATCCATCTACAGATGAAAGCAAGTTTTTGCATCATAAAAAGTGATTCAAATAAGTTACAGTATTTGAGCGAAAACCGTGACCGGTCATAGCGCCGTGGTCTGGGTCATCGGGTTAGTACACGGGTCATTATGGGTTCGAATCCGCTCGCGGCAAGGGTTGGTTAAATTCTGTAAACTCACTCAGAAATGAAAAAAAAGATGCCGAAATGTATTTGTACCTTATAAGGTTCTCCTCGGAAGTTTCTTTTTTGGTCCTATAAATTTTATTTTAACGACATAAAAATTTCTAAAAAATACGGAAGATATCTGTTATAAAACGGAAAATTAAAAACGGATATTTCAGAATTCACGGAAAATTTCCTGGAATTTAAGGAATTTTTTTTTCGATAAAATACGGAAATAGTACTGACGTCTCGATTGCCAGTACAACATCCGTTTTTTTCAGGATTTTTTTTTTTTACAGTGAGATACATTGCTTCTTTACCAAATACATTGAATTTAAAACCAACAGCAAACCATTTTGTCACTTATTTGTAACTATCAATTGTTACACTTAGTTTTTGTTTTTTACATAAAGACTTATTATTAGATTTGGTGTTGTCCCATGAACTTTTACTTACTTTAATTGTGCTCTTTCCCACTAAAAACGTTTCTGGCAAAAAACAGCCAATAATGGACTCTTTGACAACGGGATAGGACTGGCAATTATTTTTATATTCAAGCGTACTCTAATTTTTCAAAAGTTGTCTTTGTCGTAGATTACCCTTGAAAATGTTTTAGCACAAGTTTACGGTTGAGATGATTTTTCAAAAAATGGTAGGAATAGAATGAAAAATAGTCCACTGGAGAATATTCAATGGGTAAGCAATAAATGTCAAATATATCCTCAAGAATAACAAAGGAAAGAGTTGTATGTTTGTATGCTTAAAATGTAGAGAATCTCAAGTAATAATTTATCGTAACAAATAAGGTTAGATGTTTTGGGATCTTTGCGTGGGCACTTTTTGAATAAATAATTAATTAATTTCAATATATTTTAAATAAATATAGACAATATATCAAAACTATTTGACTCTCTTTATGTACAAAGCAAAAAGATAATTAAAAACTTAAAATATGTTTAAATAAATTTTAATACGTGATTTTGCAGATTTTTATAAGTTTTTCTCTTTATTTTTGAGAGTTCGTAGTTTTGCTCGAAGATTAGGAAAAATGCAATCAAAGCATAATTTAAAAAAATCTTCAGTTACAGATATATTTTACAAACAAATAGATGTTTGTTTTAATTTACATTAATGAAAACATAATTTAAAAACATAAAATAACAGAACTAAAGAAAAAGTTATAGCAACAACAACAACAAAAAAATGCCTTCAAAAATATATGGCCTGAATTATGAATGGAGAAACTGTTCCACCTTAATAATTATCTTTCTTAATGTCTGAAGATATATTAGAAAATGTATATAATAATAATATGAAATTTAGATACCTTTTCGATTATAACTGATATAATGAATCAGTAGTTACACCTCTTTTTGTACAAGAATAATTAGATTAATTAATAAAAACACCGTTATGAAAATTTTGCAATTCTTATAAAAATAATGTACATAAATGTATTATGATTTTATCTACATTAATAAATTTATTTGTAGTTTCAATTTTTGCATAAAATATTTTTAAATAGTGAAAAGCTACACCTACGTATAGGTTTCAGAAAATAACCAGATTAAAAAATTATTATCTTCGAACGTTTCATTGTGCTTTCTGAAGGTGATCGATCAAAGTATTTTGTAGGAAAAGTAAAATCTACTTTAATTAATAGGCTGATTAAATAAATTTTACATTGAAGTTTATTTAATGGTACTTCAAAATGCCATCGGAGCATAATGCGTTAAGAGATATAACGTCTTTATTTATTTAGTTTGATTTTTTTTTTTTTGTGTGTAATGTATCAGAAAATAGTTGTAAAAGTAACATATAAAGATGTATTATTTGAATGTTTTTTTAGTTAAATTACTTTGGTATACTGTAAGATAGAAATAATGCAAATAAAAAATAAAATGCTGTTAATTCGAATGCCAGTGTTTTGTTCTGTTTATTAACAGCAAAATATAAGGTAAATTTGCCCTCATTCCGTCACCTTTTACTTCTCCGCTTCTCCAAAAGTGGCACCACTTATCACGCAAGACCACTGCGCTCCAAATATAACAAGAGATCTGTCTTCCTAATGCCCAACATGTTTTCCAGCGGTCAGCGCGGAAGGATACAGTGACGATAATTTTAGCTCGCATTCATGGCAAAACATGCTGTCTATTGCATTCTCTTACAGGATTAGTGAATTATTTATTTGCCTTTCATGCTTCTGATCGGTGATTCTGTACTCCTGTTATATATAAAGCTCAATGGCCAATACACAAGGAACAGAATATAAAAGCCGACAGTAGTGAAAATTTCGTTCGTCAAGACACGTACATATATTTTAAACGCCGGATTTCCTACTTTTAGAAGATATGAATTCTTATTACGTCATTTGTAGAATTTTCTTTACTGTACTGTTAGTATTTATTTCCTATTTATTGCGTGAATTCTACGTATGTAAGATGCTCACAGTAGTATACAGTAAGTTTTAGGACGTTCAGTTCATCTTAGAAGAACTGAAGCTCGGACACATTGGGAAGCAGCGTGGTTCCAATTTCGACCATCTTGCAGTTCTTATTTTCGTCCCGGGGACGAAATTAGTAACGCTTTTCCATGACAATTATTTCAAAATGAAAATAAAGTAATATAAAATGAAATAATAAGTATAATAAACTAAACTAAACTAAAATAAGTAAGTTTAAAATAAAATTCAAAATGAAAATAATCTTTTTAGTTTTACAAAAACTGAAAAACTATTAAAAAACGTTATAAAATACTTTATTTTTATTAAAAGAAAAAAATATTGTCTCTCTTGATCGTAGCAGATGGGGCCACGGAAGAAGTGAGATAAAAAGGCCCGATGAAGTTGGCTGTTGAAGCTGTACGCAGTAAGGAGATAGGCTATAAATCTGCAATAAACAGTACAGTGTCCCAAGGTCAACATTTAAAGATTATACAAAAAAAGATGCAGATAAAAATGCAGAAGACTTAATTGAAATGCGAATCGGTCGGAAAACAGTTTTCCCACTTGAACTGGAGAGTGAGTTAGTTTTATACTGTTAAAAAATGGAGCAAAGTTTCTATGGACCATAGATTAATACGCAAAATAGGACACTATCATAGGGCGTAATGGTAACGCGATGACGAACGCAGCGCCTATAGTGACAAGGGGGAAGAAACGTCTCATAGACGGAATATTTCTCAGTTTGAACGTCTATCTTATTATGATCTTTCTTTTTTAAATGCTACATGTTTACATTTTAAACTTTGTAGGAATAGTGAAAAACGAAAGTTTAAAGATTTCGATTTCTATGCAGACATTACTCTACATGACATATTTTAACATCTTTAACCATACTAAAAAAGTTCTGAAAAGGACTGTTGTTTTAATAATAATAAAATAAAAAATAAAAAGTCCTTTAAAAAGAAACTTAACACACCAGGGAGCGGCCAATTTGAAGAGAATCGTTTGCCTTGAAACGAAAATAATAGATATTAAAAACATAGAGCATAAACAGATTTCATATTACATGGGTAAATTTCGGAAGCTTGTTAGTTTTCCCCCCTTGTCGATAGTGACGCTATTATTGCTGCCATTACAGATTTTGCTGTAACTGTCCTATCTTGTATGTTAATCTATGCTATGGACTAACTCAGAAAGATCTGAGACGAATGGCAATACAATAATTTACCATACCTAATCTCATCTGACACAAAAATAAAAATGGCAGGTGGTTGCGCTGCTTTTTGAAGTGACACATGGAGTTCTCTGTTCGAAAACCTCAATCATTATCGCTCGCTCGCATTCACGGGTTCACAGAACAAAGGGATCAACTATTTTTCTCCATACTGAAGGAAAAATTAGGGAAAATAAAATTCTACCCAACTGTTGTCAATGGTTTAAAAAAGACGAGCATCATGCCATTTAAATTTTTTAACATGAAAATTTTTGGGCGAAACCTTATCCTTCTCCATCTGGCGAAAATTTCATGGTAGCTGATCAACGATCATCAAGCAGCCAGGTTCAGCAAACTGTTGCTTCCATCAGCCCTAAAGAGATCAGGCAAGTGCCAGTGATAACACCAGCAACTTCTGCCCAAAGAGGTTCAGCAACATTGATCGCTGTATCTTCGCATAAAAACAAAATGAAAGATTCCCAGGCGAAGAAGAAACGTTCAGCTGATAAAATACTTCTGGGACTCACCACTCTCAAGGGAAAGGGGAAGAATCCACCATGTAAAAAATCCAAACATGACATACTCAGCGACTCTGATTACGAAAGTGACTCTTCTGTTGACATTCACTGATAAAAAATCTTCAGCTTTTGCTGCATAGTCACTCCACCGCGATTATAGAATATCTCTATTTTGACCAATGAAAATGCTCCATAATATCGTAAAGTAACCGTTTTCTCTAAAAGCGGTGGAGCAAGTATGCAGCAAAAGCTGAAGATTTTTAACAGTGTTCTTTATGATGATAATACAAGCGATAACGATGTCGTCAATGATGCAGTGCGCCCTATCTGCTTCTGGCGTTTTTCTCATAATGAACATGGAGAACAATGGGTTCACTGCCTTCATTGCTGCACTTGGTCACACAAAACATGCCCAGGAGTCAAAAACAATACAAACTTTTTATGTTCATCATCTTTGGAGGGCTAATGTTTCTTTATGTTGTTCTTCCACTGATTAATAGTACATTTCTTTGTACCTTAATTTAAGGTAAATTAAATTACATACTCAATTTAAAATAAATTTTGATTTAGTTATAAGTTAAGCCTTGGATTTTTGGATTTTTTGAGGTGGACGAAATTGAGACTTTTTTTCCGTACATAGATACTTTTGAAAAACAATTTTTTGCATTGTTAATTTTTTTTTTTGTACGAGAGTTGCCCATATTTCTATATGCGTGGATAGTTAGTCAATGTAAAATCCAAATTTGGTATGTTTGCCCTGAAAATTACAACTTCCAAGGGCCTAATAGTGACTGGGGGACGGAAATAAGCCACCTTACCTTATTCTATAAATATTTTGCTGTGTGTGGTAACTGAATGTGGCATTATGGCCCAGTCAAGCACACTTGCTGCTCATTTTACCGACCTCGAAGTGATGAAAGGTTGAGTAAACCTTGGCGGACCTCGAATCTATGGTGTGGCACCGTAGGATACATAATCGTGAAAGCGGAATTAAGTACCGCTGGCTTAGATTTTACATTTTATCGCGCTGTGGAATTTAATTCTTTTTAGCATTTCTTAGAGATTATAATTTCAGTTATTAGATAATAGATGAAATGTTAAAGATTAACATGCACTTGTAAAAAAAAAAAAAAACTTCCATATTCATAGGGGTGATTATATGTGAAATTTCTGTCTTTTAACGAAAACTTTCCATTTTGAGTGAAAATCGTGAATTGTTTCGGAATAAACGGATGATTTTTCATTTTATTCTTACTTGAAGAATGCTCAAATGGGAAATATTCCTTTCGATAAAGACAAACGGAAATGTTCCTTTTCAATTCAGCGAACTTAAAAAAATCCCAGCGAAATTTTGATAAATTGATGTTTTTACCTATAACCTAACCGTTGTGTTTTATAATTTGATGTAGGGGGCAAAACATTCGTCCTCTGATGGTGAGTACCGAGATTTGAATATAGATAATGGTTAGGCGATTAAAAAAACAGATGGAATAATATTCTATACACATACATGTTCAGTGTAAATATGCATCAGTATATATATATATATATATATATATATATATATATAGAGAGAGAGAGAGAGATTTATTTTTTATATTATACTATTGCTCACATTTACTTCCTGTATTTTATAGCGGAGAATTTTCTTTGAAAACGGTAGAATACCAAAACCGAACAATACCGTTTTGTAAAAAAATGGAGAATGGATGGCAACTTTGCGTCTGCTACATTTTCAGTTTTTTCCGGAATTTATTTTTACAGTGTGAGTCATGGAGATTGTGGGAAAGTTCAAGATAATTGCATAACATAATTTTACTTGCACTGAATATCTTATTAAAGTAGTATCTCATCAAAAGTAAAATAGCTGTTTTTTTAATTATTGAAATTTAGTGCGCATGATTCACAGAAAATTATAATTAAGTAAAAGAAAGTTTTAACTAAATTTTCGAAAAGAAATGAATCAACGCCTTCTGCTAGTCTACTATTTGAATAATGTATGCAGCAAGATTACGATTTGCCAAATTACAGACATTTATAAAATTTGAGGCTGATATTTTTTGTAAGAGTGTTTAAATAAAGATGGTATACAGGAAATTATATAGTTATCTACGGTATCTTCAATTTGTTCCTTTCGGCCTCTGAAGATTTAATGCATTTTCTTCCAGTTCCATGACAAAACTTGCAAGATGTAGTTGGGAATCTTTTTAATCTTTAACACAGTTGAAATCTTAGATTTATAAAATTCCCTCGTTAAAACTGGAATTAAAAATTGCGGTATCCCATTTCGGTATCCAAATGTATTTCCACAATACCACCATTGTAATGTTTGTGCTATAAAAAGACGTAGACAGAACGCGATGAAAAACATCTTAATATATAAGTTATCACCAGAATGCTGTGCAATATGTTTCTCTAAATTATTAAACTGCGCAATTCTTAAATTATCTTGTTTGTTATAAAGACCTTGGGTGTACCAAAAATAAAAAGTATGAATATCGCTAAGGAGTCTGAAGTTTTCCCATTAATTTTAGAAATATTCGTTCATTCTTTATTTCTTAAAAAAAAAATGGCGAAGAAGTGGAAAATGCACTGGCTGGAAGTTGCTGTCTGTTCTCCGTTTTGGTATTAACCGTTTTCAAGATGGAAATTTTACGCTATTCAAGACAGTAATTTCTGTTTTTAGAAATAAATATAAGCAATACCGCAATATTAAAAAAATCCTTGTAATAATTATGTATAATGATTCACATTTATATGGAACAGGTATTTGTATTGTATATTATCACATATGCTTTATATTGCCTAGCTTTCCTCAGGATTCGAACCTTGGTTCTCGCCTATAAAGGCTGAATATTCTGTGTCCCATTCACCATCTGGCCACCTCTAACGAGCCAGTTATATGCCAAACAGTCAATTACTAAAATTTAAGAGGATATTTTCAGTTTTCTCTTAATTGAAAATGAACAGTTCCATTTCTCTGTCTTCGAAGGAGCATTTTTGTTTTTAACATTGAACGAGTTTAGATAAAAAGAAAATTTCTTGTTTATTACGGAAAAATGTTTATTTCCACTCTAAAAAAATTGATTCGTTAAAAGACAAAGATTTCGCGTAAAATTACCCGCATATATACGGTATACGCCGATCACGAGTGTGCTCTGTAGCCAAATATTAAAGTGCACTGCATTCTTCTGTGTAAGCAGTTCTCATTCTAGTAAATTTTTTTCTTTTAGTTTTAAAAATGTGTATCTTTATGCAAAAATGCTGTGGAAAGAACATGAAAGCATTTTGAAAATATTGCAGTTATCTCATATTTTCAAAATAAACTAAACTGAATTTTTTTTTATTTCATATATGTTTAAAATAATAATTAATTTTATTGAGCATTTTTATCGTAATAAAACAAATGTAGAGTTTTTATTTTCATTATCAAGAGATTTGAAAACAATACGTGAAAGTTAATATCAATATATCTCAAATAATATCTCATAAAGATGCATATTTTAAATCGATGGATGTCATAGAGTGAAAACAAATGACAAAATATTTTTATACTTGGTTTATATTTTTAAAATTACTAATACAGATATCAGCACAAATTTATGTCAGAATTAGTTTGTACGCGAGTTATTTTCAGATGAATTACAAATATTTATTTTTTATTGGTATTTTTAAGGCTGGAAAATTTCCATATATATACTTAAAACTAAGTAAAATATAATTTTTACAAAACGTTTTATTGAGGTTTCATTTACATTGTGTCTATAGAATTAATTATGATACTATTAGTTTCAAACGATAAAAACCAATAACATAAAATTGGGAAACATAAATAGAGCTTTCAACTTAATATGAATGTTACATAACCTCTGGTCTTAGATAATATATCTTCTAACTGGCCCTAGATAACAAACCACTATGATTAGCAATATTTCATTTCGTATCCCTTATCTATAGGAAAGTTCTTACATTACCTTTTCGACTAGCTCTTCTTTAGCTACAATTTCTACCAACTCCCATACACAAATTTAGGATGGTTGCCTTGTTACGAATAAGCAAAGATAGCCAGAATGCCTGCCATTAATAGTTTAATGTCACCGATGCAGTCAGCGAACTACTGAAATACAGAAGTGGATTCTACACACAATGGATGTTCCCCGGACACATGCAGAAATAGCTATCCAATAAACGGAATTTTCTTTATCCAAGGCTTTACAGTACTACATATTAGTCTCTCCTGAAACATAATGCAGACTCTGTGACATTCTCCAAATTCTTACATCTATAAATTATAATTAGATTAAATACATGAATTTTCAGCAGTTAGAATCACTTCAATGACGAAGCGAAAGCTGTTAAAAACTCACAATAACACTACATTATCAGCTTGGAACTCTCGTCAAAGCTTTTAAAAACATAGTGCGAAGCCACAGATCTTCAAAATGAGTACCGTGTGCAAACGGTTCTAAACAAAAAACAGACCATATTTAGACCCTGCCTCGCGGAATAATAATTTTGGTGTAAAAAGGGTCTCCAAAATCCGCGAAAAAAGTTTCGAGAAACATCTCGAAGAATCTGGACCAAAAGAACGTTTCTAATTCGAAAACATTGAAAAGAGAAATATTTCTGGCGCATTGCCAAATTAAAAAAAGAAAAATGATGAGTTGAAATAAGATTTTTTGAAAAGAAAAAGAGAATAATAGCATTTTTTAAAACAAAATAAACTGAGAAAATTTTAGAATAAATTTAAGATGAGTTATAATTAAAATATGTTATATGAATATGTGCTTCTTTACTGCAAATAATATTATTTAAAACTAATTTTTATTAAAAAAATAGTTAATCAAATTTTCCTCAAGAATTTTTACATTAGAAATAAGGACAAATTCTTTAAATTCTGCACTTTATTTGTGTGGCTAACTTGATTAAATGTATTTTCCTAATTTGCTTTTTTAATCGCTTAGTGCTGAATTATTGTTCAGAATTCAAAAATTTGAAAATTAAAGCTTAAGAAACTACGAATGTATGTCTCATCAATAATACAGATATTAATTCTTCCAATTATGTTTATCCTTCATATAATTTGGATCGCAGTTGTATTAAATGCGTTATTCCATTAACAATATTAAAGATACTTTTAAAGTTAATTCTAATGTATGACCTTCATAATTTTTTGAGGTACAATTCGGAGTACAGAACATTTTAAATGAGTTTCTGTAACATTATGTATTTATTTATGTATTTATGTATTCGAAATAATTGTATAGGAAAACAAATGAAAGCAAAATAAATAGCAAAACAAATTTATTAATTTAATGGGTTTTTTTTATTCGAATATTTTGATTAATATATTATGTTGCTTCTTTATTCCAGATTCTATTATTTATTCTTATTTATTATAATATGACTCAATAAAACATTTAATACAAATGAGATCCAAATTATATGAAGAATCAACATAATTGGAATATTCAAAAATTCGGGTAAAATTCTGTACCCCGAAATAGAAAAGCTTTTACCAATTTGTGATAACTGTTCAAGTACTTAAAAATAATCTGCAACTATAGGCATTATGAAAGGGTGGGGAAGTGTAAAATTATAAAACCAGAGCTTACTGTACTTCGAATGCAAATTAATTGAATTTTCTAATGTTAATCCTTTAATCCAATCTCCTACCTTTTCACGAGGCAACAGATACAATTAATATTTAGAGATTAAACTTTAGATCAGTAATATGAATTATGAATTCATGGCTTCACCAAAGGTTTAAAAAATGCAAGATATCATTCTATACACTCCAACTTCCCACTCTTTATACAGTTATAATATGCTTACTTTACAATGATTTTAACTTATAAGGTAAGTACTACAATTAAACTATTACTCTTATATTCCGATCTTACAAACAGTTATAATATGTTTACTATGACTTGATCTTATCTTTACGGATAATCGGTTAAATTTCATAATTATATTAGTTTGTAGATTATTATTTAAATCTTCATACATTTATTTCATCGTTTCAATACTTAAAAATATTTGATTAAATTATAAAATAAAATCAGTAATATAAAGTGCATTTTTAATCGATATTGGATGAAACAACCACTTATGAATACTTTCAGCTGCTGTTAGAAGTAACCGTTTTACGAAAAATTGTTTTAAGGCCTAAATAGAACCCCCCCCCTTTATATATATATATATATATATATATAAAACTAGTTAAACTTTTTAAAAATATATGCTAAATTTGGTTCAAACCCCTTTTCCATACAGCTATAATATGCTGACATTATAATGCTTTGAACTTATAATTACTCAGAATCAGTTTCATATTTACAATAGTTTATAAATTAATACATAATAACTCTTCAAATATGTATAATTCATCGTTTCAATAAAGTTTCTCCTTTTATTATACACAATTTAAATAAAAATGCGCATTTTTTATTCATATAGAATACATTTACTACTTGAAGCTAAATGACTATTTTCAGTAGTTCTTTAAGTAAACGTTTTGCAAAATATTGTTTCAAGACTTTACCTGAAACACGTGTAGACACGTGAACTACTGACATTATAATGCTTTGAATTTATACTTACTCAGAATCAGTTTCATATTTACAATACTTTATAAATTAATACGTAATAACTCTTCATATATTTATGATTCACCGTTTCAAGAAAAATTTTCTGTTTATTATGCACAATTAAAATAACAATGCGTATTTTTTATTTATCTAGAATGCAATTACTAATTGAAGCTAAATGACTATTTTCAGTAGCTTTTTAAGTAACCGTTTTACAAAATATTGTTTTAACACTTTATCTGAAACACGAGTAGATTTTTCTAGCTAATCTACTTAAACATTTATAAATTGCATACTTGATTTGATGCATAAATTACTTCCTTTATACAAGACATACGTATGCTTATAATATACTTAATATATCTCTTTATTAGGAATGAGTTAAATTTCATGTTTTCATTAGTTTGTAGATTAATGCATAAAAACATAACATAATGCATGAAAACATAACATAACATAATGTTTTATGCATAACAATGCATATATTACTGCTAGATGAAAAAAACGCGTTCTCCTTCAAGAAAATGCGCTTTCATAACGAACATTTGCAACTAATTATCATAATATAACAAAAATAACCACTTGATTTTTACTTTAAAATTATCTTATTACGCGGTTGTTTCACTGTTTTATCACTCTTTTCGCATATTTTGTTAATTTTAGTGTTCATTAACAGTTGTTTGCCTACTAAAGAGAGAAGTATTAAATTTTTGAAAGTGAACTTTATAAAAGCACTTAGCTTATTTAATTAAATGTCTAAAAATTCAATCTTTTTTTCCCTTCTGCGCATTATTTAAATATATTTGTTGTTTAAAATTTACCTGACGAAGCGAGCAACAAGTTTATTTTCTGTTTCTTCTTCAGCATTTTTCAGATTTTTAAAAACAATTCTCTATTTGTGTTTATAATTAACTGATACAGATGTATTTGGTCTCAAATTAAAAAAAAAACTTCTTTAGATTCTTCTATGTATCGTTTTATTTTTCGGCGATGCTTGATTCCTCTGATATCTTATCTTTTACACTCACATGTTTAGTAGAATTGATACGCAAATTGCAGAAGCTATTTCCTGTAAGTACATAGTAGGTGGTGTGATGTTTGCTTCTTGCTTTTGGTTTGTTTGGCAGGATTAATATTATTTCTAAAGCTTGGCTTGACAGAACGACTGACATACTTCATAAGAAATAAACAAAAAAAATTCTGCGGATTTTCCACCATTTGGATTCAAATGACAAAATAGTATATGTTGAAAATGAAAACTTTGTATTACTCACATTATTAAATAATCAAAAATATTTAAAAATCAATTTAACCCTTTCAAGGGGATGTTTGCATGGCACGAACACTTTATTTTAATTCCAAACTGACAAATGGCACCCAAAATTTTAATTTTAAACTGCCAAATGGCACCCAAAAATTTTTAATACAATTTTGCTGTCATAATGTACGCGCGAAGAAAAACTTTTAATCATTTTAGAATAAATTTATCATAAATTCTAGTGACATTCAATTATTTCAACATTTCAGCAGTAGAGGTACTTTGCCCCTGAAAAAGTTAAACTAAAATATGAATGCGCTTTATCCAAGTCTTGCAAAGAATATATCATATAAAACAAAAGCTAATGAAATACATAAATTTTTGGTCGTGTTATATAAAAAATCCAATTCCATTCTTTAACTTTGATTAGCCCGTTTTTCAATAATACATATATCACTAATTATTTATCCAAAATTTTCAGTTTCAGTTTCTTTGGCATGTTGAACTTAAGCATGTAATAAAATTACATTATCGCTATTGAGCATTTTTATGTTGTGTTCAGATGTAATATGTATACGGTCCCTTGTGTTATAAACCACATACAATTACAATGAATTTTCTATGAGTTAAAAAGTACATTTTCCTTTTACTTGTGTCATTTAGAACTAAAAATAAAGTCAGCGTTTGCGAGTTTTCGGTTGTCTGGAATTTCCCGCTACGTCTAGTTGATACGTTTGCTTCAAAAAAAAGTATTTAGACATTTGTATCTATGTTTATTATAAAAGTAGGATATATATTTTTACTTCAGAACGATAATATTTATTTCAGCTAATCGTTCCATTAAATAATCTCCAGACAAAACTGTCCCAAATAAGTATAAAATAGAGTATTGTTCACTTTAATTCCATTTTTAATCGCTTTAAAGGAAGTGAAACTGAAACTAAAGAAACAATGTTTGATTTAAATTAGATTTATATATTTTATAAGATAATCATTAAGTTTCTAAAATATGAATTGTTTAATAACATTTACATAAAGGGAATGAGAATAATATGCTTATAATACCCAACTTTTAGTAAGTGTAAACGACTAAAAAAATTTGGATGAATGCTTTTGTAACATATCGTGAAAAAGCTTTAACTATGTTTTATATTTATGAAGTATTTTTTCAAAGTGGGATATCTCTACTCTTGGGAATACGTGAAAAGCGTGTTCGGCAACTGGCATAAGCTCGCCGCAACTGAGTTAATGGAGGATGTTTTTCATAACTGACAGTATTTAAAAGAAAATAATAAAATTACATGAAATGTTGAATAACAGTTTCGACTCTGCCTGAGCAAATTGACACCTTTGTTCATCACTAGTTGACCAGCCCGTCGTTGTGCGGACTCCTGATAATAATATTAAGTATTCCTAAAATATGTGTTGAATGATTTTATATTTTAAACGGATATATATCCAAAGAAACCTAAAGTTGGCGACCTACTGCTTTCCGCATCTTACATCCTCGAACATGTATGATTTTATACTTTTAAATGAAAATTTGTCAAAACGAACCTAGAGTTAGGGGCCCCACTGCCTTCGGCAGCGTACATCGGGCGTGCTACGCACTCTCCAGTTTGTTTTGTCAACCAAACCTCAAATTTATATGATTTTATATTTTTAAACCAATTTTGTATGTATTAATATTTTTTTAATGAAAATATTTTCAAACAAGGTAAGAGACTCACGATATAGTGATTTTCTATTTAATTTCTGACATTTAGATATATTAAAATTTCAATTCTGATAATTTCCGAGGAAAACTAAACTGCACCTTCCCCTCTTTAAAGACACCAAATGATATCTCTCATTCCTAATTTGAAAAATTCTAAGCCACAATTCTCTTCAAACCAGAGATGAATTTTGGGAAATACTTATAAAAGATAAAGTCTTGCGAATTCGTGGAAGGACTTCCAGAGAATATTTTTTTTTAAATAGTAAATATTAATATATTTTTTTAACAAATTCATTGGTAGAAAGGAAAAGGTACTATCTATAAGGGGAGATTTTTTTTTCGTATTTCGTTCATAAGGGCGGATGTGAAAATAATACGAATTCGATGTACGGATTTTTTTTTTAAGGGGAAGGGGTAATATTAATATTCTTTTAAACGGGTAACACCGTTTGAACCAGAAAAATACGATAGTTGGTGGATATTTTTTTGGTTTTTCCGTGTTTCGATTTGTTAAGCCTATGCAGGCTTATAAAAATGGAAAAGGAAAAAGAAACTCCCCCTCCCCTCCCCTTTATTTCTTCTCTGCTACCGAACCTCGAAATGCTTCTGAAATCCCGACGATCGGCGGTGGTGCGGCGCATCAATTTGCGATGTTCATTATTGATTTTAATCAATATATCGGCTAATTATCAAAACATGAAAAAATCTGAGCATCAGGTACGTTTGGACCTACCATGGACTATACTCATCCAAATTTTCAGACCACTACGTACGGTAGATTTTCCTAAACATCGCCAACATACACACACATGGACAATCATCTTTCACTTAAGAACAGAGACTAAACTAGCACATCCATCGCATAAAAGCTTTGTTACCTGTAAAGTTCATATTAAATGTGAAATAAAAAGCGTTTATTTGTGTACATTCGTTCTTTTCTATGTTTTCCTTTTTGTATTAATAATTCTTGGAAAATAAAACTGGTGGTGTATGTCAAGCACACGTAATTCTTTCAGTGCTACACGAGACATAAGAGATTGAGAACCATTGTTTTATGTACGGAAAGCAACTTAATGCATAATAATAATATGAATGATTATACTAAATGTCAGATATTATGTATTTTTAAGAAAGTAGAAAGTAATTACAGGTTGAGTCAAAATGACTTTTTTGATAACAAGCGACAATAGCAATAATAAAGAACAGTTTAAACAGAATACAGAAAAATTCTCAAAGTTTTGTTTCTGTTCTTTATAACTGTTGTATGTGACATTCCTTGGTCATAGGATGAAACCTTAAGTGAATGCTTTATGCGCGATTTTGAAGTTCTACGGTGCTTTTTTTTCTTTTCTTTATCTGAGGTAATTCTTACCCGCTGCAGTTTTTCGCAGTTGTTAAAAATATGGCTCATGACATAATTTAATGCAGATGCGGCACATCAATGATTATGAGTATTCTACACAATGTCTGATATGAAATATTTTGCCGTTTGCTTTATGTCCATGTCTCCAAGCATAGTCATAAAGAACAGTTATAACGTAAATAAAACTTTGAACTTCCTTCAGTATTGTGTTCTTCAAGTTATTGTCATACGTAATTAGGGTAATCATTTTGATTAGCGTTCTATTAATTTTTATTTACAGACTAGCTAACCCCACCGGCGTTGCCCGGGCCCGAGATAATTACAATCTTAGAGAAAGGCGTTAACCCCCTCCTCCCCATACCCGCAAATATAACGAATAATTTGTTCAAGAAAACCACCGTCACCTACATTAACGCGATCATTAAAAAAAGAATTACATTTTTCTGATAATTAGAACATAACGAAGACGCTACGCTAAAATAGCCGGCAGATGCCGGCTAAAATAGCCGGCCCCTTCCCGACCTCAATTTCAAATCTATATCTTAATTAGTTACCTAAATTTTTGTTCATTAGTAAAATTTGGCAATTATTTCCTTTCATTTTTGCAAACTAAATGAGAGGGATCTGCCAGAGAAACAGATCTCTTTGTAGTTCAGTTTTTAATGAAAGCAGATCCCTGTCTGAAACATCCTCGGATCGTTTTCAATGGCGCCGGCATATTTTTGGCAGTTTTTTGCATAAATTGAAAAAAATTACCGACCGAATTTTTCAAAAATCACATGGTCAGATGCAGAATATTTTTTTTACATATGCTCAGAAATTTTGAAATTGATATCTCAATTAGTTTTCTTAAAATTCGCTAATTAGTAAAATAATTTCGAATTTGTTCATTTCCGCTGGCAAATCCAACGCGCCAGTTCGTTTCATTCGCCATTTTGTTTCAAAAGACGACATTTTAGAAGCGATGGTTAGTGAGAATCTAATTAATATCTAGGCTAATTATCAAAATATTAAAATTCTGAGGCTCAGGTGCACATGGCCAGACCTTGGACTATCCACACCTAAATTTCCAGACTTCTAGGTGGGTTAGATTTTGCTAGCCATCGCCAACAGACAGACACACACACACACAGAGCAAAACTTTATTTTATTAGTATAGATAATATAATGTAATATTTTCGAGTTTATACTCTGGTAGTGTTAACGTGTGCTACACTGTTTCTTTCTCTACAGTGTATAAATTATTTTTATTAGTCTCTTACAAAGCAAAAAGATATATTTTTAATTATTCTGTGAGGTTGCATATGCTTATTAAAGATCTTCTTATGGTACGCGAAATATGGTTATAATTGTATTTTTTCTGTTTATGAAAATACATCTCATGATTCTTATCTTTTATTCTTGTTCACTATGCGTTCCTGCCCGTGTTTTTTCCCAGCTATATATTTTTACTTTCGTTTTCCAATTTTAATAATGCATATTTTTCATATATAGTAAAACAGATATATAACAAACCAAAATATCTATTTTTACACTGTTAAAATTTTTGTGGTATTAGGCTAAACCAGCTTTTGGTGCTTCAATAGCTGCAGCCATAGAATGGTGAAATCTCGCTCCAAAATTCATATGGAGCTCCAACATTGAGAGCTGAACCATAGATCCAGATGTTGGTACAAGATTTCACCATCTTATGATTGCAGCTACTGCAGAACCCATAGTTGGGTCAACTCACTACAAAATTTTTTTAACAGTGTATTATATTTTATTCAGTATGCTAATGACATAAAATTAGTGTAAACATTTTAATGACTTTTTAGATTTAAGAGTCGCTTTTGTGTCGTCTAAAATTATTAGGGTAGACTGGAACTACTTTTAATAAAGACTATATTAACTAGCTAATTACTGTTACACTATGTTAGTGACATTCATGAACAAAAATCAATTTTTAATTATACATAGCAAAAAACGAGAATAATTATTTAATTAATTTAAAACTAAATAAAAATATTTTAATTAACAATATTGTTTGTTTAGGAAAGTTCAATTTTAAAATGTCTTAATAAAAAAATATCATTATTAACATATTGTTTTAATTAAAAAAAATATGTAAAATATATTATCTTTAATATTTCTTTAAAAGTTTTAGTTAACTAAAACTAATTCCAAATAGCGAGGAATATGGCTGAAAGAAACTAACATATTTTAAGTATCTTCATAACTTATTTAGGTGAAATGCTTCTGAGTAAAAAGTATTTTTACCGTGTACAAACATTATTACGTTTTAGATGTAAAGGACAAGTTTTCAAATTATTCTTAATATTTGTCCTTGCCTTCCCTGTTGTATTTCATATTTAAAAAAAAAAAAAAAAAAAAGTAAAGAAATACAGTTTTAGTTTCGTATCAATTTTAAAATTAGCTAATTTTAAAAAGCAGAGGTAGTATTTTACTTTCATTTACCAATATATGTGCCTAAAAATCTAATTTATACAAAACTGTTTTATCAAATCACTATTGACATCTCTAACTCAAAATATAGAATTGGGAAGCAGTTCTGAAAAAGAGTTTGACGTTGACTCAGCCTGGTACCTTTCTTACAAATTTGTATTTCTATTTCAAAAACAATATTCACATTTATATCTTAAGAAGCAAAATTTGAATATTTCATTTTATCCGTGTTGGATAAAATAAACTGGTTTTATGTAAAACATTGAACATATATTTATATATAACATATAAAGCTTTATTGTTTTCCTCGAAATTGTGTTATTAAAATATAAATCAGTAGTTTTCTTTGCATATCTAATGATAAATAGAATTTCAATGCGTATTTTGCAAAAATAATTTATGTTTGTTTTTATTTATTTATTTATTTTAACAAAACTCTGTAACTTGTTACATTCACGAACTATTTTTGACTTTATATTGCTTTGTAGAAACTGAAATTTAACATTTCATCCATTTAACATTTCAAATTTAACATTTCATAAGAAACATTTCATCCAATTTATTATTACATTTTTTGACATCTAATTAAATTATAATTAAATTTTAATAAGTACGAAGTATAATCATGTTTCACGTCAACTTTGTCTGTGAATCCGATTATGAAAATTAGCACTATAACTGAAGTATTTTAGTTGAATAAATTTCTAATGTTGTGTTTTATATTTTTTCAGTTATTCTTCAATTACCTGTTATATGGTTGCAGAGTATAGTATAAAATGTTTGAAAAGTCAAATTGAGTCACTCCAGATTTTTTAAAAGCTTATTAGGAAAATTTATTCGTTAAAATATTGACTAACATGTATATACAACAGAAAGAAAAAAGTAAACATAGAGTAATCGTAAATGATATTTTTAATGATTGGTGGTACGCAAAACAAGAGATGTTTTTGTGTAATTTCAAATAATAATAATGATTATAATTTTGTATAAAATATTCTATAAGTAATATAAATGTGAAATTAAGATATATATAATCTATTATTGTCACAGTATAAAGGAAAAATATTGTTTTTTATTATAATTAAATAGTATCATTATAAACATTAATAATTTGTATAATAAATTGGACATTTTTCATCAGTGAAAATAAAATAAATGTATCGACCCCTAGACCACCCAGGCAAGTACGATTTTTCTCCGTGTGTGACGTTAAATCACAAAAGAAACAGAGGCCAATTTATGGCACCTCAATAAAATAGGGGCGCTTAAAGATATAAAAATGTTTTAGTATTTTACGGGAACTGACCCTGTGATTTCGAAAATAAGCGGTTATTTTAAATGCCCAGTGTGAATTTTCTGCAGCCAATAAATGGTTTGTTTCTATGTTGATATTGGCATAATGTTTAGCCAATGACGTTAAGATTTTTTTAAGTCCGCCCGTTCGACGGTTTATTCTTCTGTATTTAAAAAAATAATAATAATGTCTAACTTTCTCTCTTTAGCAGTGGTAGTAGAAGCACCTTCATATACACTATATTGCCAATGATGATTGGTCACTTGCGATTTTAGACGTTTTGTTAAATATCTGGAAAGATACATGAGGAATTATCCTGAAACTTCCGGAGTGTAAACAACATGATTGACGTCATATATTTCCGCGAAATTTTTTTCCCGAAACAAAATAAGGGGCCGTCAACAAATTGAAGAAAAAAGAATATATTTTGGATAACCCTGTAAAAACTAATATTGCAAAAAGCATTCAAACTGTAGATTATGATTAAGCGGCTTATTGTAATAATTTGGGTTCATTTGTATGAAGATAGCATGTATACTCGAAGAGAAATTCACGTTTTTATAAAAACAGTCCCAAATTTTACCAAGTTTTTTGCTTTAATTTGCAGAGTTTTTTAATATAAAAACAAGATATTTTCAGACAATATGACAAACACAATCGTACACAATACCTTGCAATCAGAATTAAAAAATAATAAAAATTGTATAAAAAATGAGCAGGTTTACTAAATATTGTTTCACTGCGCATGCGCAAATTCAATCAAATTATACTGTGCATAATATATTAGCTAAATGTATAGACCAACTCTTATGAAAGTCTCAAAAACATAGCTTGAATATTCTGATAGTAATCGTCGGTAGAATAAGCTTGAATTTCGCTGTTCCCAAAAGGAAGCAAAAAGATAAGGGGTTGTATCCAAATATACTAGCTTATAAAAGTTGACATAATAAGAATGAAGTGTCTCTCATTCTATATTTGATGAGTATATACTGTATATATTATACGGTATGTATAAGAACTAATAGTATATGTGTATCAATGAAAAATAATTAAAAAAGAAGTTTTAAAGATACATATTTTTTTAAAAATAGCCATATTAATTTTTATATTGATACTAATTTGATTGTTAGTTAAATTACCTAAGTAAAAATAAAAATATTTTGTGTCTGATTAAATTTATTTAAACAAGTCAATAGTGCGAAAAAATAATTTCATACGGAATTTTGCATAGAATTTAAGAATGTAGTAGATCTAATCAGTGTTATATCGTAATATTTCAATTATACGTTTTTCATAAAGAAATAAGATGTGTATCTAATAATAATATCTCCATGATAACTACTAGTATCAATATATATAAAAGAAAATCAATACTTGAAAAGCAGAAATTGTAAAAAAAAGAACATGTAAAACTGATACGTATTTTTTTATATGTTGATGCTAATTTGACAAAAATAGCAGCATTTTACTTTTTTATAAATAATAACCTTCCCAAATGTGTTTAGAAAAAATAAATTCAATTATTTATTGCTATACTTTGACTAATATTCAATACACATGTAATTTTTTTTGTAAATAGGGTGTTTTTTAAAGTTGTCCTGAATCATGGAAGTATCGTGTATCATAAGCAAATCCTGAATTTATATTCAGTTAAATTCTGTTTACCTCATAAATAACTCTGAATAGTAATAAGCAGACATTGAATAAACTTTTTTTTATAAATTGAATAATAATATAATTTTTCAAAGTATAATTTAAAAAAAAAAATACTTATATTTTCTATAAAAGTATTGTTTACTTTCCATTAAAGAGTCACGTACCTTTACTGTAAACACATTTAAAACAAAAACAAAAAATTCATTATTATTATATTGCATAAACTTTTCTTCTAAACATAGAAACTTTGTTATTTGCAATGTTTAATCTTTTATTATTATTATTATTTATATATCCCTTTAGCTTGGCATTCTGTTAAATTATTAAATTTATTTATGCGATTAAAATGTTAAAAAAATTAAAATATGTTGTATTAATTAATTTCATGCTTTGAAGTTTTCGCGTTTATGCGTGCCCGCATTTATTAAGCCTATTGCCTTCATTTGGCACCTAACCCAAAATCTATCAATGATATTCTACCGATCGCTGGTGCATTGATAGTTGCAATTGCGGGCGCCGATGAAACGACAATGCAATTTGGCTTCTATAGTAATAAATGTGATATAAAATTATTTAATAAAACCGGCTTTATTGTCTATTACGAAATAAAACCGCAAGTAAACTGTCTATAAAACTGTCTTTGAGACAAATTTTGATTATTGTATACGAAATAAAATTTAATATACATTAAAACAACAATAAAAAATATTGAATTCTCAAAAAAAAAAAAAAAAAAAAAAAAAAAAAAAGCGTTTCATGATTGAAAATTTTTGAGCTGATTCAAAGTACACGAGTAAGCTAACCTCAAACGTGTACGAACTGCACTGTAAAAAAATGGGTCGATCTACTAAAAAAATTTTAGTTTTTCTCATTGATTTTTGCAATTACTAAAAATTTTTTTGTATTCTTACTCAGTTGCAAGAAAATCTGTAAGAATTACTAGAAAACAGCTAGCAACGTCACTGGAGAACAGCTAGCAACGATTCCAGTTTATAGTACCGGTTACTAAAAAATATGTGGAATACAAATATACTAAAAAAATTTTTAGTAATCTCAGGATTTTTTTTTACAGTGTATGACTGATGTCTATGAATAACTGTAGCACAAATTTATATCTGGTATATAACATTGTATTGCACATTTAGTGACACATTAAATGACACTCAAAAGCAGGCATTATCAGTTTTATAAAATATATCTCCAATGCTTGCCATACATTATTATATTTTTCTTTCATAGCCAAAATGCCAAGTCTCTCAGCATACATCCAGAAATGTAAGTTAATTATATTTATTTCATTCCACTTTCTGTTAAGATTTGATATTTTCACCTTAAGTTTCAATTTGTAAACAATTTAAAAACAATATAATTTGTATTTCTCTCAATAGATATATTTTTCTTTTGGTACTGAGATTTAATCAAGTTATTTTATACGTTTGGGCATTGTTTAGAAATATGTTAAGAATTCGTTTGAATCTGTAAATTTTGAGTTAAACTTTATATCTTATAGATACAAATATTTTTATTTCATCGATACACATTTCAAGATATTTTCAGAAAATATTTTGGGAATGTTAAACTATGCTGTAGAATAAATATAATTTGTTGAATATGGCAAATATAATAATAATATTTCTTCAGTTTTATGGATTTTATTATATTTTTGAGGAGATAGTGATCGAAAGGAATATATAGAAAAACATATTTAAACTAGCTAAAACCTAAAATTTGATATAACAGATTTTTATTACTCTCTGCTTTAGTTTAGAAAATGGGAATTAAAAAAAAAATTGAAACACAAATTTTTTTTAATTGTTTATTTGCTTTATCACTGAATTCAATTTATTCTAAATATCTTTCAATGAAGAGAAAAGAGGAGAAATCATTGAATGTACTTTAATCACACTCGAAATATATATGTGGGTTGTTCAATTTCCCGGGTATAAACAGAATAAAAATTTGACCTTGTTTAATTTCGTGTCTAGGCTATGATTGATTTAATTTTATATTAATGACACATACTGTTTTTAAAAATGGAAAAGGAGATTTTTGAAATTTGTTATTTGTTCCCTAAATTCAATTTATTCAAAATATCTTTCAACGAAGAAAAAGGAAAAGGAAGTATCGAAAGTACCTTAATCAAACACGAAATATATATGTGGGTTGTTTTGTTTCTCGGGTATAAATAGAGGGAAAATTGGACCTTTACAACTGATTTCGTCTCTAGGTTATGATTGATTTAATTTTATATTAATGACATATACTATTTAAAAAAATTAAATTTAAAAGATAAAATTTTCGAAATTGTTTATTTGCTTTTTCATTGAATAGCTTTTTCCTTCAAAATATATTTAAATTAAGAAAAAGTAGGAGAAATAACTGAAAGTACTTCAATCGAGCATGGAATATATATAATAATGTAATTTGGGATGATCTATTTCTTGGGTAGAAATAGAAGAAAAATGTTACCTCTACAATTAATTTCGTCTCTAAGCTCTGATTGGCTGATTGTTTTTTTTTTTCAATTTTACGCAATTGTAATATTTATGGCAATTTATTTTGGAAACAAAAGATGAAATAAATCTTTTTTTTAATATTATATTGCGATTTTCGAATTTAAATTAAATAATAAAAAAATAAAATAATAAGCTGTTGCATTATAAAATAAAATATCTGTCATACTTCGCACGTATAAATTCTAAACAAAATAAAAATAAAAGTGCCCAGTTAAACTGATGGCATTGAGCTCACAGGCCATTCACACTGATTGTATATTATACTCTTATTCCAAAGAATAATGTCCCTCGAAATGTAATGAAATCGATACTAAATTAAGGAAGGGATTAGCCCAACATTCCCCCCCCCCTTTATACTTAACCAATGAGCCCTCAAAACTAATCAGTGAAGCGCCTCATCACAATGAACCTTTATACAACATTTGAAGCAAATCGAATAATTCTGCATGAAAAACCCATTTATCTAAATTAAGGAGGGGTTACCCCCCAGCTTCCTCTTTATACTTAACCAATGAACCCCCAAAACTAATCAGAGAAGCGCCTTATCAGAATGAACCTATATACAAAATTTGAAGCAAATCGGATATTTCTATCAAGAGTTATCGCGTTACGACATACATATGTACATACATACGTACATACGTATAGAACCTGCGGGCACATTAGCTCTCAGGCTTTCATAGCCTGCAAGCTAAAAAGAGATATAGTAAAATTTAACCAATGCATGCATGTTTAACCTTTTTAATCCATTTGGCAGGATTTCCTTCCAACACGTATTTTCAAAATTCTGACCACTATTAAAATCATTAGAATCCTGTTTTCTGCACTTATATCCAACGTATAGGATGTAAAAGCAACGGGAATTCATTTTGTCACATAATTCTATCTATCCGCTAGTAGACTTAAGTTTTGATTTCCCATGATCTTTCCCAGGTATTGTCCCACGAACTTTCAATTTATTTAATTGTGCTGTTTCCCAGTGGCAAGTTTTCCTACCAGTAAAAATACAACTAATAATTCGACAATGAATGCACAAGATGACCTCGGGCATTAATATTAAATGACAAAGAAAAGAGTTGTAAGTTTAGAGTTCAAAGAATAATTATAAAAAAAAAGAAACTAATATCGGATCTAATTTAAAATAATCTAAAAAAAAAGTATTTATTTTGCCGAATGTATATGATATGTCGTTACTGTACTACATGAAAAAGAAACAGTTGAAAGATTTTCATAAAAAGTTGAAATATCCGCTCAAAATTAATTTTTACAGATTTTTTATGGATTCTGAAATAATTATTTTAGTTATACATTTACATATTGTAAAAATCACATGTGTTCTTATTGTAAAACACTTAAGTGTTTTACAATATGTTTGTAAACGTGTTTACATTGGCTGATGACGGGTTGTTAAAATTTCCAGCCCGAAACGCGTCCTGTGTGTTCTATTATTTTTATGATGATTCGTACAAAGTTTTATCATTTAATTGTGATTTATCACCAATTTTCTCCGCTCTGTTACATCTGTTTGGGTTTGTTGCATCGTGTTATCCAGCTTTTCACGTGTTCAAGGTACGTGCTTTTCTTTTTTACTTCCTATTTTTTAAATCTATTTTGATTTTCTGTAATCTTGTTTTATTTTTTATTTTTATTATTTTTACGTAACACACATATTAATAAATTAATATACGAGTAAATCAATCCTTTCTGTTATGGGTTCTTCTCTTATTAATCGTTTCAAGCAGCTTCGTTTGAAGCAGGCTGTATTTTTGAATAGGCTTAATTTTCTGTTATTTTGTAAACGCTCTAAGGTTATTCCTAGGTTAATTAATATTATTTACAAGCTTTTTTCTTCCATTCGTGTTAAAAATGCCAACCAGGAGCAAGTTTTCTATTCTTAGAGCCGTCATTCAAGATGTTCGTTACTCTCTTTCTCGCTTTGAATATGAATTGTACTCTTTGCACTTAAAGTTAAGTAAGACTGTAATTTATTTCCCTTTCTTTAAAAAACAGATTTTTGTTTATGTCGATTATAAATCTACTTGTCACAAAGCTATTTTGAAAAAAAGTTTTCTTCACTTCTGGCTTCTAATATTATTGCTCCTGGTTCTTATCCTCTTGCGCAAAATTATGTTGTTAATTTATCATCTCATTCTCTTACTGTTTCTCCGCGTGATGATCTCTCTCTTGACTTGAATTTTTCGTGTGTTTATAAACCTTCTATTCCGAACTTAATTGCTCTTATTGAACATTCTTTCAAAAACAGTAAAATTTCTTCTGATCAACTTGATTCTCAAATTGACTTCTGATCAACATATACCTTTTGTCTAATGTAATTTCTTCCAATCTTTGCAACAGCCTAATATTTCTTCTTCTCAGAAAGATGCTTAGCAGAAGGATCCTTCTTCAATATAGAACATGGACCAGAGTTTAACATAGATTCAACATAGGGAATATTATCAGATTTATTGAGAAGAGCTGTCCGCCTTTAACCGCCTTAGTAATAAGAAGGTCGGAAACAGAATTAAATTCACTCAAAACGGATTTCTGAGAAGAAGAGAGATTAGGCTTTTGCAATTCTTATTAAGCATATCGTTAAAAAGTCTGTATTTCTTAATGATAACACTAAACATTTGGTCCCCCTTTCTATCACTAATTGTGCTCGTTTCTATGCTCTTTTCCTACGACCCATAAACCTACTCTTTCCTTTCGCCCTATCGTATCCAATATTGGTACTGCTTCTTATAAACCTGCCAAGTTCCTTTCTAAGTTACCCGCTCCTTTATCTTCAACTAACTTTCACACCATGGAGAATTCTTGACTTTCTTGATAAAATTAAACGTCTTTCTCCATGTAATTATAAAATGTTTTCCTTAGATGCTATATCTCATTTCACTAACGTGCCTGTGCAAGGGGCAATTGATTTTGTAGATAGAAGGCTATGCGAATTTCATTAATTTTCCATTGAGATTGATGAAATCCTGCAATTAGTTAGTATTTGTGTCAGGCAAACCGCCTTTCATTTTAATAATTCTTTCTATTCTCAATCTGATGGTTTGGCCAAGGGTAATTAAATTTTCTCTTCTTTTATGTGATATTTATATGAATTTTGTTGAAGATAAACTCTTCAGTTTATAAAAATTTCATTTCTGGTTTAGTTATGTTGATGATGCTTTCATTTTAATTCCTTCTAACCTGGATTTTTCTAATCTTCTTTCACTTATTAATTCTGTTGAACCTTGTATTCAATTTACTCTTGAAGTCGAAGAGAAAAATTCTCTTCTTTTTTTATGTCTTTGTTTCGAAACACCCAGATCGGTTCTATACCTCCTTTTATAGAGAACTTTTCACTGTTTCTATCCCTCCTCAACAAAAAATGGCGTCCTTTTATACTTTTGTTTTTATGGCGTTACGCCTTTTTTCTGACTCTCCTGCTCTGAATAACGAAATTAAATATATCAAAACTCAACCCTTGCTCGTGGATATAATCTATCTTTGATTGATAAAGCTCTGAATAAATTTAATAATCCTAAACGTCCTCTTTCTGGCTTGAATAATTCTCCTAATTTTAAATCTATCCTTCTTCCATTTTATTCTCTTCTCTGTTTAAAAATTTCTAAAATGCTTTCTCCTTTCCATTTAAAAGTTATCTTCAAACCTATTAATAAAATATAATTATCTTCTCTAAAAGATCCTATTCTTACTGAGAACCGGTGGGGCGTTTATTTTATTCGTTGTTCTCGTAATTTAGGTTATATTGGTCAAACTAAGAGAGCATTAAAGTTCAAACTAAACGAGCATCAGAGGTATACATATTAAATCAAGAAATCTCTAAATCTTCAATTGCTACTCATTGTTGGACTTCCAGTCACTGTTTCAATTTCTCCATGGCCAGAATTGTTTCTTCTCCTGTCTCTCCAACTGACTTGGATTTTCATGAAACATTGTTTATTTTTAAAAATTCCAATAATCTTGTCACTGATCTCTCATCATCTCCTTTCCTCTCTTCAGCTGGGAAATTACTTTTGTAATTCGTTCCACTCTTTCCATGTCCGTTTTCATTTTATTAAAAAGTTATTTATTTTGTTTTTCTTGCGTTTTCTCTTTTAGTTTTTAAATTTACTTATTTTATTTCGTTTTAATTTGTTCAACTCTTTTATTTCCTTTTCTCTTTTCGTTTTTGTTAATTTTTTGCGACTACTTTCCCCTTCTGCATGGTCTCCTCTGTGATTGGTGAGCCACCTTTCACTCTCTTTGTAGGCTCTCCTCTCTGCTCTTCCTGCTCATTTATGACCTTGTACCCTTACGGACACGTGTATACATTAGCTGATAATGGGCTGTTAAAATTTCCAACCTGAAATGCGTCCTGTATGTTCTTTTGTTTTTATGGTGATTCTTACAATGTTTTATAGTTTAGTTATATTTATAATTCTTTATATATATTGAGATTTCCTGGTAGGTTTTAGTTATTACGATGTTTTCTATGTATATTATTTTACTATAACAATTAATGTAAAATATTATTACACCAGCTGCCCCACTCGGCGTTGCCCGACGCGGAATAATAAACTTAAATATACCTAAAAAAGTATGAAATTAAGACATTTTTCTTCGAGAGATATTTAGTGTTGCTTGTCCAACTGCCCACGACAAAGAATTTGCTTGATATTATATTTGTTTACGAAAAACTATCCAAACGATCATAGAGTTGGGCGCCCCACTACTTTCGGCAGCGTACACCCAGACATGCTAAGCAGACTTCGATATGTTTTTGCAGAAGACTAGAGTTTGTATGATTTTGTATTTTTAAACGAAAATCTTTTCAAAAGAGTCTAATCTTGATACCCCCCACAGATTAAGCAGCGTACACTCCCAAATATGTATTATTTTATATTTATTAAATGAAAATCTACCCAAATAACCATAAAGTTGGGAAGTTCTCTCTGGTTTGTTTTTGCATACGAACTTTGAATCAACATGGTTTTATATTTATTGAAAGAAAATCTTTCCAAACGATGTAAAGTGGCCCCCCCAAAAAACGGAAAAGATGAATTAAAACACGAAATCGTCCTCCAAATTTTTTTTCTTTAAGTAGTAAATATCAATATTTTTTTAAACCATACATGCCGTTAGAAGTGGAAACGTATTCTAAATTAGTGGGTTTTTCTTTTTTCCATCCGAGAAACTGGGATGGCTGTTTCAAAATGCAGAAAAAACGGAAAATGTGAAAATAAATCTGAAAATACACAAACCAGCATGGAATCTTAACTTTGAATATATCTTTTTGAAAAAGTATATTTTAATATATTTTAAATAGGATACCGTTAGAAATAAAAAGCTACCCTGAATAAGTGGGTTTTTGTTTTCTTTTGGTATTTTCAACCTGGATTCGCAGATGGTATTTAAAAACTGCAGAAAAACACTGAAAAGGTGAAAACTAACGAGTAATCGAACTTCAGAATTTTTTTTTTCAAATAGCAAATATTAATGTATTTTGTTTTCTTATTGAAGATGCCGTTAGAACTGGATAGGTGCAGCAAAAACTTTCGTATTTTCCTTTTTTGTGTGACTCCATGGGAGACACGAAGATTGTGATTTCAAATTGCAAAAAAAACGGCACCCATTTCCTCCATTTACTTGAAGAACCGAGGAAAGTTCTGAAACACTGCAAAAAATAATTGTTGATTTTGCAGTATAAAACTGGCACCCAGCTGCCAGTATTATACCGTAAAATTAACAGTATTAAACAGTAAAATAAGCAGTAATACGCTGCCGTGCAAGCAGTAATACGCTACCGCGCATGCGCGGTAGCGCAATCAAGTAAGTTCTGTTAATCAAGTAAGTTCTGATAGATGCAGACACAATCGGCGGTACGATGGAAACTAGTCATTTTGCGATGTTTATTAGGATTTTTAATTATTATCTGACAAATTATATTAAAAAAAATAAAAAACTGTCTTTGAGTTGCATAACTTTTGATATATGGGTACCTTTCTTCCTATATATATATATATATATATGCATATTATATTTAGCAACAGTATCATTTTTTGTCTATTACAAGAAAAAATGCTAGATGTATCTAAAAGTGCACCGATAATGCAAAGTTTACAGATAGTTTGAAAATTTTGGGGTATTCTGACGTCAGTCGCAACATTGCTTCAAAACTCCGAATATAAATAATGTAATCCAATCACTTGTTAACTTTAAATTAATGTCCAATAATGATTAAAGTGATAAAAAAAGAATTTGCTAAAATTTGGCACGCGATGATCGATAAATGGAAAAGCAATAAAAATTAAAATAAATAATAATTATTTCACGTTTCCCAGTTTTGGCCAAATTAAGCACCTACTAACTTTTGACATGCGATCTCGTGGTAGATGTTTTACTATTTTCAAATATGCGAGAATTTTGTTTTTATTATTAAGATCTGAAGATGTCACCGATAGTTATGCATGAAACATATGTTATCTACATTAAAGAAAAAGGTATTTTAAAATATTCTGTGTTATGTTTTTTTATCACTTTAAGCATTATTGGACATTAATTTAAACTCCGAATATGTTAAATTGCTTACATCACATTACCAAATGCAGTGATCAATTTATTTGTCTTCGCAAATCACCATGAAGCGATACCATTCATTAATTCTTTTATAAGCGAATATATTATTATGTATTTAATTACGCATTGCTTCCATATTGCTGCATATAAATAATATTGCAATGTATTTTCATTAACAGTAAAATACGCACTGGCTTATTAGCGACATTATGGTCATTATTATTTTCTGACTATATTCAAAGCATCGTCAAAGCATCGCTACTAAAAGTTATAGATCAATCATTAGTTAGTCATCCTTTTAAGTTTGTAATCTATCTTCTTTTTTTTTTTTTTTTTTGTTAACTGAAATATTTATTATAATCTGCCTCTCCAGCAGATCTTATTTATGGAAATAGAGTAAAACAAAAATTGTTAAAAAATATAAAATACGTACATTTATCAAATTAATTAATACTATTAATTTTAACTACTTTGGTTCGCACAAGTATGCGAATAAAACAGTTTATTATTATTATTTAATTTATTGAATGATACACTTTTTAGCTTCATCCGTCATCTTCGCATCTTTGTAAATTACTCAGCTCTTATCGAGATTTGTAATTTGATTATACCTCTATCGATTCAATCATGGAGCAGAGAGAGTGAAATTTGCACATTTCATATGGATGATGGATTTATGTGCATTTTAAAAGGTCATTAAGCGAAACGCAGTGCTTGATTGGAAGACATTTTAAAGCACTTCTGCTGCCTGATCTTTCACGTACAGAGTGAATGAAAAATGTTTGAGACACTTAAATAATTAAAATTTAAAACCATAATAATAAGTAACCGCTTATGATGGAATTATTTTTCTGATTTATATTGAAAAAAAATTATAAAAGGTTTTCCATTTCAATCAAATTGAATAAAATATTCTTATCTAAAAATATACTTATCCCGTCAGAAATACTCTTCATTATTATAAATTATATCAATTAATAACATTACATTGCAGTATAAGATACTATTTCTATGGGCTCGCTATACGTTGGAAATATAGCTATTTATAGATAAGGTGTAGGGTTGATTGCAATTGGGAAGCCGATTAACTACCAAAAGTTTTTGAACTGATCAACCTCTTCCATTATATCTGCAATATAATTAGTTACGCGATATTGAACACTATATAGATTATCTTATTGTAATAAATATTAGTAAATATAAGTTCTGAAAATTATAAGCATTCATACATAAAATATAATTTAAGTTAAACGATATAAGTAAATTACAAAAATATTTTATAAAAATATGATTTGTTCATTTTAATAGTAGATAATGTGGTGAAATTTGGTACTAAATTAAATCCGAAAATAATAACACAATTAACTACCTTGACTTACGCACAGTCGGCTTAAATAAAATAGAATAAAAAATGATAAATAATACACGGGGTGCGTACTGTTTGACCACAATTTTTAATAGAATTTTTTGTCTTAGTTAGTCGCAGAAATATATCACAAATTCTGAGATTAAACGAGGCCATTACAACTTGTATTATTTAAATATTAAATGGAAAAATTTCAATCTGAAAAAGTGGCGCCAGTTCATTGTAAAGTCCAAGAAGTCTATGCACCTTGAGAATACGCCATAAAAATGTATTACAGAGAAAACTGAAAATTACCTTCGATATTATGTATTTTTTAAATCTTGATTTAAATATTAACAAAATTTAAAATTTACATTACAAGCTGTTTCTTTTGACACTAGAAAACAAACCTATGTCATAAATATAAATTTGCATGAAGTTTAATTGAATGTTTCTGGAAATCTTTAATATTAATATTTAACGGCCTAGAAGTATTTCAGATTTACTTCCCATTGGGAAATATACTAAAGATTATGTGCCAACGACTTTCGAAATCAATTTTGTTTTTTAAGAAAATATTTTTAAGGAAGAATTTATTGTTAGATTTTCAAAGTAATGAGATAACGAAATTATTTAAGTTTTATATTATTCCAAACTGTTGTACATTTCAAAGCCCTTTCCAATATACATACCTGGATTGCGGGTACAAATATACAGCGTGCATAGGAAAGTCCCTTTAACCTGAAAATGCTTGCGAACGGTGAGAGCTACAGCAATGCAAGTGTGGTAACGGTATAGTAAAGCGACTACGCCCGACATAATGCAAACGACAGATGCGCCCTTAGTGGCGAAATTTGGAAGATAGCCATTGCAAATCGAAAACGAAAAGAGATAGAGCAATATTTCCAGTCAGAAAGTTTAAGAGAATCAATTAATTAGTACGAAAAGACAGTTCACACGGATAAGATAAATCGTCGCCTGTATACCCAAAAATGTCTAAAATCGATGCACTGCATTTTGTGTAAACGTTTGAAAGGAATAGCCAGAAGTATGAAGAAATATGCACAATCTATTGCATAAATACGGACTTACGTCAATACATTTTGATAACATCACAAAAAAAGGACAAACTGTCTCACAGTGATAAAAAATTAATGTTCAGTATGTTCGAAAAGTTCGCCATTGCTCACGATACACGTTTGTATTCGTGAGAGTAATTCTGCATGCACATTTCTCAGAATGGAAGGTGTCACACTATTCAAAGCATTTTCAATACGACGACGTAGATCCAGCAGACTTGTAGGTACAGTTGGATAAACCTTATCTTTTATGTAACCCCACAGGAAGAAGTCAATGGAGTGAGGTCCGGTGATCGTAGAGGCCATTCAATACTACCACCATACCCGAAAATAAAAGTTTTAAAATAAAACCGCTGGCACATTCGGATTCAAACTATCGTCTGCCATAAGTTTATGCTATGAGATTATACTGTTTGTCTCAGGCGAGTGCCAACACCTTTAAAACTAAAATTTTAAATGCATTGGAAATGAAATTTTTACAGATGTTACAGTACAGTACATCGTCACAATCTGCAGTTGCGCACTGCTACATTTCCGAAATGTAAATATGCAGAGTAGAATCGTCGCGCATCGATTTCAGACATTTTTGGGTATACAGGCGACATTTTATCTTATCCGTGAGAACCAAATGTCGTTTCGTACTAATTAATTGATGCTCTAAAACTTTCTAATTGGAAATTTTGCGCTATCTCTTTTCGTTTTCGATTTGCAATGGCTATCTCCAAACTTCGCCACTAGGAGGCGCTGTTGTCGTTTGAATTATGTCAAAAATGTCTGAAATCGATGCGCGACGATTCTACTCTGCATATTCACATTTCGTAAATGTAGCAGTGCGCAACAGCAGATTGTGACGATGTACTGTACTGTAACATCTGTAAAAATTTCATTTCCAATGCATTTAAAATTTTAGTTTAAAAGGTGTTGGCACTCGCCTGAGACAAACAGTATAATCTCATAGCATAAACTTATGGCAGACGATAGTTTGAATCCGAATGTGCTAGCGGTTTTATTTTAAAACTTTTATTTTCGGGTATGGTGGTAGTATTGAATGGCCTCCACGATCACCGGACCTCACTCCATTGACTTTCTTCCTGTGGGGTTACATAAAAGATAAGGTTTATCCAACTCTACCTACAAGTCTGCTGGATCTACGTCGTCGTATTGAAAATGCTTGGAATAGTGTGACACCTTCCATTCTGAGAAATGTGTATGCTGAATTACTCTCACGAATACAAACGTGTATCGTGAGCAATGGCGAACTTTTCGAACATACTGAACATTAACTTTTTATCACTGTGAGACAGTTTGTCCTTTTTTTGTGATGTTATCAAAATGTATTGACGTAAGTCCGTATTTATGCAATAGATTGTGCATATTTCTTCATACTTCTGGCTATTCCTTTCAAACGTTTACACAAAATGCAGTGCATCGATTTTAGACATTTTTGGGTATACAGGCGACGATTTATCTTATCCGTGTGAACTGTCGTTTCGTACTAATTAATTGATGCTCTAAAACTTTCTAATTGGAAATTTTGCTCTATCTCTTTCCGTTTTCGATTTGCAATGGCTATCTCCAAACTTCGCCACTAGGAGGCACTGTTGTCGTTTGAATTATGTCCGGCGTAGTCGCTTTATACCATTACCTCACTTGCAGAGCTGTATCTCTCTCATTTCGCAAGTATTTTCAGGTTAAAGGGACTTTCCTATGCACCCTGTATATCACAATAAAATTTGATTTCACATTGTCTTTTTCAGTTCTCAAAAAATTACTAATATAAACACTTTATTCTGAAACATATATCATATTATATTTACAAAATCACAGAATGTTTGAGTCTGCATGTACTCGTATATGATGCCATATTTGGTCTCATTCATCACTTTTCAAGATGTCAGTATGGTAACTCATTAGCTCATATCGCTGACAATTCACAACAGCTGAGTAAACCACTATTCATATCATCGCTGCAATTAAGCAATGAAACGATAGTTAATCAAGTAACACGCTTGCATTGGAATTTATCTTATAATTAATGTATCATGAAGTATATTTTGCATTTCTAAATGTCGTACAATTTATAGAAACAACAGAAAATAAACATCTAAATTTATGTTAAGAGCATCAAGGTACGTACACTTCTTCGAATTTCAAAGGACCACTATCTTAGAATAGAAATTTTCTAATTAATATTTAAATCACAGAATTTGTAACCACGTTATTTATTATTAGAGTATGTAATATTTTTCTGCGAGTAAATAACGCGAGTAATTATATTCAGAAATCGTGGTAGAGCTGTGTGCACCCTGGAGTATTATTTTGCATACATTTCTGATAATAATTTTGTATTATAAATGAAATAAAATAATATTACAAATAAGGCAAAGAAATTTTACAGTTTTCTTTACATTTGTTAAAAAGCAAAATTCTATTTCAAAATTTGTAAAAATATGAAAATGTTCTTCGAACTGTACATTTGTATGTAAAGACATAAAAGGAAATGGTTGCCAACATAAAATATAAGCACATTACATAACTCAGAAGTTAAATGCAATTTAGTTTATGGAAGGATGATCAAAATGATTATTTTTAAATTCCAAATTTTATGAACGTATCCCAGATGATTAATTTTTTATTTTCCCTTTGGAAATTTTTTTATCGTTTCCAACATTAACTGCGTGTGTTTCATAAACTATATTTTTACTAAAGAAAACAAAATTATAGTAAGGAATGATTTAGTTTTATTATGTATGAATTTATTTTAAATGTAAGTTTCTGAAAGCTCCAATCTCTGAAGAATTTGTATGAAAAATATATAGTTTCTACGGTTACATTTGAATGATAATGTTTAAAGATATTTTACAAATGCAGACATTTGAAAAACATTACATATAATTTTCTAAATGTACTATTCGAGTGAAAATATAAGATAAAATTTCAGCTTTATAAGCAAAGAAGATAAAAATTCTATAACACAGAAGTTAAATAAAAATTGGTTTATGTGATAGCAGTAAAATAACATTAAGAAGCCAGTCAAATTTTACAAACCTATTACATATCAACACAAATTTACTATCTCCTACAAAAGTTGTTTAAAATTAGCTTTTGTGGTTGGTTGTTCTCTAGTTTTTATCTGTTTGCTATAGATATGATAAAATATAGTTAAAAGTGAATATTTTTACAAGTAAAATACTTAAAGGTTTAGAGCTTCAGATATGAAAAATAGAATCATTTTTCTGAATAATACTTGGTTCGACAATTACATTGAAATAAATATCTTGTGGGATTTTTATTTCTATAAATCCTTTTCAGACAAATAATATTTTATATTTTAAACTTACACTTCTAACTGAAAATGTACAAGAAAACTGATAACTTCATATGAAAAAAGATAAAAGTTGTTTAAGTTAGAGCTAAGAAAAATTTCTTTTGTGCGCTCGTAATGAAATAACTAGTAAAACTACCAGTTATATTTTAGAAGTCCGTCCCATATCAATAAAAAAGCACTTTTGTCTACAAATGTTCCTCATTGTTATTTAAAATGAACTTTGAATTTAGTAAAGTTTTTTTCTGTTTTATAAAAGAGATGAGAAATATAGTTTAACGTGATTTCGTTTAAAATTGTTTTAAAAGATAAGCAGTTAACAATTGGAGAAGTAGAATTTTTCTTCTTCTGAATAATACAGTTTATAAAACATTAAAATGAAATAATTACATTCATAGGTTCTTTGTATAAAACTATTCTCTGGAAATCTTTATGGAATTTTACATTTATATTTCCATTTTGAAGCGAAAAATGAAATTGATGTTTTTATTTTAAAAAGATGAACTCGAATATTGTATAACTTAGAAGTTAACTAAATCTCACTTTATGCTACACTGCTTTATGAATATTTTAAAACGCCAATCAAGTTGAACAAATCTGTTCAAGATCCATGAAAATTTATTTTTACCTTGAAACTTTTCTTATCGTATTCGAAATTAACTTGGCTTTTTGATAGATCTTTCATTTCATAAGTAAGATTAGGAATGTAGCGTAGAATAAATCAGATTTTATTGCACAGTACTTTGTAAGAGATAAGGCCGCCATAAGCTTTAAATGTAGAATCTATTTACTGCACAAAGAATCTTCTTATTTGCAGTTTAATTTCAGTAAATAATCTTCACGAAATCTAAGAAGCATTCTTTCATGAAATTTGAAATCTACAGGGTGGCCCAGCGAGTAATATATATAAAAAAGTCTTATAGACGTTGATAGGTATGCGCGAGACAAATCATAGGTAGTGCATGTAATATTAATAAAGGACAATTGTTGATGCATCCGTTTTGTTAGTGAGCGATGACTTTTAAGTTTTTTTGCCTGAAAAAAGGTTATTTACTGTACCGGAGAAAGATCTAAAATCACCATACACTGTAAAAAAAAGACAAATGTTTCTCAATCTAAGAACATATAATATAACCACGTACGAAAATATACATTTATCCCTTCCAAGTGACCCACGATTCCGAAAAGCATTCTTTATCTTTATAAACCTCAGAAATCAATATATTTTCGAGATTTAAAGAAGCATTTATGAAAACAAAGTTTCGTTTCCTACCACTGATTTTTGGAAATGTTTCCGAGTAGTTTTTATACAGTATTCATCCGTTTTTTCAAACCGGAATGTTTGTTTTTTAGGATGCTATCCATTTTCTATGAATCATTTTCAGCTGCGTAACTGACTTTTTACATGCAAGAGTAACCAAATAATTTTAATTTTAATGTTAATATTAATTCTGTCAATTTATCATATTTGTCTGCAAAGCAGGTTTGTTGAACATAAAAATGTTTACATGAAAAATTTTAAAGATGCATAGTGGTCCTCCTAATTAGTCATTTGCTGAAGGGAATTTGAACATCCCCTCCCCCTCCGGTACCTCCTTCAAGGTTTTTCTCTAAATATGTCCCGGTTCCATATCTCCGCAACTATCTTACCGATTTCAACGCAAGTGATTCCAAACATAATAGTTAACTTAATAGCCACCCTCTATTACATTAAAGTAAATTTATGAGTAGCGGTTACCACTATTTCCGAATAATAGTTTAAGCCAAATTTGTAATTAAGTTCCTAGCTTAACCAAACGAACAAAGTTTTAAAGATGAATAGTGGTCCTTTTAATTATTTATTTGCTGAATTGCACTTGAACATCGCCTCTCCCTTCGGCCCCTCCTTCAAGGTTTTTTCTCTAACTATGCACCGTTTCCATAACTCAGAAACTATCTTTCCGATTTCAATACAACTGATTCCAAATATTATAATTAACTTAATAGTCACACTCTATAACATTACAGTAAATTTATAGTTGCAGTTATCACTATTTCCGAATCATATTTTAAGACAAATTTGTAATTAATGTCCTTGAGTAACCAAACGAACGAATTTTTAAAGATGCATAGTGGTCCTCCTAATTAGTCATTTTCTGAAGGACACTTGAACATCCCCTCCCCCTTGCGGCACCTCCCTCAAGGTTAATTTCGCTGACTGTGCCTTATTTCAATAACTCGGCTAATAATGTTCCCATCTTCTTCAAACCAGGTCAATTTTGTAGCACACCTACTATATGGTGTCGTGGGCAGCGGGGCCCTGTCTCAGAGGTTCGTTGGGAAAGAGGTTTGCTTAGAACAGAATGCTCCCCTGGCGGTGGAAGGGAGAAATAAATGGAGCGTACGAGCATGCCCAGTATACGCTGCCGAAGCCATCGGAGACCGTGGCCAGAGTTTTGTTTTTTAAGATATTTAAGTTTATTACACGGGCTCGGGCAACACCGGGCGGGTCAGTTAGTATTTTTATTTAAGTTTTCAAATACTTTCAGCCTACTTATTATGGTTGAGTTATACGAGTATTTATTACAGTTACAGCATAACTCAAATGCCATTTTCTTTAGTTTTTACGAGTTATTACTTAAATTCCATATATTTAAATTTCGAAAATTGTGTAAAACAGAAATGTTCGTTATCTAGGCGCAGACCGCACAGAAAAAACTTTCATTACATTGTGCTTAAACGATATCATGTAAATTAAGGCACATGCATTTTTTTATTAAGCTGTTAACTATTAATTAATATTAATTATTAATTAATGATGCATTTGTTAAAACATATAGAGAAAAATATATAGAAAAAAATATATATAAATGCCTGGAAAATAATGGTTATAAAACATAAGAGAACATGCTCAATACGTAGCATGTCACAGCATTGAAATATTGACAAGAATAGATATTGTGACAGTTGAATAAATTGTTTTGCAAGCAGCAATTATCAAAATTGATTTGTGATTTTAAAACATTCTATTTAAATTGTTCGCAAAATCGACGCGTATGCGTTTTTAGAGATTTGAGATCATAATTTGAACCAAAATAGTTGGAAATGACAAAACTGGAGAGAAGTTTGATCGTGCATTAGAAATCATGTAATTAATTTAGACTAATGCTTATATTTTCAATTATTAATTTATGTTTTATAGGAATAAAAAAATTTGCTAATATATGTATTTGTAATATATTAATATATATATATATATATATATATATATATATATATATATGTATATATATATATATATATATATATATATATATATCAAAATGAATATTGTAAATCAAAATTAATCATAAAAATATAGTTTTGCTATGCTTTTGAAGTCCAAGTTTCATATTTTAAAGTCGTCATTTCGTTTTTACTCTCATTATTACATTGTCTTTCGATTATACCTCAAAAACAAATACAAATGTGTGAGAAAATGAAAATAATATAATAAGAAAAATAAAATCCATAAAAAATTATCTTATATTTTGTAACAACTTGAAAAAGAAACATTTTTATTGGATTGTTTTTCAGGTATAGTTTGTAGATAATTTAATTTCCTATATTTAAGAGGAAAATCCGTTAATTTGTTCAAAGGTTATAGTTGCAAAACCACTGAAAAACAGTATTTCGATATAAGTGAGTTTAAAGCTTTGCCTTCGCAGGTATCGCCGGTCTCCGTGGCTGAACGTTTACGGGTCGTATGACCCGTGTGGCCAATATGGTATAAAAACTGAGCTGCGCCACCAGGCGCCTGAGGGGCGCCCGTCAGCATGTCAACTGCCACCGTACCCATGTCCTGAGGAACATATAACACGAACGACAGGAGGCTGCTGTCCGTATGCGTTACGCCCGTCGGTGCACCGCCACCTGCACATCACACCGATTCTACCAAGTGGTGACGACATAGGTCCCACGACAGGTGGAGACTCCGGCACACAGCGGGAGCCCCCACACCGACACTTGATACTACACGGACACTTGATGAGCCGCCAGAAGACACCCGACGACTTCGTCGTCGGAACCCCATTAGAAGAACCTGTCCCTAGGTCATATGCCGACATCTCCTGACGACTCTTGCTTTCCCGCAGCGTCCAAGGTATACAATATATAATGATATACAAACATGGCCAAATTTAAGAATTTTCCTAGCTGACTAACTACACGACATTCTTAAAATTTCCATCATTAAAAAAAATATAATTTTTTTTCGGCATTTTAAACTTATTTGGTACTTTTAAATAGGATTTTTGTTATGAAGTTTTTTAACGATTTGTCAAAATTATTTATGTGTTTTCAAGATGTTTGACATTACCTAAGCACTACTCTTTTGGAAAAAATATTTTGACTAACAAGACTAAAGATTTACTTTGACAAAATAGTATTATAAAGCTGTTTTTAATCGAAAATTGCTGAGATATGAAATATATTTTTAAAAATTAATAAAATGAAAATAAAAAACATATTTCAATTTTTTTTTAATACGTAGAATTATTTAGCTTTCTAGAATTGAACATTTTTTCCCATCAGATTTAAAACAGTAAGTATTTGAAAATTTTTTGAAGGGTTTTTGTGAAAGCATTTACAGTACAAGAATATTTTTTTGTGCGTATAAACGTTAGTATTTCCTTAAAAGCTCAGAATAATTCTTTCATTTTGTAAAAACAGCATTACCTATAAATGCTCCTTATAAAAAGAATTTTTAAGCTGTAAGATAAAAAATCCCATTTTCTTTAAAGAAAACAATTATAAAATAAAAAATGTTAAATGGAAGATTGGTAGAAATTTAGTATAACATTTTTACAATAAATGAAAGACATGTCAATCAGATTCTTACCCTAAAGGCTAGATGTGTTTTTCTTTTGAAGTTTGCAGGTCATTATCAGATATAAGTAAAAAAATTGTATATTTCTATCTCTTCAAAAAATATGTTTCGCCGAGGTTTATATATTTTCTGTTAGAAATTAGTTTTAAGCTTTACACGTTTCGAACGTTTAGTTGTCAATTATTTATATTAAAACTCTATAAACTGATAATAGGAGTATTTTTACGTTATTTTATTTCTGTAGGTATTAGTTTCATTAAATTAGATAACATATTATCATTTATTGTAAAAAGTATTTAATAGTAAAGTTATTTTTTTATTTATTCAAAACGCAATATTATTTCATTAAATTTTTAAGAAACATTTTGAGTACATAACTGTTGAGTATGTAACTATTGAGTTTGTAGCATTTGTGTACGTAACATAAAGTTATTACATTTTAAGTTATTACAAAAATATTTAAAAAGTTTTGTATTTAAATATGTTTTCTCATAAAGTTTATATGTATTTTATTTTATTTTTCACACTACTTCCCTTAATTTTTATAAGGAGGGTCACACGGTTTAGTTCCTCTGTCACAACTGCATTTCTTTATCCTTGGAGGAAACATCGGGATTTTCTTTAAAATATTTAAATATTTGTAACGTAAAATTGCTTAGCATTTTCAAGTAAAGCAAAATTCAAGATAGCCCAGAAATATTCATAAGAAATGAAGAGGGCTAACGACACATAATGCTTCAAAAACAAGTTCTAGTCCGAATAACGAAGTGAAGCAAATTTGGGCATGGACAGAACTTAGGAAAATGCCTGCTAGAAACATCTCGCTGTTGTTAACTTCGTGTGATTGGTACATACTTACATGTGAAATCGATGGTTTGGAGAGTCTCTTACTGGTGGAAATGTAGGTGCGAGAGATGTACCAAACCGGATGACTCCCCTTCCGACAAATATAAAAATTGTGGGACGAAAATTTTGATACCAAGTCACTCTTCCGCCCCTGTAATAACTGTTAAGTGGAATTCGCACCTTCATCCCAATGCCCTGTCGAGTGGTTTCGAGATCTTGTGTGTCGTCTCAGTCGACCATGGTGCATTCGAAACAAAAACAACAGGAAGGAGGAGAGAAAAAAAATTAAACATTTGGAGTGAAATTTCACGTGAAAGCACGTACATTGCACAATATATTAGTTTCTGAGGTTTCTAGTGATAAAGAACGTGGTAACTCGGAAGAAGTTATAATATTTTCGTTCGTGGTTATATTCTATTTTTATAGATTAAGTAACATTTGTATTTTTTACGGTGCAAGAGAATTAAAAATAATAGTCTAAAACCACTTAAAAATACAAGGACATCCACACTGATAAAAAGTTGCAGCAAACCGTCCAGTCATTCGACCGTTTTTATAGAAAACGGTTATATAACCGTAATTTAACACTATTCTGACCATACTGTGGGCAATAATATGATCAGAACAGAGTTTAATTACAGTTATGTAACCGTTTTCTATAAAAAAGGTCAAATGACTGGACAGTTTGCTGCAAATTTTTAACAGTGCATGCATATGGAATTTATGTCTGGTACGGTTTTAGTAGGTGATGAAACAACATAAAATTACCGAAAATAAAAATCATGATTAGAAGAAATATAAAGATGATGCTTGTGAATACGCAAAATGTTTTAATTTGATTATTTATGTGAAATATATAATGCATATCTAAAAAGAACACGAAATACTGAATTTTTTCGGTAATGTGTGGTATACTTACGCACATTGGATTTCATAAAAATATATTTCATGAAACGCTTAAAATTTAAAACTTAATTTATTATTTTTCCTAAAAAAACTATTTCTATTGATTATTATTAATATGATAATAATTGAATCATAAAAGTATATTGTATATTAGATATATGCAAGTTATTTGCAGTTTCATAGCAATTCGTTAAAAATACTTAATTACGAATTGAAAAAAACTTTAATTTGCATATTTTAAATTAATAAAAATGGCATGGAAAAGACCGATTTATGAATGCTGACTTTAAAAGATAACGCATAAAAATTCGGTATAAAACCGGATAAACGGATAACGGTATAAAAATTCAGAAAATTCATTGTAGACAAATCTTATGAAATTAGATATTCGAATTAAATATTGAAAAGATACTAACTAAAGATAATAAATGTAGTATTCTAGTAAGTATTACGACTTTCTCTGAAGTATAAATATTTTCTATACGTTTAAAATGAAATCACACTATGTTGTTTCATCTTTCCTAACTTAAATAAATCTAACAACATATACTCATTCTTGAAATTTTCCAAAACAGCTTTTGTTTTGTTCTTTTGTAGCTTTTGTTATGTTTTGTTTTGGTTTTTAAAATACCTTCTGATGAATATTCAATGCAACACTTTTACCTTAGTCGTTTTAAAAGTGTTACATTGATTATTCATAAAATATTACATGGTGGTAGATAAATGGCATTTTATTTGCCGTAACAGGACACCGAAAACGGAAAGTGGAAAGTCACATTAGTCTTCATCAAGATAACATGAATTTACATTCTGTATTCTAAAATTTCTTAAAACATGAAAATTTTAGTTTGAAGAGTGTTCTTATTTATGTAAAACGCCTGAATTATAAGTTGCTGTTCTGCAAGGCTTCACAAAAGCATGTATATTTTGAATTTAGCCACATTTAAAAATAAATTTTTATATTAAATGCCAGTTTCAATATAACTTATGGAGTACTAAAAGAAGAAAGTAAAATCACGTGTCAAGTATAGATTATGAAACACTTTCCAACACATTTAGAATATTGTAACAAAACTTCACCGTTTAATAAGGTGAAAGATCTTGTCAAAGTAATCAATTTGGAAAACGCATAGCATATTTGGAAAACAATTATAGCGATAGACATCTATAGTTAGAAAAATATCCCAATTCTTTTGTTGAATTTTGTATGTGTTCCATAAATTTGTATATATACTAAGCAGAATGCAAATTTTTACTTCAGTTAGGAAATGCATAACACTGTTTCAAATTTCCCATCAGCAATTTCCATCATTAAGCGGGAATGTACTCGAATACTTTTTGTACAGCCGTGTAGGGGCAGGTCAGGTAGCCCCGGACACATAAATTGCAAATAAAAAACAAATGAATGAAATTTCTGTCTTTATTTTATACTTAAAATAAAATTACGAACTTCTTTACTGATTTTAATTAAACATTGCTAATCATATCGAATTATTTAACGAAATATACTGAAAATAGTTTGGCGTCACAAGAAACGACGGGTAGCCCCGGGCATATTAATCAATGGTGTCCCAGCCGTTTTTCGGCCTTAAAAACATCACAATTATAATAAAAATCCAATGCATCTATATAAACACAATCTTTATGGGCGCAGTCTTTGCATTCCTGGCACTGAATCTAGTCTTCTTCAAATGTTTCTCCGCATATGATGCATTCTGTCTCGTTTTGTGGAAAATATCTTGACGAAAACAAAACACTTACTCACGACTAACTTACTCGGAGCCCACGTCTCTATTAAACTGTATTTGTTTCGATTCTAGAGGGCGTTCATTTACAATAACTCTTTATAATGAATCCATGATGTTATAATTTATAAAGGGGTAGCGTGTGGCCTTTTCATATGGATCAATTTCAATAAGGTACTACTAAGTGATTTTTATTTAAAAATCATTTTCGAGTTTCTTAATATTACAAATCATTATAAACAATTTTTTTCAGCGTAATTTCGTTTCAACTTATAATCAATTAATAAATCAATGAAAGGTCCAATCTTGTACAGTAATTAGAAATCTTAACATGAGTTCTTTTGCACTCTTCACAAAAAATTCAAGCGATGACCTTGCCGTTGCCTTAAGAGAAATCCTCTCTCTTCAAAATGTGTCAGCAAAACATTTTCTTCCCCACCGGGTTGGGAAATCGTCCTGAGAAGAGTGTTTTCCACCAACACTCGTTCTCCTGCCAAAACCCTGACTAACCTCCCCTCGATTCTCTTTTCCGGTCCGCTTGCTCGAACAAAGATTCCCCGATCACCAATCAAAAAAGTTTTAGTTTACGCCATTAGTTTCAGTTTTTAAGTCATTGGATAAACCATTCTTTTGGGAGGTCTTCCTGAACTTTAGAATGCTCACACGGGCAATTTTCTCACGATTCGAGACCGCACATGTAGTCGGACAGATCAGAGAAATGTTTGCTGTCTAGCAATTTCAGTTTCACAAGATTGATAGAAGCTCATCTTTTCCTATTGTAGTGAACGACATTCCTGTAACACCACAGCGAAGCGTGAGAAAAGTTTTCCAACTCTTGGGAACTTCTATCTTTGATTACTCTGCCTAATTAGCAGACTGTGAGAGATTTAATGAAATCGTTACAACACCCCCACCATCAAAACATTTTCCGGGTTAAAACGCGGAAAATCTGCAAAAAAAAGGGTTAGCTCAACATATTTGAGTGGCTCAAATAACATTTCAATTTAACCTCACTATATACATCAGTGACTTAATTTCTTATACATTGCTTGAACATCTAGCTTTAGAGACTTTTTTTTTTTTTTTGAAAGATACTTTTTACTACACATGCCAAAATAACAATAAAACTAAAAATAATCAAATATGTACAAAAGATTGGATTTTACTCAAAAACTTACTACTGAATTTCTTTACTTGTGTTTGCCGAACAATACGTTTTACACAACCGTTCAATTTCTTTAACAAGAGTGTCACAAAGGCGTGAATTTCCACTGTCCCTACTCTCTTTCAACAGAATTTCGAAGGATTTTAGAAAACTCCTTGTGAATCCGCTCACTTCCTCCAGATTAACTTTCGAATGATAACCCTTCCTGTCAACACTCACTTCCATATTTTCGCGTTTATTTTTCGAATTTCCCTGCCGGTCGAAAACCAACTCATCTACTTTCCTTGACCTTTTCAAAAGGGTTTCTTTTTCCCCAATACACTGAGAACGGTGGTTCTTCATTTCGGGGGGAATGACGAAAGAATTTCTTCCTGCCCTTGGGGATCTGTTAAAGGGTTTATCTCAATCCCCGGGTTCTCAAAACTGGAATTAGTTTGCGATTTTTGCTTTCGCTTTATCTTTTCGTTTATTAAAGCCTGCGTCTTATTACCTAAGATATAGTGTTTAATTTTAGAGTGTCTAGGCAGGATTGCCGCTTTCGTATTTACATATCCGAGACCTTTTATTTCCATTTTTATACGTGCCACTCTAAATCGTTTTGGATATTTATCAAATGTCTGTTTAAGCCAAACATATTCATTGCCTAATTTGCTTTTATTTACCAAATTCCATGGGCAAACACAATACGAGCTACCTGAATCTCTAAGTACACACGCCTTCTTCCCATTTATTTTGTTTTCACTCAAAAAAGGTCGGAACAAGCTTTTGTCTTCGCTTATATCGCCTAAGTGATTTATGCTCTCGAATGCTTTTACTTCCGTACTATCCCTTTGTCTTTTCGGACAACGGGCCATTAGGTGAAATTCGCTTCCACACGTATGACAGCGCTTCTTTCGTTCAAAGACAAATTCCCTGTCTTTAATTTCTTTGTCTCGCCAATTTATTTTTTTGTCGGAATTTTTTTCTTCTCCAGAATTTTCCTCGAGTTTCGTTTCTTCTGATTTCCTATCATAAAAAGATCTCGCATTCTCTTTTTTATCTGAAATCCCTTTTACTGCCTCATATTCGTCCAGACATTTAGCTAAAATTAAAGGGTCTTTGTAATTTGCCCACGAATCAATGAAATACTCTTTCATTTCACTAGAAGCACGGAGCTTGATTTGGTCCGTAATCAATAAATTTTTCAGACTACTGAAATCCGTAACACCTAAACCATTCAACCAACCCTCTAAATAACTGTTGATCTCAAAGATAATATCCTTCCACGGAGCATCTGGATTGCGTGGATGTTTCATTAATTTTTGACGATACGATTCGGGACTCATGCGGAATCGTTCTAGCAAAAACTTTTTGACGTATTCAAAGTTATCCGTCTGATCTTGCGGTTCCCTTAAAATTAACTCTGCAATTTCGACCGGCACTAAAGCTAATAAATGCGTCACTAAGTCACCTGTCTCTATTTCCGCTTTGGTCGTCTGTCGTTCGAACAAATTTAAAAACAAAGTTATATCCGAGCGTTCCGGATCAAATCGATGCATTATTGTTCGGAGCGGCAGTTTAGGTGGGCGTTCCGACCCGGCACTGTTAGTTGAACTACGTCTATTTGCATCTTGCGTCAATCTAAGTTGTTCTAACGTAAATTCGCGTTCTTTTTGTTTTTCCTCTCTTTCTCTTTCTTCTTTCTCCCTCTCATATTCCCTTTGTTTTTCCTCATATTCTCTTTGTATTTCAGCCTTTTCCCTTTCTTTATTCTCTTCTCGATATTTTATGATATACGCAGCTTGCGTAAAGGCAAAATCTCTGTCGTAATCCTTAGCAGCTTCGATTTTTTGGATAATTACCGGAATCCTGTCATTTTTCCCTATCTCCACTCCTAATTCTTCCGCTAAATTCTGCAAATCAATTTTCCTGCACTGTTTCAGATCAGTTACTTCTTGCATTTTAAAATTTTAAGCAAATACAATATAAAGATGAAAATAATATTTTCGCTCGCTAACTTATGCAATAGGGATTCTAACACTTTATGAAAAATTTTCTGCTACTACCCACATAATATTAACCATTTTAAATACAATTCAATTTTGAGGAATAATAAAAATAGTATACATATAAAAATAAATTTTCAATATTGTAAAATTTTCAATACACTGACACGTTTTTGTGTCGATCATACAAATTTAAAAAAAAAATTTAGAAATTTGAAATTCTGTGTTCATAATTCAACCAATACTTGATATTTCTGACACCGCAGGTAACAATTTTCAGAGTTATAACAAAATGAACACTTTTTGCAACTGCTAAAAATTTTCTTAACATCACATATGCAAAATATTTTAGTATCAAAAACATCTATTCTTTCATAAATAATGGGAAAGTAAAATCTTTGAAATCTTTCAATCAGGAATTACTAGACAATCGACTTATATGAAAAGTCGGAATTTTTACCTCTTTTTTTTTTAAGAAAAAGAAAGAAAAATTACACATTTAGCCTAACCGTCCCTCCTTATATTATTTTACTACCAAAAGAAAAATTCACACTATCAAATTTTATGCTTATAACAAATACACATATATTTTTCCAAATATGTTAAAATTTATTAGATTTAAAAATTTATCATAATCTATCATAAATTAATATTCAAATAAAAATTTTCTCAGAAATGAATTTTCCTCACTAAAGAATATATAAACAAAATGAGAGCCACTCAAAAATGAATTGAGCTTACCTTTTCTACAGTCTTTGTCTGCATTATCTGTCGCCGGTTTCGGGTCTGGCCTAGACGTCGTCGATTTCACAGGTTATCTCGGTTTGTCGGCTCCTGATGTTTCCTAGAAAGGGCTTGCTTCGGACTTATTCTCTGTAAACACGGGCTTGCTTCCAGGACGGAACTGCGGTCTGTCGTGACACTGCAAGGGCTTGCTTCGGGCTTGTTCTCTATAAACACAGGCTTGCTTCCAGGACGGAACTGCGGTCTGTCGTGACACTGCAAGGGCTTGCTTCGGTCTCTGCTTTCCTCTCTTGAACTGGCGTCAGATCTTGCGCGCTTAGATGCGGGCGGGCGTCACTGCTACTGTCTGGGCTCTCTTCACTGATGTTAATCAATTTTTGTTGAAGTATCCGACCCGCTTGCCACCAGCTATAATGAATCCATGATGTTATAATTTATAAAGGGGTAGCGTGTGGCCTTTTCATATGGATCAATTTCAATAAGGTACTACTAAGTGATTTTTATTTAAAAATCATTTTCGAGTTTCTTAATATTACAAATCATTATAAACAATTTTTTTCAGCGTAATTTCGTTTCAACTTATAATCAATTAATAAATCAATGAAAGGTCCAATCTTGTACAGTAATTAGAAATCTTAACATGAGTTCTTTTGCACTCTTCACAAAAAATTCAAGCGATGACCTTGCCGTTGCCTTAAGAGAAATCCTCTCTCTTCAAAATGTGTCAGCAAAACATTTTCTTCCCCACCGGGTTGGGAAATCGTCCTGAGAAGAGTGTTTTCCACCAACACTCGTTCTCCTGCCAAAACCCTGACTAACCTCCCCTCGATTCTCTTTTCCGGTCCGCTTGCTCGAACAAAGATTCCCCGATCACCAATCAAAAAAGTTTTAGTTTACGCCATTAGTTTCAGTTTTTAAGTCATTGGATAAACCATTCTTTTGGAAGGTCTTCCTGAACTTTAGAATGTTCACACGGGCAATTTTCTCACGATTCGAGACCGCACATGTAGTCGGACAGATCAGAGAAATGTTTGCTGTCTAGCAATTTCAGTTTCACAAGATTGATCGAAGCTCATCTTTTCCTATTGTAGTGAACGACATTCCTGTAACACCACAGCGAAGCGTGAGAAAAGTTTTCCAACTCTTGGGAACTTCTATCTTTGATTACTCTGCCTAATTAGCAGACTGTGAGAGATTTAATGAAATCGTTACATCTTTATTTACGCAACACTTTGAATTTCTTAGAAATTGAAATGTCCGCGGTTAGACGCCGTCCGCTTCTACCCGAATTTCCCCTATATAATTTATAAAATTTATACACACTAAGTATGAGTAATATGCAAAAATAAATAAATTAATTAAAAAACACACGCCACAATTTAAAACGCACTTCCAGCAATTATTGCTCAGAGACAGTAGTGTAATCGATTTCTTTTGTATGTCGCTGTAAATGAACGATAAATATGCTATGCGGACCATATTCTATAGTAATTGTTTTGTAGTGCACATTAGAGTAGTGTACAGCAATTTCAATATGTATGAAATAGTGTATCATCATTAAAATACACTGCTTATGATTTTTACTCTATCTACCCTGTATTTGATTCAACTATTATCTAACGGAACTCTTTTGAGTGCCCATGTAAACGAGCTATTAATGCTAAACACTTCATTTTCAATACCGAACATTACATGGTAAAACGCAACAACATACACCAATTGCATGGCTATCCGAGTATATTTACGCGAGTTAGAACACGGACAGACAGGTAAACAGACAAAACGAATGCATAATGACTTTTCAACGTAAATCTTAAACCAGAAAGAAAATTTATGCGTCAAGCCTAGATTATGAAATTCATTCCAATAGTTACAGAATATTTTAATATTTTAATATATTTAATATGCCATGCTAAACCTTTGCTGTTTAATAAGGCATATCAGATACCTAAGTAAACGTATCAGAAAACGCATAACACATTTGAAAACCAAATTTCACCAATTATTGTCTATAGCCAGAAGTCCCAATTCCAGAAGTTCCCAGTACTCCAATTCCTTTGTGCAGCCCACTATACGATCTATAGAGTTCTATATAATCTACATAATATGCTAAAATTTAGTTTAGAAAGCAAATGCACAGCACATTTCAAAATTTACCTTCAGCAATTTTTACCAATAGACGGAAACATATCTGAATTCTTTTGTACAACCTTGACCTACAGATTTTTATACACGCCACATACTAACCTTAAATTTAATTTAGAAAAAATACACTTAAAACACTTTTCAAGAAATTATTATCCATAGGCGTCTATGTATCCAGTTGTTTGCGTGGCCCTGTATATGATTTTATTCACATTCTATAAACACTTCTTAGTATACTAAATATAAGTTAACTCGATTAAAACCCCCTCTTTAAGCAATTCGCGCTCATACGCAGCAGATTTACGAATTCTTTTGTTTAGCCACGCAGTATACAAAAAATTAGTTAAACTTAAAACCGCATAATATAACTGAAAGCGCATTACAGCAATTAACGCTTATAGACAATGCTTCCCATACAGTACTGTATCCGAAATCTTTTGTGTTTTCCTGTGAATAAATGATAAATGCGTTGCACATCATATCATACAACAAGTACCTAGTAGTAAACTTCAGTATTGTATATGAATTTCATTATGTTTCAAATAGTGTAATATAATTAAAATACGCTGCAAACAGTTTTTCCCCCGTAGACCATTACGTAACTGAAATATTTTTTGTTGCTCTGTAAATCAATGATAAATACTTTACACTCCATATTCTGCAGAAAAACCTCAGAAATTCAATTTTGTTTCATTATGTTTTTGATATTGTAACATGATTAAAATACACCGCAAACGATTTTTTTCTCGAGGCCATAATAAAACGGAATCTTTTGAGTGCCTATGTAAACGAACTATAAATCCTACTCATACAATCTTCGATAGTCAGCATCTTGCAGAGCACTTCAGTGATGTATGTCTATTTTAATATGTTTGAAATAGTCTAACAATAGTAAAATACACTCGAAAAGATTTCCCCCCATAGATTATAATGTAACGGCATTCTTTTGACTGTCCCTGTAAACGAACTATAAATTCTACACACTTTATTTTCAATAATGAACATGTCCCTAAACCCATAAAGTGTGATTTCAGTGGTTTTATACGTGGTTTTGCTTGAATTAAATTTAAGCTTTTACCAAACATGACATGGTAAATCTGAATAACGTATATCAATTACATGGCAATCACAGTATTTTGACATGAGTTAGATCACGGACAGACGTCTAGACAGACAGACAAAGGGTCAGATAAACACATTTTAACTATGTTGGAAAGGAGATTTTAAATAATAACAGTATTATAACAGTTGTGCATGAGAAAATGAAAAGAAAGTGTTAAGCTAATATAATTTCCTTTCCCAAGCATTGTATAGAATGTGTATAGAATGCCTCATTCTTTAACGAAGAAATCGAGGTAGAATTTTATAGTTCACATGATTTCATTAAGAAAATTTTAAAAGCCTTGATCATTTTTAGATGCGTTCGTTCCTTAAAAAGTAAATTTAAGATATACGAATACATAAACATATTTTCCCCTCACTGCATCACTACAGCATAATACGTTTTATGTTGTTAGGATTTAACTGTCTTTTATTTTATTTATTTATTTATTTTGTCCAGGCATGAGTGTGATGAAAGACGTGTGATAAATACTTATTGAAAAATTATTTGAATGTCTTGGGAAAAAGAAAAAAAAAGTTCTAGTGCAAATAACTCTGCTGCAAATCATCGTATAAAAACATGCCTGATATCAATCGATTAGTAATAAACGTCACCGAATTAATACTATACTCTAATTTGTATTAGGGTATATAAATATTGCGAAATTTTGTACGAAAGTTTTGTACGAAATTACGTTTCTATGTCTACACTTAGAAATTGTACCAAAGTTGAAAATTTTCAATACTAACAACTAAGTTTGACTTCATATTTGGATTTTGGGTAAATTTTATCATCGGATACACATTATTAAGCCATTAGGTCGAGTAGTTTAAGAATTGTGCATGCTTATAATTTAAAACTCCTAATGTTAAATTTATTTTTATTCCTTGTAAAACAGATTGAAACGTGGGTAATTTTTTTAGGAAATTTTAAAATCTATTTGGCGGAAGGAGATGTAATTTTAGGTTTGCATAATTGAAGTTTTTAGAAATGTATTTTTGTTAAAAACGCATAAGTTACAATTCCTACATTTTTTTTTGAAAATTATATTTAATAAAAGGATTTTTTAAAATAATTACCATTGCACATTAATATTCTATAATGTTCATATCGTGCGATCAAGATGGTCAATCAAATAATGGAATATTGCTATTATTAAACGACTGTTTCGTAGCTTTTGAGGTGTGGCACAATGCATTATTGTGATGGAAAAAGAATTTCCCACTTCAAGAAAGCCACCATATGCCAAAATCCGTATTTCTAAGATATATGTGTGCACTTTTGAGTCCATCTTCTTAAAATCAATAATTAAATCCGTTTTATCTTGAGGTGACACAGCACCCGAAACCATGACTGTTTATTTTGACCATGCACCTTTTCTATTCCTCCTAAAATAATGATAGTCATAATGAATAATTTTAGGTTTATCAGGATTTAACCGTCTTTAATCCATCCGAAGCTATACGTTAATACTGGCATGATTTGAGGAGGAAATGGAAACTTTGCCTGGGGTAATTAAATTGAAGGAGTATCAGTTATGGCTTGGAGTGCTGTGTGAACTCAAGATAAGACTAATGAAGTTACTGTTTCTGTAAAAATGAACTTAAAATTGTATACTTGTATATTAGATACGTAAATTTTCACACATGTAGGAGAGAAAAATGTGAAATTTTTTCCAACAAGAAAATGCATCTTTCCATGCCTCAAAATATACGAAAAGTGGTTTAATGATAACAATATCCCATTTTTTGATTGGCCATTTCGATCGCACTATATAAGCATTAAAAATTTGAATGGAATGCAATACTGAACTTTTTTATGTAAATGACAAACAATATTAATCCATTACAGATCTGTAGGAAGATACGTACAATTCCAGTTCATCTTTACCCACATCATAATTATGAAAACTTATTCCAAGTATGTCGATGGTTCAGTATGTACAAAGTAAAGGTAGTTACATTTCTTATTAAAATTGTATCTATTCAAACTTATAAGAAAAATCCTTATATAGTTGGGAATATTAATAAATTTTACTATTTCATGTTTCTTTAAAATAGATAATTTTAAATAAAAATGAGCATCGCTCTCTTTGAATTATAAATATACAATAATTCTACAATGTCAATACATATGATGCATACAATAGATATGTATATCATTTATTATTCTTTACATTTTTAGTGTCCTTATAAATTTTACCGGGTGTGTAAAGATTTCATGTTCAAGTTCCAGGTTTGTAATTGTTTTTGGATAAATGGATGAACAAGCACAACATTTAAATTTTCTAACATTTTTAATGACGTTTTCAGCCATATTCGAGTAAATGCATCAATATTGATTTATCTTGCGATCTTCATGATTCTCCGCACGTATAGATAAGACAAGGTGATAGATAAGACAATTTATTTTTATATTTTCAATGTCACTTGAAAATTATCATGACATAACCATAAAAATATGTATTACACGTTTAAATCATTATAGCCATACTGAAACAGTTAAAAATTTCAATTTTCAAATAAACGTTTGTAATGATTATTTACATTGACTTCTACAATGGATATTTCCTATAAAGAGAGACTGCAAGTTTGTAATAGATTTCGAAATATTTAGAACTCTCTTCATGAACTAACAACTAAAGTAGTTAACATTCCATTCTTCAACGAACATACCTTTTCTAGCACTGAAAACAGAAAAAATCAATTTTAATACAAGAATACGCTTAAAATTCATAACATTCAAAGTTTCATAAGTTTTTATCTGAGAAAAATGTATTTTTTACTCTTTTATTTAGTTGAGTTTATTGAGTTGAAAATTCTTCTAAATATAACTTATATGAGCAGGAACCTTATAATGATTAATATTTCGTAACTTAAAAAATAAATATTTTGAAAAAAAATGGCTTTTGATATGATGGAAACAACATTCGAAACATTTTAGCAATTAGAAACATCCCTCTAAAACTAATGTTTTAAAAATTAGCCATTCGGAAACAATAAAAAGGGACACCCTGCATGCTTAAGCTTTTAAAAACACAATCATGACAAATTATATACTTTTTTTTATTTTCTTTACAATCAAAGCTTTTCACAACTTCCAAAATTCTTCTTTTAATATAAAATGTTACATGTATGAAACATTCATATTCAATTAACTTTCTTTCTTAAGATTGATAGCATATTCACGTCGATAAAAAAAAATATCTGATCTGGAAATTGATGAGGATAAATTGCCGGTATTAGATACGTTGTGGGTTAGTAGTTTGTGCACAATCGTTAAGATGGCACTATTTATTCTTAAAACTTACTCAATAAATAATATTTTTATATATGGCAATTGCATCAGTTTCAGTATACAAAATTTCTTATTTAAATGTTTACCTGCTTCACATATAAAGTTAAAAATCATAAGTCAAATATGTCAATAGCATTTACCTAACTTTTTAAATAATTGAAATTTTACAATTTTATTCTTACGAATCAGTGCAACTGAACAGAATAATTTCTGCTCAATTATGGATATGAAAAAAAAATCATTGGATGTTCAGTTACGATTTTTGTTCCATCATAAATAATGTATTTTTCCTGAATCATTTCGGTACTGATTAAAAAACATATTTATGTTATAAATGCAATTAAATTTGTGTCGTCATATAAATTAATTGGGCTTATAACAATAAATATTGTCAACCAAATCATACTTCATGGTGCAACAATGTTGTATTTAAATGAGATGGGTTAACAGGCATTGGATTTCGGCACCTTGAAAAGGTAAAAAAAAAAATCTTTCTTATAATAAGATGTCTTGGTTGTTTTAAAATATTTATGATCTATATTTTCTGCCTCTCCTTAAATTTGAAGATTTTTATTTGAAAATTATTTAAATGCGTTACACAAGATCACAAACATCTGTTTATTTATCAAATTTTAAGGTATTTCATCGATTTGATTTTTTTTTATATGAAGCATCCATAACAGCATCGTAGCTTCTACATAAAGAAATAAAGCAAAAATAAAATGAAGTACAACTAAAAAAACTATGACAATGTTATGAACGCTTGATATCGAACATGAGCCCGTTATACTCAGGAATATACGCTAATTATACTAAAATTTGCTAAATAAATCTAATATGTTTCTCATCTTCTGTAACATATTTAAAGAACCTACAAACAAAAATCGATCAGAGGGGGCACTATGAATAGATCATTATATTAAAATAATCAAAACATCTTATTAAAGATTAAAAAATATATATCCTATAATGGGGATAAAAATCAATGTTTACCTAACCTTCCAATATCATGTTTAATCAATGTTTACCGAATGTTTCCTTTCGAAATGTCCCAATTTATTTAGTAAATTAAGAACGCTAACGAACGCATGGACCAATAAAACGAACACTCTGACAGAGAATATTTTACAAAAAGTAACCATAAAACACTTCCGAAATAACATACCCAAACTTTGTAGGGGAAAAAATGTATTATATGAGAAAAATCACACTTAAGATGATAACCACCTGTAGCTTATAATATGTTAAAATTATTTTGAGCAATTTCATAATTGATACATAAATTTGAAATGTGTTGTCATTTTTTAATGACATATTTATTAGTATTGTAGATAAGTATATTGAGTCGCCGAAAAATGCGAAGTTGAGCCAATGAAAACGTTTTACTTATTACGCGAAAATTGCAGCGAAGGGAAAATGTATACTTTTACTAAAAGGCACTTCAAAAAATAACTATCAATAACTTTCAATAAATAACTATTATGTAGCTGAATTTTTTATGCGACTGAAAAAGCTATTAACAATAATTGCAAAGTACATTTTAAATAGCATAACTTCTATGTTAAATTCCATTAGCATATTCTTATTTCGTAAACATCAAATCATTTTTAAGAAGGTTGAGCATACAAAGAAACAGAAATAATATGTTTCGAAACTCTGTAAGTCTAAAATATTGAATACTCCATGTACAAGAATAGAGAAAAAAAACAGTCATACATTAAAACTTGATTAGTAAAAAATCATATTTCCATATAACAACTTAATCGAAATTAATTTTTTTGTTTTTTATATCTCTTTAAATATTATTTTAAATAGTATAATTCCACTGTATGAGATCACAGAACTTTGTTTACTAAAATATATACTATTAATAAAATTTATTTAAAACTGTGTGCGTAAAATAACCTATAAATATAATGTCAACGTAGACATCGCTCTTTATTATTTAGACATAAATTTTAGAATAAGCTAAGTACTGCAAAAGATAAATGTTCCGAAATTAATAATGTCGTGTTTAAGTAACATTTGGAAGTGCAAAGAAAATGAATTTTACGAAGATATAAATGGCGAAAGAATAGTATAAAACATTCTCAGAAAATATTCCTGAGTTCTATATATGAAGATGTAACGCTTCTAAAAGGCGAGTAAATGATTTCCTTGAAGCTTAAAAGGAAATTCCTGAAGATTTATTACTTGGACAGTCTTTAAGCATCAAAAGAATAGATTCTTTCGAACAGTGTCACTTAATTAAAATTTTAGTTAATATTCAATAAGCATTATATTTTTATATTTTATATTGCAAATGTATAGAGAAATCATTATTCAGATTACGAAGAGAAAACTTAATGTATAATTTCAAGTAAAATAATTTTTTAGAGTTACGTGTGATATTTTATATACAGCATGCCTAGAATAATAATGCACATGTTTCTTATTGCTTTTAAGCCTATGTAACTTATTTTACAAAATCTATCGTAATTTTGTAAAATAGATTATAAAACTTTGAAATAATTAAAAGAGAGCTGCACATGATATGAGTTATTTTTTTTTTTCAATCAAAGCAAAATAAATAAATAAATAAATAAATAAAATAAAATAAAATAAAATAAAATAAAATAAATAACCTTTTATAACATCGCTTGTTTCATAAAAAAAAAAAAAAAAAAAAAAAAAAAATGTTCAATGCTACAGGGGAAAAGTTTCGAAAGCGTTTGAAATCAAATAAGTAATTTTATTCAAAACTAGTGCGACTCTTCATAAGCTCTTCATCTGTTTTTTTTTATGTTACCATATCTTTGAAAATATAGCAAACAGTTTGCTAATTCTATGTTTATAATAGCATGTAACTAAAAATCAAAAATGGAAATATCCAAAGAAAAGGAATATAAAAAAAAATGACTATGTAAACAAATGATAAAGAATAATAATAATAAAAAAAACCTATGAGATTAAATAAGAAAACATAGCTGAAAATTGTCTTTTTAAGAGCGTACTAGATGAAGACGTGTTTCATTTTATTTATTTATTTATTTATTTATTTTTCAGACCTTATGAATAACATTTGAGAACGAAATTATTATCTCTTTTTTGTCTTGCTTGTTTAGAAATTTTGAAATAGCACTGTGAATGAATAAATGCGAGTGAATTAGGACAGAACTGAATTTTTTAAATTTAATGTGAGTAAATAAAATTCACCGCAAGATGTTGCGATAAGACTCGATTATTTAAATATGAAAAACTACCCATGATCAAAATGATACGGCGCAATATAATACATCTTTTTTTAAATTCATTTCTTACATTATTTAGAAATAAAGAAATATACAGTCAAAGCTTTGATGAAGAAATGTGGTGTTTTAAATGAGCGAATGTATCGAAAAATAATATATTGCTTCTCACAAATATAAATTTTAACGAGTCCTACTTATAGCTTTAAAAAATAATTACATGATACGGAGTGAGCCACGGAAATCCGGCCTCTCCGAAATAAGCCACTGTAACCTAAGTAGCTACTCGAACGAATTTTTGACATTACTATAGTATCTTTGACTTATTTAATCACGCAGATCTGCGATTAAAAAAGGCGAAAAATTACTATTTGAAAATAGTGGGAACAAAACAAAAAAGTAAGAAGTTGTTAAATAGAATATAACGGCTTTATTTTGGCAGGCCGGGTTTTTGTGGCCCGATTTTTAGATCTCGTACCTCAACAAAATTATCAAATAATCTATTTTTACGTATTATTGGAAGTATTATAAATAGACAGCTATATATATATATTTATTGTTAAATTCTGTTATAGATATAGAACCACTTAAGTGTCTATAAAAGTTTACAATTGGATGAAATGTTATAATAACTAATAAACAAATACATTAATTTTACTTAACATTCATTTAATGATGGAATTTTGCATTGATTTATATAATATTGATTTTCATTATTTTTTATTTACATTCTTTATAGCGTAATATTTGAAGGCATTTAATACTGTAAAAATGAATGATAAATTTGGTATTTTGATTTTTATATTTATATCGATACAAGCTTACTTTATATCTTCGCAAAAAGCAGCATTTTTCTTATTTTATTACATGAATTATTTGTTAATTGTGTAATTTTTTATTTTATTATATACTATAATTGCAAATGCATCGATCAAGTTTTTAAACGGACTAAAAGAAATAACATATTGACTAAAAAATTTAAACTTTTATATATTTATTATTATTATCATTAATTTATCTTGTTCGATACACTGCAAAAAAAGGGTGTTGATTTTACAGTATAATACTGGCAGCCCAGCTGCCAGTGTTATACCATAAAATTAACAGTCATAAACAGTAAAATAAGCAGCAATACGCTGTCATGCTTATAGAACCACTCAAGTGTTTATAAAAGTTTACAGTTGGATGAAATGTTGTAATAACTAATAAACAAATAAATTAATTTTATTTAACATTCATTTAATGATGGAAATTTGCATTGATTTACATTATATTGTACTAGTGAGACCAGGGGTCGGAAAAACTACTTTTTTTATTGTAGCGAACTACAACTACTTTGTCGAAAATGTATTTAACTACAACTACAACTACTTTGTCGAAAATGTAGTTAACTACAACTACAACTACTTGTTTTAAAAAGTAGCGACTACAAACTACTTTTCAAAAGTAGTCCCTACTTCGCTACTTTCAATTTTTCTCAAAGTGTTCAATTTACACAAGCAATTGAAGACGCGCATTAAATAATGAAGTGACCCCTCGTTATATCGCGTCTTCCAGGATACAATGAAATAAATGCGACATAACCGATATCATTAAAAAATTAATACAGATAACATATAAGAAAGTGTATTGTGTTTGTCTCGAAAACGTTAGTTTATACACACTTAACAAACTTCGTAGCAAAATTAAGAAAGATATTATAATCTAGAAACTTGCAGAAAAACAACCCTGAATGCAAACAATAAGTAAATCTGTAGATACATATAAGAAAGTGTATTGTGTTTGTCTCGAAAACGTTAGTTTATACACACTTAACAAACTTCGTTGCAAAATTAAGAAAGATATTATAATCTAGAAACTTGCAGGAAAACAACCCTGAATGCAAACAATAAATAAATCTGTAAATAGAGCGATTCCGAATAATAAGAAGTCTGGCGTTAAAACATGAAGGCTTAATAAAGGATAAATAGACAAGTGTTGCCAACATGAAAATTAATTATTTTGGTGTGTTAATACTTGATTTCAGCAGCACGTGTCAATAAAAAAAATCTATTACTTCATGCGATGTGTTGCTATACACTGTTGCTGAGATTTGCCACTGCGATTCGGAAATTGTTAGCAGAACAAATTCTGCCCAAAAGAAGCAATTTCAATCACGTGATTTGCAGAATGGCACTCCCCCCCCCTCTGAAGTAGCGTTAAAAGTAGCGTCGGTTCTCGCTACAAACTACTGATTTTTTGTATCGCGCTACTCGCTACACTACATTGTTCACAATGTAGCGTGCTACACTAGTGTAAAAAGTAGTGACTACAGTAGTTTCGCTACATGTAGCGCGCTACTTCTGACCCCTGAGTGAGACCCTTCATAAGACAAAACTAGTGATACGCTGCCGCGAGCGCGGCAGCTTATTACTACTTATTTTACTTTTTATTACTGTTAATTTTACGGTATAACACTGGCAGCTGGGGTGCTGTATTATACTGCAAAATCAACAGTTTTTTTAGTGTATTCTTACGTTAATATCGAACTATTACAAGGAATTTCTGAATATAGTGGTGAAGTTTCTTTATTCGTTTCATATATTTCGAATTATTTCTACCAACCTTCATTTTTTGTACAGTAACACCCACTTTAGACACTTTATTTGAGTTCCTTGAACGAAATCAGTCCAGAAAAGTACATAGACTATGCATTTTTCCTGAAATCTTCATAAGGTTAGAAAGAGTAAATATTAAGGGTGCTAATATTTAATCCATATGACAAACATTAATTTATATCTACCCAAAAATAATACGATGAATACGATTCTCTTTTAATAAGATCTAAATTCTTTTAATGAGACTTAATATCTATTTTCATAAGAAAAAACTCATTTTTTAACAGTGAAATCTATTAATAAATTCATATTTAAAAATATTAAATATGACCTACCAGTACTTTTACATAAAAATAAATAAACTTCATTAAACACATTGCTATTCCAAGTTACAGCTTATTACTATCATTAGTTTTCAGAATAAAGAGAAATTTTAGTTTTCAAGGGTGTAACGATGGCTTTGCCTGTTATCGTTTACATCCACATATAATGATATCTTAGATAGTAACTAAAACAAATTATAAAATTTTGCTTTATATAAATTTAGTTTATTTCGTTATTATATTTGTTATACAAATTTTGGGACTTTTAATTGAGTGGCCATGGTACTTTTTCCTGTAAGATCTTAATTAAGTAAGTATGCTCATCACCCAAAATTATATAAAATCGCCCCACCCAAAACCACTTTTCATTTTTGATCGCCTTCTTACCAACTACAATCGTACATTGGGAGATGATATTATCCACTTTGGAAATCATTAGTCTAAAGTACAAAAATATATTTTACATCGCCGACGATGTCACATCACATTTTTTCAAAAAAAGAAATACAATTACAGTACTAAAAAGATAATCCCTTTTTTGAAAGAAAAAGTAAGGGTTTTTATACTTTGAAGGTACTGATTGTACATTTATCAAAAGTTTTGAAGATTTTCAAATTGTAAGACGCTTAAAAGATGTTCCAATTTAATCCCCATGATTTTTTTTTTTTTTTTTTGTAATTCAAAAATACATTTCGTTACATAAATAATCATCATGTATATTATTTCTGATGACGGTGAACATGATATAATACGACAGGTTTTTGAACAGACTTTTGACATAGCACATTAAAGCACATTCACATTTCACTAAAGCACGTTGTTTGATTTAAATTGCACTTTAATTAAAAATTAATGAAAAAAAACGTATGGGCATATAATCTCCAAGATTGCAGTGCAAAAATATCTCACGGTTCTATTTTTCTTACACTATTACACTATATATTTTATTTGCAGAAAAAAAATATTAATTGTGAGATAGAGATCAGGCTATTTCTCGGATTTTTTTCAAGGCGTGAAAATATTGCTTTACTTATTTTGGATGAGTTAAAAAAACAAAAATAGCGTGAAAATACTCCTCGACTTATTTTGGATGCGTTAAAAAATAGCGTGAAAATACTCCTCGACGAATTTTGGATGCGCTAAAAAAGAAAAATATTGTTATATTAACTACAAAAAACGAAAAAAGGCACTGCAGTGCCGAGTACTAAAACAAGCTGAACATTGACGCACGGAGAGGGGCGCGCGAAGAAATGCGTATAATTCTAATTTTTATTTCTTAACACATTCAGCCGTAAGATAGGTCTATCTAGCACAAAATGTAACAGAAAATGACTCTTTTAATAATATTATTACTTTCAATAACATTTTTATAGTATAATATTCGGGCATTATTAATGCGCAAAAATATCGCTTTTGCAAGATAGAAAGAATACCCGTAATGGCTTTCTTTACGTGAGAAGTAAAAGAAAGGTTTAAGCAATAAAATATGGTAAATTTGATTTGAAAATATGTATTATTACGTTTTTAATGCGTACTTTTGTTTTTTATGCGTAAGATGCATTTATAGAGGCGTTAAAAATGTCTCCGATAAAGATACTAAATTTGAACAAATCTATTGGTGAAATAAGTAATCTATTAATTTTTGGTTTAATTTAAATGCAACGGGCATCACGATATTCATCGTAAAAAACTTTGATATGTTATTGATACCGTTTAATATATTTTTTTAATTCTTGGAATTATGTTAATGAACCTCTATCGCTATAAATTATTTCACAAGAACGTTATTATTTCTCCGGATACAAAATTATGTTTTTTTCCTCTTTTTAAATAAAAGTGCTGTATTCAAATGTTTATGCAAAGAAAAAGTTTGTCATTGAAGACCATGAAAAAATATTTATTTGTATAAATACTAAGTTTAATAGACTAGATCATTATATTAGATAAAAGGTTGTTTGTGTAATGTATTCTGGCTTAACATGCTGATTGTTCACGAACCAAATGATTAAGAATTTTTAATGAAGCTTTTATATGTAAAATGGATATCAGTATGCGATCTTATAAAACATTGAAGCAATAAACTATGACTTATTTAAAAAATCTAATTACCAATATCATATATAAAAAATTTCAAGCACTTACTTCTTGAATGCAAAGTCACTTCCTTTAAGAGTTTCCTATAATCTGTCTTATGACTAGATTCATCAAATCCTCTATGAAAAGACTGTTTCCCAAGAGCCGTGAAAACGGCTCCAAGTGTAAAATAACAATTTGAATTCCCTTTAGTTCTGTCTTCATAGTTATGAAAGAGAAGTGCCACTACTTTCCAATTAAATTTCTTCAAAACCTGTAGAACAATCGTAGCAATCTGCGAATAGTATCCATTCATCCGTGTAAGAATTTTGTAATGGGGTTCCTTATGATCAAAATTGTCGTTTTGGCCTCCTGCTGTCAATATCGGTAGTCCCCAAACTGACGAATAACGTGCGACAGGAGCCAAAACATAAGGACATAATGGTCCAAGAAATATGTCTGCAAGACCTGCATTGTATACTGAAAATGCAGCTAAGGGTCCATATGTAGATGAGCATTGTGTATCTCTGTATAACACTTCCATAGGTCTTGCCCCTTTATTTAAAAGTGTTCTGACAGCATAAATAACGGCTGGAAGTACTTTGTGTAAAGAAAAAGGTAAGGAATCATCATCAGGGGCTAAAACAGCAAGACGAACCGGTTTTACTTCCTTTGAACGTACACTAATATTTGCAAGAAGGAATAGTACGCATAAAACACCATTTAAATTAGTCATCATGGGACTGGTGATGAAAACTTTTTACTGAAGTTGTTAAATGTCATCAAGTTACATCCTTGATATCGGATATACTTTCATTTGATTGATTTATTTTTTAATGATTAAAAACTTTTTAAACATTAATTTTTTTAACTTTTTCGAAAAATTAAATATATTTTTTCGAAACAATTCCCATTTATTTTAGGTCGGAGTTTTCAAAAATGGAAGTAAGTTTACCATTTAAAAACATTTTTTACATCGTATAATTTTAGAAGACAACTATAATACTCAACAAAATACACTGAATTTTTAATACAATTTTTACAACATTTATAGTCATTAATGATATTTATTAGGCTTTTAAATCTTATATAGAAATCCAAGTATTTCCGAATTCATCATTAAAAAACAATTCGTTTTACTAAATTACATATTTTCATTTCTAAGTAATTCCAAAATATATACAGCTACACTAATAAATGATAATATATAATCCAGTTTTTATAACTCATACGTTTTTACTCATGTAAAAGAATAGGAAATTCCAGAATTTCAATTTTTATCGTGAACTTGAATTTTTAAGATTCATGAAATTTTTCAAAAAATAACATTGAGAAATGAATGAGGAAAGAATTAATTGATATGTGTTTTATCGTATTATGACCACTTTTGATTTTCAAAAACGATGATCATTGGCATATATTTTTTGAACTTGCAGTTTTTCCAAAGTTTTAAAATCCTTTTTTCTTTGGACAAATCAAAATTGTCAATGTTGTTGTTTTTTATACTTCTCTTAAAATTGTTTTATATATATATTTATATTTATATATAATATATATATTTAAATTGGGAAGCATACATTGAAAACTATCAAAAATAAATTAACTCTTACTAATAATTACATAACTTATAATCACGAGAAAACTCTCCATATCGTCGGATAATCAATCGGCTACTTTCGTCGACGGAAGCATGTGGAGAAGTAATTTGGGAATAACTCCGAATGAGAAAGAGTTGAGTCTGGCGACAATCATTTGCGTTGGCGATCGCCAAAGAAGTTTTCGGAGTCAATAGTTTTTATTTTGAGTTATTATAGATTGCGTGTTTGAGTTTAAGATACATTCTGCGTTCGAAGATGAGCTGAAAAGGAGTATATCCATAAATACAGGATTACGTGCGATTTCTTTATATATTTCGTTTAAAAGAGGACCCAATGTTTTATTTAAAAGAATGAAAATCTCATTTTGCATTACTTAATGATTCATTTCATCAGAAGCAAACAATAAACTATAGTAAAACATTTTTTCATTAAAAAAAAAGATTTATTTATTTTGTGTGTAAATGCAACATGCAAGAAATTCAAAATTGCATCAGAGGACTATCAGCATTAAAATCTCTAAATCAATCAATAATCATTCTTTTATAGGTAGAATTTGGATGTTAGAGACAGCTGTACTGGATTGTAGAATGGATTTTATTCGATAGTTGTACTATTTATGAGACCCTTATAATTTTTCAACTTATAAAATACTTTACTTATCTGAGTATTCAACATATGAAATATTATTCTAGACTTTTGTCTAGTTTTTAAAAATAATAAAAAAATGATTTTTACATAAAAGTATTTAAAATGATGCACAATTTATTAAATATTAAATTGAAATTATTTTTTTGAAACATGAATATACTCTCAAAAAAGTATATGTTTTAGTTATGTGCTGCAGAGTTTGGTCATCAAACCATAACCCATAATAACTTTTTCTTCCATCCAAGAATGTATAGTATGTAGTAGAGAAAAATACAAACATTGGCAATTTCAGTTCTAATTAACCCAAAAATAAAAGAAAAGTACAGTTTTAATTTGTACAAAGTTCCTTACAATTGTATCTTGCTTATAATTATAAGGGGTTGTCTACATATTACAAATTGCACGAACTGACGAAACCCTATTCGTCTCTCTCCTCTGTCTGTCTGTCACAGAGTTCGTACTCGGAAACTGTATAAGTTGGAGATTTGAAATTTTTACATATTTTTAGCTGAACACCTCCTGTCACACGAAAAATCATAAAATTTTGAAAAAGTCTTACGTTATTTTAATTAAATAAATTAAATTAATGACTTCCGACCATTTCTGAAATTTTCTTAGATTTAAAAACAGAAACTTAATTTCAGTACTTTTCGCATAGGCTAGATGGTTCTGTGGTAGCACGTTCTCCTCCTAACCCAAAGATTCCTGGTTCTATTTTCGACAACGGAAGTTGAAATTTTCTATTTTCACATTTTATTGTCCGATGGATTTAATTAAAAGCACTTTTGGTTCTTTTTTTTTAAACATTTTAAGGGTTTCGATTTTTTAGGCTAAATGCGTAAAATCATGTAAGCTAAAATCATGTAATTAAATAGGATTTTCAGATGTACAAACATATGCTGTTACAATTGTCTGCAAATCAGTTCTAGAATATTTTTAATTTAATTTGAAAAATAGCCTCCTCTTTGTTATCATTTTATTATTAAATTTAATGACGCTGCCATCTATGTTCTTATTGATAAAGTGCATTAATAATGATAAGGATAATTATAAATTAATCATTTGGATTTATTAATCAAAGGATAAATTGTTTTCATAGAAATATTAAACGGAACCCTTAGTGCGATCATCGATCACATTTACCCGCTTGTGAAGAGATAGACATCTACTTATAACACTTATAACACACACATTGTAGTTGAGGCAGATTTTCTCACCATTACTTAGGTGGGAAAATAATAATGACATGAAGATGGGTTGCTAATGAAAATTATTATACAAATATATAAAAAAAAATTATGAAATAAAGAAATCTTCAGATGAGGCAGATTTTTAATGTTTTCCGACATTACGTAGAGAAGATAGATTAATAATGAAAATAATTATAAAAAATATATACGAAAATTTCTGCAATACACGGTTAAAAATTTGTAGTAAACTGTCTTGCCATTTGACCGTTTTTATAGATAACGGTTACTTAACCGTGATTTTAATTGATCATGACCATAATATGGTCAATAATATGGTCAATAATGTGGTCATAATACCTTCTTAATATGGCCAAATAACCGTTATTTGCAAAAACGGTCTAATGACTGGACAGTTTTCTGCAGATTTTTAACAGTGTAATGTAATCTATGAAGGAGGTAGATATTTAATGTTTTCCACACAGCGTTACGTAGATAAGATGGGTTGCTGAATCAAAATAATTATAAAAATTATCTAAGAAAATTGCTGTATTAATAAAATGTGCAAATGAGGATGATTTTAATGTGTCCCCAGATATACGTAGAGAAAATGGGTTGCTTAGTGAAAATTCTTATAAAAGATATAAAAGCAAATGGCTGTATCAATAAAGAGCAGAGGCAGATGAAGCAGAATATTAAAGTTTGTCGAGTATTATCTATAGAGGAAATGGGTTGCTGAATGAAAGTAGTTATAAAAATATAATTTGCTGTATTAATAAAATCTGAAGATGAGACAAATTTTTAGTATTTTTAAGCCTTACGTAGAAAAGATGAGTTGCTGAATGAAAATAGTAGCAGAAAGTATATTAAGAAAACTGCCACGTTGGCAGATATGATTTATGCTCCTGGATGCCTGAAATTAATTATTACTTTAATTTAATTTTAAAGCTGTGGCGCACTAAAAATAAAAATAAGCTACCAATGAATTTGAGTTCCTGGTATTACTCATTCAGCAATCTATAATTTCTATCTAATGCTGGCAAATTTTACTTATAAAAAAATAAAGTATTTATTAAACTTAAATATAAACCAGGTGCATAAATAAAATAGGTGAACAAAACAATTTTCATTTTTTTTTCTTTTGTAATCGTTTTCATTCAGCAGCCTATATTCTCTATATAATACAGGGAAAATATTAAAAATCTTCTTCATCTTCTATGATTTCATTATTACAGAAATTTTCTTATATATTTTTTATATTTTTTTAATTCATCAACCCATTTTCTCTACGCAATGCTGGTTAAACATTGAAATATATTTCAACTGCAGAATATATCGATTCAGTAATTTTTTTGTATATGCTTTATAATTATTTTTATTCAGCAACACATCTTTTCTACGTAACACTGGAAAAACATTAAAAATCCGTCTCATCAGCAGATTTTATTATCGCAATTTTTTTTTATACATAATTATTTTCATTTGGAACCCATCTTCTCTACGCAATTCTGGAAAAACAAAAGATCTGCTGCATCTGCATATTTTATTGATATTTCTGAACAAGGTGTTTTGAGAAAATATACCCTTAAATTGAAAATGAAGTATTCACCAACCTTAGACTTCTAGTCGCGTTGAAATCTGTCAATAAGACAGTTTTCTTATACATTTTTATAAACTTTTTAAGTTTCTGCTCCTATTTTTTGTACTAAAAGTAGGAATAAACATTCACTACCTCGAAATTTTTGCAAAGAACCGGGATAAACCTAGGCTGTTTTGAACAAACAGGTTGTCATTTTCTAATTAGCCTAAAATTGCATTGACTTATTGTAATAATTCCAAAAAAAATCAGGCTCATTGAGAAATAAATGGACAATTTACAATTTGCCGTTCACCAGGCTCTTTGCAATAAGCCTGAAAAATATCAAGTTGACTGAGAAACAAATGATCATTTTCCAATTAGCCTAAAGCTGATTAGGCTCTTTGCAATAAACCTGAAGGATATCAGGCCGATTGGTAAAAAGAAGATAATTCTCCAATTAGCGGAGCTCTCTGCAAACAGCCGAATTTCTCGATTAGCATACGACACATACACGAATTTCAAGGACTGCACAAAATCTATTAAATTTTGATAGTGTACTACAGACCTGCTCCCACAATGACACACTTCCTAGGTAATTTTTTTAATTTCCCCATTTATCTTTTACATTTTTAATTAATAAGAGTGTTTAGTTTGAATAAATCTTAATTAGAAAATACCTTTCTTTTGATTATTTAATGGTATCACTGTTAATTTGCAAGACATATATCGTTATCAAAATGTTTCACGCGTCAGTTGATAAACTAGAAAGAGAAATTACGTCTGTAGTTCAGATGCAGTCAATAATATTCAATGTTAAACATCATTTAGCTTCCAATTTGTATTGCTAAATGTCCTTTTCAAAATGGACCAAGGTTGATATGGAAAAGATTGTGGGAATTTCCATTCGTAAGCTGTAGAACTTTAGCACTCAATTAAAATGAGTAAATTCAATTAGTAAGTTTCAGATTATTCGATATCTTAATTCTTTAAATAGTTTAATTATATAATTTGAGAAGATAGTTCCTCTTGTAGAAATTCAAGTAGTACAATAATATAAATGAACTTTTAATTTTCAATGCACATTTTTGTATCAAAAGCAGCGCACATTGATGTTTTATATGTGTTGATAATTTGACAATATATGTTACCTTAAAAAGTTTTTGAAGACAAATTAAACACGTGAATATTGTTACTTTCGGTTAGCTCATGAAAAGTAGGCAGTTTTGTTGCATCAATTAATAATGCTGCAAATCATCCTGATTTGTCAAAGGAGGTACACTTATGTTTTGGAATTCTAGGAGGTAATGGATATATTAAAGGGTCATTTTCTATTATGCAAAGTGAATGATTAAAAACAGATATAATGATTCTGTTGCAAGCATTCTTATTGTTCAGAATAATTTGAAAGACATATCATCTGAGAAATTCCATTTATACAATAAAAGGAATCGCTTGATTTTTTAAGTAAAAAATGCAACATGGTGCAGACAAAAGACCAGAAGATGTTTTAAAATTATAGTTAACACTTTATAAACATAATTTATTCTGAAAAATGTTTAAATTGCGCTTACAGTGAATGTATAGGAGTTATGAAGAAGTAAATAAAATATTTCAAAGATAAAACAGCAGTTATACCTATTTATATTTTTCAAACTAATGTTTTTCCCATATTTTTTTCAGAATTATATTATGATTTTAGCATCGTGTTTTATTTATCTTTCCATTAAAATTATTTACAATTTAAATCTGTGTCATTCTGTATTTAAAAAAACTGAAATGTAATACTGTAAGAAAAAAATGAATATTTCTGTTAAAATATCTCTTAAGCTCATCAGACGGTATTTCGACATTTTGTATACACGGTGAAACATTGTAGATAACATTTTGTTCTACTGTTATATGTGATTATATTTCTTACTACTCATTTTATATTTAAAATTTGAAAAAAAAAATGTGATGTTCATTTATAAAATTAATTTTTCATATTGTCATCATCAAATTCATATAGGTGCAAGAAAAGAAAGGGGTCATTTATTTGATTAAAAAACAAAAAGTTAAAGGAAAGAATTTTTTTCTGCTGTTGCTTAGGGAAACAGAAAAAGGCTAGAAACATATATATATATATATATATATATATATATATATATATATATATATTGCATTCAAAAAAGATTTGAAAATAAAGTTAATAATAAAGTTAATAATAAAACAACATTTTAGTGATGTTTGATGAAGTTTGATTTCCCTTTCGAATTTTTTTAATTCAGTGCAAATTATGGAGTTTTTTTTTTTTTTTTTTTTTTTTTTTTTTTTTTGTATTTACATTTCAGGTAAAAAATAATTTGTTGTGTTAAAAACTGGTAATTATGTTTAACTCTTGCTTAATTTCTTCCAAGTTAATGTCGTCTTAATGCGTTTATTTTACTTTTAAAAATAAAGTAAAATTCCCACCTAAAAAATAAAATGATGCTTGCGTACGAAATCGGCTATTCAGATCGTCATTACATAACTCATATAGGTGAAAAGTAAGAAATGTTCGTTAACCTGACTATTTGATATTATTTACTGATGAAGGTGGAATAAAATAAATTTTTGCTGCTGCTGAACGAAATTCAAAATTCATTTGCACTTATTACTATCCCTTTTATTTTCCTTTACTTATTTAATTTTTACATCCGAGAATTAAACAAAAACATATTTTAATTATGTTTGAAAAAATTATCGCTTTTTTACCTAAAAAACACAAATTATTCTATAATTTGAGCATCATACTTCGATTTTTTTTAATTCGATGGCAATTTATAAGTACTTTTTATTTATGTTTCTGTGAAAAAAAAAGAAATTATTATTTTATAAACGCATAATTAAAGACAAAAATAATTAAAAAATAGTTTCCTCTTAAAACTGTCTTTTAAGTTGTTCATAATGAATTTTGCCTTAATATAATTTTATTCCCAAATGCCTATAAATCTAAAACAGGAGATAAAACATATTTTATTGTTCTGTATTACACAATTCTCTCTCTTCCTAATTATTCTGTTTTTGAAAATCGTAAAAAAAAGTTCTGCTCGTTTATGAAATCAATTATTCATGTTGTTGTCATAAAAATCATACAAGTGCCAAGGAAACATTGGTAGCTTACTCGACTAATTAACATTTTTACACATAAACTAAAAATCTAATTTTATGCTGTTGCGTAAGGAAACAGAAAAAAATGACTTGGAGCATATTGAGAATTTAACATTTTTAATAAGAAAAATGTTCAAAGTAAAGTTAACAAAACAACATTTTAGTCATGTTTGGAAAAGTTTTTTTTTCTCGTTTTTAAATTCATCAGAGATTTTTAAATTTTTTTAATTTATCACTCAGTTAAAAAATAGATACTCTTTTTAAAGAAAATAGTATTTTTTTAACTATCACTTAAACTGTACATGAGGGATAATTCCTTAATACGTTTTGGTTACGAAATGATCGTAAGTCTTACACAGGCATATTTTATTCTGTCTATTTAAAATATTTCGCTTCTTTTGCTAATCCCCCCCTCTCTGTTTCTGGTCAATTTCTCTTAAAACTGCATAAATAAAATGTGACTCTTTTTTAGGAAATCAACTATTTACACTGTCATCACCTAATTCATGCCACTCAAAAAAGAAAACCTCTCGCTTATCTGACAAATTAACATTTTTTAAAGGTAAAGCATAAAAAAAAATTCTGCTGTTGCTTAAAAAAAAAAAAAAAAAAAAAAAAAAAAAAAAAAAAAACATTAGCGCTCTTTGCGGTTTCACTTTTTTTTTAATAATGTAAATAATAAAAACATTTGGTCATGATTATCGAAACTATCATTCCCTTTCTTTACCTTAAATAAATAGTTTTTAGAGGAAAAATTTTTTTACTAAATGATGGCGATAAATAAACTTCACCAAAACAAAGATTAAACCTCTATATTAAGTTATTCGTTCCATACCTCCCATCTCTTAGTCATTATTATTTTTTACATTGCTCTATGCACTGTATGAGTGTAACTATAAATTAGAAGCCAAAACAAGTTTTCTTCTGATAAAAGAATACACCGCATTATTATCTTTTTTTGTATGTGTGTGTGTGCATACAGTATACTTTTGTGACACGCGCATCCTGATTTTAATATCTCATTTACGTAAAGAATTTTTTGAGAAAAATAATTAACAAAACATTCCAAACAGATTTTATCTTTAAAAATCTAACAATTAGTGATAAAGTTAGACTGTTTGCTTAATGTTTTGCTTATTAGTTTAGTAAATTCAACGGAGTCCAAGGAACAAAAATTTATTTTCTTTGTTTATAAACATTCCTCTTAATAACTGTTTTCGTGCAATGTGTCTTTCTATAATTATTTTTCTTTTCAGATAAAAGGCTTTTGAAAAAAAAAATATTTTTTATTTTTTTATTTTTTTTGTAAAAAAAATTAAAATTTTAATCTTATTTCATTTCTTATATAACTCATAAACCACTTGCCTGATTTCATTACTTTGTTCAGTATTATGTGTGACAAAAGGTTTATTGTTAATTTGTCTTTAGCATTTATAAAAATATTACAAAATTTATAATATATTTAAAAGTAAAAAAAAAAAAAAAGAAAAAGAGATTTGTGATTCTTGATATTTACTTCGAGGAATATATTTTTCAAATTTTCACATGAAATGAAAAAGCCTGAAGAGAATTTATTAAAAACATATCATAAAAACTTTATACAAAATTTCATACACATATTTTGCATGCAATTTTAGATATAACGTTTTAAACATGGCAAATTAGTCTTAGTTACGGATGGGGCAGAACTGATAGAATAATACAAAATTTGTTATATTTTCTGATGTAGAAATACGCGATTTGCTTTATTTAATATATTTATCTTTGTAGCATTTTATAATCAAAAAAAGAAAGAAAAAGAATGAGAGAAAAAGAAAGAGCAAGAGAGAAAAAGAAGAAAGAAAAGAAAAATTCATCTTTTTGAGAATTTTGACCCCTGGACACCCTGTCAGGGATTTTTTTTTGTATTATCATAAGAATTCTTGTAAATCGCAGGATATATATATATATATATATATATATATATATATATTAATTTTGGATTGGTGTTATAATATCCTTCATATCCCTTCATTCAATATACTTTTCAAAGCATAATTCTGCTAAAAATATTTTTGCCTACAGTCATTTTAACAAAATTCTCGTAATGGCAAAACACGGGGCAGCCGGTTATAGGATTACTGCAAAATGTCCGCAAAACGATATTATTCACTGACCAACGGTAATATGTAGAGAGAGGCCAGCCAAATATTAAATACTCATGTATCATGTGAATCTCATTTTTTAATATACATCTTGAGCGGGAAAAAACATGGAGATTGCTCGAAAATTACGGTAATTTGGTCATTTTACTATACCTTCCGCGTATTTGCCACTTTATTTTTAAAATGCTTTAAAAATAACATAACGCTCGTTTTGTGAAATTAAACATCCTTAAAATCATACAGGCGACAGTTAAAAAAAAAATCTCGCTTATCTCACTAATTAAAATTTTAAACGATAAGAGGTAAAACTAACTTTGTACTTCTTCTTAACGTAACTGAGAAAATCTATATTTGTATTTTTCGATTTTCTTTCTTCTTTTTTTAAGCATCCGAAAAAAGTCGAAAATAATGTTAATAATAAAACTACATAGCAATGTTTGATAAAATATCGCTTCTTTTATCTAATACAAATTACTTAATTTGGGAGGAAATTGTTACTACTTGGGGGCAATAAAAATACATTACCAAAATATAGATTAAGTTATATATATGTTTGATTACTTTTTGTACTGTATAACTGAAAATATAAAACTGAAGAAAAGCATGTTTTATTCTTATGACAGAAAATATTTTGTTCATTTTGCTTTACTTTCTACTGCCAAGCCATATCGTTCAAGTACGTAAAAAATCCACATTGCCATTATCAAATTCATACAGGTGCCAAAAAAATATAGCTAATCTAACTAATTAGGATTTTTACAGATAAGAAGGAAAAAAAACTAATTTGTGTTGCTTAAGGTAACTGAAAAACCACTGGTGCATCTTACGATTTCCCCTTTTTTGCATTTGAATAAAGCCGTAAAAAAGTTAATAATAAAGCATTTTAACGACGTTGCGAAAAAAAAACATCGGGTTTTTCTGTATCTAATATAAATTATTTTATGCTACAAGAAAGTGTTATTCATTATTGGCGATAAGTAAGTTTTGGCGAAACACAGACAAAGGTACAGATTAATGTGATTTCATTAAGAACTAAGAACAGAAATTAGAAAACGCGTTGATTTAAAACAATAAATTGTGAGTTGAGCACATCATTTGATATAAAGCTGTGACTTATTTCATAAATTCATGGGAAATAATAGACTATAAATCATCATTTTTTTTAAACGAAGTAATTAGGCCATTACAGAAAAAAAAAATATTTTTAATGATTTTTTTTATGCATTGTAGTAGCGTAAAAATATTTATTGAAATCGTAAGTGTATGTATTGTGATAAATCTGACTGCGCGGAATTACAGCGGTAGTGTATTATCTTAAAGATAGACGGTAAACTGCTATGGAGTTTTCCAGGGGTAAGACTTTAAAACTTCAGAGCAACTTTTGCGAGAATGCTTTTGAAACATTTTGAATATATAAGTTAAAAGAGTTTTAAACTATAATAGAAAAAACTTGAGAAATAAACTTCACCTTTACCGTGTCACTGTTTTATCAAACAAAGCGTTACCTAGTTTTATCTTAAATTACTGCGTAATTAATGTATACGATAGCAGATAATTCTCAGTCGTGCATCAGGGATCTTTTATAATTTTAACTATCCATACTGTGCTGTACATAAAAAATTAAGGATCATAAATTTTAAACAAGCTTTTATCTTTGTTTTTCTATTAATTTTGACGTATTTCTTAAACAGGACAGTCTAAAATGATTGATAATTACCATTGTCTTTTAAAATTCATAAAATGAAATAGAATTTGTTCATACCATACAAATATTATTTAATTTAATGTAACATTAGATATATATTTTTAATAATTTCTTATTTGGAGCAAACATTCTTTAATAACTTTAAAAATTGTACTTTATCTTTAAAATCATTTAGAAAATAATGCAAATGTCGAACCTTTTTCTTCGGTACTTAATGTTAAAAGATTTGTTTTTGAATACTAAAATATAGCATAATCAGCAAATTAAAAAACACCGTTCAAACATAAATACTTCACTTAGAAAAAAAAACTATTTGTTTGCTGAGTTTTCACTTATTTCACTTTATATTTATCTTATATTCTCATAAGATAAATATTCAATTTAAATAAATCACATTTTTTCTGAAATGTCTCAAATGTATCTGTCAGGATGCAGCGTGGAGTACACTTAAAAAGGAAAAATATATATTATACGTAAGGGAAATAATTTAAAATATTTCTGTATAACAAGAGAGTTTAATTTTTTTAAATAACGTCTCTATTACTTTTATATGTCTGTATTAAAGGGAATAAAAATATGCAAAACAAAACATCAAACTAATGTTGAATATTTTTTCTTTATTTATTTTATTTCTAATTTCATGTGAAGAAATTCAAACGAAGTTCAAAATTTAAATTTAACATTTAAGAAATATTATTTGATGTACAAGAAAGAAATATATAAAATGTAGTACACATTTCTTTTTTTATAAAAATAAATAGATAATATAAAAAGTCTTATTATATGGTTATGGCATGCATCAAATACATTTTTTAATAGTGATTACTAGAAAAAAGTAATAGACAAATTACTAGAAAATTTGGCGTACAGGAATTTAAAAAAAAATTGTCTCAAAAATTCATCGATATTTCGTGAACTTTTGCTTTGCGTTGAAACAACCAATAAGAAATTTCAAATTGAAGAGTAATCCTGGATCTAAAGTCATGAAATATGTATTCTACGTTCTATTGAAATGGGACAAAAGAAGGTTGCTTTTAAAAGTTAACTTGACAATTTTACAGGTTAACTTAATATCATACCATGTACACTGACACAAGTTAAAAAAAAAAAAAAAAAAAAAAAAAAAAAAATTCAATTCAATTCATATTTAGGTCAAAAAAAAATTCTGCCAGCGATCTACACGCTTCGCCACTTACGGTATTGATTCCTAAATTTATATCCTGCTAAATATCTTACATAAGAGAAATTTATTTTCGAGTACGGGACCGAACTGGGACCTTGTGGTTACGAGCTCAGAGCTTGACCGACTGCGCTATCAAGACTTGTGAGTGAGTGCTTTTAAATGAAACTAGTGTCTGAAATAAGTCGTCTGCGTGTTGATATTTTTCTCCTATATAAAACTAACATTAATTAATTAAATTAAATTAATGAATTAATATTTGAAAAAAACTGTATTAACATCAAGTGTCATTTACAACAAGTTTTAAAAAAATGTATTTGAACTTGAGTGGATGAATAAAAAGTATTTTATTAACGATTGAAAATTTGAACAAGATATATAAATATATATAGGGAGAGTGTGAACGAATAGTAGGAATTGAAAAAGAGAGAAATGCTTCTCGATCTGGAAAGTATGTTTACGAAAAAATAATGTAACTTCTTTCGTGTTACCCACGACTCCAAAAAATGTTTCTTTATCGTCAGAAACCTCAAAAGCAAGAGATTTCTGATATTTACGTTTAGCGTTAGCGTTTCGTTAGCGTTTCTGCGTCAAAAGTTTCTTTTGCTACCCGTAATTTTCTAATCTATGTACACTTTAACAAAAAGCAAATATTCCTAACTCTAAGAACATGTAATATAACGACGAACAAAAACATACAATAACCTCTGCTGATATACACACGATTCCGAACAGCGTTCTTTACCTTTAGAAACCAATATATTTTCAAAATTTAAAGAAGCATTTGTGAAAACAAAGTCCCTTTTGTTGCTACTGATTTTTGGAAACGTTTCCGAGTAGTTTTATAGCTTATTAATTGTTTTTATCAGGCCGGAGTACAGTTTTTAACACTTTCCAAACTAGTTGAAAAGTGTTTATGACTCCGGTTTGTCTGGCCGTCTGGCCGTTCTCTAACTCGCATAAAAATACTCGGATCGCCCTGAAATTTTTGTATATTATTGTCGTTTACTATAGCATGTTCCCTATTTCAACTGAAGTGTGTAGCACTTATAGTTTGTTTACAGGGACAGACAAAAGTATTCCGTTACATTGCAGTCAATGGGAAATAATCCTTTCAAGTGCATTTTGATGATGCTACATCATTTAAAACATGATGAAATTGATATATAATTATGAAGCGCATTAAAACATGCTTTTGTAGAATATGGGGTGCAAAGCAGTAATTATTCATTGACAGGGCCACACAAAAGAATTTTGTTACACATTGTTCTATGGGGAAAAATCACTAGCAGTGTAATTTAGTGATATTTAACTATTTCAAACATAATGAAAATTATATGCACTACTGAGGTTCACTATAAATTGCTCTCTTGAAAGTGTGGTGTGCATTGCGTTTATTTACAGGGACACGCAAAAGATATCGGTTACAGTACATGTGCGATATTTACAGTCTATGTGTGATAAGTGCATTTTCAACTTTGGTTTGCGTTTTTAAGTTTAACTAAATTTTTTCATAGTACGTGTGTGTTTATAAACTCGGTTCTTCATATACAGGGCTATACAAAGGAATACGTAATTATTACAGACTATGGGAGTGAATTGCTTAAGAGCAGTTTTTAATTGTGTTACGCATTTTCTTGCTGAACTATAATATATTTAGTTTACTAATATAAGTTTGTTGTTTATAAATAAATTCATATACAAGGCTACGCAAAGGAAAAGATACATCGTTGTTTACGGTTGGTAATTGCTGCGAGTGAGTTTTAAGTGGCCTTTTAGCTTAATATGTGGTGTGTACAAAAGTATTTACATAATATACAGGGGTATAAAAAGGATTTCGAGTGCATTTCCATTGATCGATGAAAATTTCGAAATTTGAATATTCTAACTGAACTAAATTTTATCATGCTATGTATCCACATCCATTGATCATATACAGGGCTGCACAAAGTAATTCGACTACTTTATTTGACACTGGAAGGTAATTTCGAAAACTGTATTTTTAAATGTGGTATATGTTTTCTAATCTGTTTACTTACATATCTTATTTCACATTATTTAATGGTGAATTTTCGTTACAGTTTTCTGGTTGTATTGGAAAGTGTTTCATAATCTATGCTTGACGCATGATTTTTCGTTCTTGTTTTTGGATGATATCGATTCACATATAAACATTTTCGTTTACCACAAACAAGTTTTACAGACAAACCACATAAATTAACAGCATTAATATTAACTTCAAACTGAATATTATTTTGTTACACTGTAAAAAATGACGAATGTTTCTGAACCTACGAAAATATAATATAATGACGAATAAATTTATAATATAAACTCATCCTTGTTAACTATGATTCTCAACAGTGTTTCTTTATCTTTAGAAACCTCAGACATCAATGGCATTTCGAGATTTAAAGAATCATTTAGAAAAACAAAATTTTTCTAGCTGCCCGTAATTTTCGGAAACGTTTACGAGTAGCTTTTAAAGCGTATTAATCAGTTTTCTAAGCCCGGAATATAGTTTTTTCCGATGCTATCCATTCTCAAGTAAACATTTTCATGTTCAACAAATATGTTTAACAGATAAACATGCAAAATTAATCGCGTTAACATTAACATTAAAATCAAGATTATTTTTTTACTCTTTCATGTATAAATTAACTTATGCAGCTGAAAACGTTTACTTGAGAATGGATGACATTCGATAAATAGGTCCAGGCTGAGGAAACTGTTTAATACACTATAAAAACTATTCGGAAACGTTTCTGAAAAATTCGGGCAGCTAGAGAAATTTTGTTTTTATAAATAATTCTTTAAATTTTGTAAATGTATTGTTTTCTGGGGATTCAAAAGACAATGGAACACGCTTTTCGGAATTTCGGATAACTCGGAAGATTATATTATATTTTCGTTCATGGTTATAGTATATTTTCATAAATTAAGTAACATTGATCATTTTTTACAGTGTACTCTTACATGTACAAATTTTATTATGCAGCTGAAAATGTTTTATTGGGAATTAGTGGCATCCTAAAAATTGATTTTTCGGTTTAAGAAAACTGTTTAATATATTATATAAAAACTACTCGGATTTTTTTTTCAAAATTAGTGGCAGCAGAGAAATATTGTTTTTATAAATGCTTCGTTAAATCGAAACGCGTTTCGACCTGCCTCTTTTAACCTTGCCAGATATCGACATATTTTAGCCTCTCCTGATAATTTCGAGGTCTTACCCTCAAAATTAAAAAGGTAATCCTCGAAATTATATTGGTTTCCTGCGTTTCAAAAGATAAAGAACGATTTTCGGAATCATAAGTACTTTCAATTAGTTTATTGTGTATTTTCGTTCATGATTGTATTATATTTTCGTAGATTAAGAAACATTTGACTCTTTTACTATCAATACGAAATATTTGTATTTCGGATGCTATGAATTACACGATAAAAATTTTTATATTTAATGAATGTGTTCCACAGAGAAACAGGTTGAATAAACAGCGCAAAAGGAATATTATTTTGTTTTTCTTGCATGTATTAATTCTGGTATGCAGATGAAAATTTTTAATTGTGAATTGATGGTATCCTAAAATCGAAAACTACTCGGAAACGTGTCTGAAAATTTCGGGCAGCAAAAGAAATTTTTTTATTGAAATTGGGTTTTTAAATCTCGAAAATCTCTATTATTTTCCATTTATTAAATTCATTATTTATGATGTGGAGATAAAGTAATTATTTTCACAATCGCGTGGAACTCAGAAGAAGTTATACTGCATTTCTGTTATTCTTTCTGCTACTGCAAGAAAAAAAATCTTTTTTTTAGGATTCTGTACTTAGAATGTCAAAACGGAACCATTATAAGACCAGTCCTGTGTCTGTCTGTCCGTCTGTCAGAGCCCTTTTTTCTTGTAAACTATGGGAAGTGGAAAGTTCAAACTTGGGAAAATTATAAAGCCTTTTTACCCAGGTATTTTCAGAAATATTAGCCATTCACAAATATGTTTAGGACAAATGTAGGTTTCTAATTAACTTACTTGAAAAAAGAGATTTCTGTTTGTATATCATGTGGGGTATCGTGTGAAATATCCCGTAATTTCGAACGCAAAATATATTTGTTTTAATTTTAGGCATTATATTTTCAGAGATATCGTCGAAAATGCACCGCCAAAATCTGTCCTAATCCTCTATTTCCGAATCTACAGAAACAAAAATGATGAAATTAGGAATTGTAGGAGTTTATTTACACTTTGCAGGAAAACTATACTAGTTAACATAGGTAACTAGGATTTTCCTAGGTAACATAGTTTTTGAGAAAAACGCATTTTTCTGTTACTCACAAACTTTACTTTTCAGATGATCAGCGCGTGTTTGACGGGCACTAGAGGTATCTATCGACGCAGAATCATCCAAAAATATTTGATAATGATTTTCGAAAAGAATTGTCGGTAATTAGCCGATATATTAATTAAGTTACTTGAAAAAAAAAACTTTTATTTTATGTATCGTATCGTTCGAAAGATCTCGTAACATAGAACTCAAAAATATATTTGTTTTAATTAAGTATTATATTTTCAGAGATATATTTGAAAGCATACTGGACAAATATGTCCCCCCCCCCGTCCCTCCTATTTCCGAATCTACTGAAACTAAAATTATGAAAAAATTAGAGGTAGTAGAAGTTTATTAATTAATAGATAGTAATTAGTAAATTTAATGTACGGAATCCTTTGAGCGCGAGTTATACTCGTACTTGATCAATTTATTACATTGTATAGATAAAAAAAAATTCTTTATTACTGCATGCAAAATATATAAGTTATTCAATAAACAAAAGTTCATTATTATCTCAGTATATCTAATATACTTAATGAATTATTGAATTTAAAAGTCCTAGCGTCATTTTTGATACTCTTTGTATATACTTTTAAAATATAATTTACTTCCTGATAGATTTCCTTTCTAATCATATCACTTTGGCTCTTAAAGATTTTATGAGTGTTTAATAATAAACTTTTAAGCTGTTATATTAACTTCTTTTTGAGTCTGATAAATGAGCTTGTACATTAAATTGAACCCGCATGCTTTTGGCTAAAGATTAGATACGTATCATTTCAAAGCTGATAATATTGGTTACATGCCTTACATAAAATATCAAAATAGAAAATATTATTTTTTCCTTTGCATTTATTTATAAGTATAATAAACTTTTTTGAAGCCAAATCATTCAGTTATTTCTACTTTTATTGCAAAGATTTCTTCGATATTTGAGCATGAAATCTTTCTTAATGCACATCTTCGATCATAAACATAAATATATACTTCGTGTTTGCAGTGGTTTCATTTATCCTTAAACGGATTATATATGAAAACGAATGATAAAAATGGCGGATGTTTTTCCAAAACATTACGAAAAGTGTAAGTCATAACTTCCTTTGATTTCAAATATGTGCATACATTAAATTTTAATGAATATATCTGCAGTAAAATATAAAGAGATGTTTTGAAAAAATATCGTGTAATGATATAAAACTTCTTACTTCTACGCATCCACTTTGTAACATTTATTCAAAATAGCTTTCAATCGATCTTAAACATCTGTAAGTTTCACAGGTTAAAAAATGGAGAATTCTTTCATTCAGTTGTAGTCTTTTTATTTTCTTTTATTTATACAGATTTTTTTTAGTTTTTTTTTTTAGTTGTGATGTGATAACATTTATCCCTAGACAGTTTTAATAGAAATTGTTATCGCTTATGATTAAAACACAAAGCTTGAAGTTGATGAGCAAAAAATAAATAAATAAATAAATAATTAAAAAATATATATAAACTGATTAATAATTAATTAATTTTTTTTCTAAAGTATTTTATGTTAATTGAATTACAGTGCATGCTGAAATGTCTTTTTCAATGGAAAATCTGTTATGTCACATGTCATTTAATTTTGAAAGAAAATATTTATTCATACTTTTCGCAAAAATACACATCAATTTAATAAATCCTAAAACTTATATGAACTGAGCAGAAAATCAATATTTAAAACAATAAAATGGGCAACAAACAATTTTTTTCCAAAGAAAAATATCAGCTATATTTTTACAAAAATAATACATTGCTATCTCTATGTAAAAGAAATACTAAATACACATGGATAAATAAAAACCGGAAACAAACTATCAACAGAAATACATAGTGGAACTAAATGCTATTATCGAAAAAACCTATCATCATGTTATCTGGAGAATGTTTTGATATTTTTAAAATTTTGACGATAAAAATAATGCTTCAATATGATTTGATGAAACTGTTTTTATTACCATCATTAAAAAATAAGTATGTGAAAAGTACTATTTTCAAACGGCGTTAAAAATATGTGATTTATTTTGCTTTTTCTGAATAGAAAATTGAAACAGTAAATTGAAAACACAGGTTTAAAATTTATTGTTTTACTAGCTGTTACCTGAGACTTCATTCACGTAACATTAAAGAAAATTAATGCTTTAATTAAGCAACACATACAATTAAAGAACTCTTTATCATATTTTATAGTTGAAAATACTTCTGATACTCACAATTTGCGTATTTTTGTTTTTATATATATGATCATTTAAATTGCTTTCATGAGCTTGAAATTTCATACTCTTTCACTACTACGTTTAAGTGTGGATTTTTTTTTCTTTGTTATTCTATTTTAGCATCTCTGTTTATTCTGTTTTACATGTATTCTGTTCATGGAAAGTGATTTAATTTATGTTTTCATGTCGAAGAATATTGTTGAAAGTGATTGTATAAGTAAATATTTTTGCGAAAATTTGTTAATTAAAATGTCACGTTAAATATGCTCATATTTGATTAAAAGAAGCTAAAAATCAACATACATGATGTTTCTATTCCAAAATAAATTCCAAATCGAATTCCAAATAAAAAAAATGAAATTATATAATTTTTAAAAAATAAATTAAAACGTGGGGGAATATAAAAGTGGAAAAAAAAGTAGAAAAAATATCTTTAATCCTCATATATTTATTGTATTTTTATGTCACAGTGCCACACTTTTAACAGCTGTAGATCTACAATAATATCAAAATGTTTATCATGCTCCAAAATCATTCAAAAGCCTAAAAGCTTATTTGTTAAGCAATAGAGTTGCTTATTAAATTCAATGGTGAGACAAATCTGAAAAGAAGCACCCCAATTATGGATAAATATTGTCATATTGATTGTCGTGTTGTAGTTTAGGAATATGGAAGTTCCGAAATTTGACAGGAATATATTAGAATAAGGGGAAAAAATTACCCTGCAAAGATATTTTTAACTATTGATTTATGTATTTTAAAATTAAAAGGACATACAAAAGGATCAGAGAAAGATAACTGATAATACCTGGATTTTTTAATTGGCTTTTCTCTTGCACTTTTCCATAATCATGGTGCCTTTAAAAAATAGGATGGGATTTACTTGTTTCATTAGTGACATCGACTCTTCTTTTAATGTCATGTGAACGATGTCAAAGGCAAATCCTACTCTAAAATGAAAATTTCCATATGCAAACAACTTTTACATCGACTTTAATATATATATATTTATTAAATTTTATCGAAATTTAATATTCTGGAAGATTGTACGGTAAAAGGATGTTAAACTTATGTTTTGGCGACCAATACATTCTGTGTAAATTACGCTATTTGTGTAAATGCTAAAAAAATCTAATATTTTCTGAATGAAAACCAGCACATAATTTAAAATATGACGACGCTTTCACCGGGGATAGTTTTTCCTATGAACTGATACTTGTCTAGTTAAAAAAATGTTTCTTTTCATGAATCATGTACAAATATGCATTTATATGCGCATGTTTGTCAACAAACTGGATTGTTGCGTGTCTACTCAACTAAATGTAGGCAAAACGTTGAGCTAAATCACTTGAAGTTTCGTTAAATTTCTCGTAATTTTCAAATAGTTACAATACATTATAATGATTATTATATTATTTGTAGGAAATAATACATTATGAATCACTACTCTGATGGAATGGTTACTTTTGGCCTATAATTAGTTCAGAAATACACCTTTATTTGAGTGCGTGACGTAACATGCGCGTTATCTATTTAAAACACGAAAGAGTTTAAAGAAATCCAATATTGATGTGCTCATAGAAAAAGAAATTAAGAATAATATTATTAAATACTAAATTTAACTAAGAAATTATATTTACAATGTAATTTGAACAGAATTTCCAAAATTTTCGATTTGAAATTATGTGATTTTAGATGTACAACATTATTTCTCAAAAATGTATTGTTTTTTAAGAATTGGATTATAATTTCGAAGCTGTTTGAAATAAAAAAGACGCCACTTTGACGAACTTTTAAAAAATATATTAGTTTTCAAATTAAAATGAATGTTTTACATAAAAAAAAGTAAGGTAAAGACAGGAGAGATGACGCAGCCGGAGAGATTGCGCACAAAGGGGATTGGGAGGAAGGAGTAGAGTGCTCGCGCAGCGACTTCAGCTAGTTGTACAACATCAGCAGTAGAGTATGTACTCAAATGTGTACTTGGATTGATTCGAGCGTTTACGATAAACATTGATATTTTGATTTATTTTCACAAGGTAAGTGCTTGAATTTTCAGAACTATTCGTCAGAATTTTTATAGTAAGTCAGTGGAACAAAATATTTTCAACCTAAACGATTTCTCATAAGCTACTAACTTAGACTAACGCTGCGAACATCAACGGTTCGTTTTAGAAGCGTCCATTTTTAAATAAAAGGTCGCGTAATCTCTCCTACCGAAATTGGAGAGTTTGCGCATCTGCTACTTAGGAGAGATGGCGCGTGGTTTCCATTAGTTTCTATGTTAGGAGAGATTATGTAGCTAATTGGTAAATTTGCATAAATTGCAGATTACATTTAAAACATATGAATGAATCAATTTTGAAATAATTTTTGAAAAACACATAACTATCGAAACTAAATTTGGCAATATAATAATTAGCTAAAGAATACTTTTGCCGATAAAAAATTTTGTTAATAAATTAACAATACAGTTGCTATTAAATTAATTTTATACAAATATTTTTGTTCATAAATTAATAATGCCATTGTTAAAAAATAAACTACATATATAATGAAACGAATTGTAACGAAAAGGGCAGCAATTAAACGGTTTTCAACTAACATAAATAGTTTCATATAAAAATTAACTTATAAATACAGCTTACCATGTAATGTTTTTGATGAGTGGAAGTTCTGATTTTTAAGAAACTTAAAAAGAGAATATGTTAGAGATTGCGACGGTGTGTCTCAAGAGGATTAACTAAAGGAAGTTAACTAAATCTATTAAAGAACTTCAGAGTAAATTTATAATTACATACGTCGATAAGGCTAATTCAAGTTATTCATTAATCTGTAAAAAAATTATGATGAAATCTTAAATGAAAGTTATAATAACAGAGATAACTATGAGCTATTGAAATCGACAGTTTCAATAATGGAAAACAGGGTTAAGACATTATATGAAAAAGTTAAGCTGAAGCAGAAAAGTCAAAATTTCCCATATCTTGTTCTAGTGCCAAAGTTTCATAAAAAACCAGTGAAATTTAGAATTGTAACTAGTGGGTGTATGAGGGGAATAGAGTATTTAAACAGAGTCGTGGAATACCAGTGGGGGGGGGGGGGGGGCAGAGAAGAGTTGCAGTTCAATTTCAACGTCTACTTACATACAAATGAGAATAACAATAATTTAAATAGAGAAATAGTGAGTTACAGGTACATTGATGATGTTTTAATAGTTGGACTAAATAATGCAAATGTAAACTTAGATTTTATATACTATCCCAATACTTTAAAGCTAAAACTTCCCTTCCGGGATATTAAAAACATAAATTATCTGGATGTAAATTTAAAATTGGAAAATGACAATTTGAATACAAGGGTTTATGGCAAAACAAACGATTTCAATTTTAAAACTTTAAAGACCTTACATTTTGATTCAAACGTGCATATTTCAAATTTTAGGAATGTGTTTACGAATGGTATAGATCGTATCGAGAGATTGTGTTCAAGGTTTGGCGATGCCACTGGCGAATTTATGAAGTGGATTATAAAGGCATTGATGCAGTTTGTAAGGAGAAATATGATTAATTTTATAGGAAAGAGTAAATATCATGTTGAACTTAATTCATTTTTAAATGCTGAAGGTGGTCTGGATCAGTTGTTCGTTGAGTTTAGCTAGGGATGGTTTCTGTTGCCTGTTGCTATGTGTTTCGGTTAATTGTATAGTTTAATTTGGTCTCGGCAGAAGAAGGGGGGGGGGCGTTGCTTGTATAAATATTAGTTTTAACCCTGCTATTCATGTCGTTAGCCATAACCTCCTGCCTCTGGTTTATTTTTCTGGTATTGTTTTAATGTTAGTTATTTTGCATTTGGTTATATTCGAGTTATAGTTTTAATTGGTTATATTTTAGGGTTCAGTTGAATTATTGTTATTTGTTTTTCGTCTATGTGGTGCAGTTAGTGTGAATTTATAATTGAATTTGAGTATATATATAAATTTATGAGCAATTAATTATTTGCTAATAAATTAATCTTCTTAACTACTTTAAGCTAAATTTCCTGATAAATGATTGTTTTATTTTTGTTAATATGTAACGCGCTTTGGAACTTTTTAATACATTTTGCCATATTTTTTCAGGTTACAATGCCAAATATTTACAGAAGAAAAACGAACAAAGGATCATGGACCGAAGAAAATCTAAAATTAGCCGTAGAGGCAGTACAAAATGAATCACTCAAAATGCGTGCAGCAGGCAGGAAATTCAGTATTCCGGAATCCACCTTGAGACATAGGCTCAAGAAAAATGATTTTAAGAAGAGAAAGATGGGTCCAGATTCTAAACTAGGTACGGAAGCAGAGAAGGAATTAGCTGGTCACATACAAAAACTTCAGGTAGTTGGATTTGCACCTAAACAAAGTGGTGTAAGAAAGTTAGCATACAATTTTGCTGAAGCATTGGGGAAAAAACACACTTTCAATAAAGAAAAAAAAGTAGCAGGAAAAGTTTGGTTTTCCTCGTTTATGCGAAGACATCCTGAGTTAAGTATCAGAAAAGCTCAAGGTATTAGCAGAGCTTGAGCAGAAGGTATGAGCCGTGAGGAAGTGAAAGCTTATTTTACTCTTCTCACATCCATATTGACAGATAATAATCTATTTTTGAAGCCTGGCTGTATTTGGAACTGTGATGAGATTGGAATTCAGCTGAACAATGACCCTGGTAAAGTGGTTGCTGCAAAAGGCAGTAAAGATGTTCACGTTGTCACTAGTGCCGAAAAGGGTGAAACGGTGACTATTTTAGCTTGCTGCAACGCAGAAGGGCAGTTCCTGCCACCTTTCTGCTTTTTTAAAAGGGTCTACGCTAAACTTCAATACGCCAGAGATGCACCACCAGGAACTGCAATTAAGATGAGGAAAGAAAGCGCCTATATAAACAGTCAACTATTCATGGACTGGCTTACCAAGAATTTTATTCCACGAAAGCCTGCTGGTACACATTTGTTAATTCTAGATGGCCATGCGTCACACATGAATTGTCCAAACATGCTGCAAGTCGCCTTTGATAACGATATAATAATCTTGTGTCTACCTAGCCATACTACGCATTATTTACCGCCGTTGGATCGGGTAGTGTTCAAGCCCTTTAAAACTTATTTTAAAGACGCTTGCGGGAAAATGGTAACAACTCGCCGTGGGACTGGAAAAATATCGAGAGAGGACTTTGGTAGTCTCTTAAATTCAGCCTGGTCTCGCTGTGCTACTGTCCAACTTGCCACCTCTGCCTTTCGTGCAACCGGAATTTACCCATTAAATATTGAAGTGATTCCACAACACGCATATTTGCTAGGCTGTGATCGAAGCATGAATCAAACTGTTTCTGAAGCCGTTGCGTTACCCTCAGAATCCACTGATCACCAATACGTTTCAACAACAGTACTAGTTACAACCACTGAAACTCAAACTTCTCCTATTCAAGGCCTATCCTCGCTTCCCATTGCAGCAGCTACATGTATTTTTGTCAACCCTCAACTTCTGAGGAGTCTAATGCTACTCTCAGAAATACACCTACGAAAGTTTTGGAAAAGCTTTCACCCATTCCAGAAGTTTAATGCCATCAAAATCAAAGAGGAAACAGAGTGCAACGAATGTTACTGATCCAGAAAATATACATGAAAAAAGACTTAAGAAGGAAGCAGCTACGAAAAAAAGAAGCAAACAGGTAAAGATAAGATGCTCCCAGAAAAAGTGCGATCTTAAAAAACCGAAGGAAAGAAAATGAAGGGAAATGAGGATGAATGTACTGAATGTCTGGAAATGTACCAAGAGACAACTTCGACCAGTGATTGGATTCAATGTATTACTTGTGGCAGATGGTTGCATGAAAGCTGCACTATTTACAACAATAAGTGCATTGATTGTGGACGACAACAACTTCGGTCTGAAAACAAGAAAACATTGAAACTGTGTGAATAAAAATGGACTAATTGTAAGTTAAATATGTTATAAACTAACTTAATGTTATATAGTAATCTCATCTGGGCTTTTTTTCTGATTCTTTATTTTTTTTCGTTAATTACAATTATTTAATTGTTCTCAAAATTATTTCCTTTTTCTGATTCTTTAACCATTAGGCTGAAATATTCACTCCTAATATAATAACGTTTGTTCACAAAAACCTTACAATAATATTATTTAAGTTTAATTATTATTGTTAACAATTTAATTGTAGTTATTATTAATAACGATCTCTCCTACCCATGAGCGCAATCACACCAACCCTGCAAGGACAGATTGCGCAAAATAGTTTTCTTGGTTTTATTACAACTGCTCTATTAAATTACAGCATAACAACAAAATAGCAATGGAAATGCATAAAAAACAAATGAAGTCAAAGTTATCCCTGCATAGTTTAGCAAAAAATTAATATTTAGATTTTTTATTATCATTTTAATGAATTGTGCGCAGACTATCCTAGCTTTACCTTACGTCATTTTTTCCGATAAAAAATTTTACTTTTAATCTTTTTTGTTTTAACAGGTATATTTAAAGATTAATTAATAGAAAATACTACATTGTTTTCTTTAAATCCAATTTTTTATAATAGTGGCCAATTATTGTCTACCTAAATCCAAGGAGATTAAATATGCCTCCTTGGTTGAAGCTAAAGTTGAAAAAAGTTACGATGTAATGATTTCTGAATGCCAATATTTGACAGACGATTTTTGGTTATGTAGAATAAATTAAATCATGAAGTTTGAATACGTAAAAATATGTTTTTATTTCTTGGAAAGTGTACTTTAATATTACCAAACCAGTGGATACAATTTACCTTTGTAAAATTAGGAGCTAAGTTATGTATTTTTATCTCCAAACACATTTAAATCAATGTACTATGTCATTTAAACGCAATTATATGACATAAGTGTCTTTGTAATATACAAAGAAAATCACATTATCTTCACAAAATGACGTCAGGTTCGGATTTCAAATTATAGTGACAGAATCTGAATTCTTATTGGTTTATAAAAATATTTTCCATACGCAGTTTCGTTTTATGGCAACGGGAAAGAAATTGCATTAGAAATTGAAAAACAAAAAAGATTTCTGTAATGATAAACTATGGGAGATGTTTCAAAAAAGTGGTGAAGAATGGTGGGAGAAAATTTTAAAGTTGACAGTAATTTTACTCGGCTTCTAAACAGGGCTTAATATGTAATTGCATTAGAAATTGAAAAACAAAAAAGATTTCTGTAATGATAAACTATGGAAGATGTTTGAAAAAAGTGGTAAAGAATGGTCTGAGAAATTTTTAAAGTTGAAAGTAATTTTACTCGTCTTCTAAACAGGGCTTAATTTGCGCCGGAGTCCACCGGAACTCAGCTCTGTTACTTCTCTGTTTTTAGTAAATACTTAAATATTTGCCAGAATTTACCGGAGCTCATAAACACTGCGCTCCGGAGCCCAGTTCAATAATGCTTTCGAAAAACGAATCCTAAATTACCCTTTTTCCTCCCATCTCCTATATTTTGCCTTCTTTTGTATCAAAGCACTTATAAGTGACGTAATATGTCACTCACATAATAGATGAATATACAACAGACTCGATTTTTATATCAGACTTCGAGTTTGGACAGGCTCCAGCTCAATCTGTCTTAAATTCAAAATTTATTTATTTCCATTTCAAATCATGTTAATGCTCTTTTGATCAGAATAAAGAGTAAACAGAAATAGTCTTTTTCTATTCTGCAAAGCTGCGAACTATTCATTTTTGCTTTAGCACTATTTTTGAATCATAATCCTGAGCTTATTTAATCGCATAATTCTGCGATTAATTGACATTAAAATAAGGCAAAGGTTTCTGTTTGGAAGTAGTAATAACTAAAAAGTGGAATAGTTGACAGTTAAGTATACGCAGATAGGTGTATTTGAAATTTTTATTTTGCTAAATAGAAAAAAACAATGCTTTAAATTTTTTGAAAATAATGTATGAAATATAAATATATACAGACTGGAGTGACGGCGAAAAGGGGAGAGGTACGCTACGGGTGTTAGTACTTCAGAATATTAGGACTCCGGTACTTTTTTTCCTCAGAAATTAAGCCCCAGTTCTAAAGCATATGTTCATTAAGTTTCGTTCAAATCGGACAAGAACTGTAGATTTGTATAAGGAACATACATACCAAGAACGGTTTTTATATACAGGGTGTCTTAAAATTGACTGACTGATTTTAAAATTCAATAACTTTCAAACGGTGACAGATATTAAAAAAATTCTTGCTGGAGAGTATTGTATGATGTCAGAAGTTTTTTACTGCGATTCCTAATTTTAGTTCAAATTATCAGCAATAGATGGTGCTGCGAGCAATATGAATGCAATCGAGACAATAGCAGAAATCAACCAGCATTGATGTGAAGGAAGGAGGTTCAATACTTGGAGTGGGTCTCATTCACCAATAAAATTTTATTCAAAATCGGGCCCTAAGAACAAGATTGTATTAGCGAATGAGACCCACTCCATGTATTGTACCCCTTCCTTCGCGTCAATGCTGGGTGATTTTAGTTTTTGCCTGTATTGCATTCCTATCACTCGCAGCGCCATCTATTGCTGGTAATTCGAACTAAAATCAGGAATCGCAATAATAATAAAAAAACAATTTACATCATACATTGTTCTCCTGCAAGAATTTTTCTAATATTAATTCTAATATTAGATATATATAATTATATAATTTCTAATATTAGTATAATTTCACCGTTTGCAAGCTATTGAATTTTAAAATCAGTCAGTTCATTTTAGGACACCCGGTATATAAATGTAACAAAAGTAAAATTTCAAGAAAATTTAAGTGAAATGCTTTTATTTTTTGCTGTTTGTTTTATTTATGGTACGATGTTAAAAATCTTATGTGGTACTAAATTGTCGGTAAAACTCAATATTCAATAATTAAATGTAACAAATTATTATTATGATTTAAATTATTAAATATTGAAAAATACTGTCTCATGTCTTTAAGAATAATTACAATATTGTGATTTTAACATTTACCATATTACTTCATAACACTTTCATCCATTAAAAACAAATTGTGTAAAATGTGACATAATACCTTCCACTAATGTTTTTAATTGTTTTATAAGAAAATATCATGTGAAAATTCATTTAAAAATGTCCCCAATCATCTCTTACCTCAATCATCTCTTAAATTAATCATTCTGACGTATTCACGCATTTCCTTTCCATGCCATTTGCCTGTGAATTTTAGACATTAATAGTCAGGGTTTTTTTCTTTACCATTCTGGCATTTTCAAAACTGGATAAAATGATTCAAATCCCAAATTTAACAGATTTTTTTTATGAAATAATCTTTACTTTTTCATGAAAATTGCAAATGCTATCACATTTTAAGAGCATCAACATTAAATTTGGAAAGATGGATAATAAAAATGATTTCAGAAAAAAAATACAGTAATTATTTCAATCGCAGGATTTGTAAACACATTGAATAATACTAGAATTTGTAACGTTTTTTTCTGCGATAAAATAAGTCGAAAAAAATTGTTAAAAAATTGTGATACAACTGTAAGCACCTTACTTAGGGTTTTTAAAAATAAACGATTAATTTAAGCTAAAACCGGTTTGTTTGGCTTTATCGAAATATCCGGTTTTACCACACCCTTTATCCTATGTAAATTAGTTTAATTTCAAATCAAGAAATAATGAGACCTTGCTATTTGAGACAATAACATAACTAGTTGAATAAAGTTGTTTCTTTATTAATAAAAATATTTTATTAATTCAATATTTTTGCTATAAAACAGAATCACTTTTCTATTGATGCAATATTAGAGAAATTTCTTGTGAAAATCATAATTGCATTAGTAGCTAACTGCATTGCTATGTTTTTCAAAAATGTTTTTATTCTTAAAAAGTTATAATTGTTGCCTCGGAATATATTTTATTTATCTCTACTTTTAACCTTTAAATGCAGGTAAAGCTTTTAGCCATCTTTTTCTCTATATACACTCCTCAAAACAATTAAAGGATATTGCAGTTTTAGGTGGATTTTGTATCTGGGAAACTTTTTAGCTGATTGATACATGGTCGATAGACATAGTAGGTTATATGAGAATAAATTACACATGTTTGGCAGAAAAAAATGCATTTTATTGCGCATTTGTGTACAAAAGGAAAAAAACACAATTTGTGCATATGAGAAAAAAAGAGTAAGAAAAGGTGTTTTCTTCAAAGAAAATCATTTTCAGTAGGGGGTATGGTTTCCACTGGCGGCCAGCAACGTTGAACACCTTTGAGGCATGGACTCAATGAGGCTATTAATGACGAGTTGGGGTATTCTGCCCCACTCTTCCAGAAGAGCTCTTTCCAGTTCTTGGAGAGTTTGTGGGGGTTGTTGGCGGCCAGAAACTCGTCTTCCTAGAGCGTCCCAAACGTGCTCGATTGGATTCATGTCTGGAGAACACGCTGGCCATTCCATTCGAACGATTCCTTCCTCGAAAAGGAAATCCTCCACCAGGTTTGCTCGATGTGGCCTGCAGTTATCGTCCATTAAAATGAAGTTATCTCCGATTGCTGCAGCGTAAGGGACTACAATAGGTCTGAGGATCTCATCCCTATATCGGCGACCAGTCAGAGCTCCATCTCGAATGATGTAGAGGTTAGTGCGCCCGTCAATGGAGATGCCACCATACACCAACACTCTTCCACCGCCAAATCTGACACTTTCGTGCACGAACGCAGGATTATTCCTACTGCCACGGTCCCTCCAGATGAAAATACGCCTATTATCCGGATGCACAGAAAAACGGGACTCGTCAGAAAACAGAATATTGCTCCATTCATTTCTCCTCCAGTTGACATGCTCGGTTGCCCACTCCCTGCGGTCGCGACGATGCCTTGATGTTAATCTAACACATACCATCGGTCGGCGAGCATACAGACCTACAGCATGGAGCCGGTTTTGGACAGTCTGAGTTGAAATCGTGGTGCCTGTAGCCAAGCGAAGGTGTTGTTGGAGAAGAGTAGCGTTCATGTTTCGGTGTCTCCGAGCTGTTAACGCTAAATACCGATCTTCATTGGGCGTTGTTGCCCGTCTACGACCTTGCCCTGGTCTTCGGCCTGCGCATCCACTCTCCAAAACACGGTTCCAGATCCTGGAAATGACACTTTGTGACACTCCAATTGCTTGCGCTACTTCGGCTTCAGTTTGGCCCCCTTCTAACCTACCAACAATTCTCCAAGCTTCTGAATCTGTCAAATGACTTCGCTGAGACATCGTACTCATCGAAACAAAGCAATCACTGAATGCCGATCATCCTTGTCTTCATTCTCTTTTATCCAGTTGAAAGTCAAATTTCATTCGCTGCCGCTGAAGCGATGTTTTTGACGTCGAACTCAAAATTTGCATACTCCACAGTTTGAAAACCAGAAAAATTTGCATTTGTGATTCTCTTCTTCTAATTTCGGCAAAAAAAAATTTCGTTTATATCTTTATTTTATATAAAACTTCAAATATCCTTTAATTGTTTTGAGCAGTGTATATACATCGAAAGTCTTTTTCACTGCAGCTAATTGCTAAAAACAAGTAAATTCCAATCTTCCATTTTCTCAAATTGTTAGTATTTGAATTGTGATAACGTTAGGCTGTTTCTTGGAACGTCTTTTTATTATTATTATTGAAATGTTTCCCCCTGATTTATTAATGTTAATTCATGTTTTTCTGTTCTTTGTTTTGCAAATAAAATAAATATTTAAGTTCATTATTTCTGTATTATACACATACGTATATATATTTTTTAATTATTTCAGAAAATAACTATTTTGTTGTTTGATTTTTTCCTCCTTTTTTTTAAAATTAGCAATCACTGATTCTTTAGGTCTCTATAATAAATTGAGTGTTTTATGTTTTTAATGTGTAAGCAATTATTTATTGATTATACATATTTTTATGTATGCCAGTTTATTAAGTTAAAATATTCATGAAATAGTTATTTTGCTGTTTGATTATCCCTTTAGACTTCTTTAATAAAAGGAATGTTTTTAATTTCACATCAAATGTTTTCTAATTAAGCTAATTATTTTTAAATATATATGTGTGGTTTGGGGTCTTATATATAAACAGGCTTAGGTTAACGTACTCACTAAATAGTAACATTATTGCAATTTTTAATTGTTGAAGAAAATAAGTAACATTAACTAAGTCTTTGCATCTTATATGATTTGAAACCCATTTCTCATAATTATTATAAGCAATTATTTATTTATTATACATAATTTTATATATGTGAGTTTATTAAGTTAAAACATTTCTGAAAAAGTTATTTTGCTGTGTGTCGTTGCTAATTAATTATATTAATTGAAGAAATAAATGTCTTTTAATAAATAAATATGTTACAAATTTTAATTATCTTATGCCTAAAACCTCTTTTACGGCCAATGATTGCAGCAAAGATTTAAATTACTTTTGCTTTATAAATTAAAATTATTCAAGTATTTTCTTTCTAATTAAAATATTCTCTAATTGAGCTAATTCTTTTTAAATATAAATATTTTATCATTTATCCATCTCTCTTTTGTATTTCATGTATAATTTATAGATAGAAGTATTTCAACTGAAAAAGTCAAAAAGAAATTAATAAATTTTCTAATCGTCTTAAAGAAATTAATACATTTTTAATAGATTTAAATATATTAATGTTTAGACTTAAAAAAAAAACTTTATGTATAGGTATTAAATATTTTATTTACAACTATAGCAGAGTCTCGCTTCTCACTTATGCGGGTAGCCTAGTTTGTGAACATGTTGTCCGACATCTAACACTGTTATGTTGAAAGTTCCATCTACCTTTTTTAACTGTGACTTTCACAAGTATGATTGAGCCTCCCTGAATAAGAAGCTTCACGATTATTTTAATGTGATTATATGTAATTAGCTTTCTGTGGTCAGCTGGCGAGTAAAATACGCGAGTTTCAATGAGCAGATTTAGTAGATTCTTGCCTTTCAAGGAAAACAAGACTGGAGCTTCTCGCTATTGAGCCTTGGAGATAGCTATTTGCGAACTGTTGGGAATCCTCCCTCTTGTCTTTCAGCTGAAGAAAATACCCACTCTCGGAAGTGTATTTCGTCTTGGAGTCCCGGTGGATGAACATAACCCGATGAATTACCAACCGAAATCAACTAAAAGCGTAATACCTCCATACATTGAATATTTTAAGTGGCAAGCAGAAAATGAGAGGGCAATCGAAATCGATAATTCACCGACGGATCAAAAACATCAGAGGGCACTGCATAGGCTTTCTGTGCATATAAAGGTTCAGCTTTACAAGGAACAAGACAGTCTCGTTTAGACCAAGAAAATAGTGTTTACCAATCTACTAGCAATACACGCTGCAATAGGCTGGGTTAATTCCAATAATTTTCAAAGCTGCACAATCAATTCTGATAGTCTATCTAGCCTGCAGGCACCTCCAACTTACTCGTATGTGACATAATTATAGCCTTGCAACAAACATCTAAATCGATTTTCTTTAAATGGGTGCGTGGTCACTCTGGCATAGCTGGAAACGAACATGCTGATAAACTGGCCAGCGATGCAACGAAGCCGTCACAGGACATCTTACGAAAATTCTACCCATTTCCACCATCACATTTAAAGAAAGTAACAACATCAAAATCAATAGAATCATGGCAAGTGGATTGGAATATGGACACAACGGGTCGCTTTACCCTTAATACCAACAGATCTTCAATTTCAAAATAGGTACCACTACATCTTTGATCAACTTTGATCAAACATGCCCCATTTCCTCAATATCTCAATAAAATCGGAAAGTCATCGTTACCTAGATGCACCTGGGGAAAATGAGGTACCTTCATACATTATATTCTAGATTGTACCCTGACAGCCCCCCACCACATTAGAAAACCATCACAAATGAATTAGTCGGCCTGGTTTGCCTACGTGCTAAAACAACCAAAACTTCTTTTAAAAATAACAGATTGTATGTTTCTGCTAGAACGGAATCAATAATTATCCATGCTCCCTCCATTGGACTTAGTGAAGGTTGAGGATGAAGTGGACTTCTAATATGCATAAAGACCTTTACACACTACATAAAGTCTAACCTTAACAATTTAGTTGTTCTGAATGATATCAAAAACTGTTATTTAGCATTTTTTTATTTAGCATAATTTATCATTGTTTACTCTAGTATTATTATTCATTCATTATTGTTCATTTAGTACTTACTTCTATACATTATTATTATCTAACTCAGCATCTTACAGTATTATTACATGGTAGTATTATTGCTTAGTATTACATAGAATTATTTCGTACTGCTCAGTAGAATTGGTAAATTGTATTTTCAGAATTTGTATTTTTGGAATTTTGTATTTTCAGAACCTATATTTCAGCATTACATAGTAAAATTATTGCTCAATATCACAATGTATAATTTAGTAATGCTCAGTATAATTAGGTAAACAAACCTGCTGGGCGGGGTTACTTGAGCTTAAGCCGAAAGGTAGGCCTCCCCGCCCGCTTTGACTTTGGCCTTGAACCTTGGATAGTGCATTGCTGCCATGTGCTCTAAGATATAGACGTTTCGTTTTATCTGGGGAATTTGCCTTTTGTTAAAAATTTAATCTACCACTTGAATAAAGTGAATTTAGGAGTTCACAGTATTCTAAGTTACCGTGTATAAAAATACTTAGAAGTATAATAAGTATAAGAAATATATGAAGTATAACAAGTATTAGAAGTATAAGTATAAGAAATATAAGAAGTATAAGAAGTATTAGAAATATTTAACATATTTAGAAGTGCTATTGGTTATCGTATTTCAGTGATAGTGATCTTCGCTATAGCAGTCTTCTGGGGAATTCGAGAAGATATTTTCTTTACGTAAGTTAAGTTTTAAGTTTGGTAAATTTGCAATTAGTGTATATGAGAGTTAGTTGAATCTAAATTTAAGTACCGTAGTTAAGTTTTCGCGCTCCACAGCAAACCTCCTTTCTTATTTATTTAATAAACTTGTTTATTTTATCTTATATAGTGTCTCAGTGTCCAGACCGAGGGGTCCCACTACACAACTAGTAAATATACATCTTTATCTGCAACTATAAAGGAATCTATCATGCAAGAAAGTTTACCTTGGATGAAAAATAAAAGTTTTTGCCTTGGAATTCTTATTTTATTCTGTTTTTATCCTTATCTATTCATAAAATAACCTTTCATTTTAAATAAATCAAAACTTTCTTTGAATACTTTCTATTATATCAGCTAGAATACATTCTAAAGTATATTCAAATACCATAAACGCATACTTAAGAAAAATCTTTTAAAATATGATTTATTTCGAAATATAAAAATAAAATTTTAGAAAACCTCTAATTTTTATTTTATATCTCTTTCTATCTGTCTCTCTCTCCCTCTCTCTCTCTTATATATATATATATATATATATATATATATATATATATATATATATATATATATATATAATATATATATATATAATTTAAATCTCTTTAAAAAAAATTCCTACTGATGTTGACTTCATTTTTTTTACTTATTATTAAACATTATATTTAATTTCAAAAATCATTTAAACTTGTATTTTGTTTTTGTAAAAAATATTTTGTACCCCAAAAACTTCTATGAATAGCAATTAATGCATATATTTATCTAAAAAAATAATTAAATATATTCTATTCAACAGTGATGTTTATTAAAAAAATTTGCTTCGTTATGCGGGTGAAAATTGATAGGTGCGTAAAGTAGTTAGAATTTCTGACAAATAAGAACTTTTTCTATGTTAATGAAATGATAGATTCATAGTGAAAAAAAAATTTATTTAAAGAGAATTTAAATTAACTTTTTTTTTTCAAGAAAAAATATTTCTTTGAAATAAGTGTATTTAAAAAGTTTTTTGAAGGACAAAAAGTAACTTCAAATAATTAATCAGAAAAATATATAAAAGACTTGTGTTTTTATATTTTACATTAAAAGTGTGTGAAGATGTGGTAATAATTATGGTTATTATTACATAAAATTAATACATAAAAAATGCGATATGAAGAAAAAGCTGTGAATGGCTATTTAAATTATACTGCACAGCCTGTTTCAAATTGATGTGAACAATTTTAGATCATTAAATGTTATTTTAAAATTATAGAAATAAGATTTCACTCATTATGGCATAGAATGACCCACGTTTAAGTGGAATTAGTTTTCGGTAATCTAACTTTTCTTCCTATTATCTACACCTCAATTCACTCGATATTTATTTCAACAGCTATTTTGCCAATGCCGTGAACGAACAGTAGCGCTAGTGTGACCTTGTAGTTAAAGCACGTCTTGGGGAACAGATGATTTGAAGACATCGTCTTTAAATATCAACACTGAAAAAAATTACACTGTGATTGGTCACATGACACCAGACCATAAATACATGTTTAAACGAGTCTCGCTGAAGTTATGTGCTTCACAAGGAAGGGTGTTCACATTGAGTAAATTTGACTTAGTTTTACGGTAAACCTTTCTAATTAATCTTGGATTGTTACGTTATATATGTGTGGAATTATATTTTAATTTGGCAATTTATGAATAAAATATAATGAATGGAAATATTTCACATCATTTGTTTAACTGTAAGTTATTTAATTAAAAACATGAAAACATTTCAAATGAATCACAATTTGTTAATTTTTCATAAAAAATAAAAAGCACTGAATAACTCTCTTAGGTTACAAACAAATATTTGTGGAATTTGCGAGGTGGTGGATTGCAATATAGTGGTCATATGTGACTTTCTGTGACATCAGGAAAATTTTAAGATATTTTTTACAGTGAATAACATGCTCTAATTAATTTTTCAGCAGAGATGAAATTATACTGTAAATTAATGAAATACAAAGGATGTGAATTTTCACTTTATTAAACAGCGTACAACCATTAGAGTGAAAATAATTACATAAAATTAATCCCGAGCGCTTTCGAAAGGACTCTAACGAAAGTTTTAATATCTACTGAATGGTTTTTATGTTTTAAAACCTGTATTTCATTTTATACCAATTTTAATAAGAAATAAATTGTGATTCATTTTAAATGTTTTCATGTTTTTAATTGATATACTAAGGGGAATTTATGTTCCAATATTAGAAAAGTTTTTCTATATATTTAATGTAAGCTATTTTCCAATACATTAACAGATAAAATTTATAAAATTATGCCTTGGATACATTTCTATAATATTACCCGTATAACAAGCATGGTTACTGTGACGTCGTTTGAAATCATAGTGATCATGTCACATCTGTGACCAAAATGTCACGCTCAAGTACGTAACATTGTGACTAAAATACTTTTAAACTACAATACCACTTTAAAGCATGTTATTCACTGTAAAAAATATTTTAAAATTTTCGTGATGTCACAGCAAGTCACGTATGACCACTATATCCACCATCTCTCAAATTCCACAAATATTTGTTTGTAAATTACTGCTAGCATTGGAGCTGGCAGAAAAAAATATAGAGGATGTGGGGAGGAGACATTTTATTAGGTATCTTTCAATACAAAAAAGTATAAAGCTACCTATTGCAGCCGTTCGGAGGAAAGCAATTCCGGAAAATTTCGATATATTTTCATCGATCATGATCCCCAGACCCCAAAACCACCCTCCGTTCAAATGCTGATTTATATATATAGATATATCTATTAACTTTATATATATATATGTATTTATTTATTATTAACTTTATTTATTAACTTTATATATATATATATATATATATATATATATATATCTGATCTATGTCATACGATAACGCCCGTATTTATGAATCGATTTTGATGAAACTAATTGTGTGCATTGGAGCAATAGGTAGCTTTATACTTTTTGTATTGAAATCTACCTAAAACCAACGATTAATTTATGAGTTTTAGTGAACGCGATTTCTCGCAAATTATTTTCTTTCATTGTTGTAATCATTTTCCCAATCATACGCATAAAACTATATATTCATATCCGTTAGCGCCAAATTCTCGCCAAACTTGGCGACATTTGGCGAAATATCGCCAAATTTGGCGACCAAAATAAGTCTTTATAAATGAAGTCAACTTGGCTATAGCTCAATAATTTGGCGAATTTCTTATTCAAATTCAGTATTAACGAATCTTTTGTAAACGGTTTCTTTGCATTTTAGCTTGCTGTTTTCGAGTAACATTAGCTAAATTTTAAAACGAAGATATAGGAAAGCTACCTTTTCCTCCCGGTACAGGCCGAAAGGACTTTTTTCTTACGCTACAATGTGTTACTGCAATGTAGTCAAAATGTGAATTGAATTAATCCGATATACCGAAAAAAATTATCTTTTTCTGATGCAAGTTCTTTATTTTAAATTAATGACAAGTTTTCTTTCATTCTTCTTTTTTTTTTTGATACTTTCATGAATGAAATAGTAATGAATAAGATAAAAGTATAAGATAAAGAATTTACTCCTATTAGAAGTAGAAATATATTTATTTCCTCCAGAATTTTCAGTATTTTTATTTCGTTATTCAAGCATTTATTTGAAAAATAAAATCAATTTTCTCGCCATTATTTAATTCTAGAAATTGTATTTAATAATTAAACAAGAAATATAATTAAAAATGAATTGAAAACTTTTTCGGAAAAAAAGAATAAAACAGATTTTTTTTTCAGTATAGGATAGGTTCGTATAAGAGTGCGTGGTGTACAAGAGTACGCGGAGCCATTATCCAAGCAGAAAACAGAGTTTTGCGTTTAGTTACAGTTGTAAACGGTGTAATTGCATAATAAGTTTATGGTGAAAAAGGTATGCGTATTTTGGTAACATTTTTAAAGATTTAGAAGAGAAAAGGTAATTTTTGCCTTCTCGCTATAATATTTAAAGGTTTCAAAAACATGATCATAATAAAGATTACAAAGAGAATTTACTTTTTTCTGTTTTTTTTTTAGATTATATTATTATTGGACGACCTGTCCTTTAAGTGACGTGGATTATCTTATCAATAGATGGCATTACTGACATTTTAAAGTTATTTAGTGACGATAGTGCAAGAGTACGCAGTGACAAAGTGTGCAAGAGTGCGCACGCACTCTTTTCCAATCTATTTTATTTCTCTCTTATAGCCATAAAATGGGTTTTAAATACAGTTTGGTTTATTCGTTTTTCTTATTTCCTACTTTATCACTGAGGCAACCAACTTCGACGAGCACCGCAAGAGCCATGAGCTTTAATAAGCCACAGGTATATCGCTTCTACAAAATTTTACTAGATTTTTATGATAAATATTACTTTAAACCGCACACAATATTGAATATGGACGAGTATGGTTTCTCTACAGTACTTAACAAACCACCAAAAGTCATACCCACTAAAAAGAAACGATGTGTTAAGAAGATTTCAAGTGTAGAAAGAGGGCAAAACGTTACAGCGGTTTGTGCAATGAGTGCTAGTAGGTAGTTTATTCCACCCGCTTTTATATACAAAAGAAAGATAATGAAAGCAAAACTTTTAGATAATGCACCTGCATCTGCCGTTGGAATGATTTCTGACAACAGCTTTATAACAAGTTATGTGTTTCTTGACTGGCTTCAACATTTTAAGAGCCATGCTATACCAACTCAAAAGCAGATCGCGCTTTTCATCCTCGACAATCATTCATCGCATTCACGCTTGCCGGTGTTGATTTCTGTCGACAATATCACATTATTATTCTTTAATTTCCTCCGTATAGTAGCCACAAAATACAACCGCTAGATAGTTTTTTTTTAGTACACTAGAAAAATATTACTCTGCTGAGAGCGAAAACTAGGTGGGAAATCATCCAGGTCGAAAATTAACGACCTTTCATGTTGCGGTAATATTTACACCTGCTTTTGGAAAAACTACTACCGTTGCTAATGCCATTGAATGATTTAAAGTAACTGGTATATAGCCTTTGAAAAAATACTTTTTTAAATACTAACATTTTAGCAAACAACATAACTGAAAAAACCAATAGAATCTGAACTTACTGTACCACATATGTTAGTAGAACCACAGAACACTGAAAACGAGGAGGAAAGAGATTTGCTTTCAATAGAAAATTATATTTCAGAAAAGCCAAAAAAGCTATGTAAACAAGAAACCGCACGCTCACTGTGAAAAACACCGAAATTCGGTTTTGCAAAGTATAGCTTCGACCTCAACAACTTCATCTTACGTTAAATTAACAGAGTTGTCACTGTATCCATGGTCCTCTTTGCTGCGATCCACATAGTAAGAGGAGCAACAGGTCTGAAATTTTAAGCAGTTCACCACACAAAAGGCAGCTTGACGATAACTCTGTGGAAAATAAGCGAAACAACTTAGAGCAATAGTAAACCCAAGAAGGCAAAAAAGAAATGCACCAAAGAAAAAAGTGTAGATATGTCCAGGCTGCTCAGAAATCTATAGAGAACCAATCATAGAGGATTGGATGGAGGTCATTTTTTGAAGAGATTGGTGGCACGAAAAGTGCACAAACTACGCAGTTTGTGGTAAATACAAATGTGATATGTGTAAGTGAAGCACACCCTTTGTTTTATTGCTCACTCTTACCCTCATTGGTTGTACAAGAGTGAGCATTCAGAAGTATAATCTTTTTTCAAATAATATCGAATGTGTTTCTTATAACTTGGCCAATGCAATTTATTTTATTACCTTAATAATCTAAAAATATAAATAAAGTATAACATCATCACCTTAAATCTCTTCATTATTAGTTATGTAATTAAATAACTAAAGTGCGCACTTCTGCACTATCTTACCCTACATTAACAACGTTTAATCTCGAAATCTGAAAAAACCAGAGATACATATTCAATGGCGGATGGGAGAGAAAGAAAGTCTTTTTGGAGGAATTACAGCTGTTAGTAAATTCACCACGTTCTGCTTTTCAATATGGTATCGTCTGTTGTAAGGGAAATTAGAAAAGGTATTTATTTCAATCGACGAGATTATTCTAAGTCAAAATCTGGCAAACAAAAAATCGATTTATGTTATGTAGTTTTAACTTTAGATTTTTCAAGACCGCTAGCAAAGAATATCATAGTAGCTGTTTCATTAAATAAAAAAGTCAGCTATCTGATTTTTTTTTATGAAAAAATTCACAGAAGATTACATTTACAATAGTGAAATTAACCATTTACTTGAAATAAATAAAGGAATACATAAAAGATTTTTTATTGGAATAAACAAAAGGATTTGTGAAATTACAAAGTATAAGCAAGTACAAAGCATATGATAAAATTAATTTGAATTTTGTAAAATTAATTCGAATTTAAGCAGTTATATATTATATTCATTAAATGAAAAAAAAAAGTAATATAATAAATTCCTATTATAAACTAATAAGTTAAGATTTCAAGTTATTTTCAGAGCTTAATAGGTTTTAATATTGAAAACCAATTTATGATTTTGTGACATTCTATAGATTGTATTTATAAGTATTTAGTTTTTCTAAAGTGTGTGCATTTTAAAAATATTTGATCGAAAAAAAATAATAATCTATCAAAATTCTTGTCTGAAACACGTAATCATTTATTGACTATTTTAAATTATTTTTAACCAATATAGAACTTACAATAATTGCTTTATTATGAAAAAATCAAATTGGCTGTTATATAAGGCATAACTCGGATAATTTTTGAATATTTAATTTGGAAATTTAATGTCTGAGTGATTAATGCTAAAAAATAATATATTATAGTAGCTTTGGTAATTTGAGTGACAGTTTGCCCTACCTTGAGACATCCAACTGCTCAACCATGATCGTAGGTAATCAAATGATGTCTTACAGGCATTTAACTGTCAGTAACTGTAGTCCAAAAATTAAATTTAGAGCTTTATCGTCAGAAGCCGACTGTGTGATTTTCCACTCAAATGTTACTGCTTCCAATTTCAAAGAAGGAAACCACGTAGATGTATTGTCTTTAATACAGACCTTTCCATGCAACTTCCTCTACCGTTGTTTATTCTGTGATTGCGCGGCTTAAATATACGCAATTTTGCACAATTTTGTTGTTCCTTAGCATTTGTCAAGCAGTGTAACTATTTTCATGATAAATTACATTTTAAACATATTATAAAGTGATAAAAGCAAAACGTTAATACTGAAATCTTATATGGATATTAAAAATAAATTTCACTAACTAATTGGTTTAGAGTTATACATGAAAAATTCACTTATTATCATTAAAACAAAAATATATGTTAAAAGTGATTACAGTAAACATAATGGCTTAAAAAACTTTTTTAATAAATAGACCTTCTAATTTCAGACACACAATCGTTGACATTCCTATTATCACTATTCATAAATTAAACTTTTCTCAAAAAGAAAAAAAAATGAAATATGTACTTGATAAACAAACATCACGAGCTATCAGGTATAAAGAAAACAGCTGTTTTATCAATAATCATCATAATATTATCATCATCTGTAAACGTGATTTAGTTTATCTCAATTTTAAATTTAAGAAGCATCTCAAGCCAAATTTTAGGTAACTGAAAGGCGAATGATTCATTCCTTGTGCTCATGTTGCGCAAATAGATTTCTATTGATTCGCAGCTAATAGATAGGGAATAAAATCTTGATAGATAAATTATTTTACTATTTTTAAAATTAATCTATGACGGCTCTATGCCTTATACTCTGGCTAAGACTGTAGAGTTTTCTTGTTGTATTTGATAACTGCTATATGTTCTTTCATCCTCGTTTTAAACTTTTTATTCGTCATCCCTATATAATATTGCAATATTCTATCATCTTTGGTGAACGAGATTTCACATATACCCAATAGCTGATTAGGAAATATTGAGAGAAAATTTATTCATCAGGTATATTGCCGCTGTCATTATGACGTCAGCGTTACTCATGAACATATTTTTGCTTTAGAATATAGATACATTAAAATCTCTACAAGTACAAAAATAAATCGAGTATTTGCCGGAAAGCTTTTACTATAACACTGGGCCGATTGTGGCTCAAGGGTTTATAGTAAAGATTTTATTGATGAAGAATGTGGAAGCATATTTTCCAACCAACCGTTAATCTCTATTTTTTTCTCCCAAGATAATTTCGCAGTTTTTTCATACACATACTTCTATCTAGAGAAAAAGTCTATTTATTGATTTTCCTTTTGCAAAGTTTTGTGAAATACTATTCATCAACTATAGTTTATATAAAATATAGTTGATAAGAAAACTGTAAAATACTATTTAGTATTCAACATTATATATATTTTTTTCAGTATAACTATACTACATCAGAAATATGATAGTCATAAACATGCAAATGAAATGCTTTCTGTATGCCTGTTCAAATCTGAGGAATATAGAAACAAGAAAGAAACATTATACATCACGCATATATTATGAAACACTTTCCAATACTTCCAGGATACTGTAACGGGATTTCACCATTTAATAAGGTAAAAAATGATATAAAAACCTCAGCAATGCACATCCGTTTCATTATGTTTGAAATACTGTAACATCATTAAAATACATTGCAAATGATTTTCCTCATATATCATAATGTAACGGAATGATTATGTGTGTCCCTGTAAATGAATATTAAATGCTATGTAACTTATATTCCACAGGAATAGGGTTGTATATAACCTCAACAATTCATAACAATTTTATTATGTTTGAAACAGTGTAACTTTAAAAAAAATGCACTGTAAGCAATTTTCCCCCATATAATATTATATAACGGAATTATTTTGTGTGTCTCTGTAAACGAACTATAAATGCGTCACACTCCACTTTCAATATAAATTGTGCTAGGATAAATTTCAATAACACATACCAAGCTCATTGTAATACAAGTTATATTTAAGCTAGTTAAAGCATGGGCAGATGGCCAGACATACCGAAGTCATAAACAATTTTCAACTATGTTTCAACTCTGTAACTATATTAAAGCCATAGTTCACTTTAATTTAAATTAAAATCTCTGGTTATCTTTATAAAGCCTGTTTTACAACATGTAATTGATTTTTTAAAATAAATATATACTGTTTCTTAATTTCTCTTCTAGCGTCAGGTATCGTCATGCATAACATATTCAGAAAAACTGTTCCTTCATAACCATTTGAATCAGTTTTATTTTGTATTTCTTTTATAAAATACACAAAGTTATTAATGTTCCGATGAAAGGTGAATAAAACATCTTAAATAAAATTCGATTGCTTTGATGCAACATTTTGCTTTTATAATGCATAATCAAAAACTTAATGCTTTTTTCTTAATCAAAATTTAAAAGCTTTAGATTGCTATTAATAGATTTGATTTTTGATTTTTAACCAAGATATTTCTAAAAATATTTTCTTCTTCTTCCATTAAAACTGCTTAAACCGTTTTACCGAAACGTGTATTACGTAAAAAAAAAAAATTATTATTTCAAAAATGTTCAGTAAAAGTTATTTCTTTGAGATTCAAACAAAATAAATGTTTTGGTGTTTTAGTTTATATAATTATAATTAATTTTAATATTTTTTAATGTACTTTACATAATTTCCATTTGCGTATAAAATTTCGTTTACGTGGCTATTTATTACACTTTTCAACATAGTTCAAAAGTATTTATGACTTCGGTTTGTCTGGACGTCTGGCCGTCTGGTCGTACTCTAACTCTCGTAAATATACTTTGATTGTTCTGTAATTTGTATATGGAATTGACGTTTATTATAGTACGATCGGTATTAGAATATAAAATGCGTAGCCTTTATACTTCGTTTACAGGGAGAGTCAAAAGTATTTTGTTACATATGGTCAATGAGAAAAAATCGTTTGACGTGTATTTTAATGATGTTACATTATTTCAAACACAATGAAATTGATAAGCATTTGTGAAGAGCACTAAAACATTCATTCTGTAGAATATGGGGTCCAAAACATTTATTATTCATTTACAGGGCCACACAGATTATTCCGTTTAAAACAATTTCGAAAAATTGTTTGTAGCGTATTTTAATTATGTTACATTTTTAAAAATATATAATTAAATTGGTATACGTTACCGAGGTTTACTACAAAATACTTGCTGTCGAATGTGAATTGCATAACATTTATCGTTATTTTAAGCGGACACACAAACAATTTCGGATACAGTGCTGTGTACAAAGTATTGTGCTTTAGCTATAATTGTTGGAAGTGCGTTTTCAGCAATGGTATGCGTTTTTAAGTTTAATAAAATTTTTGCATACTATGTGGTGTATATAAATGCTATAGATCATATACAGGACTACAAAAAAAAATTCGTAAGCATCATGGAGTATGAGCGTGAATTGCTTAAAGGTGATTTTTATTAGAGTTATGCAGTTTCAAGCTGAACTATATTTAGTATAATAAAAGGTGTTTGTATAATATAAACAGAATCATATACAATGAACGCAAAGAACTGGACATATGGCCTAATATAGATGGTAATTTCTGACAGTGTGATTTATGTTGTTTTAAGCGTGTTTTATCCTGAATTAAATTTTTGTTTAATATGTTGCGAGTATAAAAATATGTTGGTAATATACAGGGCCGTACCAAAGAATTCAAGTACGTTTCCACCTATTGGTAGAAATTGATGAAGGTGAATTTTCAAAGTATTGTGTGTTTTCTTATTAAACTAAATTTTAGTATACTTTGTAGAATATATACAAATCTATAGTTCAAATACAGGTCTGCACAAAAGTATTGCAGTACTTTTACGGCTATGGACGGTAATTGCTGAAATCTGGTTTTCAAATGTGTTACGCATTTTCTAAATTATTTATTTAGGTATCTTATTTATCTTATTAAACAGCGAGGTTTGTAAAAGTATTCTGAAAGTGTTCGAAAGTATTTCATAACATATTCTTGGCGTGTGATTTTTCTTTCTTGTGTTTTTTTTTTTTTTTTTTTTTTTTTTTTTTATGTTCGGTTTCTTTCTATTTCAAAAACTATAAAAATGTTCTTTTATCCAATACTATTTGGATTTGTTCTTGTGTAGCTATGTCTTGAAAACCATATATTAACATCCGTATAAACAAGAAAGAAGAATCATGTGTCAAGCATAGATTATAAAACATTTTCCTACACAATCAGAATACTGTAAGATAACTTTAAATTTTAATAATTTGAAAGCTGATGTCTAAGTAAACAATTGGAAAAACACATAACGCAATCGAAAACCCAATTTCAATAATCACAATCTAAAGTCAGAAAATGTTCGAATTATTTTGTTCAGTACTGTATATTATCTACAGATTTGTATTTATAATAGATAGTATTCAAAAACTCAGTTCAGTCAGAAAACACATAACGCAGTTGAAAGTTCCCCTTCAGTAATTTCCGTCAATAAGCGGAAGTCTACTCTAATTCTTTTGTGCAGCCCTGTATATGATCTATGGAATTTATGCATATCAAGTAATATAGAAAAAAATAGTTAAATTTAAAAATGCATATCATATTTGAACGCGCACTTCCGTGTTCTTAATTATTGCGCATAGAATGTACTGTAATCAAATTACTTTGTGCGTCCCTTTAAAACAGCGATAAATGCAATGCACACCATATTTTATAGTCAGCATCTTGTACTGCACTTTAGTGATGTATATAAATTTCATTATGTTTGAAATAGTGTTACATCATTCAAATACACTGAAAACGAAGTTTTCCCATAGATCATAAAGTAACTTAATTATTTTTAGTGACCCTGTAAATTAACTATAAATGCTACCGAACATGCCATAGTAAAACTCATTAACATAGATGAATTACATGGGAATCCAATTACATTTATTGGAGTTATAGCACGAACAGACAAACAGAGAGACAGACGGCTTAACAAACCGAATTCATAACCACGTATCAACTAAGTTGGAAAGTTTTAGAAATGTCTTTCCGATTAAAAATATTCCTCTGTTGCGAAAACACGTGAATGCGTGAAGTAAGATGGCTGACTTTCTAAATTAAAATTTGCAAATAGCTATGTATGTCCTTCTCTCAGATTTATGCGTATTTCTAAGAAATTTACACTATAGAAACAGTAAAACATATGTTTACGCTACGTATACGGGCAAAATATTTCGGTTTACAGTATAGATGAAAATGAAATTGTAGATCGCAGAAATGTAACAGAATCCTCGTAGTTACATGAAAATAATAACGTAGATTCACAATGTGACCAAAATGTTGATTATTTAGTTAGTTATATAGTGACTCTCAAGTGTGTATTTGAAAAATCCAGGCTAAAGTTTTCTTCATGACGAGTCATCCGGTAATCCTCACAAGGGACATATGATGGGTGCTTTGCAGTTGAGAAACTGATCAACGTACTACTTAAATAATGCTGTAGTAAATTAATTTTCTTTTATCAACTGTAAACCATGCTCTAAAGCAGTGGTTCTGATACGAATACCGAAGCAAAGCAGCATTAAATATGGGAAATATTTGGGAGGTTGGACTCCTGTGAGCACTGCTCCGCTTTTGGCTCCTTGTGGGTACAACATACATACACATAAAATCAATAATGCGTATAATCTTCTCGTTTAAAGGTTGGTAGGTTGAAGAGAATTAGAGAGCCAATCCTCCCACCTCTTCTGGTAATTATCGAAATTATAGGGGGAAATGTTAATGTACTGTCAGTCTTCCACCCTTGCCGTGCCTTTTAAATGGAAGCAGCAAACCCCTTGCCTAACTTATTTATGACTTAGTCTGCCGTCTCCGTCGGGTAAGATGCATTAAAAACAACAACATTTACTCCTTCTTTGCGTTTCTGTGACTTTGGATGACTTTGTATTCAATTCGTTCATTATAGTCTACGCTAGTCACACGAAAAAATTTCCATTGCATTCTAACATTTAATTTTTTTCCCTTTTCCTCTAGAAAAAGTTTATTTTCAGGACCAGTTACGAAATTGAAAGTGTCGTACGGAAAAAAAAACAGTCACAATTGAAAAGTACGAAAATGCCCATTGTACAAAAGTAAAATTTTGTTATCTACGAAATATGTGAATAATCAATCGATCCACAGTACTGCCTTCTAAAATTGTGTTTTGAATTACAGCTTGAAGTAATGCACTTCGTTAACGAGTTCTCATTAATGATTACATGAATTACATGAAATATTTTTGACTTTTTTACACGTTAAAGTAGAATCTACTTCATTCAGAATGAAGCTGTTACATTTCCTTCTATATTTATATTTTAATATACAGGTATATGAATCGCATCTTCAAATTTTATTTATAATTACTTATTTGTGTTTCTAAAAGAGTTATCAATAACTTCAAATATAAAACAAATAAGTTTTATCATGTAGATGTTGATAGAAATATTTGAAATAATTGCTTAAATCGCTTTTTAAAAAAAATCTAAATTTTTAACTTTAGCTTAATATATTTCACAATAGAAATCAACATGTGTATTATCTGACACCAAAGTAAATTTATTTTATTGCATTGATGAGAAAATTAATAAGTACTTTTTTCAGAAGTGATTTTAGATATTTTCAACTAAATGTAGAAAATGAAGCAACAAACATTCTTCAAATCCCAGTATTTTTAAAGCTCATTAAAATACTTCAAACATATATATACACATATATATATGTGAAGTTTTTACGAAGATGATTTTTTATTCCACGAGAAAATGGCAGTTTGTTAAAGATGGTGCATTATTGTTGTCGTAATCAATAATCATGGCAAGGAGGTTAGGCAATGATGAGACACTACAAGAGTTTCGTCAATAAGGAGCAGCCAATTTCCGGATAAATCTTTTATTAATGAACAAAAGAAATGCAAGTAACAGTTCCTACAGTATCCGATATAAACTTATAGCCCTCAGGCTTGACGATGGCTCACTACATCGTTTAATAGATCGTAAAGAGCTGTTATGAAAATTCTACGTGACTTCAATACCAAATAACCATTTGGTTAGTACTCCCAAAAACGACAAAAATCTGCTCTCCAAATGCCTGCTAGCGCATTTTGTTAACCATGCGTAGGGTTACTGACGACGACGTAACGAGGGCACGATCCAATGAGTGAGAGGCGAATTCAAGCCAAGCGAATGAGGCGCGAGGGAGAAGATTTAACACGAAAGAATCCCACTCGTAGCCGCGGATTGATTTTGAAGTGAAAAATACCTAGCGCGCGAAGAAAAACATGGAATAATAAAAAAAATGGTTTTTAAAAACATTCGAAATGACAAAAGCGTCTCTCAGAATTTTATAGATTGGGGAGTTGATAAAAGTTACGAATGAACTTAAAGTTTTAGATTAAGATTTGGAATAAGATAATTATTAATATACGGGTTATTACTTTTAAAAGGATATTAAATAGGAATAAATATTATTAAGTATTAAGGAAATACTGACTATGTCAGAAGTTAGATTAATTTAAAGAACTAATGGGAAATAAATGCGAAGGAAATAAATTTTTTATGTAACACATATATATATATATATATATATATATGTTTATATTTATAGAATTGTAAAATATTTTGACTCATTTGTTTGAAAATATGCCTATAAATCAAAACATCTCACTCTTATCCATATCACATTTTTAACACAAAGCTCTTTTCCTGTTTTAGTATTTTATTTATTTCGAAAAGAATTTTATATAACGCAAAATCCGATAAAATTTGGTAATATTTTAACCAACTGCCAGGAAAACATTCCTTTGACTTCGTCGAACATATTGCAATGGAGGTTTAACGTAGTTTTGTAAAACAACATAACATGATATTTTGAATATATTTATGTAATGTCATATAACTCAAAGTCTTCTTTTATTGTCCGCATTGCTTTTACTATTTTCCCTATGATCTATCGAATAACTGCAATATCGTATGAATAATAGTCGAAGAGCGTTTTTAAACAGTATAAAGTTTATGCACTGTTTATTAAATAAGTTTCCATTCTTGTTTCTTCCTTTATTGGATGTATTTTTATAAAATATGAAAATGAATATATTTTTGTTAATTTTCAGATAGTTATATTTTTATAAGGTAAACTATTTTAAAGCCTTTAGTCAATAATAATTTCTACCATAGTAACAAATTACTTTTAGAATTTGATATTTCATCTCAGGATTATTATAATTTTAATTATTGTGATCAGTGATTGTACGAACGTATTTGTACGAACGAAATTTTTTTATTGCTATTGAAATTCAAACATTAATTAAATTAATTAATAAATATTATGTAGTTACTTTTATTTTGAAAAATTACACTTCAGGATACACGTCAAAAAACTGATATTTTGCCTTCTTCATTCTTCATTGTTTCATAGCAAGTTTAAAAGTAAAATCATAACATAAAAATGTTATTGTCAAGCATCTATTGAAAAAGCTACCTAGTTATTTTGCATGTGTTATAAATGCCACAGTATTATTTTTGTCATTTCGAAACTCTTATCATTTCGAACTGGTATAATTTCGTAAAACATAATGGTTTTTGCATTTATTTTTATATTATTTTCCATTTTTTTTAAAAAATATGCTTAATAATTTGATGTAATTACAAAGAAAATCCGATAAAATTAATTATATATGCATTTTTAATCAGGAGAAAAGCAACTAAAAGTTTTTTTCTTTATAATTAACTAGCTGATCCGCCCGACGCTGCTCGGGCCACTTATAATAATTATACACAAACTTCAAGTTTGTATGAAATCATATTTTTAAATGAAAACTTTGCGAAAAAATATTGATATTTAGTGGTAAAAGCGCTCGTAAGAAGATATTGTCACAGTTGATTTTTCACGTGGAGTTATTTCACAGTTTTTTCTTTAATTCTTGTTTTGCAAAAGCATTGAAATTTTTATCGTTTTTAAATATAACGGTTTTACAACCAGTGAAAAATTTTCATAAAAAATATTATTATCGAGTTGTAAAATAATTTTCTTCTCGATTTTTTTTTTTTTTTTTTTTTTTTTTTTTTTTTTTGCGTCGGCTGCTTTAACAGAACAATAAAAAAATAGTTCTCATCTTTCGAACTCTCTTAAATTATAATCGGTTATAAATATAACTGTATCCAAGCACTCTTTAAAATTTCGTGAAAAAAAATGTGTATATTTAATAGTGAAAACCTAAATCGAAGCAGAGCAAAGCCACGTCGAAACACCAGCTTTCTTGTGTTTTATTTTTGAGAAAATGTCTCAGATTTTATTTTTTTAATACTTCGGCACATCCAATGTTTCGAAAATTTGGAAGTGATGTAAATATACGAGTTGTAATTTTCCAACTGGACGAAGAATGTCCAGGCCAGGATTCGAAGCAGGGATCACTTCGCTGAAGCTGCCATACCAATTTGAATAATTGTGTTAAAAATAATCTGATGTAAATAAAGTCTACCTAGATGGTCTAAAAAGTTTGTATAGAAATACGGATGTTTAGATACTTTTAGCATAGAAAAAAGATTGTCTCCTTGAGGCGCGAAGTGACCTGCGCTCGCTGGTGTTTTTGAAAGGGTTACAATTCGTAATTCTTAAAACCGATTATACCGACGATTATAAGAAGGTTTCAGCTTTAAGAGAATATTTTTGGTTTGTTGGTATGTTTGAAATTATGCCCTGGAGAGTCGTAGTCATAAGAGAAAAAAAGACTCTTTTTGAAAAAAACTAAAAAAAACTCGAAATGTTAACAACAATATTCTTTAATTGATTGCGGCATTTGAGACGTAAGAGTACGATCTTTGTGAATATGTCTTCGAATTTTAACTGTACCGAATAGTTTGGTTGATTTAGGCCGATTTAAAACTGAGAAATAACACTAAGAAAAACCGCGCGTTCGGATCTACATATCCTTCCGATGCGTAAATCGGATTTATGGGCATGCGCAAAGGGGTTTTGCTGGCTCGCAAAGAAAGATATGAGTTTTTGATGTGCTTTTAATTAATATCTCGATTAATTAACAAAATATTAAAAATATGAGTCTCAGGTGCATCAGGACATGCCTTGGACTATCCTCACCGAATTTTGCAGACTTCTAGGTGCGCTAGATTTTGCTAGCCGTTGCCGACACACAGAACACAGACAGAGCGAAACTTTCTTTTATGAATACATATAATATATTTAGATGTTTTTCCAATATTAATTCATAGTTATAGCTAATAAATTTTTATTATATAATAATTTAGAGGAATCGCATGATGAACATATAAAACTAGTCCCAATTTGGATTATGCTCACGAAATATAATATATGAACATATAATAATATATTTTATCGACTTTTTTGTATACAAGGATCATCTATGGTACTATTAATCTTCAAGGTTTGCCTGTATTTTTTAGCACTTTTTAGTAGTTCGAAACGTGAGATATTTATAAAGTAAAAACAAAGTTGAACTAAAGAAAATATGTATATTTGAAATATATGTATATCAGTTTATATGTGTATATGTCATACAGTTTATATGTGTATATATCAGTTTATATGTATATCAGTTATTATGTATATAGTTTCATCAAAGTTTTGTCAGGTTCGGATACAATTGTTGTCCATAATATGTTGGAAAATGGACAAAATATAAGACGTTATTTATGAGAAAAGTTTCCTTCGGAAATTGTTACGTTTGGACCATTATTATTTTAATAATTGGTCCACATTAACATAAACAATTGAAAAAAATAAAAACATTCCACTCTTTAAGGTAAATTAACATTACTATTTTAAATGCAAACAAAATCTGTTCCATAATTTTAGAATTTTTTTTTCTAGAATTTATTACGTATCGAGTATTAATATTTTAAAAAGTGATTCATTTTAAAAGAGACAATTTTATAAATATTTTTAAAAAAAATCAGTTAAATTCAATTTTACATGCTTATGCAGTTATATACTTTGTTTTATTCTCTATAGAAATGAATATTTGTACTATATTAAATTGAGAGGAAATTAGATGTCAATTTATTAAATTCCTAAATCAAAGCAAAACTTTTATTTTACAGTTAGATAAATTAACTCTCGGACCTTTAAGACTGAATTCGTTCCCTTGACTGTATGTTTCCTTGCAATACATGCGTCATTTAAATTAATACAATTGTACAGATTTGACACACTTTTAAACCACTGAGTAATGATTAATACTGTGTGTCTTCATATGCGTAATTAAGTGATTTATATCATTTGGATTAATCATCTTTTTTCAGCATTTACAACTAAATACCGAGAAATCAACATTTAAATTTTGTCCGTATGCTGCACATTCAGAGGGATTAAAAATTGAATAATATTTTAATATTAAGATTATTGAAAATTATTTATATCATTCCGGATTAATCATCTTTTTTCAGCACTTACAAATAAATACCGAGAAAACAGCATTTCAATTTTGTCCTTATGCTGGACATTCAGAGGGCTTAAGCAATGAATAATATTTTAATATTAAGGTTATTGAAGATTATTTATATCATTTTAGATTAATCATCTTTTTTCAGAATTTTCAAATAAATACCGAGAAAACAACATTTCAATTTTGTCCTTATGCTGGACATTTAGAGGGTTTAAACAGTGAATAATATTTTAATATTAAAGTTATTGAAGATTATTAACTATTATATTTATAGTCAAAGGTTTTTAAGATTATTGAATTTTTTAATAATGAAATACTTATGTGAACTTTTATGTTTTAACTCCTTGAAACCTTTATATTTAAAATTAATATATATGCAAGATAAAGCTCTTAGTTTCATTATACGAATGAAGAAAATACTCATACCATATATTGACTTTGTTTTCACGATATATCTAAAATTGAAAAGGTTGAATGACGTTTTCTGAAGCTTTCAGATCTGCTTTTATATCTTTTACAGATCTTCTTTTATATATTTGAAGTTCCTATTTATTTTGCTGTAATTAACTTCTTTGTGGATTTCTAAAAGATCATCTCATTCAACGCTATAAAAACAGTTGATAAAAAATTATTGAAATAATATTTTCTGTTACACGAAGTTGCTTCTAGCGAATTATTTCTAGAATTTACTACAGTTAAAAATTGTAATAAGAAATGAAACAGTATTTTATCATTTAATTTTTACAAGAGATCAATTACATTAAAATATGACTGTGTGTTTGTATTTCACTTCTACACTGCAAAATAAAGTGTTGATTTTACAGTATAATACTGGCCCACAGCTGCTAGTATTATACCGTAAATTATGAATAATAAACAGTGTAATAAGCAGTAATACGCAGCCGCGCAGGTGCGGCCGCATATTACTGCTTATTTTACTGTTTATTAATGTTAATTTTATGGTATAATACTGGCAGCAGGGGTGCCAGTATTATACTGTAAATTCAACACTCTTTTTTGCAGTGTAGTGTGGTGGGAACATGATGAAGTACGGGTTGAAAAGAATTAAGGAAATCATTTCGACCCTTCATTTCAATAACTTTGGAAATCATTTCACATTCCTAAGGAAATCATTTTGACCTATGGAAATCATTAATAATTTTCGATGCGATATTGCATAGTCAGTGTTGCACCATCCTTCAGATGTGGTATTAAAGTAGTCCGGAACTTTTAAGTAGCTTTCACTACAAAAATAAACCCCCCAAACCACCCTTCTTTCAAATGTTGATTTATATATAATATATATATATATATGTTTGTTATTGTTGATATTATTATGCTGTTATTATAATTGTTGTTGTTATTTATTATGTTATACAAGATTATAAGAGAGAATATTATTGAAATTGTGATAAAAGAGAGCCATTAATAGTAAATTTGTTGATGATAAAAAATCACATCTTGCTAGCAAAATATCTAAAAAAGTATTCGATATCTAATTGATTGAAACTTATTAACTGACTGGACTTTACTTGATGAGAGCACTTTAATCGTTTATTGAACTTAGTAGTTGATGCAACTTTACTAGTTATTTGAACTTTCTAATTAACTGGAATTATCCTGCTAAAGAATCCATACACGTTACTGCCGTAAACTGTATTGCTGTCAAGTATTAGCCTTCATATTCGTACCAAAAAACGTTTATTTGGAATGAGAGGTCAATATGACTAAAAGACTTTACCGATTAAAATGACTATTAAAGAAAAAAGTTTTTGTTAACTTTATATTCATACTTTTCACTATTTATGTTTAAGGAGTGGAAAAATATTTGTAACCAAAATATTTATAATGTAATTGTATTTAAATAATTCCCACAGGTTCGCGTTTACAAAAATAACTATTGATTTGACTTTAATAAAATCAGAGAAAATTAAATTAAATAGAATACCAGATAACTATATTGTAATCCAAATTCTTGCTTTCCTTAAATGAGCTTGTAGATCATTTGATATACCAGCTTATCGGATTTTTAGGGGGGGGGGGAATAATGTTATATAAAAATTTTATTTCGCAATAATCCTTTAAATTAATCTAAATTCTAACATATTCATTATTTCCTGAATTCTTAATAATATTTATTCCTATTTAATGTCCTTTTAAAAGTAATAACACGTATATTAATAATTATCTTATTTCAAATCTTAATATAAAACTTTAAGTTCATGTGTAACTTTTATCAACTCCCCAATCTATAATATTCTGAGAGACGCTTGTTGTCATTTCGAATGTTTTTAAAAGACATATTTTTTAAAATATTTTATTCCAAGCTTCGCTTCGCGCGCTGGGTATTTTTCACGTCAAAATCAATGCGCAGCTGGAATCGGGATTAGTTATTGTTAAATCTTCTCCATCGCACCTTATTCGCTTAGCTTAAGTTCGCATCCCATTCATTGCTTCCTGCATACGTAGCTTCTGTAACTTTACGCGCTGTTTAACAAAACTCGCCGGCAAGAATTTGGAGTGCAGGTTTTTGTCGTGTTTGGAATTGCTGACCAAAGCGTTATCTGGTGTTTGGTGACATAGAATTTCTAACAGCACTTTAGGATCATTCTATAATGTAGTGAGTTAACATCAAGCCTGAGGGCTATATGATTACACCTTGATACTGTTGGAACTGTTATTGGCATCGCTCCTGTTCGTTAATAAACAATTTATCTGGAAATTGGCTGCACATTATTGGAGAAATTCTTATGGTGTTTCATCATTGCCTTACTTCCTCCACATGATTCTTGATAATGACTGCAATAATTCTTCATCTATAACCAACTGCCATTTTCTCGTGAAATATTAAATCATCTTCGTAAAAAGCTAACATATATTTATTTATTTATCTATTTATTTATTTATTTATTTATCGGACATATGTCATGCTGTAACTCTCTTATTTATGAATCGATTTGGATGTGGCTGAGTACATGTATAGGACATACCAAGGTCTTAACCGAGTTCGTTGGCTCAAAATGGCGGCGAGTTAAAAATTTTTTAATTTTTAAAAATCCTAAAAGATGTACAAAACAATTAAAAATTTAAAAAAGGGTTTCCGATAAGTGTTAGAACGCGATACAAGGATTCAGAAACATTTTTTGTTTTGGCTATATCTTAAAAAATGGCTGAGCTATGGCAGTTTGAAATTCTAGGGTGGCTGACATTTTGAAACAATCTGATTTTTGTTATTCTGTAACTTTCATGGTGAAATTCGCATTCAAATTCAGTATTAATGAAAACCGGGACTGAATCTTGCATAATCGGGTACCAAGCATTTTAGCTTCGGGTGTCTGAGTAAAATGAATTAATTTTTAAAAACATAGACTATGAAAGCTACCTTTTCCTCTCCGTACAGACCGGAAAGACTTTTTTTCGCACAACCCTCGTTTAAAGGATAAAATGCGATCCTGATAGTATGTAAAATGGGCTTTTACATTTTACTCTTTTTTTTTATTATTTTTATATGCAAAACTATGAAAATCAAACATCAAGTATAGAGTTTCGTTTGATAATTAATAAAACCAAGTTTCAAGCTTGTTTCCTCTTTTATAATAATAATTTGTTCTTTATATATAAATATCTTTATTTCAATATTCAATTTTCAATGGAAAGGTGGTGGAAATATTATTATTTGGGCTTTAATGACGTAATTTTTCATGATTTAACTCTTTTCGCTCGTAATATTTTAATACTTTTAAAGTTTTCTTTCTCTTTTAATATTCACGTGTAATTATAGGGTAATATTATTATGTAATTAAATATTATTTGCACTTTTTTTAAATTTCGCAGTAATATAAACTAAAAACGAAAAATCATGCATTAAGGTATAGAATTATGAAACAATTTTCAACACTATCGGGGTATTGTTAAGAAATTTAATTTTCATTTATACCATAAAAGGAGATGTCTAAATGAAGATTTAAAAAAAACGCAACACAAAAAAAATTCATTTTTAGCAATATCTAACCATAGCCAATTTTTTGTAGTTATTAATAAATTTAAATACATCGCTACAATCAGTGGATTCTGTGTATATTCTTTTAAAATTAATGCTAACGTTACAGTTAATCTCAAAATTCCTTTCCTTTATTGGTATTTTCCAACATAAGGAAAAAGTGTTTATAAATAGGATTTGCCTAACTACCGTCTGTCCGTACTGGAACTCTAGGAAACATAACCTGTCTGCCATGTAATTGACATATGTTATTAAAACTTACTATAGCAGGTTTCTCTATTAAAAAGGCATGTATAGTTCGTTTATAGGGCTGCACGATAGAGTACACGTCACATGTAAAAAAAATATTCTGTATCTGAATATGTGATTTTTGAAAAATTCGGTTGGTAATTTTTTTTTTTTATGCAAAAAACTGCCAAAAATCTGCCGGCGCCAGTGAAAACGATCCGAGAAAGTTTCAGACAGGGATCTGCTTTCATTAAAAACTGAACTACAAAGAGATCTGTTTCTCGGGCCGAACCCTCCATTTAGTTTGCGAAAATGAAAGGAAATAATTTCCAATTTTTACTAATGAACAAAAATTTAGGTAACTAATTAAGATATAGATTTGAAATTGAGATCGGGAAGGGGTGTCATCTGCCGGATATTTTAGCGTAGCGTCTTCGTTATGTTCTAATTATCAGAAAAATGTAATTCTTTTTTTAATGATCGCGTTAATGTAGGTGACGGTGGTTCTCTTGAACAAATTATTCATTATATTTGCGGGTATGGGGAGGGAGGGGGTTAACGCCTTTCTCTGAGATTGTAATTATCTCGGGCCTGGGCAACGCCGGGCGGGTTAGCTAGTATATATATATATATATATATATATATATATACTAGCTATATGTTTCAATGGTTAATTTTTGCAATAAGTTTATATATATATATATATATTATTATTATTATTATATATTATTATTATATTATTATTATGTATTATTATTAGGTGCGTTCGTAATTATATAAATACGTAGCACCTAAAGTCGTCGTCTAATCCGTCCGTCCGTCTGTCCGCATACAACAGCGCAAAAACTACCCAACCAAATGGTTTGAAATTTAAGATATATTATCTTTGCAGAATTTTCGCGAGACATTTCAAATTTTATGAAAATCGAATCAAAACTTTAGAAGATATTAATAAAAATATTTATTAAGAAATTTGAATGTTTAAAAAAAAAAAAATCGGTGCTTTCTTGTTATAGGATCTTCCGAGGTTTAATTGTCAAGCGACCAAGATACTTATTTTATTACAGAAATTAATCTGCAGACGATATAATTCATTTCACAGAATTAAAAATCATCAAGATCTGAATATTTATATAACTAGCTATAGTACGAACGCACCTCGTTTGTCGCACCTGACGTACAATTTCCAACTTACATTTTATATTTTTATTACTATTATTATATTTTTATTATTATATATTATTATTATATTTATTATTATTATACTTATTATTATTATATATTATTATTATTATTATTTATTATTATTTATTATTATTTATTATTATATTTATTATTATTATATATTATTATTATTATTTATTATTATATATTATTATATTTATTATTATTATATATTATTATTATATATTATTTAGCCTTAGTCAATTATATTTCTAATTGTCTTTTTTTCAGAAATACCGGGAGAAAATTTGAAGTGTCTTAAAAGACTACTGCTAACTCTGCTTTACATGAAACGGCTTAAATTTAAATTCAAATTCAAATATTATAATTTGCGATTAATATTAGCAGTATTTTGTGCGATATGTCTCAAGGCGCTTGTAGCGTAATTTAAAAGTTAACTCAAAATCTATCTACATAATTCTGCATCCAGCTTTTATATATGTGTGTGTGTGTGTGTATTTAAATCTTTTGCAAAACATTTCAGACATCAGAAAAATGTTTTTCCCTCCTTTTATGGGAGAAAAAAATTCCTTTCATTTATCTCCATTAATCTTCCGAGGAAATTTACGTCATGGATGGGGTGCATAGTTCTAAAATATTCTCGATCAACCATCGTATCGTTGGTTGTCTTTCCATCAATCAGAAACCTCTTATGCATGCTTATAATAGAGCCAATCGCATGGAGACCAAGGAAATAAAAGTTTTGCACAAAAATGCAGGCGCAGAAAAATTTCGTAAACACATTCGTAGGTAAAAATGGTACATTTTTCTTATACCGTGCTCATATTAAGGCGATGTTGAACTTTTAAATAAGATTTTTTTTCTCAAAATAAATTTTTGTGTTCTATACATCCTTAAAATACTCCATGTGCTTTTATTTAATTGAAATTTGTCAGTATTGCTAAGGGACAATCTTGATATATCTATAATAAGAAGGACGTTATTTGTGTTTGCTGTCTATGTGCTGTATTCTGAAAAAACTACTACATGCAAAATTTTTCTACATTAGTAAAAATAATCTTGTTCCGTCTTCCAGTCTAATTTAGTAAACTTTGTCCTCTTTTCAATAAAGGTTATTTGGAAATCGTACAGCAAATTTTTCGCCAAAAAAAAAAAAAAAAAAAAAAATTCGGAATTGACAGTTTCGTAGCGTTGAGGAACACTTGTACCATCGGCCTCTCCCAAATAAATTAATAATTTAAAGCCTGCGTTTTAATATAAATCAGTTCCAACTATTTTAATAACAAAAAAATTTAACTATTAATTAAAAAGGAACTGTATATATGCCATTTAGAAACAAGTTGGAAATTGTACGTCAAACGTTACAAACGAGGTGCGTTCGTACGCACGTTTTAGAATTAAATTCATGATATCCCGTGCGTAGAACGAGTTAAACAGCTAGTTAAGTATATATTTTATGACACTGTTCATACAAATATCTTAACTAGTTATATAAATATTCAGATATATATGTATCAGCTAGTTATATAAATATTCAGATCTTGATGATTTTTAATTCTGTGAAATGAATTATATCGTCTGCAGATTAATTTCTGTCATAAAATAAGTATCTCGGTCGCTTGACGATTTAACATCCATCAGAAGCTCATATAACAAAAAAGCACCGATTTAAAAAAAAAATCAAATTTCTTAATAAATATTTTTATTAATATCTCCTAAAGTTTTGATTCGATTTTGATAAAATTTGAAATGTCTCGACAAATTTATGCAAAGATAATATATTTCAAATTGCAAACCATTTGGTTGGGTAGTTTTTGCGTTGTTATATGCGGACAGACAGACAGACGGACGGACAGACAGACAGACGGACGGACAGACGGACGGACCAAACGACGACTATAGGTGCTACGTATTTATATAATTACGAACGCACCTAAAAAAGGTATTTAAATTCAATTATTTTGTGGGGACTTTTAATTAAGAGGACAGATAAATGTTTCCTGCCTATATCTTTAAATGATTGTTTCTGTCAATTTACCTATCATTTTTTAATATCATATAGTTTTAAGAAAAAAAAAGGTTTTAAAAATAATCATTAATAAAATGTTTATCGTTGACTGTTGAAAACAATGATTTAATTTACTTTATTAGATAGACACATTTTAGGTATTAGTTTGTAATATTACTGATTATTATTTATTTGTTTATAAATGTGCTATTAATAAAAATGATAAAACACATACTTATAGGCATGTATATTATTAGGCATCTAACTTATGTACATTTTTGTTCTGGATGAATTTTAGAAAATGAAATAAAAATTTTATAATGTACTGAAATATCTTATTTGTACGTAAAACATCTCTTTTACTAGTTTCTTTCCATCAAAAGTTTCAAAATTTCCAAAATTACAGGTTTAATTCCCAAAATTTCCAAGTTTATTTCCATGTTTCAAAATGGTCCGATTTTCTGCATCTCTACTTTTTGTAATGTTACGTTAAAAAAATTATGTTATTTAAAAATTAAGAGAACAAAACCTTATTTAAATGTTAAATGAACGTTATATGAAAAAAAATGGTTATCGTTCTTGTCAATCCTTCAGATGTGACAGACATAAATGATAACTGGGTGCAATAAAAACAAGAGAAACAATGTTTTTGTTACGTGTATTTATAAAGAGAATAAAACCATTCTTAAGGAATTTTCTGAACAATGACATACTTGGTAATTTTATCACTCTAGCAGTTGAAAAGTATTTACTTCGCAAACTGTTGGCCACTTAGAGCAGATATGTTCTCTTCTTATGGTCTAATACAATATTGTATTTATTGAAAGATACATCAATGTATTTTCGAAAAAAAATAGAAGCGGAGAATAGAACATATGCATAAGATTGTGATATTCAACCATTTATTATGTTGCATTTTAGGTAGTTACTAATTATGTTAGTCCAAGAACTAGCTTCCTTACTAATTTCATTACGACTTTCATTTTAATAGTTATTTCTTATTTTTATCTTTCTTATCTACTTATTAATATTCCATTTTCACTCATAAATATTATTTATTTGTTTACTTTACTATTAAATTATTTTAAAATTATTGATTAATTCTTCAATTTAAAATGTGAGCTCACTGAATGTTTATTTATTAGAATATAGTAGATACATGCAGTGTTCTATATGAAATTACGTCAGTATATATTTATGTTCTGTATGGTTTTCTCCACGTATAATATTATGTGTATGAGATTACCTTAAAAAACATTATTCAATTTAGCTTTCTTGTCCACATACTATTACAAACTAAAATCAAATAATATAGGCCATGAGATTGAAAATACAAAAGAACCTCTCTCTAACAACAAATATCCCTTAAGCTATTCTTCAGAACTCATCATCCTGAATTAACAAAACTCAATAACTTGAAATTCGGTCTTGATTTTACAGAAAGACCTTTTTAATTTTAATTAAATTCTAAATACATCAAAATATTTTCTAATAAATGCAATTGACTACAATTTGTAGTAATTTTCCGTAGAACGAAATAAATAATCATATGAATATATTGATACAAAAATATTAAAAGTAAAATAATCCGAAACGGTTCTTGTCCTATACGGTTTTACGCTAAGTATAGTAAAAATGAAATACGTTTTTCACTAATATTTCCATTATTCCCTAAAGCAAGACCTGCGTACGCCACTAGAAAACGAGAAATAGGTTTTTTATTAAAATATGTGAGTATGAAATATTGCACATCAAATTTTATATTTTGTATTATCATATGGATCAAACATTCAGGGAACTTTAGACAATAACGCATACCAAAAATAAGAAATATTTATTTTTAAATTTAACTATTAAAGAAAAGGAGCCTATGAAATTCTTTTCTAATTTCCATCACTTTTTATTTAACTTTTAATAAATAAATCAACTTCTTCCTCACCACTATATTTATATAGAAATATTAATCCAGTAAATTTTCCGTGAACTATGTTGCTGAACAAAGTTAAAAATCTATCTTAAAATTTCTGATGTCTAATATTAAATATATGTATAAAAAAAAAACACAATTTTAAAAGAAAAACTCATGCAAAGAAGGGTTAATACGGCTTAATCGCCGCATACTTTTGAAATAAGACAAGAAGAGTCACAAATTATGGAATTTGTGTACCCTGCCAAAAACAGTGGTGTCCCCAAACCTAAGTTTGTTTGGAAAGATTTTGGTCAAAAAATAAAAAATAGCAATAATTCAAGGTTTGTTTGATTGGAGACAAAAGCGGGCGTAGACCGCCGTATGCTCGCTGACGTATGCAGTGGCGCTCCTCACTTCAGGCTCATTTAAAAAGAGGTTTCTTTGACAGCGAAGTAGGTGAGGCTCTGCTAGTACTACAATAAAGCTCCGTATACATTTTAGAAAGTCGGTTTATTACGATCATAATATTAGTAATAGAGTATATTAAGATTTCGAATTTGAATGAAAATTCAGTTTTGTACTACCTTTGTATTAATATTACTTTTAAATAACTGTTTGCCAGATTAAAGAATGAACATTGCAAAAGGTTTAATAAAGTTATTTTCTGCATAAAAATGAAAAAGTGAAGAAAATAGTTTGTAAATTGAAACGCATGGGAGCATTTTATTTCATTATTTGTAACTATTAATATTTATATATATATATTTATTTTTAATAACTTTCTTTTATTTTTCAGATATTTTTTGAATTTATGGTAGAGAACATTTTCTTGAGAAATTTCTTGTTGGAATTTCATAAATAGTGAAATGTAGTTTTAAAAGTTAACTGCTTTTTTTAAAGACACGATATGTTATTGAAAAAAAAACGTAAATATTCTTGTCTTTTCGCATTATTTTCATTTCAATGAACCATACGTTATGTTGCTTTATGCAAATAGTTTAAACTCAATTTCCAACAAAAACACATTCAAATGTTTATGGAAATATTCAACGATGACTATGTAAAATTATATATCGCTCAATTATATATATATATATATATATATATATATATATATATATATATTGCCTATTGTACATTTAATGTAATGATACGTAATTCATTCATTGAAAACATTAAAATCTTAGAATACACACTGTGCTACAAGCGTATACTATGTATTTCTTAGCGAAATCATAATACAAAAATACATAAAACAATTTCCCTTTCATATTTTTATTATTCACTTTTATCTTGTCCAAATTCTAAATTGATTCATTCAAATAAAAGATAAAATGAGTTAAGTGATAGAATTATTACACCTCCAGAAAACTAATATTATTACAATTTAACAACAGGATTTAAAATAAATGTTTAATTTCCTAATAAATTAATAAATGTATTAAAAACTATATACCTTACAGAATTAATTAAGATAACTAAGCTATATATATATTTTCTGAATAGATAAATCGTCAGAGTATTTCGCAAAATTTATGTATTTTATGCTTTTAAGTCAAGAAATACCTTCCTGGTTATTAAGCGAAAAATTTCTTTCATATATATATTTCAATTAGAGTAGAAAATATTCTCCGCGTCTGTATCATTTCTTTTTCCTGAAAGAGTTTTTCGTATGAGTTGAAAATATATCTTTCAGTGCATTTCTAGTATGTGGCTATAAAATGTAAGAAATATTTTTATATTTCATACGTTCACTTTTGACATGTGTATATTTAAGATAGTTAAAATATGATTTAAGTTAATTATTAGTTAATTATTATTATTAGTGAATATATTTGAGAATATTTCCATAATGCAAAAATAAATCATTTTCAAATTTCTTCAACTTCGATTATGTATTTTTACATATTACATTAATTCCAATTAATAGAAACATACCGGGCATTCACCAAAACAAAATTTTAAACACGGGATAATTGTACTTCTAATGCATGTTCATATTTGTTGTAGGTTTTATAAATAGCAAAATTTACTCCAATGTTTGAGAAAAATGTTTTTCTACCTTTGTCATGTATGACAATAATATGAAATATTTCCCAGTAAACAAACTTTCTTACGGGTCATTTTGGCAATCATAATTTTAAATAAATATGCAAAATAAAATTTTTGAATTTAGGCAGGAAAAGCATATGATAATTAATTGATATCTCACCCCAGAGGATTCTGTAAACAAAATACTGTCGTTGCTTTCATCTTATTACGATCATGAAGTGATGGACACAGGACCTTTGGAATCTTCTGTTAAGAACATCTTCTTCATTCAATGATTAGCACAGAGTCTTTGCGGTAATGGGCACAGATCATTTGGAATATTATTCTGGTATGAGCGTTTCCTTCATTCAACAACCTTCACAGAGTCTTTACTGTAATGATCCTTTGGTATATTCTGATCTGAACATCTTCTTCATTCATCAACCAACACAGAGTCTTCACTGTAATGGGCATAGATTCTTTGGAATATTCTGATATGATCTTCTTCTTCTTTGATCAACCAACACAGAGTCTTTACTGTAATGGGCCCAGATCCTTTGGAATATTCGGATATGAGCTTTATCTTCATTCATCAACCAACACAGAATCTTTACTGTAATGGGCACAAATCCTTTGGAATATTGTGATATTAGAGTTTTCTTAATTCATCAACCATCACAGAGTCTGTAACTGAGAGTTTACTGTAACGGGCACAGATTCTTTAGAATATTCTGATTTTGCTCATGGTTTTTCGAATTAGCATCTTCAGGAAGAAAATGTGTCATAAAAAATGTCCTTCCTTTCTCGAAGTTTCGGAGAAGACTTTTTTTTTTTTGCATCTTTAGATAGACCGTTCCGAGTTTTTAGGGTGTGTCTTTATGTAAATGTTTGCATTCTTACTGCATTCTAATTGGTCGACCTTTTGACACATATGCAAATTTTGGTTCAAGACACGGTCATTGAGTGACCTATTATTTGACCACCGTCCGCATATAATTTCCCTGGATAAATTCTGTTGGTTAACTATTTAGCGAGTCATATCACCAGCTGTTCAGAAAAACAAGGGAGGGGGGAGGATTGCTCCAACATCCATGTTATTATGAGGGCCATATCTTGTTGCCTGTCACAGCCTGACATTTTGTTGTGTATTTCTCGCTCACAAAATATAATTGGATATGCTTTTTCCTGCTAAGTGGCTTTTCCTTGGTTATATCTATATTTATCTCATTAAAAGATGATTAAAAGATATATATTCTAGTTGTCATATATTGTACACTTTGTACAGAACAAAGTGTACAATATATGACAACTAGAATATATATATGGTGACAGTTAGATTACACTTAAGACATACACTCGATATATGGTGACAATCAAATTAAAATCTTTTTTGTTGTCGTTATAAATAATTGCTCGCATTGTTTATAAAATAAAACTTCAGTTATTTTCACTAATTATTGGATTTTCGATCTAATAAACACTAACAACCAGCTTAATTCTCACTAGAAAAAATTGCATTCCATGTGATATCAACAGATTTTTTTAAAATTTATATACTATGAACATAAGAAAAGTTTGACTCATATATTTATCTGGCAAACTTTAGACAATGAAAACGTTTTTTATGCTTAAATTGTTACGATTGTATTTATTTTAAAATATTTTAAATTGTGAAATTTTAATTAAATATTTTGGAGTAATAAAGTATATTTTTTTAGCCAACTTTTAAAACTGCATGATTTTTGCAAGCAATGTTTCATTTTTTATTTACAAAATCCTTATTTCAAAGGGTTTGAAAAAATTTAAAAACTTTTAAACACATGCTTTCTTTTCCATTTCTAAAAATATTTGCCAATCTGCAGATCAGAAAAACTTATTTAAATTGAATGAAAAAGTATTTGTCTGGAGAATTTATTTTCTTTTTTATTTCTGTCTCAATCTATTCTTGGCATAAGTATTCAGTTTAAATAAATCAAAACTTTTTCTTAAATCTCTGTATTATATGTAAAAGGGTGTATTCCGAAAAGAGATTTAAACGATAGACATACACATTTTAGAGAAAATATTGAAAACATAATTTTATAACGAAATAGTTAAATAGACTTTAAAAACTAACATTTCTATTTTAATTGGGTTTCAAGTATTATATAAAAATAACTTTGAAACATTTCTAAAAGAAAATTCAATTTCATACTAAATTCACTTTTTATTTATTGTTCGACATTAACTTAAACTGTCTTATTAATGTATTGAAATATATTCTGGAGAGTTTTGTTTGTTTTCTTTTGTGTGTGTGTGATCATCAAATGTTATTTTTTCCTATATTCTTAAAAGTCTGTTTAATGCAATTTCAACAAAATATTTACTTTTTAAAACAGATTGAATCCTTTTAGTTCTGCAGTTATATTTAGTTAAGAAATAGTTATTATACTATAAAAAACGATTTGCGAAACCAATTAATTTATAAAATTTTCATAGTGCCTTGAAGAAAAAAATAAAGTATAAAAACTTACAAGCCAAAAAGAAAAAAGAAATTGAAACAAAAAAAAAAGATATGAAACGCCTGAATAAATATAATGTATATATATATATATATATATATATCGGTTATTTTTCCGTTAAAGCCATACTATGAATATCGCCATAATTTTTTTTTCAAAAATTCTGGTTTAAACTTTTTTAAACGTTTTTTCTTCAAAAACTGGAGAATAACATAATACAAACAAATACAGAAATGGAAAATTATATTTTAAGTACGTTGATTGTTTATATAAAATATACGCAAAACTGAAAGAAAAAATTGAACTGCTTAAAAAAATAACTAAATAAGTACTTATACGTCAATACTTATGTTTTTGTTGTTAAGTCTTTGGCACCTATTTTGCTTTTTGTTCAGATTGCGTATACAGTGCCTCATAAACGAGTATCTGTAAGGACAAAATAAGAATGGTTTGTTATGGAATGTTTGTATCTGGCAGATTATAAATCGTAAGAATTATAGCTACTCTAGACAATATAATAGTGTCATTATTATCAATTGCACTTTAAAATTTGTGATAAACAACCGAGAACATCAACAGAGAAATAACCTTCTTTCACCACACATTTACAAACCTTTGCAAATTCATTGGGACAAAGTAAAAAAATCGCTCTTTTTCAAAACCTATCGCTTTATATTACCGTATGCCTTTTAAATACACTGAATAATACTTGTATTACTATGCAATATGTCTTTCTTTAGCAGAAATTACCTCTTTAATTCGTTTTGGTATTGACGCCAATAATTTACTGCTTTTATCTTTGAATTCATTATCGTAAAACAACACTTTTATAACATTTGTTATGTTTTTGTTGTCGCTTTTGTTGTACAGTACATTTTACTGAACCGTCTCTTTAAAATATTCTACAAGTTTTCTATTGAATTTAAGTGTGTTAAATGTCCAGCCCAATCAAGCAAATAAATTTTATTTTTCAGAATAAAAGTTTTGACCAACTTTGAATTGTGAGATTGGGTCAAGCCACAATGAAATGTCCTGGCAAACTTTTGCTTAAATGGAACAATCAGACATTGTAATATCAAGCGGGGCGGTCGCTCTGCCAAGCCAAGCTATAAAAAAAACGCCAAACAAACAACGCCAAAAACTGGACTACAAACCGCTAATGCTTACTTACAGGAAGCAACTTCGCAATGTTAAATTGACCAAACATGCCAAATTAAAATATCAGATACCAAATCAACCAAGCGTCGGAGAAAAAAAAAACGAAAACTAGAAGAATCTAATGAAGAAATTCTTCAATTTGAGACCAAACTCATCTTCATATTTGATTTATAAACAGAGATATAGATTTTTTTTAAACGTCGAGTTACTTAAAATGATCACTTTTTTCTTCGTCAAACTTTTTTTTCAAACAACCTACAGACTTAAATATATGTCAGAAATGAAAAAGGATTGCATTTTTGGACAAGTAATAACGTAATCTACATGCTTTTATAAAATCCAGTGGACAAAAAAAAAAATCCTATCCTTAATTAGCAAAAAACTGTTAATTAACTTGGCAATTAAAAAATTATACCAAAACAGAGGTAAAACCCCGCCAACGACCGTGTACCATCTGTATTATAATAGCACAAATCAGTTACGGGTTAATCATATCAAATTTCATCTGCAAGTCAGCCATTTTTTCTAAAGATATATTTTTTTAATAAAACTTCAGAATTATAAGAACACACATTTTATCAGACAATTAAATACACTTTTAATTTGGCAAATTGTGGCCAATGACTGTTTCCAACATGAATAAGAAGGAGAAATTGCCGTGTCAGGATATCGATCTGGGTGGCTTAGTGGCAAACCGTCAGCACGGTATGAAGGTCCCAGGTTCGAGCCTTGGCCCAAGTCAATTTTTCACTCATGTTGGTTTAATGCATTTAATTGTCTGATAAAATGTGTGTTCTTATAATATTGTAAAATAAAGTAATCAGTTAATACTTTAATATATATATATATATATATATATATATATATATATATATATATAACTTCATAAAATTTACATTTTTAGAAAGATCTTTAAAAATAAAATAATTTTTGAGTGAAGAGGTACCTTCTAAAATGTATATATTATGAGTTATCGGCATTTAAAATTTCTTTCCAAATGTAAACAAAATTTTCGTCATTTTTCTATAAATTAATGGAATCCAGTTATTAAATTGTTTTTGTTTTAGAAGTGAACTTTCCATTTAAATTTATTGTAAGAGTATAGTGTTTAATTGAATAATGTAAATCTAAGAAATTGCTATGATATTTTGGTGCGTTTCCCCATTATCTACGTTTTATAAAGATTCACCAATCAATGTGATTTAACGCTAATAATAAAAGAGCGTGATATTTTGATTTTTTGCACGTTTTTTCACGTGATTTTTTTCACGTTTGATTTCAAATGCATCGCTGACACGCTATGTACTTATTCCATTTTTACTCATCTCATGGATTAGTCAGTGATATTTTTTAACGAAGGATAACAAGTATTATAACAAGCCACATTTAGTATGTTGTCTTTAAGAGTGTAATTAGTTTAATTGAAAAATCTACTGGTACTTTTAGTTAGTCCTTTAAACAATAACTGAAATTAAAATGTAATTTTACATAACATTCTCATGTTACTTTCATAGAGTAGATTATTTAAATCATGTATAATCTATTTAAAAAAGAGAAATGATATCTACAAAAAACAACTTTTCAAAAGTAAAAAAAAAAACAGTCAAGCTTAAAAAAAACGAAAGTTGTGGCTAAAAAATGCTGTGATATCAAATTTCCAAGCTTTTATTACAGTACTTATTTAACTTTTTTCCATTAAATAAGTTATCATATATAAAAGTCGAGTGCCTGCGTATATGTCAGTAGAAATCGTTTTCTCCTGTACTAAATACATCCTAGTAAGACACAATTTTCATAGTATACAAGTCCATAAACAAAACGCTTAAAATATTTGCTTAAGTTACAATTTTGAACTTCGGATTTTAACTACGGATTTGTTTGCTTAGAATTTTGTGTATAATATGGAAAGATGGCCGCCAAATCCATCATGCATAATTTGAAAAAAATAGAATTTTCAGAAACATGTTAGGATATATTTAGTACAGGGGAAAACGATTTCTATGAACATATACGTAGGCACTCGACTTATATATATAATAACTTATTTAATGAGGAAAAAATAAAATAAGTATTATAATAAAAGCTTGGAAGTTTGATATCACACCATTTTTTAGCCACAACTTTCGTTCTTTTTAAGCTTGGCTGTTTTTTTGCTTTTGAAAAGTTGTTTTTTGTAGATTTCTATATAAGTGAATGAATTCATCATACCTTGAACAGAAACTAAGCTTCCAGGGCCATTTGCTATGAAAAAACCCAAAAACATACGTTTCATATGATGTTTTATAGTTTGTTGGACGTTCTCAAATCTTAAGGGTTCACAGTTGCTGCGTCAAACAACATTTGCTTTGTAACCTTGCACAAATAAATGAGTTTCATCATTGTAAGTCTACGGCATACATTTGAATCCTTAACACCAAAGCCACTATCCAATAAATCTCTTTGAAGGTCTGGGCATGTTTTTTGGTGTATTCAGTTTAGTATTTCCGATTAGAATTTTAATGGTTCGTGAAATCGTTTTCCGTTTTCTTCAACATTTACCTCTCCTTTTTTGGAAACGATGATCCAGATACATTGTATCTTGTAAGAATTCTTGATATATTTGATATGACTTAACCAACTTCAGAAGCCATATGACTGTCAGAGACGTGTAATGCTTAAGAGCAATTATGATTCCATGGAGTAATATGAATATGTAAATACACGGACTCGCATCTCGCACAGAGCAAAAAACTAACGTCTATCTCGTACACTTAGAAAAGTTCACAACAGAAGCTGAAGTGACTAATTGCAGTTTCAAACAAGTTAAACCCCATTCTAACAGTCACACCGCCTCATGGCAGATAAAATCGGTTTAAAATATCAACAATCGTATTAAAATTCTGAAAAAAAATAACTTTCCCAATTACTTTCTACAGCATAGCATCTAAAAACAGTTGTGTTTGAAAAACACAGCGTACGATATTTTTTCCCTTTCTGAAATATTTTCTAGATTTTCGTTGCGTCGAACGCGGTTTCAAAAGAAATGGTTATAAAAGCAAATCTCGCACGAAAGAAGTCAAACCATACTAGTGGTGACTGACTGCCAAATGCTGTCAGGAAACATATTAAAACAAAAACGCACCGAATGAGATTTAAGGCTCCTCTTCAGTAAACTTCCCGATTCCCCTCGCTAATGTTATTCCTATGGGCGTAGGATGCATTCGTATTTTTAAAATATCTCCTCGGAAAATTAATATTTTTAACTTCTGTTTTCTTTGTATTGTTCTTAAAGAATGTCTCTTTTTTTCTTAGTTATCAAAATATTTCTAAATTATGTGCTTAATTTACATTTTTTTGTTTTAAAATCTTAATAAGATTTTAACGTTTCATATAAAATTAAGTATATATTTTAGAAAAAAATTGACAACTAAGAAAAAAAGAGACATTCTTTAAGAATAGTACAAAGAAAACAGAAGTTAAAAATTTTAATTTTCCGAGGAGATATTTTAAAAATACGAATGCATCCTACGCCCATAGGAATAACATTAGCGAGGGGAATCGGGAAGTTTACTTATTTGTTTAATCTTTTAAAATTCTATTTAATGTTTATACTTACTTATTTAAATTCTATTTAATGTTTATACTATACGTTAAAATTTTAAAGCAATCTGTAAATTTCTACAGATTTTTTTAATTTAAAAATTATACATTATAACAATATTTAGGGAAAACGATTTAGCAACTGTTTCATTTATTAGATAAAGTGACAAGAAGCGTGAAAAAATCGTTATTTTTCTGTTACGTTTTATGAATATTTTGAAATTACATTCTAGAGACGATGATATTTCTGTGGTTTTAGGATCACGATTGCTGTTAAGATGTCCCGATATTGCACTCCGGAGATAGAACTAGTTTCAAACTTAGTTGAAATCCCTTCTTAAAAAAATAAGACACAATCAAAGCATTAAAACCACATTATAGAGTTACTTTTGAAGCTCGCTAGGCCACTTGATTGATTGCACCAGAATTTTCTATTGCCAAAATCGACCGTTGTGCATATTCGTTTGAGAATTCCGAAATTAGTTTGACAATTTCAGCATTACCCTCACATAATAGGTATAGATTGTGGATTTTGTAAAGATTAAAACCATTTGATGCACCATGTGAAACTGGAATAAAGCATATCTATAGCACGAGAAACAGTCTGTACACGTTCACACTATGTGGTAATTGACAAGTAATTCCACGTTCATCATAAATACATCTTTCACACCGACAATTTTCAGAGGTTTCCGTTTTCTACCTGGTAAAATTTCAAGCTCCCAATCGCTTTCATCGTGTCGCATAAAGAAAGATCTCGATGAAAGATCGCGTAAGATCTTCTGTCGGAGAAATGATCTAATCCCAAAAGTGATGTTCTCGATATTCAGGTAGAAGAAATCAAGTCATTGTACAAGAACAAACGTATCTTCTGTTTTTCCTGTGCCTATATTCCACTTCTATAGCAATTTTCATATGGATAGGTTGCGTAAAAGCTCTGTTTCTACAAATCATGTTTGATTATTGTTAAAAACGCGTATATCATTCATTTTTTTCTTTGAATAAAAATTCGTCATCTGAAGTGTCTGTTCTGATATTTAATGTCCTTATGGACAATATAATAATTTAAAGGGTTTTCTGAGTTGGGGCAATTTCATTTCGCAAGCGTGTTAAACACGTCAACAGTATACAATTATTCTTCATTTTCTCGGATACAAAAACCATGCTTTGCGATCAATAAATTGATTTCTTTAAGAATGCGAACAACAATTTGCTTAGTTATTTAATTATGTCACGTTACAAAATTTTAATGTTACTTATTGTTTAAATAAATGTTTAATTTTCAAAACAAGTACTATACATTTTTTATTTAAAAAGAAATACTACAAAATCCTAAAGAAAACGAATCTTTTAAAGTACTTTATACGTATATTTATAATATTTAATCGATATCTCCTATTTATGGATACTTTATTAAATACATTGTTTCAAACATTGTATTTAAATAGAAATATGTTCACAAAAATAACCAAAATTTGAAGTTATATTTGAATTTAATTGAAGTTTTTCCCTTTCCGCTCATTAAAATACAAGTAATAAAAGTAATTAAAAAATCTATAAAACTTTTAAGATGCTTAAATATTTTCAAACAGTAATTATTGTATCTGGAGTAAATATTGATTTTATAATAATTTAGATATGAAAGCATTCTTTTCTAACTGAAAATAGTTTTTGTGTTTCCAAATTAAGACCAGGAACATAAAATTATTTAAGTAAAATGGGTTTGAATTATATAATTAAGTAAATTAATGAATACAACTTTTTTTAAATGTATCTATTAAAACAAAATTCTTTTATATTTTTACTTTTATTTTATTTGTCTTCTTGTCAATTAATTTTTTTAATTTTCTTTTATGCACGCTGTTATTTTCTGTTTGTTAGGTCGATTGTTTAAATGAATGCAAAATAAAGCTGTAATCAAGTTGCATTTAATGGTTTGTTTAAAAAGAATACTCTAACATTTAAAAGTCAGAATAGAAAGTTTTTACCATAACTTATAAAATCTGTTTTATATCTTTGAGGCTCGAAAAATTTTACTAAATTATTGCAGTTAAATCTACTTATGTCGGGTACAAGGACTAAAATTATCGTAAAAAAAGGCATGATGAATGAAGAAGTGGAAGAAAAGGGGGAAATTCTTTTTCAGTTTCCTCTGAGTATAAATAAATTCAAGGTTTTATCTACAGCTCATTTAAAATATTTTGAATGTCTGTACGATAATTGAATGGTGCAGATGCAAAAGTCACATTATCCACTTTTTTAAGGTATTGAGTTATTTATATTACCGTGTTCGTCTTTTTAAGGCGAATCGGGCTGCAATAATGATTTGGACCATAAAAAATATTAAGGTTGAAAAAAATGCTGAAAATCTCGTTTTGATACATAATTCACATTATCCAACTGTTTTGCAGCACACTCTCCAATTCAACCAATAGAGAGGTACAGAAGTAAGAAGCTGTGTAAAATGTTGCACTAGTTTAGTGATAGTAAAGAAGTTGAGCCATGTTTAATAGTAAAATTTTTGCACAAATTATTTTTTATAAATGTTTTTCGATCTTTGTTGTTTATTACCCTCTAAAATAAATAATGAAAACTAATATTCAGATTTTTTGCTCTTGTTGTTTTTAATTCTTAACTATTTTGGTTTGTAACTAACTAACATTACCCATAAAAGTTTGCTGCAAAACTCACATTTTCCATATTTACATTTAAATTCTAGCTTTACCACAATTATTACAGGTTTAGGACTATGTGCAACTAGTTGTTATGGCAACAAATATATCGCACAAAATATTGTGCCAATATATCACGTTTATTAAAAATAATCAGTTTTTTTTTCTTGGCATTTTTCTAAAAACTGGGTTATGTGGAGAGTGTGAATTTTGCATCTACACCCTTCAAATAGGAATATTTTTCTTCAAAATGTAACTTAATATCTTTCCAGTTAATAAAAATGACCGATATTAAGATTTGTCATAACCACTGTTATAAATACCGTAATTTCCGGCGTATAATCCGCAGCTCAAAGAGTCGTTTTTCGACCCAGAAATTTTATTCAATAATTGTAGTTAAATATTTACAGCGATCTTTTAAGTTACATTTTATAAAATAATATTTCTGGGTCGAAAAACGACTCTTTGAGCTGCGGATTATACGCCGGAAATTACGGTACTTTAAGCAAGTGGTGATAGTAGTATTAGCAGAACAAATGTTACCTTTGTTCATTGACTATATGCAAAATCTCTTATAGAAAGTACTAAAGTCATAAATTAAGCTTCCAAGTATGACATTATTTATGAAACGTTAAAACGTTAATCAAATTATATATAAATCTACTATTGACATAGGCATTCATACGCTTTATTCTTACATACATTTTTAATAAATATATATATATATACTTATATGTATATATAATTGATTTTTAATGATTTTATAATTCAAATATTCCAGATCGATGTTAAACAAACATTATGACTCTTATATAGTGTGTTATTAACTAACTAAATAGCTAATAGTTTCTATAGCTATTAACACTTTACGACCGGCCGTCGATTAATCGACGGCCGGTCGGTAAAGTGTTAAAATTAAAATTTTAGATTTCCCGCCACTTTTAAATGAAGAATATTTTTTATATTATTTTATCAAGGGATTTGTCTCGTGAAAGCTAGTATACATTTATCTTCATATTTACTGGTGTGAAAGACGCTTTATTGCCAGTAAGTCTAGTGATCTAAAAATATGCCACCGGTCGTTAATGTGTTAACTAAATATTGAGCTGATAACTGATAAAATAAAATTTTGAAATTGCTATTTACTTGCAATTTAATTTTCTCAATCTATATATGGTTGTTCTAGATATGAATCTTTCTCAATAATTCAAATTGTTCCTGTCTGGCATGATTTCAGCCGATTATTATACTAATTAATTACCATATAATACTAAAGTTTACATAATTTTATTTCAAAATTTTTAATCAATTTAACTTAAAATAATTGTATATAATATGATTCGAATTCATGTGGTTGGTTACAATTAATTTAATGGATAATAATGACTAATAAATAGATTTTCATAGGTATAGCATAATTTCTTAAAAGTGATTGATATGTGCAGTACATCAGACCTCTGTTTTAAATATGCAGGGTCAATTTTACATAGTTTGCCAAACAAAAGAGCAAGATAGAAGAGCACTTGTGGAGCTCAGAACATCATAGCAACCACGTCCTATCCCTAACCGTTTCCGAGTTATGGCGTATAGAAGAAAAATAGATCAAGCCTGTGTGAAGTCTGAAAGAAAACATATTTCGGAGGTTTCTGAAAAACCCTACATGCAGAACAGAAGTAAAATACTATAAGATGATACTATTTCCATCAGGATATATGGATTTAGTGGCGAGCTACAACGTTAAAAATTTTGTGCCAAACTTTGGTGCTGCAGCAACTGCAACCATAACATGGTGCAATCTTGTCCCAACATTTGGAACTTCATTAGAACTATAGCTCCAAATGTTGGAACGAGATTTCACCATCTTATGTTTGCAGCTACTTCAGCACTAATAATTCGTTCAACCCACCACAAAGTTTTAAAAGTGTACCCTCGCTGAAACATTGGCGAAGTGCAAATTGAAATAGCGTCAAAATCTTTAACCTGTAATATTGCAAAAACTGCTACAATCAGTCAAATTTGTAAAACACTTGTCCATTATGCCAACTATACTGAATTCCCTCTAGATGGCATGTTACATTTACACAATTGACATCATTATATTCAACAAAATCTCAAAAAAGACGGAACTCATCGTTCTAGACGCGTTTCAACTTATTTTTTTGCTAGGAATTGTTGGCAATCACTTAATAGGTTCAAATGTGATCCAGGGTTATCTGACAAGCAATACATATTTGGAGTTTATGGAAAATCATCTTCCACAATTACTTGATATCATTTCAGCACACCAACAATTGTAAATCATTTTCCAGCACCATAGAGCCCTTGCAAATTCTTCAAATTCCATTCGAAATTTCCTTAATGAGTAGAAACCATGATAGATTGGTCATACGAAGCCAATTCTTTGGCCATCTAGATTACCAGATCTATTAGAACACGTGTGGACATATAAAGTGACCGCCACGCATTCCAAGTCACACATTCAATTTGAATCGCATCTGGAATGATGCGTGTCGCATCATAAATGGATTATTTAAGCGGAATGATGCTAGCTGTGTAAATTTAACACACCATCCCGGGTGATTTCAATCGTGCATACAAAATGTTAGTTTTTTTCTGAAATAGAACACCGATATGGTTTATTGCAGGCGTACTCGAGAGCTCGTAGGACGAGGATGATTTTAAAATTGTACCAATTGTAGCAATAAGACATTTTGCGATATTACTGGTTAAAAAGACAATTCCATTTTGGACTTCGCCTATGTTTACTCCTCCTGTAGCCTTAAATCCAGATATCCTGAGAGAAATGGGGTCATCTATTAGTACTTTTTATGTTCTTTCTAAATATGTGTGTTTTGTATGTAGGTTTTTAAAAAAATTTCTTCCATCCACCGTAACTCGGAAATGAGTTATAGGACATGTTTGCTGTGTTTTATTATGTTCTACATGTGCTATTCACTACCCGTCCCTCCTTCCGTTTGGAAAATTCGGTCAAATTTACTCTGTATAGTGTAGATTTTTCAAAACATTGAACTTTAACAAGGAATTTAAACTTTTATATTTAATGAAATAGGGTACAACTCTCGTTTTGTTATGTTTGCAACTTGACACTGAATAGTGGGAAAATAGCAACTATTATCTAGCTCTTTTATTAGATTTTCTCTGAATAAGTATATTGGCTTTTCAAAGCATTAAATCCTAATGCGGCTGAAACCGTAATTTTTCTTCCGTCGCAAGTAAAATTGATAGCTCTTACCAGATTTAAACATTTCTTTTCGATTCATTAATCACTGCTGCAGTCATTTATCAACGAATCTGTATTGAAAGCTTTTACAGCTGAAACTGTTATCTTTAATAAGAAATCGCAACATTATCAGTTTAAAAGTGCAAATATATTATAATAAAATAAAATAAAATAAAAATTTCAGCATAATTTAATCGCAAAACATATCTCGTATATGTTATAATAAATTAATTTTCTACCTCAAAATTAAAAGAAATTCTTAAAAGAATGTATAATTATGTTTAGTATTATATTTTGAAGGTTTACTTTCGTTATGTTTCAAAATCATTTCACGATATTACAACGGATATTTAGCTCATTTTAGATAATACCCCAATGGATAATTATGGATTCATATATATATGCATGAAATCAAGATAATTATTTTTGGTTTTTATAAATGTTAAATATACTTTTTTAGATACTCTATTATGTTAGATGTATACCATTATACTATACAATATATCCCAAAGTGATTGAAATGCGTTTTATTTTTTATCTATTAGAAATAAATAAGTAATGTAAATTGCAAAAATCTTCAAAACAAAGAGGGAATAAAACTATATTTATGAAATAACGTCCCTTTAATTTTAAAAATTACACTTTTAAATAATTATTCGCCCATTATAAAAAATATTTCTCAATTAGAAAACGTTCCCTTTTGCAAGATCATTACAAAAATTATATATATATATATATATATATATTAATTGAATGAATTGGGCACAGTTAAACATTTAACATCGTATCATCATTTAACATCGTCGGCAACATATAGTTAATTTTTAATTCATTTTCAGCCGCGAATTACGCCTGTAAAAAGCAGGATAAAAATTCACTGGTTATTATTCAAGGATTACAGACGTAATTCACTGCAGAAAATTAATTAAAAATTAACTGTGTTGCCGTATGCTGGGGCCTCAGAGCGCTATTCTGAGGATCCGGGTACGATTCCCGGCTTCGGACATTTTTCACTCTGTTCATTTACGCTTGAAAAAAAGCAGGATAAAAATTCATTGGTTATTATTTAATAATTACAGGCGTAAATCACTGCTGAAAATGATTTAAAAATTAATCCGTGCATTAGTTCTTGAGATTTAGTTATAGGGAAAATCATGAACAAAGAAGTAACTGAATATAAAGTTTTATTAAATTCCGTGCATTAGTTCTTGAAATAGAGCGCCCTCAAAATTTTTGTAACATACAGACAGACAGAGTCATAGACAGTCATTTACTAAAAACAGTCAAATCGTGTTCAGGACCTTCTAAAATCCATCGAAAACCAGAAGTTGAAAATTTTCACGACTCCAACACTTTCTTCTTGTAAAGATAGAAGAAAGTAATAAATGTGAAAGGAGGATTTTTAAAACTACCTTGGTCCGTACAAATTAAAAAAGTTTTAATTATCCAAAAATTATGATAATCCTAATAGTTATACCTATAATTATACAGCTATATAAGTCAAATAAACCAAGTTACGTGAGAGAGTTATGGCTATTATACAACAATTTAAATTTTGTGAAAGGAAAAAATTTTGCTGGACAAATTACAAAATTATGGTAAAATTAAAAAAAACAGACTTTGTTAATTCAAGTAAAATTGATGAAATTTTGTTAAAATTTTGTAAGAGTGTTAACAATATTTTTTTTGTCAATGCAACAAAACCAACTTTTTACTTCAACTAAAAATTTTGCTTGAAACAACCAAAATGTACTCAACAAAACATGTTTCGTTGTTTTAATCAATTCCTTTCTCTGGGTGTATCTTTGTCATAAAAATACTGTTAATTATTTCAAAAACTGTAGTTTGACTAATTAATTTCACACCATCCCCTTATGGATAAGTCACATATATTCAATACGATCAAAAACAACTGCTTAATATACTAAACTGTTAAGACGTACCGACAAAGGACCGAAAAAGTTCCATTTTATACATGTTCTAATCTTAGCAGGTATAGTGTTCCTTATATATGTTCCTTAGTATTATATTGTTTAAGCCGAGATTACGAAGTGTTTCCATTTAAGCATGATTGCGTTACACATGTTCCGTTTTAATAGGTTTTACTGTAGTGCTTATGTTGTCCTGATTTTAAAACGCTTATCCTATTTTTTTTTCTCTCCTTGTACCGCTTTTTAGATACTGGATTTGGCTACACTATTCGCGACACACTTTGCCTTATTTTCAAAACCATTAGAATAAAGAACAATTACAAGGTTTCTGAAATAACCAATCACATTTCCTTCCCGTCAATTTCGGAAAAGAAAGTTTCAGTTAATTTCGAAAACACATTGCTTTAAGAGGTTTATGAATGGTTGTTCTCCTAAAAGTTCATGAAAATTAGGAAAACAGTTTCTACAATTGTTGTAATCGTTGTAGTTACACTGATTTTCTCTGAATGTTTCTATCATATTAGAAACATTTTTACAGCTAATTCATATATATCAGTTTTAAATATATATATTACTTCAGAGTTATAAATGATTACAGAAAAAGTGAATTACTGTTGTCTAAAACATTTCATATGCTCTATTTCCGATTTATTGTACTTAATTAGAAATGAAGCAATTTTTGCTTTCCGGATGTACAATTTCCGCATCTACTATAAATAAACATTTCGTTTTACTTTCATGTCTAAAAATAACTAACATTTTTTTCAAGAAGGAACTACTGAAAAAGTGGTTCAGTGAGTAAAATGCATTGTATGTGGAATAAGAAGCTTGTTAACGTTAATAATATTAGTTGTTCTCATAATATAAAAAATCCTCATAGAAATAGTAAGCTTTCTGTGCGTGGTTGGTGCCCAGATCTTTAACTGAAACTTTTTGAATAGATACCGCCTTAGAAACTATATTTATGTGATATTCACTTCGACGGGATCATTAAAGTTATCCGCTTAAAACAGGATTTCGTTATAGATAGGTTCCAATTTCACAGGATTTACCGTATTTGTGCACCCATTATACGGTGAGGGATCCCAGCCGATTCGCGCCAGTTCGGTACAACCAGTAGCTAAATTTTTGTTGAGTTCGGCTAACCGGTTGTTAAACAGGAATTTGTAATGCGAATATCACAAATTTACATTCTTTATACTCTTTAAATATTCATCTAAATGATCATGTAGTGTTTTTTAATCATAACACATTGTCATGCTCTCATTTTTTTCTTGTTTGACAAAATATATGTATTATTCATCAGTAGAATAAAAATCAAACTTATTTTTCAAAATATTTGAAGAACTTACAAGGAAAGTCTCCTTAAAGCGCATATTCGGAAAATTCTGAAAATCTTCCTGATGAAACTACTCGTTTATATAAAAAGGAACAGTGAAATTTAGCTGCAGAATCGCAGTAAAAAATGTGCAAAAAAATAAAATACTTTCGAGTATTTGGCGCAAAAAGACTAGATTTGGCTAGCAACACTTTTACCTGGCCAAACGCGAATGATCATTCCCATTTTGCGTTCAACATTTTCAATTCTCTGTACATTTGCAGTAATATTAATTTCAAATATTCTTTAAATTAATTTAAAATATTCTTTAAATTAATTTAAAATATTCTTTAAATTTTTAAAATATTCTTTAAATATTTTTTAAATTATTCTTCAAATATTTTAATCAAATATCTTAAAATATTTATTAAATCAGGTTAAATTAATAAATTATTTTTTCTCTTTCCATATCGAAAACGTCATTGTGTCCATAGCAAGAGTATTTTTTTTTAATTTACGGTGTTCGGAGTCGGGCTTATTTTTTAACTTGAAACAATTTCAATCAATTTAAATTTTGCTTTAAATCGTAAAATATGATCGTTAAATTTCATTATATTTACATATAAATGTGTAACACATAACTGTAGTTATAAAAATGTATTTATTAAGTAAGATAAACTTACTTAAACAAGTTCAGCATGCAAAAGTCTTTCCTTAAAGAGTATTTTACATAAAAGTGTATATCTATTTTTTATTCCGTGGCCAACCGGTTATCAATCGCCAAATAAACGAAATTTTCATATTTCTTTTACGGACGTTATATCGAGGTTCCTCAGTATCTTTTTCTATAAACGTATATATCCTCATGAGAAGAATATTCTATATTTTCTTCAAAATTTTCTGAGTATGCGTTTATGGAGGCCTTCCTTGTTAGAGTAGAAATTACGGCGATTGAAAGAATTTTTAGAACAAGGTTAGCAACCTAGGTCAACCCTAGATTTATGACTTTACTACATGGCTACTCTTACTCAAATAAAAGGTACTTTTCGCTTACTGATCGTCTTGAAAATAAACAGTGTGTTCCCTCTGATCACTAGCTCAAAAATAATCGTTTTCTCTGTATAGATCGGGAAAAACTAATTTTTTTCAAAGACTAATGAATTGTGAACTTTTAAAAGAGTAAGTTGTAGCCACCTTCAAGGTAGCAATAAATTACAGTTTGTTTTATTTATTTTTTATTTATTTTTTAGCTAGATTACTAGAAGTTGTTCTGTTGAAAGTTGCTAAAGAACAATCTCGCATATTTAATATCACATTTAATTTATGTTAATAAACAATGAGATTTTTAGGAAATTATTTAAAAATTTTTAAAAACAATTCAAAAATGCAATTTTAGAGAGTATTCAAAAAGCTGAAAATATTGTCAGAACAATTACTGTAAATTCAGAAGAAGTAGAAGCAGTAAATGTTTTTACACAAAAGGAACATACGTAATATGTTCACAGAAGAACAAAAGGGAAACTTCTTCTAATATATCAAACATAAGGACGATTAGTCCAATGGTCCTAACTCTAAAAGAATTGCATCCTATTCCTCAAGTGAAAATTTATTTTAAAACATTCAACACCTGAATGATTATGGTCTAATAAAGACTTTGAAAAATGAAAGTGTGAATGCCAATTAAGACTATGTGGAAATAATCTTTTAATGAAAAGTGCTGTATATAAAGCTTGAGAGTAACGCTAGAAATGTAAATTCCATACCTTTACTTTAGATAAAGAAGATATTCTGAGTTTGTTTAAAAAATCCCGAAGCTATATGGCGTATGCCACAGAATACCCTCCATTACAACTCCCTATTTTTTCCCTATCCATTATCCATAAATCAATAGAAATATATTTGCAAAACGAGAACATATGCAATGAACCAGCCTCTTTTGTATTATTTAAAATTTGGCACGCAATGATTCACAAATTAAAAAAGCAGTAAAATAATAATTTTCACGTTTCCAGTATGACCAATTTAAGCACCTGCTTGCATTATACATGTGATCTCGAGATTTGTGTTTATAATTTTCAAAATATTTCCGAAAATGGTTTATTTATTATTTTGATCTTGAAAGAGCACATGAAACATGTCATCTTTATATTAAAACGTATTTTAAAGCCTTTTGCGTAATGTTTTTATCACTTTAAGCAGTAATTACATCTTTAATTTTACATTAACAAGTGATTTTATTATATTATTTATAATTTCATTCTAATTAAATTATCAGCGTATAATTTCACTACTTTATAAAATACAGCAGAGTATTTTGTACAATTGTTACAACAATATAAAATCGTGCAAAAACTTGTAATGTAACAATAGCGTGCCATACAGTACGCCGATCCATGTTTTTAATATTTAGATAAACGCTTGGTTTATTTTTAAAGACGATACCAGCGTCATCGCCATAATTATTAATTTTACGCTATCAAAACAAAATTCTTATTATTTATAATTTAATTAATACTTTTGTATAATTCAGCAACAGAATTATTCTCAAATAGGAGAAAGTGCTTCGATCATGAAAAGATACCATTGATGTACTATTGCTGTTCAGTTGAAGGAAATCTGTTACTGATTCATTTCCGTCTGCTATTCATATCATAAAAAGCTTATACACTATCAGGTTTTGTATAAATATAATTGATATATAATATTTTAGTTAAATGGTGATTATGGAAGATTCCTGAATAGTCCCTATTATATTGATTTCTTTTTTTAAAAGTTTGCTACAGATATTGTAGATAGTTAAAGATGTTATATGTAAATATGTATATATATATATACAGGGCGTAGCCAACGAAAGAGAAATGCCGCGATACTCCAATGATCTCGACTGCTTTTCAGTCTATCTTTATTTCGACAATTAATGAAAAACAGCCTTTCTTGATCGTGACAAATAAGAAGGGTACAAGTATCGTGGTCTGTTTCTTTCGTTTGATTCGATACAGGGCATCCCAAAAGATTGGAACGTGTTTTAATGATTCCCCAGACGAGGATTGATAGCCAGTGTAAATTGCAAAAATATTAAAAATAATATAGTATTCATTTTCCAATCATTCCCATTCATTTTCCAAAAGTTACCAATTTCAAATTTTTGTTTCAACAAGATTATTACAAAAATCTGCATGCCTGTACCTGTGAAATTAACTGAATTATAATAAAAAGTAAACGCTGACTTAAACTACATTCCCATGCCATTTAGGATGCTACATATCATTTATGAAATTAGGAATCAAATATATATTGATGATGGCGTTTCTTAGATACAAAAAATACATTAACAAATGTGAAAAGATTGCGGCACAAATACACCTATATAAAGCATCTCAGGGATAAAGATCTTGTAAAAAGACAAATATAGTTTGAAATCCTTTGAAACAATTAAAAAAAATCAATTCATCATGCGTTCTAAAAGTGTATTTCCTCACTCCAATATATAGCTCTGCTATTCTAATATTGCTTCTGTACATATTTTAGAGTTTTTTATTACTAATATTATTGGGTACTTCTCTATTATCCCGTCGACCACTTTTCCTAACAAAAAACTATCGCCAAACTGTAACGCCAAATAAACGGGAGGACGTTCCCCTTTGGAATATCAAAATAAATAAATAAATAAAGTATAAGAATTTAAGGACACAATTGCTATTTTAATTAATGGAATAACTAATAAATCAGTAAAACATAATGAAAAATACACGTAAATGTCTAATTAGAAACCACTTGATGACATAACAAACACGTATAATGCTTCTGACATCAAGTAAATGGGACTGCATTTTTGGCGTTTAATCTTACAGTTTGGCGATAGTTTTTTGTTATGAAAAGTGGTCGATGGGATAATAGAGAAGTACCAATTATTGAAACCAAAATGATTAATTTTTGTTTAAGGTCAAGTAAAATATGTATAATTATTATTATTATTTTGTAATGTCTTCCATATTTAAATTTCTAATTTGATATATGGTCCTCAATCACTATGGTCAATTTTTAGTTATACATAATATATTCAATTTCAAAAATACAGTTATCAGTAAATTTCTTTTTTGCAGCAAAAGAAAAGAAAATCCAACTAGCAAATATTGTCTAGGGAAGTCGTGTAAAAATTTAAAATGTGTATGTTTTTAACCAGTAGAAGAATTATATCATTAACGTAATCTTAATTCCTACCTTATTTTATACACTTTTACAATTTACATTAATCACCGGCGCGGCGGGTGAAAAATTATAAAATTCCTTGGGAAACTCTGTGTATTGTTAAATGTATGTAAGAATATAAAATCTTTTTAAGTATGTAAGATATATATAAGCACATAAGTAAAGAAAAGATATTTGTAAGCAAAATAACTATGGATATAACGTATTAAGTATTTAAAAATTATCACGATGGTAATTTAAAATATAAAATGTGTTTATTAATCTAAACTGCTCTGGCGTATAAATAAAATCGACCAGCAAGACAATGTTTATTATTATGTTTTTATATTTTTAAATTCAAAATGAAAATGTGAATATTCATTGGAGTTTCCAAAACACTATTTTTTTTATCAAGAAGACACATGCGTTTTCATTTTATGTACCTCTTAAACGGAAAAAGGAAATGCCTGTATTGTGTTAATGAAATTTGTGTTTTGTATTATAAGAAAAAGAATAGCTCTATCTCGTTGAACATCTGGTCAGGAAGAAAAGTTTCTGATTTGTTTCTACAAATCCTATTTACATCTTCGTTGTCAGAATTTCTTTCAGGAATTCTTCATTTCTTCTTGTAGAACTGTTCTAGAATAGGAAGAAGTCAAGGTTTTTTTTTTTTTTTTAAGACATCGAATGCTGAAAGGAGAAAAAATTATGATTTTTTTTTTTTTTTTTATCAACCAATGTGGATAATTTATAATGATTTTAAAGATTCGTTTAAGTTCAATATAAAACGTGTTTCATATTCAGTAACCAGATTAATATGAATGAAATTCTTCCCTTAATTAAGAAAATTGTGGAGAAAAAAAAAGACTCAAGTAAAATATGCATATTTCTTAAATAAATATGCATATAAGTATATTCATCAGCTGAAAAATTTTATACTGTATTGCCCCATGCAATTCACATATTTTATTTGTAGGAAATTGTATGGATCATAGTTACATGATATTCGGAGAACAGACATTCCGGATCAAGTGTTCAAGTTTTTTTTTTTTTTTTTTTTTTGTTCTTTTATGGCCATAGCACAGGAAGTAAGTTAGGGGTAGCGTGATACATTTTGCGAAATACAATTTCCAAGAAGGGGGCATCAGTGCGACCTGTATAAATGATAAATTCGATAGAAGATAAAGATATTACTTAAGATAAAATTCAAGATTAAAACTTTACATAGCAGAGTTTGAAGTTACCTGGTATATAATTCTGTCCAAGAACAACAAAGTTCTTGTTAGCTATGTTTATTTTGTTTTTTCAAAAAAGTACGAGATTGCATCTGCTACAATTAAAGAATTCTGCCTGCAAAATAATTCTCGCAATTTTTTTTTCTAATTTTATCTGTAGTGCATGATTTGATATATCCGAATTTCATGTTATTCTGAAACATGTAACGTCCAGAACAACCCTTTTATACTCCAGATCCTTAAAATCAAATCTGAAGGTTACATCTTGAATTATCACTATGGGCACACCATCCTCAATGGCGATGTCACAATTTTTTTTCTTATTTGGTGGCAGGGACGCTATGTGCATGTGTTGGAAAAGGGAATATTAACACACTGAATAGAAATGTAGTAAATAAAACATGTTCAAGACCTACTGCAACAAATGAACTAAAACAAAGAGAAGCACACATAATCTTGACTTGTCTATTTTAAGATGACAAAAATACGATTATTTGGTTGATAATAGGACTTAAGAACCATCATTATGTTGCTATATACTACTCAAAAAGCATATTTTCATAATTTTTAAAGGTCAGTAATGAAAATAACATGACATAATGTATTTTAAATGCGTTTTCCTTAAAACAACATTTTTTGAATTTTATACATTTTAAAATAGTTCACGTGTTTTATTTTTTCTTTAAAAATCTTAATGTCTAAAGAGAAATCTTAATGCATACTAAAAAGATTATATGCATCCGATTGGAAACATTGATTTATGAAGATCTTCAAATTAGTGATAAAGTCCATTAACATGTAATTTTTAATAAGTATTCAGTTTAATGCCAATTTAATTTTTTTTTGTAAAGAACTGTGTGTCAGACAAAAAATAAAAATGAATGCGCACATATTAATAAAGTCATAAGTTATAGTACACAATAGAATATAAGTTTAAACAAAAAAGTGGAACAATTTTGTGTAAATATCATAAAAAATTTAATGGGATACGTTTTTAATTAAAAAAATAATAAATAGACTTAAAATATCTTAATTTAAAAAAATATACTTACAAATATATATATTCATTGAATTCATGGTACAGAATAATTTTATGAAAATTTCCTTGTTTACATAACATAAATAACGAAAAATAATTTTCTGAATCCACTCTCCCCTTACAGAAACCAGGTACAGTTGAGAAAGTTTAATTTCGAGAACCGTGTACGTAGAAGATAAACAGTAAATCTACTTAAAAGATTTTACGGACAGTTTTAGAGGCTAGACTGGGATATTAATAAATTGTTTGCTTTTAGGATAATATTTATGGTTTATTGAATAACTTTGACATGTTATTCATCATTTCGTTCAAACAAAGTTGATGTTAATCTATAATTATTTATGTTTTTTCTATCATCTAGAAGGAAGGATTCGCAGTTATGAGGCTCAGAAACGATTTATTTTAGGATTTTTTTTTTAAATTATTGATGACTTTTTTTTAAATTGCTGATTACTTAAAAATGTATCTCTTATAAAGTTTAAATACTAATTTTCTTAAAAAACATTAATGGATATTTTTGCGTCTTATATATTAATAAAATATATGTTTCAGGACAAGACTTCTGCTGTGATAAAAACATTAGCGAAACAAACGTATATCGTGGGCTTCAAAATGTTTTTTTTTTCTAAGCGCGCGTGTATCAGGATTGATCAATGGAACATGTATTCCATAAAGTAACATTTTTATGATTTTTAGATTCTTATTTTGCGTCTTATGTGCTTAGAATTTTAGAGTTCAGTCTTGCATTTAGCTATAGCAATTACCACAATATCAACAGGAACTTGACTTTGAGACAAAAAGACTTACTAAGTGCATAAGTCAGTAAAAAAAATTTTTAAAAAAATGCTAAAATTCTAAAATAATTACGTGATTAGTACCTGCGCCTTACTTATCCTCTTCTCAAAGACCCTTCAGTACTCAACCAATGTTTAAAGTTGAAGTTCGGACTTTGTTTTCCTCTCTTTCATCATTTTTATCGTTAATTCACTTATGGTCTTCAGAATATGTCACCTGTGTGTTTTTGTACTTTATTCATATTTCCTTTCTTAATTAAATTATGTCTTATAAGTTTGATGTTTATTATTTTTATGCGATTACTAAACAGTACATTAAAGAATAATATCAACAAAAGTAGACTTTAAATGACGTTGGCGTTATAGGGAGCGCCGTCCATATTTTTGTGTTACTACAAACCATCCGTAATATGTTAATTCTAATAAAATTACTCGCCTTTTTTTTTTTTTTTGGGGGGGGGGGGTCGGCTTGATGTTTATTACATTTATACTACTAGTGGGCTTTGTACTAAATGAGGATATTTATGCTTTAAATGAGGATATGCGATTTTTATGCTAATAAAAAAACTTTCGTGTTTTTCAACGCAAAACCTTAATCCTCTACTGTTCCTACAAAAAGGATCTTAACAATCTAAAAAAAAAAACAAATTAGTAATTTCGTGGTAAAAAACAAATCATTTAGTATTTAGTATTACGGATTTATCAAAATAGCGAGTTTTCACAGCATGTTGAATTTTTTAATGTAAAATATAAAAAAAAAAAATTAAGCCGAACCATTTATTTAATAGCTAATTTTTATTTTAAAGAATATGCACACATTTATTTTAAAAATTCGATGCAAGAGTATGCAACATATTTTGATATCGACTTATGCGGGTTTGAAAAATTGTTTATATAAAAATGTGTTCTTAATTTCTATTCAGTTATTTTTTCAAAATGTATCGCCATCGCGTTAATCTATATCGGATCTTTATGAAAATTCAATAATATACATGGGTCATTCTAGTAACAACATTACATTCCAAGAGTAAAAGTTTCAATAAATATTTTTATATAAATCAAAAACTTTTATAATTATATTCATAGCTCAACTTTCACCATTTTTCCAGTTTGTATAGGTGGTAGTATAATCTTCAGATTACTTGATACTTAATTTAATTTCTAAACATTTAGGGGATTTTTAGAAATTACAATAAGTTTAACAATATTGTAAGAGAGGATACATCTACTATGGATACAAATACACAATGTTTCGTTTTATATGCTTATTTAGAGTAGGATATGAAATTTGAAGTAAGTATCTCAATGAAAATTTTATTATATGAATTAAAAACTTAGTTTTGTCAAATAAATGAGGCTTGCGTTTTAAATCAAGAATCACGAATACATAAAGTTCATGATCATTTCTAATTATGAGGTAATATTTTAAAATTAATGACAATCAATAATGTACAAAATCACGGTTAACAACTGAAATTAAAAAAGGACTCCTTATTGCCTCTGAACATCTTCTTTAGGTGACGAATGCTACTGTATTTTGTAAATTATTGCATAGAATTGTGTAAAAACGGAGGATACTAGAAATAAGTATAACACTTGTTCAAACATATTTTTTGTAAAAATGAAAAAAAAAATATATTATTTAATTTACATACAAATTAATTTTTATTCAAATACATTAAAAACATAATTATGTAAAACACAAACAGTTCAACTGAAAAAAAAATGATTTTACGGTACAATGCTAGCATTCCAGCTGCTAGTATTATACCGTAAAATTAACAGTAATAAACAATAAAATAAGCAGTAATACGCTACCGCGCATGCGCGGAAGTGTATTACTGCTTACTTTAATGTTTATTACTGTTAATTTTACGATATAATACTGGCGGCTGGGATGCCGGTATTATACCGTAAAATCAACATTTTTTTTTCCCTTGCAGTGTGGTTATAACTGATATATGAACTTATATTTTGTTAGAAATATTCAATTAACAAAAAAATGTGACTTTTCACATATTTCATTAACCATTATTAAAAAACGCTAAACGTTTGTAGAAAAACGGGTCAAAATATTCAATGTTATGCATTTTAAAATATGTACCAAAAAATTTAGTCAGAAATGCTGTGGTTAAAATTATTTGTGCGCATAAGGCAGGATTTGCCAGTTTGCCTTAGTTTTAATTTAGAAATTGTGGGGAAAACTAATGCGCAAATATTCATTTCCTCTAAACGTCAGGATTGTTTGCTATTTGCAAAAAATCACATAAAATCTAAAAATTGCGGGCCGTATGAACTGTGTTAGACTAACAAAAAACGATGTAAAATATTGCTAAAACGAATTAATTAAAAAATAGACAGTCAAAATACTGTATTAATTGATAGATGAAATTCATTTTTACTTCATTACCTTTATCAAACATAATTTCAAACTCTAAATTAATTATTTCATAAATTGAAAAAGAAAATTCAAATTTAAAGATTTATTTTCATCAAATAAAAACAAAAAAAAATAGTGTACAAATATATCTCCTGTAACTTATTTGGTTAGAGTAAATGTCTTTTCTTTATTTTTTTTCATACATTTATCACCAATTTTACATTTTTTTTCATTAAATTACTAATAAGATATTGAATTTCATATACTAGAATTATATGCATTAATTTTATTTTTATAAATTTATTAATTATATGTATATATATAAGTTTTTTTAAATGCACTAAAAGTTTTATTTTATACACTCAATGAATTCTTATTTATTCATCAACGCTTGATATATGTAATCTAGTACCATCTTAATTTGAAATCAAATCAAATTCTATAAATAAATTTAAAAAAATTAATTTATTCTATGCTGCGTTTATTAAAAACGATATCATTTCGAAAAATTTTAATTAATTACAGACAAAAATTAAAATTAAAAACTTTAAACATTAAAAAATGTAAATATTTGAAAATATTTATTGAAAATTAGTTATATAAAGTGAGTTATATAAGCACTATTCATATAAGAAAAAAAAGCATTAATATATTTAATTTTTTTTAACATGAACGTCACTAAAATTAAAGCTGAATACCTTCTTAAAAAAAAAAAAAAAAAAAAAAAAAAAAAACATTTTTTTTTCCGTTTTTATGCATATTAAGTTTTTAGGAATATTTCTACGAAGTTCTCTTATCGTTTAATGTAATCATTTAAACGATAAGAGTAATGTTAAGTAATGTTTTATATGTAAATAATTTATGCTTAATAATGTATGCTTATGTAAATAAGTATGCTTCACACAAATAAGTAAGATGTATTCAGTTAAAAATAGCTTGGTCTACGCTGTAAAAGATGTTTCTAAATCTCCGAAAAAATAATAAAACAACAAACGAAAATACACAATAGCCTCTTTCGAGTTACCCGTGATTCGGAAATGCGTTCAATATCTTTAAAAAAAACCTCAGGTAGTTTTTATAGTGCATCAATCAGTTTTTTCTAACCGGAATATCAGTTTTTATAATGCTATCAATTAATATTATTGTGTTACTGTTGCTCGTATATTTCAGTTACGCAGCTGGCAATGTGCAATTGAGAATTGATAGCAAGCTAAAAACAAAAACCGATATTCCAGTTTGAGAAACCTGATTAATACACTATAAAAACTACTCGGAAACATTTTCGAAAATCAGTGGCACTAAAATAAACCTTTTTTTTTTTAATTTTTTTTATTTTACAAATGATTCTTTAAATCTCAAAAATATAAAAATATATTGGTTTCTGATATTTCTAAAGATACAGAAAGCTTTTCGTGAATCCTGGTAACTCGGAAGACGCTGTTGCATATTGTCGTCGTGGTTATATTCTATTACCGTAAAATAAGAAACATTTGTCTTTTTTTACACTGTAGGGGAGATGAGGAATGAATGGGACATTTAGACAAAAATATTTATTTTAAGTTATTATCAATATTATATATCACATGTCATACATTAAGTGTTTGACTACATCTTATGCACAATATTTATTCAAGATTATTATTATACAGAAATATAAATGAAAATTTAAAAAAAAAGTTCCTTTATGTCCCAATCATCCCCACAGCAGGGGTGAATCGGACACAAATATTTTCCTCCCCGTATTCAATGTTAAGGACTAAAAGCTGACAAAAATGCCTCCTTGACAAAAGCTAAGAGATTATAAATTGTTATATGATCTCCAGGATTATTTGTTAGCCAATATCTTGGACTCATCTCAGCTTTGCCTTAAAAGGCCCATAAACGGAAGGATTCAATGGCTGAGGACGATGGCTACAATGAGGATGAAATGTTAAAAGAATAATTACCATAAATTATTAATTTATCAACCTATATAATTTTATTTAGTTAACAAATATATTTTCAGTATCCTCTAGGGATGAATGAAGCAGTCCCATTCATCCCTATTTGAAATGTCCCAATCATCCCCATGATGTATATATTTAATTGTCAGCCATTTTGTCTCAAAAATTATTTTGTCAGAATGGTTAATATGCATTCATTTTAATTACCAATATGGAGCCTTGAAATAAAAAAATACTACAACATATCTTAATTGTTTATATTGCATAAGATATTTAAGTAACTTCCAATGTAAAAAAAAATTACTTTTAAGCAGAGTTTTCAGGAAATGCAAACTCGAAGAAAACTGAAAACAGCCATGTGCTCTTGCTTTTGGTTCTGAAGCACACTATGTTAGTGAAATCTATGAGGATAGGAAGAAACTAAAAAAAAAGTTTATTACTTGAAATATTGAGAACGTCCCATCCATCCCTTGTCCCATTCACCCCCATCTGCCCTACTTATCTTTTATGACTAAAATTTATATTTAAATAGATTTCTTTTAAGTACTAAATATTAATACCTGTCATTTTTCTCTGACTATTATTCTATATCTAACAGAAATGTATTCTCCAAAGCGTTAACTACATTTAACGGAACAAAAAATACACGTGTATAAAGTCAAATTATTCGCGCGCAGAATAAAGAGAATTTTGATTATTCCCTGATGCAGGAATAAGTAAAATCAACAATATATCATGACCAAAGATTGACAATTTAAATTTTGTATTTATATTACAAAACGAGTTTTATTTTAAACAATATAACTTCATTGCAACTGATGCGAATAAAAGTTAAATAAGATAAAGAATAATAATTAAACTTGAATAATAATGTTAAATCAGATGAAAATTGCGATAGGCGTCAAAAAATACTAGAAAAAAAAAATATAATTTATCGTGGCATAAGTGAGAGGAAACGTCGCATATAAATATATCTACTCATTTTACTTTACTGAAAGTGTACTTTATTTCCTGTAAGGCGTTGTTCAGAACTGAAGATATCGGCGTATAACCGAAAGATTTGTGTAAGTGGGAGGCGAAAATGTGAAAGGTCACTGTAATTTAAGCTGTGAAAGAATTTTAGAATAACTTAGGAAACTCTTGCTAAATTCAAAAAGCTTTTAAATTTTTATTAAGTTTTATTCCAGAAAATAAATGTTATATAAAAGTCATATGTAGCTAGATTTTTCTCAGATCTGTTTTCACTTAAATTTTTATAACTTATTTTGAACTGGCATTGCATTTTGCTTTATTAAAGTTTTATTATTCCGTCTGAAATAACATTTTCCACCCAGCCTTTATTACCTTCATTTGCATTACAAGGATAATTTGTTTACGGTTCATTTCCCAAATATGCAGACGTGTCAGTTTATTTTTAGTAACTTAGTTGCTTTTTGGTGCGTGTTTACACTGTTTTATATATACAGGGTGGTTATAAAATAATTGTCTCTATTGAGAGCTGTCTGTATCTCGAAGGAATAACCCAACTGGAACCAAAATCGGTACACTTACTACTTGTGAAGAGGGAAGAAGAATGGAACAATAAAATAATAATAGCAATAATCACCGACAGATGGCGCGACTGAGTGCTAAATGTAATGTATAATACAAGAACAAAGAATTAAGGCGTCAAACTGGATGACACACTTAATTTATTACGCTTAATTATCGTCTCAAAACGTTAAAAACTGCTAAAAATCGCATATAAATTTAAATTAAAAAAATATCATCAAAAAATCCAAAATCGGGCTTCGAGATGCATTACAACAGATATAGAGGTAACTTCCTACCAAATTTTGTAGCTCTGCGTGCAGCGATCACTTCAGAAGACAGCACACACGCGTATACACACATACACACACAAACTTATTTCCTTATTATTATTATTATAGATACATCTAAATATTTCAAAGAACAAATCCGCTATGTTATCTTTTATCATTTCTGTTATTTTACCACATTATATGCCACATTAGAATGTCCTTGTAACGATGCAGTTCAAAAGTGGTAATAAGCAAGACTGATGATCTTTTTTTTTCTTTGATATAAAGAAAAATTGTATCTAGTTACAGATATGGGTTTTCTGGACAAATATTTCTTTTGCTCTGTTATATTATATGAATAACAAATCAAATCAAAACTTTCCTATGCGTTGGATACTATAACAAGAAAAATATTAAATGGTTCTTGAAGAAAGATGAAAAATATTTTCTACCTTTTAGTGCATTTGCATGTTTTGCAGGATTCAATACGTAATATTTGTGCGATGTTTGTCATTTTTCATAAGAATAATGCTTTTGCCCCCAGCAATCATATTTTTCTCAAAATGTCGTTCCTGAAAAATCTTTTATAATTCCATAAATGTGTATTTCACAGATAAATCTTCAAATAATTTTAGAAAGAAAATATTTTTTTCAAAAACTTCAAATGATAGATTTTATATACTAATAAACACATGGCTTCAAGTTCTAAAATTTGGTATATATCTCTCCAGTCTTAAAATTTTCATTTTATTTATTTTTAAGAAGCGACAGTTTAAACAAACATCTCTATCATAAGAAAAAAAATTATATTAATTTATCTTTCATATTTATTTTTATACGTAATCTAATTCATACAGCTTAAAAATTATAATTACACTTTATTTAAAGTAAGATTTAATGTAACACTGGTGCTGTTTGTCAATAGGATTATACCACTAATTAAAAATAGTTTCATATATTTCAAAGTAGTAGCTCTGAAACGGTTATGAGATTACTAAAAGATTAAAATCTTCTCTCCGAAAACTCTGGATAAGTTACTTAAACATCAAAAAGAAAAAGTAAATTAAGCCCCTCCATTTTAAATGATTTTAACGTGTACATATATTTCTAATATTGGTGAAAGAAAAAATTGAACATTATTGCAAAATAACTTCTAGCTCTTACCCTTTTATGCGATTAGTAAAAGATTAATGTATGTTTCTTATAAATCTCGGAATTAACTGCTTAAGTATGAAGTAGATCAAGTCATTTCGAAATTAAATGACTTTACTTCGTTCCTGTATTTCTCTTACTTTCCCCCAAATTAATAAAAATCATATTTCCGTAGAAAATAATAGAAAATCAATAAACAAGTATTTGTTTTTAAATGAAAAAAATTATTTTTATGTACTTAAAAATTCTTGATGTAGAAATGGTGTTGTACTTAAGCTTGAAAATGCTTCGATATAATAAATACTACAATAAAAGTAAAATTATTGCAATATAATTTATCTTATTGTGAATTATTTCTCCTGTTGTTTCAACCTTTTTCTTGCGTATTCTTATTGCTTCCTTGCAGCAATATTCACTTTGAACGCTTTACAGCATAATTGAAAAGATTTTATGACTTCAGTTTGTTCGTCTGTAATAACTGTGGGTCTGCCCCCACTCCATCTTACCAAATATATTTTACTTATCACGATACTTATATATACCATGAATGTTTACTGTAGCATTATCCCTTTTGCAACTGGAGTAATGCAACAGAGTTCATTCACAGCGTCAATGCTCATTGCATGGCTCGCGGGCAGCATGCAACTTTTCAAACGGGGTAAATAATTAATAAAATATATAAATATATACATATATATTAGTTGAAAAATGTATTTTAGAGTGCCCTCGCAATTATTTTCAAAATCTGATAGAATAAATATAAGCATAAGGCTTCTACATTTTTTTAATTAATAACTCTCAATACTGGAGTAGAATATTGAAATCTGAATTCGTCTCACTTCATTTCAGGAAACCTCCCTTATTATCAAAAGGACCTTATCCCCTACACAGACAATATTAAATTATTAACATTGGTTGACATTTTTAATAATAGTTATGTTTTATTAGTAATAATAGCAGTATATAATAGCATTATATAATAGCAGTTCATTATAATATTCTGACTTTCGACTGCAAAAATATAAATGTGTGTGCCCCAAGCTGACTTGTCTACCAGTTTTAGGCACTTACAGAAATTTTAGTGAGTACCTCTCATTTCTCATTTTACACAGATGCTCAAAAGAAATCGGATACGTTACGGTCCTGTGACAGAAAACTTTTTGAAGTACATTTTAGCGTTACTACACTACTTCAAACTAACCGAAGTTTATATGCATTACTGGTATACACAGTAGAAAATGATGTATGTAGCATTGGCCTAGGATTCGGTTTCATTCTGGGTGTCTTCTCCTGAAGCTGTCGGAAGACTTTGACTCGTCCCCAAGTGTATAAGTGGTGGTCTCTAAGATGGTGGGATCCACCACATATCGCACCGACCTATGTCGTCAATTCTTAGGAAAGTGGGGCCGGAGGTGGTCAGCAGGTGGCGGCGCCCCCACCGACCGTAGCACTTACAGGAACTCCCCTGTTCGAAAACGTTATAAGGTCTCATGACCCTGGGCATGGCGGTTGACGTGCCTGACGGGCTCCTGGAGGCGCATCTCACTTTTTCATTCATTTACACGGGCACACAAAAGAATTCCATGTTATTATTGTCTAGGGATTAATGAATAAACGATGCTACATTAGTTTTAACAACATTTTCATAGATATACTTTATTGAGTGCACGTTACCATCTTATCTATAAACAAAAAAATAGATATGTTATCGCCCAAAACCGTAATTTCTGAAATACTCTTCCCTGTCAAAAATCAAAAAAGTGAACATACTTGGAAGAAAAACGATAAAAATACTGAAAACCTGCTGCTATTTTAAAATAAATTATATTGAAAGTCTTAAATTTTTAATTTTGAAGAAAAGAGGTAAGTATATAATATCCCTTATATACTTATTTCCACACAATCCTTGAGGTAAAGCATTTATCGCATTTTTTCATTGTGGTTTCGTGTAGACATAGTCGACATATAATGTCTGGCTTATTCAAAACCCATCGTTTGACTGCTTAAGTAGTCGTTTGCACCATCTTCAACTTCTTCACCCGATTTAGTTTCGTCATTATCTGTATTTTTTTCTTCAGTTATTATATTGCCTCCAGTAATTTCTGGTTGGCCTTCGATATCGTAATTAAATTCAGGTGTAGCGATTCCCTCATCCCATGCAATGGGCAGGATATTGTCAATATCCTCCTCGTATTCAAATTCAACTTTATTTGCATTGTGACATGAAACGTAACAATAATTTACGCAACTATCAGAACATTTCAATCCAATTTTTCGGCATCCACATGCTTTACCACATCCTTTGGAACAAGTACAAAAAGTGGATTCAATAGTATTTTTTTGTGCGGGTGGAAAGGTAGCTGGAGTTAGAGACAAATTTGGTGAATTTTGCCAGCCCCAGCTCTCAGGAAGAAGCTTATTACCCAACCAGTATTGTATTTGAGGATAAACATGTAAATTGTACAATCTAGCTGCGTCCTCACTAGGTAGCAACGATGAAAGGCTTTTTTTACTAACAGCAACTCCTTCCTTAAAACATGTTAGGACGGTATTGTTCGGTGAATAACGGTTTTTGTTCAGAGAAATCTCTGCTTTACCATCATATGTAGCAAGAAAAATAGTTTTCCTGCCTCGGATATTTCTATTTGGGATGCTTTGCCACTTTTAAACGTGCTGGAAGCTTGAATGTTACCGACTCCTTCTTTTTTCAAAAAATTTCATAACGACATTTTGCCTTTCCCAAACAAAGCTAATATAGAATCACAACCTGTAAAAGCGAGAATGAGCAATATGAGATCTTTCAGAACTGCATCATTATTAACACTGTGCGATGAATACAAGGTGATTGTAATTCTTTTTCTTCCAGGTTTAATAAAAAATATCTCTGTCTCTGCAGGTGCTAAGGCATTCAACAATACGAGCAAGTCAATATCATCGCCGACAATAGCAGCATGCACACCAGACTTTGCTACTTCAATGGCTGTGTTAACAATAAGTGTGCCAGCATCGCCTTCTGCTTGTTTCGCTTCGAAACCATTCTCCATAAATTTCCCCATGAGCATAGAAATGAGAAGTGTTTCATTTTTCTGATTAGACACAAAAAAATCTTGACTAATAGACACATTCGTTTCTTCGTTAAAATCGATGTCGGGAGTTACAATTTTCGGATACCGAATATTTCTTTCGGCCGTTTTTGTATTATAATCTTCGTCAGAGTAACCATCGAAAACGATTATACATTTACCACAGTAGTTTATTAGGCCATAGGAAATATAACTTTCTACGATACTCTTGTATGTTAAACCAAAGTACCGAAGAGCACGATTCAAAAGCCATCCTCCATCACTTAATTTTTATGTCTGTTTTTTTTTCTTTTTTTTTTTCTTTTTAAGATTGAATGTAATAATGATTTGGTGGTTTTTCTCATACCATTTTATCAAATAATGATAAAGAATATGGAGATAGTTCATATTGAAAGTAAGTTTCCAAATCTTCTTGATGCTTTATACAAATGGAAATACGTTGAAACAACAACAGTGGATAACAGGTCACAGTATTATCTTTGAATTTAAATGAATTATTCATAATCGCTAATGATAGAACTCGATCTTTACGTGAAAGTTTCAAGCCACCAAATTTTTTCCGTGAAATCTTTTCAATGTCTTTGCTTCTGACGCTGTATGTATCATGGCAGTTTATTTTGTGATCTGTGATAATTCCGCTATTATTGAAACGTGGTATATATTTCAACATAACCATGTGGGAACACAATGCCTATTCCAAAAGTGTGCGAAATCGGTCTACAAAAGAACAGTCTATGTCAGGAGAGAAAGAGAAGGGTTGGAAAGTAGATTAGGTATTTGTTCTTTTTGGGCGCCCGTTCAATATGATCATGTTTTCTTATATTTTCCAGTTATTTTCACTGTTTTTGATATTTGACAGGGAAAGATTCGTGAGGCAAAACAATGTTATAAACACTTTGTATAGGAAATGAAATTTTCTATATATTGCTAATTGAACTTCTTTTCCTAGATGCCATCGTTCATGAGATATTCACAAAAAACGATTTTCAAGGTCATTTGAAATCTTTGGCAGCGAAAGCTCACATCGGATCGATGAGGACTTTTAGTATCTTAAACTACATACACGAATGAACACCTTTGCAAAAATTCAGCTTTGTTCGATTTTTTCCGCTATTTAAAAAAAAGCACTAAAATGAATGTAGAAATACGCGTCCTATACATTACCTATACATAGAGTTGCAAAAAACCCGCAGTTTTTGAGAGACGGGAATAAACCCGGGAATTTGTGGGAAAGAAACCTGGAATTTTGGGGAATATTGGAAATTTTGAAGGAGTTTTGAAAATAAACAAAACTAATCATTTTTCAATTTCAATTTTTGATTTTCAAGAAATTTCAAGCACCGTTTTGAAAAGTTTAAAATAGGTTTTTCATTATGAATTCATAAAACTTAGGATATTGCGCTCTAAGTTTTTATAATTTATTATAACTCATTTACTTTACAACAATGGTGGCTGTGAATTGGTAAGAATTTGAATGTTTCTTTAAAAAATAAGATTGTTTAATTTTTGTTAGCTGGCACATTTTCTATTCACGCATATTCTATGTTAATTTTCTTGTGAGTTGCAGTGTATTTTTGAATTGATTTCTTTTAGTTTTGTTCGTTTTCTGTTTTGTTTACATTCTTTGATTCGGAGAATAGGGGTGATGTTTATATTCATGTCAAACAAGATGAATCTGCCATCTGCCTCGTCCTTTTTATTTATCGACTATTAAAATATCAACTTATGTTATTTTAATCTCTCTTACTTAAAATTTCTGCATCTTAAGCATGTATTTCGTTAGTTTTCATGTAAACTGTACTATTTGTCTGTATTTATGTTATTGGTTTTGTATATATTTGTAAAAAAAATTTCGTTTGCAAATTAAAAAATTCCATGTCGAAAAGTTTCTGAAAACTCCCAGGAATTTTCAATATTTCCCTCCCAAAAAACCCGATTTATTCCCGGGAATAAACCCGGTTTTTTCCACTCTTTGCAACTCTACCTATACATCGTCTATAGGCATTAATTGCTGAAATTAGGTTTTCAACTTTTCGTAACAATACTTTAGTAGTGTTGAAAAATGTGTCCTAATCTATATTCGCCGTATGATTTTTATTTCTTGTTTTCCCATTTCTCCTCTTTTAAACATTTTCCAACATAATTAAAAGTCAGTACGTGATCTAGGTATTTTATATGTACTTGGATTGCAACGAAATTAATTTATGTGCTTCAACGAAATTAATTTATGGGCTTGAAGATTACTACAGAATGTCCTATGTTGAAATTGGAGTCTGCAGCATATATTGTTATTTTTCTTTGTCACACATAAAAATTTGGATACATTACGGCTGAACATGTTTGAATTGCATTTCAATTGTGCGACATTATTCAAACCATAAAGGAATTGTTATACGTTAAGGAGATGTATGATAAAAATCCCCTATAAGAAATGATGCATGTCCTAGTACATACGATGTTCTTTTATAGAGCAACCCAAAATAATTCAAATATATTGCTGTCTATGAGCGGTAATTACTTGAAGTACATTTTCAAATTAAACTAAATTTCAAGATTCTATATAACGCTGTACAAAAGAATGCGAATTAATTATCATATATGGATAGGAATTGTTAAAAGTGCGTTTTCAATAATATTATTCTACTTATCTTTTCTTACTGAACTAAAGTTTTGTATACTATGTTGTGCGTGCGTAATATAAGTAACTTCGTATACATATCTGAACAAAAAATATTGTGATACATTACTATGTACATATATTACTATCTATGGATTGCAGAAACTACGTTTTATGTTTATGCGTTTGCCAGCCAAATTAAACTTTAGTATTCCCTGTGGTTATTATAAAATTTTTAGATCATATACAGGGTTCCACAAAAGAATTTAAACAAATAACAGCCTCTGTTCGAGAATTGTTGAAAGTGGATTTTCAACAGCATTAATTATTTTCTAAATTGTTTACACTATATGAGATGTAATCTTCCCAACTAGGTGAAAAATTTCGGACCAGGAATCGAACCCGGAATCCCTTGGCTGGAGCGACCAATGCTCTACCAACTGAGTAATCCCGGACGAATATGGCTGAACTGATTCATCCAGTTAACCTTAATGATCATAGTACCTGGTCTGATATCTGAATCATCACAACAAAATAAATCACACTTAATGGTACCTCCAGTAAACTCTGGAAACGTGATTAATTTTTGTTGGTAGAGCATTGGCAGCTTCAGCCAAGGGATCCCGCGTTCCAATCCTGGCCAGCAGTTTTTCGCCCAGTTGGGAATATTACATCTCACATGATTTCTTTACCAATTTGAATAATTGTATCATAATTAATCTAAGTGTTCGTGTTTACACTCTCTCTGCTTTGTAGCAATGTTCAGTTTTGTTGAAAAGTGTTTCATAATGTATGCACGTGACGCATAATTTTTCGTTTTTCTTATTTATAAAAGTAAATCAAAAACATCTTATTCAATTGATTTTGTAATTTTATTTTACGAAAGCTTAAGGTTTTACATGTCGTTTTTTAGTATTTTCTACAAAATTAATCTATTACAAGACGATTTAAAAACAAAACTTTTCCAGATCTTTTCCTCATTTTTACTTATCCGAAAAGAACGATAATATATATTTCTTATACTTTTTACAACTGATTCTATGCGACACTTCCATTAAAGTCTCATTTCAGAATTGTTCGATTTTCTCTTATGCTCCTTCTTCCGTGCTATAACAAGAAATGAAAACATATAATAAGGTCACTAATGGATGGTATAAAAAGTAGCGATATTTTGAAAATATTAACGATTTTGATTCAGACGCTTGCTATTACTAATTCTAATTTTGGCGCAATAAAAAAAGAAAAGAAAAGGAGAAAGGGAAAAGGAAAAAGGAAAAAGGAAAAAGGAAAAAAGGCTTTCAAACCAAATGATATGTCGAATCAAGTTATTTCTAATCACGAATCATTCGAGACAAAATAATTACAAGTGTCTTCAAAGAGAAAGAAGACAATATTTCACAATAATCATAAAGATGATTATAGTTTTTATATACTCTAGAATTGTTCATTAATATCGTAAAAGGTTAACTGGAATTATAAATCAGTTTTAAAAGAAAAAGAAGAATTCTTTTCTTAATATTTTATTACGAGAAATAAGGCAAATGCTAGCGGTGTTTTTTTTCAAGCAAAAATAAAATTTTAAAGAGACAAAATTTAATTTATTAATGAAGATTTAAGATGGGCATATTTATTTTTGTTACAAAAAAATATATACAGCTGCGAGAGCACCGATGATATCGACTTTAGGGTTAATACACGTCTAGATAAACTTTTTTTTTAGTAAACCAGAATTGTTACACCTGCGGCGCAGTAGCGAATTGACAGTTTAGTTAAAATATTGCGATTTTAATTATTATTTTTATTATTTGCGGGTTCTTTAATATAACTATTGAAAATATAACTAGAAGATGATTCCAGTACAAATTTATTATACGTAACTTGCGTTCATTGTATTTCTCGTGTTGCACAACTGATTATACATAATGTTATCATAAACTAATATGTATCCAGATACGTACATCTGTGTGTCATAGAATATACAAAGTTACCATTCTGTTGAATTTGAATACGTCCAATTGAGAAGGATTCTAACTTTTTTAATGTGTCCGAAAAATGCCAAATAATTTGATGCTATCCTATTGCATTTGAATCTGGTAATTGGATAGCTATCGGGATCATAAAAAATTAAAAGAATGGCCAAATACTCGGCCGTTGAAGAAATCTGGAGAATCACGATTCATGAAATGTTTCGACACCTGTAGTTTCCCCGTTTTTAAAAAAATGAGATCTATAATTTGTAGCTCAAATTCCTACTTACGCTTCATACCAAAGTTTTAATTTCGGAGCATAATTTTAGCATTAGTACAGCGTTTATGCGGCGGTCCTAGTTTTGCTCTCTACTTTTGTGGCCTGAGAGTGTCAAAAGCTTGGACAATCCTGGTATAGATCAATGTTATTTAGACACAAATATTAGGTACTTTTCCTAGCTAGATGATATTTTACAGAAACGAAAAATAGCCTATTAAAATATAAAAATACATTCGTTAATATTGAGTTTATTTGTCTGTGCTAACAAAACGTTACAAACAGTGCTGCCGCCGGTATTGTATCTACCTTTTTCATTTTATTGGATTGTACCTCAAAGACTGCGACATAATAAAATATAACTGGCAGTTTTGTAGATAAATATCTGATAAATTTGATGAGACAATTTTTAATATGAAGAATTATTTTAAGCGTTATTCAATGTATGAAATCGGTCAAGATATTTATATGTATTTCAGGGCATAAATTTTATAGAGTCAAACACTATACATATCAATTTAAAAATCTTTTGCAGGTATATATTTGATTACGGTGCAGTGTGCAGTTTTCAACCACTTTTCAATTTAAATATTTTTTCAGTTTTTTTTTTCTTTTTCTGATCAAAATTTCATAACCTGAAAAGAGGATTATTATTTTTTTACAAATAAGAGATGTTTTTTTTTACTGTTGCCACATTAAAAAAATCAGAAATAATAATATTTACACATCCCTTTCAATTGAAATATATATTTTTAATAAATATTTATATGAAATAAAGCTTTAAAATATTTAAATTATTATGTACGAAAAATATTTGCTCGTGAAAATGACGTCATATTTAAAACAAAATGCGCATTTTCATACATTGAAGTATTTTTTATGATACATGGAGCCCAAGTAACTGTACATAAACAAAAGATTTTGCTGTCGAAAATTATGTCATGGTTAACAAAAAACGCTTATTCTTATCTAATTTTAATTTGTAAGATTATTTGAAATATATATTTATTTTTTTAACATAAATAATATGTGTATTTTATGAAAGCAATTTTTTTCTTCCCCGTTACCGTATTTTTCAATGAAAATGCGCCAAAATAAAAATAGTTCAGTATCAATACGTTAATTTTAAACAATTATGAGGAATCATCAGTTCTAAACCTTCGAAAAATCGATTTTTTTGTTTTTCATATTTTCAAAATGTATACAATTTGGAATCGAACAAAACAAACAGCATGAATATATTCAAAATAGAACCAGGTCAATTTGAAATTGGTATTGTGTCCCTTAACACAAACCCCAATGAATTTTTAACTTTGCGTTAGAGAAAAAATCATCGATAATTTTTTTGTTTGTTAGTTTGTTTAAGCACACATATATATAAAATCCTCATACATACAATCTCCACCTACTGTTTCGTTAATTAGTATATTAAAATTTTATTTGTAGTGATTAAAATTTGCTTTTAAATATGTATCACAAATACTCATTCTAATTGCAACAAATAAAATTTGCGTCGTTTAATTTACATAATAATAAGTGGAGATTGTGCGTATGATTATTTTTACATATCTGGATAAAAGATTTTACTTTCGAAAGAAGGTTTTTCTATAGGTCAATTAAATGTTAATATTTCCCCATGTTCAACATATTTACATAATGTGAGTTCAGTTAAACATCTAGAACAATTACATCTATTAAATGACATTGGCAACGTTTACTAAGTTACACTAAATATTATATCTTTTGTATAACAGAAATGCATAAGTGCGAATCAGGTATTAATAAACAAGATTTTTTTTAATTATTAAATATTTAAATTCGAGAAATTAATTACTATCAGGTAAATCAATGAGCACATTTATTTGCGATTAATAAATCGTGGCGCTAAGTGACTAATTCAAAACCTTCATTTTTGAGATATTAGTATGTAAGAATGAGAAAAATACTTCCAACTGTCATTACAAATACATCTTTAAAAGTAGCCAAAATAGATTGGTTTTGTCATTTTTCGCATCGGGATTTATTACAACCCTGCAGATAATCGATTGTAACGTAACTCCTATGCAAATAAATAAATTACTTCTGAATATAGATAAGAAAAAGTTTTGAATTAATTTCTATCTTCTCCGAAGAAAAAAAATAATTTGCCGTCATGCTTGAAAACAATTTTAGCATTTCCTGAAAAATAAATTATTTTCATGGATGTGTTTCTCAAAAAGAATGTGTGTGATATAGACTTCTATTAAATTAGAATGGCCTCTGTCCATCGCCAATTATATCACGAACGACAAACAACTGAAAAATTTTATTTAGATTTAGAAGTAATGTTGTTAAAAATATATATTCTTCTTACATCATTCACATAATATCAAATAGTTTTTTGTTTCTTAATTAGTTTGTTTGCGAACTCAAAAGTTAAAATTTGGTTTTGTTTTTTTAATAATTAAATTAATATTTTCAACTGAGATAAACAAAATTGGAAATTTTGAAGTAGTATTCGTAAAAAAGAAAAAAATCAAATGAATATTAGAATGATAATTTTAAATATTTAGAAGTAAAGCCCTTCAAATTTTGAATGTATTTCCCCTTTTCAACATTCCACAGACAATATCTGATAGTTTATTTTTCAGGATTTTTTTCTATCTTTAAACAGAAAGAAATTTCCAGTAAATGGTTATCTAGATATGAAATTACAAAATAAAACTTGCAATTACTTGCATAATATAGTCCTAATTTGGTTATGACAATTTCCCTTGTGGTATTTATCTTGTCATATTGAAGTAATAGTGAAATCTTGATTTTTTGAAGTAATATTCTTAAATATTTAAAGTAATATTTTAATGCAAACTATACAATTTTTTTCGTTGATTTATCCACTCAAATAGTATCTATTAAATTATTTTTTTCAGTTTTTTAAGAATATTTAAACGGATATTTCTTAAGTAAGCTACTCAAATTTTGAAATAATAAGCTTACAAATATATTTCCGTTTTTAATATTACTTACATTATTTATTTAAATGTTATTTATAAATATTTAAAACAATATTATGAAGTAAGGTATTTGAATTTTTAAATAATATTCTTAAAAGTATATCTTTTCTTTAAAAATAAAAAATTCAGATGAGTTTCTAATAGTTTGTTGTCGGAAAGAATTTTATGTTTAAATAGAAAAAATCACCAGTAATTGACTATCTGGGCATGAACTTACAAATATAAAAACAACACTTACTTGCATTATTCACTCCTATTTTTGTCTTGACAATTTCCCTTGCAGCATCTATCGTAAAATTTTCCGCTATTTTGTGCTGCATTATCGTACAATTTTTCCCATGAACTATCCGATCGTAAGCTGCAGTCAAGGCGAGTGCACAATATCTGTATTTTGTAACATCAAGGCGTCCATCTCTTTCGTAAAGGAACAATATTTTTCTCCATTTGAATCTTTCGAGCATAATATCCAGAGTATTTGCCATGCCTATGAAAGACCATCCAGTTTTGACAAGCATATAATATTCAGAGCTATTTTTTCGTCGATTTTCTCTTCCAAAATCATCCGCTAATGCCCCAGCCGTAATCAATGGTACCTTCATAAACTTAAGCAGTCGTGCAATCGGAGCAATAACATAGTCACATGCTGGCCCTAGAATCACGTGCAACGGAGTTGGAGATTCAAAGTAGAATTTCGTAGCTTCCCAAGTACCATAGGCACTGTCACATTTGGTATCTATGTATTTTACTTCAATATCTAATCCTGGTAGGAGTCCTCTTTTTGCAATCTCTCGTTTTCCTAGGGTTATGGCTGGGGCTACTTTTTCATAAGATGCCAGATATTTATTATTGTGTGGTAATAAAACTCCAAAATATATTTTATTTGGATCATGGGTTTTATTTTTACATGCTATGTTATAATCACCTTTTGTTTTCGAAAAAATGAGAAACATAAATAGAAATATTTTCGATATCATTTTGTCATAAACTGGAATCAAGTAAATATATGAATTCATAAGATATCACTTACACCTTATCTTTAAAAAAATAATGTTTCAATTGAGATTGCTGTTATATTTGTTAATACGAAAATTCACAGAAATAAGGAATATTCACACTTCTTTTAACGTTTCAATCTAAAACGGTTTAATCAACAAATCTTGCATGCTATTTTCTCAATATATGTTAATAAACAATCTATTTTTCTTGCTATAATCAACAATAACAGAAAAGCAAATTTTTTAAAACGATTCCAGTTTTTGCAAGGTGTTTTAAAGACGTGTAATTCCAGCAAATATCTTACAAGTCTGTTTTTTTAATAAATATTTTAGTCTGACGTTTCAAACTTCTACAAACATTTCGAATAATTACTAGTATCAATATTCTTTATGCACCACTTTTTCGAATAATAAAACATATTCCACCTATCCGGTATTTTATGAAGACAGATACGATGTAACATAAATTTCTCATCATATATCAGAGATACAAATGAGCTTGCTATTTTTTTGCACATTGACAGTTAGAAGAGTACATTACGTTTAGTTCCGGTTCCTTTGAGATTCCACTTCTACATCCTTCCGCTTCGTTCTTTGATATTTTTTTCCAACTACTTCAATGAAAGAGCGTTTAAAAAGGAAGTGTTCGTCGTTATAGAATTTTTAAGTAATATTTTATGTAAATTCACAAAATTAAAACAAATAAAATGTAACGAATTCTTTTTGTTCAATTTGTTATAAAGCTGATTTCGCAAATAAAATTATCCAAAGCTAATATATTTTTATAAACTTATGTATTTTGTCCAAATTATAGGTAGAAAATTTTTTGCGTGCATAAAATTGATTTATTCATGAAAGTAAATCCTTGGGTTTTTTTATTCTTTGAAATATCTCCAAAGTTTCTGATTTCTATTTATTATTAATTTAATTTTAATTTCGAAAGACACTTTTTCAGAAATTTTCACTCTTTTCAATTTTAATTTTTTGTTCTTGGAATGGAAAATTCTATGTGAAATGTATTAATACAAGGATGCAAATTATTTCTCAGAAACAATTATGTATTTCTCTTTGTTATTTTCATGAAATAAATTCCTTGTCTTCATTAAAAACACTTACTTAATAAAAATACATATTAATATGTATTTTTATGTGATTAAGGTGCTTATAACAAACCCAAGTATACACACAAAACGAGATTATTTGAAATTTATCAGTTGTGTTCAGCTCGATTTTAGTCTAAATAAATAATTAGTAATGAATACAATATATATACTAACGGTAAAATGATTAAAGAAAATAAAAACAAAAGCATAAAAAATCCCTATAAAATAATTAACTGCTTTTTACAATTTGCTGTATGTATTATATATTAATTTCATCTTTTATAAACAAAAGATAATGTTAGAAACTCATTAAAATAATTCATTATTTTTCGATCAGTTTTACGACGAAATATAACTTGTGCTATTAATGCAAAATTCAAAAGTTCATTATCAGCTTTTAATAAAAATGCAGAATTCAGGTTTTATAATATTGATTGCATTAAAAATTGGCTTTTTAAGATTATGACAAGATCAAGAGGCAGAAATGCACACTTATACTCTATTTTCAGTAATAGAGCCAGAAATATTAGATTTCTACTTTCGGAATTTGTAAATTCATAATTTTAAAAGTAATTTCATAAACAATTTACTTCAGCTATTAAATTACCACAATAATAGAATAAATTTCGACTTTACCACTTCAGCAGAATGATTACATATTTTATCGATTTAAAAATTAGTCCACATTACTCTTAGTATAACACAACAGAATCATGATAACAAACAAAACCAAACACAAACAATTCCAAAAGCTTGATAAAATGTTATATTTTTTTATCGAAAAGCTGCTATATTATACAAATAATAGTAAAAAATTAATGTCTAAGGAAACAATATCGAATGCACCGTATCCGCAGAAAAGCCAGTTTCAAAAATAGCAGATTGCTAATAGAACGCTGAGAGGTAGAAAAAAAATATCTCTCTGAAGAAGACACAGATGTTTCTCAGAAAATTATATGCAATCTGTTATAAATAGAGCGCGGCTTCTGTTTTCTCCGCTTTATCTTATGGCAGGCACGCCAATGTAAATTCCACTTTAAAAAAAGTAAAAGTATAAATAAACTCATGAAAATATAGAAAAAATTCATTTATATTTTTGGATTAGTATAATCTTCAGCATTAAAATTTAAAAGTAAACAAGTGCGAAAAATCATGCGTCAAGCATAGATTATGTAACACTTTCCAACACTTCCAAAATATTTTTACAAATCTTTACCATTTGATAAGGTGAATGGTGACATCTAAGTAAACAATTAGGAAAACGCATAACATATTTAAAAACCCAATTTCAAGAATTACCAACAATATTCGGAAAATATCTGAACGCTTTTGTGCAGCCCTATATATGATCTATAGATTTGCATATAAACTACATAGAATGCTAAATTTTAGTTCAGCTAGGAAACGCGTAGCACAGTTTAAAATTCCCCTTCTTGTATTTCCGTCAAAAACCGGAAATGTACTCGAGAACATTTGTGCTGCCCTATATATGATCTATAAAATTTATGTACACCACGCAATAGACAAAAAAGAAGTTAAATTTAAAAACGTGCCCAGCAACAGAAAAAAACACTTCCAGCAATTATTGTTAACAGACAGTATTAAATTCTTTTGTGTGTCCCTGTAAATGAAGGATGAATGCTATACACACAATTTTCTGTAGTAAGCCTCATGTAATGCATCTTAGTGATACATACCAAATTTAATATGTTTGAAATAGTGAAACATTATTAAAATAAACCGCAAACGATTTTTCTCCATATACTGTAATATAGCGGAATTCTTTCATCATTAAAATACACTGCAAACGATTTTTCCCCATGGCCCGTAATGTAACTGAATTCTTTGGAGTGTCCCTGTAAAAAAAAACTATAAGTGCTACACACTTCATTTTCAATACCGAATATGCCATATTAAACCTCAATAACATATATCAAGTGCATATATCAAGCACGGACAGACAGACAGACAAACCGAATTCATAAACTCTTTTCAACTATGTTGAAAAGTGTTAAAAATAAAAATATATACTCTCTATTCTGGCATATAATGCGCCTTTTTGAAACAAAAAAATTAGATTGTGCAAATTCGATCAGATAGGCTTGGCAGTAGCGTATGTCCTCACTCCGGATTTGTTTATTTTCTTTATCTACGAACTAGTTATTATACTCTTTAATGCTCTTTGTTGTATTTTTGTACTATATATCTCATGAAGGTTTCTTTTCAAAAGACGAATACGCGTAATACGACAAATTTACCAAAAAAAAAAAAAGAAACATACACTCCCAAATCGTAGTTGCAAGTTATACGTCAGCGTATACGGTAAATACGTGATAAGTTTATGATCACTCCTAAAAAGAAGTGATCACCCCCTACTAACTCGGCCGCAAATCATCGCATAAAAATGTGATGAATTAGTAATAGCGTCTATTAATTAATGTGGGGGAGGTTATTCGTAATGTAGTCTAATCAACGAGTAAATATCAAAAAGCATGAAAATTTTTGCTTATTACAAATATGCAAGTTAAACCTAGACTGGACATTTGGGTGATTCAATATGATTTTTTTTCCCCAAGTACAGTGCCTTTTCCGAAAATCGAACAAAAGTCGCTATCACAGCGCTACCTTCCAGCCGATTTTCTCCAAAACTTTATACAAATCTTGGCCTATTACATAACATCTAAATATAACATTTCGTCGAAAAACATTTTTAAATTCTTCACTTAAACTGCAAAATATCAAGAAAATCGCACAAAAATCTCTATCACAACACCCCTTCTGAAAGAATATCCCCAATGTCATCTACGACCTGACGACAATTGTCACAAACGTATATATGAAATTTGGTTCTTTTCTATACATAACTTCATACGCTTTCTGATGATAGAAAATAAAATAGCTATCACAGCGCTTCTTTCTGGTAGAATATCACCAATATCAATTGGGACTTTCTGGTAACAGCGAAAGACATGTATATAAAGTTTGATTCATTTCTATGCATAATTTCATACACTTTTCGATGATACAAAAGAGGACACACATTTTTTGTGAAAATGTGCTTTTCGGGATCTCTGACCCCTAAAACGTGCAAATACGTCGAAAATCGGAAGTAAAAAAAAATTCGACTACAATACTTTCTTCTGTTATAGATAGAAGAAAGTAATATATACAGTGGTGGCAAAAGTTTGGACATTTTTTGAAAGTTTCATGTTTTTCAACTTTGTGTGCTTGTAGTATATATTAATTTTCACTTAAATACAAACGTTTATATATCAAATTGAAGGTAATTTAATGTAGAATTTAATAATGTAAAAGGAGTATTACCATATCTATATTACAAAAAAAGTTATGTTCATTTTAGTAGAACAAACAAACACAAATCGTTTTGAATAAGAACGTGTTTTTTAATAAAAGCGTACTAGCCAATCACAAATACTGTTCTGAGGACAATCAAATGTCTGTAGCTATAGTTTAGGTTATTTGGATGGTAAAAGAGTTATTGTTGTAGAAATGTTTTGCGGAATGATGCATACTAGTACAATTAAATAGAGTATTGCTGTTTTTGAATATTTAAAGTCATTTTTTTTAATTAAACAAATTTTAAACAATGTCATCAACAAGAAGAACTAATTGGACATCTACAAAAAGAAGCCGAATTGTCATATTGAGGGAAAATGGCCTCTCTTATGCTAAAAATGCAAGACAAGTTGGTGGTTCAGTGACTTGCTCTGGTGTACGAAAGTTCTGTTTACGTTATGAAAAAACGAAATCAGTAGAAAATAAGGCCAAATCAGGCCGAAAAAAATGCACAAGTGCTACTGCCGATAGAAAAATTAAACGGCTATGCCTTCAAGATAGAAAAATTTCATCAGATGCCATTAGATGTGAAATGAATACAGCGGGTATTGCAGTAAGTTCAAGAACGATAAGAAGAAGGTTACCAGGATTTGGACTACAAGCTAGAATTCCAAGGAAAAAACCATATTTAAATCAAAAGCAACGCGAAAAACGAGTTAAGTGGGCAAAAGAACACATTAAATGGTCAGAAAATCAATGGAAGCAAGTAATCTGGAGCGATGAGAGTAAAATATCGCTCTTTGGTAGTGATGGTAGAAAATACGTGAGACGTAGAGTAGGAGAAGCACTTCCTCCTGATTGCATTGAAGCAACTACAAAAAACCCAACAAATGTCATGATTTGGGCATGTATGTCTGCAGATGGTGTGGGCCTAATTCAAGTGATTGATGGCATCCTGAATTCCAAAAAATACATCGAAACTGTCCTGGAACCAAAATTGATACCTTCCATCAGGGATCTCTTCCCCAACAACGCACCATTTATTTTTCAGCAGGATTCAGCTCCATGCCAGACAGCAAAAGTATGCAAAGCATGGTTTCAAAATAAAGTCATAGATATATTACCATGGCCAGGAAACAGCCCTGATCTCAATCCAATTGAAAATTTGTGGCGACGTTTGGAAATTCTTGTACGAAAAAAACGTCCAATAAAAGACAACTTATTGAAGTTATAATTGATTCTTGGCACCATGTGATTACGAAAGATGAACTGCAAACACTCGTTCACTCGATAAAAAGACGCTGTGAAGCTGTCTTAAAAAATAAGGGTTATCCTACTAAGTATTGATTGTGTAAGTATCACTTTAAAAAAATTCAAATCTAAGATAGCTCTTACTATTAGTTGCAAAACTTTTTTTGTAATACAGATATTGCAATACTGTTTTTATTATTAAATTCTACATTAAATTACCTTCAATTTGATATATAAACGTTTGTATTTAAGTGAAAATTAATATATTCTACAAGCACACAAATTTGAAAAACGTGAAACTTTCAAAAAATGTCCACACTTTTGGCCACCACTGTATATATATATATATGTGTGTGTGTGTGTGTGTGTGTGTATTATTTGAAAAACATTAAACACCTTAACTCCGTTGAAAGTGGAAAGCAGGAGCTAGTTGGAAAGTTGATATCAGACATATTTTGATGATAAAATCATATTCTGTTGTGAAAGGCTTGGCATAAGTTGCTAGCTAATGTTTTAATAGAGAGTATATAAGTACTTCTCTAATAAGACCTTCTTGTAAATTCGGCAAAAGGCTATTTTAAATTGAGATAGCTCATTGTCTAAGGAAGCACGACGTTTTCTTTTTGTATCTTGGGTTTAATTAAATGTTTGAGGTTATTTTTAATCCAGCGTAGTAAATTCAAGAATATTGTAGTGAAGTTAACTTGCTTATATAAAATTCCACCCTCCCCATATGTATATGCATGTGTATATATTTACAAAAAATTATATATTTAACATGCATTATTCGCTTTATCTGTTTCATAAATAAAGTGAAAAAAAACTTTTTAATAACACCATAAAATTTATTAATCTCACTTTTACAACTATTTTTTTGCTTTATTGTATCACACCAGTTTGTTAATTATTTTAATGTGTTTCGTAAACATATAATTTTATTAATATGACAATTGTGGACGACATTTTACTCTCATATTCCGTTTTTACAGTTCATTTTATATTTTAGTTTGATAGAGCTTTAAGAAAATAAAAATATTGCATATTTAGTGACTAACACCTTCCTGCTGATTAATATAACAATTTATTATATTAATTTATATTAATTATTAGCGAAATTATGATAGATACTACAATTACTGATCTAGAACATTTTGTCAATGCATAATAATTTTTTTAGATTACTTACAATGAATTAATTATAAAAAAAACCTACTTACTTAACTTTAACCCATATGTATATGCATGTGTATATATTTACAAAAAATTATATATTTAACATGCATTATTCGCTTTATCTGTTTCATAAATAAAGTGAAAAAAAACTTTTTAATAACACCATAAAATTTATTAATCTCACTTTTATAACTATTTTTTTGCTTTATTGTATCACACCAGTTTGTTAATTATTTTAATGTGTTTCGTAAATATATAATTTTATTAATATATTACTTACTTAACTTTTCCTGGCTTAAAGGATTCAGAGTCTTTATATAACATTAGAAAAAGTAACAATGAGCCGTTTAAAAAATAATGGCAAGAGAAATATTTGCACTAAAGTAACAAACGATATAGTTCTTTGTTTTTTATTTGTATGCAGTTAAATTATGCTAAAATTAACAATTTTTGATTTTATTTATTATACCGGGTGATTATAATTAAAGTTACGATTTCAAAAATCGATAATTTTAAAACTACTGGTCAGAATGACTTGATATTTTAGCAGAGCAATCGTGAGGCAATGGAATTTTGTTTGGCGAAAGAAAAAAAATAGTTCCAAATTGTGCCGATAGATGGCGTTGTCAGGGTAATGTCAGGGGAAAGACCAAAAATGTATTCTTGAACCCTTTCCGGCGCGGAGTAAATTTGTTTGCAAAATGATGAAATAATAGACTGACACCGGAATTTACAAACGAATCCATTAGTAAAAAGACACTTGCTTATTTTTCAGGTTCTTAATGAAAGGAAAATTTTAATTAAATACCGGGTGATTATAATTAAAGTTACGATTTCAAAAATCGATAATTTTAATTAAAACTACTGGTCAGATTGACTTGATATTTTAGCAGAACAATCGTGAGGCAATGGAATTTTGTTTGGCGAAGGAAAAAAAAGTTTCAAAATGTGCCCATAGATGGCGCTGTCTGGGTTCACATTGTCTGAAGATATGCAAATTACTAATACGTGACATGCGCACCGCAGACATAGCAACCATAAAAATGCAGAGCAGCAGCTCTTTGCCTGAATGCTTCATCATGACTCTGACTATGAAGGATCGCGCTCTGCTCTTGAAGCTTTTTTATAAGAACGATGACTGTGCACTTACAGCTATTAGGAAGTTTCGGACATTAAAATCCATAAAAAAAGGTCCAATAACAACAAATGGTCTGCAAAAAATTATTGCTAAATTCGAAGAGACCGGTTCATTTGACGTTAAACGGGGTAGAGGAAGGAAACCAGTTTCAGCTGCGGCAGTGGAAGATGTGGCTGCAGCATTACAGGAACATACTGACAGTGATGCTGGAATCAGCAGTGCAAGGGGGATTGGCCGAATGCTGGATATGCCGAACAGCACGGTGCGTAAAGTCCTACGGAACGTCTTACGCTGTTATCCGTACAAGATAACTCATGTGCAGGAGTTGCTACCTGCTGACCTGGAAGCACGTCAATCACTACAATTACCACAAGTCGTCACTACAATTTCTTGCCCGGATGAAGTGGACAACGGATGGCCATGGAACATTCTGTGGTCTGACGAAGCCCACTTTCATTTGCAAGGTTCTGTAAATACGCAAAATTGCAGGATATGGGCGACCGAGAATCCGTCCCAGCTACAGCCATTACCTCTTCAGTCTGAAAAGGTCACTGTGTGGTGCGGAATAACGGCAGCGTTTATCGTCGGTCCATTTTTCTTCGAGGAGATCACACCTGCGGGTCCCGTTACCTGCACAGTTACTGGCAAGCGGTATGAAGCACTTTTGCGTAACCATGTTCTTCCGGCACTTTAACAGCGTCAGTGTGTGGATCGCATAATATTCATGCAAGATGGCGCTCCTCCGCACATTGCTACTACTGTGAAGCAGCTACTGAGTGATAATTTCGGAGATGATAGAATCATAAGCCGCTATTTTCCAACAACGTGGCCGCCACGTTCCCCCGACTTAAACCCGTGTGATTTCTGGCTTTGGGGGTACCTGAAGAATGTTGTTTATAGCGGGCGGATTCAGAATCTAGCCGACTTGAAGGCAAGCATCACACAACACAGCCATTGCATTAGTACAGATACCCTCCGATCTGTTGTGGAGCATGCCGTTTCGCGCTTCCAATTAGTAGCGGAACAAGGCGGAGGGCATATTGAGCAACTTATGCCTTAATAATCAGTAAGGTGTTTGTTCCATGAAGCTCTTTTTTTTTTTTCATTTTTTTGTCATTATCGCTGTCGTCGCTGTAAACACGTAGTCTTGTCTTTTCGCTAATAAATTTTTAGTAAATCTCTGAACTCTATTTTTTTCCTTTTGGCAACATCATTCCTATGTTTAACCCTTTAACGGGCGGTGGTCACAAAAAAGGACACCCAATTTTAATTCTAAAACTGACAAACGGCACCAAGAATATTTAATTACAATTTTCCTTTCATTAAGAACAAGAAAATAAGCAAGTTTCTTTTTACTAATGGATTCGTTGGTAAATTCCGGTGTCAGTCTATTATTTCATCATTTTGCAAACAAATTTACTCCGCGCCGGAAAGGGTTCAAGAATACATTTTTGGTCTTTCCCCTGACATTACTCTGACAACAACGCCATCTATCGGCACAATTTGGAACTATTCTTTTTCCTTCGCTAAACAAAATTCCATTGCCTCACGATTGTTCTGCTAAAATATCAAGTCATTCTGACCAGTAGTTTTAAAATTATCGATTTTTGAAATCGTAACTTTAATTATAATCACCCGGTATATTACATGTTCAATCAAACACATATTCTTATTTCAGAATAATTTACTCATTACTGACTTGCTTTTAGATGTATATTAAGAGCTCTCTTTAGGGGTGTGTGACAGGTGCGGCCGCACAGTAACAAACAAAACGAAGCCGCACATAATGTCTAAACGGACGCATTAACGGAATATGAATTGTTTAGAGGCCGGTGCTGTTAATGATTCTGATAAACGTAACTATTATTTTAATGATCATTTTTAATCTAATTACACATAATAGTATTTACTTTCTTGTAGAAATTACTCTTTGAATTCCTATTGTTATAATAATTTTTAACCCGCGAACTCCGCGGTGCGAATTTGCACCGACCAAAATTTCAAATGTCGATTTTGTTTAAAAGCATGGTTTCGATAATGTGTATTTTTCAGCAACAAAATGAAACTTTTGATATATATATATATATATATATATATATATATATATATATATATATATATATATATATATATATATATATATATATATTATATATATATATATCACATTTCGATTCCTCATTCAATTTCTTATAGGAATCATGTGTTATATTTCAGGATCACTATATTGCCAACAAATTTATACGAAGTGGAAGTTACTGAATCCCAAATCTCATTAGTGTGTAGTGCGCGGGTGCGGTCCCAAACACGTCACCTATTTTAACCAATGAATGCTCAATTTCGTCTCGCACTATCGTTTAGCTATGAATTAATATTGAAGGAATGCACCTCTCAGATGCTTTTGGCGAGAAATTTTTTTTTAGAATGTAGTAGAAATTAAGCAGAATAATTTCGGCTTTTGCGTATTGAAACAGATTAAAAAACAATTTAATAAAAAGTTTTTTTAGACTATTAGGAAAGGGTTAATGGTGAATTTACACAGATTAAAAGAAATAAAAGAGATTTAAATACTGTAATAAAAAGGAAATATTTAATTTAATATAGAATTTAAGAAAATAGGTTTTTTAAGAAGACATTTACTTATGAAATGTGATTTTTACATATTATTTGACGGGAAAGAAAAAGCGAATTTAAGTAGATTAGAATAAAAAGTGTTTTAAATATGGACAATAATGGAATATTTTTAAGAAAGGGAATATTTTAATAAACTAGGGTTGTAAATGAAATATTAATAAAAGGAATTTTTTATAGAATAAATTTAATAGGGTATGAAATTTTAAATTTTGTAATATACATAAACCACTAAAATCTTCAAATATGTGGTCCCCAAATTACATCTTCTTCCGACAAGTAGTTTTGAGATTAAAAACTACATGCATTGCTATCTGTTTTGTAGCGATGAAAGATGAAATTAACATTATGAGTTCCAAATTTTAAATCTGCATAATTCCTAGTGCGTTTGGAGGAATGAGTTCCCGTTTGATATCCGAAAGTAAAATGTGCCGAACAGTCCAAATACGATGTCAAAATTAGGTGTTAATATAGGAATTTTTAATGTTTGATACAATTCCAGTATGTAGACGACACCTCAAGAAAATTACACCTACAACAGAATTCTAGAAATTAAAAAACAAGGAGCTTTGCTACAAACAGGTTTATTCTGCACATAATATAAAGTTATAAACGCTTCACATTTACAGACTTTATAAACTAGAAAAGTGAAACAAAGAAAAAAACTGGTATTGCTTCTCATATTTTTAGTTATTCCAAACATTAAATTGTAATAAAATAGCTATTTCAATAAACACACGTTTTTTTGTTCATTTATAATTACCTTTTGTATTTTTTATGTGTACATTAAAATTTCTTTTCAAAAGTTATTATTCTACTATTTATAAATTCAACGAATTGGAAAACTAAGATTGATCAATAGTTAGAGAACGTAATCCTTGAAATCGAATTTTGGAAAATATGCATAATGTTATTTTAGAATGCTTCGAAACAGAATAAAACGAATTTTATTTGCATTGAAAAAAGGTATATGGAAATGACAAAGACTTAAAAAAAACAAATACTATACAGAGTTTATTCCATACAGAAAAAGAATAGGAACTAAAGCTGAAATGAAACAGCGCATTAAAAAAAGGTTGTTGTTTTCGTGTGTAAAAATGAAAAAAATTACATGAAGCTATTAGAGAAAATCTCAATTCTCCGGTTTTTGTTTTGGAAATGCATTAGAAAACGTTTCATATAAAAAAAGCAATAATTTAAATTGAAACGGGAAGGTAAAATACTGGAATAAATATTTATTACATTGTATAGAATTGAGACTATAATTGGCTGTGTGGGATTACCTTTAACTTCATTTTTTATTTCTAAGCGAAATCATTGTTTCTTGCTTTCAGTCGAAAAAAAAAATCATTTATGATAACGACACTCTAATCACGAAAAAAAACCTCCTCTATTATTATAGTAATTGTTTTATTGTGGATTAGGATTGTAGAAAATTCCTCGTGAATAACTATTACTTTCATTTCTTCATAAAAGGTTTGTTGGTTTTGTTGTATACATATCGAAAGTTTGGTATGTAAGTATTTATGTAAATTATAGATATGAATATGCGAAATTGATATAGGTATGTAAGATGTATGTGACATGTAAGTATAAAAGTAAGGAAAACATACATATAAGTATGGAGATACAACAATAATTACGGAGTATTCATCATCATGAAGGTAATTGAGACCAGTATGTTGTGGCCTTCACAAAACTTTCTTCTATATAAATAAAATAATTTAATTGATTTAAATAGTACAAGACATTACATCGATTTAGCAAATAGGTTTTTTTATACATCATTCCCTTATACAGGATGCTATGTTTCGTTGAATTGTTTTCACTTAAACTTGTGATTTAGGCTGATTGCATATTTCGAACAAATCATATAATTTCGGAACTCCCACTTAGATGAACCGCAACCAAAATTGAATGACAATTGAATGATTCCGATCATGAGGATTTTAAATGTGATGTTTCGTCGAATTCTGTGCACAGTCAGTGGTGAAATAAGCATCACATAAATCTAACAAATCATCCCCTCTTTTAAGAGATTTTGCCCCAAAACTAATCAGCATCAGTTCCCATAAGGATAGAACTTCACATAAAGTTTCTTCCTATTCTACTTAGTCGTGTTTGAGTTAAAGTGCCCATAAAATTTGTGCCACATACGGGCAGACACACAGATACACAGATTCATAGACATACATTTTCTAAAAACAGTCAAATCGTGCTTAGGCGCTTCTAAAATCCGTCGGATACTCGAAGTCGAAATATTTCACAAATTCAATATTTATCCTTATATAGGTAGAAGAAAGCAAAAATGTAAAGTATCTGTTTATATCAATCACTCTGGCACGTAATTTAAATCTTCCAAAAAAGCAGATTTCATTTAGATGTTCATTTTTTTGAAATGCCTTAAAAAAATCTGTTACATGCTGAACAATCGAGGGGCTTATTCTAATAAATTAAAATATATATATAATAGATCACAACTGATGTTCGTGATCTTGATAATAGTTGGGTTGGAGTAACAGTTGGGTTGGCCTGTAAAACATATTTAAGATTTTCTTTATATAAGTAAGGTTACTTAAAACATTTCCCCTTCAAAAGTTTTTCTTGAAAGCATCTCTCCTATAAAACTATGGCAAAAATTTGCTGTTGCTTAATTTTCGGGTCCAATTTCTTTTTTACTTTAGTGAAAAATGGGTTTTAGTTTAAAAACTTTTAAAGTAGCTATTCAAATTATTATAATTAAGGATTATTGCCGAATTCGAAAATTCCTAGACAAATATGTCGTTTATTGAAACGCAATGAATACAGTTATCTTGCGTAATATTCATATAACAATAGGCTGTGGAAGAGTTTTGAAGACATTTGGAGAATTTCATATTACAACAAGATTCAGTATTACAACAATATTCATAACAGCTTTCTAGTATATTTTCATCTTTTTTTTATCCTAAATTAATAGTTCTGGATAAATATACCCTGATTTTAAACTTAAAGAATAAAACAAATGTTTCAAATGGAAGTCTCAGCAGAGGTGTTATAGAACTGTAAGAGAAGAATTTTTGTATTATTACTAAATATTGAAACACAAATGAAGTAAAAATAGTATTCTGTAAATGCATATATTATCATTACTAGATGTCGATAATAACCATAGTAATTAAGAAGACAAAAATAGTAAATGTAAAGACATGTCCTATTATTAGGACGCCACGCCCGAAAGGATTAATAAATTAACTCTATTTCTCTTTAAAATAATTATTTTCCATTTGTCTCTAATTGTATTTCCGTTTGATGTGTTGTTAATAGTCGACTTTGATAAATAATAAGAAAATAAAAAACAATCACTTCAAAACAGAGATTGGATGAATAAATGTTTAGAGGTAAAGCAGTAAGTAAACACCACTACATGAAAAGTGACAAAATCTTACACAAATTACTATAGAGATGCACATATGCTCAAGAAACACAATATTCATTATTATAATCCTAAACGACATTTGTACATAATGCTTGACACTAAGTTCACATAAATGAATGTATACGTGTGTATTTTCAAACGATAATTTCAAACGACTGAAACGATAATTTTGAAGTTTAAAAAGATATATATGACAATTCTTTAAGATTTAAACAAGTTGTAAAATACAAATAATGTTTTTTTAATGTCCGCTTCTATTACATCATCAACAACGGAAACGCGTGATCCCTTTTTTAAGAAATGATCTTGAGCTTTTACGAAAGAAATTTACTTGCCCTTTTTCTTGAATTGGTTTTATTTCAGTAACAATACCATAGAACTGTTTGGGTTTTTACTTTTTGTGGTTTTCATTGAAACAATAATGTAGACGCCCATTTAAAGTTACTCCATTTTCATAGAGAATTTCTTTGGCACGTTAGCAATTTCATCATCCTCAGAAATTGTATTGCTGCCAAAGTCACTTAAAATCAAACTAAAATCCGGATTTTGAATTGAATACTTTACCATGACTAACTTCACTCACTTTTTGGTAGGCTCAAGTTAACCCAATAGTGACATAATCCATCACAAAAAATAATACTAAATTAACAAATGCGAGTTTAAGCCCTCCAGCAAATAGGCGGGGAAAGTAAATTTTGAAGATAGCAGAAAGCATGCACTTGTCAAAAATATTGAATATTACTGTCGTAGTGGATAAAGTAGTAAAAGGTTAAAAATTAAGATGAAAACAACAACAAATTGTGAAAGGCACAAACAAGTTATTTCCAGTACAATTACACGCACTCATATTTCAAAAAGCATGAAAAATTGAAACAATACGGCCAAATCAACATAGAAAATATATTCCACAAATCGGCTCAAATTAACCCGTCGACTCAAGTAAACTGATTATGGTATTGTAGCGTATTTACAATTTTGCAGCACTGAATTATCGTTTAATAAATTATATGCAAAATATTATATTTTATTTAACTTGTAATATTTACCTAAAAATATTTCTTTATATTTTCTTGTCACTGCCTCACACTTATTTGCCAAATACAAGCTTCTCCTGAACTTTAAAAACACATTCTAAAATTTTTCTTTTAATGTTTAAGAAAGAAAAAATTTTCGGAAAGTGCAATCTATTTAATCTTATTAAGACAGGGAAAAATGTATCTGGATTTCCATTTTCATTTCCAAAAAAATGTTTTTGTAATTAAATAAATATTTACACAACAACATTCCCATAAAATACTTCTGTCTCACTCGCTCTGATTTTTATATTTTTTATCTGATCGATATATTTTTTTTTAGCAGAATTTTTGGAATATTGAATTTCTCTTAACTTCATATATTTATTTTAGCAGCTCTCGATCAAAGTTCAATTTTAACAGAAAGATAAAAAGGAATTAAAGCTCCAGCGGAATTCATTTTACATAGGAGAGACTTCAGCTGTTTGCGCAGTTTTTCTCTAAAATGCCCTAAATTTATGTTTGGCACACAATAGTATCTCGTTTTTTTTTTTTTGTTGTTGTTGTTGTTTGCTTTGTTTATAAAATGTCTTAATATATATTTACCAATTTACAGGGGTATATTTCTTAGAAATAATTAAATATTATGCTAAAATATTTTTATAGCTCTGTAAACTGGGCCAAACCTTTCCATTTCATAGAGATTTGACCCATTGAACGAGGCATTTCACAACAATTAGTCTAAATTCTCATCCCCACCTAACTTTTCCAAAGAAACCTGATTTATAGATTCTTTTAAATATTCTACAAATTAATTAAATTTTTGCTTAATATAAGAAAATAATTTCTGTAACTTACAAGAGGATTTACTTTGTAGGAATCATTTGTTTCAAAAGATCAAATGTAAATGTTGGAGCTCCTAGCAGTTTAAACCCTTAAGCACCATATTCAATTTAGTGGTAGCATGCTGAATACCAGATATATTAAATTTTGTCAAAAGTAGTTTATATCATTAGTTTTATCTATCAGAGATACAAAAACACAAAACCGAATGCGAAACACAGCAATTTACGAAACACAAATGAACAGAATGACCAACACATAAACAAATGAACAAGAAGAAAGAAACAAAGAAGCGGGAAAATTAATAAGTTTTTATATACGTAACGCCATCTTTCGGTGCAAAAAAAATCATTGCTATAAAGCCCGTACAAAACCAATCACAATAGAAATTAGAGACAAAAAAAACCAAAAAAAACCAGATGCTTAGAACATTGCAATCTGGACCTAAGACGAGGACGTACACACGTACGTCCTGGTATTACAAATAGACGAGTTCATATTAAAATGTGTACAGCTATTGTACGCGTTTAGTTATAGAATGGGGTAAAACATAAAAAACTGCACTTGTAAAATGTCTATAATGGAGATTTTTTTCTTTGTGTATCGTGATCTCTTCAAGACGGGCGACATCTAACGACATTTCAATTTTTAATACCACAAACTCTGCATAGTATTTTTCACCAAGACTTCTACGATTAGCCATCACGGCTAAAATATTCGAGCACCCAAAAATAAGAAACGTACGCACCCTATATGAAACAGAAACGTGACACCCGTCTTGTAGGGGTTAAAAGGCGTTAAAACTGTAGTCTTTGAATCAAAAACACTCACATTTTTCACATAGTGCTGATTTCACTCATCTCTATCACAAGATTTCCAATTCGGTAATGCATTTTAATTTCAAACCCATGCAAATACTTAATAATGTGCGTTTTATTGCTAAACATAGAAATGTAGCTATTTAAGTGGTATTTGTTTTGGGAAATAAAGTTAATAGTTGAGTAAAATAGAAATTATGATTTGTATTTGACAAATGTCATCATAAAAATTAGAATTATTATAGTAAAATATTTAATATCATGAATTATTTCACGTGCAAGTGAAATAAATTCATAATTTTATTTTGAGCAATAAAAATGAACTTTTAATCATAAAACGTTAAATTACGAGAACATCGCCAAATGTCTTGTTAGAAACAAGAATTTTTAAGAAAGTTTATTATTATAGAGTTATTTTTAAGAAAAATACTGCGCAAAACAAACGAAATAAATTACTATGCATGTCTTTATGGAAAATTCTAATGGCTGTATGCTTCTTTTAACACACACACACACACAAACTTTGCCCTAAACACAAATTATAAATATATGTTTATTTTTTTGTTTACTCTCTGATGACTACATAAGCGTTGTTAAAAATTTCTATGAAAACTAAACATAATTTAAATGATGGTTTTAAAGCATGCAACTTTAAAAAACTTTTCTCTTTTCCAAAATGTACATTTAAATGCAGAAGAGTAAATTTAATTCTGTCAGTCTGAAACATAAAAGAAAACAAGAATTATACTTATTGTACTTAATGTGTAATTTTTTTAATTTGTTAGTTGGAAGAAGATATTTGCAACACACCCATTTATGCATATAGAATACAAGCATGATAAACAGTTTTACTGAATATAGATTTATTGTAATTTTATTATTTTATTAAATGAGGAATAAATCGTGTTTCTAAATATTAAAACGTATTTAAAACTTATAATTATTATTTAGTTAAGAGCTAAATCATATTATTTTTTTTATAAATTTGTTTAATTTCTTTATAGAAACTACTGTTTGTAATTTTGTCTATAATTAATTGGATAATATTATCAACTTTGAAATATATTTAATCATTCATAAATATTTGACCATAGCAGTTCCATACCAGCGTAAAAAAATATACCTTACCCTAACTACCTTATTGGCATATTTTATTTATGCGCAACAGTGGCTAAGAATTTAAATAATATATTCTTTTGTTTTTAGAAGTATATTTGTGGAGGTCGTTACAACAAATTGTCAAGCCACATTTTTGAGGAAATAAATCTAATACTGTGATCTTGTACAACAAAAATTTAATAAATTAAGATTGCGCATACAAAATTATCTGCTGTTAAATAGTATTATTAAATGAAAACTTATTCAGCATCAAAGTGTTAGTATACATGAAAAATAATGGTTTAAATAATTTGAAAAATAAATGAATTAGTAACTTTGAATACGTTATAAAGTTCAAATCTTCTAAATTATTATTATTAAACAATCGAAATGTTTGACAATTTTTTAAGTGTATGCGTATTTTAAAATTGCAGAGAAACGTATAGATAAAAATGTAAAAAAAATAATAACCAAATGTCATTCTGTAATTATTAGAATAAAAATACGTTTAAAGAATTCGCACTAATTAAAAAGAATTAAAATATAAAAATATGCTACATAGCATAAAAGCTTAAATAATAAAAAGATAAATGAAAGCAGCAGAAACATATTTTCCTAATTTCATTACAACTATCATTTTCTACAATGAAAATATGTACGTAAATTTAATTCTTCAAAGAGATTAAAACTTTACGAAATAAAATGTATTAAAAAATAATTAACTTAATTAAGATTACAGTGGCTTTAACAAAACAAAATTAATGAGCATAATATGAAAACAGACATACCGAAATATCACCACATGCAGAGTGAGAGTGCATGAGAGAACACCAGTGTTACATTTTCCCCCTTCAAAACTACTGGCTGCTACAAGAGATACGAAGATCGTAGACAAATAACTTTACCGGAAATGCATGTTAAAAGCGAAGAATGGTATGACCACAAAACTTTCCGCTAGAAGACAGTACCTGCGGTGGGTAACAGAAAAAATCAATACTTTACATAAAATGGAGATATTCTATTAAAAGTACTGTAGAATACCTGTTTAAACAACAGCTTTTTAGAGTGTGGAGAAATGTTTCTAAAATTCTAAAACCAAGAGTGGAAACAAAAATTAATTTCGTACTTCAATATGTATACAAGCTCTTGCAATGTCTAAAATCTGTCCTTCCGGCCTGTACCGGGAGAAAAAAAGTAGCTTTCATAGTCCATGTTTTTAAAAATCCAACTCATTTTACTCAAACACCCGAAGCTAAATTGCTTGGAACTCGATTATAGAAAATTCAATCCCGGCATTCGTTAATACGGAATTTAAATGCTAATTTCGGCATGAGAATTACAGCATAACAAAAATCAGATTGTTTCAAAATGTCAGCCACCATAGAATTTAAAACTGCCATATATCTGCCATTTTTTAAGAAAATGCCAAAAAAAAACAACAGAATCCTTGAATCACGATCTAACAATTAACGGAAACGACTTTTTAAATTTATAATTTTTATATAGCTTTTTGAATTTCTAAACAAAATTGAAAAAAATAACTTGCCGCCATTTTGAAACAAGCTGTATGAAGCTGGCCAACGAACTCGTTCGGTACCTTGGTATGTTCTGTACACATGATCAATCACATTCATATTGGTTCATAAATACGAGAGTTACAGCATAACAAATATCAGATTGTTACAAAATCTCAGCCACCCTAGAATCTCAAACTGCCATATCTCAGCCATTTTTTAAGATATAGCAAAAACAAAAAATGTTCCAGAATCCTTGTATCACCTTCTAACACTTAATAAAGGCAATTTTTTCAATTAAAATTTTTTGTACATCTTTTTGAAATTTTAAAAAATTAAAAATTTTTAACTGGTCAGTCACCATTTGAAACAAGACGGCGGATAAAGCTGGGCAACGAACTCGGTCGAGACCTTGATATGTCCTATACACATATTCACTCACATTCAAATCGGTCCATTAATAAGAGAGTTACAGTACGACATATATCATATATATATATATATATATATATATATATATATATAACGGGGGATTATAAAAAAACTATCCCGATATATGAGTCCTTAACTAACACACCGTTCACAGAAACTGACTGAAATTTTGGTTTTAAGTATTTTGAGGTATGCGCTCAAGAATCGTATGAAAAAGAACTGTTAAACTCTAACAATTACGTTTACAGTGACAAAATTTTGAAAATTTCAAATAGCAACACCAATTTTTTTTTAATTGAAATGTGATCTTCATAGTAAAAAATCATAAAAAGCGTTGTAACGGTGCCTGTAGCACGAAAATTGCCGGCGCTAGACAGACTAAGAAGAAAAGTGAAAACAACGAATAAGGACAGAGAATCAATAGAAAACAATAAATTTTATTGTGTTTCAGAAATTTTCCACGTCACACACGAAGACACGTTGCATGCGGCCGATGGTGGATAGCACTGAATAATAAAATGTTTTACTTTATGTTGCTTCTCTATCCTTTGTTGGTTGTTTTCACTTTTCTTCTTAGTGGGTTTTACTTCTCGGTGTGATAGTTAAGGACTCATATAATGGGATAGTTTTTTTATAATCACCATATATATATATATATATATATATATATATATATATATATATATATATATATATAATTATAATATCTTTGAATTTCAAAAAACATATCAATTTCTTGTAACAATCTAATTAAATCTCCTAAGAGATAATTAGTAATAAAGTGTAGACAGAATGCCACATAGTTAATAAATTAACAAGTGCAATCATAATTTTACCATAGCATTTGCTTTAATGGTAATTGGCCAAAAATACTGAAAATATGAAGAATATTTAAAAAGAGAGAGAGAAAAAAAAAATTATATAATAAACCATAAAATGTTAATAATTTGAAGTTGGTATCAAGTGAATACAAATGGATTTTGAAATGAAACATGAACTAAATATAATGGAAAATTGGATAACAAGAGATTTAAATTAGAATTGGATATGAAAAAACACGTGTAGATATAATCATCAGCCTGGATGTATCCACACGTGTTTTAAAAATAATACAGTATTTCATAAATATACTGGCATTTATGCTAAGATCAGTATATTCATACAGGTATACTGAATTATTACCAGAAAACAATTGGAAATAGTAAAATTGGAAATAAAAAACTTGTAAAGAATGGATAAAATATGTTACTCACAATAATTATCCAAAATTCCGTGAACATCACAAGACATTTTATAGACTTTTTATAACTGATCATTAGTATCACTTAATATAAAGGTGATCGGCTAAACGCACATTCACCATGACTATATAAAGTGTAAACAATGTTATGGATATAAATCAACATTTGAACGGAGGGTGGTTTGGGGGTATGGGGTTCATGGTCGGTGAAAATATATCAAAATTTTTTGGAATTGATTTCCTCTGTGCGGCTGCACCAGGTAGCTTCTTGTATTGAAAGCTATCTAAAATATAGATATAGAAAACATCTTAATCAATAAAATCTACCAGCAAATTATAGTATATTAAGTATATAAATATGTCAAGAATTTAATCAAAAATTGGAACAGAAATGGAATAAAGAAATGTAATAATGGAAAATGAAAAACAAAGCCAGTCTTTAATCATCAGTCGGCAAGAACATCCACATGTTGCAAAAAATGCATTATTTCATATAATAGGATGGCGAATAGCTAAGATGTCTATCACTGCCGATATAATGATGCATTGAATTTACATAAAAAAAGAAGTAAATAGTATAAAAAATATGTAAAATTAAACGAAAATCTTACAATAATAATAAAAGAGTGTTGTACTCGGAGTATCTCTCTCTCTCTCTCCCTCTCTCTCTCTCTCTCTCTCTCTCTCTATATATATATATATATATATTGTACCGTATTTTTTAGCATAGTTTACGAATTCGAGTACTTTTCACAGTTCTTCCTTTTGAAAAGAAATTTTGGTAAAAAACAAAAATCTGTAAAGGAGATTCCATATTACTTACTGTAACTGCATCTGACAGTTATCACTTTTCAATATTTCAGTTTGGTTCTTAAAAAAAATTCTTTATTTTCTTATGGAACTTATTTGTTTATATTCGAAAAGTTTATGAAAAATAACAAGTTGTGATTAAACTTTGTATACTCATAGTAGACCGCTTCGGTGAAATAAAAGCAGTATTAAGTCACCTGGAAATAAATTCGAAATAGATAAACTTTTTTTTTTTATATATATTAGCTCAAGCAAAAATATGCGCTAGGCAAATAAAGTTAAATGCATACGAGCCTTTTAAGTCCCGAATATAAATAAAGAGTCTGAATAAAAAGTGTTGAGTATTTCCATGATCAAAATAAACAAATAAATAAGTAAATAACATTACACCTAAATCTTCTTCATAAGCTTTATAAGTTGCATCCTGTGTTTGTTCGCTAATGTAAAATGTTTAATTTTAATATTTTATTGTCGAATACTGTCAGAAGTTATTTTTTTCATGTTAAAAGATTATTTACGAATTGTTGGAACTGTTATACACTTCATTTAATTTTAAATATTTTTACACTTTTTATTATACTTTTTACAGTCATTTCATTTGAAAAAAAAAACTTGTAGTTTTTTTTTTTTTTTTTTTTTGAGAAAATTGAATTTTTATCAAAAATATTTGCATAATTCCTCACATCCTGCTATTGGTACCGAAGAAATGAGGGAAAATTGAAGGGATGGGGAGGGCGAGCAAATACGATACATACTTAATTTCACACTTTCTTTGAATTAATTCTCAAATATACATTTATTAAAATATAAAAAATAATCATGATAAATCAATTATTGCTTATATTTTTGTTCCAGTACTCAGTATTTATTTATTTTTTATTTAATTTATAATTTTCTTATAAAAGTCTGTTTTTTTTTTAACATATTTATAACACCGAGAAATGAATCATGATAAATCCCTTATAGCTTATGTTTGTGTTCTTTTGTGTCACAAATAAAAGTAATTGAAATTTTCAGAATTGATGGATTATTTATAAAGCTCATCAGTTATCTAAGATGAGTTTTTAAGACGGTTTAAGGAAAATTGATATACTACTTTTTCACTTCATTTTGTGTTCTTTTTTCTTTTTTCAGAAGTTATCATTTTAATCCCTTATTATTTTTCGGGATAACATTTATTTATGTATTTGAATATTTTTAATATACTTGAAATATAATTAAAATTAATGCTTAATAACAAAAACAATTTATCCAATGGTTGGAGTATCATAGTTGAGATTTTTTCCAACAGAGCGAAAATATGCCGGGACTAGGACTCGAAACTGGGTACTTTAGTTTGCCGTACCAACGCTCTCCCTACTGAGCTATCCCGACGATATCCTGGACTGCATATTTCACTCTTATTTGTTGGACAAGGCTGCGGACTGCAGCGCTAATTTCATTCATCCGAGCTATAACTATAGCATTTACATGATGAATCTGGAAATAGCACGGAAACTCCTGTATACCATGTAATTAGGTAATAATGAATAGAGGAAAGTATATTCAACTAGGTAAATTATATCCAATGGTTGGAGTATCATAGTTGAGATTTTTCCAACAGAGCGAAAATACCAACCAGCAAATTCCAACAGAAGCTCTGTTGGAAAAATCTCAACTATGATACTCCAACCATTGGATATAATTTACCTAGTTGAATATACTTTCCTCTATTCATTATGACCTAATTACATGGTATACAGAAGTTTCCGTGCTATTTCCAGATTCATCATGTAAATGCTATAGTTATAGCTCGGATGAATGAAATTAGCGCTGCAGTCCGCAGCCTTGTCCAACAAATAAGAGTGAAATATGCCAGTCCAGGATATCGTCGGGATAGCTCAGTAAGGAGAGCGTTGGTACGGCAAACCAAAGTACCCACGTTCGAGTCCTGGTCCGGGCATATTTTCGCTCTGTTGGAAAAATATCAACTATGATACTCCAACCATTGAATATAATTTACCTAATTGAATATACTTTCCTCTATTCATTATGAAAAATATTTTATTTAAAAATTAAAAATCTAGATATGTATTTTTTAAAAAGAAAATTTATCAAATGAAGAAGAGAAGATAAACTCAATTATTATTTCAAAAAACCCATTACGTATATAGATATGAATTGAAATAAAATATATTTTACATTGTACAAAAAATAAAACAGTTTTTGTATGATATATATTGTGAAATATCTCCTATCCACTCCAACATTTTCATGCAAGGGTTATAATTTTTAAATGTTGCAAAAGAATGTTGTGAGTATGAATGATTTTCGATTTTTCTTTTTCTTTAGAGAATATTACAAAAAAGTATTATATGTATATTTTTTATTATTTCAAATTTAAAACTTTTATTGAGAATTTATTTGCTGCGTTTCATTTATCCTAAATTGAAAATGTCAGTATTTTTTCTGGAAAGATTAAATCATACATAAATCATACATAAATCATACATGCGTCATTATTGCAATAATTCGAAACACATATTAAAATTTGAATAAATGTACTGTAATAACCAATTAAATACGAGTACGTATTATGTTAAGGTCTAGTTAAGAGATTGTATTTCACACCTAATCTTCCCAGTATAGCATGAATTACGGATTGAAAATAACACCAACTATTCGTAAAAATACAAGAATATCATAAGATAATAACTATCCAAATTTCGAAATTTAAATTACTTTCGAAATCTTAATTTATTTGTAAATTTTTAATAGAACTTTCTGTAATGAAGGCAACTAAAGTATTCCATAGTTGATGATAAAAGAGAGAAATAAAATGAATTATTATATTTTTATTAGCATAATTTTCTATTCAAACTGAAAAGAAGAATTACTTTCAAATTATTTTTTATTCTTATTTCATTACTTGTATATATATGGTAAAAAAATATCTCGATAAAATTAAATTTTTTTTGAGAAAATTCCAAGAAATAAAAACATTATTATACACCAGCTCAGATGACCGAGCTATGCTCGGTTAAAATTAGCTTTGTGTTCAACTTGATATAACAATAAATTCTCTGTACAACATACAACAATCAGTTCTATGTACCCTGATGGTTGAATTCTGTTTTTGATAACGTTCTATGAACTCTGATTGGTTAAATCGTGTATCTCGGCTTCTTTGGGAATTTTTAGAAAATTCCTTAAGATTCTAAGATCAAATTTTTTCCCCAAATATCGCCATAATTCGGCGAAATGTCCCGAACTTCGCAACATTTTATAATTTGGCGCCAAGCATGTGTTTTGGCATTGGCAATCTTGAAAGTCGATTTCTACTCCAAACGTCTTCAATGTCGCCAAATTTGCGGATACTTCGCGAAATGTTACCAACTTTGCGACTTCATTTACTGCCAACTATTCAACAATTTAATAACTGTTTCCTTCTTTCACGCTGAAATGTATTGTACCGTAGTAACCCAAAAATGACCACTGATCGAATTAGTGACCACTAATTGAATTTTCCCAACATGTTACCTAGCCCAATGGTCTTCTCTGTTCCCAAAATGGTCGGATATAAAATTTAGTTAAAATCATTAGAGCCGTCTTATAGATAAAATTAGTTTGATCGTAGTGACCCACAAAAAACACACTAATCGTATGTTCTCGATCAATCTCAAATCCATCAAATAAAAAGGAGAGTAAAATCAGAGTTTAATTTTAATTATCTTTTGTTAAATTATCTAGATTAACCGTAAATCAGCCCTAGTGTGATTTCAATCCAATCAAGTACTTAACTATCTAGTAGTTAACGTAATTTTAAAATCTCACATGTAACAAAAGTTTAAAATTTTACATACGAACTAATTTTCCTCCAATCGCTTTCATTTCTCTCAAGCATGTTAATGATTTTATTTTTCAAATAAATGGGCATCCGTTTGTAAAACAAAGAATAATTAATAAAATTATAGTCATCAAATGCAATGTTACCAATATACGTAAGCAAATTGCTATCGTTTTATTCAGTGGCAGCTCGTGACTGGATTTATTTGGGGCACTAAATGCATGGCTGTCAAATTTATTATTTTCTTACCACTATTTTTCAAAAGAAAACTTTTCCTTATTTATTGGTAGAAAATTCTGCCATTGAACAAGTATAAGATTTCTTTAAAAAAATAATGGTACGAAAAGATTAAATTTTACAACCATGCATTTAGTGTCCCAAAAATTGCCACTGGTTTTATTAATAATTGATATATATCAAAACGAATGCACAGATTTGTATATTTTTAATACTGAGCCTGTATTAGAATATTCATTGGTTCTGCACTATTTAAGAAACACGTGGAGCATTTTTAAATATGAAACTTTTTATGCATTTTATTTACTGAAAACGTTTTCGCGCAAAGATGTTCTATTTTATTTCAGAACATGCAATATGTATGTATTAAGTGCTTGTTTTATGTCACTCATAATTTAAATAGATTTTAAATAAGAAAGGAAATTTTTAATTTGAGCGTTCACTATCCCCTTAAAATTTTAAAGTATTTTTACTGCGAAATATCTATACTTTCAATGATTTAATAAATTTGTTTGGGTTGATTTACTTGTGGTTTCGTTAGAAATTAATACAATTGATTTCCAACTTTTTAAAAAAAATTCAACAATTAAGGTTATTTTAAAATGAAACAATAGAGAAACACGTGCATAATATTTAATTAAAAAATTAATTAAAAACGAAAGCAACCTTGCGAGTTTTTCAATATTTTAAATTAAAAATTAAGTGGTTATTTTAGTCACAAACGAATGTAAAGTGTTGTTTCAGCATAAGTGAAAAATTTGTAAATAATTTTTAGAAAATATTTCAAAAGTTTTTTTGAAATAATGAATAACAATTTCAGATTAAAGTGTATTTTACATTGGTGAATAAGCATCCTTGCGAGTTTTTCAATATTTTAAATTAAAATTAAGTAGCTATTTTAGTCATAAATGAATGTTAAGTGTTGTTTCTTTTTAAGTGAAAAATGTGTAAACAAGTTTTAGCAAAATATTTCAAAAGTATTTTTTTTAAATAATGAATAATAATTTCAGGTGAAGGTGTATTTAACATTGGTGAATGTTAATTTAATTTATTAAAATATAGCTTTAAATTAAGAAATATCTATTTAAAAAGTTTTCCATTGATCAGAACTCACAACGACTCAAAAAAGAGGAATATTTGAAACACTACATGAATTTTGTATGTTTATATCACAAATACTAAGAAAGACATGACAGATAAGTATAAATGCGCTCTCATATAATCGTAAAAAGCGCTCTTACATAATCGCAAATGCGTTTTTTGATATAATAGGCAAATACCGACATGCAGATAAAAAATTTCACAAAAGTAATATAAATTATTAAATTTGTGAACGAAAATCCTGAAGGGGAGGGTGCGCAATGGAAATGGGAGGAGTCAGAAATGAAATATATATTTTGAACAATCCCCGAGAGTCAAGGACGTTCAATAAAGCTATAAAATGTGCAGATCGGTCGGGTATTTTTCTCACAATCTTGAAATAACTTTTTTCCTTAGGAAATTATATACAAGGTGTCCCATCAAGACCGCCTAAACTCTGCACAGCCAGATTCCTTGCTTGGAGTACATAAAAAATGCAAACAGAATTATACCTCTACGACCCATAGTTTATCGAGAAAAATGTGAAAGAAAAGTGTGACGTCATATCCGGTGCAGGAAAAAAAACTTTATTGAAAACAGGAACATCGGTATTTGTACACGTTTGCAGACGAAGACGCTAAAAATATCCACCGCACATATCCAGACATGCATGCGCGCGCCATGAAATGACGTCAAACCGTAGTTTGAAACGTATTTAAAAGGCTGCATCTAGTAACTACTGTCAATCTACGCATGGTGATAATGTATTCCGTTCGTAAATATTGTATTACGTTCGTGAATGCACGAATGTTTATCTTTCCAATAAAGTTTTTTCCTTGCACCTGATATGACATCACATTTTTCTGCCGCAATTTTCTCAAAAACTATGAGTCGTAAAGGTATAGTTCTTTGGGAATTTTTTATGTACGTCAAGCGCGGAATCTGACTACACAGAGTTCAGGCGGTCTTGATGGGTGAGTGTTAGTACAAAGATGCATATTTGTACTTACATAGAATGGTAATTAGTTATTTTTATACTACTGTTAAAAACTTTGTGTATAATTAATTAGATAACAGTATCCTGGAGTATAGCTGATTCCTAAACAACTGTACATATTTCTTATAATATTTATCAAGATTGCCCCTTACCCATATTGAGAATTTTCAACGTAAATTAAAACACATGGAAGATTTGAAAAATGTTCAGAAAACGGGAAATTTGCTTTTAAGAAAGTGCATTTGAAAATCATTACGATATATTATTCCTATTACTTACCTTTATAAAAAGCATGCAAATTACACTTTCTGCCAAGTATACGCAATATATTAATATTTTTCAAACTTTATAGAGAAACAAAAAAAAATATTTCTGCTCTTTTCAAAATCTGTCGTCCCCTTAACATCTTGTCTGAAACTAGAATGGAATTTTTATGTTGAAAGATCTATAACATTATATTTCGCATTATTTTATGATAATTTTGCATGTTTCATCACTACTTATTTCTAGATAAACATATTTTATATAAAATGAACATAAAAAAGCTTTTTCATTTTCACATCAAGAAATTTTTTTAGAACTAAGTATCGGAAGTCAAAGTTTCCAATGTAATCACTTGGATTTATATTACCTCTCAAGTCGATTGCGATTGGAATTTGAGTAGTACTCTTTGAAATAAGTTGAAACAACATAGATAAGATTGGACTTTTTGACGAATTTTCTATGTATAAAAAATGTTAAGTTTTTACTTTAAAGAGACTTTTGAACGAAACACATTTCAGAAAACATAAGCCTTATTGTCTTCAACATGTGTTTGGTTAGGAAATGATCGATTTTAGGGAATAAAAAGAAATATAGATTCTCAGTTCTCAATTATCCGAAAAAAATTTCAAATTACGGGTAATTTTTTTTTGTCATATTGGTTTGGACTTATCTAATATGCTAGTATTTTCTCAGATCGTGAGGAATATTTTATTAAAATTGCATTTTTCATTACGCAAATGCTACATTCGTAACCACGATGCAACGGATATTTTCTTTTCGTAATTATTTTGAACACACTAAATATTATACTGAATTGAATGTAGCTGCTGAAATAAGTTTTCTATAGTCAATATTACACTCACTGCCAAAAGTTAAGCACACAGAAGAAAATGTTAATTTCCGGAAGCCAATCTGAATTGGAGACGCTGCAATTCACTGCGGAGTTAGAGGGCAGTATACAAATATGTTATGTAACCGCCAATGACGGTTTCGTGTCGAGAAATCTGCAAAAAAGGCAGTCCTATAAGAAGCCAGCATTGAAAAGGATTACAAGAGTTCCATGTAAGTGCTTATAAAAAATGTTTAGTATTTTCGTACGTTATGTTTTGAAGACAGACGTGTTTCTATTGCTTCCAGAAAACGAATAGAAGATTCTGAGCTATGGGGTGTCGTCAGTGTTGGGCAGAATCTGATTACAAAGTAATCAAATTACAGATTAAAATGCTTAATAATCTCCTCACTATGCAATCGATTATCATGTAATGCATTACAAAGTAATTTGAATATAATCTGATTATCGCATAATCTGATTACCGTGTAATGGATTACAAGACAATTCTCATTTTCTCTTTTAAAATATAATTAGATTAATCTGTAATTAGATTAATTTGTAATTAGATTACAAGACAATTCCGATTAAGTTTTCAATTGTATAATCCAATTAACCTGTAATGGATTACAAGATGATTCCGATTACGTTTTTAGTTGTATAATCCACTTAACCTGTAATGGATTATAGGTGGATTCCGATTACGTTTTTAATTGTATAATCCAATTAACCTGTAATGCATTATAGGAGGATTCCGATTACGTTTTTAATTGTATAATCCAATTAATCTGTAATGAATTATAGGTGGATTCTAATTACATTTTTAAGATTATAATTTAGATTAAATTGCAATGTGTTACAAGTTAATGTCAGTTACGTTGTTCAGAATACAATTTGATTAACGTGTAATGTAATGCAACTAAATCTTAATTAAATTCTATAAAATGTATTTAAATTAAACTGCAATCTATTACGAGCTAATTCTATTGCATTTTTAACACTTTCCAACAAAGTTGAAAAGTGTTTATGAATTTAGTTTGTCTGTCTATCAGTACTCTAATGCGCGTAACTATACTCGGATTTCCATGCAATTGATATATGTTATTGAGGTTTGCTGTGGTATGATTGGTAGAGAAAATGAAGTATGTAGAATGTTATAGAGCCACTCAAAAGACATTGCAGCCTATTAGGAAAAATCGTTTGCTATGTATTTTAATGATGTTACTGTATTTCAAACATATTGAATTTCATATATATCGCTGAGGTGCATTACAAGATGTTTACTACAGATTATGGAGTACATAGCATTCACCGTTCATTTACAGACACACACAAAAATTTCGGTTATAGTACTGACTATGAACAATAATGGCAAAATTTACCGTTTTTTGGCGATCCTTCGACGAAATTTGCCGTTTTTCGCCATGTGACGGCAGAATTCTCCGTTTTTTTCTCGATCCGACGACGAAATTGACCATTTTTTCGAGATACTTCGACAAAATTTGCTGTTTTTTCGAAATCATTCGACAAAATTTGCCGTTTTTTCGAGATCCTTCGACGAAATTTTCAGTTTTTTCGAGATCCTTTAACGAATTTTACCGTTTTTCGGCGAGCCTTCGACAAAATTTGCCGTTTTTTTGCGATCTGTCGGCAGAATGCTCCGTTTATTCGCGATCCGACGACGAAATCTGGTGTTACTTCGACGAAATTAACAGTTTTTTCCACGATATTTTGACGAAGTTGTCATTTTCTCCGTAGCCCTTAGGCAAAATTCGCATTTTCCCGCAATCCTTCAACAAAACTCATGTTTTTTTGACGACCTTTTGACGAAATTCACGTTTTTTCACGGCCTTTTGGCTAAATTTGCGTTTTTTTTTCCCGATCAGTCAACGAAACTCACGTTTTTTCACGGCCTTTTGATTAAATTTGCGTTTTGTTTTGCGATCTGACAACGAAATTAGCCATTTTTCGCGATCTTTAAACGAATTTCGCGTTTTTCGCGATTCTTCGACGAAATTCGCCGTTTTTTTCACGATCCTTCGACGAAGTTTGCCGTTTTTTCGGGTAATTTACGCGCTATAGTGCATCCGTGACATCGATGTATGTTTTTAGTCTGCAGGTGCCCTAAAAAGTCTGCGACGCCCGTCGCAGCATCGCGTACATTCTGCCACGGTGGTATACATTTTCCAAATTCTGTACTGAGTCTGATATACCGATTTCAGCCTATTCGTTATTGTGAATACTCCATAATTTTACAAAGAGATAGGGTTTTTTTTCTTACAGGGTTTTTACCCCCTAAAAAGTAAATATATGAGTTTTAAATTATTATGAAATGTTAAAAACTACTTACCGTTCTCAAAAGAACGATTTTACAGTATTCTTAAACTATAGATCTTAAATATCTCTGTGGTTTAATTAATTAATATAATGTATTTAATGTTTTATAGATAATCTAACGATTGATAATGCAATGTTGATAATGAAGGAATATTAAATTAATCCATCCCGTGGTCCGACACTTTGGTCTTGTGTTTAAGTCGCAGCACTTGACATCTGGGCCCCAGTGCCATTTCAGTCCCACAAAGTGACATAATTTTACAGAAGACATTGTCTTTTTTTTTTTTTTTTTTTTTTTTTTAATTCCAAAACCACGTGAATTTTACTACAGTGCGAATATAAGGACCCCATAATCACAAACACATATAACTCGAAACCAAATTATCGGCACCAACACAAATATCGTATGATAAACGTAAGCGTTTTAGAAAAGGGGGTGGGGTGTTCTATAGATTTTTTTATAGAAGCCTTCGCATATTTTGGTGTATCAAAATATAAGGTGCTGGCAAATTAAAACAATTATAACTTAAGCTGTAATTATCGTAGAACACTGATATTTTGTATGGTAAACGTAATCTTTAAAAAGGGGAGGGGGACGTTGTTGCTGTTTATAACAGAAGCCCCTAACTATTAGTATAGTGTAAAGATAAGGGCCCGATAACCATACACACTTATAACTAGGATCCAAATTGTCGCAGAACATACAAATTTCATATGGTAAAAGGAATTGTTTAAAAAGAGGAGGAAGGACTTTTTTTGTCCTGTTTGCAATTAATAATCTTTTCTTGAATTTAATCTAGTGTTTATAGTTTAAAAAAGTTTTATATTTAATATCGAAATTCATCGAATTTCTATTTACGTTTTCGTGCATTCTTTTGATGGAAAAATAATTTTTCACATGTTTGGGTAACATTGGAACATATATGTTTATTTATTTATTATTCTCTAATTGATTAAAATAGTTTAAAGTAGAGTCATCCATCGGGTTCGTCATCAGATTTCCACGCAGCCCACGAAGACTTATTTTATCAGCGCATTTTTTGTTTTAAACTCTTTGCAATTACGAATATATTCAAGGGGATTCAGTATTTATATTTGAAAAAAATAAAGTTTTATATTTAAAATCCAAATTCATCGAATTTCTGCTTGTATTTTTATGCGTTATTTTGACGAAAAATTAATTTTTGTATGTTTGAGTTATATTTTAATATTTTAGTTCTAATTAATCATTATTTTGTAATTACTTAAAAATACCTTAAAACGTAGTTTTCCATTGGGTCGGTAACCCGATTTCTACAGCGGAATAACAATTTAAAATTTCTGATTTATATTCTGTTTATGTGGGAAAGTGTTTCATAATCTATGCGAGCTGCGTAATTTTTCGTTCTTATTGTGTGTGATAAAAACTGTCTTTCATCGTACATATTTAGGGTTTCGGGTATTAATTAATAAAATTTAAAATTTCTGAATAATATTCTGTTCATGCTAGAAAGTGTTTTATAATCGATGTCGGATGCATGATTTTTCGTTCTTGTTGTATCAAATTTCTACTGTGTCTGATAAAAATTGTCTTTTATGGTACATATTGAAAATGTGCCATTGGAATTACACGTAATTGTAACTATAAGTTCTCAATTATAATTATAATTACACCATAATCATTATCATAGCATTATAGTTACAATCCTAATTAAATTTCAAATTCAGATTATGATTACATGTAATGGAAATTATAATCTGTTACGTGAATTATATTGTAATCAGATTACATATTAATCAGATTTGAATGTTCCCAACTCTGTGTAATCATAATCATAGCATTTATAATTACAATTACAATCCTAATTGAATTTCAAATTCAGATTATGAATACATGTAATTGAAATTATAATCTGTTACATGCAATTATATTGTAATCAGATTACATATTAATCAGATTTGAATGTTCCCAACTCTGTGTAATCATAATCATAGCATTTATAATTACAATTACAATCCTAATTGAATTTGCGTGTCGTCGAATGAATTGAATCGAGACAATCAATCACAGATGTTGCTCTTTTCTTCGGCTTTTATAATTCTGTAATTTCAAGATTGTGGAAACAATTCCTAACTAGCCAAAAAGTTGTCCGAAGTCCTGTGACTGGTCGTCCAAGGGTTACGACCCCGTGGATGACGATATATTGCAGTTGTAGCCAAGCGGATTCGAAGAGCGACCTCCACACGTTTGATATCTACGGTTGCAGCATCCATTGGTAAGACGATATCTGCCACTACTGTGCACCAAAGGCTACACATGAATGGGCTGTACGTCTGGGTACGTCGAGTTTGTGTTCCTCTATCCGTCCAATCCAGAGGGGGACGATTAAAGTGATGTCGAAAACATATCAATTAAACTGTATCTGACTGGGGCAAAGTTATGTTCACAGATGAGTTGCGTTTTTTGCCCTGCAACCAGATGACAAGCTCGTAAGGGTCTGGAGAGAAGTAGGCACAGGCAATCGACTCAAAAACATCACCGAACATGACGCATTCCGAGGTGGAAGCATTATAGTTTTGGGCAGGGATTTCGTTGGGATATCGCACCGACCTGTACAACTAGACAGGGTTCTATGGTAGCTGTCCAATATCGGGACGAATGCCTAAACCCCACCGTGAGATTGTACGCTGCAACAGTTGGTCCAGCTGTCGTTTTAATGGATAATAATGCACGTCCCCATAGGGCTGTCCTTGTCGAAGACACATGTTTCTCACCCCTACCCACTCTCAGAGGGCTGTAAACTGCTCTGAAGGAAAACAGGATATTACTTGAGTCTATATTGATTTATTACCTCATGATTTATTGATTTATTGATTTATTACCTCAAGAATGGTCAAACATTGTAAACTTTGTATGTAGATGAGGGATACTCACATACCCTATTAATGTCGGTTTTGTTTGTATGTTTTGGCTTTAAACATTTTTTGTTAATGACTAATGTGACTTCATCTTATAACTTATGAAAATTCAATATTGTTTTCATCTTTGTATATAATTATTTGTTTTGTTTCATGCAGCAACATATTTGCTACTTTCCTGCTGCATTTCATGTCAATCTAAGCAGTACTAGTCAATTATTCAACATTTTCCCGCTGCATGCTTAACTTTTGGCAGTGAGTGTATATGTTGTTTTACCTGTTTATGTCTTGCCCACGGAACTGATAGTATGATCTTCAGGTTAACGATTTTTTCACAGTTATTTAAAAAATATTTTGCACAGATAATACTTGCATTTAAAATAGCTATCATGCCATTCTTTCGAAGTATTTTTTCTGCTATTATTGGAGTTAATTGGAAGATATTAATTTTATAGCCATGGACATGGTTTTATTTCCTGTAGCAATAGCTGTTTATCAAAAAAAAAAGTTTAACTTGAAACTGATATTAGCTTTACAAATATTGCATCGATTATAATAAAATCTAACTTTCTAATTGTATAACACGACTATTTCTCCCAGAATACTTCAAATTTTGCGATAAAACTAACGTCAGTTATTCATATGGATCCGAGGATGTCGTACTAAATCTCAGAATATTTAAATTTCAGTTAGATTCAGAATTATTAATGTTACTTTTTAAATTTTTTAATTCAATTTTTGTAAATACTCTGTTATTCCATCATTGTGAAAAAAGCAAGAAAAACGTAAATAATGAGAATTGTCAAATGTGTTTTTATGACATTTTCCTGAAAATAAAATAAAAAATGTTTTTATATTATTATTTTAAAAAATATATTGAGTTTTTTTTTTTACTTTCACAAGATTATCAACAAGGTTTGATATAACAAGTGCATATAAAATTATTTAAAAAAAAAGACCGTATTTAAATTGTTACTGAAATATTATGATTAAATGACGTCAGTCGCATTATACAGTTAATTTTTAATGATAGGAATAATTAAATGTATGAAAATTAGTCCATTTTCTGAAAAAAAGAAAGACAAGGAAAATAATAGACTGTATTCTGTTATTCGAACTGGTGAACAAATATCTTTGTCTTTGTTAGGATTTAATAATTTTCAGTTACATTCTATTTTAAAAAAGTAATCTTACTTATAATAAAATCCAAAGGCGAGAAAGTGTCTGTAACGGTACCGGGTTGTACCACTCTGCGATTCGACCGTAGTTAAACGCCATGTTAGGCTTACTGAAAAAGAAGTTTATCTACTTTCGTGGTTTAAATATTTGTAAAAGCCTATTCAAGCTTTTAAATCTTTTAATATTGTTTAAAACCTTAAAACACTATTTCATTAAAAAAAATGTATATTAACATTTCTGTCAAAAAAAATTCTGTAAACACTTTTTTTTTTCAGAATGCGGTGATTTATTTCCTTGGGAGAGATTTGATTCTGTATAGCGCCGCCATCTACTGGTGGATTTTGAAATTTTTCCATCGTTCCGGATTTCGGGTCCTCCCGAAATTCACGACTATTTGACAAAATTCATGTTTTTTTTCGTGATTCTTTGGCAAAATTTGATTGACGAAATTAGCGGTTGTTTTTTTCGATCCTTTGACGAAATTTTACTTTTTTCGCGATCGCTTAACGAAATTAGACATTTTTTCGCAGTGCTTTGAAGAATTTTTTTTTTTTTCTAGACCCTTTGAAGAAATTCATATTTTTCCGCGATTATTTGACTAAATTCGCAGTTTTTTTTTTTTTTTTTTTTTTTTTTTTTTTTTTTGCGATCCTTTAACCATTTTTTTTTTTTTTTTTTTGTGACCCCTTGATGAAATTTTACATTTTTTTCGGAGTCTATGGAAGAAATTTGCGTCTTCTTCGTAAGCCTTTGACGGAAATCGCGTTTCTCTGCAATTTGTTAACAAAATTAGCGTTTTTTTATTTTTTATTTATTTATTTTTATTTTTTATTTTATTTTTTATTTATTTTTATTTTTATTTTTTTTTTTTTGCAATCCTGCAACAAAATTTGCGTTTTTATTTTCGGTACTTTGACGAAATTCACGTTGTTTCCACAATCCTTTGATGAAATTTTCTATTTTTTCTGCGAACGATAGACATAATTGATTTTTTTCGGCGACTATCGTTCAAAATTCGAGATATTTATGTTCGAAATTTTGAACTGAAGACTTAAATTTTCAAAATCGAATGCCTTAAATTTTTAGGAAAACTTGAACAGAATCACCCCTGATGAAATAAATACATAACTATTTTTTGTTTCTAACGAATCGTAATATAAATTAATTTTAAACTAAAATTTGAGAGAAAAATGATTTGTTTTTAATTTCGGGAAGAGAAGGGGGGGGGGGCCGTGTTCACCCGCCACTGAAGTAACAATATTTTAGTGATTAAACATTGAAACACAATAGACTGAAAAAAAATTAGGAATCGGTAAAATTTTCGAAAATATTCAGAAAATCTAAAATTTTAGTAAAAATTTACAAATTTAGAAAATTTTCGAATTTTTCTTTCCGGACTTCGGTTTTTCCGGATTTTGGATTCTCGGATAATGGGTCATATACTGTAAAATGATTCTTTCTTATCAAACGTAATTAAAATATAAGAAATGCATAGTACAGCGTAATTTCCATTTAATTTTGCTTATGTAATCAAACAATGAGTTATATGGTAAGTCAAGCTGTTTAAAATCTCATTGATAACACTTTTTTACAAAAACTTTCGCCGCACATGGATTATTTGTTAATATTTGATTTTGTCCAATCGTTGAACTATTTCAGAAATTTAATACTAAGTATATATATATATATATATATATATATATATATATATATATATATATATATATATATATCCTTATTATTTTTATTTGTATAAATCATTTGTCCTTTTTAAAATGTATTTCAATAATAAATCTCCATACTGTTTGTTTGTATGAAGTCTTATGAAAATGAAACGCAGATCAACAATCCGTCATTTTTGACGGGGTTATATACTAGTGCAAAAATATTCATGTGATTTGCATTACATTTACTACTCTACCACAAAAAAAACTCAAAGTAAAAAAATTGAATTTTAAGCCTCTCACTAACACGCCCGTGTTAATACATTCACTAAGCTCCAGTCCACTGCAAACATTATTTAAAATAATATAATTCTACGGATATAATGCAGTTGTAATACATTTAGTAATGATTAATACTCTCAAGGATTACATTCATATATGTAATTAAGTTTTTTTTATATAATGTTGGAATAATCATCTTTTTTTAGGATTTAAAATACAGGAAAAACAACATTACAAATTTTCCCTTCTGCTGAACAGTCAGAGGAAAGCTTTTATATTTCAATTATCTTACAAATACGTTACAACAGGGTCTTTCAGTATCAAGTAGCATCAATTTGGACATGGTCTCTTCTCAAAACCCTTCAATGTTTTCTGTAGTCACTACAGAAAATGCATAGAAGCCTGAAGCAGACATCTGTAAACTGATAGATTCAGAAGTGGTATAGCTGGAGCACCAGGGGCAGTTCTGTAAATTTCATTATTTCACTAATACAGGGGAAAGTATCAAATCATGAAGTTTATCATCTCACTGTTCACTATATAAGAAACCTTACATATTGAAATTATTGCACTATTAATCTTTTCAAAATGGCTCTTTCGGGAATACATATTAAAGCCGGTCATATGCTGTCCCAGCCCCCGTGTAGAGGTTAAAGATAAAAAATAAGTTGATTAATCACCACTTGGCTTCAGACTAGGCCATACAGTCTGTCGCGATGAACTTCTCCCTTAATATAACAAACTGTAACTATTCAACAAATTACATTTAAATGTTTGTCAGTTCACCAGTTAATTACCTATGGTCATAACATAGAGCTACTGAAGTTGTTTCCTTCTTTCTCACATATTTGTTCATTTATTCATCTTTGAAATATCTTTAAAAGTTAAATTCATAAATTCAATCCCTTGTTCAGAAGTCTATCTCTCAAATGGGACACTTCTGCTTTGATTACCGTTAGTACCACTGGAAAGAAAACTTTTGTTTTAATTTAGGTCTCTTCCGTATAAAGTTAAAAAGTAAGATCCAACATACCTGATTTGCGTGACATTTTCAACTATATCCAGGTGCAAAGTAAATTGTGGGTACACTGATATATCTCACGAACGGATAAAACTAAAATAGTGGAACAAGTATTTATTTACCTGTGAGTAAAATGACTATGTGCTGTCATATGGGAGTAACTGCAAGGTCCCTACTGGCGAAATATGGAAGTTATATAGCCTATCTCGAAAACTGTGAGAGATGGTAAAAAAATGGGAATTACAAAAGTGCATAGTATCTTCGATTTATAATGGAATAGCGTATTAGATGTAAAAAAGCTAGACAGACAGACGCCCAGACAAACTGAAATAATAAAGACGTCTCAACTATGTTGTAAAGTGCTAAAAACACATCTATCAGTCTATGCCCATAGACAGTAAAGCTTACGATTTTTTTGCGCAGCCCTATTTATAAGCTGCACGTCCAGCGGCTTGTAGATCATTATAGCATAGTTGCCAGCCTCCCGATTTTTTGAATACCAGTAAAATCTTACAAAAATTTTCGCTTTATTAAATTGCAGAAATTGTACGATTAAATAAAACAAATATTTTTAGATAAAATATTGGTATGAAAAAAATAGGGAGGTTGGCGACTATGTTATAGTTATCAATGACAGAAGTATATTTTTCCACTCTACAATTATGCATGATTTTCATAAAAAAACATGTTGTCCGAAGACTGGAAGACGTCGAAGTTGACAAACGATAGCACTCTTATTCAATGATCGGACGAAGTTACGCATTCTTTTGAGCAATGTAAAGAAAAATATTGCAGACTCAGTTTTGTTGTTTCATAATGTACCTGGGAAAAACTTTCGTTTTCAGTTGATGCTTCGGATACCGGTATCGGTTCCGTATTACAGCTGACTGTTAATGGAGTAATTCAACCCCTGACGTTCTGTTCTCGAAAATGAACACCTACGGGGCAAAAGTATAGCACATATAACCGTGAACTGCTCGCACTTTATTGTTCAATTAAACATTTTCGTCATATAATTGAAGACTGTAATTTTGCTGTATTCACTGATCATAAACAGTTGACTTTTCCATTTTTCAAACATATTGACAATATATCACGTAGACAGCAGCGACATTTGGAATATATCTTCCAATTTACAACGTACTTTCGGTACGTCCCTGGAAAAAAAAACGTGGTAGTTGACGCCTTTTCACGCATTTCATAAATTAAGGTGCCGGAGAGTATTGATTATCTAGATATTGCGAAAACTCAGTCTGACGATGCTGAATTGCGTTTACTTCGAGATTCTGACAGCTCTCTTAAAATGATCCCCCTTGAACTTTCTCCTTCAAATTTAAAAGTTTGGTGTGACATATCGACAGGGACTGTGAGACCTTACGTTCCAAAATATTTTCGTTTACCCATTATTTCGATGCTGTGATATTTCGTATCCAAGTGAAAGTATTAGTAGATCGATTCGAAAATGCTTTGTATGGAAAAGTTTACGTAGGGATGTCACGGAATATGCTGAAAAGTGTATAGCCTGCCAAAAAAGCAAAATACATCGTCATGTGAAATCGAAAATAGGACACTACCACACTCCCTAAATTTTGATTCACGCGTATAAGTCTGGATATCGGGGAGCCACTATCGCTATCGAATGGGTTTTGATGCAGTTTAAATTGCATCGATCGGTATACAAGATGGACTGAGGTTCCCATGCAATATCAAACTGCAGGTTGGTAGCTAAACTGTTTATATCGGCTGGATTGCCCTATTTGAAGTTACCTGAAATAATAACCACTGACCAGGGTCGCCAGTTTTAAAGCAACCTTTATCAATCACTTGCGAAATTTTTTGGCGCACTTAAAAACTCACACAACAGCATATCACCCTTCCTCAAATGGTATTACCGAAGTTTTTCATCGACGCCTTAAGAGTGCGATGAAATGTCATGCTACAGAGAGATGGACATAAATCTTGCCTACAATACTGTTAGGACTGCAAAGTTCATTCAAGCCAGATTTTCTTACTCCTTCTATTTGCCTTCCTGGTGAATTTTTTCGTTCACAAATAGCAAAACAGCCAGATCACCACGATTCCTTGCTTTTACTCTGGGACATTATCCATCTTCTTCGACTATTTTCGACATAGCATCATAGCAGAAGTAACATTTTTGGCGATCCTGATTTGATGACGTCATCATATGTTTTTGTCCGTAAAGACAATGTTCATAAACCACTGGAACAACCATATGATGGACCTTATCCAGTTAAGGAGCGAAATAAAAAGTATTTTTCTGTCGCTATTAATTGTCGTGACACTCGTATTTCTATTAATCGGCTTAAACCAGCTTTTTTGTTAAATGACGCCGATCTGGATAGCTATTCTGCGTCTTACGTTACCAGAAGTGGACGACAGATGCAATGTTTCATTTCTGCACGAAATCTTGTTTAACTTATTTTCTTTTCGTGTTTCAGACTAGAGGGGGAGTACCTGTAGCAAGCCATTCGTCCAGACACTCTAGCGGCTTAGGCTGTGGACAATTTCGCACTAGCTCAACCGACTCAAAAACTGAGCATAAACGCACTCTACCATCACAAGGCAGTATACTATGGAGTTTTCGACGCCCACTTCAATGCCTACTATATTTATTATATTATATTCATGTTTACAAAATTAAAGATCTTTTGTCTTGGACACGACTTTTAATTTCTTTTATTAATGACGGCAGTTTAAAGGACTTGTATTTAAGCTTGGATGTTCATTATGGAAGCAGAGCTCTTAACAATTTTAACAAAAAGCTATATTAAGTGCATTTTTCTAGCGTAAAGCGTAGTATGTTTTTATTTCTATGATTTTCCATTTTGTGTTTATTTGGTTAATAAAACATGTTAGTTTAACCTATATCTCTCAGGTTTCTCTTTACCAACCTTCCACACGCAACTACTTTAAAGCTGTAGAGTTAATTCGGGGATAACGTATTTACATACATGCTTACCCTCCATCTTTACAATTTTTATATACTTCATACTTCCAACAAACAATATTTTCACATCACATAATATATAAAAAGTGTCTTGTATGATGAGAAAAATTAATTCGTCCATGTCCACCTTGCAAAACCTGACGTTTTCAATATACTTTTTTTTTAATATTCTTCATAATTGAGTAAATATTTGTTCAGGGATTATTTCTTTACTTTTAATTTTCTTTAAAGAAAGATTTTTTTAAGTTAAAAAGTATAATAATGGGAATATATTCCATTTTATACTGTGTATTTCAGATATTCTATTAATTTTTTAATGTCGCTGCACCAATCTGTTTATTGAACTGTACAAGAAGTATTAAGTGGTTCCCCATTTTATTAATGTTCTTTGAAAGTAGTGAAAAAGTCACTTCAATCTTAATCGTAAAATGTTTTGCTACAAAGAGTGTTATCACAGCAGTGAAGCAAATTTTCATTTTCCCTACCCAAACTATACCTTTCTTAAAAGAAAAAAACTAAGTTAATAAATTAAAAAAAGTAGATTGTTTTCAAGGTCTGTATGTTTTCAACTTTTTATTACATATCTCATTGTATCATATTCCATTTTTCCTACAAAAATATTTTTCAGGGAAAATTCTTTTATTTTCCTCTAAAAAAAAGTTTTTTATTTCAAATTTACACAAAATAATCATGAAAATATATTTCATTTTATATTATGTATTTCAAATATTGTATTAACTTTTCATCAGAACTATATCAATGAATTTTGTTAAAGAGAAGAAAAATGTTTTTCGTTTTACTCAACAAAAGTTCTTTTATAAACTTTGGAAAATATATCTCAATCTCAAATATGTAAGTTTTAGGTAGAACATCAACAAAATAAAATTTCAATTATCTTATCAATAAAATTTCGATTCCCTTATCAAGTAATTTGTATTAAAAATTTCTAAAAAATTATAAAAATAGATTGGTGTGCCTGTTAATATTTTTCAAACTCCATAGATAGAACTCGTCATTTTATACTACCTGCGGAAAAATAATTTCCCATAATTGTTATTTCTTGTTTCACTGTTAAAACTTCTCAGCAAACTGTCCATTTATTCTACCGTTTTTGTGAATAATAGTCACTATATTATAATTTGAAGCATTCGCATTGGTCACAATAAACATAAACTACGGATATGTAACCCTTTAACCGTTTTCTATACAAACAGTTGGATGACTGGACAGATTGTAAAATTTTTTAAACAGTGTTAGGCATAATTATTAAGGCAACCTTATCCAACATATGAAAAAATTAAAGTTACGTTCAGTTTCCTTTTTAAAAAAAAGATTCATTGTAATTAAGTAAATATTTTTTCAATGGCTTCGTCTTTTATATTTTATTTTCCTCTGAAGATACCTTTTTTTTCTAATTTACACAATATAATCATGAAGCAGTGTTAAAAATTTGCAGAAAACTGTCCACTCATTTGACCTTTTTATTGAAAACGGTTACATAACTATAATTTAACTCTAATGTGACTATAATATGGGCAATAATATGGTCATAATAGCATTAATTGCGGTTATGTAACCGTTTTCTGTAAAACGGTCGAATGACTGGACAGTTTACTGGAAAAATTTAATAGTGGCACTAAAAATTTATTTTATATTATATATTCCAGGTATCGTATTTTTATTATACCTACACTAATGAGTTTACCAAAGAGTACAACAAGTAATTTTTTTTTTCTGATCTAAAGGTCTTTAAAATTTTTGGATAAGAAGTTTGTAGAAAGGCTTTACTTTTAATCCCCGATATTGCCATTTTTTTTCTTTTTTCTAAATATTTCGACTGATTTAAGAAAATGTAGAAGCTATACTTACTGCCTCTCTGATTGAGTTTCGTTTGAAGATTTCAAAAATAAAACGAGATCGAAATCGTAGATTTATTTAGAAAAATGTAATGTAATTCAACCAATTTTATATTATTTTGTTTACACCAGTCTGATATTTTATATGTTTTGGATAATTATTGAAATATTAACATATGGAAAAAATGTTATTGTGATTCTATGATTAATTTCTATCGGATGATAATTGGGGGAGTCGGGGCAAGAGAGTGCTAAGTCACATTTTTAAACTTCTGAGATATATCAATTTGAAAATTAGATCATATACTCAAATCCAGACATATAACATAAAGGTTTTTTTTTGCCAATGTCTTAGTAACATTTGAGATATTGTAAATAACAATATGGCATTACTTTAATGATATTACTATTACGTTCTTTGTAAATTATCTATCTTCATTGGGGGCATAAACGAAACCTAGGACATACGCCGCCACCAAGTGGCATTAGAAACAATTAATATGTAAAATATTATAATTTACAATAATAAGCAACAGATTACAGTGTTAGATTTATTTCACAAAAAATGTGGATTGGCACTTTCTTATCCCGACTTCCCCAATTTAACTATGTTTTACAGGATATAATTCTCTCTTAGGATCTGAAATGAATAATTATTTAACTAATTTTAATGCTTGATATTTTTTTAAAAATGGATTTAGATTTTTCTTTCAGTTAAGCGCTTATATTACTATCCTGATTTTTTATATGTTTTAATTTATTACTGAAGTATTAACATATGTAAAAACTGCGATTGTATTTCTAACCTTTATTTCTGTCCGATGAAAATTTAACTGTGTTACAGAATCTGAATTTTCTCTTTAAGATCTAAAAAACTAATAATTTATAAAGTTTTAACGCTACATATATAAAAAACTAATGATTTATAAAATTTTAACGTTACATATTTTAAAAAAATCAATTTGATTTTTTCCTGTATGAAGTGGTTATTTCAGTAGCCTGATTATTTATATGTTTTAATTTGTTGTTCAAATATTAACATATACGTAAAAAAGTTTATTGTGTTATATGCTCTTTTGATTGAAAGAAAAATTCAAATAATTTAAAAAATATATCAAAATACATTAAACTTGTTTTTTTAACCTATGTTTCAGATTCCGTATAACATATTTAAAGTATCGTCAGACAAAAATAAATTATAAAACCAGTAAATAGGAATCCTATTTTATAAAAACTATCAAAATATCTAGAAAAAAAGACAATGCCGGAATTAAAAAGGAAATCAAGGTATATCTACCCATCTTATTTATTTCAATTTCAATAATAAATATTTTTGCAATATAGAACACTATCACAGAAAAAATGCAAATTTTCATTTTTCTTTATCAAATCATGCTTCGTATAAAAAAAATTCTAAATTTAAAAAATAAAAATTGGTTAACTTTCAATACTTTTCGAGCTCTTTATTGTATTACTCGTTCTGCATAATTATACTGCTTCCTTTTTTCAACGAAAAAATATTTTCAGAGATAATAAAAGTCCCTTCTCTTGCTTGATTATTATTAGTAACTTGCCCGAATCCAACTTACGGAAAACTGAAGGTTTCTCTTCAATTTCCTTTTTCAAGAACACATTCTTTGTAATTAAATAAATATTTACACAGTTACTTTTTTCTTTCTTTATTTCTTTATATTTTATTTTCCTTTGAAGAACAGTCTTTTTTTTTCTTCAATTTACATGAACAAATCATGAAAGTATGTTTTATTTTATATTAATTCAGATATTTTATTTTTATTATACACTCACCAACAAGTTTACTGGAGAGAGCAAGAAAAATATGTATATATTAATTTTCCTTTTACTAATCAAATGTTCTTTGAAAAATGTGAAAAAAATATTTCAAAATCAATTATAAAATTTTTCACTAGATTGAATGAGGCCTATTTTCATTTCCACGTATTAATAAATCATGTTTTGCCTTAAAAACTATGCTAATAAATTATAGAAACAGATTATTTTCCAGTCAATACTATGCAAACGCTTCATCATATAGCTATTCAACTATTTTTCTTTGTTGATTATTATCATTGTTCCCCATTGTATCCCAGAATCTGCTTTACGAAAAAATAAATGTTACCCTTCAATTTTTTTTTCAATCATAAATTATTTGCATCTAAGTAAATATTTCTCCATTGACATTTATCTTTGACTTACCTTCTCTTCTAAAGAAACAGTTTTTTTTTCCATTTTACACAAAATAACTATGAAAATATTTCTATTTTGTATATTTCAGGCATTGTATTTTTATTGTACCAACACACAAATGAGTTTTTATCGTTGCGATTAAAAAACTAATATGTTGTTTTCTTTTTATGAATCAAAAGTTTTATGAAAATTTTGAAAACGAAGATGCATAGGTAAGCGTTTTCAGAGAAAATACAAATTATCATTCTTGTTTGATTATCATTACTAACTCACCAACCTTAAGAAAAAAATGAAGGTTACTTTTTAATTTCCTTTTCCAAAATTAGATTCTTTGTAATAAAATGAATATTTATCCAAGGACTTTTCGATATATTTTCCCCTAAACAAACAGTTTTTTTAATCAAATTTCACAAAACAATCCTGAAAGTATATTTCATTTTACATTATGTTTCATATAATGTTTTTTTTGTTTGTTTGTTTTTGTTTTTTTCGTACAGCAATCAATTTAAGAAAGAGAACAAGAAATAATTTGTATATTTTCATTTACTAATAAAAATATTTTTTCAAATGTGACAAACAATTTAATCCTAATCATAAAAGGTTTTGCCAGGTAGAACATTATAATTGTAGCGAAGAAAATTTTCCTTTTCCTTTATCAAATCACATACTCTGTTTAAAAAATGACAATAAAATATTAAAATAAATTGTTTATCTATCAATACTTTTCGCAAACTCTTTAGTACAAAACATATTAATTTGTATTTCAACTATCCAACGAAAAATATTTTCACAGAAATATTTTTTTCTTTTCTTTATTGGTTTCTCTTTTCTTGGCTATCATTAAAATGCCCCGTATCCATCTTACAAAAAAAATGAAGATTACTCCTTAATTACCTTTTTTCAAAAATAGTTTTTTTTAATTAAGTAAATATTTCTCCAGTTAGTTTTTTCTTTATTTTTTCATCTGGAGAAATAGTCCTTTCTAATTTACACAAAATAATCGTCTATTTCATTTTATGTTATATATTTTAGGTATTGTATTTTTATCAGACCTACACTTATGAATGTATCGTAGAGAGATAAAGATAACATGTTGTTTTCCCTTTTTCATAATCAAAATTTCTAAGAAAATTTTGAAAAAGGAGATGGGTAGATAATGTTCACTTTCGACTCTTGATATTGCCTTTTTATTTTCTTTTTTCAGTTCAGTATATAAAGGGGGGAAAAACAGAACCCTTATAAGACCACTTTCTTGTCCGTCTGTCTGACAAGAGCATTTTCCTTTCAAAAACGACTGAAGGCGTAAAGTTGAAATTATACTATCAAATAATAAGGTCTACGTCTTCATTGTTTTGAAAAAATGTCGAGCGTCTAACTCAATGCAATAAAAGGTTGCGGCTTAAAACAACGTTTTTCATACAAAATCGCTCTCAATTTGCTTCATAAAGATAGCAGCCATGTCTCAAATTTCAAGTTTCTATGTATAACAATACAAAAAAATATATAAATTTGGAACGATTTACGCGCATTTCACCCTTTTTAAATTTCGATTTTCTGTAAAATTGTTTTGTGCGAGCACTTACGGTTTAAAAGTAACAACAATGTCAAATTTCTAGTTTCTATCCCTAACCATTCTATAGAATCGTAATTTAAAACGTTTTTATAACGATTTCTACTCATTTCTCTCTTTTAAATAGCGATTTTCTTAAAAAACATTCGTAGGAAGCATTTGTGTCTTAAAAGTAACTATCATGCCAAATGTCTAGCTTCTACTCCCTAAAGTATCACAAAATTCATAATTTAGAACGTTTTCCTCACCTGCACCTTTTGAAACTTCGAATCTTTTAAAAACTCTTCTATGATTGCATTTGCGTCTTAAAAGTAGCAGCCATGTCAAATTAACAGTTCCATAGAAATGGAAACTAAGAGTGTTTTTAGAACGCTTTTCGCGCATTTCACACTTTTAAATTTAGAAATTTTTTAAACTGTTTTTGAGGAGCATTTACATCTAATAAGTAATTACCATTCCAAATTTTAAATTTCTAGATCTTTCAGTGCAACAAAAATCACAATTTTAGAACGTTTTTTTTTCTCCTTCACCTTTTGGGGTTAATGGCATAGACATAAAATATAGCCTATGTTGGAGCAGGGAGTCTGATCATCAATTTGCCACCATTACTTTTGAAATCGGCTCTGTGCTTAGTGAGATATTACCCTACAAATAAACAAACGTTACTTCTTTATAATATTGGTATACCTTTATTTCCTATTTTTCATACTTTAAAATGCTTCATTGTTGCAGGTTCATAGCCATTAGGCATATTTTAGCGAGTGTATATTGGCGAATAATTAAATCCATGTTGTTTCAATTCTTATAGTTACTGAGAATATATTGCCATTTATTACTTGTGGCGAACTAAAAATGACTTAAAATTATTGTACTAAGTAAATTAAAATGTTGTTTTCTCATCAGGAACACACCTGTGAACGTAATTTTTGTAATTCTAGGATATCAGGAAGTGGGTTAAATATCTATTACAAAATTTCATCTTTACATACAAAAACAGTTGTATTTAAATAAAAAAGTGCAAAAAAAGAATGACAGTACCGGGAATCAAATTATCAATGCTTTTCTGTTCATCGCCTTTAATTCAGTTTCAACTATACAAGTTTTTGATGACTAGAATTTTACCACAGCAACCAAACAGATTTACATTTTCTCTTATCAATTCATTATTTGCTTAAAAATATCTAATAGTTTAAAAACATAAATTGTTTTGTCTTTAAATATTTTTCAAACTCTTTATCGTATACTTCATAATTTGTACGAAAAAACGTTTTTACAGGAAATGCAACCTTTTTTACTTGTATGATGATCATTATTATCTCGCTCTCAACCATCTAACGAAAAAAAAAAAGAAGGTTTTTTTTTCGATTTTATTTTTCAAAATATCATTCTTTATAACGAAACTAAAGGGCACTGCCACTTGCGTTCTTGGACTAAGTGGACTAACCATCGGACTCGTAATTTGAAAACTTGTTCCCAATTCATCCATCGGTAGAAACACAATGTAATCTGCCTCAAAAAAACAAATTTGAAATCTTGAATTTAAGATCATTTTATAAAATTAAAATTCTGTATGGACGGACAGGCCGGGAGACGAATTAATTAAATATATGTTGCGCTTGGCTGTTTTATGTAACAACATAGCAGTTTTCTTAGTATCAGTATTAAATTGCTAATCTATAGTTAGTTCCATTCTTTTCACAAAAATGAGTTTAAAGTCATAGCAATCACACTAAATTTGTCCATACAGTAAAATATAAAAAAGCAATTTCATTTAAATATACTTAGCCTATTTCTCGAATGCGGTAGCTATAAACGCAAAATAAAATTGCGTTAAATTGATACTACTTATTTTATTTTGAGTACAGAGTACAGTCATCATACAGAGATACATAAAAAAGTCAATTTTATTTAATTTTAGTTAATATATTTTTTTCATTACTATCCTTTATCAGCATAAAAGAAAGTTGAGTTGAACATGTCCTATTAAATTTTAACTTGGAGTATAGCTGTTATATGAGAAAAAATATCCTTTTTAAAATTCAATTTATGCTATTTCTCACTACCAAGGATGCTAATAACGTGAAGAAAATCAGCCATGGGAATATTTTATCGGAACATAAATTTCACTGTGGCAGAAGCTTAATCTGAACATTTATTTTTTTAAAACATGAAAAATCAATTTTATTTAAATTTCGAAGAAAAATTGCAACTTTTCTCGTTCTTTTTAGTCGACTCATTGGTGTAAGTATAATGAAAGTATAAATTCTAAAATATTATCTATAATGAAATATACTTTCATTATTATTTTGTGTAAATTCGAAAAAAAAAATCCAGCTTTCCAGACAGAGGGCACTATAAGCGCAAAAGAAAATTTTGTTGAATCTGTACTACCTATTTTCAACTTCAATATATCAAACAGTGAAACATAAAAAAAACACTTTTATTTAAATTTCGTTAATCTATTTCTTGCTAAGGTGCAGTATTGGCGTAAAAGAAAATTGAGTTTAAATTACCTTGTCTAATTTTAACTTGAAGTATGGTTGCCATATGAGAAAACAAAAAGAAAAAAAAATCTACTTTAAAATTTTAGTTAAGCAATTTCCAACGAAAGGAGTTACCAGATTAAAAATCTGCAATGTGAAAACTTTTATGAAAGTTAAATTTGACAATGGCGGAAGCTTATTCAGAAGATTTGAACAAAATTCGTTCGTGGGAAGAGATTTTAAAATTCGCTCGAAAATTTATGAAGCATCACAAGTTAAATAAAGATCATAGAAAATGTTTCTTCCAACAAAAATTGGCGATAAAGTGTAAACTGTAAAGCATCTGAAATATTTTGTGTTGTCCTGTAAAAGAATTATAAATGTTAGACCCCATATTTTCACTGCTGAACATGCCGCAATAAGCTTACCACCTATACAAATTTCGTAGTAATTCCAATAACATAATAACACAGCACTAATAATACAGCACTATAATGAATTTTAAGTAATTACCACCCGATTAATCGGATCCTTTTGTGCGGCCCTGTAAAATAGTTATAAATGCTGTACACACCCTGTTCAAGTAAAAACATGCAGTAGGTGACTGTAACAACATACTAAAATTACATTACAATCAGCGCTCTACAAACATCGCATTTAAGCGTTTCAATAACCGTTTCATAAATTCGTTTTATAAAACGTTTTCATAAAAAATTAGATAAAACTCATTTAATTAAATCGTTACATTAGAATTTTTTATATAGAAAGTAGATAAATATTTATCGAGTGACTTCTACCTTTATCTTTTCTTTTATCCAAATAAACACTTTTTTTTTTCGAATTTACACAAAATAATAATGAAAGTATATTTCATTATAGATAATATTTTAGAATTTATACTTTCATTATACTTACACCAATGAGTCGACTAAAAAGAACGAGAAAAGTTGCAATTTTTCTTTCACTAATCAAAGGCTCTTTGAGAAATGTGAAAAACTTATTTCAATCTCAATTATAAAGTTTTTCACTATATAATATGCTATAATAGCAAAGAAGAAAGTTTTCATTTTTCCTTATTTAATCAATCTTTGTTTTAAAAAATTCTAAAAATTTTTAAAAATAAATTGTTTTACCTGTCAATACTTTTCCAACTCTTTGTTATATCATTCGTTTTTCCATACTTTCTACTTCCTTCTAAAAATATTTTCACAGAAAAAACAAGTCTGTTTTTCTTGTTACGTTATCATTATTAACTCACCCTTATTCATGTTTCGAAAAAATAAAGGTTACACTTCAATTTCGTTTTTCCAAAATTGATTCTTTGTAATTAAGTAAATATTTGTCCAGCGACATCATTCTTTTTCTTTTCATTTCCACTATAGAAACAGTCCTTTCCAATTTAAACAAAATAATCATGAAAGTGTATTTCATTTTGTGTTATATTTCAGATGCTGGAACTATTTCGCCTAATCTTTAAAAGAAATGTACTATATCTGATTTCTTTTTTTTTTTAAGAAAATATCTTAAAATGTAAATCTGTAAATGAAGTCAATTACAGTAGAATTAAAGTCAAAGCATAGAATGTACGCTCATATTTCGTTCAAACATGTTTTTTGATTGAAAATTGCAGTTAATTAAAACTTAAATCAGCATTGTTTTCATAAATGATATGAAAGTTTTTCCTCAAATCAATATTGTCACAAAAATAAAATACCGCATTAGATCGTGCTCAACAATGATAGTAAAAAATATATATAGTACAAAAAAGATAAAGTGGGACGTTTCTGCACGGGCTTTTTTTTTATACTTATGATTAAAAAGCAAAATTCAAATTCAAATTTTTAGCAGAAAAAGACAGCATGGATCGATCGAAAAAGTGATATTTCATGTGTAGCCTAAACTCTATGCTTTGTTATATTAAATTAAATTGTATTTTATACGCATTCAATTTATTTTCCTTCGTCCCGTGATTTTCCCAAAGCAGATGACGACATCATCTAATACAATTAAAATACGATTGTCATTTATTTTTCTCGCGCGTGCTTTTTGCAACCTTCGATCAGTTTTTAATACAACTTTGATGGAATAAATGAGATGATATTCTGGCTTGACTACTGTTGTTTGCAGATATTTTTAATCTTTAATTTTTCTTTAGAAGTTTAAACCTGCCTCTAAAATATATTAGATATTGGTAAAAAATATTATATTGCAGTGCGAAATCCTCACACGGGTCTACTGGTTTTAGAATAGGGGAGACCGGGGCATAGAAATGTTTAAAGATTTACATAGAATTATTCAATTAAAATTGTTTTTTTATCTCATGTCTATTTGCGGTACAGTTGTTGACTTGGCCTATTAATCAATTCAACTCTATACGATTCCCTGCCGTAACAAAAAGTCGCATCCTTTGGCATTCAAAGTAGGGGAGACCGGGGCAAGATGACTATGTTAACAATTTTTGTTGTTTATTAATTTATTTTGAAGTAATAGTAAAATTAATTTTACATGAACTGATAGAGTATATCTTTGTAGTACTAAATACATTACCATTTAATTTTTCAAATAAAAAAAAATAAAGGATAATTTTATTTTTTCATAACATTAACAAATCGTCGTCTTGCCCCAGTACTGGGGCAAGATGACTTTGGCCTTGGGGCAAGATGACAACACTGAAAAAGATTGAACATATTTTATCTTTTGAGTATGTTACATGGTTTAACAAATGATAACTGTGTTTTTATATCTTACAAAGTATCAAATTAAGCATAATGCATTGTTTATAACGTAATTTTGAAGTGTTTAGTTGTCCAGCTAACGATAGTCACAAATAAAAATGCCATTTTCATAATTGGAACATTCCTCATGCCACCACTGTTGGCATTTACAGCACTGGATCCATTCTTCTGTTGGTGGGTCACAATGCCTGAAATTGGCCTTAAACGCTTTTTGAATTTTTTGGGAGGAGGGGGAGGTATTGACCCCATCGAACGGTACTCTCCTCGTACCGATCGGACGCTTGGAAGTGGAGATACGGACCCCGATAGGGTTTTTCTTTCGGGAGGCTAAGGGGGGCTCAGCGGATGGCAAAAATGTCTTCCTCTGGTCGTCCCCTTTCGAACGACACCTCCCCCGATCCCATGCGCCCCTTAGCCCCAGAGGAGATAGAAGCGCAAGGTCGTGCGAACAAACACACAGACAAACAAGCGTATACAGGATTTAAATAGAATGGACAACATTGATAGTTTAATAAATTCCGAAACACAGGGCCAGATGACGAGCTCATCATCTCGTCTCAAGATGACGAGCTCGTCATCTTGCCCCGGACTGCCTGTTTAAAAATATTCGTTTTCATTGCCATGAAGGAAGGCGTATAATTGACATTTATTCATGGTAATAGGTAGTATTTAAACTAAGTTACTCATAAATATTAAAGAGAAACGATATACCTTACCTGTATCTGTAGCAGAGCTTATTTACACATGCATAAAAGTTATAACGTGGCAGCGGAAAGCAATCAAAGCTTCACAACTGACACAAAAATGAGGATTTCAGCGTCTCTATAGTATTGTTTAACGAACGGCCGATAGGAGAGCCAGTAGTGTCCGGTTGATGCTGCCACCTAGCGGAAAACGGAAAAATTAAGACATTCGTCATCTTGCCCCACTCTTCATCTTGCCCCGGTCTCCCCTACATCGTATATTCCAGCGTATAACACGCACTTTTGAAACAAAAAATCTGGTCAAATTTTACAGATGTGCATTACAGAAGTGCGCCGGGAATAAAAATGAAAATTTAAAAATTAAGCATTAAACACAAATCAAGGAGAAATGATTATTTGAATGAATGAAAGTACGATTCCAAACGTCTTTAGGTGATTGAAGCAGTTAAGCTTCGCAGTACAACGTCATTTCTTGTGAATACATTTAATATATAAAATGTTAAAATTTCACGAAAATCTGACTAATTATTTAGCGAAATCGGAGGAGCAATCTGAAAACTAACCATCTATACTAATAACAGAAAGTTTCGCTCTGTGTGTGCAAAGGCTAAGAAAACTTAGCGCACATAGAAGTCTGAAAATTTAAGTAAAGATAGTTCAAGCAAGTGAAGCTCAGATTTTAAGCCGAGGTGCCGAAATATTAACTAAAAATCCATCTATTTCTTTGCGAACCGGCTAAATCTCATGCCCAGAAACAGATTTACGCATCGGGAGTTAAGAAAGAACAGAACGCGAGATTTTTGTTATTTAGTAGTTTTTTGTTATTTCGTAGTTTCGTATTTCGCTGTAAAACTGCAACAATGAACCATTTTAGAGGCTAAAAAGTAGAAAATAAATTATAAATAAAAAATGAAGAGTATAATATTTAAAAAAATACGCTTTTATCAATTTAGAGTTTAAGATGAATTAATTTAAGATTATACGGAGAAATCATTTTAGAAATCCTAAATGTATAGTTTAAATAATGTTTCATTATTTCTTTCCTGTTGCTATATCTTAAAAACGAAACAGAGACAAAATTATATATTTTTTTTAAAATTCAGTTGTTGGAGCTTTCTACCAAGCAAAAAAAAAAACAAAAAAACAGTTACTTTTTTTTAATTGAGTTCTGTGCCCACACCAAATTATTGTAACGAAAGTTTTGGGGGAGAAACACTAATTTCAGTCAAAAAATTAGGCGCGATTTTCAAGATGAACTTTGAATACTTGTAAAAGAGTGGGGGTTTTTTTATATACATTTATTCTTGTTAACTATTAGGAACTTGAGTATTTATTCCTTCTAAAGACATGGAAAGTCAAAACACTCCGCCGTTGTGATGTTACAAATCATATTTTAATATCACAAAGAAAACATTTGTTTGCATTATTTCTTTTGTAATGATTTATTCTCGATCAGTCTAAAAATTTATTGAATTTCAATTTCTATATCGGGATGTCCAGGAAGAAAACTTACTTTACTGTTTATCGCTGATGAGAAATAACGGGCTACCATTTAAATTACTTTCTTTACATTTCATTCTTTGTCGTAAAATAAATATTTGAGCAAGAAATTCTAATAATTCAATGTATTTTTCAGTGTTTCCTCTGCAAACAAAAAAGGTGTTATTTTAATTTAATACAGAATGGCTCAGTAATGATAAATCGTTGTACAGAAAACTTATATTTGTATTTCACTGTTTGAAGCATAACGTGAAAGTTATTTGAGTGAAAATGCGCAAATACTGAAACAATTTACATAATCATGTATAAAAGAACTGCAAACAAAGTTGAATACTAACTTCATGTGCAGGCAAATCTTCGTTTGTTTTGAACAAAAAGTTTTTGTTTGTTTGCTTGATAATTAATTAGGGAAAATAAAAAATAGACTTATTAGCATATCTTAATAAAATGTAAACATTTATACAATAAAAATAATAAATCAAAATTTATATAGAATAATAATAAGGGAAGTATAATAGAATAATTTTAATAATAATGTTGAATTTTACATAAGATGAGCTGAGTATAATCAATTTTGGATTTAAATAAATATCCTCTTTAGATTTAAATAAATACTCTTTAGTACTATTAACTCTTCCTTTTATGCTGATATTTTTTATACATTGCAAAGAAAAAAAACAATACATGCTTAAAACTTTATATTAATGTGTGAATGGATTTTTTATTCATAACGGATAAAAGTTTAGTTACATCACGATGCGGCACAATTGAAAAATTTAAAAATAAAATGTAAAAAGTACTTAAATTGCAGTCTGACTTTTAGCCTTCTGCGTATCAGCCAAAACACTACGGAATAAAAAAGTCTAATAAGGAAATGTTAAATGAAGTTATAAAAGACTTAGAAAAATAAATCCAATGAAACAAATAGGTCTAACTAGCTATTTGAACATATAAAATAATTAGAAATATACAAAGTATGAAATAATAATTTAAAATGATTATTTTTAACTATATTTAACGTAATATTATCTTAATGAACGTTAACTTTTCATATTATTATAAAAATTAAATTTCCTTCATCTAGTATATTGTTTACTTCAAAATGACACTACAGGTAGAACTTCTAAAATCCGTAATCGCTCGGGACTCTGCAATTCCATATTTTCGAAATTTCCAGATTTTAGAGACTGAGAAATAACATTTTAAATTCTAAATTAAAGCCAGACTTAAAAATAAGAAACACATACTGTAGAGTTTACACTTGAGCGATTCCGGATTTTAGAAGTTCTACTTGTATCAGTAACATGTAATCATGGTAAATAATCAAGAAAAAGTAATCAATTAAGCTATTAATATTCTAATCTTTGCAATTACGAAATGAAAAAAGAACAAAATTACGTCACTTTGACACAATTATATTAATTGTTTAAGTTTTAAAATTAAAAACACATTTGAAGCTAAACATAAATCATTTTCATGGGATTAAGCAAAACTACAGCCTTAAATTTGCGACAGGAAATTCCAAAACCTTTGCGAGAGACTGGTGTTCCGTTTTGATGTAATAAAAGTTGTCCCACAGAAGATGCCATTCCTAAAAATACTCCAAATACAGCCAAACTCATACAAATTCTATTTTTGACATGAGCGTAGGCAGATGAAACGGGGGGGTTGGCAAACGAAAGCCCCTTCCCACTTTCCTAAATCTTTGAAAATGTACGAAATTTTAATAAAGTACTAAGCAATGTAAATATAAATAGCTTCTTTGGGATTGTTATTAAACTGGTAAATGCATGATTATGATCCTTTTCATCATAATCATGCATTTATGATTATGATGATTAAAATATGATGATCAAAATATGATCAAAATATCATGGGATTACATGATAATTTTGTTTTAGAGATTTCCAATACATTTTATTACAACAATAATTTTTTAGGATGAATGTACCAACTATTTTCATAGCTCCCTCAACCCCTACGAAAATATTGCGTAGGCCTATAAGTTTTGACATTTCTTCTCTAAGCCACTTATTGAAAAACTTATTAAAAGTAGGATCATAATAAAATATTTTTTAAACAATTGCAATTAAGTGATAATTAGTAACTTGTTTCATGTAATTAAACAGCCAATATAATTAAACTGCAATAAAATGTAAATTAAATTAAGGAATAAATATTTTGAATTATTTCCTTCTCAACTGAAACCTTTGGCGCCTTTATTACCCTGACGGCTGTGTGCGCCGCACACAGTTAACACTGAGTTTGCGCACGTCTGCTGTATTTCTTTTAAAACGTAAATTAATTCTGTGTACCTTAAAAACGGATTTAAATATAGTGGACGTTTGCTAAATTTTACGAATTTTGAGGCTTAGGCAAAAAAATAAATCAATAAATAAAAGACAGACAGACAAAGCATACAATTTTTCAATGCGTGTGAATATAAATAAAATTATCAAAATCGAAGTATTCGCTCAAAAGTTGCGAGTGGACAAGTATTTGGAAAAAGCATAGAAATTTTCTAACCTCCTTTGTTTTAAGTTGGTTATACAAAAAAAAAAAAAAAACTATATATATATATATATATATATTTAAGCATTTTATAAGGATTTAATATGTATGTTAAAAATCACGCCTAATTTCATCTGACTGCAATTCATGTTGTTCAAAAAAATTTCTATACAATACATTAATTTGGCGTGGGACCAGTTTGATTTACGCTTGATAGAAAGCAGAAACAAATTAATGTATTAAAAAAATTATAATATATGCTCGGGTTGTGCTTCTGTTTTGTTTTTAAATATTAAGCACTTTATTTTTAATTTATCTTTAATTTTCTACATTTTAAGTATTTATAATATTTCACTGTTGTAGTTTCACAGCCAGTTGGTGAGGTTTGTTTGGCGAGTTTCATTATTTTAGCAAGCTTCGTTTGGCGCAAAATTAACGCCATTGTAGTTGTAACTCGTATAATTGTAACCATAAAGAATAGTTGGAGATTTATCACCTGCGCCTAAAAAAAATAATAAAGATATTAAAAATGCCTTTTTTATTTATTAATTTATAAATAAGTTCTAAAAATATTAAAATGTTCTACTGTCATTGGAAACACGCCTGTGTACATCCATAAATTGAAGCGAAAAGGGATTTCTGTAAGGTTTACAAAAAATTGACCTATTTGCGCATGTGTCAACTGTTCCGGTGTTCTCAGCTCCTATTAAAGTGAATGATTCACCGAAGAAATAATCCGTTGAATGTCAATGGCAAGCGCATGCGCAGAAGACATTTTGAGTGTCTTTCCTCAGCCCAGATACGAAGCAATGATTCTTATGATGTAGGATTTCTGAAAGCTAAAATGTTGATGTTGGGTTTTTTTTTTTTTTTACTGCAATTTCTAAAATTCCTTTTTACAATTTCAAAAATTCCTTTTTAAATATGTTTTTGTATTTTAATAATACTCACTATTAATTAATTTTGAACATATCATGTTCAGGTAGTCAATATTTGTCCATTTTTATTCAATTCTCTTTAAATTTCATTTGGTAATTAATTGCGCAATTTGAGTTAAAATATTAGGCTCATAGCTATTAACTCAAACAGAAATCAATTACATTTTACTCATATTAGTGGAATATTGTCCTTGAAAAAGTATTACACTATATAAGTTTCCAATTGCTCTTGTAATAATTTTCACTTTATGCATATTGGATTTTTTCTCTACATATCTTTAAGTACTTTACCTCTTATTTTAATTTTGAGAATTTTAAATTTTTGGATATATTTATGTATTTTAATGAATTTTATGAATTTTAAATTTTTGGATATATGTTATGTATAATAAAACTTTTGTAAATAATATATATAATTTATTTATATTTAGAAAAAAAAGGAAGTGGGTCATTTTGATTTACAAATACGTTTGCTAATACACATTTTATAATGGACTATGATTTGATACTTTTATATGCAAATTAATGTAGTTATATTTACATATTCATTAATTTATTTTAATGTATTCATATTCGTTAATAATTAATAATGTTATCGATTAATTGTATTTAGATTAATGCCCACTGTGGACAATATCATATTAACTGTTTAATACAATGTATACGTTCTTAAATGCTAATATAATGCATTGTTTTAATTTTTATTAATTGTTCTACCTTCTCCATTTAAATCATGTGTATTTAATTTTTAACAATGTTTGTAGAAACATGAAATGTAACCAATTAATTTCAATATTTAATTAATATTAATATTGAATTCTTAGCATCTTAATTGTTATAATTTTTTATTTAAATTTGATTTTAAATTAATTTACATGATGTTGCATTTCTGGCAAAGGTATTTAATTGTGGCAATGTCATTACTAAGTACAAATATTTATCTGAAGCATTAATCAATAATTATTAATTTCACCATTTTACATATCATTTTTTAAATAGAATTTTTCATTAATACATCCATTACATTTTTTTTATGCAACTGAAAAAAAATTATCAACATAATTTTATTTATTTATTATTTAACTATCAGTTATCATTCTTTAGACAGTATTTGTTTTAATCTTTAACTAATAATAGTAATCAATTGCTTTTATTAAATTTTAAAATATTCACTATTTTTTCCATATAGATGGCAGCACCTTATTAATTCATTTGAAAACATGTTTGGTGTTCTATTTTAAATTTTGTACAGAGGGAGCTGGTTCTGTATTGGTTTATGTTTGGCTTTGTTGTAAAATAATATTCCTTGGTCAATCATCTTTGAAAATCTATTTTGGCAACATGTAATGATGTTCTCTAATTCATAGCCTGTGTTATGTGTTGACTTCCTGTTTGGATCATGTATTCTATCTGGTAACTGTTGTTTTCTTTTCCCTATATCCATTTTAATCTTGTTGTATTTTGAACTTTATGATTATATTTCACAGTTGTTGTTTTTTTTATAGGTAATGTTTCTTTCCTTTTTAATATTGTTTTTATTTTTTTAACTTTATGATTTTTTCGCAGTTTATTTCTGTATTTTGGTGTGGCAGTCCCAAAATCATATTCTTCAGCAATGTTATGGCTAATATGATGATGAAACCACACATTTTATTTGTGGTAATTTAGGCATTTAGAACCTGAAGTCTCTGTCTATTCCCAAATTTCATTTTTTCAATTTTTAATTTATTTTCTTCGTCTTCTTCTTTTATTTTTATTTTTTTACTATGTATATGGAATTTATATTTAGAGTGTTGGGGGAACACTATTGTTGTCAATTAATTATTACATTCTAATTCATAATTTCATAGTTTTTGTTGGTGTTTCGGTAATGTTTCATTAATGGTTATATATATATACATATATATTAAATTCCCATTTGAATGGAAGGTGGTGTGGGGGTCTGGAAATCATAATCGGTGGAAATGTACCGATATTTTACGGAATTGTTTTCCTCCAGACGGCTGCAGTAAACAGCTTTCTACTTTTTGTAATCAAAGTTACTTAAAATAAAATATTTATTTTTATACATATAAATAAAATATTTTATCGCAATTGCATAAAAATGCCGTCATTTCTATTGACATTTGAATCCTTAAAAATAAAGACCCCCACCTTACCCCCACCCCCTACCCCCCTAAGAGTGGAGTTTAGTTTTAGCATTGGACCAAAACTGAAATCCGGGTACGTTTGCACTGAAAGAAATGACATCATAAACGTATATTTTCATCGACAAAACTGAAAAATTCACAATAATTGGATCAAAATGACATAATTTTCGCTGATATTTTGTTTCACCTGTACTACAGATTAAGATATATTGTTACTTGATTCGTTCATGCTAAATTTATTGTATACTCTATGTTAAAAATTTTATTGATGGATTAAAAAGATAAACGCAACTTTAATTTTAGAAAACGTGAGATAGTAAATTGCATTCTATACGTACGAGTTAGATTTATTACAGATAAAATTCTATGTCAAAATTTGTTACCTGATATTTTTCAAAATTTATAATGGCAAGCAAGAAAAAAAATACTTTGATTTCTACAAATACTGAATCACAGGAACTTCGAACAGTTTCTCCAACAGTTTCTGAAATCCTAGATCGACAAGATTATATTACAGACACGGTAAGTATAAATTTATGCTTTATAAGAAGTAATTTCGCATTATTTGAAAAGAAAAATAATCTCAATTATAAGATTATCTGGTAATTCCTTTTTACAGGACAATGTGTGATTTTAGATCAAATATTATCAACAATCAATAAAATTTGGCACAAATGTCATATACGCACCACATTGGCGCGATTGCAACAAAATGGCAATCATGCATCACATGGTAACCCGGTTATTTTGTTTATATTGTTTATTTACTTTTATTTTTATTTTTATTCTATAAATTATTTTTATTATGTATACCAATATTTTTTTATATCAAACTATCATTTATTTATTTTTGTTTTCTTTTTTTAAATAATAGAAGCTATTTCATTTATTTCGTTATTTTATTTTTATATTGAAATAAAAAATCATTGCTATTATTGAATGCTATTTGTAACTAATATTCAAAAACAAAGTTTTCACCAAATTGGCGGGGGTAAAAAATCACGCCAATGTGGTACGTATATCACATGTGTGCCTAAAATTTAATCTGATATGACTTATTTCCGAAACAACAGTCAGGCTTACTGTTGAAAATCGAAAAAATTTTGGTTTTTGTTTGTTAATCTGTCTGTTCCACGATATCTGCAGAAAAAAGTATCCGATTAGTTTTATATTTAGTAGGTAGGTTGGTGAGATACCCGGATTTAGCTGTATAGTTTTTTATTAAATTTCGTTGATTCATTCGGAAAATATAGAACTTTTTCTATTACGTCCTAATGTTTTTCTATGGCAATTCAGACGATTTTCCAATTTTTCATTCACTGAAAAGAAAATGGCGTATCTGATTAATGGATTTAAGTGTTAAATTATGAATGCTAAAATTTCCCAATGTTAGTCTTAAATTATTCCGATTACTTTGAAATTTTGTTAATACATTCGTCAGATTTTTTTAAATTGCGTGAATAACTTTTGATGGAATTTTATACATCTGTTCGAAAAATATCAAGTACTTTGTTTTATCACTTTGCATTTCTAACACGATTCATATTTCTTTTTTTTTTTCTTCTTTTTCATTTATCAGTATCCCAGCAATTGTATTTCATAGCCTATTACAAAATCATTAAAATAATCACGATTACAAAATATTATGCAGGAAGTCTGGATGATGGACATAAACGTTTAGTTAATTTTTCGACATCATATCAACAACACAGATTTCAGATTTGCGTAAAAACATAAACGATGTTGGCGACAACATTTTAAACTGAATGTGGATACAATTAAAAGTCTATCACAAAATCCTTAAATATTTTTGCGTTAAATGTTCGGCCTTGATCCAAGGATTCCAGAACATTTTTTGTTTTGCGTCTATCTTCAAAAATATCTGAGATATAGCAGTGTTAAATTATAGGGTGGCTGACATTTTGAAACAATACAGCAGAATTCCTCCATAAACGGGTTTAATTTATGAGTTTTAGTGAATATGGTTTCGCCAAATTTTCTTTCATTGTGGTAATCATCGTTACAACACTTGAATGCTTAATACTATATATTTATATTTGCCAACGTCAAATTCTCGTCAAGCGGGGCGACAATTGGTGAAATATCACCAAATTCGGCGACAAAAATACGTTGCGATATATGAAGCCACCTTGGCTATGTCTGTATAATTTGGCGATATTCTCATTCAAATTGAATATTGCCGAGAATTGGGAGACCCTTCTGTAATCGGGTTCCGCGCATTTTAGCTTCGTGTATTTTCAGTAGAATTAGCTAAAATCTCAAAACCAAGCAATAGAGAGGCTATCTTTTCCTGCCGGTACAGGCCAGAAGGACTTTTCGTAGTTTGGTATAATACATCGGCTGCTCTCAACCTACGTAACCCGACGATTCGCAAGTAGCTGACGTACAACAGAATGAAGAAAAGTATTGATTTTTTTGGCGGTATGATAGCGAATTTTGAAGCGTTAACATGTATGATATAGAAAAAAGGCATATCCGACTAGTTTAAATTGCGCTTATGAAGGAATTTTCGGAACTCTCAAAGAGCTGTATGCTGAAATTTTAAAATGTTTTTTGTTGTTGTTTTTTATCTCGTTATATTATCACATTTTAATATACTTACACACAGTTTCCTTGCTCTTGTATATTTTTATATTGATCTTACTATTTGTCACAATGTTTTGCTAAAGCGCCAAATGTGGTAAAATTAAACAAAATTAAGATTGAAAATATTTAGATAATGATTAACATTGTATTTTATGCTGATTTAAGAAATTATGTGTTATATTAATTTTTCAGGTTCTGAATGGTGTGAAGAAATTCCGAAAAAGCAGAAACGGCAACATGGATGAACTTCGAAATTTTTTAGGGCAAGCCTACAATCGTGACATTACAGATATAGATCAAGAAGTGAAGGAATTTTTACAAACAGAAATGAAGAGTGGGATTTTAAAATCTTCATCTAAAGAGAGTGCAAAATCTCGGGAACGATCAAGGAGTAAAATAAGAACTTCCTGAATAAATTTCCACACCATTTAATTCACGTTAAAAATTAAGAGCAGTTTTTATGCCTCCATTTTTGTGTAAATAATAAAACAGATATAAAGTACGTAGTTTTCAATTTATTTCATCATTCATATAAACTTAGCCAATGAAGAAGTGGCATATTTAAAAATATTGCATATTAAATGCAATAAGGTCCAAAAACACCAAATCACCAATTTTAATTTCTTTATATACTTTAAACGTACTACTTTAAAACTTTAAATTGTATTAACTACATATTTTTAAGTAATGAAACACGCAAGCAGAGACAAGTTTCAATTGCGTTTTAACTATGCACGAAAAATAAATGGAAAGTTAACATTTCAATTCATTCGCATTTTATACAAAACGATGATTTTTTATGTATGTCTTTGTTGTATTTAATGAGCAATAAATATGTAGTAATTTGTACTCAAAGCTATGTTTGCTTGGATGTGGAAGTGTAACACGAAGAAATTTTAAAGAGTTTTTTCACTTTAGAAATCCTTTCCTTCTGTATTAAAAAAAAGTAATCTAGAACTGAGCCAAAAACGAAATGGACCAATCAAATTCTGCGTAGATATTCCGGGTTATTCTCATCGCTTTTTTACTAGGGACTTTTTTGAGGAGCTATTACTTTTTTTCTAGTCATCCTACGGATTCGAAAATCATACCACCAGATGCGAAATATAACAAGCTTTCAGAAATTAAAAAATTATCACGGTCGGAAAATAAAAACTCAAATAATCCTTAAAAATTGAGTAAAAAATCTTTTATTGAAAAAATAATTTTTTTATATTGTTGCCAATTTCTAAATAAGCGCAAAGTATTATGTTTTATCTCAAATAAAAAATGTGTTTGCGCGAGACTATAAAGAACAATAATGAAAGTTTAAAATAATAATTAAATGATCACGTGTTGAAAAAGCAGGAAATAAAGAAAATTACGTCATAAAAATTGTGTTTACACATGAATATTACAAATAGAAAAGATGAATTAAATGAAAAAGCATTACAACCAGTTAAATGAAAAAGCATTATAATCTGATTACAGAAGAAAGTCGCCTTTCGTGATATAATCATCATCATCTTTTTAAAACAGGATACATTACCAGGTTTTAAGAGGCTGTGAAATCAGAACGGGGGTTGGTGAGCTTAGCGAGCAGGGAGGCAGAGCCCCCTAGTTAAAAGAAATAATATTGTGTGTCTAATTATTAATTATTAAGAAACACTCAGATAGGGAAATGGTATTGTAGAAGAAAAAAATATTTTAACAGTGATAAAATGATCTTAATAATAAATTATAATTTACACTTGATAACAATGAAAACCTTACCAATTTATTTTTCATGTGTATTCGATATGTAGGTAACCAGACAATAAGATTATTATATTTTCTGAATTTTTGTTAAAATTCTTTTCAATCTCCTTCCAACAAAGAAAGCCATATATAATTTTTTTTGTATGTTTTTCTTTTGGTATTTTCACGCATAGTTATTTAACGGTTTATCCAATTTTAAACATTCTTTTTTTTTAAAAAAAAGAGGGTTTAATTTGATAGCAGTCATGTATAAATTTCATCAAAATAAGGGAATGGTATATTTTTGTGCATGATTCGATTTTTTTTCGGCTCACTTGACTCTAACTCTCGTAAAAATTGGGCATTTACTGCGAGATTTCAGTACGTTGTTAATGTAAACAGTTCTAGTATACAATTTTAAATGAGTCATCGTTTCGTGTATAGTTTCTTTTTCATGTCCAAAAGCTTTAATATATGATCATGAATTATGGGTCAAAATAAGTGGTATTGGCAGGATTCTGATTAAAAGGAATGTGAACTACAATAAAGGGTTGCCACTAAAAACTCTCTGTTTTGTCAATCCTCACTTTTTAAATTATACTATCTGACATGTAATAAGTATATATCAGTACAATAATTTGAGAAAGAATAAACTGAAATTGGCTTTATTATTTTCTTAAACGCTCCTCGTTTATCAAAACATTCATTTTTTTTATGTTATTTGACCATAATCCGAGTAGAATTATGTAACTTGCGTTTAGCTATTTTACACTTACAAAGACTAGTAAAATATATTATATACAAATATTAAAGTAATTCAATGAGAAACCAACAATTCTGGCTATGGCCTGTAATTGCTGAAATCTGGTTTTCAAACGGGGTATGAGTTTTCTAAAATGTTGACTTAGGTGTTTTATTTACCTTATTAAACAGCGAACGTTTGTTAAAGTATTCTGTTAGTGTTGGAAATTGTTTCATAATCAATCTTGATGCATAATTTTTCTTTTTTTTTCTTTTTATTCTAAAAGGTATATTTAAAAAAATATAGGCTTTTTGAAGTATTAGCATGTGTGAGATAGAAGACAGTTTTGGGATTGGCACATCCGACTAGTTTAAATAAATATTTGTTTTGTTTTTTAAATATTCAGAAAAATACTAATTATATTTTAATTGATACATTAATTGAGGGGCCCTCTGCAATAACAAGGCAAGTGGAGTTATCTTGATTCTCAATTTTCAGATTTATGTAATGTGTTATTCAGCATGTAAGGAAATAACAGTTTTGTGATCATAAGCAATGAAGAGATGCTAGAAAACTCTTCTTAATAGGAATATATATGCAAAGAAGTTATATTCCTTTTAAATGCTAAAAGGTGTAAATTAACAACATAATAGAAATTAAAATAACTTTTATTAAGTTGTTTTACATGTTTCGACTCTCTCCGAGTCATTTTCAAAAACAAATGAGAATATTCCAGAATTGCACCGGGCTTTGAAGTTATTATTTTCATGTACTGTTTTAAAAATTACGCACGTTATCTTTTATTTTTACTTGATTGTTTATTTTCATATCTGTGACCATGGAGTAACTCGAGCCACAGTTTCGGTAAATTAAAAGATGCCGCATCGTTACACACTGTATTTTTGCGTGTTACTATCACTACGGTTTCTCTTATTATGGATGGATAGTATAGACTGGAGGGAAATATCTATCGTTCAGCAACTGAAAACGCACTTCCGGCAATTATTGTTAGCAGACAGTACCGATTTTTGTTGTGTGTCACTGTATATGAACAATGAATACTATACACACAACATTCTATATAGAAAACCTCTTGTAATACACCTTAGTGATATCCATATGTGTGAAATAGTAAAACATTTTTTAAATAAACCCCAAGCGATTTTTCTCCATAGACTATAATGTAATGGAATTCTTTTATATGTCCCCGTAAAGGAACTACAAGGGCTATGCCCACCGTATTCTATAGTAAGCCTCTTATAGTGCCCCTCAGTGATATATATCAATTTCAATATGTTTGAAGTTGTATAACAGCACTAAAATAAACCGCAAATTATTTTTCCTCATAGACCGTAATGTAATGTAAATCATTGAGTGTCCCTGTAAAAAAACTATAACTGCTACACACTTCATTTTCAAAACCGAACATGCGATAGTAAACCTCAATAACATATATTAATTGCATCACAATCAGAATATATTTACGCCAGTTAGAGCACGGACAGACAGACAGACAGACGGGAGACAAACCAAATTCATAAACACTTTTCAACCTGGTTGGTTAAAAGTGTTGGTTGGCCTTGTTGGCAAAAGTGTTAAAAACCAAGTTGAGTGTAAAAAAAAAAGAGTATGTATAAAAACTCTCGGCTTTATTTATTCAGTAATAATTAGTACAAAGAATTATAATCTATTTACAACAATAAGAATTATCAAATCCTAAGAATATTTTTAAAATTATATATATAGAATATCATTACAGTAAAATGCATACACTCTGACGCAAAAGTTTAGACAATGACGTCATTCAGCTTTAAAATGTAGGAATTATGACGTCAGAATTACAAAAACCTGTAAATATATTCAAAAACTGATTTAAAATGCTATGTACAAAAGACAGTCGTTTTATTTGCTATAATACTAATTTTTTTCATAAAAATTCAAATGTGCTTGTCGCAAAAGTTTAGACACTATTCTAAATTTCTTTGAATATTCGCTGGCATATGCAAATTTAGACTCGATGATGTCACAAATTTGGAGTACTTAAGTTCTGCAAACGATTGCGCTTCATAGTCGACATGCCGAGAGCTAAAGAAATTCAAGTGAATGAGGTTTCAAGGATTTGGCAGTTGAAAGGTGAAGGGAAGAGCGTTTCTGAAATTTCTGCTATTATTAATAGGTCAAAAAAATCTATTTATCGAGTTTTATCGAGTGGTTCCGAATATAAAGCAAAATGTCGGTCTGGGAGGCCATGTGTGACAAATGTACGAGAGGATCGCCTGATACAAAGACTAGCGAGTACTCAACAAATGAGCGTACGTGGAGTTCAAAGCTCATCGGGACTCTCTGTATCAAAGGATACGATTCGTAGACGAATTTTGGAAAAAGGAACAATCGTTTATAGCAAAATGCAGAAGAAACCAGCTCTGAAGCCACATCATAAGTTACAAAGAATTATGTGGGCTCGAAAGCATATGTCATATGAAGAGAAATGGCAGTCAGTCATATTTAGCGATGAAAAAAAGTGGAATCTGGATTGTCCAGATGGTTGTTTATCGTATTGGCATGACTTGCGGAAGGAACCTCGACGTTTTTTTAGACGCAGACAAGGAGGGGGCTCGGTGATGGTTTGGGCAGCCTTTTGCTATAATGGACAAGTATCTCTGACCTTCACCAGTGGTCGTCAAACTTCACAGCATTATACACAGACATTAGAAGAACACCTACTGCCATTTGCTGAGCTTCTAGGGGGTCCTCAGTGGGAATTTCAGCAAGACAATGCTTCAATTTACACTGCAAAACATTCAAAATCTTGGTTTAATTCCCATAATATAAGAGTTCTCGACTGGCCAGCATGTAGCCCAGATCTTAACCCTATAGAAAACCTTTGGAGCATCATGTGTCGCAAAGTTTATAGCAACGCTAGACAATACTCTTCTGTACAGGAACTTAAGACATCTATTGAGGATGCATGGTACGATATCGATCCACAAACTATGCAAGATTTAGTTTCTTCCATGCAATCTCGTGTATATGACGTAATATATAAGCATGGATGCGCAACCAGGTTTTAAAAATTGTTTATTTCGATTTTATTTAATTTGTGTCTAAACTTTTGAGACAGCAGTTTATTTTTGTTACCATTTAATTTATTGCAATATGCACAATTCCACTTTTCTTTGTTATAAATATTGTTTATATGTACAGCACATTAATTTCAAGCAGTGATTTGAAAATTGAATAAATATTTTTCAAAGTATGTAAGAATTTCTTCATTGTCTAAACTTTTGCGTCATAGTGTATGACTTTAATTTTTTTATTAACAATCTTTTTTGGAATCATTTTGTAACTTCTATGTATAAATCAAAACTTTTCATAAAAAGTACTCTAATAAAAATTATATTCACAAAAATATAAAGTAAAAAAAAATAATAATAACGTGATTATATTTTCCTGAATTGAAAATATACTCGGCAATCTCTGAAAAATGTAAGAAACAAAATGTAAGAAATGAATGAATGAATTTTATAGATTTTTAAAACAATAAAATTAGTAATGCGTCATTGCTCTTGCATTCAAAAAGATAAGAATTGTTAACGAACATGGTGGAGCCTGATATTTTCTGTCTGTGCACTAAAGCGAAAGACAAATTTAACTTTCATCTTTGTAATATGTTTCTAAATATAACGTAGCGAGGACTTTTTCCTCTTGTAATTTAGATACATTTATTCCGATATATTTATATTCAGCAAAGACGATCAGTGGCGAGAGAGATAAATTTGAAATTGCGTTTCTAACAATAACACTTTATTCATTTTTTTAATGACAAGCTGTTTATTTTTATCTTTTATCTTACTTCTTGCTAAAATTAGTATATTTGTTAGACGGTGTTTATAAATTATAATATTCAGATTTCTTAAATCCATTAATAAGATAAATCTAAATGAAAATCTAGGATAAAATATATTGTTGTATTCCCATATAATTAACCTGTGTAATAATAAATGTATGTCATTTATCTTATTAATTTATTTAGCACCAATATATATCTACCATAAGGCATTTCTATAGAATTTCAGGAGAAATATTAGAAAATATAAAGAAAATAAATTACACATGGAAGATAGTCTGTTGAAGTTTAAATGATAAAGCAGATTACATTAAACTATGGGGTTACGTGCAAATCTACACAAAAAAAAGAAAGATGTTTGTCTGCATATCTTTGTGCGTTGGCGGTGGCTTAGAAAATCTACCACACTTAGAGATATAGAAATTTTGATAAGGATAGACGAAGAAGGACAAATCTCCCTAATGCTCAGATGTTTCATTTTTTAATTAGTCGATATATCAATTAAAACACATAATGAACATCGCAAAATGACGCGCTGTCTCAGTTGTTTGTCCCCAAACGGGATTTTCGAGGTTCTTTAAGTAGAATGAAAGGAAGCTCGCAAAAACGCTCCGTTTTTTCGCAAAATGAAACTGCCGTCTCTGCTTTCCAGATCAAAATGCAAGAAAAACAAAAAAAACCCACATTTTCATGGTACTTTACCGGTTCTAACGATATCTTTGGTTAAAAAATATTAATATTTACTATTTCAAAAGAACATTTTCTGAATTATGATTTCATGTTTTACATTGTTTAAATTTAATTTTTATTTATTTATTTATTGCAGATTTGAAATTCGATTCCACATCCGCTTTTTATATAAAATACAAAATAAGTAAATAAAAAAATAACCAACATATTTATTAAACCTTTGTTGTTCTAACAATGTCTTGGGTTTAAGCAAATATTAAAATATACTGTTTCTTTATTAAAAAAATCTGGATGCCGATTTCAAATTTCACGTTTTTTCAGCAAATTTAAAATTCCGCATTCGTTTCCCATCTATATATATATATATCAAAATAATATATATATATATATATATATATATACTTTTCCGGTACTAACGTTATCTTTGGTTTAAAAAAAATAATAATACTGTTCCAAAAAACTGTGAATGCCGATTTCATATTTTTCGTTTTTTTTTTTCAGATTTAAAATTCCGCATAACTTTTCAAAATCTGAATCAAAAAAACCTTTCTCGTTCGGTTTAAACAAATGATATTTTTTACTATTTAAAAAAATTCTGGAAGTCATTGGGGATGTGCATATATGACGTAATTACTTTAGGGGAAAGAGGGGAGGGGTCCGGCACTTGATATCGTAAGATATCTCTAGGGGGTGGAGGGTTTAGCTTTTGATATCGTTATCATTTTTAATTCAACCAAAAGTTTTTCTTTTTTTTTTTTCTTTTTTTTTCTTTGACATCAAAAAAGTCCGTTTTTAGCTTGTATTTGCATGAAAATACAAAGTTATTATTAAAACCTTTAAATGATTATAAAATTATTTCATTCCAAAACATGGAATACCCCAACGTTTGACATTTCTATTCATCTGCTGTTAGATATTCCATGGTGCGAAGTTTGTTTGAAATAATACTTGTTCTGTTTACCAAAAAAAAAAAAAAAAAAGAAAAGAAAAAAAAAGAAAAAAAGAAAGAAAAAATGAATGTTGTCCACCTGTTTTGTTTCAAAGAGATTCTGTTTGCCCCTCCCCGTGCAGGGAGAGGGAGCAAGTGCAAGAAGACAATAATACTGTAGAATGCATTATACGACAAAAAGGTATTATGAAATACTTTTATATAGTAACCTATTTCTTTTTTTAAGTATTAGATGTATAAAGTTATTTCATATATAATGGAGGTATTTTATTGACCTCTTCTCTTCATTTGAATCAGTAAAGTAAACAACAAATGTAAAACCATATCTGTATATCACTGCAAATCTCTATAATAAAACCGTATGTCATGTGACTGTCCTCAACAGTTCCGGGATGCCGCTTCACTGTTTCATATGCCAGGCAGCTATTTTTATTCAAAATTATTTTTTCTAATAAAACTGCATAAAAGTTACATTTTTAGAAAGATCGTTCAAAATAAATTAATATTTGAGAGATGACTTACGTTCAATTATGTATACATTCTGCAATAACTTCAGTTTCAATTAGGTTCGCTGTTCAAATTCTCTATCCATGAAAGTAAACAATAACAAAAAAAAAAAGATTCATTCGTTGTGAACGTTTAAAATATTAAACCATGAATTTTTGGACCGCTGCCTGGTGTAAAAAAAAAATAATCAGCACCAGTGAGACAGTCAAAGTTTACCATAATTCTGTTCCATACAACTCAACTTCCTTCGGATCTTTTCTTGATGTAAGTTGAACTCCGTGGTTGAACTCATGTAATAATATTTAATGGATCAAATTTCGAAACAAATTGTCAGCTTTTATTTTTCGTGTGTATTAATTAGAAACGATATTTTAATTTTGAAATCAAATGTTTTGATTTATGATAATATTTCTTATTTATCTATTTTCTATTTTAAAGAAAAATGTGAACGTCATGTATTTTAAATTGGAACAGCTGTCACGGACGCACCAGGGTTGGCGGAATTTTTGTTTTGCGCCATTTTGGCGAGAAAATCCCATTTTCAGGTACCTATTAGAGATTACTAAAACAGCATATACTTTTATTTTATTATGAAATAGTTTATTTTATATTAAAAACACACACACAATGATTAATTTATTATAAAGTGGGTTAAGCGGTTTTTGTCAAGAAAGATGAAATACATAACAACAAAAAATATGCGAAATGCCACCACGATCGCAAAAGTTCTTGATTTGTCTATTAGATTTTTCCGGTTTGGCGAAGGATTAAGGAAAAAAATAAATTATGAATAAAAATAATTTGTTACAATGCTTAACATACATTTAAGGGCGACCAAACTGGTCGCCAGTGGCGGCTAGTATATATATATTTATATATATAAGAAAAAATTGTAGAAAGAAAAAGAGTTTTTAGACATTGATGACGATATCATTGGGGAAAGAGGAGGGGGGGGTATGATATTGTTAGGGGATTCAAAATTATTAATAAGTTGATATCGTTATATATGTATAACCCCATTTCACGAATTCGCCATTTTTTTTTCTCAGTCCCTTCCCAGATTTCATTTCATGTTTACAGAGAATTTTTTTTCGGATTCGCATTTTAAAATAGCGGGGGGAGGTGTTTTTTATTATTTAGATTTCCTCAGAATTGAAAGTTTCGTATATCTAAATATCAGAAATAAAATGGGCTATCATTATATCGGTGCCCTCTTACGTTATTTGCAAAGATTTTCACTTAAAAATGTAAATTCATACAAATGAGTGTTAAATATATGAAATCATACAATTTCAAAGTTCGTTTCAAAAAAGAAACCTGAGCGTGCATAAAACGCCTTAAGTAAACTGACGAAGGCAGCGAAACACCGTATGTAAAGAAATTTGTTTAAAACTAAATTTATACAGAGTCGCGTTAAAGATATAAAATCACCAACATTTGGGGTTTGGTTGAAAAAACAAACCGAAGCGTGCGTAGCACACCTGGTGTACGCTGCCAAAAGTAGCGGGGCCCCAACATTAAGTTCATTTGGAAAGTTTTTCGCATATATATTTAAAAATATAAAAACATAAAAATTCGAGCTTTGTTTGAAAAAATAGACGGAGCGTGCGTACCACGATAGGATGTGCGTTGCCTATGGGAGCCTTCAGTAGCGTACGGTCGTGTGCGCTTCGCCCGTTAAGTCTGCAATCACTTGAATCTTGAATTATTAAGAGTTTTATTTTAACTGCCGAGAGCAGTGGGTCCCCCAGCCCTAGATCCGTTTGGAAAGAGTTTCGTTCAAACATATAAAATCGTACAAATTCGTTTTTTTTTTTTTTTTTTTTTTTTTTTTTTGCAAAAACAGATCAGAGCGTGTCTAGCACTGCTGCGTGCGCTACAGAAGGCAGTCGTTCTCCCAACTCTAAGTTCTTTTGGGAAAAAATTTTCTTTCAAAATATAATTTCATTGTAAGTATCCTTTCGAAATATTTTCATTTAAATGGTTAAAATCATATCAGACCGGGGCGTGTGTAGTACACCCGGCGTATGTTGCAGAAGACATTGGGGCCGCTAACTCTAAGAGTCAATAAATTTTCATTTAAAAATCTAAAGTCACACAAATTCGAGGATCTATGCTGCCGCAGACAGTACAACACAAGACACGAAGATACAACACGAAGACAGTACAACACAGTACAACACGAAGACAGTCCTCAACATTATGTTTGTTTGGAACTATTTTCGTATAAAATATAAACGCGATGGATTTAAGATATATTGAAGATTATTATCACAGGCCTGGGTAACGCCGGTCAGGTCAGCTAATCTGCAATAATTGTAAGTTGGAAAAAGATACATAAATATATATTTTTTTATAATAGATATATTTATAAACATTTTATAATAATAAATATACTGATAATCAAGATATTTTCGACCTCATGACCCATGTAAAGATTTCTGATTACGTAGCTGCTAACTTTTACGCATTTTCATTTACACTAATTTTTAAAACTACTTTTTGTCTTATTTAATCGCTAAATTTCGGGGATTAAAAAACGAAGATTTTTATTAATATACCGTGCTGTGGAAAAAAAAATGCGTAAAAGTTTGGCAGTTATGCTATTCGTTAATTATAAAAGCACTTTTGGAAAATCGTCCGTTTGCTAGCGGAATAATTGTTCACCATTCTATAGCAATGAAAGCGTGACATTAGATTAGAAATTTACTTGGCCATGAAAACGCCTGTGACCCAATTCAAACGCAGATATCTACAAGTTGAGTGGAAAGGTCTTTGACAATATTTGTAATATCAGATGCACACAACCCATTTATTTTATGACTTGTATACTTCACCAATATTTTACACAATATAAGAAGTCACATTTTATCAGACAATTAAATACACTAAACCAACATGAGTGAAAAATTGACCTGGGCCAGGGCTCGAACCTGGGACCTTCAGCGTACCGTGCTGACGCTCTGCCGCTAAGCTACCCAGATCGACATCCTAGCCAGGCAATTTCTCACTTTATTCATGTTGGGAACAGTCATCGGCCAACAGTTTGCTTAGCGGCATAGCGTCAGCACGGTACGCTGAAGGTCCCAGGTTCGAGTCCTGGCCCAGGTCAATTTTTCACTCATGTTGGTTTAGTGTATTTAATTGTCTGATAAAATGTGACTTCTTATATTGTGTAAAATAAAGTAACAAGACGTAGTGTTTATGATTTAAAAATATATGTATAATTAATTACGGACCGATGAATGGTTATTCATCGTATTATGTCATTTGAAGCTGCAAACTATTGGCCGATGACTGTTCCCAACATGAATAAAATGAGAAATTGCCTGGCTAGGATGTCGATCTGGGTAGCTTAGCGGCCGAGCGTCAGCACGGTACGCTGAAGGTCTCAGGTTCGAGTCCTGGCTCAGGTCAATTTTTCACTCATGTTGGTTTAGTGTATTTAATTGTCTGATAAAATGTGACTTCTTATATTGTGTAAAATAAAGTAATCAGACGTAGTGTTTATGATTTAAAAATATATGTATATATTCACCAATATTATTTATAAAAAGTACAACATACGTTGATAAATCTTTCCAAAACTGTACATACACGTTTTCAAATCCGTGAATATTAGGAGAAGAAAAACAAACGGCGACGATTCATAACAAATGTTTTACAGAGGGAGAAAAAAATATATATAATAATGACTCGCAAATTAGTCATCAGATCTGCAGAGCGTTCATACATATCGCCAGGAAAAAGAAGCGATGAAGCAGTTTTCGGCTATCAATTCTCTTGAACAGCTAACTTTAATATATAAAGGAAAAAAGGTCCTGCGGTTCAGTTGCTTATTTAATAATTATCAGAGACACAGAAAAAAAAATATGTTCCATCGAATTCTTCCATTGGCAATATCGGAATTGATCTTTCATAAGAGAAAATCATGGGGATTCCAGTTCCAAAATTTTATCGTCATTTCCAGTTTTACAATGTCCACACTGTTTGCGAAAACAAGCAAACAAATCTCTCCTCATGTCTATACGGATTTCAGAAACATACAAAAAAATCGAGGATATTATTGTTATTATTTTTACGTTGCTTACTATTCGTTGATTCCCGGGTATCGTGCTGTAAATGTTACTATACAAGTGCTATGGTCATGAGCACCAATTTCTGTACTGGAGTTTGTGCCTCGTAATTTTGAGCTGTTAAAATTAAAAGAGAAAATAGGAGAGGCATCTTGAAGAAAGAGTAAAAAATTAAGTATATGCAAGAGTTCTTTAATCCAGGTTCAGACATTGCACAAATGCATCGTTAATCAGGTACAGCTTCCGAGGGCAATCGTACCCGGGACTCCATACATACACTAGCTCGTATGTTACATGTAGATCCAATAATGGTCAGAGAGAGAATAATGATTAATTAAAACAATTTCTTCGGTGGATACAGAGCAGTGATGGCAGAGTTACAGAAAGCCAGGTAGCCAGATTAACGTACTTTTGGCATGGGAAACGTGATAGAAGCGCAAGTGTTATTTTCCGTTAAACGTTAAGTCAATGGGAGATTGATGACAAACAAATATAAATTTTTAGATGCCAAAAGAGAGGAATGAATATAGTAGTTTCGCAAACCACAAGAAGTCTGGTTCACATAGGGTTGTATTAAGATAGAGGAACAGAAATGTAAAAAGAGAAAGGGTAGCAGAGGGAATCTGGTAAATTTGAATGTTCGTAGGATAGAGCTAAATCAACTGTTGCTCAGGCGAACAAAATAATTTATTTTCTTCTTTTTTTTATAAGAGAAACGCAGAGCGAAAGAATTCCAAATGAATTGAAAAGAAGTTATAATAAAAGGAAAAAAGGCTGGGACTATATACATTTACAGTGTTGAAAAATAAAATACATTTAGGATGGTAATTTTGGAAAAAAAATGTTATTTTAGGTGGAGGGGGCTAAGGTGTAAATTAATTAGAAGTGGAGTATGTGAAGTTAATTCCTCTTCAAAGCGAGGAACACAAGAAGTCAACTTATAGCAATTGTCAATTAATGTTCATCCTGTGACGTGAGTATTGTTAACATCATTCATAAAATTTTCTGGAACTGAGGATATTTTTTGAAAGATATGTTTGATATTTTCTATTATTTTCTTCCTACCAATTATTTTATCTGTGAGATCATTCTTTTTTAATGTATATTGAAACCAATCTGATAATTCCTGTTCTAATGACTTCTTTTTATGAAATGTGGAGATTTCAGTGAAATTATGATTTTGATATGCTGTGTTTCTGTTCTTGTATGTTGTATATATTATGCGGTTTTAATTTGGACTACTCTATTTTTAAATTTATGAAAGCTTGTCAAAATTCAACAGTTTAAGATTTATTTTGAGACTGGTCAAGAAAGGGTAGCACAAGGTGCTGCTCGCACTTATAGTGACCTTCATCACTGATAGAACAGGCTGTCAAGAGATATCGTTGTGTTAACATCGAGTATTGTTCTGTTAGGTATTTCTGTGATAGAATGCCTATGGTAGTTTGTGATTACACCATAGAAAAAGTATATGAAACAAAATGACCAAACGATCCAAAGCGAAATCTTGCGTTAAACTGGGAAGCATAAGCCACATAGCTATTTATCATGCTTCAGCAAGATTGTAATAAAATAGATTATCAGTCGTTAGAACTGCTTTGAGTGGAACAGGTACTTCGAAAATAGAAGAAAATTTCTTGAATATGACAAGCAATTTCAATGTTTGTGGCAATTTGCGGATCGCGCATAAGCGATTTAGAAATTGCCAGAAATAAATAACTGTACTTCAAGGGATGTTATTGTACATTTAAAGTGCCCATGCCACATTTAAACACTGAGAATTGCAATTTCCATATTGTCCGTTGTTTTTAAAGTGTGTTATATTTTAAAACATATGTGAAACATTTCTCATGACTTACTCTTTCTTCTCCGTAAGCTTGTTGAAGAATATTCAGTGGTTGAATTATCCAGTTTAAACTAAAACTTAGCTTTGTTTTGTTTTTTTTCTTTTTTTAATATGTTTATGTTGCAATCGCAGACAATCGTGTTGCAATGCACACGTATTCTCACAAAAAAGTATTAGACAAATTTTCTATGCTAACAAAGCGATGTCCCTTGCCACACTGCTCTATCAAGGCTGAAATTACTAAAACTACGAGGCGCAATATTTGGCAGCCATTTGTTGGTGTGATTTTACGCTTTATGGTTTCAAAACGTTTGGGAGACTTCTTTTATATCCAAAGGAATAAAAATTTGCACATCTACGTTGGATTGTTTATAAGAATAAGATACATTTTTTTATAACTAAGTGTAAATCAAGATTAGAAAAATAAGTGAAAATCAGGTATGGCGCAATTTTCAGTTTTATGAACGAAATATTAGTAATGAAATGAAACGTATATGTAAATTAATTCATATATTTCAACTTATTGTTATTTTTTATGAACATCATTTTTTAGATAGATGCTAAAAATACATTATAAAACAGTAATATTTTAATATGAGTAAAAGCTAACTAGTAAAACTACGATCGCTTTTAAACTTCAACCTTACAAAAAATTAAAAATTAAATTCTGCTTATTCCCGATATCAATGCGACCGAAATAATTTTAGAATTTGTGGATTATAAAACTTGAATACTTCAGCAATAATATATTATTTAAAATAACCTTATTTATCTAAGCTTAATGTTAAAACAAATATTTCCATTCCTGCTCAAATTAATGAAATACACATATTTACCACTGCCCGAAGATATAAAAAATAATGAGAACAATGTATAAATAATAAGCATTTGAAAATCACAGACTTCAATAATTATTTACCAAATATATTACAATAGATTATACGCCACAGATTCATATATATATTTAAACAGAATTAATATTTAATACTATGCTTATTTCGTAAATTTGCATTAGTTGTAGCAGCCCATGGTAATATACATTCCTTGTAATACATATTCTATATCTCGTTACTTCCTGCGATGAAAACTCATGAAATTCAAATCCCAGTGTAATTGGAGTGATCGTTGAATTTCCTATCAAACACTTTTTGGATATTTCTCGGAATATAATTGGACTTGAACTCGTTTATTAATGATGCATATATTTGGTAATTTATTATGGTTGTTTATTTTACTTTAGAATATAGACTTTACTTTTTTCAATTACTACTATTAGCTCACACTCTCTATATATTTATATATCTTGTTCAAATTTTCAATCGTTAATAAAATATTTTCTATTCATCCACTTAAGTTCAAATATATTTTTTTAACTTGTAGCGGATGACACTTGATGTTAATACAGTTTTTTCAAATATTAATTCATTACTTAAATTTAATTAATTAATTTTAGTTTTATATGGGAGAAAAAAAATTTCTCCCATTATTTTCATGAAGGAAATGAAAGATTTTCCTCAAATTAGTGATGCCACAAAAATAAAATACCGCAACGATGATTATAAAAAAAGGTTCAATAAAGATAACGTGGGACATTAATGCTGCACGGGTTTATTTTATATATTTATGATTAAAAAGTAGGAATTGACTTAATTATTTTTTATGTATTACTTGTTAAAGGTTTGTTCAATTAAAAATGTATTTTTCATGATTTTCCTTTAATATGATGAAAAGTAATTTTTGTGTGAACCCGCTATACTCATTATAAACAAAACCCAGTGTGTATAGTTTGCCAGACAAGTGATGACTTGGGACGACAAACGGTTGCAGGATATTTATGCGGATGAAAAAAAAATGGATCTTAGATGGACCTGATGGCTGAAAATATTATTGGCATGATTTGATAAAATATTTTTTTCTGAAAATATCATTAGGTGGCGGATTCATTATGACATGGGGCTGATTTTCGTTTAACGGCGTGGATTCACTTACAGGAAATGTTAATTCAAAGGCATATCTAAAAACTCTTTCTTATCGTCTTTCACCTGTTGCAACACTTCTGACAGGGAAAAAGTGGATTTATCGGCAAGATAATACACAAGTCGTAGGACAAAACTCTAGTTCGAGAAGAAAAATATTGAAAGCCATCTAGTAATAACCACCCAGAAGTACTGATCTAAACCCAATCGAAAACTGGTAGGTAGATCTAGCAAGCCGAGTTTATATAAATTGGAAGCATATTTCTTCAGGGTTCTGCTTTCTCTAGTTCAGAACTCAGATCTACGATTGAAGGTGAATGGAACAAACCAATCCCGAACAGTGGCAAAAATTTAAAATGTCCATGAAAGATAGAATATTTGCGTTCATTAAAAGTAATTGTCGGTGCCCAACATATTAAGTATTTTTTCTTCATTACTGTATTGTTTTTATTTTGCTGGTCTTAAAATTTTTACACTGGCGGAAATAATGTTTTTTTTCTATAATTATTTTATCTTCGTAATACAATATTTACAGGTATATTTTATTGACTGTTTTATTAGCTTTTGAACTTTATGATACACATTATAGTAATCTTTTTTCATCTGATTAGAAATTTATCAAACAAATTGACATTTTTTGCTATCTTTAAATTTTTTACATGAAAATGTAGGTCTTTTCTGGTAAAAGCGCTTATGAATACCTCCTGTCCCTTTTAAGTTACAAGCTACCAAAAATGCTAATTTTTGAAAAGAAAATTGCTATAATTCAGGAGGGAAATAGATAACAGACAGCTTATTTTTTCTGGGCATATTTAAAAGTAGTAATAACTATTATAAAAAAATGCATGCTGTTAACTCTTTCTCTTCATGGGATATATTTTTCCAAAACTTTGTACTTTGAACAATGTTTCAGTAGTTTTAAAGTACTCACTTAAAAAATAGAGATAAATCCCCAACATCTGCATGATCTGAAAAATGCAAGATTCTTTGAATTTAGCAAAAATAAGTAAAATCGCACTCTTCGACTCCCTCTAATGATTTTTTTTTTAAATAGTACTTTTTTTTAATTGATTTTAGCTTTTTTTTCCTATTTAGGTTCCCACAAACAACATATAAAATGTTGAAAAAAATGAGACGGCGACGCCTTTCTAGTTAAAATTTTGTAGAATGACCCCTTAGTAACAACATACAGCCTACTTACTGCAAAGGAAAAATAATTGTTTCCCGATTATGGATGTTACCAAAAATGCGATGGCAATACACGTAATCGAGATACCATTCCATTTGACTTTGCAACGGACCGTTACTTTTGCAACACAACGCGCTGGTACGCCAACTTACTAGCTATTTCGCTATCTGCACCGACTAATCCATCATATACACCAAAATCACCAACGCTAAAATTGGTTGAAGAAATGTAACGTTGCCACCTGGACTAATACTGTATAGTTATTTTCTGTCATATGGCTCTAGTTTAACTAAGAACTCTGAACTATCAAAATATATACAGATTTAATTTAAAATTTTAGAATTAAAGAATCAATACTTTTCTAATATGTATTTTATAAGAAAATAAATTCAAATTCTTATGTAATGATTAAAATCCAAAAGTAAAATGAAATATGCTTTTTAGAATGTATAAAAAAATATCATCACAATTAGAAATGGAAAGTTTTAAATTTAACAAGCTGGTAAAATTGATTCTTTTTCATAACGCTTTAATATCAAAAGTTTAACAAATCTAGTTTCCAGATATGTGTCAAATTTATCGTTTGATGAAAAAAATATGTCAAAGCAAGTGAATTATCGGTGAATCAATCTGTCGAAATTTTCTCCTGTTCGAAAAATATTGTCATATTTTCAAATATTTTTAGGTTTTCTTGTGTCAAACTTTTATCTAATATTTTTGAGAGATTATTTTTGGGCAATATATATTTTAAATAATATAATTGGATGGTGTTAACATTTCTTTTAATTTCTAAAGCATTTAAAATGAGACAACAAAGTACCCTCATATTCTTTTACTCCCTTGAAAGACGGCAGTATATAAATTATGCCACTTAATTTTAATTAAAGTTTACAGAAAAATTTTAGGAAAAAAAATTGCTTTTCTAATTGCTGAAAAGAAACAAATTGCATTTCTTTATTTTCATTGAAATTCTTTTAAAATTTAGGTGCTATTTTAACATTACTACAAGAATATTACTACTTGCCCCTGAACGGATTAAAAAACTAATATAAGGTTGAATTACAACAAAACTCCTGTTCTCGAACGCTCCAATTATCGAACGGTTCGGTTTTCGAATAAGTAATTAGAGCAAAATTTGATTAGGTTGTCGAATAGTGAATATATATGTCATCGAATGTAGAAAATGGATAAACGTACCAAAAGCAACCGAATTGGTTTTTTCCTCTTTTTTGTTTTTGGATCCAAAACAGGCATGCAAGGTGTTTCAAAATAGACTAAACATTTTTGAAATTCATTCAGAAGAAATTGGTGACAGTTATCGAAACTGTTATTACTTTAATCTAATGTGCGAAGACGGGAATTTCTTTAGTATGCTTCTTTGTTTTAATTTCAAGTGTCACCGATAGATGGTGCTTCACTGTCTCAAACTGTTAGAAAGCTGAAATTAACACATAAAACTAGACCAAATTTTAATTCTTCATTCTATTTAGCTGTTGTCATGTCAAAAAAATTATGATTTGCTTTTTGATATTTCAATGTTATTTTGAGCTTCATTTCTGTTTGAAACTGCCCAGGGCCATCTATCAGTTATGTCTGAAATTAAAACAAGGAAGCTTAGCAAAGAAATTCCCCACTTCCCAAAATAAATAAATCACGAATTTTAAGATATCCTACCGCCAACATGTTGGGCAAAAGAAGTCCTCGAACTGATCTTTACTTTGCAGAAGCACTATAGAACAATATGTACGCATACACACTTGGTCAGACCACCAATTATCTTTCACTTTATCTAGCTGCTGCAGCAACAGCGCCTCAAAATATATCCACTGTTTCAATCGACAACACACTTTTTTTTGGCGGAAAACTTCTTGCATAATCGGCATGTTGGAGGTTATTATCCTGATTAGGCACTTATACGCAACATACTAAAAATGGGTTCTTGAGTACGACATGTGCAAGAATTATATTCTTTACTATGTTTGTTTTCATATCGAGGTGCGGTGCATCTGAATTGACCAAAGAGAACAAATGTCACGACAAAAAGTTAATGGTGGTATCCACATGCACACACAATACAAACTTGTTTAGCTGGTTGGGGGAGCAACCAAAAGCAATCCCTCTTGTAGTGTAACCTATGCTATTGCATGTGTAAAGTACAATTCGACCATAAGAGGGTGTCTAATAAGTACTTCCGGTTTTACAGCCGTTGCTTTCTATTTTAGATCGAGAATCAAAACTCCTGGAGAAGTTAGGTAGTCATAATAAAAGAATTTTTTTTTCCAATTATACCAACATATATAATAAATGTTATTCAACAAAAAAATTATAACTTCAGTTACATATTAGGAATTCCCCTATCTTGTGTCGTTCAATAAAAAATTCCCCATATTATGCATAGTAGAACCTCGATTATCGAAAGCCCCAGTTTTCGAGCAATACGGTTCTCGAACAGGAAATTCGGGCGAAATATGATTCGTTTATCGAAAAACATTGTTTCTCAAACAGTGGGATTGTCATCGCCATACCGATCGAATAAACAAATGGACAAAAAGCGATCGATTTGTTTTCAATGAAAAGCAAACACACATTATGTATAGCGATAGCAACATTAACAAACTCATGCATTTTGAGATTGATGCTCCTCAAGGTTACTAAATCTACTTTTTTTTATTTAATTTTTTTTTCTCGTCTTTTTTTTTCTTTTCTATTAACAATTTTCAACGTAGTTAAAAAGTATTTATGCATTCGGTTTGTCTGACCGTCTGGCCGCGCTCTAACTCACATAACTATACTCGGATTCCTATGTAATTGATATATGTTATTTAGGTTTGCTATGGCATGTTCGGTATTGAAAATGAAATGTGTAATATTCATAATTCATTTACAGAGGCACTCAAAAATATTCTGTTACATTACGGTTTATGAGAAAAAAAACATTTGCGGTGTATTTTAGTTGTCTTACGCTATTTGAAACATAATGAAATTTATATGCATTATTGAGGTAGGTTACTTTACAATAGGTTATGTCTAGCACAAAAAGTTCATTTACAGAGGCCCTCGAAAGAATTCCTTTATATTATATTATGGTCTAAGGGGAAAAATCGTTTGCGGTCTCTTTCAGTAATGTTACAATTTTGCAAACATAATTAAATTTACATAAATTTATAAGTTGTATTAAAATATGCTTTTTGTAAAATATAGAGTGCAATGCAATTATCATTCATTTACAGGGTCACACAAAAGAAATAGTTTATATAATAGCATACAGGGAAAAACGGTTTGCAGATTATATTACATTATGCTGAAGAATATCAAACATGTTGAAATTGATATACATTACAGAGGTTTTCTACAATATGCTTGCTGAAGAATATGATATGCATAACATTTATCGTTCATTTACAGGGACACTCAAAAGATTTCAGATGCAGTACTATATCCGAAATGTTGTCTATTAAGAATTAATGCCGGAAGTGTGTTTTCAGTTATGGAATGCGTTTTTAAGTTTAACAAAATTTTATGCATACTACGTAGTGTGTATATATCCTATGAATCATATACAGGGCTACACAAAAGTATTCGTAAGTATTACTGAGAATGAGCGTCAATTGCTTAAAGGTGTTTTTAAATTGAGCTATGCATTTTCAAGATCATTTATATTTATATACTAAGAGATGTTTGTAGAATATACATAAAATCATATACAAGGCTATGCAAAGAACTGGATACATGACCGGCTATGAATAGTGATTCCTGGAAGTGTGATTTCAATAGTTTTATGCGTGTGTTTCTCAGAATTAAATTTTATCTTATTATGTGGATTGTATAAAGATCTGTAGATAATATACAGGGCTGTACAAAAGAATTCAGGTACGTTTTCTTCTATTGGCAAAAATTCCAGATGGTGAATTTTTATTTGTGTTATGCGTTTTCTTATTAAATTTAATTATTGCATACTATGTAGAATATGTAGTATACACTATAAAATGTTCTTGGAAGCCTTTCCGAAAATCGGTGGCCGCAAAAGAAACCTCATTTTTGTAAACGCTCCATAAATCTCGAAAATATGTTGATTTCTGAGGTTTTTAAAGGTAAACAACTCATATTGGAATCGTTGATAAATCGAAGGAGGTTATTGTATATTTTCGTACATGGATATATTATATTCTTGTAGATTAAGAATCATTTGTATTTTTTTACAGTGTAGGAATGGATTTATTCCTCTAAATTTCAATCTCCAAAATTTCATAAAAAAAATATGGATACATTCTCTTTTAAACTTTTATTAAAATGTTATAAAATTTTCATCGTCCCATGCACTGTAATGTGTAAAGTACTGTAATGGTTTTATTAATTTACTGTAATTGCAATATACAACGTATTGTTTGAAACTGTTAATAAAAGGGAGTAAATGGGAGGGATAGAATCAATTAATAGTATTTTTATCGCTTCGTTTGATAATATATGATCCAATTTTCCAACAAAGCGAATTTCTAACAATTTTTTCAAACGAATTTTATTCCAGAACAGAGGTACTATACTTCGATCAATTTCAAACTCAATAAGTCTGAAATCGGCATGCGTCAATAATGGTTCTACACATCTCGCCCAAAATATGGGCTGTTTCACATGGATGTAACGTAAGGAATAGATATCTGCATACATACACCGAGAGAAAAAATGTTATCCCAACAAAATTCTTACTGTAACATAATAAACAGTTTGACTATGGCGAACATATACGTCCCATACACTGCCACTGTTGACTAATTTTATAGTCTACACGCACCATTATTTACAAAAACTTTTCTTTTTTTTAGTATAATTTTTATTTTTATTTTTATTTATTTATTTATTTATTTATTTACTTTTGAAAACGTCTTAAAAGTTTATCACAAAGAGATTTTTTTTTTGAAAAAGTGGTAGGAATAAAAGAAAAATAGCCGCCAGTAACAGCAATTTCTAAAAATATTAAATAACATTATAGTTCAACGGTTAAACAAAAGTTTGTTTAGGAATCAATTTTTTGTTGAATCAGAAATATTTTTTGAAAAAAGGTTTGTCTGTTGTTTGTCTCTCTATTCTGAAAAACGTAACTAATTCTGGTGAAAGTGATGACACTGCTGTCACCGCTGCTGCCGTAGCGAATTTGTTTGTGACCTTTTGACTTTTTCTGATCATAGAAAAAACTATGGCATATAAAAATGTAACTTAAATATGCTGAAGAAGACAGTTTCTAACTCAAAGAATTATTTAAGCGCTATTTAATGTTGAAATTAGTTAAAGTAGTTTAGTTAAATAAGTTTTATAGGATCAAAAACTATTCATAGCAGTTTGACCATCTTTTGCAAGCATATACAGGACTAGATAGCGGTGTGCAGTATCAAATCATTTTGTTTTAATTTGTCTAATTTGCTAAGTATTTTTTTTCTCAATTTTTTGTTGAAAATTTCAGTATCTCAATAGCGATATATTTCATATTTCTAAAAAAAAATCGTTTCTTATATTGTTTCGAAATTGTAAAAAAAGTGCAAAAAATATTAATTTACAATATTTTACAATTGAAGAATATAATTACACATGAATATTTAAACAGGAAGAAAACTTATTAAATTATTACATGCAGAAAGAATTAAATAGGGGAAAATTACGTCATAAAACCCCCAATAATAATATTTCCAAACACATTTTCCATTGTAAAATATATTTACACGTGAATATTAAAAAGGAAATAAAACGTTAAAAATTATTAAGATAAAGCTAGGAGAGTCTGCGCACAATTCAAAAGAATAACAATAAAAAATATAAATATAAATTTTTTGCTAAACTATCCATGAATAATTTTTACTTCATTTGTTTTTTATGCATTTCCATTGCTATTTTGTTGTTATGTTGCAATTTAATAGAACAGTTGTAATAAAACCAAGAACGTTATTTTGAGCAATCTTTCCTTACAGGGTTGGTGTGATTGCGCACATGGGTAGGAGAGATTGTTACTAATGATAACTACAATTAAATTGTTAACAATAATAATTACACTTAAATGACATTGTTGTAAGGTTTTTGTAAACAAATATTATTGTATTAGAAGTGAATATTTTAACCTAATGATTAAAGAATCAAAAAAAGGAAATAGTTTTAAAAACGATTAAAAATTTTTAATTAAAGGAAAAAAAATTAAAGAATCAGAAAAAGCAAGTCCAGATAAGATTACAAAATAACATTAAGTTACTTGATAACACATTTAACTTAAAATTAGTCCATTTTCATTTTTAATTTTTTATACAAATTTACCAATAAGCTGCGTAATGTCTCCTAGCATGGAAACTAATGGGAACAATGCGCCATCTCTCCTAAGTAGCAGATGCGCAAAAACTCTACAATTTTAGTAGGAGAGATTGTGCGGCCTTTTATTTAAACATGGCCGTTACTAAAACGAACCGTTGATGTTCACATTGTCATTCTAGATTAGTAGCTTATGAGAAATCGTTTAAGTTTAAAATATTTTGTACTACTGACATTGTATAGAAATTCTGATGAATAGCTATGAAAATTCAAGAACTTACTTTGGGAAAACAAAACAAAATAGCAATGGTTTATCTTAGACGCTCAAAACAATCAACGTACACTTTCAAGTAGACACTCCACTACTGCTGTTGTACAACTAAATGGAGTTGCTGCGCGCTCACTCTACTCCTTCCCCCCGAACCTCCATGTGCGCAATCTCTCCGACCGCGCCATCTGTCCTGGCTTTACCTTATATGTGAAAAACCTTCAATGAGGAAATATTTAAACAATATCTTTAAACCTTCATATTTTAAACGATTTTCTTCTAGCGTCTAAAGGAAAACTTTATTGTATTAGTCTGAGAGGCAGCGACATTTTTTACTTAACCAATTTATTCAAGCTGATTTTCAAATGTGTGATAAATCTTACTTAATCAATCACGAAAACAGTCGTCAGCTGTCGAGACTGCAGTGTATGTGGTCTTGGGAGCCTAAAAATTCCCCAGTCAAAGGGAAATGAATAGCAACCCGATTACAAAAGATCGCCACTGGTCGCAATAATATCACTCAATCTTCCGTAATCAGGTAATCTTTTTAAAACAGAGCAAATTAGGATGTGTTCAGAACCTGCAGGGTCTGGATAGGGTTGTCGAGCATAGCTCGAAGGGGGAAGGGCCAACTAATCTAACAAACATTTGTTTGGCTGAAGACATTTTTATATGGTCCAATAGCAATTCACTTTAGACAACAGTATTTTCCTTGGTGTAGATGAGAAATAATGACTGTCATTTTAAAATTTTGAAAAGAAAACAGCTCATGAATTCATTCCGAAATTTTTTTCTGTCAGTGGAAATCCAAGCTGTTTCTGTTTTGTTTTTAAACTTTTATGTGAGTGAAAAGAAAGAGAAAAGACATTCATTTCTAAAAAGATTATTTACATTACTGCATTCGATCTTAGTCCTTTCATGCAGTTCCGCTGCTTTTCTTCAATTATAATCAAAGAAAGTCATTTAAATACGATATAACTCACTCCTTAATAATGAAATAAATATCACATAAACGTGCTTTTGTTATGGAAATGCAGCGGCAATTTTATTTCAGCTAACCCATCCTTCTCTCTATTTAAACATATGAATTATGCATTGTCAACATTTAAATATGGACAAAGTTTTCCTTTTGAATATTAATTATTTTGAAAGAAGTTAGTTCAATTCACTTTATTTTCTTTTAAAATTCTGTTAGTAATATATGATCTTTCAGTGGTATTTATAAGAAAGTAATGAATAAGTTTCATATCCTTTGTAACAGTCATTTATTCTGATTTTAGAAGTCATAATAAATGTATCCATTTGCTTCTTTTAATAAATACAAAAATTATTGTAATCAGGAGATCCACTTCGATCTCTCCAGATTAGAGAACATACTGCCTAGTCAACAGATTATAGATGAAAACCATCTATATATATTTAAAACGCTAAGCGATTTCTTTCGACAATCCGTGAGAACAAACTACTGCATCAAATTACACCATTCTTTTTTTAAATGAAAGATATTTGGACACAGCTTTGTTATCGTGCATTCGTTTGTTCGAAAATTTAATTAATTAGCCGTAATTTTCAATTAAACTTTTACTGCTACTTATGACGTCATAAAGTCGGCAACACCCACTGTTGCAAGGCATAGAGTTATTTTCTGAACTCTGTGGTTCGCCAATCTTTTGACATTAGCTAATATCAACTAGGTAATATTTTAACATTGTAATATTAAATCTTAAAAATCTTACTTAAAATTAGCTAAAATATAATCATAATAAAATATCTAAACATAAACATATCAATATGAATAACAAATCTCACGCAAAATATTGCAATTTAAATGATTGCAATTGAAAGAAGATTTGGAGAGTTATCCCTGACGCCCAGCTAACATAAAAGTACCAATTTTATTTTATTTATTTACACACATGTTCAATTTTATTATAAAACACCAGGTTGCCATACAAAGCAAAAATCGTCATTTAGGCGTCAAAAATTAACCCCAATTACAGCGCCTAGAATACATTATGTTTACAGAATGACATATATATATATATATATATATATATATATATAAAGTACCCCAAATTATTCGCCAAACTGTAGCGCCCAATAAACAAACAGAAGAATGCTGCCATTAAATCTCAAAAATAAAAATAATAATAAAATAATAATTAGGAAAAGCCCCATTTACTAAAGTATCATTTATCAGTAACTTTAAACAATAAAATTTACTATATAGTAATGAAAACAGAATAAAAAATAGTCGTGAATATATATTTATTTATTTTATTTCTCTTAATTATCCCTTTCGACTGTTGGATAAAATGTTTGTGACGTCAGTTGAATTTTATCGATTGTACGAAACTACGAATCACAACATTTTTTTTCAATGCGTTTTCTATTTTAATATCAAGGTTTCGAAGACGTAATTATATTTTAATTAATGTAATAACTAATAAATCAGTAAAACATCATTATAAATACATTTAACGTCTAATTAAAAATCACTTGATGAGAACTTTTAGGCCGATTTTTTTAATTTGCAAGTTAAATTTCGGTGAAAATATTTATCCGCGTGTTTTATAAGCGAATAATAATTCATATTTATTGTGACGTCACTGGAATATTGTCCATTAGTTTTATTTTATCATTATGCATTATAACTTTGTTGATGCAATTTTTCATTACAATTAAATACAAAATAAATTTTTGTTTGTAACATGGTGTTTCAGCATAAAAGTAACTTATACAAAGTACGTGTGAAAAATTTGTGCCGGGGAAAATGACGTTATGCTTAGCTTGAAATGCATTTTAACATTGATAAAACTAAAAAGAAAAATTGTGTCAACATGACGTAATTTTAACTGATTTTTCAAATTTTAATTTTAAAGGTCAGAATTTAAGCCTTTATTGGTTGCTTCATCTTGATTGCATACCTCGATTACATGTTACCAATTACTTTTTTTTTAATTATAGGTTAGAAGATTTCGTTTTTTTATAAAAAAAATTCACAAAAGTAAAGAATTTCAGGAAAATTAAAATTATTAAGAATAGTGTTATGGGAAAAAAACTTGAAATAATGATTGCATTTGTAGCTAGAATAAATAATGTAAGGCTAATATTTTATAGGAATTATTTTGGTAGGTTTTTTATAAGTTCATTTAACAGTTCCTTATTAGTGGCAAAGTCCTATTTCTTCCACTGTGAATTTCTCTTTCGAGGTCAAAAAAATGGCAGTCTACTTTTGGACGCCAGCCAAAACAGAGTGGCAATTTTTAGAAATGTATAACGGTTGTGACAACAAACGGCCCTATCGCTTTAGCTTTCATCGCGCTTACATCACTTCTAAATACTACAAATTTCAATTTTTTACTACATTTTACTACATTTTACAATTTCAGTTCTTACATCATCAATTAGAAAAAATTAGCTTTCGATTGAAATTTATTTGAAAACTGCCTCTTAATTTGGCAACTTTTTAAATAATTTTCAACCATGAAATATTTTTCAATTCTTTTTCAACAATGATCATCAGTTTGCTTTAATAATGTAACATATTCCCTGGGAAAGTTGCCCCAATTGAAAATAGATTTTCTTAACCATCATAAAAACTGAAAAAGAAAAATAATAAACACCCCTGATAAATCATAAGATCAGATTATCCAAAAGAAAGAGCATTTTGGCGCTAAACTAAAATCTGTCAAGAAAAAAAAACTATTTATAGCTTATGATTAACATAAAATTGATATGCTGAATTCGTTGATGTATATGTTGCATATTCTAGGAACTGTTTTTTATTATTTTTTTTAAGATCCATTGGATATTTAACTGTATAAGACGGAAAAGATCCCCGACTGTGATGGAAAAGGAATAATCATCCTGATTATGTAAAGGAACCGAAGAAACCATACAAACAAATTACACTTGAAAACATTAAAAATATCCCTTATCTGCAGATTGATTTATTATTGTAAAAAAAAAAAAAAATTCTTCATCTTTACATAGAAATTGATTAGCTTAAAACAATGGATGCGTTTCAGAAGATATGTATTTGAAACGAACAATGATTAAAGAAGATATTTTAAAACTTTTAATTTAAACATTTTAAAACTTTTTTTAACGTCGAATTTTGACGGTGCCTTTAGTGAGATGCAATGCACATGCGCATAGGAGCTCATTCGGTTGCATTATCACATGGGGGGGGGGATGTGTGCTTTATTTACTATGTTCTTTTATTGACTGAATATGAGATGAACGTAGGGATATACTATTTGTATGATACTTCATAGGTCCGGGAAATTTTCTTTCTTGCCGTGGGGAATATGGCGGTAATGTCAAACTGATTTGCATTGCACAGTTGTTTACGGATTGTTTGTTTGGAGTTTGCTTCGGAAATAGTACTGTAATTCACTGGGAGGGGGGGGGGGACTTTTAAAATAAAATATTTGAAAGACTGCTTCATAAGCACCCTTTCTTATGTAATAAAGAAGTTTATTTTACTAATATTGTTATTGTAATTTTTTTCCGTCAAGTTTTAACGGGTTCCATCTAGTTTTAATTGAAAACTCTAATAGATTTTTTTACATTTAATGCATTTTTTTAAATCCCGACTAACAACCCTAAAAAGCATTTTTATATAAAAAAAATACCAATTTTTCAAATAAGGTTATGAAATGTATTAAAAGCGATACTTTCGTATTAGCCTTACGCCAAGGATTAATAGCCGAAGAAATTGGCAAAAAATTCATTACTTACGTCAGTCTTTATTATCCTTATTACTTCCGTGTTTAAGCACGTAGCTTAACATATGTGTTAAATGTGTGTTTAAATTATTTAATTTTATTTATTTATTTATTTATGTATTGCTGAAGTGTTAATTTCGTTATAAAATATTAGCTGGAAACAAACGCTGAACTACTTATATTGTTTTAAAATACATATGGGTTAATTTCCTTAATCGGGCTGTATGCAATAGAGATAGATTTATAAAAAAGGGAATTTTTAAAAAAACATAAAAAACAGTATATTGGGATATAGTTTTCAGACAAATTCCATTTGAAAGTACATTCCCCCTTTGCCTCCTTAGACGGTGTAAATATTGAAAATATAAGATGCTTAGGAGTTAAATTTACGAAAAGTGGGAAATTATTTAGCCAGGCTGTTACCACCCTCGATATGACGTCAGCGTTACTCACAGCAATGTTTTGCTTTTTATTAATTTTACCCCTATTATTCTGATACAACGAATGATTTGTTTAATAAAAAATTCCTTTATACAAACAGGAAACTATTTTTTTTAATAGCAAAATATGACTAATATGATAGTGTACGATTTATTACTAGTTATTGCCGAAACGTCAGTTAAGGCTTACTTTTGAGAACCGAAAAAATTTTGTTGTCTGTTTGTTTGTTTGTTTGTTTGTATGACTCGCGATAACTGCCGCAAAAACCATCAAATTAGTATCTAATTAGGTAGGTGTGTTGGGGAGGTACCCGGAATGAGCTGTATAGTTTTGGTTAAATTTGGTTCATTCGTTCGAAATACATCGAACATTTTCTTTTAAGTTATAATGCTTTTCAATGGAAAGTCATATGATTGATTTTCAACTTTTAGCATTCGTCGAAAGAAAAAGGTCTCATTGGGATAAATGATTTAAACGCTAAATTTTCGAAATGAATATTTGAATTTAATCCGATCGCTTTGAAAATTTACCAATATAATTATTAGAATTTCAAAATTAAATGTTTAAATTATTGAAAAGTTTTATGCATCAATTTGAGAGATATAAAACATTTTAATTTCTCATTTTTTGCAAACATTTACAATGCATTTCTTTTTTCCTCACCTTCATTAAATGGTTGCATTTCAACTGCATTTCAAAGAATATGAAAAAAAAGAAAATTAAAGTAAATCGCATTATTTGGACGCAAAAATTTATTAAAAAAATAGCTGATTTTCGGGTATTTTAATTTTTAATATGCTTTTTTTAACGAAATAGATGTGGATTTAACTTAACTACTAAGAAAATAAGACCAAATCGGTTTTCAAAACGAAAATTCTAAAAACGTTGAATGTGTAAATTGAGTATAAGTGTCATAAGAGGAATTTACATAAATATATTGATTACACGACATTTTATTTAATTTCAGCAACAGATAATGATGTTTAGCGGTTGAAAAATAAATATTATTTTATGATTAGAATAATATCTCTTGTACAAGAAGATGGTAAATCTAATGAAATTACAATAGAAAATGCATTCGGACAAATACTCGAAATACAAATTTGCACAATTACTGGAAATTGAGAACATGAAATAAAGTGAAAACGCGGTGTTCAGGAGAGCTCTGCCCCCCCCCCCTCCCTAAAGGAATGTATTCTGATTCTGAAAAAATACAAGAATAAGTAGTTTATTATATCATTGCATAAAATTGTGTTTAATGTGATGATTCAAAAATTTCCGGAAGTTTCGATAAATCTTATATGCTTATAAATGTATATATAACTTTTTAAAAATCGAACTGTAAAATATTAAATATTATGCAAATTATAGTAAAAATTAGTGAGATTAATAAACAATAATTTGTAGAGGTGACGTTGTGGGCCTTTGATCTGCAGATTTACTAGTATATATAATTTTCTCACTACAAAGATGCTTACGTTTACTCCGGGTAGAAGGCGAAGCAGTGCGCACAGTGCTAAGGAGTATTACAAACGATTGTTGTATTATTAATCCTATACTAGTTAGCTGGTTTTTCTTATATATATATATATATATATATATATATATATATATATATAGATAGATAGATATATAGATATATACATAGATGTGTGTGTGTATCCTGTTTTTTTTTTCAAAAGCGCCTCTAACGATTTGGATGAAAATCGCCGGTTATGGGCTTTGGTAATCTATCGAACGATTTTTCCAGATGTCATCAAAATTCGATTTTGGACATTACAGGCTCATCACACATTCTTCCCATTCAAAGAGAAATTAACTGAAGATCACCAGTGGTTGCGGTAATATCTGTCAGTTGTGGTAATACTGCTGTCTTTCATTTCCATATGACTGGGGAATGTTGTAGCGCACTATACCTATTCCACGGCTATCGCAACATCTAACGATTGTTTTCGTGATTGATTATGTAAGAACAATTGCATATTTGAATATCAGAATTATTACTAGAATTGTTAAATAAAAAATGTCGCTGGCTTTTGGACTATAAAAGAAGGTTTAGTTTTATTATTACTAAACTTTTATATTAGAATTACTTATTACTGTGCTCGTGTGCAAATGAGTATTCATTATATTTTATAAAAAAACAGACTTTAAGGTGAGTCTTGTAACAATAAAGTTTGAGAACCGCTGGTTTAGTGTCTTTCATTTGAATGTAATCCCGGTAAATGTTGGTTTAGAAAAAAGGTGCATGTGATAAGAAAAAAATTACATATCATACCTGTGTGTTTAAGAAATAATGTGGCCTCGGGAGATACTTGAAATGTTCTCACTAATCTTCCAAACACAGCTGAAGACGTCATACGTCATTGCATGTTTCTAAAAGTGGCCGCCAAAACATTTGATGTCACTACCGCATCTGGTACTGGATTTTCGGAGTAGCTCTGTCAGCGGTTTTATTTATGTAGAGGCGGCCATTTTCGGTAACCACATAGATAGGTGATGTCAAATCCGGTGACATCCGAAGCCATAGTCTTCGTAAAATTACTTTGCCTGTGCAAAATGGTTAAACTTAGTCATTCTTGTTAAGCTGTATATTGAAACTCAGGGAGGACATTTCCATCCTATGACAACTTCATTTTTTAAACATACAGTTCAAAACATACAATTACGCAGCGTGTAGTTGTTCTTTATTTCTACCGTTCCTTTTTCTCTAAATAAAACATTTTCTAGGGTTACTTTCAAGTGAAACACATTGCATAAGCACGACGTAAATTGTATTTACACGTAATGCTTTGACTCATTTGACTCAATCCAACTCCTAACATAATTTATCATTAGATATAAAATGTAACATGTTTATTTGCATGTTATCTAACATAACGATGGGTTCGAAATATTTTACTATTCAAGCTTGTTTTGATTATCACAACATTTATTTACCTACTTAGCTGTAATAGATATGGTACATTCGAAGAGATGATGATATTGAAAAGCTATTTACATATTTACAAAGTTATAGATAAATTTTACCTTCAGTTCGGATCATCGAACTTTACACAATAAAATATTATCTTAAAATATGTTTCCTATCTGCAGTTTATTCAATTCTCGTCATACTTTTTTCAGAAAATAGACGGAATTTTTCTAAAGAACATTCATAGCTACAGATGATATAAAAAGCATAAACACTACACAAAAAATTCTTTTCAACTGCTCAATAAAAGCAGATGACAAATTTATTTTCCTAAATGTACCTACTATCGAGAGATATAAAAGAAAAAAACATGGCAACGAAATAAAAGAATTTTATCGGCATTAGCCAAAAGTCGTCTGCATAAATAAAAATATTAATTTGCCATCTCCTAACAATGTTCGTGACGATCGCATTATTTATATTCATTTATTCACATCGTTACTCTTTTCTTTTTTTTATTTAAATACGTTAGCAGTTAAAACCTTGTATTAAGCTGTTGCAAACTATATGAATTTAATTGTTTGCCGTCAAAGCAATATTTTTCTTTGTGTATGCAAAAGAATTTGGTCTGCATGACGTTTAAAAAAATAAAATAGTTTAAATAATGTAATCGCGAGAGTACATAAAATCAAAATATATACTCAAAGTGACGAGTTCGTCGTTTTTTGTAAAAACTGAGGCCTTCAATCTCAGAGGTATTATAAGTCGAGAAAATACATAAGAAGGAGTATGTTGTGCTTATTTTTAAGCAACCTTTTTTAATAGTGGTCCTTCTACTATTTATGGTGTTCAAATTTGTAAACGAATAGCTTTGTAAATATGTATTTTTTATTCTAAAAAATACTTGAACATGTAGGCGTTGAAAAAAAATACAAATGATTTTATAAAAGATTACTAATATCTACATTAAAGTTAAGATTTACTTATATAAAGTAATCCTCATAAGCATATTTCTTGAGGGGAAAATGTAATCTTTACGCCTAAATCGAACGAAAATAATACAGACTACAGAAATTAAGCTCAGAAGCAAAACAAAGCTGCAAACTTTGTGATTATCGACATAATTTCAGGAAAAAACACGTATTAGTCAAGATCCATATACTTCAAAATTTAAATAGAAAGCGTTTTGTTCTCAAAAATTATAAAAATGAACTTTTCTTTCCCATGGAATAAAAATAAAATCCACTTAATATAAAAAATACTCATAAAACAAATGAGAGCGTACTCTTTTTAATTACAACTTCTTACATGGTTGAAAATGTTTTCACTTATTGAATAAAAGAATACATTAATGTTTCTATTAGTTTATCGATAACTGAAAAGCTTTAAATGGATTAAGTATAAATTGATTTATTAATTTTATGTCATGGTGCCTTTATATGCCATTAATCATTTTAAACTTTACAGGTATTTAACAATTTCACATGATCATTGATTTTTTGCTGGGGATTTTTCCAGAAATTAGTTAGTGTTAAATAATTTAAAATAGGTTTAGAATACTTATTTTCGACATACCTGTCGCATTTTTCTTCATAGTAATGTATAAAGTTATTCGTTAAGTAGAAATCAAAAATGAATTTCAAAATAAACCTGCTAACATTACAAAGTTTAATACATTTTCAGGAAGAAATGCCTCCTAAATCACAAACCTCTGCCACATCAAACTTAAATTTAAAGAATTTTCTTTTTCTAATATTCATCTAGTGATCTTTACTTTCATTTACAATATAAAATAAATCATAGATGTTTTCGACATACTTATCGCATTTTTCTTCGTAGTAATATATATTTTTATTCGTTAATTAGACATTACAAATGGATTTCAAAATAAACCAGTTAACGTTACAAAATTTAATACATCTTCAGGAAGCCTCCTTAACCACAAACATCTGCCGCATCAAACTTAAATTTAACGAATTTCTTTTTCTAACATTCCTCTAGTGGATATACACACTCATTTGCAATATACATTCTAATTGCACTATGAAAATATTTCTCGAAAATGAGTACTCACTGTTTCAAATTGCAACATCCTACTAATTTTTAAAAACTGATTACTCCTATTAATAAAAAATATATGAATGTTTGTATTAGGTTATCTATAACTGAGACGATTTTAAAAATTTAAATTTGAGGTATACCAGCAAGATAATTGCTCCATTCACGTGTCCAACTCTACAATGCGGTGATTTAGACAAAACCAAATAACTGTTATGCCAGCCATAAGTTCTAACATAAACCCAATAGAGAACCTCTGGGAAATATTAACTAGAGATGTATAAGCTTATGATCGTCAATTTGCAATGGTTCAAGATCTAAAGCTGCAAATCGAAAGAAGTTAGTTTTCTTTAAAGTCGGAATTTCTTCAAACTCTTGTTTTGAGTATGCGTGATTGAATTTTGAAGTGCTTAGAAAAGAATGGTTTAAAAAATTTAACGTTAAAGGGAAAAAATCAGTTGTCAATAAACTTTTGGGACAGTAAAATTTAAGTTTTAATTTTTCTCACAAAGTCTGTGATTGTGTAATATTATTTTTGTATAGTAATCGTATTGTCTTGATATTATTTATCATTATAAATTGTTTTAAAATTGTTACTCTTCTTTTTCAATTGTAAAATAAGAAAACCCTGTTGTCTATAAACTTTTAGGACGCACTGTATACAGGTTAGAAATTAATTATGTAGTAGCCTACATCCCTACATGCACAGTCCCTGGCCAAATTATTAGACGCACTCATGTTTTTTTGTGTAAATCATATTACTAGCTTCATAGAGATGATATTATTGTATAAACAATTAAAATTCAGAATAAACATTAATTGTAGGGTAAGAATGAATAAAAAGCACGACAATGACTTTAAAATTATTTATTTTTGTAAGTTAAATTGAAATTATTGAACTTGAAAAACTTTTTACTCAAAATTCGAAAATATCAGCATTTCGTGCAGCCTCTTTCGTCGTGTTCGTCGTGGCATACTGTTAATGCAACATTTAATAGTTTCCTGCATGTGTGGGTTATGATTCCAGACATGGATAAGATTTTTTATCAATTGGGTTTAGTTTGTTATGACCTTTTTGGCCAACTCCTTCTTCATCAGCTCGCAAACATTTTCAATGAGATTCCTATCTGGTGAATTACCCGGCCAGTCCAATACAGGGATTTTTTCTTGTTGTAAATAAGCCTTCACTGATCGTGCTGTGTGGCAAGGAGCTCCACCTTGCATAAATGTAAAAGGTGCTCCATTTGGAAACCATTCTTTTAGTTGTGGAATCAACCGACTTTGCAACACCTCTTTGTATTACTCTTGTTTCATAGTTCCTTTGACTATGTAAAGACGTCCAGTGCCTTTGCCACTTATGACAGACCAAACCATGACCTTTGTTGGGTGCTTGACAGTTGGCATGACACAATCTTGATGAAACTTTTCGCCAGGACGACGACGCACAAACTGGGATTTGTTTGCTAAAATTTCAAAAGTTCTTTCATCACTGAAGCAAACCTGAAATAAATAATTTTTAACATGAAGAATTTATCTAATGGTTAAAGACATACATTGTTAAATGTTTTAAGTATTAATAAAAAAAAGAATAACTTTATAATTACCGATTTCCAGAACTCCAGTATCTTATGTTTATACTCTCTAGCCCAGTTCAGTCGCTTAGCTTTCATTGCTTCGGTTAATTTTGGTTTTCTAGCTGGTCTAAAGGCTATGAAATTCATAGCTGTTAGTTTTCTGCGTACCGATCGTTCTGACACAACAACATCAGACTCTTCGAGCTTCTACCTGATCTGTTTTGTAGTAGCAAATCGATCTTCTTTAAGCGTCGGTCTATCTTTGGTGTAAATACAGATTTTCTTCCGCATTTATTCTTTCTTTTTGGGCTCAATGTTTGTCCAAGCCCAAGTTTTGTCTTTACCCGCCTTACACGTGCTTCAGAAACATTCAATTTTCTTGAAATTTCTCTATTCGAATATTTTTTAATATTTAAAAGAGCTTTTATTGCGCCTTTCTTTTCCGTTGACAAATCTCTTTTTCTACCCATATTTTAACTACCTAAAAATAGTTTATTGACTATTAAAAATAATATATTCACAATTAAAATAATATATTCACAATAGAAATACTAATAAACATCTAACAACTGATTTTACAATGCCACAAACACCTCCATGATTGTCGCACATAGCCACGTAATTGAAGCCTGTCATGACGTGTTTTAGTTCAGTTGACCTTGAGCTGGGTTATAATTCGACATGTCAACGAAAGCAGTTTCTCAAATTAGGAAAATATGTGGCGTACATTATTTTAATGAATTAAAACTATATTACCACGCTGAGTTAGTTTTTAGGGTCATTGCATACCAAATATTCTAATAAAAACAACTGCGTCTAATAATTTGGCCAGGGACTGTACATTTCTCACTATATAACATTATTTTTACATAAGAATATAACAAACAAGTATAGAAGACTGTGTATAGGCTTCCAAATAAGAAATACAGAATAAATTTAGAAACATTTTGATGATCAATTCTGCTTCAGTTAGACCACAGTATTAGCCGTGTCGGATCAGACTAAAACTTAAATGGAAATCATTTTATTTCTTGAATAATACGTAAAACGTTTTACTCCATTTATAACAGAAATCGGATTGATTTAAGTAATCTAAGGTATTTCTAGAAAATGAGGCAGGTTTCTCGAAAACAAACTACTCTCTAATTATATTGGCCGTGTGGGTTTTCTAAAGAAACCTAATAATCGAAACCTGTTTGCTTTTGGCAGCCTAAGCCTGAGCTTTACTCGTCTTCACGTTCAATTACGGCGATCACTATATTTTGGCCCTGTCCGCTTCATGCCCAGGAACTTTTAATACATTAATAAGTATAACGGGATCGCAGAACGACCATAAATCGTTAATAGACCGATTAGTGCTTAAATCGCAAATCGCTACTTCCAAATAAAGTTTATTGGAAATAAGAGAAAATGTACTCTAGTTTATATAGAGTTTGAAATCGGGTAGCTAAGGAGAGAAAGAATGAGAACTTCTTTTAAATAGTTAAAAAAGTTTTTTAAAAGTTTAATCAAATATTCATATAGAAAAAAAAGTGTTGCAAGAAAATCTAATTAAAAATTCATTTTGTTTTCAAAAGTGTGCACACTAAAAAAGGCAGATGCTTCTTAATCTAGGAAATTATAATATAACCACGAATGAAAGTATACAACAACCTCTTCCGAGTTACCAACGATATCGAAAAGCATTCTTTATATTTAGAAGTCTCAGAAACCAAAATATTTAAGAGATTTAAAGAATCATTTATAAAAATAAAGTTTATTTTACTGCCACTTTTTTCAGAAACTTTTCTGAATAATCTTTATAGTATATTAATCAGTTTGTTCAAACCAGAATATCGGCTTTTAAGACGCTATTAATTCTCAATTAAACAATGTCAGCTGCGGAATTGAATTTATACATGCAAAAATAACAAAATAATATTAATGTAAATCTATATGTTAATTCTGTTAAATTACCATTTGTGTCTGTAAAACATGTTTGTTCAACATGAAAATCTTCACTTGAGAATTTGTAGCATCTGAAAAACTGATATTCCACGTTGAGAAAACTGATTAATAGATTATAAAAATTACTCGGAAACGTTTATGAAAATCAGTGGCAAGCAAAAAGAAACATTGTTTTTATGAATGCTTTTTTAAATCACAAAAATACATTCATTTCTGAGGCTTCTAAAAATATAAACCGCTTTTTGGAATCGTGAGTAATTCGGAAGAGTATATTGTAAATTTTCTTTTGTAGTTATATTTTATTTCCCTAGATTAACAAACATTTGTCTATTTTTGCAGTGTAGTGTTTGACATGCTTCATCAATCTTTTAAATAAATGGCAAGAAGTTTCTTCTAAAATATTGTAGAAATGCTATTTTGTGTCATTTATAATAGAAATAAGGTCTAATTAAACTATCGAAAATATTTCTAGAAAATGAATGACACCTTCTGCAGCATTGAAAATATACTGCTTTAATTAATAAGGAATATGTGCATGTTTCTGTTGATTATCGATAAATGAAATGCTTTTAAAGAATGAATAATGAGTTAAATTAATTATGTGGAACAACTTACGTACCCTTTAGGATTTTACATCTGACAGGTGTTTGAAATTTTCAGGAAATTGTTGTATTCTGGTTCAAGTTTTCCCGGCAATTAGTTAGTTTTAAATCAGTTAAAATAAATTTAAAATAGTAATTAATACATATTTTGATGTGCTTAAACAGTACTTTAACTTTTCTTTTTTTTTCATTCTAAAGCAATTTATGTTATTGCAATATTTTTTTGAAAAGGATTACCTACTCAGAATCTGCTAAAACTTAGTTTTAAAATATCACAAAAGCAGCAGTCTAAAATGTAAGTTTAAAATCTGCAAAACTATTACTGCTATTACTTTTTTTAAATAAAATTTACGTACTAGATTCGAAAGAAAACAGACAAATATTTCTCCCTGATTAAGTGAGGGCTTTTCACTTTCTTCTATCTTTACAAGAAAATACTGAAGTCCGGTATCGACGGTATCGACGGATTTATACGTCTTAGAAGGTCCTGAACACGATTTGACTGTTTTTAGAAAAGTTCTCTCTGCGAATCTGTCTGTCTGTCTATCTGTATGTGACAAAAATTTTGTGGGCGCTCTATCTCAAGAAGTAATTTCAGAATTTTATCAAATTTTAGATTCAGTTGGACTTTTGTATAAATTGGTACTGATTAATTTTTATTGTAAATCTCCTAACAGGTGGCGCTGCTATGCTGCACGATATTTTTCCCGATTCCCGCAATATCATTATATCAAGAACTAATGCATTTTCATCAAACTTCAGATTCAGAAGACTTTACGTTGACGTAAGTTGTTGCTGATTAGGTTTTGGTGTAAATCGCACAACAGGTGGCGATGCTATTTCCACGATAGCTATATCTCAAGAACGAATATATTGTCATTTAATTTTGGTTGCAGATGATTTCATTGATATAAAAGAAAGTATTGTGATGGCTAGAACCTACTAGTTTTAATGTTGAAGTGACATTGTACGTTCAAGCAAAAAATGCGAAAATGCGGAACGTTTAATGAAAATATAACACAAAACTGCTTTCAAATGCTTTCTTACAAAACTCATTAGATGACTGTTTAAATGAACGATTTTATCAAGTATAGAACAGTGTTACCAAATCTTAGTTTTAGGACCAAGTTTACAGTTGAGGATTTTAGAGAATGAGAATGCTAAGCGACTAAAAGTGACACATTTCAAGGCACAATTTTAAGAAAGATCCACAGGGCTATAAATCCATACATTAAAAAAATACATTATAAATGTATTTGAAAATTATGTTTTTATGAATATGTAAACTGTTATACTTCTAACAATGCAAGGGTTAATCCAAAATAAACCGGAATTTCGTTCTTTCACGTTCTGAGTGTGTAATATCCTGGGCTGGGAAGACATAGTTGGTGGGAATATCACGTTATTTTCCAAACATTGGTTGGCACTGATAATTATCATATTTCATGCAAAGAAAGCTGTTAAATCCACCAAAAGTTTGAACAGACTTACATCATAGCTCCACAACTGTTTTCTCTAGAAAACACTGGTGCAAGATTGTCATAAAACGTTCATGAAAGAACGAGAAGCTGTTCAAAACGGATCTGAGGCTCGACATTTTCGGATCACTTTGAATGATGAAAACGTTCGTACATTTTGCAGCCCCATGTTAATGCAAAATACCACTGCCCACTACTGGACAATTACAAACACTCGCATATCATCGGGAAAAACAACAATTTTTGATCAAGAATTTTACACTACGTCAAGGTAATCTTCGGCAGTTTTATTTTAAGAGGAAGTTGAATAAATGCTCAGAACAAAGTTTGTGACACTCAGTCCACAGTCCAGACGTCACTCTGATACCATCACATATTTGGGGCTTCCAAAAAGGTATATGGAGGTCATCGAGATTTATGGAACAGTGGAGGCATTTGTGCGAAATTGGATTAAAAAGCAGACGCATTTATTCTATGATCATGCAACTAAAAAAATACCTAACAACTAAAAAACTTGTATTTTGAAATGAGGAAATTATGTAAAAAAGTAATATTGCATCATCGATTTTTTATCTCATTTCAGAAAATTTCAAAAACTAAATTCCGGTTCATATTTGATTGATCATCTTATTTTAAATTTCGTAGATTTTGTTTTCTACCATTCAGTACCAGAAAAAAAATCATGTCATACGATGAAATAAAAGAAGTGAAGTTAAGATGACGTTCATTTTTCTTAACTCATCACTCTCTTGTAATGACAAAGTTCGAACTGACAAAATAGGGTAACATATGACATTATCGACTGCGTGTCTTTAATTTTTTCTACAATTTAAGCTAATATACAACACATTATAACAAATAATTCGAGCTAGCGAGTTTGACAAGTTTTCTAAGTGCATTGTTGCCTATTGAAAAATAAAATTTTTATCTTTTCTTCTGGTCGAAGCTGTTAGATAGTTTTCATTTCAGATCAGGCGATGTAATTTTTTTTATACTTGGATACCGTAATTAAAAATGAAATAATTAATTTAAAACATAATTTAGCGACAAAAAGCTTTGTTTTTAATATTGCCATGATAATAACACGAACTGTATTTGTATATTCAACATCAGTGTTTGATGCACAGCTCGCCAAAAATAAATACGAACTCTAACTTAAGTTCCATTCAGTAAAAGAATACAAGAAATGTACCTTTTTAATTCACAAAAGTTCTTTATAACTGTATGTTGTTTATTTTTTCATAAGTGGTCGTCTACATAGTAACACCTCAACAGTGTACGAATGTATTTGCCCCAACCACACACAAGTAGAATATCTAGAAAATAATTAATTATATATTTAAATATCTATTCTAATGTTAAATGAACTCAGCCCGGACTTCACATAAAATTTTCAAATAATGAACAAATCGAACTCCCTTTAAATAAGCAAATATTAGCTAATATTGCTTGCTTGAGAAACATACTGTTGTTCGAAATGGGGTTGCGCGACCTTGGTAAGGAGTTGAAAATCTTACTAAAAATCATCTCTTTAAGAAATTCTCTTGGTTATAAAATTCCTACTAATTTTGCGCCAAACAATAGGAGGTGAGCTACTCCAATTGTCGAAAACATCGATTAAGAAAGAGTAACCATTAAAATCTAAACAAAATAGAAAAAACTAGGGGGCTCAGCCCCCTACTCGCTAACACTCGCCAACCCCCCGTGAATTGCGAAGCAATTCACATTGAGACCGCTACGCGGTCACAGCTCGCTTCGCTCGCTCGCCCCTTTTTTTCAGCAATTCTAGCCGGAATAAATTCTACCATAAAACACTTGAACATATGAAATTGACAATTTATTTTAATGTAACAAAGTAATTCTCCGTTGAAAGCACAACTGAAAATGCATTTAGTTGGCGCTACTAATGAGCATATAAATCATTTAAATACTATGAAAAAAAGGATCTTTTGTACAGCACGACTTAAATTCATTTAAAAAAAACTACGTGATAGGAAGATAGTTCGACATTTTATTGTTCTGATTGATTATAGATTTTTACAAAACGAATTATTTTTTACTTCATCAATACAGCAACAGATGGCGGCAGGTGATATCTAGACAGTTGATTTTTTCCCTCCGTCTTTTGAGTGAGAGAAATTCGTAAATGAATTCTAAATAAGAGTTGAGAATTCATTCGAAATTAACGATGTTGCTCATAATTAAAATGAGGAATCACCTCAGACGCTTTGGATTACGTACATGTTATTTCATTTTTAATAATTGCTAGTTTGAGTTTCATTCTATGGTTTCACTGCTCTCTCACTGACCGCCATATTGGACGGAGGCGGAGCTGATCTAATACAATCTAGTCTGTTCATTGGTCTGAGCTCTGGAAACTACAGTTGTTGCCAAACCATAAGTTACAAAGTCAGCCCTATTTTCGCTCCACGTAAGACAAATATATATATAGATTAGGATTGTTTCATTTAACAAATGTTTGCATTTACCAGATTTCTTATTATGTCATAATATGGACATTATGAAACGCAAGTTTTCCGAAGCAAGATTCCTCGTAGGTGTGTTTAACATAATATTATTCCATCACATTTCCCTGTCACCTACAAAAACTGTGTCTAGAAAATTATGTTCAATAGTTTTTATCTCTACCTATGTCAATTCATTTACTTCATCAACTGGTTTAAATGTTAAGTTTCTTTAAACCTATCAAAAATTGCTGCAGTCATTTTCTTGTGCTCGAATCAGTACCTATGTTTTGATTTATGTAACTTGTATTAAACCGAAAGGTAACTTGTATCAAACCAAAGAAAGTTCTAATTCATCGAACATCATCACAACACATCATTCGAAACGCAATGTTGTCCATAGAGTACTAAACAGGTAGTCTGTCTGAGCGTAATATATACTAATACTAATACAACGGCATCTCTACCGAGGCTCGATTTATATTATATCTCTCATGGAGTACACATTTCTCCGTAAGTGGTATGCCGATCAATGACCAATAGTATTGTCAAGAACTTGGATTGCGAAAGATTAACGATTATAAAAAAAAATTATCACCTATCAAAACGAAGTCGAGACGTAGTAAGTTGGTTTTCTCGCACCCGAATTAGTACATACGGGTTATTTCAGGAAAACAATGGGAACCTTTTTCGATTTACAGCAGAAGTTTTAATGCGGTCTTGGTTTTACCCCATCAAAACAAATTTTCTCGAATTTGTGAAATAGCTAGATAACTTTCTCGTATTTGAATTAAGATTGGGGGCACATTTCTTAAAAAAACTATAAAGCCGTTTCCGATATATATATAGCAGCATTTTCAGTGCTGAGTTTGCCTTAACATGTCAAAACAAATTTTCTTGACTTCGGGATATATCTATATCATTTCCTCGTGCTCGAAATAGTATAAAATGCACGTTTCATGAAAATGGTTAGAGTATATTTTTCAATTTCTACCAAGCAGCATGGGTTTAAGTCCGGACTTAAAGCTAATCAATCTAAAACAATAATATTTTGGACGAAAAGCCATTGTTTCGTAGTATGTATGTTGTGGATTGAAGAATGTGGTGCTGAAATCTTCACTCAGGACCGCTTAAGATGTCACCAAATAAAAGTAGATGTCACTTTAAGCCTCTTGATACTTTGTAAAATTTTATTTCCCAAGAGAAAATGTCAGTCAGGTTTGGCCATTAAATCCAATCGCCACCCAAACCATCAGAAACTTACCGCTTTGCCGTCTATTGAAACCAGCACGTGGCTGTTTCCTGAAGTCATGCCAGTAGCAATTGCTATTATCAGGACCATCCAGATTGAACGTATTTTCGTCACTGAATACTACCGTGAGCTATTTGTCCCCGTGCTACACGTCCTTTAGCGTCCGGTTCATTCGGACTTGTTTATGGCGTGTTTTTAGGCGCGGTTTGCAAGGCATTTTTGAACAATGTTCTTCAAGTCTCTTTTGCGTCTATGTATTGTGTCTTTTGAGACATTGATACCGGAATAGCTTTTTATTTGCTTTATGGACATATTTTGCTTCACCTCCAACAGTCCATTTTTTTTTATCTGTCTGAACATCACATTTGTTGCACATTACCACATCTTGGTTTTCGGTTGATAGTGTTCTTTCCAGCAAGAGCTCTGTATATCCCTAACTTTGAACGATTTAATATTCTAAAAATTTCATTAACGAGCTTATTTTTAGAGATAATATATAATATATTTTTCATTACTTTTAAATATCTTTAAAATTTTCCCTTTTGTGAATTCAGCAACTTTTGGCATCTTAAATAACAAACAGAAAAGGGATGTTTGCTGTTATATTACTCAGGGAAAACGGCTGGTTGGTTTAAACTAATGCATCATTTGTTAACTCATTCATAATGTGCCTACACTTTTGAGATAGTTATTTTGCAACAAAAATAAAAATGCATATTTTTAAATGTACAATCCCATTATAATATTTCCTCTATTTCATTTCAATTATATATTAAATATTTACTATAAAATTATTCCATTTATATCGCCTTCCACTTTTATAATCATAATTTTTTGCGTGCCTAATATTTTGAGAGACATTGTACAAGCAATTTTCGTCATACAATGCATGGGCGTATCGCAAGTGGTGAACCGCTACATGATGCTGTGATTAAACACAAAAAGTGCTTGTTCTTTATAAGTATTGTCATTTCTAACGTGGGTTGCAAAAAGGATGCCTAGTTTTGTTAATCAGGGATAAACGGACAATTATTTATGTATGGTGTTGCGGATGGGAATACTGTGGAAGCCCAAATTATGTATAAATAGTGTCTGCAGAATCTCTCCCTCTAGAGCTTCATTGCGTTAAATTACAACCATGCATTTTACAATGTCTTGAGAGTTTCCTTAAAATTTTGCCCATGAGTTCAAAATCACCCTGTACATGATATATAATATATTAAAGCTGAATTTTGCAAAAAGTTTCTGGAGTTGTTTTTTCAGAATAACTTATTATTTTTTATTTTATGAATGTATTTGTATCATATTTTCTCCCTGTGTTACATTTGTGAAATAAATAGCAGAGAAAAAGTTTTTAAAGGTTTCAAAAATTTATATATAAAAAAATTTATTGATTTTACTGGATTTTTTACTTGATAGAAAAATTTCTGTTACAATGCATACGTAATGAAATTATTCTCATCCATTATTAATATACCGAATAGTCTCTGCATAACTCTATGTGGTATGAGATAATTTGAAAATGGATTTCCTAATACGAAAAAAAATGCAAATTCTTTTCTGACCAAAAAAGGATGATACTGACATTGCAATGAAAATATAAAAAAATTTAATAAAGTATTTAACGTCATACACATAAGAAAAGAAAAGAAAAATGACAAGAATTTTATACTCTGATTACAATGTGAATATTTTTTATGAGAACAATAAGTTGCATAATAGAAAGTAAGAAAAATTTGTAAAAAAAAAGAGCATAATGAATAATGAATGATATGGATAGTGTCTTAAATATTTTTATGTAGTAAATAATATGCGTTTTTATCTTGCAGAAAAGAACTCCATATTTCATACAACTTTATGTCTTTGTTTCTACTATAGAAACATCTTCGGGAAATAAATTCTGGTAAAAGTAGAGATTTTTTTTTCATAAATAAAATATTCATGGTCATAAAAGCATTTTAATACTTTTGTAAAGAAATGAGAAAATTTTATTAACAAGTTATTCTGTTAAACTTACTATAGCTCCCGATTGAAATAAGGAGGATAATTCTTCTAAAAAATTGCAGGATTAAAAAGAAAGAAAATATTTTCCGTAAGTACCTATCCATTAATCAACAATAGACATGAAATGTATTATAATGGAGGCATGAATCAGGACCGGTTTCCTGTAATTTTTCTTGTTTGATGTCGGGTTGAAATTAACTTTTAATTTGATTTAATTAGTTTAATTTTTCTGCTGGTCGGGTTGACTTTTTTTTCGGTTTCTGAATAAATTTTGATTTTGATTACGGTTCGGATTCAGAATATCCGAATTTGCAAAAGCAGGAGCAGAATATTCTTCTGGTTGAAAAACTAGAAATGCGTTATATGAATGCGTATACATACTTATTTTCCTTCACCAAAAATATTAATAATGATATTACAAAATGTTTTATTATAGACAATTTTATCATATTTACATTGAAATAAGTCATATATAATTTTTGTTTAGAATTACGGGCAGGGGTCCGAAATAATCTATATTTTGACTGCTCTATTTTTTAAATAATCATATTCTAGTTATTTAACCAGATAATGTATTTTTACTATTCGAAAATGGTGGTATTCAAATTTTTAAATGATTGGGATACTTCGATCGGATCGAGTTGTGGTTGATTTCAATTAGCGTTTTCATGTTTTCCCTTTCCAGTGCAACACTCTACTCTGTCGGATCATTAGAAAAGCAAAAACATTCAAAACAAATTAAAAAACATAGTTAATTTAGAAATGACTACAAAAGTTTTTGCTTTATTGTGTATTTCTATATTCCTTTACTTAATGATTTACGTTCAAAAACTATGTCAGTGAAACCCTTTCACAGTAAAAAAAATAACTTTTTTCGGATTTTTTTTTTTTATTTGATACAATGACAAAATGAAAAATATTACATGCGTTAGAAAAAGTAATAATATATCTGTTTTTTTTTTTGTGTGTGTGTGTGTGTGTGTGTGTGTAAAAATTAAAGAATATAAATCAGACCTTCATGTAAAATTCTCGTATTGCGAGATCATATGTTAAAAAGTGAATCTAAAATCAAATTCAAATTATGGGTTACAAGCTGTTCTAAGTTTTTTACAAGCTTTTTGATATTGCTTTGAACACACAATTCTCAATGGTTATCATTATACGTTAATATGCGTCAATGCCGTATTTTATTGATAGACGTATATTTCTCACAGTTTCTTATGGAGTGGGGGGGAGGGGGTAAAATTGAAAAGAACGAAACTTTTAAATAAAATTGTAATGTGTGTAACTGTGTATTCCCGTATTCGATTCAAATTACGGGCAGAAATAGACAGATTATGAGATCAAGCAAATAGTAGTAAAAGCTACGACAAAGCTGCAATTTTGGATGTCTTGTCCTGCAAACGTTTCGACTTCTTGTTCCTTTTTCTCAGAAACTATTGAAACGATTTCAGTATTTTTTAATTGTTTTGGTGATAACAAATCTATAATTGGATCTTTGCCAAAAAGTAAAAATAAAAAATACAATAGCTACACATTTTTCCAAATAAATAAATCTACATTTATTAAAAAAATAACATTACAAGTAAGAGTCTGATTTTCTAAAAAAATTATCAAAGTGTAGCTAATTACAACAGAAAAAAACATTAAAAAAATTGTTTACATGCATTCAGTGGTTGTTGAGAAATGGAACTTAAATATCGGCTGTTTATCATTGAATTTGTAACGGTATCCGTCCCCTTAAAATAATAATTATAAAAAAGACTTCTAAAAGTAATAAAGCAACTTAATCTTTCATTTCGGTTCAATAAAAAAGTATATATAACTTTTCATATAAATTTGATAATTATTAAAATTTTGATTTGAGAGCAACAAGAATGTAATTTAATTATAAGCATAGATGCAATTATTCGAATAATTAATTTATTTTGTTTTATTGTAACGTATGCTCAATATAGCAGTAAAAAAATTATAACTGTTGCATCGGTTCTGTATTTTTATAATTATCTCAACATTATTTTTCATTTGTAACCATATACAGGAAATTTGCAAAAGAAAAAAATAATAATAAACCCCAAATTTTGACATCTGATATGCGACATATTGCATAGTAACATGGTACACTGTATGGGAATTGAAGTGTTCACACGAATCCGTCAGTACTTCAGTTGTCAACATTTGTCTAACTATTTGGTTGCAGAGTCTACACAGAAAAAAATAAAACCCAATATGGGTCAAAATACTCTTAGGTATGTGCCCAAATTGTGCCCAAATTGTGCCCAAATTGGGTCATGTCTGTTTTGGTTACCACTGTGTATCCATTTTGGGCGCTGTTAAATACCCATTAAAAAAAAAAGTCTTTTTTTTAAAGGGGTATTTAACAGTGCCCAAAATGGATACACGGTGGTAACCAAAACAAGCATGACCCAATTTGGGCACATACCTAAGAATCTTTCGACCCAAATTGGGTTTTCTTTTTTTCTGTGTAACATATGTACACATACTTGTATACATCGTACTGAGATTATATACTATCTAGATTTTAAATTAGCCTTACATAGGAAATATATTTAAACATTTCTATGAGCATTATTATAAGCTATATTTTCTGTGTTTGGACTTTTGCATTTTCCAGTAAAGATGTTTTGAATATTTTCACTACATTTCTTAACTTTAGGTTAGTGTGACACTATTCTATCTGCCGATACCATGTGATTGTGTGTATACCGACCGATTCTGTTATACTATTTAGTATTACTACATGCTGCTATAAATGAATTGCTGCAAGAAAAGAATATTTAAGAAGTATAGAAAATAAACAGCCAGAATTTCAAAATACTTTTAAGAAAACATTTCGAAATTAAATACTTCTACCCTCAATTTAAATTTCTTGGACACCTAATAGACTGTGATTTTGTATCCAAAACTTTTTAATTAAATTTTTTTTAATTATATACAGTAAATTTTTATTGCTCACAGAATTTGGGCCAAGATTTTTGCATTATAACATAAATTATCAACATAATTTGTTATTTCAGTATAAACCGTTTATGTATATATTTATAAAGAGGGCAAATATTAAGAAACATCAGAAACCAGAATATAGTATACCAATGTATTTATGTAGAAATTTGAAAAAAAAAGCAGTACCTTTTTAGTTAAGTATGTTAACAGTATTTAAAAATAATAAAAATTAATAAAATACCTATGTCGAATGTTCAAGATATCCCCTGGCTTTCAATATTGCTTCTGTGCATTTGTTTTTAATTTACTTTTATTTTCTTTCATTTTTTTTCTTTTTCTTTGAAAACAAGTTTCTTTAATCTTACAGTTTTGAAATTCTCTTTCTAGAGTTTTTCAGCAAAAATGTTTTTATTTAAAAAATGAATCAAAAGTCACGCAATAATAGGTTTCAAAAGAAATTTGTACATTTCATGAAAAAATTTTAAATGGAATACAAGCCGTCCTTTTATGTTTCACCCGGCTATTTTTCTTCTATTACATTTTATTTTTTAAACCTTACTTTAAAAACTTTTTATCGTAATATATCAAAAAGACACAAAATATCTTGATGGATTATCAGTTTCTTTTAATGTATCTGAGAAATACGTATGAACATTACACACAATTACTTAAAGCAAACAAATACAGAAAAGAAAACTATTACAAAATGAAATATTATAAATTTTCTATCTGCATTAAGAATTTTAATCTTATTATAAATTCTAAGAAATATTTACTGTCTTCTCACGAGCATGAACAAAATATATAGTAAAACGATTTTCTAACGTTATTTATTTACTCCAAATATCTATAATAATAATAAAAAATAAGTTTCTCTGTGTATCTGTGTGCTGTTTTCTGAAGATACCGCTGTGCACAGAGCTGTATGATTGGGCAGGTAGGTACCTCCAAGTCTGTAGTTATGCATTCCGACACCCAGATTTTTTCAGTTTTTGTTAATTACCCGAGATATCAATTAAAAACTATAATGAACATCGGAAAATGGCATGAAAATTCGCAGTGATTGCTTCTTGTAATGGTTTTAACGTACAGTATATTAATAAATTAATCCTGGATATTGTCAGTTATAAGAAGTCAGAAAAGAAATTCAATTTGCAAAATCTCAAACGTTATACTATTCAATATTTTCCAAGTTTTTTTGAGAAATTAAAATATAGCTTTAAACGTTTCAGTAGCTGTTTCATAGCAAACCTATTTCCGACATTAAAAGATGTAATTTGCACTAAACTTGGCCCAATTCATCTTGGAAATTATTCAGAAGTACATGAAATCTCATTTATTAAAGCCGATGGATTAAAAAAAATATTATATTGGCATGACTAGCAGGAAATTTAGACGTAGAAAAACGGAACGCATATCAAGTATAATAGGAAAACTGCAACACTCGCAAGATTATATCAAGAAGAAGCCATCCAAATAATTTCCAATAAAAACAAAATAGTTGTTCCCTCCATCCTTTATAAGAAAAACCATTGAAATTGTAACACGTGAAAATTAAATATGTTTGTTTGAACTAGGTTTATCAGTAGGGGAGACTTGGAAGACTTGATCCCTTTTTCAGTTTTTAATTTTTAATTTGGAAAAAAACTAAAATATTTAAAAATGTTTCCAGTTATAATTAAAGGCTCATGTGTCTTTAATGTTGTAGTATTTTTTTTATTTTTGAAAAACCATTTTTAGAATAAATATAAATTATTTTCTAAAAAAGAAAAACCTCGTCGCGGTGTGTCGAAGGTGCCGGACAAACGTGTGACAGTTCTGGGCCTCTCCCCCTTAAGCGCTGATTCTCAGCGGCAAGGGGACTGGACGTATGATACGGATTACAGACTCCGCTAGGCGGTGGAAAGCACCCCGTAAGCCAATTCCAGCTGCCCGGCACGGACTCCCTCAGATCGGTTAGGTGACTCTGGGTAACAGCTAGCTAACGGTGATAGGACTACTTCCGAAACTTATCTGCGGCAATGATGGAGACGCGACCGTACTTTGAAGAGCAAGGAGCGTGGTGATTCTGTTGTGACGTCTGATTAGTATGTGAGGCGGCGTGCAGCGACCCCCGGTACTGGCCGGCGGCAGAGTGTAGATATCGGTATGCGAGCGTACAACTATGGTCCGCATCCATCGCGTTTCCCGCTGTAGCTGGAGTAATTGTACTTCGACCTCAATGGTCGAGAAGAAAGGGGACTGCCCCGTTACGACCAAAAGGGACTCGTGTCCGAGGAGTACCACTCGGTCAACTGCGCTTCGTGTCACATCCTTGGGAGGGGGATTGGCTCTTTCTCTGAACTGTCCGATTACGTGGAACCAGACCAGAGGCTCGCCGACTAACGCGGTGGCGATCAGACCAAAACTCACATCCCGGGTCGAAAACCAATCCAGCGTGTCTGTACGTTGTCGGCGCGTTCTGCACCCGATGGTTGGATTATCAGGAGTCTAAGAAATAATCTTCACGCTACTTGCCTCGAACGGGACCGCTCCACTGGCGTTTTCCACGACTTTCAGTGTACTAAAGTGGTGCCTAAATCTAATTTTCTGTTTATTAACCCTTTTTAGTGTGTTTCTTTTGTGTTTCTGTGTAGTCCTCTCCGGACTAAACCGCCGTCGACATTCTACCATCGGCATAAGTCCTCCACCTTCTCGGTCGCCATCGACGAACTAGTCGTATTCTTTGTAGGAGGATCGAAAGCGGCGATAAATCAAGAGTCGTTGGGGAAAACTCTTCATAAGATCTAAGACCCGTTATCTCTTTTGGTCACTTGCTCCGAATCTATCGTGAAACTCCGGCGTACTCCCCAAGTGCAATGTGGTGGTGAACTAAGAGGGTTGGCACCACCGCATGTCATAGCGACCTCTGTCGTCGTTTCCTTGGAAAAATGGGAGCGTTCAACAGGTGGCGGTCTCCCACCGGCCGTAGCGCATACAGTAACTCTCCTGGTCGTACGCAGAAAAGTTCTACAGAACTTGTGTACGGCGGTTGACGTGCGTGACGGGCGCCTCCAGGCGCCTGGGGTGCTGCTCAATTAATACAATGTATGTCAATTAAGAAATCGTTCACACTACCCGCCCAAACATTCACAGAGAATCAATCATTCCTGATAAGTATTGTCAGCATGTTGCGTGTGTATTATCGTTTGACCACATATTTCAGTTATTCGCATTGAATACACCCTCGTGTGTAAACATCACCTCAACAGGAAATAGCACAGGAGCTGGGAAGTTCAACTGTAAAGCTCATGGGGAAAATTCTACACGTAGAGGATAATCTGCCTGTTTCAAAGCTTGTACTCTTTGAAAGTGCATGATATGCAATCATTCTTCGCTTAACACTCTCGAAACCGTTTGTAGACCCACACCTACGCGATGTGCAAAAGCTATTGTACTAGACACGGGTTTATCATTCCACAAGGTTCAAGATGCTTTCTGCCAGGCCTGAACTGTGTATATCTCTCGGTCGATCCGTTTCATGCCTCGTGATGGGAAAAGAAAACATATCACAAACTTGGCGGTGTAACCGCATAGAAAGTCAGTGGTCCGGCATTCGTCTATGAGGAAGCGCTTTTGATACATTCGTAGCGTAGCTTTCCCGTTACAATTTGCAAGGCACGATAGGAATGTCGTATGTAAAATCTCTCGTGACTGACGACAGCACAATTGAGAATAGCATGTCGCATCCTGTAGATACATAATGTTGATGGGCGGCAAACCACCTACTGCCCCCTACCGGCAACAGAACCAACCATTCCCTCCATTTTTCTTTCCTTTCAGGTTTTTTTTCTGTTTGTGCCTCAAAGCGTCACTTGCGACATACATTTCTATACAATAAAGTATTATTACAGTGCTCTGTACTAACCCTTGAAGTTTGTACCATGAATTTGGAATCCCCCTGATGTTGTTTCTAAGATTTTTATTTCAATCATGTGTTTCATTCTTTTAATTTAAAAATAAGGGCGGCTTCCCCGATGCAATAATTTAGGATAAAGAAAGAAAAAATACTTGAAAGTTGTTATGTCTATTTAATACTATTATATATATATACTAGTCGTTGGGGGCCACCGTAATACTTACCCATCATGGATATGCATAATGTAAAATATTAAAATAACAATGTGTAAACTACTTATAAAATGCTTTGCAATTCAAATAAAATCGTAGCTTGATGACGTCACAAACTGTAAAGGCTCGATTACTGAATTGCTTGAAAGAGGTTTTTCCTTATAACTCCAAAAATAATAATCCTATTAACTAGCGGTTTATTGCATCTTATTAAGCGTCAAATTTCCAATTAAAATATATCTTTGAAGTGAAATTTGGATGAAATACAGGGTCATGAAAAATCGAAGAGTGTGGAAAATAGGATTCCAAATATTTCGGCAACTAATTATCCGATCGACTTCATGCTTTATTCAAAATTTATGTTTTTTTATTGTCTTTTATATTCATTTCTTAAAATAAACAATTTCGAAAATTTTTATATACCTTTCATCAGAACGAATATTTCGAGAGTCCGAAAAAAATTGTTCCGGTTAATCGAGGTTATTGAAATGAAATAGGCTTCTTCCCATTATTACATACTAAGTACATACCAAATTGCAAGTCTCTATCTCAAATTTTTCGGGAGATAGAGCGTTTACAGACACACACACACACAGACACACAGACACACAGACGGACGGCAAAATTTTTTTTCTAGAAATATGTTTTTCGGAATCTCCAGTGTCTGAAACGTGTAAATCCGTCAAAAATTTTTTTTCGATTTTCAAAACGATTACAAGACTTACCCTATACTACGTATGATGGGTAAGTAATATATATATATAGTCCCTGGCCAAATTATTAGACGCAGTTGTTTTTATTATAATTTATTAAATATCTGGAAAGATGCATGAGGAATTATCCTGAAACTTCAGGAGTGTAAACAACATGATAAACGTCATATATTTCCGCGAAGATTTTTTCCCGAAACCCCATAAGGGGCCGTCAACAAATTGAAGAAAAACGAATATCTTTTGGATAACCCTGTAAAAATTAATATTGCAAAAAGCATTCAAACTGTAGATTATGATTAAGTGCCTTATTGTAATAATTTGGGTTCATTTTTATGAAGATAGCATGTATACTAGAAGAGAAATTCACGTTTTTATAAAAACAGTCCCAAATTTTATCAAGTTTTTTGCATATAATTTGCAGAGTTTTTAATATAAAAACAAGTTATTTTCAGAAAATATGAAAAACAAAATTATACACAATACCCTGCAATCAGAATTAAAATATAATAAAAATTGTATGAAAAATGAGCAGGTTTACTAAATATTGTTTCACTGCGCATGCGCGAATTCAATCAAAATATACTGTGCATAATATATTAGCTAAATGTATAGACCAACTTTTATGAAAGTCTCAAAAACATAGCTTGAAAATTCTGATAGTAATAGTCGATAAAATAAGCTCGAATTTCGCTGTTCCCAAAAGGAAGCAAAAATATGAGGGGTTGTATCAAATGTAGAATGAGAGACACTTCATTCTTATTATGTCAACTTTCATAAGCAAGTATATTTGGATACAACCCCTCATCTTTTTGCTTCCTTTTGGGAACAGCGAAATTCGATCTTATTCTATCGGCGATTACTATCAGAATTTTCAAGCTATGTTTTTGAGACTTTCACAAAAGTTAGTCTTTATATTTAGCTAATACATTATGCATATTACATTTTGATTGCATTCGCGCATGCGCAGTGAAACAATATTTAGTAAACCTGCTCATTTTTCATACAATTTTTATTATTTTTTAATTCTGATTACAGGGTATTGTGTATAATTTTGTTTGTCATATTTTCTGAAAATAACTTGTTTTTATATTAAAAATTCTGCAAATTATAAGCAAAAAACTTGGTAAAATTTGGGACTGTTTTTATAAAAACGTGAATTTCTCTTCGAGTATACATGCTATCGTCATAAAAATGAACCCAAATTATTACAATAAGCCACTTAAACATAATCTACAGTTTGAATGCTTTTTGCAATATTAGTTTTTACAGGGTTATCCAAAAGATACTCGTCGTTTTTCTTCAATTTGTTGACGGCCCCTTATGGGGTTTCGGGAAAAAATCTTCGCGGAAATATATGACGTTTATCATGTTGTTTACACTCCTGAAGTTTTAGGATAATTCCTCATGTATCTTTCCAGATATTTAATAAATTATAATAAAAAAAGCATCGTCTAATAATTTGGCCAGGGACTGTATATATAGTATATAATACGACATTTTCGAAACATCTTTAAAAATACTTCCTTAGCATATTGTCATACTCGTCGAACTCAAAATAACTATATTAATCAGACTTCTGTAAATGACATATTTGTTAAATTTCAGTAAATCTTAATTTTTGGGATTCAGATAACTTGTTTTAATTTTTTGTACTTGAAAAATAAAAAGATAAAATCTCTCCCGAAAGCGTTTAAACGTGTCATTTTCTACGTCACAGAAAAAATTTAAATATGCCCAAGTTTGTAAATGTGAGGATTTTCATTTTTCAACTATTATTTCATACATGCTAATTAGGTAGTCGATTCTTTTTTTATATCGATCTTGCAATATCATTTAAATATTTTGAACAGACTTTTATTGACATATAAAATTTTGAATATAAGGGTTTTTCTGTCCAAGTTGTCTAAACACACTTGGATGACCATAAAAGAAAAGATACATTTTCCGTGAAATAAATACTACTTAAAAAAGGGCTTTACTGTCCTTTATCTTTTTCTAGCTAATGCTCTTTTAGTTCAATTTTTTATTATATGCTTTTGAAAGAATATGAAATAAATATATAGCAACTTATGTAAGTTTCATTTGGTAATGCTGTTAGAAGCATTTCTGTTAATAAAAATCAAATTCACCAAAGGAAAATAACATCTGTTGTATTATTAATGCCCTACTCAAAATACAGCGCAGAAGATATTCGTATCAGTTTTCATACATAAATAGGTGTTTTTCATTTGTTTTAGTTTTAAAAATCATCTTTCGAGTATATGAAACATAAATGACATCAAATAATATTTTCTCTTGACATAGTACCACAAAATATATAACGACAGTTATCACTAACTATTTCATAGAACTAAATTTCAACAAATAATTCATTTTTCTTTCATTTCTATTATTTGACAACAGTCTTTGTATGCTTTACAATGTTTATCAAACAATGTTTGGTAATGGTGTTTTTTTTTTTTTTTTACAGCCAATTATCTACTCGAGGGATATATTCCTAGGGGTAGATGTCCTCCCTGGGAGTCTTTCTAAGGGAACCTAACAAATATTTACGAAAGGTTTCCCAAGGTTCAAAGAAAACTACGGAAAACTCCGAACGATTACGCCGACGGGCGCGATTGGGTTCGAACCCAGCATCTCCCGTCTACCAGCTTTGAGAGTAGAACCTCGCAGCCGCTGGTGGGGCCTGTTTATCACACGAATTTAAAATTTAAGTTCTCATATGCTTTTAAATCAATTAAAAATTCGAAGCTATTTTTATTTAGCGATATTAAAATATAGTTATATTTTATTATTCAAAAAGAGGTATTAAAACCTTAAATTACAACAAAAGTGCGGCTGATGACACAGGTGATAAAACCTAACCCTAATTCTAATCACATCATTTAACACATGCCTAAAGTTGCAAAGTGTTCAAAAGACCCAGTTTATTCCCTAAAAAAAACTCGTTTTATACGCAGGATTCAGAGTTTTAAAAAATTCTCTGAACTGGGAATGCTCAAATTATGAATATATAAATATATGTTATATTAAAACAGCAACATTTATGTTATAACGATTAAAATTGACTTCTAAATGTTGTTTGACATAAATAAGAAAGCAAGGATACAATAATAATTAATACGTTTTTAAAGTTTTTTGCGTAAATCTATAAAATAAAGTATACAAAAAGTTATTTTCTATGTAATGTTTACAAGCAAATGTACAGTCAATGTAACTAAATTAAATAAATTATCTGATTTAATCCTCTTCAAAACAACATGAAATCAAGTTCTAAAAAATATTATAAGAAGAAAGTTATAAGAATATTACTTATTATAAGAAGAATATCTTATAATAAGATTATCCTATTTATATATCTTATCTTATAATAAGATTATCTTATTTATAATAATATTATCTTATTATAATAAGACTACTTAAGGAAACAGGACCATAAAATGTTCAAAAATTCATTTTTTTAAATATTAATTCAAAGTCCAATTTATTCTGAACAAATTGACACCAAGCTTTTTTTTTATGATAATTATATCGTAGGCTATTAAAATAAATGTAAACATCGAATCAGCGATTTTTGTGAAATGCCCGTACCCGCCTTATCACCCCATTTGTTTATGCACAATTTAAATGTCCTTGGCGACTCAGAGACAACATTAGTAATATTTTTACTCCATAATTTGAATGTCATGAATTTTACACAGTAAATGAAGTAGACTTTAAGCACTTCTACTACATACTTTACTTCATTCGCAATCGATTGTGATTAGTAAAATTTGTGAAAAAAAAATATTTTTTTTATATTATTACATTATTAATTGAAGCTTTATCACTACAGTTGCCTATATATATTAATTAGAATAGCTAAAGTTACCTGAAGATAAATAATATCTTTTTTCGTAAAATATATTGTTTTTTACAAATTTTTAACTTTCAATGCATTTATCTCAAAACATGTGTTCTGACTTTGCGCGAATGATTTCTGAAAAACTATTGAAGATAATGGTTTGAAACTTTTACGAAACATACATTTTATCTTTATACATAAAATGAACTTAGAATATCTTAGAATATGTCAAGTAATAAAAATTTTATTTTTTTAAAAAGCAGGATTTTTTACATGAAAACTATTTTTTTTATTTAATTATTAATTATAAATACTATATATGAAGATAATTGCAAGATTTTACTTCATTATGCTAAGCCAAGTCTTATCTTAAGTTTAAAATGTATTCATGTTAATAATTACCACAAGTTATACGGAAGTAAGAATTACATACTTTACTTCAATTACAATCGTTTGCGATTAGTGAACTTTATCAAAAAAGTTTATATTTTGTATTATTACATTATTAATTGAAACTTTATCACTACAGTGCTTATTATATATTAATTAGAATAGCTTAAGTTGAAGAAAATATTTTTGTTTCTTTTATGTAAAATATATTGTTTTATACAAATTTTTAACTTTAAATGCATTTATCTCAAAACATGAATATGACTTTGCGCGCTGGATTTCTCAAAAACTGTTAAAGACTATAGCTTGTTTCAGAACACATTAATTTATACATAAAATGAACCAGACTCGCACAATTACCTTAAATAATAAAAAAATTATTTTTTTTTAAAAGCGAAATTTTTATATAAAAAATCTTTTTTTTAAATAATTATTAATTATAAAAACTATATATGAAGATAATTACATTATTTTAGTTCATTATGTGACGCTTCTTTGTTAGTTAGTGTATAACTTTATATGTCTTATAATTATTTATTAAAGATTTGTTTGTTTTTACACACATCATTTATTAACTACATTACACAGAAACAAACATTTAACAATAAACATAAATCTATCCAAACAACATTTTATCCCAGTTCCAAAGTTTCTCCCCGTTGCCAAAACACAGCAGATAAAAGTTGGCTATTCGCGCGTTGCCATTTTATTGTAATACCTTCATTTTAATACACGACAGTTTCCTCCCCTTTCAAATTAACAGCACAATCTTTTTGGAGGTTTCCGGATCCTTTTAGATCGTCTTAGTTGCACTGGATTTTGGACAACTTGGGGTGTGCTAACTGAAGGAGGTGTGACTGTTGGCAGTGATGGAGGCATATCTTTGGCGATATCCTCGGAGGTCGTAGGTGGCTCAGTCGATGCTGCATCTGTCTCCGTTGATGTCGTTGTTGGATCAGATGGCACGTTCATATTTGTTACTCTAGGTCTATACTGAACATCATTGTCCACTTCTTCACCTGCTGATCGAATTTGATCAACATGTCGTCTAATCAAATCGCCTTGAACATTTATGGTATAATGTAATTCACCATCTCGGCTGATGATACGACCAAATTTCCATTTTGAATTAGCTGCAGTGTAATCTCGTACAGCTACTTTTTCACCCACTTCAAAATACCGATCATTGAAATATATATCCTTCCTAATTTTACTCTGAATTCTTTCTTTAGTATTAGGAATTAAGAGGTCAATTCTCGTACGAATCTCTCTTTTTAAGAACATACTTGCTGGAGACTGCATTGTAGTCATATTCGGTGATTTCCGATATTGTAACAGAAAGCAGTTGATTTTTTGATTGATACTACCAGGGTAGTTTTGCATTGCTCGAAGGGATTGTTTCAAAGTGTGTACATACCTTTCTGCTTGACCATTGCTGGAGGGCTTGAAAGGTGCACTCGTTTTATGAAAAACTCCATTATTTTGCATAAATTCTTGGAACTCATATGAGGAAAACTGTGGTCCGTTGTCACTGACTAACATGACTGGTAATCCAAAACGAGCAAAACAATCTCTTAGACATTCTACTGTTTTCAAGGCAGTTGTCGATTTCATAGGATAGACTTCGAGCCATTTAGAGTGTGCATCTACAATTAATAAAAACATATGCTCAAAAATTGGCCCTGCAAAATCAACATGAATTCTTTCCCATGGAAAACTTGGATACTCCCAATGGTGTGTTTTAGATTTTGGAGGATAATCTTTAATCCTGGAACAATCTGTACAATTTTTAACAACATCTTCGATGTCTTTATCTATGTTTTTCCAATTGACATAGGATCTGGCTATTGCCTTCATTTTAACAACTCCTAAATGTCCTTGATGAAGATCTTCCAAAACTTTTTTAAGGTATTTTTTAGGTACACAGACTCTTTGGCCGTACATAATGCAACCATCCTGGAGAGTATATTCGACTTCCTTCCCTTTTAGAGAAGTTCCCTTTTTTAAAGCATTTAGCAAGGGTGCCAAATCTTCGTCATTTGCAGTTGCTTTGGCTAAATCTCTTGCTGTTATTGTAAGTGTTTCAATTTGGGAAAGTTGGAAAACTGAAACGGCATCCTTTAATTCTAAATCTTCAGACCATAAGGGTAATCGTGAAAGACAATCTGCATTACCATGATCCTTAGTATTCCGATAAATTATGTCGAACTGATAAGACTGTAGTACTAGAGCATAATGCAAAAGTCTTGTAGCAGACAAAACTGGAAGACCCTTTTTGCAAGCAAAAATTGCCACGAGTGGTTTGTGATCTGTAATGAGAGTGAATCGATTTCCTTTTAGGTAAAGATAAAACTTTTTCACAGCCCAGACTAGAGCTAGAGCTTCTTTATCAATCTGTGAATAGCGTTGTTCAGTTAGTGAAAGTGTTCTTGAAGCAAATGCAATAGGCCTCTCGGAACCATCTGGAAATTTGTGGGAGAGCACTGCCCCCAAACCGACTGAAGATGCATCAGCTGCAAGGAAAATAGGAAGTTTTGGATCATAGTGTGCTAATACTCTATCTGAACAGATTTCATCTTTTATGTTTTGAATTGCTTCTTGACATTTTTTATCCCAAATCCATGGAACACCTTTTTTTGTCAAGTTGTGTAATGGATATGCTAAAGTAGCAAGTTTGTTTGAGAATCTAGAATAAAAGTTAACTAATCCCATAAAAGACTGAATTTCTTGAACGTACTTAGGAATTTTAGCATTCTTAATTGCAGCAATCTTTTCATCTGTTTTAGATAATCCTTGTGCATTTATCTTATATCCCAAAAATTCAATTTCATTCCGGAAAAATTTGCATTTATCTTTATTTATTCTCAATCCATGTCGACGGCATCTATCGAAAAATTTCCGTAATCTTGACAAATGTGTCTGGAAATCTGGTGCTGCGATCCGTGCATCATCATAAAATACTTCTACTCCTTCTAAATCATGCAATACACTTTCTATATATTTCTGCCATATAGCAGGTGCTGAGTTAATTCCAAACATTAATCTTGTGCATTCATAAAGTCCTTTATGAGTATTAATCGTTAATAATTTTTGACTGTCAGGGTGAACCTTCATTTGTAAATAAGCTTGACTAAAGTCAATCTTTGAAAATATCTTACCATCATTCAGTGAAGCAAAAATTTCTTCTGTTTTTGGAAGAGGATGTCTTTGAATTTTTAGATTTTTGTTAAGAGTGACGGAATAATCAGCACATAATCGAATTTTCCCATTTGCTTTAACTACTGGTACAATTAGAGTCGCCCAATCTGAAATATTCGACTTTTTGATAACTCCGTCTTTCTCAAGTCGTTCTAATTCCTCTTCAACACGCTTTTTCATTGCAAACGGTAATGGTCTCGGTCTGCAAAAAACTGGAACGGCATCCGGTTTTAACTCAAGACTGCATTCATAATTTTTTATTTCGCCCAATTTTTCATCAAATATGTCTGCGTATTCTTCTAACAGTTTTGTAAGATTTCCCTGATTTACAACTGTAAGAGCTTTAATCCTTACCCAATCTAAATTGATTTTATACAGCCATTCTCGACCCAAGATAGTGTCTAAGTCTTCTTTAACAATATATAAATTTAAGTACACTGTTTGATTCTTATATTTTACTTTAACTGTTGAGTAACCCAGGGGTTTAAGAGTTTCACCATTATAGGTCTTAAATTTCAAGTCTGTAGGACATATTTTTTTCATCGAAATATCTTTAAATCTCTTTAAACTCATTACTGATACTGTACCGCCTGTATCGACTTCCATTTCAACCGATTTACCTTCAATTTCAACAGTTACTATTATGGGAGGTCTTTTAGGAAATTCTTCTTTCACGCAAACGTTCTCTACTTCTAAACTATGAAGTGGAATTGAATTTTGAACTTCTGAATCATGTACATGAAACTGTTTTTGCTTCACCATTTTGTTTGGTTTAGCCTCCTTAGAATAATAACAAGCTCGTTCAATGTGGCCAATACGCTGGCAAACTCTACATTTACTTGCTTTAAACTTACAGTTAAATTTATTATGATTTGATCCGTTACATCTAGAACAATGTACTACTATGTTATTTTTCTTTTGTATGTTCTTAGGTTGTGGTGTTATATTTTTTCCCTTATATACACCAGCGGCTTTAATTCCTTGTGGCTTACCAATTATATCATTAACTCCTTTATTAGCTCGTTCCATTGCTAAAGCGATCTTAACTGTTTTATCGAGATCGATATCGTCTTCTTCAAATAGCCGATCTAGGATTGCCCTATCTCGTAAACCACTAACGAAAACATCTCTCAACATAGTATTCAACATAAGTTGAGTGTATTTGCAAGGAATTGCTAAAGAGCGAAGTTCAGCAAGATAAGAACTAACGCTTTCCCCTTCATGTTGTTTCCTGTTTAAAAACGTGTGTCTACTAGGTATTATTAATGGTTTCGGATTCAAATGTTCTTGCAAAATTTGTTTAAGCGCTTCATATTCCTGATCACTGGGATTTTGTGGAGCAAGAAGATTTTTTAACAAGTTATATAGCTTTGCAGATAAACTTGATATTAGTGTTTTTGCGCGTTTTTCCTTAGGAACATTTTGTATATCTAGAAAGGCTTCAAACCTATCCATGAAGGTATCAAAACTTTCTAATGATTCATCATATTTCTCAAATTGTACTCCAGAAACCTTATTATTCTTTAGGGTGCTATCCCCCTTTAGCGCATCCATTAACGCCTTATTTTGTTTAATTAATTCTTCAATTAATTGTTCCATTTTAATAGAATAATAAGATTTTCTTACCTTGTTCCAATCTTCCGAAATTGAAGTAGTAATCTAAAGTAGCAAGATTACAAAACTAGAAGCATCAACGTTTAACTCGTCGCCAGTGTGACGCTTCTTTGTTAGTTAGTGTATATCTTTATATGTCTTATAATTATTTATTAAAGATTTGTTTGTTTTTACACACATCATTTATTAACTACATTACACAGAAACGAACATTTAACAATAAACATAAATCTGTCCAAACAACATTTTATCCCAGTTCCAAAGTTTCTCCCCGTTGCCAAAACACAGCAGATAAAAGTTGGCCATTCGCGCGTTGCCATTTTATTGTAATACCTTCATTTTAATACACGACACATTATGCTAAGTCAAGCGTTATCTTTAAATCGAAATGTATTTCAAGATAAAAAAAATAAAATGAACGTAAGATATCGTGTGCGCAGTGATATATACTAATTCTGAAAACAAAAAAAACAGTACTTTACTTACTTACATTTCCATAATTGATTTTAATATTTTGCATCTATCCTTTTTTATTGTAACAAGTAATGTTGTACTCAACAATCCTGCAAATTTCATTTAATTTGCTCTATTAGTTAATTTGTGAAAAAATATGGAAACTGAATCAATTTTCTGGCATTTTTGATTGGTTGAAGGTGAGCTGTCCCCTTACAGAAAAATAATTTAACCACAAAAAATTACAGATAAGCTCGTTTCAGCTTCCGTTAGATTTTAAAATCTAACTTTTGACGCTATTTCTCAAATATAAAATTTAAATAGAATTTTATAGGCTGTGAAATTAAACTGTATGTAATCTAAAAATATCTGAAAACCTTAAAACCCTGAAGTAATAAATGTTATATGTGCATTTCTTTGATTTGTCTTTCTCGGGATTTTTTTTTACCTCTATCTTCCCTTACACTTAAAAAACTGTAGCGATTCACTTATAAATATGTACTAACGAATCTCAATATTACAATGCATTTCCAGGAAAATATACACTTAATAATGCAGTAATGCAACTACTGAGACTATCGAATCTTCAGAACTCCACTGAGTAATTAATGTTTAAAATATGCATGAACTTTATGGTTCATTCTCTCAGAAATGTACATATTCAGTGCTAAATGTTATTTAAAAAAAACTTTTAAATTAAAGGTAAAAAAAAGTTTTCATATTGCTTTGGACTTAACTAACGTCCTGGTAGTATTTCCGCAAAACGTAAAAAATATTTCATTTAAATTGTGTTTCTACATTACGTAGATGTTATGTTCGTAGCAATAATTTCCATAGAAATCATGTCTATAGACCTGAATTATTTCTAACACACTATATATTAAACTGAATTCAGTGATGCTCCTGAATTAAGTTTTATAGAATTAATATTATATGTTATTTTATATTCCTTACTCATTTTTTATCTCGTCCGCGGAACTGATAGTGCTGCCTTTACGCTCATGATTATTTCATAGTTACTTATATAGACACACACATTAGACACAGACCATATTATAGTATACATAATACTTTACTTAGTATTCATGTAATACTATCGATGTATCGTTATATTTAATACCGTACAAACATTAAATTAGTACATATAAAATACTTATATAGACACACACACACATATACTACATATATATGCATAGATTACAGAGATGGCACTCACAACATATTGCTACGTTTAAAGTGACTATAAAAACTTCCCCTTTAAACTAAAGTCTTTTTTTTTCCTTTTTCTTTCTTTTTTTTAATTAATTTTTCTTTCTGCTAATACTGAGCTATTTCGAAACTAACAAAATTATGTCGAATTCTTGTGACAGTAGTTTTATATCAAACAAAACTATAAATAAACAACATTTCCTTTAAAGTCGAACCTGAAATTAGTTTTACAAGGTAATAAATTAATCTATATTAATAAAAGTGAAAGTTTGTATACATGTTCCTTATACAAAATTTACCATTTTTGACCGATACCCATGTAACGCAACATACATACGTTTCAGAAAACAGTGAAAAATACTGGCTGAAATTTCCTTTCCCAACCCTTACTCCTATTTTCAGCCACATGCATAATTTATCTTTATACATTTTTTTAATGCAATTTTTTCTTTCATGTTGCAACACAATAAGCAGAAACAGTGTGTGGACAATATTCAAATAGTTTGGTTTTAAAATATACTTATTAGATTTATTTATTTAATTCCAATGTTAAATTACGAACATATATAAACAAGTGTACTTTGTTTTAATAAGCCACTAAAAATTCAGACACACTCACTATATTTTTGCATGCAAAATTTACGTCATTCTGAACAAATATGCAAATTTTACGTCATTCTGAACAAATATGCAAATTTTACGTACATAAATTTAAAAAAAAATTGCTATAAATTAGTTAAAATGATGTAGTGTATCTTCATTTCAATGTATTTTGATACTATAACTCAGACATTATAACTCAGACATTATAATTTTAGGAAAAATAAGTAAAATATAAAAAAATATCTCCTAAATATAACCTCACTTTCTATGAAATAAATGCAATGTATATTATAATTAGGAACCGCACTATGTAGAATGACGTCATTTTCATGTAATCATTGTATATTTAATTTTTATGAATGAAGAAAATGTAAGTTTCCATTTACAAATAATGTTTTATCATCAGCAGAGGTTTCTTTCTCTTCTAAAATTAACGTCCATTATCTATAAAGTAAAGGTTTTATTTTCAAGACATGCGAAATATAATTTCACTAACATACATTTGGAAACATTTTTTGCATTTTTCTCGGTATTGTCATGGAAATGGTATATTTACTATTACATCAGCCAAAGAGAACGTGCATTCCTATTTATAATGGTAGGGGATTTTACTATTATTACGTCAAAGTAGGTAATATATTTTTATTGTCCTATTAACGATTTATCGGTTCGAATGCACAGAGATTCGTCATTGCGATCGCGGTTTTTTTCAGGTATTACATTTTTGTTTATTTTAGCTGGAAGGCTAACATGACAAACATGGACAAAGCTGGGAGGATTTACTAGTACAGTGTTAAAAATAAATAAATAAATAAATAAATAAATAAATAAATAAAAGACAAATATTTCTTAATTTAAGAAAATATAATATAACCACAAACGAAAATATACAATAACCCATCATTCCGAGTTATACATCATTCCAAAAAGGTTTCTTTATCTGTAGAAACCACAGAAACCAATATATTTCCAAAATTTAAAGAATCATTTATGAAAACGAAGTTTCTTTTGCTGCCACTTATTTTTGGAAACGTTTCCGAGTCGTTTCTATAGTGTATTAATCAGTTTTTTTAACCCGGAGTATATATTTTTTGGAAGCAAGCAATTCTCGATTAAGCATTTTCAGCTACGTTATTGAATTTATACATGTAAGAATATTAAAATAATATTAATTTTAATGCTTTTAATTTATCACGTTTGGATCTAAAACATGTTTGATGAACATGGAAAATGTTTACTTGAGAATTGATGATAGTATCGAAAAACTTATATTTTGGCATGAGAAAATTTATTAATGTGCTATTAAAATAATTCAGAAATGTTTTCAAAAACCAATAGCTTCTTTAACTTATTAATGTTTTTTAAATCTGGAAAATATATTGGTTTCTAAGGTTTCTAAATATAAAGGAATGCTTTTCGGAATCGTGGGTAACTCGGAAACGGTTATTGCAATTTTCACTCGTGATTATTTATGTTATATTTTCGTAGATTAAGAAACATTTGTCTTTCTTTACAGTGCAGTAAATATAACACACATCATGAAAAATAAAAATCTACCGGTTCACAGTAAGCGCTACAACTAGTGCGGTGGAAGTTTACGGAATGATTTATCATTTTGTGTCTAAGTGTTATTTATATAAAAAATTAATATTATTTATTATTTCATTATTTACATATATTGTTCTGCTGTACCACACCACATATTCATTATAAACATACTTTCATTTGCAATTTCTTTTTAAATAAATGATCTGCGACGTTGTTTCGTACTTTTCTAGGATAGTGACCGTTATACACTAGAGTAAATATACTTTGTAGTTACATAAAACTCACAACTTAGCAAATTATACCACCTAAACCTTCTCAAACGGTCACACCTGTCACACTCAAAAGTTATTTAAAGTGACCAAATCCCCGCATTTCGGAGATGATGTTTATGTGTGTGGAATCAACCTCAGATTTTTTAATTAAATATCATATTGAGTTTTCAAAAATTTATAAATTTCTGAAGTTTAACAAAGGTAAAGCTTAAAAAATTCCAATTTTGAAAGTTTTGAAAGCTTTAGAGTGTAAAAAAATCTGCAATTTAAACATTTGTTTAAAAAACTTAAAAGAAAAATTTAATTTCAGAGCAACTCACGAAATTCTCCTCATTATAATGAAGATATATAAAAAAGCGACTAAACTTCCTACAATTCTTTTAGAAATTCTGATTTAACAACTTGACTGCCCTCTGCAATTTAAAAAGTATCTGCCTGCCATACATATATGTATGACATGACGGTCAATGTGCTAAGTAAAATTTTTGTTAAAAGAATTTTCAGTAAGAGTATCTTGATTTTTCAATTTCATAAATTATAAAAAAGAACTTTTAACCTTGCATTAAAAATGTTATTTTGATTTTTTTAAAATTCATGATGGAATTCAAAGTGGAATCATTCACACATTTATGCGTAATTATACACTTAACAATTTGTATGAGTAAACACGCCATTTTAGTGACTACAAGTATCTTTATCAAGTTAAATTTATGCTATCTTCTGAATTTGGAAGTGTATTTTGTATAATTTTGGTGATGTGCTGTTAAACCTCTCTTGCCTAAACAAAAGTAACGACTTTTGATTTAAGGATCAACCATAATTTAAAATAGATTTTTACAGTAGTGATTTTTCAAATTAAGAGATTTCTAAATCAGTAAGTTTAACATCAATTTCTTTGCAAAGAAATAATATTACTTTCCATTGAAACTGGATAAAAGAAAATATACATTTATTTTCAGTTCAAAAACTTCCAGTATCATTTGCAATGAATTTGTACTTAAAAAACTAAATCCAAATCCACTGACACAGCTTTCTGTCACAGTCTGATAGCTAAGCCTTTGTTCTTTATTGATTTCCGCTATATTGAGAACATAAAATCTACCAAGGAACCTTATTCTATGAGAGTCTGCAGTTTTCTTTTTTAGCAGATTTGAATTAAATTCAAGGAAAATGAACTGAAACAAAATTTCTGAAAAAGATTAAATGCATCACTGATATAAGGACAAAAAGTTAAAAAGAAATTGCTTACGTGTACCTGTATTTCAGAGAACTGTGTGACTTATGAATTAATTTTTAATTAAATAAATGCAAAAACAAAAGCAAAAGAGAGAGAGAGAGAGGTTTTTTTTTTCAATATAAAAGTGTCCAAAACAGATTTGCGATAAAAGAACAAAATAAAGTGATAATAAAACATTAGGGATCTTCAATGGGAATCTTCAATAGAAATCTTCAATATAGATCTTTAATAGGAACCTTTAATACATATTTTCAGTAGAAATCTTTAATGGGGATCCACAATAGTGATGTTCATTCTTTAAGAAATATGTTTCAATAAATTTGATATGATATAATATGATAGAATATTATGTTATATGATATAATATGATAGAATATTATGTTATATGATATAATATGATAGAATATTATGTTATATGATATAATATGATAGAATATTATGTGATATGATATGATATGTTAGAGTATCATGTGATATGATATAATATGATAGAATATTATGTGATATGATATAATATGATAGAATATTATGTGATATTATGTAATAGAATTTATGTTTCTAAACAGTTGAAACAAATTTTCAGGAATGACAATACGCACCAATGTATTAATTTGCATGAGAAACCAGAGTCGCAATCCACTTATTCTGTCAAAAATACGTGTTATCTCGTTCCAAGTTGAATCCGTATCTTTAATCATAACATGAAAAATAATGAAGATAGCGTAACGATTTTTTTCAACTGACTTACTTTGCTTTGTGTCATATACAATGACAGCAAGAGAAATTTTGGAAATGACTACCATTTGCATCCTAATAGATTTAGCTAGACGCTTCGTAATTTGTAATGTATCTAACAGTACACTCTAAAAAAAATCCGTGAAAATACAAGAGATTTTCCGTAAAATTTGACGGAGAAGTTTCATTTTTCCAAAATTTCAGTACAATTTCCGTAAATGACATTAGTTCCGTTAAAGAGACTTCACATCCGTAAATATGCAGAAAGTTTTCCGTAAATTTGGTGGATTTTTTCCGTATTTCTTTCAAAACAGTACAATGTCCGTATTTCTTGCAACACAGTGCAATTTCCGTAAGGACGTTTTTGCACGCAACACAGTGCAATTTGACGTTTAAAGGTTGAGTACAGAAATCGCCTTTTTTGAAATGTGAATTAAGATTGTTGTATTTACTATAGTTCTTCTAGGATACAGGCCTGGCCCGGCTCGACTCGCTAGCCCATTCTAACCGAGGCCATGTCAATTTATTGTGAAAAGAATAGCAATATTTATATTTTTTAATGAAATATTTAGAAACTTATTTTATTTTTATAAATTACAAAAAAAAAAAAAAAAAAAAAAAAAAAAAAAAAAAAGAAGAAAAGAAAACTATTTTTTACTTTTTTTTTTTTTTTTTTTTTTTTTTTTTTTTTTTTTTTTTATAGTACTTCAAATTTATGATTTTTTTCACTATTTTTTTTAAATTTATCTTTTTTAATGTGAGGCATTATTGTGTTATTTAAAGGTTTCATAACATAATATCTCTGCAAATTATAGCTATGCAAATTGGTATTAAACTAAACTGTTTTGGCTTACAAATTTATGAATTACACTAAAATTTATTATTTTATAAATTATAATTTTACAAAGTTTACAATATTTTCCTTAAATTTATAAAATTAGTTAATGTTTTTTCTCTACTTTTATAAAAATCAAGTTTTTAATTTATTTTGTTAGTTCACATTTTTATAAATTAAACTAACTTAATTTAAATTAAATTAGTTAGTCCATATTTAAACTTACCTATCCCAAAGTCATTAATTTAAAATTTCTCTCTCTTTTTTTTTTAATATTTTTAAAATGTAATGTTAAAAATATAATGTTTAACAGAACCGTACGCAAAAGCTCTCAGCATAGCTGAAGTATAAAAATTTTATTTATTATAAAATTGTTTATTTGCGTAAGTTTTTTTAAATAAGAGATTAAAAAATATTATTTTAATAGCATGTAATAAACAAGTCTGATTAAGATAATTGTTGTTTTTATCGGAAATGATAAATAGATAATCAGGCAAATAATTTAAAAAAAAGTATATGTTCGAAAAAAGAAAACGTTGGTGCCACTGTTGAACTCAGGGGGTGGCCCGGAGGGGACAAATGTCCCCCCCGGAAGATTTGAGAATTTATACTTTTAATGAGCAAAAAGTGCAATCCCCACCCCCCGGAGCCACAGAAATCCCTCCCGGAGAAAAATGTCTGAATTCAACACTGGTTAGTACTGTTGCAAAAAGAAGCAATTATTACTCTTAATACAATTTTTTATGCATATAATGCATAATAAATTAAAATTTATCTGTTATAAGACACCAAAAAATACAGCAAATTATTGAAAATTATGAAAAGAAAATATTAAAAACATTGAAAAAATCAATCTACAGAAGAAACCTAGTTTTTGCTTCATAAAAAGCGATTCAAATAAGTTACAGCATTTGAGCGAACACCCCGACCGGTCATAGCGCTGTGGTCTAGGGCATCGGGTTAGTACACGGGACATGGTGGGTTCGAATCCGCTCGCGGGAAGGGTTGGTTAAATTCTATAAACTCACTCAGAAATGAAAAAAAGATGCCTAAATGTATCTGTCCCTTATAAGGTTGTCCTCGCGAAGTACATTTTCAGGTCCTATAAATTTTATTTTAACGACATAAAAATTTCTAAAAAATACGGAAGATATCTGTTATAAAACGGAAAATTAAAAACGGATATTTCAGAATTCACGGAAAATTTCCTGGAATTTACGGAATTTTTTTTTCCGTTAAAATACGGTAATAGTACTGGCGTCTCGATTGCCAGTACAACTTCCGTTTTTTTCAGGAAATTTTTTTTACAGTGTATGTGTGGTGTTACTGATCAAATTACAAGCACTTGGAATGATGTCATCATATTTCTTACAAAGAAAAGTTAATCTGGTAAAAATATCATTAAAATATTTCCATTACTGATAAAGAAGTGAATAGAGAAAACGGTTTCTATTTAGAGTTAGGTACACTCTATGTAATTCTGAATCTTTGATTTTTCTGTAAAACAATTTGGTCATCAGATAGCATAGGTAATCTCCTTCCACGCTAAAATAAAGAAACCAATAGCCAAATATTCAGGGTGAATGGATGTAACGCCTCCATGTTTGAAGGATTTCAAACCATGGGAAGATCACTAATGCTATAACAAATTTTAGTTACAAAAATAGCCGATAGATTGCACTGCGAAACAAAATGTGCATAGCATGTACATGAAACGGTCTCGTATCGGAAAAGAAAAAGAGTATTATATTTGACGGACACTGAAAACACCCGTTGTTTAATTCAATAATTAAATCAACATCAGGAATTAGAATGGGAGAGTGATTAAGATATTACTTTATTAGACATAACATTCATTTAAAAATATTTAGTCTACGCTGAATATGAAGTCAATATAAGATAAAGTACATCTTCTAAAATTTTTAATCAAGAACAATTCTTACGCAGAACCATGTTTGTAACGAAAGAACATTTCTTTCAAGAGTTATGATTTTTACGTAAATTTAACAATAAAACTATACTTAGAAATATTTTACTAGGTGTAATCTAGATTATTTATAAAACTAACCTTTTAATTCAGGGCACAAGCATTTATTTGTGAAAATTAATAATAGTAATAACAAGGAATTATTACAAGCACATTTTATTTCAAAATTTAATTTTAGAAAAAATGAACTAAAGGGTTCCTAAAAATAGAACATTTAAAACAAACACTGAAATCGACTTCAATTATTCCATTCTAAGAGAAAATGGCTTCGGCAAAATTGAGCTTAACTACCCCTTAATGTTATCAACATTCATTTTAGGGTATCTCACTACGTTTGATACCCTCTTTTTAAATAAAGCAAAAATGAGCATAATACAGTTTTGTTTCAAATAAATTAGTATATAAAAAGACAATTTAATTTGTTAAACAAATCAAACTCACTATTATAAATTAAAAATAATATTCACACAATTTCGACGTTAGACGTTTTGTTGAATATTTCAAAAGTGCTTGATAAATCAGCCTTGAATTTTGGGGATATAAAAAACATGTTTAACCTGATATTTTGAAGTGAAAATTTAGTCACGAGGTCAAATAGGAGGCTAACAATAAATGGAAAAAAACAATATTTGCGATCACCCTGTAACAAAATATGCTCAAAATGGTCTATCACTGCAGCAAAAGACTATGTGGCACCTGTAGAACGTTTGTATACTGTATGCAACGTTTGTGTAAGAATAGCACTCATGTTCGTGAAAATAAACGAAAAACTGTAAAAACTACAAATTTTGTTTGTTTATAGGATATGGAATTCTGAACCAAATTTAACGCGACTTTCTGAAAACTCGACAAATTTCAGTACATACATTAAATTGCGATTAAAATATTAATATATAGAATATTTGATGGGATGTGAACATTTATATGAAATAAATTTTAATTACGCATACGCGAACGATACCAAAAATGTTTATCATAATTTGGTACTCAGCTATGTACGGCTACTTATATAAAAAGTCCAGCCGGATATCGTTAGAATTCAGAAATATATTGGAGATATAGTGACTGAATTACAATTATTTTCTAAAAAAAAAAAAAAAGGTCGATGATAAGGGATTTTCCAGGAGTTGTCAGTCAGCAAACTTTATCACCAACATATTTTTGAAATTTCACGATATTCCACTGAAATTTTATATAAATTGTCTTATATACCTGATTACCAAATTATTGAAAAAAAAATTGATATTGTTAAAATGTGACGTTAAATTTTGCTGAAAACTCTGCATGCTATAAATAAATAAAAAAATTAGAAAAAAGTTTATGCTTTCACGATTATCCGTGCTATTTTTACACAAATGTCTGCAAACATTTAACAGGGCCTACATCACTACATGATAATGTGCTATATTGAGTGACCATTTCGAGCACTTTCAGTTATAATATGAATCCAGATATTACTTTTTTTTTTCAATTTATTGTTTGCCCTCTAATTCCCTTAGTGTCTTAATAGTCACGGAAACATATGGGGTCAAATATATGTCCTTTACATCTCCAAAGTTCAAGGATGATTTGTTAATTATTTCTGTTAGCTATTAGACAAAACGCCTAAAATCGAAAGTGCCTGGTCATTATTCGTAATTTATAAGCATAAATGTATCTTGATACAATTTCTCTTTTCTTTTCTTTTCTTTAAGTATATATATATATATATATATATATATATATGAAACGTTCGTTCTATCATTCACTCAGGACGACATTTCAGTCCCCGAACCCCATTAAATTTACCGGATGAGAAGATAGATGTTGGTACAGCCGAAGTCAATGAAAACCATTTCATGACATTTGTAGATGGTATTGTTATGAATTTTGTATATATCTGTAAATATTCCATTTGTTTAAATTTATTTTATTTGATTATTGTGAAAATTGCAGTATTATTAATGTATTTCCTATTGAGCATCATGTAACTCAATGCTAAAGGCCTCAGATGGTTTGCAAGGAAAACAACCTTACACCCTCATCTTTATAATGGAAGTCTATGGTAAAATCGCCAAGGAATGGGTTTATCGCCAAGTTGGCGATGGTTTTGGCGACTTATTTTTGTCGCCAAATGTCGCCAAGTTGGCGACGGATTTGGCGACTTTTTGTGCAACCACCCCCCCTTATACCTGTACATTGGGATCCTTTCTCGCTTTGATTCTCTATCGAAAGTTAAAGCACTTTCTGGTAATTTCTAGCATCTGAAGGCTTTGGAATAATCTGGAAAGATCTCTGAAACCTATATAAGGACCTCCATCAGTTCAGTTAGTTAGTTGTCTGTCAACTGCGATTGAATTCATACGAGAGGCTTTGCATTGAGAACTGTGTTTCTCGGATCGATTTTGTCGTTGATACGTCGTATTGAACGCATTGTTTCTGTGTGAAATTTTGCTTAGCTTTTATTGGATTTGAAGATTACTGAATATCTTGTAATTTTCAGAAGATATTTGTGAAGGTATTGCACTGTTTATAGTGAATAAAGCCTTTTTATTGTTCTTATATATTGGCATCAGTCCTTTCGAACCCCGAGCTCACAACATTTGGTGTCAGAAGTGGGATTGAATGCCGATCACCAGAGCAATGGAGGCGCAACTGACTAAATTATTGGAGAAATTAGGGGAGATGGATGAGAAAATGACTGCCAACCTTGCTGAGTTGAAAGAAGAAATGAAGAAGGAAATGACTGAGAATCAGGCTGAAATGAAGGAAATGTCGGAAGAAATGAAGAAGGAAATGTCAGCGATAGATGAGAAAATGACTGCGAACCAGGCTGAAATGAAGAAGGAAATGTCAGCGATAGATGAGAAAATGACTGCGAACCAGGCTGAAATGAAGGAAATGTCGGAAGAAATGAAGAAGGAAATGTCAGCGATAGACGAGAAAATGACTGCCAACCTTGGCGACTTAAAAGATGAAATGAAAAAGGATATGTCAACCAACCTTGGAGAGTTGAAAGACTTAATAGAGGATAAAATAACATCTTTAAATGACAGAATTGACGGCGTGGAAGACAAAGTTGAAGGAAGATTTCAAGAAATAGAAGGAAAGGTAGAAGAAATTCAAATGACAGCGAAAACCGTAGAAGAAAGAGTAGAAGAAAAAGTTCAAAAGATCGCCAAGACCGTTGAAGAAAGCATAGAGAATGTAAAAAAAGATTTGGAAAAAATCAAGAAACAGAAGATAACTGCCGTAAACTTTTCCGAAGATTTCAAGTATCCAGATATGCTTCCTCGGGCCTTTATTAAACTTTCGACCTATGACGGCAAATCCTCCTGGCCAGTTTTAAGACACAATTTGGGATCGTAGCGGACGCAAATGGATGGGATTCCCAGACAAAGGCTTGCCAGTTAGCTGCTTCTCTACGAGCTGATGCTGCCGACGTCTTACAGACTTTGCCTGCAAATGAACCGCTGAATTTTGAAACGCTCGTCAGTGCCTTAGAATTGCGCTTTGGCGAGAAATGCATGAAGGAATATAGCAGACTCCAGCTCAAATCTCGACAGCAGAAATCCACTGAATCCCTGCAAGAGCTTGCTACGGATGTCGAGAGACTTTCCCATCTTGCTTATCCTGACTGCCCGACTGAAACTAGAGAAAGTTTAGCTCTGCAACATTTTATTGATGGTGTGCGTGACCCTGAGATCCAGACAGCACTCCGGATTGCAGATCTCAATGAGTTAAAAGGGGCTTTAGTTTATGCCCTGAAATTCGAGGCAGCCCAGCAAGCTACAAGGAAAGATCGACACTTTGTGCGAGTAGCTAACCTGCCTGAGACGTCGGATAGAGCTGTGGAGCGCTTACAGCAGCAGATGAATGACATAATGAGAAATATGAACTCCTTAAGGGCCAACAAACCTTACAGGAAGATCAAGTGCTGGAAATGCGGTGGAGAAGGCCATATCCAAATCGACTGCCCAACGCGACCCAGCACCGAAGGTAATAGCTCACCCGCTAACGGAGGAGCAAGAAAACTGATTATTGACCATCTTGCGGGGCGGAGGTTTCCAGACCTTAAGAAGCCTCATTTTCAAGTATGTGAAATTTCTGCAAGAAGTTGCGGCGAGAACGGAGTTTTTCTAGTCGGAAGTGTGAATGATTTGCCCTGTAATATGATCATCGATACAGGAGCCAATGTGACCATCATTCGGAAAGATCTAGCTCAGCGGCTGAAAGAAAAACTCTCCTGGACCCCGCCACGTGTAATCCTTCAAACTGTGACAGGAGATAAGATCGACATATTTGGAAGAATGACACTGGAAATAAAGTTTGGGAACGCCGCTTATCGCCATACAGTCTACGTGGCCGATATTTCAGACCCTTTCATACTCGGACTGGACTTTTTAAAAGAGCATGGATTTACACTGGATTTTAAGAAGAATGAGTTACGCTCTGCTCAAGAAGATGTCACTATTTTCAGACTTGGAAATGAGTCCGGGTCTATTCAGCGGATCACAGCCAAGGCAGATGTTATCATCCCTCCTCGGACCGAAATGATGATACCTGGATTAACTGGAAACGAAAGAATTTTCCAGTATGGCTTGACTGGATATCCTGAGAAGAGCCCAAAGGGAGTGCTAATAGCATCAGCGCTGGTAGATCTGTCGAGAGATGTGATACCTGTGAGGATTGCGAACGTAAGTGAAAAGTCTAGAATTATCCAGAAAGGTGAAGTGCTTGCAACCTGTGCTCCAGTCACCTGTGTTTCCAAGACCCGAGCTTGACGTTATCGGAGCCGCCTACAAGTTTAACACCTGTAATTGGACGAAATGAAAATTTATCTCCTGAACAGAGACATGCCGCAGAAAGACTGTTCCAGGAATTTAAGGATGTGTTTTCACAAAACGAGAGTGATATAGGGCGCACTTCACTGACGCGTCATAGAATTGATACTGCCAACCATCTACCGATTAAACAGCATCCAAGACGCTTGCCGTTCGCAAAACAAGAAGAGGTTTCTAAGCTCTTACAAGAGATGCAGGATAGTGACATCATCGAACCGTCATCAAGTCCGTGGGCCTCTCCCATCGTGTTGGTCCGAAAGAAAGATGGCTCCACAAGATTTTGTGTGGATTATCGTAAACTTAACGATATCACGAAGAAGGACAGCTATCCTCTACCAAGAATAGACGACACGCTAGATACTCTTTCAGGACATAAATGGTTTTCCACGCTGGATTTGAAGAGTGGATATTGGCAAGTAGAGATCCATCCTGATGACAAAGAGAAGACCGCATTTACTACTGGACAAGGACTTTGGCAATTTAAAGTTATGCCGTTCGGGCTCTGCAATGCTCCAGCAACGTTCGAGCGCCTCATGGAGACAGTGTTAAAAGGCCTGACTTTTGAAGCTTGTCTCATCTACCTAGATGACGTCATCATTGGTGGCCGCACGTTTGAAGAACATCTTGGAAATATTCGAAAAGTGTTAACGAAGCTAAGAGCGGCGAATTTAAAGCTGAACCCTCTGAAATGCAAGTTCTTCCAACGCGAAGTAAATTATTTAGGACACATCATCTCAGCTGAAGGTGTTCGAACAGATCCTGAAAAAGTGTCTGCAGTAAAGAACTGGAAGCGTCCGGAAAACGTCCATCAGTTGCGAAGCTTTCTGGGACTATGCACTTATTACAGAAAGTTTGTACAGGGGTTCTCCAACATCGCAAGACCCTTGCATAGGCTCACTGAAAGCAAGCAGAAGTTTCTATGGACACAAGAATGCGAGAATTCCTTCCAGCAGCTGAAAGAAGCTCTCACATCCTCTCCAGTCCTAACCTATCCACACCCCGACAAACAATTCATTGTGGACACGGATGCTAGTCATGAAAGTGTCGGTGCTGTACTTTCCCAAGAAATAGATGGCCAAGAACGAGTCGTAGCATACTGGAGCAAATGTTTGTCGAAACCAGAGCGGAATTATTGCGTCACTCGTAAGGAGTTATTAGCTATAGTAAAAGCCATAGAACACTTCCATCACTATCTCTATGGCAGGAAATTTCTCCTTCGTACTGATCACGCATCCCTAACATGGCTGATGAATTTTAAGAACCCAGAGGGCCAAGTAGCCAGATGGATACAACGACTCCAGGAATACGACTTTGACATCAGGCATCGCAAAGGCTCATCGCATGGAAAGGCCGATGCCCTATCAAGAAGACCGTGTCCCGAGAGCTGTCGCTATTGTTCCAGAGCGGAGAGCAAGTATAATCCCGAATATGTCATACGCCAGACGAAGACTTCACTATTGACGCAACCAGATCCCTGGAGTGATGAGAAGATTCGAGAAGATCAAATGGCAGACTCTGAGATCAAACCAATCTTGGAGTTATTAGAATCTTCTAGCACGAAGCCCAGTTGGAAAGACATCTCGACTTACAGTCCTACGACAAAGCAATATTGGGCTCTTTGGAACTCTCTCCACGTCAGGAATGGTGTCCTGTTCCGAAAATTCGAATCGGAAGATGGGAAGACATCTCGGTGGCAGATGGTACTTCCTCGATCCCGAATACCAGAGGTCCTCAAAGAATTACACGGCAGTCCCACTGGTGGCCATTTTGGAGTCATGAAAACATTACATAGAGTCCGAGAGCGCTTCTTCTGGGGAAAAGCGAGAGCTGACGTCGAACGATGGTGCAAATCTTGCGATGCATGTGCAGCTCGAAAAGGACCAAAGAAACGTAGCCGAGGAAGACTACATCTCTACAATGTAGGAGCACCTTTCGAACGCATCGCCCTTGACATCCTAGGCCCTCTGCCAAGAAGTGCTGATGGCAACAAATACCTCCTTGTTGTCATGGACTACTTCACGAAATGGCCTGAAGTTTATGCCATCCCTGATCAAGAAGCTTCTACGGTTGCGGATGCCTTGGTACACCAGTGGATATCAAGGTATGGAGTCCCCCTTCAAATGCATTCTGACCAGGGGAGAAATTTCATCTCTGCTGTGATTGAGGGTCTCTGTCAACTTCTCGGAATGGACAAAACTAGGACGACGCCTTTACATCCACAATCGGATGGCATGGTTGAGAGATTTAATCGTACCATCCTTAACAATCTCTCAATGCTAGTCTCAAGAAACCAACAAGACTGGGACCAAAAACTTCCCTTGTTTCTTCTCGCCTATCGCAGCGCCGTCCATGAAACAACCGGCTATTCCCCGTCTCAGATGCTTTTCGGTCGTGATCTTCGTCTACCTTGTGATCTGATTTTTGGTCGCCCTTCAGATGCGCCTTCATCGCCAGAGGGATACGTGCAGAATCTCCAGGCACGATTTGAAGACGTCCACAACTTGGCTCGAGAGCGGATCAATATACAGACGGAGAAGATGAAGACCAGGTACGACACGAAAGCCACGGGACATCAATTCAAAGAAGGTGACAAGGTTTGGTTTTATAATCCGACTCGACGTAAAGGACTTTCTCCCAAACTGCAATCGCACTGGGACGGTCCTTATACAGTCCTAAACAGACTGAACGATGTCGTAATTCGGATCCGAAAGTCACCAAGTTCGAAGCCTAGAGTCGTTCATTACGACAGGCTGGCTCCATACTATGGCCATAGTACTTAGCTCATTAATTGTAAATAGTGTAATGTAAATAATGTAAATTAGTATGACCATGGTCTTGTATATAAATTAATGTTAAAATTTCTTTTGCTTAGCATTATCATTATTAATGTTATTATTATTTAAATACTTGTATGTAATGATGTCTATACTTTAATTTAATTTAATCTTTTTTTAAATAAGTGTATATTTTGTATAATTCAGCATTATGAATGTGTTTAATGGTTATTTTGCATATTTGCTTTAAGTGTTTTGAATAGTATAGCATTTGTTGGTAACGGGTTTGCTTTCCGATCAAAGGTTGAACTGCCCGGGACATGCAGTCCTTGAGAGGGGGGCAATGTTATGAATTTTGTATATATCTGTAAATATTCCATTTGTTTAAATTTATTTTATTTGATTATTGTGAAAATTGCAGTATTATTAATGTATTTCCTATTGAGCATCATGTAACTCAATGCTAAAGGCCTCAGATGGTTTGCAAGGAAAACAACCTTACACCCTCATCTTTATAATGGAAGTCTATGGTAAAATCGCCAAGGAATGGGTTTATCGCCAAGTTGGCGATGGTTTTGGCGACTTATTTTTGTCGCCAAATTTGGCGATATATCGCCAAATGTCGCCAAGTTGGCGACGGATTTGGCGACTTTTTGTGCAACCACCCCCCCTTATACCTGTACATTGGGATCCTTTCTCGCTTTGATTCTCTATCGAAAGTTAAAGCACTTTCTGGTAATTTCTAGCATCTGAAGGCTCTGGAATAATCTGGAAAGATCTCTGAAACCTATATAAGGACCTCCATCAGTTCAGTTAGTTAGTTGTCTGTCAACTGCGATTGAATTCATACGAGAGGCTTTGCATTGAGAACTGTGTTTCTCGGATCGATTTTGTCGTTGATACGTCGTATTGAACGCATTGTTTCTGTGTGAAATTTTGCTTAGCTTTTATTGGATTTGAAGATTACTGAATATCTTGTAATTTTCAGAAGATATTTGTGAAGGTATTGCACTGTTTATAGTGAATAAAGCCTTTTTATTGTTCTTATATATTGGCATCAGTCCTTTCGAACCCCGAGCTCACAACAGTATTATTTAGATTTACTTAAAACAGTGAAGACACGTATCTGAGTACAAGCCACATTTGAAAAATGTAGTGTAGGTGCAATCGTGATCGAGCTGAGTAGAGGCAATGAATTCCAGAAGAATTTCTCCTAAAGCATTAAGGAAGACATGATAGACGAGTAATAGCTTTATTCGACAACATATATGAAGAACTCCACGTAATTTCACTTCATTAAACCTTGAAACACATTAGGTAAAATTTGGGACTGTTTTTATAAAAACCTGAATTTCTCTTCGAGTATACATGCTATCTTCATAAAAATGAACCCAAATTATTACAATAAGCCACTTAATCATAATCTACAGTTTGAATGCTTTTGCAATATTAATTTCTACAGGGTTATCCAAAAGATATTCGTTTTTCTTCAATTTGTTGACGGCCCCTTATGGGGTTTTGGAAAAAAATCTTCGCGGAAATATATGATGTTTATATTGTTGTTTATACTCCTGAAGTTTAGGGATAATTCCTCATGTATATTTCCAGATATTTAACAAAACGTCTAAAATCGCATGTGACCGATCATCATTGGAAATATAGTGTATGAGATGATATTCTCTGGCTTGACTAATGTTGTTTGAAGATATTTTTATTTAAGTTTAAACGTGCACCTAATGAATATTAGATATTGCTAAGAAATATTAGACTGCACTACAAAATCTTCGCACGGGTCCACTGGTATAACCATAATTTTTGGAGAAAGAATGTTTTACGTAATTGCTTGTTCATGAAAATCATGTTTTTCTGAAAGCGCTATTAAACTTTTTAATTCTAAAAATTTATTAAATATATTTACCACAAGTTTTTCGAAATATCCACATCTACACTCTCAGATAAAACTGTAAATTTATGAGCGTTTGCCCTTCAATTTTCACGGGCAACAGCCATATTTGATGAAAAATGGTCTGATCCACTAAATAAGTGGCCTTATTCCTTGGATACTTAGAAAATTAAGAGCAATCCACATATTCTTATAGTTCTAGCCCATATGTTAGCAAAAATACTGTACGACCCCATACATTGTCCTCCGCTAGGGTGTAACCCTTCATTTTACTCGTGTTTCGAAATTTTAACCCGCCAAAACAGCGATTCTGTGATAATTATCTAACGTGCTACGTGCTACGGAACAGTAAGCAAAGTGTTATTGTGTTTTAAAGTGCATTATATCCTGTGCATTATAATGCTATATTACTTTGCCCCGTTAAATTACGGGCTGCACAAAATGATGGGCTTAGATTTTTTTTTTTTTTTTTTTTTTTACGGGGTATGACTGGAATTTCTGCAGCCGACCTTTGCCCGTAATTTTACTGCAATTTTTTTTTTACAGTGTATATGTTTTACCTACCTTAATCTCAATATCAGAAAAGATATTTTTTTTTAATTTAGATTACCTAAATACACATTTCAAATTTGAGATTTGCAAGAAAAAAAAACATGATTACACTTCCAGTGATTGTACGAAGGAAATAATAACCGTTTTGTGTAGAACATTTTTCAATCTTTGAAGAAAGAAAGAAAAAAACAACAAAGCAATCCTGTAATATTTGCCGAAAATTGACCACTTAAACGCATGGGTAGGCTTTAAGCACATTTTTCCCAATTTCGCTCATGTTTGATGCACTGAGAAAAATGACGCTTTCAAATCTGAGTAAATCGATGTTTTCGTTTTGGTATGAAACTTTTTGTTTCAAATATGACTACCCAATGCTTTCAATTCTGAAATACCAGAAATACTCAGGATATTGAAACACGGACATACTCAAAACTGAGCACGCAGAGGACAGTTCAAACTTATTTTTGAAACATAGACATACTCAAAAATGATTAGGATCTGTTCAAACTCATTTTTGAAACATGGACATACTCAAAAATAATTAGGGTCTGTTCAAACTCTTTTTCGAAACATGGACTTACTCAAAAATGAGCACATGATGTTTTATTCTTGAGTGTGTGTATGTTTTCAGAAATGAGTTTATACATGTTTCAAACTTGAGTAATTTTAATTCGGAGCCATTTTGACGGTGCGACATACTCAGATTTTAGTATTTTTTTCTCAGTTTTGAAAATGTCGTTTTAAGAGTGTGCCCAGTAGGCGATCATATCTGAAACTTTTTTTAAATATTTCTGTAAAAAAGTTACACATGATATGATTACTATCTTTAAAACGTAAATCAACACGGTTAATCTGAAAAACATATTCTCATTTCGCTGTGATTGGCTAATTAATACGAAATTTAGGCCCTAGAAAGACTAAAAATAAAATAAAATAAACACAAGACAAAATAACAGGCAAACAGGCTATTTTTTGGATCTTGTTTATACGTGACCATGGTCACGTATAAACAAGGTATTTGATGGTGCACCATCAAAACAAGCACTTAAAAAAAAAAAAAAGTATTATAAAAATCGGAACACCCTTTCAAAAGTTCTGCTTGAACGTATTTAATTTAATATAATTTAGCTTGTCTAGTGAATCGAATAACCTCTTTTGTTTCAATAATAATTTTTAAACGTGTACTTAAATTGAAATTGTAGTTTTGAATGAACTATATCAAATAAATTAGTTTTGTTTTTTTACTAAAACTAGTATGATATTTTATGAAAGTTTTTGCTTATTGAAAGTAAACTAAACTTATAAACTTTATTAAACTTACTTAATAAATTTACTTGGAATGATCGTTTGAAATTGCTCCGCTATTTTAACAGCCAATGTTTTTCTTCTTGATTTTTCTGGTAATAATGATGCTTTAAATATATATAGAGATTTATAGTGAAAAGAAATTGTTGTTGACGCCATAAAATAATCTTGAAATTCTTTCAAAACTTTATAGCTATTCTCATTAAATCAAAAGAAATGATATTTAAATTTTAAAGGCTTCTGCAAAGTAGACATCTTTTTTAAACGCTTTATTTTTTATTTATCTATCATAACTAATGTTATATAACATTAAAAATATACATGTTGAAAAATTCAATAATAAGAATTATTATATTCAAGAATATATGTCTGAATAATGTTTAAATATTAAACTTTTTCTTTAAGAAAATAAAAATTCTTTAATAAATTCTAAAAGAGTAAAAAAAAGAAGTAAGAGCATGCGTTATGATTAAGAAAATATGCCTGAACTACTTGACTTCAGTCATTCTTCATTGTATAATACTAATTCATTATTCATGGTTTTATGTTTATGATATGTTCACACTTTTTATATTAATACTAGTATATAACCTCCGTCAAAAATGACAGATAGTTGATCTGCGCTGCATTTTCATAAGACTTCATACAAGCAAACAGCATGAAGATTTTATTATTGAAAAGTATGTATTGTAGAAAAGTACATTTTAAAAATGAAAAATGGTTTCTACAAATACAAGTGATAAGAATTTTTTTTACTCAATATTAAATTTCTGAAACAGTCCAACGATTGGACAAAACATTCAAATTAAATATTAAAAAATAATCCATGTACGAAAGTTTTTGTAAAAAAGTGCTATCAATGAGTTTCTGAAGAGCTTGACTCACCACATAGCTCATTTTTGATTATATAAGCAAAATTAAATGGAAATTACTCAGTACTATTTATGCTTTATATTTTAATTATGTTTCATAAGAAAAAATCATTTTATTTACGATGGAAACAAAATTTCAAAATTTGTTTGTATCATCTGCCGGTAGATGGCGCCAAATTTTTTTAAAAAGAAGCGTAATATAATACTGGATCGAACACCGCAAAGCCTCCCTACGAAAGCTGTCACCGCTATTTCTGAAAAAGGTGTTTACAGAAAAAACTGATTACAGAAATGTTGATATAGATGTTTTATATGAAAATATGCGGAACAGACATGATTTGAGGCAGAAGAATTATCGTTTAGTTGTCATATGTTAGCATATATTTTTCATTAAGCCTAACATGGCGTTTCACTACGCTCGGGTTCGCCATGGAAGTAGGATGACATGGAAGTAGGTTAGCATCTCCGACTCGGTTCGCTCTGGAATGATTACCTACAATATACTTTCCTACACTTGGATTTGTCAATAGATGACTGCTAAAATAGTTTTTGAAGGTTTCAAACAAAATTAAAATATTTAAAAGCTTTAATATGCTTTTACAAATATTTTAGGAGCAGAATCGGATGTAAAGATTTCAAAGAGTCGTTCATTTGTGATTCATTTGAATTTGTGATGCTGAATGGCAACAGTGTTCGTTTCTTTATATCTGGGATTCCGATGTTTAATCTGGATTTTCAATTAAGAACTTAAAACAATATAATAAGATATGATATACATGTTTTATAGGAAAATATGCTAAACAGACATGATTTCAAGTAGAATATATTATCATTTAGCTGTCTCATGTTAGAATAGGTTTTCCATTAAGCCTAACATGGCGTTTAATTACAGTCGATTTGCAGACCAGAGTGGTCGCGCCCGGAATGGTTACCGACACTTTTTTTGCCTTCGAATTTTATTATAAGTAGATTTTGTATATTCAGTTTAAAAATACCAGAGGATCCAAACCCAGAATTCGCGGGTTACACGACATACTGTTTGGTGTGCAGAAAATAGGTGAAAATCATTTTTAATTGAAGACTCTTTTAAACACTTTCTAACACAATTGAAAATTTTTATGAATTCGGTTCATCTCTCTAATTCATGTAAATATGCTCTGATTGCCATGCAGTTGATAAATGTTAATGAGGTTTACTATGGAATGTTCGGTATTGAAAATGAAGTATGTGGCGTTTATAGTTCATTTACAAAGACACTCAAAAGAATTATGTTACATTAAGGAAAAATCGTTTTTATTGTATTTTAATGATGTTACACTATTCCAGACATATTTAAATTGATATACATATCGCTGAGGTGCAGTACAAGATGCTTACTTTAGAATATTGTGCGCATATTATTCATCATCCATTTACACGGACACACAAAATAATTCAGTTACAGTAGTGTCTAAGACTAATAAATTTCTGAAACAGTCCAACGATTGGACAAAACATTCAAATTAAATATCAAAAAATAATCCATGTACGAAAGTTTTTGTAAAAAAGTGCTATCAATGAGTTTCTGAAGAGCTTGACTCACCACATAGCTCATTTTTGATTATATAAGCAAAATTAAATGGAAATTACTCAGTACTATTTATGCTTTATATTTTAATTATGTTTCATAAGAAAAAATCATTTTATTTACGATGGAAACAAAATTTCAAAATTTGTTTGTATCATCTGCCGGTAGATAGCGCCAATTTTTTTAAAAAAGAAGCGTAATATAATACTGGATCGAACAACCGGAACGGGTAGTGCGTTTTCAGTTGTGGTATGCGTTTTAAAATTAAACTAAAATTTCTTGGTGTTTATAAATTCTATTGATGATATACAGCACAGTAGAAAAAACCTGGAATAAATTTCCGGTTATTGAGGAAAATGTTTGCTGAAGGGGAATGTACAACTGTGCTATGCGTTTAATAACTGTACTACATTTTACCTTACTGTGTAGTATATATACAATTATATAGATCATATACTGGGCTGCACAAAAGAATTCGTATATTTTTCCGACTATTGATGGTAATTCTTAAAAATGGGTTTTCAAATGTGTAATGTGCTTTCCAAAAGGTTTGCGCGAATGTGGGCAGCCTTCTATGCAATTTTGTAATGGTAAACACCTCTGCTGGATGGGACTAGTTGAGCTTAAGCCGGAAAGTATGCATCCCCACCTGGTTTGAGCTTGACCTTGTTCACTTAAAAATCATCTCTCACCCTATTAAATGATAAAGATTTCTAAAAGTATTCTGGCTGTATTGGAAAGTGTTTCATAATCTATGCTTGACGCATGATTTTCCGTTTTGTTTTTTACATTTAGTATAACATTTTCATATTGACATTTTCAACACCAAAAAGAATTTTATATGAAAAGTAACAATCATGTATTTAAATAAAGTTTCGAACGGTACTTTTATATTAGCCGAATGCCAACGGATAGTAGCCAAAGAAATCACCGATGATTTCACTATTTACAGCAATAAGACTATTAAGCTCTTTATAGCTTTTTTATTTTGTTTATTTCAGCGTTTAAGCGCATAGTTCGTTTACATATCTGTTTAATTTGTGTTTTATTTTATAATTTTCTTTCTTTATTTATTTATTAATAATGTTTTAATTCCGTTATAGAATATTAGCCGTAAACAAATGCAGACCTATTTATATTGTTTTAAGTGCTAACGGATCAATCTTCTATAATCGGACTGCACACTATACATATTTTTTTAATCATGCTTCATTTTTTTTTAATTTACAGAATAAAAGTAAATGACAGAGTTTGGAAAAAAATTATTTTTAAAAGTAAATATTTCTCCCCATTCTACGGTGTAAAAATTGAAATTATTGGATGTTTAGAAAAGAAAAAAAATTCAATAAATGTAAAATTGATAGCTGAGGTCGTTTAAACCGTTGAAATGATGCCAGTGTTACTCATAGGCACGTTTTTAGCACTTTCCAAACTAGTTGAAAAGTGCTTATGACTTCGGTTTGTCTGGCCGTATGGCCGGATGGCCGTCTGGCCGTATGGCCGTCTGGCCGTCTGGCCGTGCTCTAACTCCCGTAAATATGCTCGGATTGCTCTGCAATTTTTATATGTTATTGTCGTTATCTATGGCACGTTCCCTATTTCAACTGAAGTGTGTAGCACTTATAGTTTTCTTACAGGGACACTCAAAAGAATTCCGTTACATTGCGGTCTATGGGGAAAAATCATTTGCGGTTTATTTTAAAAATGTTTCACTATTGTAAACGCATTGAAATTTATATAGATCACTAAGATGCATTAGAAGAAGCTTAATATGGAATAGTAGGTGTATAGCACTTAGAGTTACTTTACAGGGACAGTCAAAATAATTCCGTTACATTACGTCTATGGAGAAAAATCGTCTGCGGCTTATTTAAATAATGTTCCACTATTTTAAACGCATTGAAGTTTATATATATTACTAAGGTGCATTACAAGAGGCTTACTACAGAATAGTGTGTGTATAGCAGTCATCGTTCATTTACAGGGACACACAAAAGAATTCTCTACTGTCTGTTAACAATAATTCCTGGAAGTGCGTTTTAAGTTACTGAACGCGATTTTAATCTTAACTAGCTTTTTGTCTATTACGTGATGTGTATAAATTCTGTAGATCCTATACAAGGCAGCACAAAAGTTCGCGAACACATTTCCGTTTATTGACAGAAACTCCAGAAGGAGAATTTAAACGGTGCTACGCGTTTCCTAACTGAACTAAAATTTAGCATCCTATGTATATATACAAATCTATAGATCATATACAGGGCTACATAAAAGTATTCGCATATTTTTCCGAATATTTTATATATTGAAAATTCCTGAAATTACGTTTTTAAATATGTTATGCGTTTTCCAAATTGTTTACTTAGATGTCATCTTTCAGCTTATTAAACGGTAATGATTTGTAAAATTATTTTAGAAGCGTTGGAAAGTGCTACATAATCTATGCTTGACGCATGATTTTTCGTTCTTGTTTCTATAATATAGAAGAATGAGTTCCTGTTCAGTGGTAATCAGAAATACGAATTTTAGTTTTCAAATTTTTAAATCTTTCAATGAAAGAACTATACAAAAATCTACAATTTTTGTTTATAAAAAATGAAAGAAAGTAAGAAAAGAAAAGAAAAAACTGGTGTTTTGTAAATACTAGATTTCTTTTTCATATTCTTAACCATATTCGTTTCATTTTGTAAACTAAGGATGTAGTTGCCTCAAACGAATTCTTTTTGGTAAATAATGTGAAATTCGTTAATTGATACCACAACAGATTTTATTTTAAAAAATGTTGTTAAATATAGGGATAATTACTCTGATTTTAATAAAATTTCACATCTTACCAGACGAAGCAGCTGTTTTGACATGCTTTTGACAAATTAAAGTTTATTTTAATGAATGTAACACATGGTTAAATTTAATGGAATTATCTCATTTGACAAATAATAGAGGAGAAAAGGCAGAAATGGGACAATTTCTATAAACTCATTTCTTACTCAATATTGCAATATTCTTTTTTTGTTGTTGTTGAAATACTCTCTTTTATCTATCTACTAAATATATTAAATGCAAATGGGACTTCCGTTCCGGTTGCTTATATTATAAGTTCTGCTGAATGGATTGTGATGGTAAATACATTGTTAGATCCTTTTTCAGGGAGGGTTTTACTATATTGTTCTACGTTGCTTAGCCATAGACTTACGAGAGAAAGTTCTACAGTCAAGTGAACCCAATTATTAAAGTTTACCCTTTTTAAAAAGCTCTACTGGGCCGGATTTTAATAAGACTTGCATTGTTTGTTAGATAATTTTTGGGGATGATTTTAGTGTATTGCATATCGTTCCACGTTGATCGGTTATAGAACTATTGGGGAAAGTTCTATAATCAAGTGAGCCCGATTATGAAAGATTAGCCTTTTTAAAAAGTGCTACTGGATGGATTTTGTTGGTTTGATTTGTTAGTTGGATAATTTTTCAGGAATAATTTCCCTATATTGCATATCATTCTACTGCTTTTTACGAAATCCTACTATAAATGATCAGCTAGAAGAGATGGTCCTTAACATCAGAAATTTTGTCTGCGCATTAGAAAAACTAATAGCACAACGGCGCTTGTATCGTTTTTAGCAATGCGGAAGGACATTCCAGGTAAAGGTACATATTACTTTTTTAAAAACATACGGTCAAATTCAAAGATATATTTCGTTTGATTCAAGGCAAGTTTAGAAAAACCTACCAGCGTAGCGGAGGAAACCTACTAGTTTTATAAATTAAAAAAAATAGTGAATTCTAGTTTAATTTAGTTTTGATATTTATTACGAAATTAATATTATAGAAAACGTTGAATATTACAAAAAATGATTTAAAATTGTGAAATTGAATATTTGTCGCTGTTTGGGAACGCAGAAGAAAGAAATGTATCATGCCTCATACCTTTATCTCTCTCAGCGTCCCATTCCTCACAAAGTAATATATTTAATGTATAGTTATTTGCGTTAACGATACTGAGTTTTACGCTTAACTTAATTAGTGACTTGTAAACGCAGGATATATGGAATTATGGATACAATTCATTATTTTATTATTTTCTTACATATTTAATAAGTGTCAACATCAATTTCAAAATAGAATTCAATATTTACTTTTGATCTGTAAAAATGAAACTTCTCTACTACAAATATTTAAAATATTGCAACTACAGCCCATATAAATTAGTTTATAATTAAGATATCTTGTATTTAATTTAATAAAAAATAGCGTTGTCCAACTCCTATTACCGTGCCATTCCAGCCTTTTCTCTCCTAATAATTTTTTATTTGTCATTTGTTTTCTATTTGAATAAAATTCATGATTCAAATGAGAACACATATTTCGATACAAAGTAAAACAACGAACTACATTAAAAATATTTTAGAGATTAGATTAGATTACTATATAAAAATAATAGAACAAGATATATTTGTTTAGAAGCTATTTATCTGAATACGTTCTTACGCATTATGACATTCTTGAAAATACAGAAAAGCAGTTTTAAATTTTAACTATAGATCTTTTTTTTTTTAAATGCTTGCTAATTTGTAAATTATTTTAACACTTTTACGCTTTTTAATTTCTAGTAAAGAAAACAGACACTTTAAAGAAATTTTAATTTGTAAAAATATGTCTTTTCATGATAAAAATTAAACTACTTTTCTTTATTGATATAAGTGTTAAACATAAATTACACATAAAATAAACAATCTGTAATTACACAGCATATTTAAATTTGAAGTAAAAATTCGGAAATTTTGCATTTTAAACATTTTACAACAAAAATGGTTTTACACTTAGGGGCAAATGTTAAGCATAGTTCCATAACATTCTTAATGAATTAGCCTGAAAAAAAAATACATAATGAGCTTTTATATTAAAAAAAATATTTTAATGATGTGCTCTTTTTTAACAAGTGGGAAAGGAAATAACTTGTTAACTTTTCAATACTACATTTTTAATCAGTTGAATAGTTAGGGTGATTCTCTGACAATTGCTCTTAAATTTTATTATTTTTTTAACTGTTTTTTTACTTTTATTGAAATCTTTTGTGTATATTTAACTTAAAAAATGATCTTTTCGTACAATGCATATTCATCAAAAATTTCCATTCCATTGTAAAAGTTTCTTTTTTCTCTTTATTTTTTTTTTCGTTTGAGATTTTAATGATATTCTTTCATACAATTTCTTTTTAAAATCCATTTTAAAGAATATTTCAGTATATAACTGAAAGTAACCTTTCGAAATGCAAAAAAGATTTTATTTATATTATCAAAACCTTGAGAAAATAAAATAATTTTGATAATATTGCATTCGCTTAAAAAATGCATAGCATTTGTTTTTGATTTAGTATACTAATTAAACTAATAACATAAAAGTAAAAGTTAAGAGTTTTATTCATTAATGTTTACAACTGTTAGCAGCAAATATCTTCATGCCAATGAATTTTCTTGAAGAAAATGAATTAATAAGCTTACTTAATAAAACGTAAAAGTTGTATAGTATTTTGTTTTATAAATTGTTTGTTACTATTATATTCAACCCTAAATGTAAAAAATTAAAACTAACACTTTATAAAATAAAAATGAATTTTTTGTATTATTATTATTTTCTAAGATTTCTTTCTCTGTAGATGCAAATGGTATGAGATTATTGTTCTGTTAAATCATCATAAAATAAAACTTCTGCTTGACACCCCCCTCCCCATATCTTTAAAAGAAATGATAGGAATGAGCTGCAAATTCACACAACCATATTTTTTTTATGCTTATTCTATTTATGAAAAATTTAATGCAGATCATATTTTATAACTTTAAATGTAAATTTATTAATAACACTTTTTTAATTAAAGTATGTTTTGTGCCAATATTATGTATGTCTATATTCATTTTATCTCATTTCAAATAAAACACTTTAATCGGATGTTTTTTGGGAAGATATAAATTAAGGTTTGTCACGTGGATTTAATATTAACATCCTTAAAATTTTAGCCCTCGAAACTCTTTGAAAATGTTATGAAAGTGCATAAACTATGCAAGATAAAATTACACAAATTCCAAAAAAAACATTCCAACATTAAAACCACATACGGCAGTTTCATGGATAACACAGATTCCCTTTCTTGTAGTTAAACCCCTTGTGTAGTGTAACCCCTTGATCAGTGTAAAACAAAACAAAAAAATGACCATCTTTGATCAGTTCACAAACCAGTACTCGGGCTATAACCGAGCGTGGTTCTTTTAAATCCTTTTATTTATTTTTTTTTCACTGATAAGGGGAACTGTGTTATCTTGAAACGGCCGTATGTGGTTTCAATGTTGGGATATTTTTTTTTAATTTGTGTGTTTTAACGTTGTTTAGCTTTATCTTATGTCTCTGTACTCCTCCGTGCTCATTTGATCCAAGGAACTGAAATAAAGGGTCATAACTGGGTATTACCATCTGGAGAAAAGAAAATTAGCACAATTTGTAATATGTAGATGACCCCTTATGCAAAAAGACATTCATATTAGGTCATAAGATATTATTGCTTGTCTGGTGGTGATGGTGGCAGTGAAGGTTCTAATACCGTTTGGACTAGAATTACTGGACCAAATCCATCAATCCATTAATTTAAAAAAATAAAAATAAAAACCAATTTATTGAGAACAGACTCTTTTAGAGAGAAGCTGGTTCCTTGTAAAATATGATGGGGGTATCATGTACTTGTGTTACATTTCATGCGTGTAGAAATAATATATTTCTAGGCTCAAAAGTAAAATGTAGTTTTCTGGAATCTGTCACTTTTGAATTTCAGAGCATTTTGTAAAATACCATATCGATACGTGAGAAGAGGATTCCATCCAGGCTTTATTTATCAGGATTATTTTATTGGAGTATAGTTCTTTAAATATCAAAGTCAAAGAGTCATCAGAATCTTAAAGATCAGAAGATAAGGCTTTGTCCAAGTCATCAGCTGTTTTATTTCAGCCAGTCCAATATGGAATGGAACTAATTGTAGATGAATGCTGTGCCGTGTTGAAATTTTACTTCAAAAAATTCTATTGATATCTTTCTTCTGTTTAGTTGTCTTAACTTTATTTTATTTTTCTGATTGTGACATTTGAATTCTGATATGTCTGGAAAATCTGCCAAAAGACTGAAAGTAGTATCCGCTGAACCTCTAAGCTGACCAGCTCGATCAAGCCTAATTGGCTGAACAATTTTTTTTTTGTATCAGCAAGATACAAATGAAAATCTTGTGTATCAGTCCCCGCAACAACAATTTTGAACAAAGTGATAATGGGTATGAAACATTGGCTGGGAATATTAAAGAGCTCCATAGTTCTGGTGTTCTCCCATTTATCATAAATTTCAAAGGTCTACAAGAAGGAGAAGGAATAAAATGTACTTTTAATAATTCGGGAGGCAAAGTGACAAAAATCACACTCTCTAAATTTTAAATCAAATCAGCTTAAGAGGACTCATAAGAGGGTCTTGAGTTTCTGCTCAATATTTACTGATATCGTCAACTGAAGCATCCACCCCTGGTATTACCCATGACAAGCGTTGCATAACTAGATCAACCGTTCCACCAATCAACACATTTGCAGACATATGTTGCTTGTGTAAGCGTGGTAAACTATGAATGTAACCGTTGCACCATGTGATGGAATTCGAAGTCGAATCACAACTTCGAAGTTCAGTAGCACCAGAAGTCGGTCCAGCACTTAGCACTTTGTCCCGGAGACTTTATATGCGAAGAAGTAAAATACTGCAAGGAGTCTATTGATAAGTACATGAATTCGTTGCGGCCAAGAACTGGCGTTGACCAAAACAAGGTAATGTGCGAGGAAGTCACGTTATCAGAATTAGTGTTATACTTACAAGAAAAATTGGCACAGAGGCAACTGAAATTGTTTTTAAGATGTCTGATCTAAGTCCAATTTTCGATGAAAGTATCAACATACCGTTATGTGCAAAAAGTCATGATTATGTTAAATCACATACATCTGGCTTGCGGAAAACAATTGTATTTCACTTCCGTCAGCTTCTTTCAATCAAATATGGAAATGGATACCAACATGTTCGAGACAAAATAAACTTCTTTAGCTATGCTGATGGAGATCCTGTCGGCTGCATGAGATTCTTGAAATATCAGAGGAAAGAAATTTCAGCACAGTGTGATACATTTTCTGGAAATTTTCCGGAAAACTTTCTGGAAAAATTAGTACCACCTGCACTGCTAGTCATTGGTAATATGATACTTTATGGATCGTCTGTACCAGAAAACTGAGGTGTAACCTAATCTCGCTTGACAATCAGGCAACTTGTGATGTTCAGTTATCGTGAGAAAGAATGTCTAAAGGTATCATTGTGCTCAACAAGAAACATCAAAAAACACTTCTACTACTTATATCGATTTAGAGCTTTATGGACGATCAATAAACAAGTCAACTATTGTTTAATTACATAATCTTGGACTATCTGTTCATCAAATCGGATAAATGAAGAAATATCAAGTTTGGGCCAATTAATTTAGGATGGTTTGTTACGAAATGTTCCGGGATTATTTGTCATATTGTTGATTTGGTTTCAGATAGGTATACTGATAACAGCTTAAACAGTGGCGTTCGATGGCAACGAGGATCAAGCACTCGCCGACAGATATCTCCAGAAACAAAACTAAAACACAACTGGCCTGACTTTCTCCGAAATGACAAAAATTAAAAAAAGACCTTTTTATTCTTCTGACGTATTTCCCTCTGCATAACTTCAGTCAAGTTCACGTTGTGACAAACGTCGATACACAAATTCTCTCATCTGAACACCACGATAAATCATTAGATAGCGCATAGCGTAAAAAAATTGAAGACAAAGATGGTCGGCTAATCTTCTTTCTTTGTCCTTCTTTTATCTAAGGACACTATGACGTTGTCATATAAGCAATATCTTTCTTCCATACCTTAAAAGCCTTGAGACTGATTGTGCTCTACAGTCTGTTTGGATCTGCCTGAAACCAAAAATATTTGCCTATTCATGATATAGCAGAAGAAAATGCGAGAAGAATGATCCACTACCTACGTGGATTTTATTCGTTTACTGACTGTGATAATCTAAGCTTCAGTAACAAAGGTAAACTGGCTGCGCGGAAGACGTGGAATGCTGAGGAAGAAATAACCAAAGCCTTCATTGTCATTTGTAGTCCACTACCTACACTTCCACTTGACACAGGATAGCTTTTAGAACGCTTTGTGATAATTCTGTATGTAAATGAAGCATTTGAATTTGAGACTGTTAACACATCACGTAAATACCTGTTTGCGACCAAAGCGAAACCATTAACAAGCTTTTCTTGTACATTCTGATGCGCTTGCATTGCACACTCTTCAGGTCAGCTACGAAGCTGTGCATATCCGGCAGACAGTACCATACTCATTTACCATTTCCAGATCATTGAGGCTAGAAAGAGTAAGGTAAAGAGGGCAAAAGACGTGGAAGGAGTGCGGAAAACTCTCTGCGCGGAAGACGTTTAGGAAGAAGTAACCAAAGCCTTCATTACCATTTGTAGTCCCCTACCTACACTTCCTATGACGCAGGATAGCTTTTAGAACCCTTTGTGATCCTTCTGTATGTTGATTAAGAATTTGAATTTAAGACTGTTAACACATCACGTAAACACCACTTTGCGACCAAAGCGAAACCATTACATCTGATGCGCTTGCATTGCACTCTCTTCAGGCCAGGACAGAGCAAGGTAAAGAGTGAACTCCACAGTTGTCTACACTGCCAGCAGTTTGGGATGCCTCCAGAGAAGCCATGAAATGTTAATGAAATGAGGGATGTACGTCGAGTAAATATTTCTACAAAACAACCGATATTCCATGCACTCTGATGTGCCCAAACTGCGGGGAAAAAATGTCAACATCATTAAAAATAGAAATTATTTGTTGTTTTTATTTCAATTAAAATGTATGAATGATTTTGTAATTTTGCATTACCATTTTTTGTAATTATATAATAAAATTATAATATTTTACTTTATTTCGATGTCTGAACGTTTATATTCCCTTATATTCGTCTGCTACCATTCAAAACATATTGAAATATCATCAAATAGGATATGATTTGAACTTATTTGAAAATATCTGGCCACAAGACATCATTTTAAAGAATTCTAAAGGAAATTTAAATGCCTTCCCTTCCTAAATTGTTCTCTTAGAAGCCAACTACAACTCTACAAACCGTCATTTTGTGTTCAAAAAGTGCTAACCAAATTTATCGTGTACCGCCTGCACTAATCATGTAATAATGTCCAATCGCATTTAAATATCATAATTTTCACCGATTTCTTGTAATTCAATTAGTCTGAAAGGCTTTTATTCGTTCATTTTTTCTATTCGGCAACCACGTAGTCCTCATCACAGATAGCCAGAACGCTTCTGTCGGTGAATAAAAATGTCTTCTTTGGAAAAACACACACAATTTCTTACTTTTCAACTAAACGTGCATTTTCATTCATAAAACTAATACGAAAAAACAAAAAGAGAGAGAAATTCACCTGCGGTTGTTACAGAAAACTGCGCACTTTTATTAACCCTCTAGCCGCGGGCTATGCTTCCATTATCTTATATAAAACCGCGACCAATTTTTTTTATTCGTCACTTATAAGGATTGAATGTCACCGTAATTTACAAACAGATTTATTTCCAAATAAATAAAAGCAGTTTCTACATGTACGTTATAAAAAAAAGTTTTATTTCAAAATTCCGGTGGTAATTTGGCATTTATGGATTCAAAATATTTCAAAAACCGTAGAACTTTCAAAATGACCTAATAAATGAAATGATATATCTATTATAATTTGTAAACGAATCTCCCGATGCTTAAGTACTATAAAAATTAAAGGGAACGTCAAAATAGCGTTCCTGGCGGAATTGTATAGAATAAGTGAAACGCGATAGGAGCGTTACCCACGGCTGGAGGGTTAAAACAGAATTAATATACTATAAAATACTATAAAGCAAGTAAATGTATTTATATATATTTATATATATATATTTATTAGAAATATAATATTTATTTATTTATTTATTTTTCGTCTAACGAGATGTAAACAAGTGTAAATAATATATAAAAAATGTTTTCAATATACTATTTACATATTTTAACTAAACACAATTTTTTTTTATTGATTTTAAACTGTGTTTCTACAAGTCTACTTTGTTTTATATTCCAATAAGTTGTCTTAGACTTTAACAATACCTTTAAATATTCATAACCTTACGATAGTAAATTATATATAGAAATGAAAATAAAAAACATTTCTCACTAAATCTACACTGATTAAAAATAATGAATTTAGTGAAAGACAAGCATCTTCTTTCCGAAATTCTATTTCACGTTATTGAAAAAATTCAAAATGTTACTTAAAAAATTGCTTGCTAATAAACTTTTCGCAGTATCATTTTTAATGGATAGAGATATTAACTATTCAGAATTCATCTATATTTAAATATCTACAAAATATAATTCTTATTAATTTTCTAAATTTAAAAAGGATCACTAAATATTTTCCATTAAAGAGTCTATTATTCTGCAATAAATTATTAAGTAATTAAAATTGCTGTATGTAATTTGAAATATGCAAATTTTAGATATAAATAATTAATTGTCTAGAATTAGTTCATTTATTTGTTGTAGAATGTCAAAATCTTATCAGAAATTATCTTTTTAAATAATATAAACGAAGCTTCAATGGAGGAATACAAAAAATTTGCAGAACCACCCTGCTTTCCCCGTGTTATTCAAAGGGACTTTATGGGTAAAATAAATTAAAATCAATACTCTAATAATCACGTGCATAAATCGGTAAAAAGGTAATCAGAAAATAAAAAAGTTACTTTGACTCAACCATACTAAATTTTATCTGAATTTAGTGATTTTTTATGGATTTTAAACTAATTTCAAAGTATGTATATTTTAAAATCTGTTTCGGACCGAATTACGATAGATTAACTGATTTGATCTTAAAGCTATATTATAAAGTACGGACATGTCCGAGAGTAACGCTAACATCATATTGACAGTGGCAACGACCTAACCTATAAATTTCGTTTTTACTGCAATGTTTTTTTATTTGTAAACATCGCACATTGAATTTTTATGTGGTCGAATGAAAAACAAATGCACTTTCAATGCTATTTGTTTAAAACGCTTATCTTAATTCACTGATTTTTATGGATTTTAAAGAAATTTTCAAGCATGAATATTTTTTAAATTGCGTGCAATTCAATTACAAAAGATTAACCCATTTGCTCTTAAAACAATGTAAACAATTCTGCATTTGTTGGTTTCCGTGTAAGATTCCTGTTATGATTTATATTACTTTAATGTCTCGTGTCGTTTTTATTTTTATTTAATTATATATCGTCTGGAAACAGCAGTTGATCATCATTACAATTATAATGATTATTTTTTTTCTTTTTCTCACATTTTTCTCTGTTTTTGTAGAATTGTAAATAAATATTTTTTCTTGTGTTTAATTTGAAATAAATTACTTTCAAATACTACAAACGCTATCTCCACCCTTGAATTTCTAATAATTCCATAACTAAATTGCCAAATTAAATTGCCGAGATCAACAGATTTATCGAGATGGATTGTTTTTAATAGAAACTTATATTTTCATTTATAAAAACTAAATCTCCAACGATTACATGAAAATAACATCAATTTCTAGAAGTTTTCAGTTGTGACGTCAATCACGAAAGAGAAAAAACTGACTCTAAAATAACATTTGCCATGTTTCATTTTCTATTTAATATAAATCGTAGAAAATGTTACTATTGCATTTAAAGTATTAAGACACTTCGCTTAATGGTATAACTAAAGATTTCGCTGTAGTATACAAAACAAAATATGAATTAAATCATTGCAACCGTTTGTTTAAAGTCAGTTTGACGTCATAGTTATTGAAAGTGACTTTATATTTAACATTTTGTTTCTAATTCTTTTTCTTGAAATTGAAATACTTTTATTACAGGAAACGTTTTAACTTCAAATACACTTGAATGAAAGTTTTTCGTCTTTTTAACGCACTTATAGTTAAAGTTTTTATTTTATATATGAAAAATGCACATTTTTTGCTGGAATTGATGTCAATTTCAAAAAAACAAAAATTTAGCGACTTATTCTGAATTTTTATTGGCTTATCAAAAGAAAATAAACTTGTTATCATTTTTTCTTAATTTTTGAGCCTTTTTTAGGTTCTGGTAACGGGAAAGAATAATTGCCTTTGAAATTGAAAAAAAAATAGATTTATATAATGATAAAACATCGCAAGTGTTTGAAAAAAGTGGTAAAGAGTCTGTGAAATTTTTGAAGTTGACAGTGACCTTTTCCATGTTCTAAAACGTTTGTACATCAAGTTTCGTGCAAATCGGTCAAAAACTGTAGATTTGCATAAGAAACATACAAACAAAGAACGGCTGTTATATATATGTATATATACAAAACAATATATTCAAAAACAAACACTATTTTAAAGAAAATTTAACTAAACTTGCACTATCAATAGACTAAATATTCATGCTTATTTATTGTGGGATTTTTTTATTTATTTAAATGAAACAATTATTTTAATTTTCTAAAATGGTTACACCAAAGAACGTAAAAAGAAATATTTATCCATTCCGAATAATAACATTGGGTAAACTGAAAGTCTAATTTTCAAATGATAGCTGGAGGTAATCTCAAGGGAAACAGGAATCTGTTGATTTATTAATGTCATCATCAGATGACGAGAATGAAAATGGACGCGTCAACAGTAATGTAATTTTTTTATTGTTCTATATTCCAGTATATATAGTTGACAGAGATTTTTTGAATAAGATTTGAATTACTTTTATTAAAAATACAGGATGGGTGGAAAATAATTAAGTTAATTAAATAAAAAAATTCCCTTTACATTTAGAGTGAAAACACTTTAATACTACCAGATACATATAATAAAAATATTATAAAATACTTTTTCATTTAATAATCAAAAGTAGTAAAAAGTACTGAGAAAACATTATATGACCGAAATACATACTTTTATATATATATATATAAGTATTGGAATGTTAATGTAATACGAGCAGGGAAGACCGAATCGGTCAAAATTAAATTTGAGTTCAAATATCATGACCCATGACCAAAATGACCCACTAATTGAATTTTCTCGAACATGTGACTTAGCCCAACAGTCTTCTCGTGCCGGAAAACCATAGGATGCAAAATTTAGTGTAAATTGAGCCACTTTTTAGATATTGACCCACAATGACCCAGAAATGACCCACTAATCGAATTTTCTCGAACATGTGACCTAGTCTAATGATTTTCGCGTGCCCGAAACTCGTAAAATACAAAATTTAATCAAAATCGTTAGAGCCGTTTTTTAGATAAAATTAATTTGACCCAAAAATTACCCCCTAATCGAAAGTTCTCGAACATGTGACGCAGCCCAATAGTCTTCTCGTGCCTGAAAATAGTCGGATACAAAATTTCGACAAAATCGTTTGGACCGTTTTTTAGATACAATTAGCTTGACCATGACCCAAAATGACCCACTAATTGAATTTTCTCGAACATGTGACCTATCCCAACAGTCTTCTCGTGCCCGGAAACCATTGAATGCAAAATTTAGTGTAAATTGAGCCGCTTTTTAGATCTTGACCCACAATGACCCAGAAATGACCCACTAATCGAATTTTCTCGGACATGCGACCTAGCCCAATGCTTTTATCGTGCTCGAAACTCGTAGGACATAAAATTTAATCAAAATCGTTGGAGCCGTTTTTTAGATAAAATTAATTTGACCCGCGTTGACCCAAAAATGACCCACTAATCGAAAGTTCTCGAACATGTGACCCAGCCCAATTGACTTCTCATGTCCGAAAATGGTCGGATACAAAATTTCGTCAAAATCGTTTGAACCGTTTTTTAGATACAATTAGCTTGACCATGACCCAAAATGACCCAAAATGACCCACTAATTGAATTTTCTCGAACATGTGACCTAGCCCAAGAGTCTTCTCGTGCCCGAAAACCATTGGATGCAAAATTTAGTGTAAATTGAGCCGCTTTTTAGATCTTGACCCACAATGACCCAGAAATGACCCACTCATCGAATTTTCTCGGACATGCGACCTAGCCCAATGCATTTATCGTGCTCGAAACTCGTAGGACATAAAATTTAATCAAAATCGTTAGAGCCGTTTTTTAGATAAAATTAATTTGACCCGCGTTGACCCAAAAATGACCCACTAATCGAAAGTTCTCGAACATGTGACCCAGCCCAATTGACTTCTCATGCCCGAAAATGGTCGGATACAAAATTTCGTCAAAATCGTTTGAACCGTTTTTTAGATACAATTAGCTTGACCATGACCCAAAATGACCCAAATTGACCCACTAATTGAATTTTCTCGAACATGTGACCTAGCCCAACAGTTTTCTCGTGCCCGAAAACCATTGGATGCAAAATTTAGTGTAAATTGAGCCGCTTTTTAGATCTTGACCCACATTGACCTAGAAATGACCCACTAATCGAATTTTCTCGGACATGCGACCTAGCCCAATGCTTTTATCGTGCTCGAAACTCGTAGGACACAAAATTTAATCAAAATCGTTAGAGCCGTTTTTTAGATAAAATTAATTTGACACGCGTTGACCCAAAAATGACCCACTAATCGAAAGTTCTCGAACGTGTGACCCAGCCCAATTGACTGCTCATGCCCGAAAATGGTCGGATACAAAATTTCGTCAAAATCGTTTGAACCGTTTTTTAGATACAATTAGCTAGACCATGACCCAAAATGACCCAAAATGACACACTAATCGAATTTTCTCGAGCATGTGACCTAGCCCAACGGTTTTCTGGTGCCCCAAAACGGTAGGATACGAAATTTCGTCAAAATCGTTAGAGCCGTTTTTAAGATAATTTTTGCATATATATATATAACCACCCACAAGATTTGCTCGTATTAGAATATATGATTTATAGTGTATGATACATTCTGGTTAGATGTCCCATCGGGTTAGTTACCCTAGTTACTATATTTCAGTTATTGGATGTGTGGCTGAGCTTGTGACGTTCTTCTACTCCCAATTGTTATACAAAAAACGTAATAGACGAAGTTACAGCGATTTAGTTCTTGAAATAAAAGTTATTTCATCAAAGAAGGTACGTTTGGGTTTTATTTTATGTTCTTGTAAGATAGTGACGTGTAGAAGATGAAATATAATGTACTTAAGAGATTTTTCATGAAATACTTAGTGAATATTATTGAAACAGGCATCGGGTAATGTTTTTATTGGTTGCAGCCATATTTGTTCCTACTTCCAGAGCTACTGGCCAGGGCTTCTGTCCCGGATTGAAAGGATACATGCACCGCCTGCATCGAGGATATATATCTCACTGGTGATGCGCAATACCCCATTTATAATTATGAAATAACTTTGTTGTGTGAGATATTTTTTAAATCTTCAGGATTGGGAGGAAAAGTCGTTTTCTTCTTTTGTTTGGTCATGGCCTTTCCGAGGAATCATTACTAACAAGTCATGGGAAGTGTGTGTGGGGGGGGGGGGATCAGTAATGATAAATTCTCCATTTAAGCAATGATTAAAAAAATTCGGAAAGGCTGAAACGGGACACCATATTAGAGAAATAATCCCTCTTTATGCTTGTCCTTCTATATATATATAAAAAGTAATGGTTTGGAAATGGACCAATGAAAATCTGCTTAGATACCGCGAAACGTATCTGATTGGTCAGAGCTTTCTGACTTTTCTTAGGGGGAATTAACATGAAAGTAGAGAATTTAGATAGGATGGGCGCTATTAGGGGGGTTACCAAGGGGAAGGGACCCGGGTCTGTCGCCAAATTTGGCGGCCAAAATTAGCTTCCAAAAGTGGCGCCAACTTGGCGCTATTTCCAGTATTTTGCCAAATTTCCATAGACTCCCATTGAAATCCAACAGCGTTTACTCGCTTGCAAAAAATCAACAAATTGAGATATTGCAATGCAACAAAAATTAATATTAGCTTATGAATAGAGCTTGATTGAACTATTTACATTATTTTTAAGCACAAACACTAACTATTTACAATATTCATAACACTATATTTACAATTGGTACTTGTTAGTTATCCTGTCGACCAAATTACTGTCGCCAAATTCATATATATTAAACGAGCAAGGGATTTTCCCGATTATTCATATATATTAAACGAGCAAGGGATTTCCCCGATTATGAATGATATTGTAAACGACAGGGAAGATTTTCACGAGACTTGCCCCCTATACTAAATCGAGCACGAGAAAAAGATTTAGCTAGGTTCCGAATACAAGAAAATTCGTTTTTACAGGGTAAAACAAACTCAGCGCTGAAAATGTTTTTTTGTTATAAATGGAAAAATACTCAAACGATTTACACGAAACGTGTTGCCTATACTAATTCGAGCACGAGAAATCCCTCTAGCTAGGTTTCGAATTCGGGAAAGGTCATTTTGATCTATTAAAACAAACTCAGCACTAAGAGTGCTTGGCTAGGGCGCGATTACGCGGGGATTGCCGAGCGTAGCGAGCAGGGGGGCCGAGTCCCCCTAGTTCCTTTATTTAAATAATAGTCTTTTTATTATTGGCAATTCTCCCTCACCCCCCTTAATTTAAATTACATAAGTTTAACCTTACGTAGAATATATAAAATACTTTGAACTCATTCATTATGAAACATAAAAATCTAACGCATTTAATTTGAGAAGTTTAAATTTGCTTCTCAAATTAGTTTTTAGAGTTTGTAGATGGAATATAAGTAGGGAGAAGGAGGGTAATTCTTTTTAGTTTAGACTAAACAAATTTACATTTCGTTAGAATTATTCGATTTGCTTCAAATTTTGTATACCCATTTATTCAAAGAATGGGGAATAGCAAATATCCTTTGACGTGGGAGTAAAATGTAAGATTAGTATACAGAGCCTGTAAGCTAAATTAAAAAAAGAAAAAAAAACATAAATTTGATGCAATGAGGATATTAAGTCAAATACAAACCCAGATTTTAAATTATGAATGTTAATTACCTACGCTTCTTATTATCTTACATATGGGGCATATTTATATTAAAGCAATATTTTTTATGATGTTCTACATAAAATTTAGAGTTTATAGGTTACATGTGCACTAAAAATACCATTGATATAAGAAAGAAACATGAAGGGGGGCTTAAGTAGGGCAACTATCCCGAACTTACCCTAAATCGATTTATTAAGAACTACTTTCATCTGCTTTGAAATCTTTGCTCTCACAATCGCAGGAACAAATGATTGAACTACAGCGTAATTCTATTCAAGCTCTGTTGTTTAAAAAAAGTTCTAGAATTTATACAAGTTTTTTTTTCCACTAGGTATTTACTTTTAAGCGTCGTGTACCGAAACTTTCGCATAGTAAATGAGCACTCTACCATCTGACCCACACTTCAGGCGTGCAAACGCTTTTCTGTTCTGAGAGGATTTTCTGGTAGATACAGTTTAAACGTCAGTCAGTCAGCCAATGAATCACTGATCATTGGGTTTATATTGTAGACAGCCAGATTTTTTATTTAAAGACTCTTGAAACATAACATATTTTTGTTTAATTAAAGGCTTTATTTTGTGAGAAGTCATTGCAGTGAATAGCTAATTACAAGGTTTGTATTTTTTTAAACTGTGGAACCGTCTCGGAAAAACAAAACGCGTTTTTGTAGCAGAAAACGCCTAAAATGGATAAAATTGAAAATAGTCTACTTCGATACATTTTGTTCGTACAAAAATGGAATTTTTACTGTTTTGTGTATTAGAGAAGGAAGAAAGCTATCCTAAATATAACTACTAGCTGCTACCCGTGACTTCGTTCACATAACATTAAAAAAATAGATGCATAATTAAGCAAAACATTTAACTCCCGGTAATTAAAAACATTTATATTTTACCAAATCTTTATCAAATTTTTATGAGACATTACAATATTTATTTGTTATACAGGCCTTGACATTAATTCAATCTTTAAAAAGTGAAATTTTGAATCATTAAGCAAAATATTTGATAACTAATAAAACACAGCTTATGTTCATTTATGGGTTATAATCCATCTCTGTGAAAAGATACAGAATCATTAAATTATCCGTTTTGGCATTTACTTCAGCTAAAAATTTACACACACTTTCACATTTATAATATTATTACGATTAGGATATATATATAGATTCGGGAACCATATATAATTTTTATTTTGCAGTTTTACAAAAAATAACTATTTTTACATAAATGGTTTTCATGTTATGAAAAACGTTTAAAATATTTTTGTAATTGGCATTATATCTCTAAAATTAACGGTTTAGGGATTAGCTATTGCTCAACAATGAGAAGGGACACCCTGCATTATGTGTGTATCAATCTGCGCGCAGTGGAAAAATATGCATATATTTATGATTAATTTTTTTTAATTAAACATATTTAGTGCCTTAAAAAATAAAAACGAAAAGAAGTAGTGTTATTTAAAATATTTCTATGAACTTTTTACAATTTATTCTAATATTTTTTTAGATGAAAAACTTAAAAAAGTTTCTAACATTGGACGTTTTATAGATATGTAGCCTTAATATAAATTCCAAATAATATTCTTCTAAAGTTTATACTTTTTGTTATATTGTAAGATTAGAAATAACCTTAGATTACGGCTTAAGTTTTTTTTTCCACAGTAAGAGCAAAATATAAAAGTAACGTTCAGGAAATATAGACAAACATTCATGCAAAAGTTTTATGAAGTAAAATTTTTTAGGACTTATTTAGGACAAATGCTTATAATAAAGAATCTTTTACAAAGAACGTTCTTGTAATGGATTGACAAAATTTATATTCATTAAAATTTGGTAATAATTTCGTATAAAAATTGATTGGAATCTCACTTTTCAATCCATTTCTATTTATTTTAACAAAAAAATTTTTTAAAGTATCTCCTTAATACAGTGTAGTTGATTATAGTGTTTGAGCATAAACAAACATTTTGTAATAATTTGCATACAACTTGTCGTGTTTTAAGAAAATAATGGAGGACAGCGTCCACTTTTATAATATCTAAACATTTTCTCCAAAAAACAGGAAATATATTTAACGATATTTTGTTCTTTAATATTTTAGAAAGTCAAGAATTATTATTCTATTTAAAAAAGTTACTACAAATAACATATTATATATACATTAGTACACGCATAACTACCTATACATTTAGTAAAATACATATTTGCATAAAATATACCAGAATAAAAAATTACATTTTACTTTGAATGCTTTTACTCTTTAAACATAGCATAATTATCTTTTAATTAATTTTTAACGGTAAAGAAGGAAAGTAACTTGGTAATATTTCGTAAAAAAATACGGTTTTTTTCAATTAGTTAATATTAAAAAATAAAGTTGGAAGTATTAAACAATGACATTAAGATGACTTTGTTATATCAAGAAGTTATTAAAAGTTTAAGCTATTTTTAAATCTGTTATTCTATAAAATAAATATACTTTTAATTCACTCTATGTTTTTAATTAAATAAAAATTTTAATTAAAATCAGTATGATTTATTTAAACAAAATGAAACCCATGTTAATAAACTATAATAGAAGTAGATTTTTTCTTTAAACAGAAATATATCAAGTGGAAGATGAATAGTTTTATTACTTATAACTTTATGAATTAATGGGAATGCAATAATAAAATCAACCAATATAGAAAACAAATACCAGATACTAGTGGCATAAAATAGTAATTTTAATAGGTCTTTTGAAATATTAGTTATTTTAAATATTCAAAGGTTTTTGATTATCTTTTACAGATTAAATTTTCAATATCATTTTAAATATTCATTCCAACGCAAGAATATAAAACTAACATAGGTATTCAAAATTTTAAAAATAGTTTATATTTTATTTGCAATTTTACAAAATAACGAGCAATAATTTTGTTTTCTGTTTTAAAATTTCATCTGCCGCACATAACGATGAAAAAGAATTTTATTTTAACTTACTTTATGAAAAATTAAAACTTCCTTCAAAGTCTGAGTCACATTAACTGAAACACGGTGAAATAATTGCGCTGTATTTGTTGTCTCTGAAAGTATTAACTATATGCTAAGGGATAAAAATTACTATGAATTTTTAAAATATAATGTCTCAAACATGCGTAAAATATTAACCTGTGACGAGCCAAATATTTTGTCCTGGTATATAATTGAATTGTTATTGTAAGTCAACAAAGTAAATACGAATGACATGGTTGTTTACGAATAATTTATGCAACTGAATATAGTGTGTTATCCAGTGCGGTTATTTTTTAATATTTAGGTGTACTCTCAGTTTCATTCAAGAAAATCACAATTTTTTTTTTTTATTTGTCTCTCAGTGATTTCAATTCGGTGTAGCTATATAGACTTATTTGTAATTGCCTTACTCCAAAAGATCACAGATTAGGCAGGCGATCTCAGCGGTATGTTCAATACTCATAAAACTTTCCAATTTTTAGAAACAAACAATCATGGGCGCGGGAATAACAAAATCCAGGGAGAGGTAATATTTGGGTAGAAATGTGCCTGTAGTCTGCTGTCTAGACACGCGCTGTGCAAGGCAATTTTTTGAAAAGGGTAAACCTAAAGGTGAATACAGAAATACAACAAATAAGGCTTATTAAAAAAACAAAAGTATCCTTATTTTGGTTTTATTTTTAATGGAAAAATTAAAACCGTTTATTGTCTTCTTCCTCAGCCGGTGGCGCTCTTCCCTCCTGAACATCTTATTTAAGATAATTTTTAAATACATGGACATAAATAAACTAGTAATTATCTGCCACGGAGGGTGAGGTCATGAGGGCAGCGCCTTGCGGACAAAAAATCTTTAATTCCTTTTTTAGTTTTAAATTTTTGGTCTTATTATATTACTTTAAGTCACTTGGAATTATAAATTTTATTTTTTTTCTTCAAAATCATCGGATAAAATCCAAATTTAGTTAATAAGTTCGAAAATCTATGTAGGGACAATTACCTTCTCTTGCCCACTCCCCCACTTTTGTGCGTACCCATGAAAACATTAATACCCACGGAGAGTTTAAATATAGCATCTTTTTTTTCAATAAACTAGACATAAATCCAAATATATAACATAAATATTCACATTACATTTAATGCTACTTTAGCTGGAATTTAAAATTTTAAAAAATCTATTACTTATTGAATGATAAACAAAACGATCAGCGTATTTTTAGGATATTACATTTTTATTTATGTTACCCGGAATGCCAAGATTAACACGGGCGAAGCCGGGTTGTTTCTGCTATATTAAAATAAATTTATTAGTTTCAATATGTACATAAACAGAAAAAATTATTTATCCCATTTTTACAAACTTTTATTTAAAGTTTAAAATTTGTAAGTACTGCAATTTTGTCTCACTCCCGCTTTTATACGATTTGGATTTTTTTTATTATTATTATCTACCCCTCTCTACCCTACATTGTAATCGACATTTTTTCCACCCGGGCGAAGCCGGGGCGGACTGCTAGTGAAAGATAAAAGGAGAGAAATGTTAAACAGCAGAAAAAAATATTCAACTGAGTTAAACTTATGGGCGTAACCCAAATATTTAAATGAAAACTCTGGTGCTATTTTCGCGGTCAGCAAGATTAGAATAGAATGTAGTTTTATTTGCTGGACCTTTTGATTTCATCTCTGTGAAGCAAAGATGTTGGGATCGATGCAGGTTTTTTTTTTTTTTTTTTACCTAGGGCCCTTTTTTGAAAAGTAAAAGTTATTTTTGTAAAATTTATTGTAATTTGGGAAAAATATCCCTTTTGTAACGAAATATGAGACCAGTTACTCAAATTCGAACCAAGCATTTATTAATAATAATTTATTTAATAATAATATCTTTAAGTCCTTCTGCTAAAGTTAACTTTTTTTTACAAATTACGCATTTTAACCTCACAAATTTTGAATAATTAATGAAAAGTATGTTTTTATGGAATGGAATTTTGTGAAGGGGTTTATTTTATTCTGATTTATTAAAAGTAATTTTGTGTAGGAGGGTAGTTTTATTTTATGAATTTTTGTGAAAAGAGCCTAAATATGCCCCAAATTTGGACTGGATCAACCCCTGAGATTATGCAATTCCGGAGTACCTCCGTAACTGGTGGTACATAAAAATGCTCACTGAATGCCATAAATAAAGTTGTCTATTTGCTTGACGTATAATGTCAGCTTTCTGTATTCCTTTGTAACTTTACACAGACTCTTCATCGACAGAAAGCAATCAAACCCTTAATTGCTGCAATAAAAGAATCATACAAAACATGTTTACACGATTATACGGCAGTAATATATAAATATAAAATAAGTATGCGAACACATAACAATTTATAAAAGTATTTAATTAAATCATTCTTGTTTCTTTATGAGCTGTTCATCAACATGTAGATTACCACTGTCCGAATATTATTACAGTTTTTGTTGTTTTTATTAAAGTTTCTAATTAATAAAAGTTTTTTGACATTTAACAGTGATGGGGCTGAAAGATTCCCATCACTTACTTCCGTAAAATAGAATACAAGGTAAGAATGTTGTAAATAATGTTATTAGAAAAAATACTGAATTTTTTTTCCAAGTATGCAAATTATTTTCTGTAAAATCTCCTTATCATACATTAATATGTGTATAAGTATAGAGTATATTTTTTGCCCATTTGTTCTCAATCTTAAATAATTTATGAAACATGTTTTTTTTAAGTATTTACTTTAGGATTAATTGGATGATTTTGTTTGGAATTCTTTAGTGTATAAAATAAGTTTTGTCATTCTTTTGTAATTAATGACATCTAATACATATATTTATTAAATATATTTTTATCTAAAATATATTTAATAAATTATCAAATTCTATTACTCTATAGTTTAAATATTAGTTAAAGTAGTTTTAGTTAGTTTAAGTATTAGTTTATAAGTTCTTTTACATGCTTACAAAGATTTTAATGTAGAGCAAAGTGACCAAAATATGTCCCGTCACCTAAGTTTGTCCCCCTTGTTAATTTTTGTAAATACAGTAAATGGATGATAGAACAAGTTGGATTTTTAACGAGAATCCCCTATAACGAGTGATTTACATTTCACCGACAACTAGCTAATGTTAAATATACACAAAAATATCTGTTTATAGCGAGTAAAAATTAAGCAAGCTTTCGCTATAATGTCAACGAAATGTCAAAGCATATTTTCTTTCTCTCTTTCAAAAAAATCGTCCTGGAACATCTAAAAGGCTTTGAAATGGTGCTTATGAAGAACTCAAAAAATCGTTGTCTTCTTGGTTTTGTAACAATCGAGCAGAAAACTTAGTTTGTCCATGCAATAAAGCAAAGTCTTAAGAAGAGAGACGGAAAACAGAATTTCCATTGCTCGAATAGCTGCTCAATCGGTATAAAAAAAAATTGGTGAAACAAAAATATAGTACCTTTTTTAACAATGATCTCATAAGAAAAATAGAAGCAGATAATAAAATATTGAAGTGAAATATTTTAAAGTTATAAAATCTCTATTAAAAACCTCATAAAAATACAATTTCATTATCCCGGGGGTGAATTTGAGGCTTTATCTTGAAATATCTAAAAATGTTATGAAAATAAAAATGTTTGGAAGAGGGGGAGGGGGTTGTACGACCAAAATTTCTTATATTAACTTTGATTGCAACCAATAAAATACACAAAAAGATTTTGAAAATATTAAATTTACTTTTTATTTATCATAGATAATTTACATAATACAATAATTTTCTTATAACAATCAGTAATAAATAATTAAAAAACATTTTGAAATCAGGAAATACATTTGGGAGAAATTACTGCAATCTGGAGAAATTCGTATCCACAAATACCCATTTTCTGTTTCTTTTATTTGTAATTTTGTGAGTGTTTTAAGACAGATTTAAAAAAAAAAATTAACACTCAATAATCAAATCTATAAAATAGGTATGAAATATTTCAGGAAATTTGGTTCCCGGATACACATATTTTTATCTCAGAGAAATTTTTGTTTTAGTTTAAAAATCACTCTTGTGAAACAGGTGTAATCACATTTTTACAACAATTTACAATGCAGGTTATTTTATTATTGTTATTATTTTTATTTTACTTTTGGATATCGGATACGCAGTCATGACAGATGAAAAAAAAAACCTATACATTCTTTACTATGAAAATATTAATATTTACCAGCCAATTTTTAATAAAATAATTAAAAATAAAATAAAACGTTATCTGAAGCCTACAGCATAAATAAAAAGATAAACTAAAATATATTTGATGGGGAAATATATGATTTAATTACATTAATTAAAAAATATATATAAATATTTGATATGTAATACTTTATTCTTTTTATATAATTTATATATATATATATATATAACACTTAGAGCTTTTCATTTGCATAGAATGTAAAAACTATAACTCACGCCAAATGCTTTTATTAATAAACATAAATGGCATGCAGTAATTATTTTCACATCAGGTAGCATGATATTCTTAATATGTAGCGCAAAAAATAATGACTGGTAACTTATAATAGCAACATTTTTACATATATGAGCGTATGAAAGTAAAAATATAATCAACTGTTATATAACTAATACTTTCAAATTAAGAAATAACTATTTCAGATTTGCGTTGTGAGTATTCTTTATAAAGATGTCTTTGGGGAGTATTGATTACATTACATCAGTAGTCTTTTTTCATAGAAACTTACTTTGCTTTGTGCTAAAAGGATTTTACTGTATTTAAAAGGGGAAAAAAGTATCATTGAATAAACTTTCTTCAACGAAAATAGTTTTATGCACCTATATAACTGCATATAACTGCATATAACTGCATATAACTTCATTATTAATTAAAATGTAATTTCAACTAAAACTAAAACTAAATCATATCTAAGTTTTCAAAATACTATTGCAGTGATGTACTATTTATATAAATATATTTATCATAAATATTACATGGCTCCGTTATAGTGGCTCTCCTTTTAACTATTTATAAGGTGCGAGGTACACAGAGTCGCATTATAGTGATCATCGTGTTTATCAAAATCAAAACACATAGGGTGAAATGCAAATTTCACCTTATTTTATTCGTAAAATAACAATATAAGATTCGATAGATCCCACTGTTACTTAACAGGTGACATTTAAAAGACACAAATATATGTTAAAAAATGTTTAAAAACTGTCCAAGTACTTTCGGAGGGCTATCGCGACCATTATCAGGGAGCGAAAATCCTTACTGACTGCCGTCTTACCGAAGCTTTTATCCGAAGCTGGAGTTCAGATGCGTAAGACGGCAAGCAGTAAGGATTTTCGCTTCCTGATGATGGCCGCGATAGCCGGCCGAAAGTACTTGTACAGTTTTTAAACATTTTTTAACATCTATTTGTATCTTTTAAATGTCACATGTTAAGTAACAGTGGGATCTACCGAATCTCATATTGATATTTCATCGTGTGTAAATTATCCAATGTTCTAAATCAATTTTTATATTATTTAATGTTCTATATATATATATATATATATATACAATAAACATACGAAATATCAACTTACCTTAACAAAAATCTTTCTTGGTATGCGTAAATACATTTGTTGTAGAGTACGTAACGTATAATAACATTTAATATCAGTTTCTAAGCATATTCTACTGACAATTATCTGGATGAAATTAAAAATAATTAGGAAAAAAATGATTTTATAAAAGTATACCACGAATATTACAGGATTGAAATTCATTATAAGACTTCATGTAGTACTATATTAAGTTTTGTATAAAATTTTATTTTATTTTTCTTGTTTAAAACTATTGTTTCAAAATATTTTAGTTATACATGAAACGATTCTATGTCTTTTATAGAATGGTATATATAGAACTTCAAAATTATCTATTTTGAAAAAGCATTCTAGAAAATTCAAGCTATTGCTATATTCAAATAATTTTCAAATTCCAACAGCATTATTCTTTTTCGCAAAAAATATATATTTATAAGTCTGACTATCACTATATGTACAGAGAATAAATATTACCCACAGAGTTATCCAGAGTTACCAAAGAGACGAAACGCTCTAATTTGAACAGTCTATAATACAACATGCAAACGTTCCATTAAGAAGATTGAAACAACAATGGATACACAAAGTTATGGAATTTTGTTTGTGCAATCAGACTATTTCATCACATGCCCCACGAGTGGCATGGAGATGTCTAAGGAGTATGGCCAGAGAATTGGACTACCTCTCCCAATCCATCTTTGTGGGAATTCGGCAGTCAATGTGTTCCAGACTCCCAAATGCCAGTGTGGAGGTTCTCCATCCTGAACAAAAGACCTCAATTCTGTATACCACCACTTGGTTTGAGCTTTTTTAGAATTCGTTGTCATTTTTAAATTTTCAATTTTTCCGCACTTGAAATAAAAATCCTTGCATAATGTAAATTTCCACATCTAAGCTACCATGTACCACCTAACAAACTTGTCTAGGTTGTTTATTATCTTCAGTATAAGTGTTTAATATCAGGGCACCTGTATAATTAAAATGAAATCATATGCGTAAAAACATATGGAAAAGAAAATTCAAGAAACTAAACACATGAGATACAAAAATAAGATGTTATGCATTCGTCAGGGAGCTTCATAAGCACAATTCATAGTGAATATACGTTATATTGTCAAGTGCTATTGGCATAAAACCTAAAAATGACAATATTAAGCTCCTTATAACATATCGAAAGAAAACAGGGTTATTGAAATCGATTACGATATTTAAAGATATAAAATAAATTAAGATATCCTAAGAAATGAACTAAAAATAAAGTATTATAGATTTTTTTTAACATAATGAGTAGCAAAAACCACTCACCAATAAATAAAAGTGATATGGAAGCAACGAAATGCCAATTATAGAGCCATATGGCAAAAAATAGGTAAATATCGGTTTTAGGATGCTATTAATTCTCAATTAAACATTTTCAGCTGCGTAATTCAATTCATACATGCATGATTAACAAAATGGTATTAATTTTACTAATAATGTTACTGCTGTTACTTTATCCCGTTTGTCTGTAGAACATGCTCATTGAACATAAACATGTTTAGTCGAGAATTGATACCATCTGAAAAACCTATATTCTGGGTTGAGAAAACTGATTAATATCCTATAAAAACTACTCCTACAGTTTCCAAAAATCTGTGGCAACAAAAGAAGTTTTATTTTTATAAATACTTCTTTAAATCTAGGAAGTATATAGATTTCTGAGGTTTATAAATATAAAGAATGCGTTTCGGAATCGTGGGTAAATCGGAAGACGTTATTATATATTCAATTTCGTAGTTATATTATATTTTCCTAGATTAAGAAACATTTGTCTTTTTTTTTTTCATTGTACCCCGTTATGATTACCCCGTATTATGATATGCAATTACATTTTAAGATATATTCTTTTTCAAAGATCCATTATGAAAAAAAAAGTGCAAACGGTTCCAGACGGGTTTTCAAAAATTTAAAAGCAACTCTATATGCAATTGCAATATTTCAAACCTTAAAAAAAAAAAAAAAATTGAAATTGTTCTTTCATTTTACGAAGATTTAAAAAATCTTGTTTCCATTTTATTCTACAGGGGTTTATTTTTGGTCCAATTTCCACATTCTAATCTTCTTTCCTTCGACATTATAGAACGTGACGTGTTGCTAAATAGAGTTCTCAAAAGTACTGGGACAATATTTAGGTGTGATGCTTTCAGCTTCATGTAAAAAAAAAAAGAAAAAAAAAAAGGAAAGACACAATAACTGCAAATGCATGCCACATGCGGTGATTATTGTTTTTATTTATATTGTTTCATTTCTTTTACTGCCGAAAGATTAGGAAATAGAAAATATAGATTAAAGATTATCATTCACGATCACACCCTTGTAGAAAAATATTTTTTTTAGATTTTGCTGTTATTCTTTTCAATTGGGAAAATAAATTTCTAAAACAGACAAATGAAAAATGGGTTTGTGACATTTTATACATGGCTACTCTGATACAAATCAAACGAATTATACTTAGGGCATGTTATTTAATTTAAAAAAAAATACTTTGATATAAAAATTAATTAGATTGTGCCGACAGATTTCCTTTTGTAACAATTCTAGATTTTCTAAAAAAAAAATGTAGTGGATAAGACAGTTTTTTAATAAAATAAGATGATTTTGCAGACTCAGTGTGATAGTGATATTTTTTGAAAGTCAATATTCATAGGCTTGCGGGTTCATTTACTATATTTAACTTTGTACAGTTTTGCACACATTTACCGAAAAGAATGAATCAGAAATAATTTTTATAAAATTAGATTATTTTTATCGATTATATTAAAACTGAAAAGAAAGGATTTATCTTTTTAAATTTTAATGAATGAAAATTTTAACTTGCGTACAGATAAAATCTTGTGGAAAATCCCTCATCATAAAGCTACATTTAGAAAGAATCTCACTATATTGCTAATATTGTTTGAAATTTGCACGATATTCGACTGGCCTTTTCTTCATATAAGTTGCCTTTTACAGTTGATTATTAAATAATGCATATATATATATATATATATATATATATATATATATTAACATTAACACATGCGCAATTAAAAATTATTTCATACAAATGTTCATATTTCATCAAGTATTTAATATATCTAATTCAAGTTCGTCAAGTTTCCTGAAAGTGGCATTAAACATTATTGAAAATCCCGCATGCTATAAAGAAATTACATACGAAAATTTCTTGTAATTTTCACAGAAACCTTTATCTCTATGAATATGGAAGCTATTCGTACATAAATGTAGTCAAATGTTGCACATGATCTACATAATCATGTACTACAGCTATAGACTATTTCGATCATTTTATTTTACAGGGTGATCGCAAATATTATTTTTTTAATTTGTTGTTGGTCACCTATTTGCCCTCGTAATATATATATATATATATATATATATATATATATATATATATATATATATATATATATATATATATATATATATATAGTTTAATTATAAAGCGTAAACGTTTCAGCTATGTCTATGGGCGCTTTAAGTTTTCGAAAGGGGCTTCATCAGCATTAAAATAACTTCATGGATATGTAAATTAATCTTGATATAAAAAATATAAACAATAGCTTCCAAACTAAAATAGCTACGAAAATAACTTAGAATATGTTCAATAACTGGATAAAACCATATAAATTCTTCATAATATTTTTTATTCATTAAATTTTCAAATTATAAACTGCAAATTCATAAAATGTAAGATAGTTCGTTTCCAACTATACCTGAAAGAGAGTAAGAGAGACAAAATTAAAATCGCCAGCTTTCTCTTTATACACAAGATCCAGCTATAATCGACCAGCAGGGAACATTCAATTTCAACTTGTCTTTCAATATATCCAGTATCTTGCCAGACATTCCAAAAACTGTAGCCTCTATCTGTCACATATATCACTTCATGTTCTACAATAAGACTTCAAGATACTATTAAGGTATAACTTTTCGTGATGTTCAATACTATGATCTTACAGTACATGCTGATACTCCTGGTGCTGGAACAAAGGCTAATTCAAAATATTTTCGATGTGGTGCGAAAACTCATGGATTAAAAAAATCTTCAGCTCAGAATTAGTTTCCCAAATACAAATGGTGTAGAATTAATTATTTGTCTTATTATTGGACTGTATTTATTGTTTGTTTTGATTGGATTATAAAGGATACAGCTGCTCGTGGTAATCCTTCTTTTTCAGTCCGCATCAATTCTGTAAATGGAAAGATTCCTTCCCCCCACCCCCCACCCCTTTTGATTTGGATGGACATTACCAGGATAATGTTTTTAAAGAAAGATGTGAAGATGATTGTCATGCTCGTATAACCTATTTAGCTGGAAATAAACCTGATGTTTTTTGTTATTATTTGGCAATTGAAATAGGAAAATTTATAAATTCTGATGAATTGAAAGGAAAACCATTGGGATACTTATAACTTTTTAACACTTTCCAACCTAGTTGAAAAGTGTTTATGACTTCGGTTTGTCTGGCCGTATGGCCGTCTGCCGTCTGGCCGTCTGCCGTCTGCCGTCTGGCCGTCTGCCGTCTGCCGTCTGTCCGTGCTCTAACTCCCGTAAATATGCTCGGATTGCTCTGCAATTTTTAGGTGCGTTCGTAATTATATAAATACGTAGCACCTATAGTCGTCGCTTGGTCCGTCCGTCTGTCCGTCCGTCTGTCTGTCTGTCTGTCCGTCCGTCTGTCTGTCTGTCTGTCCGCATATAACAACGCAAAAACTACCCAACCAAATGGTTTGCAATTTAAAATATATTATCTTTGCAGAATTTTGTCAAGACATTTCAAATTTTATTAAAATCGAATCAAAACTTTAGGAGATATTAATAAAAATATTTATTAAGAAATTTGATTTTTTTTAAAAATCGGTGCTTTTTTGTTATAGCAGCTTCCGATGGATGTTAAATCGTCAAGCGACCGATATACTTATTTTATTACAGAAATTAATCTGCAGACGATATAATTCATTTCACAGAATTAAAAATCATCAAGATCTGAATATTTATATAACTAGCTGATACATATATATCTGGATATTTATATAACTAGTTAAGATATTTGTATGAACAGTGTCATAAAATATATACTTAACTAGCTGTTTAACCCGTTCTACGCACGGGATATCATGAATTTAATTCTAAAACGTGCGTACGAACGCACCTCGTTTGTAACGTTTGAAGTACAATTTCCAACTTGTTATATGTTATAGTCGTTATCTATAGCATGTTCCCTATTTCAACGGAAGTGTGTAGCACTTATAGTTTTTTTACAGGGACACTCAAAAGAATTCCGTTACATTGCGGTCTATGGGGAAAAATCATTGACTGTTTATTTAAATAATGTTTCACTATTTTAAACGCATTGAAATTTATATATATCACTAAGGTGCATTAGAAGAAGCTTAATATGGAATAGGGTGTGCATAGCACTTATAGTTACTTTACAGGGACAGTCAAAAGAATTCTGTTACATTACGTCTATGGAGAAAAATCGTCTGCGGTTTATTTAAATAATGTTTCACTATTTTAAACGCATTGAAATTTATATATATTACTAAGGTGCATCACAAAAGGCTTACTACAGAATAGTGTGTGTACAGCAGTCATCGTTCATTTACAGGGACACACAAAAGAATTCTCTACTGTAAGTTAACCATAATTCCTGGAAGTGCGTTTTAAGTTACTGATCGCGATTTTAATTTTAACTCGCTTTTTGTCTATTATGTGGTGTGTATAAATTCTGTATATCCTATACAGGGAAGCACAAAAGTTCGCGAACACATTTCCGTATTATTTAACTCCAGACGGAGAATCTTAAACTGTGCTCCGCGTTTCCTAACTGAACTAAAATTTAACATCCTATGTAGTATATATACAAATCTATAGATCCTATACAGGGCTGAATAAAAGTATTCGGATTACTTAGATGTTATCTTTTAGCTTATTAAACGGTATGATTTGTAAAATTATTTTGGAAGCGTTGGAAAGTGTTGCATAATCTATGCTTGACGCATGATTTTTCGTTCTTGTTTTGATAAAATTTTGAAAGATCATCCAACTTGTTTTGGTAAATTCAGGTGCCGATCTTTTTCAACGGTAGTGTTATAAATTAATATGCTATATCTGTTGTATTGACTTGTATAGCTCATGTTGTACTTTTAAAGATCTAGATAGTAATTCATCTATATATGTTGTGCTTTCCAATAAACGCAGTGGTTGTACCGCTGTTTAAGAAATTAATCAGCTGTTGTCTAAGAAATTAATCACTCGGAAACTTTCAAAAGTGTACAGTACATTCATAAAAGATCATGCTGCTAGAATTCCGTTAAAATATTATGTAAAAAAAAAAAAAAAAAAAAAAAAAAAAAAACATTTGGATTGAAATTTTTATAAAATATTTAAAAAAACTAGTACATAAGAATAAATCTATATCTATATTATAAAGCAAAAACATGCTGCTCATGATAACAACACCTGACCAATAAATTTCTCTTTCACTGCAATTTTATAAACTTCTAAAGATCGCACAATTTCAATTTTTACACTGTTGAATAGGAGGAAAAATTTTCTTTCAAATGAAATTTGCTTGAAAGCTATATCCCAATTTACTGATGTTTTATCGTTTTAAAAGAATTTTCAAGCATGATTATTATTTTAAACTATCTCTATCACGTGCAGCCCGATTACAAAAGATTAACCCGTTTGCACTTAAAACAATATAAATATTTCAACATTTGTTTACGGCTAATATTCTATAACAAAATTAAAACTTCATCAATAAATAAATTAATTAATATCAAATAAACACAAATTTAACATAGATATAATCTAACTACGCGCTTAAACCACTGAAATTATTAGAAGCAAAAAGGCTGCTTTAAGTACCGATCTTTAGGAATTTCTTCGGCTATTAACTCCTGGCATGAAGATAATACAAAAGAATCACTTTTAATAAATATAAAAAATTTATTTGAATACATTATTGATATTTTTTTTATAAAAACCCTTTTTGGTGTTGTGAGTGGGTAATCTAAAAATATATATTGAGTGCAAACAAGTAATATAAAAACTTTTTTTTTAAATCAATTCCTACTTAGGTCAAACAGAAATTGTTTTCCAGCGATCTACAGGCTTCGCCACTGACGGTATTTATTCCTAAATTTATATCCTGCTAAATATCTTACATAAGAGAAATTTTTGAAATGTATTAAAAATTAAATAAAAATAAATAGCTAAAATACCAAAAATTAATAGCTCGAAAAGTATTTCTCACAAAATTGTTAGACAAACTGCGTTAGAAAGTTAAAAAAATTGTATTTTTCTTGATATAAATTTAAAATCTAATGATTATGCCGTTTTTCAAATATTGAATTTCAAAAATTACCAAACTTCACAATAAAGTGCCATAGCGATGTTACAGTTAGCGATAATACAGTTTTTTTTTTCAAATATTAATTAATTAATTAAATTTTATTATTTAATTTTAGTTTTATACTTCATTTCTGTTCAAAAGTATTGACTCACTCCACATTTATAGTCTCCTTCGCCCGCGAGCCGCCTGATCTTCGTCCGTGAACAACCCCATTACCTCTTTACGTGTGAAGGTGAGACTATAAATATGGAGTGAGTCTATACTTTTGAACATAAATGAAATATAAAATTAAAATTAATTAATTTAATTTAATTAATGAATTAATATTTGAAAAAACTGTATTAACATCAATTGTCATCCCCTACAAGTTAAAAAAAATTATTTGAACTTGAATGGATGAATAGAAAATATTTTATTAACGATTGAAAATTCCAACAAGATATATATAGAGAGAGTGTGAGCTAATAGTAGGAATTAAAAAAAATATATTAACGCTTTTAATTTAAAATAAAATTGTTTTCACCTAAATTCTGTAAGTCGGGATAAGATACCTTAGCCTTATTAAAGATAATAATAACAAAGCTGAAATTTATTAATAAAAATTAATTTTGATTTTTAAATTATGTATTTATGCATTTTTATAAAAATAACAACACGTTATTTACATACGTAAACAAAAATGTAAATTCCAGTTATCATTTTTAAAATTGCATTCCCATATTTTTGAATATGAAAAATGTACTTGGAGATTTTATTTTCTTGCTCTGCTTTGTATTCAGAAGACAAGAAAAGACCATTACGGATATTCTTGTTTTGCAAAGTGATGCAAGTCGACAAAATATTATCTTCCACCTTCAAAGAATTTTGTTAGACATAATTCCTTTTTTTTTTTTATTCCTTATGATAAAATTCTGCGCAATTTACGGAAAAATGGATGCAGTTAAATGATTTTGAAAATAATCGTCAAATTATAATTTATTTAAAATGTTTATACAGAGTGCCTACAGAGTTTCTTTGCAATTTCAAGCTTTTATTATAAACACAAATGAAGAAACTCGAAACATGTCAAGGCGATAATCGCCGATGTTTTCCTATGAAACGCTTTTTCGTCTGCTCGTTGCTTGATCCAATGCTGAGCCGGTCTCTATGAATTTCTGGTGCATACGCCCACCTATTAGTGAATGGCATAAGAAATTCATGGAGACCGGATCATTTTTGGATAAAGGCAAGAGTATCAAAGGACGAAAAAGAGTATCAAAGGAAACCTTTGATAAATATCGTCTTGACGTGTTTTGTGCAACCAATGGTGCACATATAGAGGTTTGTTAACTAATGCAAATAAACTTCAATATATGCTCCTAATATTGTACTACTTTCCATAAGTGTATCTGTTCATTTGTGCCTGTAATAAAAGTTTGAAATTGTAACGAGACTTGGTGGAAACCCTGTATATTAGCCACTAGAAAGTATATATAAACCAGTGTCTTACTTTATGTGAAGACGAAATTTAATAAAACACTTTTAGATTTTTAAATAAAATGTAATGCATTTCTATGACAATAGCAGTGTAGTATTTACATTACTTACACAATACAGGGTACATCAAATATTCCTCTACTAAGGAGATGGTTAGATAAGCATTAGTTTTTTTGTCTCCTGATAGAGTAAAAAAATATTTTTTTACTAATATGTTTGGCTTACTTTATTATAATTGAATCAAGCATTCTAGAAAGTGCACTAGTTTTATTTGTTTATTATAGGACAAGTGCCCTTTCTAGAATGACTGATTCAATTAAGGACCTATATTTACTGCCTGTCTGATTGATTTTTGTTCAAAGATTGTTTAAATGTGTTATACAAGATTAGAGATATAGGTATATTTATCAAATTTTTATGTACAGTCCATTATGTACAGTACCTCTATTTAACGAACCTCTATTTTGCGAATTTCTCTATTTTGTGAAATTTTTCTAGGAACCAAGTACATTTTGCGAATTTCTTTGTAAAATAACCTCCAAATAGCGAAGTGCATTCTCTATTTAACGAACTTTTTCTTGTAACCTAATTTTTTTTTCTCCATATTTTTCAAAACATTTCCGAACATTTCCAACTTATTCTTTCATTTAGCTCATTTTGTGATGACCAGTGACCTTAAATTGGTTTTACCAGGCGCCTGACTCACTGAGTGCAGTAAAATCGCTGTCAGTTTTTGCATTTCATCCAGGAAGTGCAGACTTTTACCTTCAATTGAACTGCCCCGTGTCCTTGAATTAGAGTCTCGTATAGTCTAGATTTTTGATTAGTCGTGCTAGTAATTTCGGTTCTTATAGCTGGAAAATGTCAAAACGAAAATGTTTGAGTATAAAGAATTAAATTAATTCTTGATCAGGTGGATAAAGGAGTGAAGAAAAAGGATATTGCTTTCAAATTTGGTATTCCTCCAAATAGCTTATCAAGCATAATTAAAAATCATGATAAGTTGCAAAATTATGATTCATCGCATTCTTGCTCAAAACGTTTAAAGACATGTGTCTATGAAGATGTGGATGAGGCAGTTTTGAAGTGGATACACACAATGCGAGATAAAAATGTTCCGATCTCTGGGCCTTTCATAATTGAGAAAGCTCTTAAATTTGGAAAGCATTGAGATACGACGAATTTCGAGGAAGCAGTAGGTGGCTTGAAAAATTTAAGAGAGGACACGGAATTGCGGCAAAATTTTATATCTGGTGAAAATAAAGACGTTGATGATAATGATAATGAAAATTGAATAACGGGGACACTGAGTAAAATTTTAAAAGACTATAAACCAGAAAACATCTTTAGTGGGATGTGACTCCTTTATTTTTCTAATGTTAGCCTCAAAAGACATTAACATTTAAAAAGGAAAAATGCTTATTGGAAAAAAATGTAAAGCAAGATTAACTGTCATGTTAGGTGCTAATATGACTGGAGATCAGAAATTGAAACCATTAGTTATCGGAAGAAGCAAGAACTCAAGATGTTTAAAAGGCGTAAAATCTTTGGAGGTTGATTATGACTTTAACAAAAAGTCTTGGATGACGTCAGACATTTGTGAAAAATGGATTAAAAAGTTGGACAAACGCATGATTGCAGAGTGTCGCCAAATTGCGCCCGCCCATCCGAAGGAAATCAACTAAAAACTGAAGAATGTTACAGTGTTTTACTTACTAGCTAACACTACACCAAAACTGCAGCCAATGGATCAAGGAGTGATCAAAAGCTTCAAAATACAGTATCGCAAGAGAATAATGTGAAAAGTTATCACTGCACTTGAGAACAATCAATCTTTGCCAAAGATCAACTTACGGGAAAACATATCAGAAATTTCCAAAGCATGGAACTATGATGTCACAGATCGTACTATACGCAACAGTTTTGCCAAAGTTGGATTCTTTGTCAGCAATGAAAATTCGGCAAGTGCGGAAGACGAACACGATATTCCCTTAGAAGAACTTAAAGAAATGTAGATGCAGCTGAGAGAAAAAGAAGAAATTAACGATGATGTGCTGATTGAGGATTGTCTTTCACTTGATTCCGAAGTTGAGACCTCAGAAACGCTAACTGAATTGGATATTTTGGACAGTAAAAAAAATAAAAACAATCAAGCAATGAATTGCGAAGAAAATGAAGAGGATGAAGATGGAAATGATCATGATTCAGAAATCAACAAACCTTCGTATGATGAAATGATAAAATCATTTGAAACAATCAGACGTGGATTACAGTTTAAAGAAAATACGCCTGAAGGGATTTTTGGTGCATTATAAAGATGCGAGGCGTATTATGAGAGAAAACACTTTTTCAAACAAAAAACTCAGACAAAATTAACATACTTTTTCAGCAATTACATTTAAGGACGCATGTGGTAATGCATGCTGAAAATTGCTTGTTATAATAAATACAACAATGATTCATTAATTTTAATTTAAAACTATTTTCTTAGAACTGAAAATAGAGTGCATTCCTGTAAAATATTCTTTTGTTTCATTCTTGTTTTCCTTGCAGATTTCTTTTTGATGGGTAAAATAAATGAAGCAAATCGATGTTCGTTGTACAAAAAAAATAACATTAAATACTTTTTTTAATAATAATTAGTGTTTATGAATTTAAAATCTGTTTTATATTGTTTAAAATATTTTTTTAAGTTAATCTCTATTTAAAGAATTTTCCATATAACGAACTTTTTTTCGGTATTTAGCTACTTTGTTAAATAGAGGTCCGACTGTATTTCAATTATTGTTTCTTTTTCTTTTTTTTTAATATGAAGTACCTGATTATACGATCGTAGTTTTCCTTATGTTAGTATGTGACAAATAACACAGAATATGTAAAGTAGGAGAAACTTTATAATAATTGCGCAGGAGATAAGAGAGACTATTTTATCCATCTGTCAATGAGTAGATTCAGAAAAGGCTTGCTTATAAATCCTCTTTATGATAGATTTGTATGATTTTCGATACCTTCGTTCGCAACCTGTTAATTAAACTTAAGTCTTTTTTCTAGCTTTACTCGTCACTTCACAAAATGCAGTACTCAAAAAAATAATTAAGCGATTTATGGTAATTACTCAAATTCTAAAAGTCGCAGAATAAATCTGCTTGAATCAAAGCGTCTTGTCTATTATTTTACTAGTTTCTACAATCCTGTTATAGAGAAATTTTATTTAGGGGTCTCTACGTATTGAAATTGTATCATATCTTAAAATTTTTAATACTAACATGTTATTTTGACATCATATATGGATTCTTTGATATAGTGTACCTCAGGATAACAAATAGACAGTCATTCGGTCAAGTAGATGAGAAATTATGCATAAATTGATATTTTTTTATTGTTATAAAACAAATTACGATGCAAGTAATTTCTTAAGCATGCTGAAAACTTCTTCGCAGAATCAGCTGTAATTTTGGATTTGCATATTTAAAGCGTCTAGAAATGTATTTCTGTTAAAAAAAATTCATAGGGTATAATTTATATTACTTTTTTCTAATATAATTTACAAAATAATATTATTTGAAATTAATAATTCCTAAAATACTTAACTGAATGGCTACCTGTTTTGCATATAAATGTAAACTTTACCGGAGAATTCAAACATGATATCAAAATTAGATATCAGTATTGAAATTTTAATATTTGATACAATTTCATTACGTATACAACCCTTTAAAACTTTTTACTACAACCATTGTAGAAAGTAGTAAGCAAAACGAGATTTGGTGCAAACAGATTTTTTTTGTGGCTTTTAGAATTGGAGTAATGACCACACTTGAGGGAGGGGTAATGACAACGTGTACTGTAGACTTCTGAGAGCAGACTGTCGTTTAGGAAAACCCGAAAGATTGAATATATTTATTTGACATTTTTTGTATGGGCTAGTGCAGGAAATAACATAGGTTTTGTTGGGCGCTAGTGTTTCAGCATTCATCGAGATCAGACGTATATTTAGTTTCTTGATCGGTTATTATGTAGCTGATTGGCGACTCCTCATAAAGGCAGCCGTTTTTTATTTATTGAGATCGTATTGCAAAAATAACATCTGTGTGCCTGCAGTGACATCTGTAGACTATTTTACTTTAACTTTCGGAGAATGCATATGTCCTTTGGAATTTGTGGGTTTTCTGCGTTTCGCAACAGTTTTATGCAAATTTTGACTTTTCTGATCAGTCAGAAATGTATTGAAGCACGTGCAAATGGGTGTATCGTTGGATTTGGTCGTATCTCGCCCCAGTGGAATCCGAAACTTGCTCCTATCAGCATAAAGAGGTTGTGCTCCTGATATGAAGCCTGATTGGTAAGATAAATTGCACTGATTATTTCAATTTAAATTGTGTTGGCGGCCATGGTCTGCTATAAGTTTAGGCATTTAGCCATCTTTCAGCAAAGTTGTGGAAACCTGAACATCGCAGCAAAGGATAGTTCCGGAGTTTTAAAGTTACGATTGGATTGGTTGCAGTGATCATCTGTGCGTAAGTTAAAGATTTATTTACTCGTATTATTCTAGCGGTTTCTCTTACGGTGTAATAAAGTATATTTCTCTAGTAGGCTTATTTAGACAGCATTCATCAGTCCGAGCTAAATTTCTGTGAATGAGACTCAACAATCGACCTTCCCCTTAAAATTTTTATTAAAAACTGGTTTTATCTTTTTTCTGACTTTTTTCACTGAGCTAGCCAGGGTTAACTATGAATCAGCACGGCACAGTTATGGTAACGCAACAGCTTTTGTTATAGAAAAGTTGTTAATTTTTACATTATCGGTATTCATACTTATATAAAGAACTTTTTGATTTAAACATTATAATATAAATTTGAGTTTATTCAATATTATTCCTCTAAATTGAACTCCATTAATAAAGGCAATGGACAAACTTAAGATGCAATACTTTACTTGTGTAAAATGTATAAATGTACTTTAAAATTTTCCAAACAGAAATTACCAAAATTCTAGCTTTAGTAGAAATATAGCGTAGTAAAGTTTACACTTGCACAATCTCTTTATCTGCACTTAATTAAGGAATAATACTACAGGGAATTTTTCAGACAAGTTAAAAGTGTTGAGCACTTTATTTACAAAAGTACTATAATTGCGAATACCATTGATACTACATAATATTTACATTTTATTATTCATCGCTTATGCAACGTATTACCTGTTAAGTGATATGTAATATTTTTTGTTAAAATTTGCACATTTTTTATATTAAAAAATTGCATCTTTTTTAAAAAATGAAGGACATTACAAAAATATTTATTAACTGAAAAGTATCAGAATCTTTACGTGGAACACAATTAAGTAGGACTGGAATTGTAAAGAAAATAATCAGCCAATACGTATCATATTCAGAAAAGTTTAAAGTTAAAAAAATAATCAGCTGTTATTTGAATTTATTGGAAAAGAAAACCTCCGAAAACATTAACCTAATTAACATTATAAAACGCTTATTTACACGAAGAATAATTTAAATGCGTCAAAATCTTCCCTTAAACAAATTTTATTGCGTATTTTTACAATGATTTTACATTAATTAATAAGAAATGACTACAATTTAGAAAAATAACTCTAACGGAAAAAATCATTTGGTGGCAAAAATAATTAAATATATGTCTTAAAAAAGTAATTGAGACTGAATTATTACAGCTTCTTTTTTCATCAACTTGGTTGCGATATAAAATATAAAAATATCTACCCTCATTACTTTTTAACAATGTTTTAATTAAAATTAATATAATTTTCTATGTAATTAAAATAAATTACAGCACCGATACGATTACTTAACATAAAATCCATTTAATTGGAAAAATACATATTTCAACATTTAATTAAGTTATAACTCGTCTATCGTTAAAATATCTGCAATAATGCAAATACCTACAATAAAAGTTATATGCCTTATATATATTGTATACATATATATTTTTGTTTTATGCTAATCATAAAAGTTTCTTTTTTTATAAAACTTATTTATATTTCGCATTTTCTTTTCTTAATAGAACGTAATTCCTTCTACATTTTTGCTAATAATATTCAGATTTGTTTTAACCCTTAGACCACCGACGGTACACATGTTCACAAATTCGTGTTGCAAAAGTTACTATTCTAAGGTCAGAAAAAAAAATATATAGAACATAATAAATTTTGTTGAAGTTTACTAGTAATAGTTTAGATGTTATAAATATTTGGTAGGCAAAATATGAAAATAGAATTACTTTTGCACATAATTAAAAACTGAATAATTACTTAAGAGTGTTATTTTTTATTTAATTAATTATTTTTTTTATTTAATTTAATTTTTTTATTTGTAGACGTTGGCTACTAGTAGCTGTCTTATATATTGTTTTAGAGACAATAAGCTTCAGATGAAAACATTTTATTTTCTTTTAAAACACTCTAAACATTTACTACTGAACACTTACAGAATGCTAAATATGTTATAATCTCTCACAATGTATACAGCAGTATTTTATTTGAAAGCTTATTGCTGAAAAAATTGCTCAGTTGAAAGTCTGAGCAATTTTATGTTATGTATTATGACTGTGAACAAATCAAATATGAAATGATTTATATTGCTCCTGATGGGAGTCCTTACTCACACTTTTCCTGTTTTTGTTTTTGTTTTTAGATAATTAGAACCACTAACTTAATTCTTTTTTTTTTTTGCAATCGCTGTGTTGCATGTCTGTGCACTTTGCGCCCACGGAGACAAAAAGATAAAAGAAAGCAACAAATAATAGAAGAAAAATAAAAATCGATGGATTTAGCATCCTTGGTGTGCAGAAATTTTAAAATGCATGAATTCAGTTAACTCTTCTATCACCGTGCCTCATGGAGGAGCGTTTTGCATCCAACGATTTCAACAACAGAAATTTTAGGACTGTATAGTGGACCCCAAAAGTATTTTAGTTGAATACCCAAGTTTTATTGGGTGTGCAATATGCAACCACAGACGTCCAAAACCAGATATATTTCAGTTTATTTGCAGCCTAAAATATACGGAGTATTATATCCTGTATTTTATAAAATAGAAAAGTATTAAATTATAGGTTGCTTTTGCTACTTTCTTTTTCCATTAGGTCGATTTAAAGGCGACACTCTCATAGAACGAGGGCCGAATTTCCATTCGAGAACCAAATCAAATTTCATCCGAATTTCTTATTCAAGAAAATATTTGTTGGGAAACTGGGGCATTGAATAATCAAAATTGAGCGTTGAGCATTGAGAATTTTTGGCTCGAAACGTTAATAAAAATAGGAAGTAAGTGGCATTAATATATAAGAAATTTATAAGAAAGAATATAAGAATATAACATAAAAGAATATAATATATAAGAAAAAGTATATAAGAAAGATAATTTATATAAGAATATACATAAATATATAATATATATATATATATATATAACAAAGATATATAAGAATATAATATATAAAAAGAAATATATAAAAAAGACATTTTATATAAGAAAATATATAAATATATAAGAAAGCTATTTTATATAAGAATATTAATAAAGATATAAGAAAGATATAAAATATGTAAATATAAGAAGAAAGATATAAGAAAGGCATTTTATATGAGAATATATATAAATATATATAAGAAAGATATAATATATAAAATATATAATATATAAGAAGATATAAGAAAGATATTTTATATAAGAATATTTATAAGTATATAAGAAAGACATATATTAAGAAATATATAAGAAAGATATAAATAAGAAACATACATATAAGAAAGATATAAGAAATATATTGTATAAGAAATATATGTAAGAAAGTTATTTTTATTTTATACACTTTATTATGAAGATTGAAACATCTTTCAAGGAATGAGTTACCTCCAAACTGTACTATTAAATATATATATATACATATATATATATATATATATATATACATCTATAACTTCAAGAACTTCAAAATTTACGGTAATACATAACTTTTGAATCGACAAGAAATTATAGAATATTGTAACTATAAACATAACAGAATTCATTAACAGAATCATTTCGTTTCCGAAATCAACCCCTTTATAATATTTCAAAATCGTTTACTAACATTACTTGCACAGTTGATTCTATTATGATGTTATTCACTACGATAAAATGTTACAAAGCTGATTCTGAGAGAAAAATGAAAATGGAATTTATTCCCGTATTCTTCCTATTAAATATCTAATATCCAAATGCCTATAACTTAAATAAGATAAATAGAAAATTCAAACTGATAGAGAAAGGTGAGAAATCACGCATTAGTTCCAGCCCAAAAATAAAACAAGAATGTAAAATCGTGCGTCAAAAATAGATTATGAAACACTTTCCAACACATTCAGAATACTGAAACCAACAAATTGAAACAAGTTTCATATGGTGAAAGATGATGTCCCTTCCCTGTATATGTAAAATTTAGTTCAATTTGGAAACGCATAACAAAGTTGAAAGTCGCCCTTCAGCAATTTCCGTCAATAAACTGAAATGCACTCGATATATTTTGTGCAGCCTGACATCGGTAACATAATCTATTTACTTTTAAGTATTCAATTTTTCAGTTCGTTGAAAATAAAACATTTTAAAAGGTAAGTAAGCATTCATCTTACCTGTTAATATCTTCATCCAAGTTCTTCTGGATTTCGGTGGATCTTCCATTTGTATTCAAGAGGTATCACTGATTTTTCGATTTATCCATTAGTACTTCGTCGATTTGTCCATTAGTGATGAAATAGAAGACTGTGTTCTTTTGTTAATATACAGATTAAATTAAGTTTAATTTCACACCACTCATTATGACTAGGTTAAATATTTTTATATTACGGTTACAGATTAACATTATTGCAATTACACAGAGATTTCCATGAACTCTTCTCTTGGTAACATTTTTACAAAAGTAAGTGAAAGTTTTTGTTAGTCCTTGACGAAGAGAGTTCACTGAGTCAAAAGAACGAAAAGTCCCATGACGTCAAGCGTTGCACTCGTGGCATAAATGTTTTCTCCCCTTAGTTTTTTTTTTTATTGTTTTCCCGTGAAATACTTAGATGATTAATCAAAGTTCTCTTTCTCTTCTATAATTAGGATAATGTTTTTAAGTTGAGGTTCCACTAAATGAGATTGTTATGTCAGTTTTACCGACACAGCCTGTATATAGTCTACAGTATTTATACCAAGTAATATACAGAAAAAAGGTTAAATTTAGACACGTGTACCACAACTGAAAACGCACGTCCAGCAATTGTTGTTCATAGACAGTACTGCTATAACGAAATTATTTTGTGTGTCCCTGTAAATGAGTGATGAATGCTATGCTCACCATATTCTATAGTAAGTAGTGCATCTTGTAGTACACTTTAGTGACATATATAACTTCAATATGTTTTAAATTGTGTAATATTATTGAATTACACCGCAAGCAATTTTTTCCCATAGATCGTAATGTAACGGAATTATTTTGAGTTCCCCTGTAAACGAACTATAATTGCTACACATTTCATTTTCAATATCGAATATGCCATAGTAAACTTCAATACCATATCTGTTTCATGGCAATCCGAATAAATTTACGTGAATTAGAGCACAGACAGACATACAGACATGCGGCAGACAAACAGACACAGAGTCAGACAAAACGAATTCGCAAACAGTTTTGAATTATTGTGGAAAGTGTTAAAAATGATTTATCAGAATCATAAATGAATTTCCACTTAACTCAAAAAATACCGCTCATGCGCGGCAGCGTATTACTGCTTATTTTACTGCTTATTACTATTAATTTTACGGTATAATACTACAAGCTGGGGTGCTAGTATTATACTGTAAAATAAACATTTTTTTTTTTTTAAGTGTAATTACATACATTTTTTTCATAGTTTAGAAACATTTTGTATAACATTGGTATAACATAAAATTTGATTAAACAAATGTTAATTGTATTCTGAGAGTGACAGGTAACTGATATTATCATTTTCTTATTAATAGAAATAGTATTCAGATTATTTCCACAAACAAATATCACCCAAAAGCGAAAATGAAAGTCCTAGTAAATGCACTAAACATAGAGTTCGTCTTACTTTGCTTGTTCCCAGAAAAGACGTTCCATTCCCCAAGAAGAATGTTAATGGATATCGAAAATAGTGTCTATCAAAAGAAAGAAACGTGATTGGCATGCGAATTATTTGCAGAATATAACATGAAATATAAATTCGAAGTTGTTGTGTATGAGAATTTTTTTCTTTTATTGGTGTTCAAAATCTTAGGACGTTATTTAATTTGATGCCTCATATTAAATAGGAAAAGTTTTCTTTTCTAATGCTAGTTTTATCTAATTGTCTCACTGACATCTAAAGAATAGTTTTGTGCATGTTAAATTTTTAGATATATTTTTCTAGATTCCATTTATTTAACTTGCAGTTATATATATATTTTTTTTTTCTTTTTTACGCATTGTATGCCGAACATAAGTTAAAACGAAAGCCAAACATTATGAATTTGACAGTCAATCTTATTTTAATTTCATTTAAACATGTTAATATAAACATGAAAATGTTTTATCCGTCTATTAAATTTGGAGTTATATATATTTATCTGAATTTCATGAAAATATATGTTTATCAATATGATGTTTTTTACTGTGAGTAGAACTTGGATTTATAGATATTGATTTTAATTTCTTTTTATTTTCCGGTAACAATTTCTGTTTCTAAGATTCAGTTATAGCTATTAGAAGTTCAAAGACGTCAAAATTCTTTGTTTTTTAGTTAACTAGATTCTCGGTATTATAAGTAATGCATTTTGTTCTAAAACTAATGTCATTTAAATAAATTATTATCAACACGAATAGGCTTTTGAATGTGTGTCTAAGTTGCATTTATTTTTAACTAAAATATTTTTAGTGAGTAAAAATATAGATTTTTTTTTGTCGTACACGAAAAAATCATAATAGTACATAGCAAATCTACGCACACATATGTCAATGTATATACATAAATGTATATAGATATATATTGTAATAGAATAAGAATGTAACAAAACACAGAAAAAAAATTTAAGGATGATTTTTTTTTTCATTAAAATTTAATAATAACTAAATAAAGAAAATAGAGTTTTAGAATATTAATAGAATAACTGCATTTATGCCAGAGGTTATCCAGCATATTTTATTATTTTCCAGAAATGGGGAAATTGAATTTCTATTTCGAAGTGATTTGTCAAAAAAAATCTAAGCGTTGTAACTCACAGTCTATACATTAAAAATTAAAACAGAGTAGAGTGGACTGTCAGTTATCCGATTTTCGATTACACAACACACTCTGTTAACCTACATCCTCATATATTTTATCATCCGACTTGCGCAGGTACACTATATTTCCAATGATGACCGGTCACTTGCGATTTTAGACGTTTTGTTAAATATCTGGAAAGATACATAAGGAATTATCCTGTAACTTCAGGAGTGTAAACAACATGATAAACGTCATATATTTCCGTGAAGATTTTTTCCCGAACAACAAATTGAAGAATAACGAATATATTTTGGATAACCCTGTAAAAACTAATATTGCAAAAGCATTCAAACTGTAGATTATGATTAAGTGGATTATTGTAATAATTTGGGTTCATTTGTATGAAGATAGCATTTATGCTCGAAGAGAAATTTAGGTTTTTATAAAAACGGTCCGAAATTTTACCAAGTTTTTTGCTTATAATTTGCAGAGTTTTTAATATAAAAACAAGTTTTTTTCAGAAAATATGACAAACAAAATTATACACAATACCCTGCAATCACAATTAAAAAATAATAAAAATTGTATGACAAATGAGCAGATTTACTAAATATTGTTTCACTGCGCATGCGCGAATTCAATCAAAATATACTGTGCATAATATATTAGCTAAATGTATAGACCAACTTTTATGAAAGTCTCAAAAACATAGCTTGAAAATTCTGATAGTAATCGTCGATAGAATAAGCTCGAATTTCGCTGTTCCCAAAAGAAAGCAAAAAGATGAGGGTTGTATCCAAATGTACTAGCTTATCAAAGTTGACATAATAAGAATGAAGTGTCTCTCATTCTATATTTGATACAACCCCTCATCTTTTTGCTTCCTTTTGGAAACAGCGAATGTCGAGCTTATTCTATCGACGATTACTATCAGAATTTTCAAGCTATGTTTTTGATACTTTCATAAAAGTTGGTCTATACATTTAGATAATATATTATATACAGTATATTTTGATTGAATTCGCGCATGCGCAGTGAAACAATATTTAGTAAATCTGCTCATTTTTCATACAATTTTTATTATTTTTAATTCTAATTGCAGGGTATTGTGTATAATTTTGATTGTCATATTTTCTGAAAAAAACTTGTTTTTATATTAAAAACTCTGCAAATTATAAGCAAAAAACTTGGTAAAATTTGGGACCGTTTTTATAAAAACCTGAATTTCTCTTCGAGTATACATGCTATCTTCATACAAATGAACCCAAATTATTACAATAATTCACTTAATCATAATCTACAGTTTGAATGCTTTTGCGATATTAGTTTTTACAGGGTTATCCAAAATATATTCGTTTTTCTTCAGTTTGTTGACGGCCCCTTATGGGGTTTTGGGAAAAAATCTTCACGGAAATATATGACGTTTATCATGTTGTTTACACTCATGAAGTTACAGGATAATTCCTTATGTATCTTTCCAGCTATTTAACAAAACGCCTAAAATCGCAAGTGACCGGTCATCATTGGAAATATAGTGTATATAGATGCATAAAGCGCTTAGGTTTCTGAGGGTGTTGTGGCTGTATGTAAAAATTTCGACTGAAGATGTTTGACAAAATTTCAAGTTGTGTAGGAGAAGACATGGGTCGGAAGTAGCGCGCTCCAACTAGAGAGACTACAGTAGTCACTACTTTTTATAATAGTTTGTAGAGTAGCACGTTTCATTTTGAAGAATGTGCACTGTTAAAAATTTGCAGCAAACTGTGCAGACACTCGACGGTTTTTATAAAAAATGGTTACATAATCGTAAATTAACTCTAATTTGACCATATTATTGCCCAAATTATGGTCAGAATCATGTTAAATTGTTACTATGTGAACAATTTCTATTAATCGGTCGAATGACCGGACAGTTTGCTGCAAATTTTTAACAGTGACTATTCGTGCAGTGACTACGCGTACTGCGTACTACGTTAACAGTGATTGCTCGTGCAGTGACTACCCGTACTGCGTACTATGTTAACTGTGACTACTAGTGCAGTGACTACGCGTACTGCGTACTACGTCAACAGTGTCAATCATGCTAACTCGCTGTACTATAGTGCAGCGAGTAGCACGATACAAAACAATCATTAGTTTATAGCGAGAACCGTCGCTACTTTTAACGCTACTTCAGAGGGGAAAAAATGTGTCATTTTTCAAATCACGTGTCCGAAACTTACTACTTTTGGGGAAAATTTGTTCTGCTCAACAATACGAAACTCAGCGGCAAATCTCAGCTGCAGTGTATAGGCCTCATGGCATACTCATTTCATGAAGTCATAGATTTTTCCCATTGACACTTACTGCTAAAATCAAATACTAACCCACCAAAGGAATTAATTTTCTTGCTGGAAAAAATATGTCTATTTACTCGTTATTAGGTTTTCTTGTTTTAACGTCGGGTTTCTTATTATTTGGAATTGTTTTATTTACAGATTTATTTACTGTTTGCATTTAGAGTTATTTTTCTTTAATTTTCAAGATTATAATATATCTTAATATTGCTACAAGATTTGTAATGTTTGTATAAACTAACATTTTGGATACAAACACAATTTTTTTCCTTCTATGTTATCTTTCTTAATTTTATAATGTCCTCGGTTATGTTGCATTTATTTAATTGTATGCCAGCGGATGGAATATATTATTTTTTAATTCGTGTCTCCAGTTTCTAGTGTGAATTGAATCCTTTGATAAATCTGTAAGTAGTGACTACTTTTGAAATGTAGTTTGTACTCGCTACATCTTAAAATAAGTAGTTGTACTTGTAGTTAACTACATTTTTTTTATAAAGTAGCTGTAGTTGTACTTCACTACAGTAAGTACTGACTACTTTTGAAGAGTAGTTTGTAGTCTCTACTTCATAAAACAAGTAGTTGTAGTTAACTACGTTTTCAATAAAGTAGTTGTAATTGTAGTTCGCTACAATAAAAAAGTAGTTTTACTGAGCGTGAGCCCTGTGTCAAGGACATCTTTTAGTTTATGAAACCCGAATTTTAAAAAAAAGGACTAACATTGTAAATGGAAAAACTTTGAATGTTACATTTCTTAGTGAATGTTTGACAAATTTGTGTTTTTATACATTATATAAATTGTAACTTACACTGTAAGAAATCTTTAGAAACTTCAGAAAACAATATATTATAGAGATTTAAAGAAACATATATAAAAACAAAGTTTCTTTTGCTGCATCTAAGTTTTTAGGAAACGTTTCCGAGTACTTTTTCTAGTGTATTAATCAGTTTTCCCAACTTAGAATATAGGATTTTTGGATGCTATTAATTCTTAAGTATACAATTTCAGGTTCAACAAACATGCTTTACAGACATGATAAATTAATAGCATTAACATTAACCTTAAAATTAATATTATTTTGTTACTCTTGCAGATCTGAATTCATTTACACATATTTAATGTTTAATTCAGAATTGGTAACATCCTAAATACCGATATTTCCGTTAAAGAAATCTAATTAATACACTATTATAAAAACTACTTGGAAACGTTTTCGAAAATCGGTAGGAGCAAAAGAAATCTTTTTTTTATATATAAATGCTTCTTTAAATCTCGAAAATATATTGGTTTCTGAGTTTTCTAAAGATAAAGAACGTTTTCCGGAGTAATGGTAAGAGGGTATTGCATATATTCGAAAGAGGGTTATTGCATATCTTCGTTTGTGGTTACATTATATTTTCGTAAATTAAACTCTTTGCAAAACACTTTGCAAAACTAACAGAATATTATTAAAAAATTTCGTTTTTTTCATACAATGAAATGATATATCCAAGTAAACAATTTTACACTGCAAAAAAAAAAAAAAAAAAAAAAAAAAAAGTATTGATTTTACAGTATAATACTGGCATCCCAGCTGCCAGTATTGTACCGTAAAATTAACAGTAATAAACAGTAAAATAAGCAGTAACACGCTGCCACGCCTGCGCGGTACTTCTTGTAATGCAGCTTCTAAGCGAAGTCTTTTGTCCGCCTCTGTAATTGAACTATAAATGTTACTTGTTCTATGCTCTGAGATAGCATGTTGTAGTCCCCTTCAGTTATGCACATCAATCTAATTATGTATGAAATAGCGTAACGTCAATAAAATGCACTTGAAGTGATTTTTTCCATTGGACAAAAATGTAACGAAAATTTTTTGTGCGTCTCTGAAAATGAATTACAAATGCTGAGAACTTTATTTTCAATATCGAACATTCTATGGTAAACCTCCATAACATAAACATTACTTGGAAATAGGAGTATATGATATGTATTAAAGTTAGAGAGCAAACAGACGGACAGATGGGCAGACAAACCGAACTCATAAACTTATATTTCAACTATATTGAAAAGTGTTAAAATGCTATTATTAATTAATTTTCACGCGAGCGGAGCAGCGGGTAACAATTAGTTATTTCATTTTTTTTTCAAAAATTAACACTTCTATCCATTCTTTGATCATGCTGCATTGAACAGGATTCGTACGCATCAAGGGACTTCAATGTCCAATTTTTCTGAAAGTAGTGTTTTCCTTATTTAATGAAGAAATTTTGTTGTAAGTATAACGACCATTTCTTTGCGAAAATTCTTTTATTCTAATCCTCTGAATCCCCTGGGACGAACGAAGTATATAATGAAATTATGTGTAATATCAGACGTAACCAATTTTAAAATATTTAGTACGCAAATATCAAGCGCACATAAGAGTTTAAACTAATTTGTTTTAGATTTTTAAGAAAACAAATTAGAAATTTGCTAACTAATGAATTTTCGATACACTGTAAAATTAAACTTCACATTCCAGTTTAGCTATGTCTTTTCGTAAAAGCGTTACAACAATGTATCACAAATCTTCTTAGACTGTATCATAACGTGTCCTAATCCGTCTGTTTTGAACCGATGTTTTCTTGTCAGTCGGGACAAAAGGATTTTGGTAACTTTCATCTTTCAGACGTTTCTGAGCGAAAGATCAAAGCTAAGAAACTCATCTGTATCTTTCGTTTTCCCGAAAGAGTATTTCAAAATATCTTGTAACAAAGTCAGTCGGATAGAAAACTTTTCTTATAATTCCAGACATCACTTTAACTTCAAGTTTTCCTTCAAAAGATTATCCCGTTTAAAACAGGATCTCTAGACGATTTCTTGTCATCATATAATGCATAATAATATTCTATATCCTGTTAAACAACTATTCTTATGATGTTTAGATATAAAAGTTAAATAACATCAATTGCATTAAATGTATTTTCTGTCTAATTTCAGAATTTTTGAGGTTGGAAAATAAAATAATATTTAATAAGGGAAAATTATAAATTATAATGCAATTGCTGAATATAAATCTTGCAGTATTTCTCAACTCATACAACTTTCAAAATGTTTGTTAATTTTAAAAAATACTAAGAGCTATAATGTTTACTGTAATAGTGCGAATTTTTACTATGTAAAACATGCAGTGAATGCTTAACGATCTCGAAAGACGTTTATTGATTACACCCTTATATTTAAAGTATAAATTGCCTGTGTGATAGGATTTGTTTTAATCTGACAAGCCTATATATCCAAACCTAGCATTAATATAAATTTTTCACACATAATATAAAAATAAGTAAATTTACCTTGGATTATTTTACTTATTAAAAACAGAAACAATTTGATACCTATTTCAATTTTCAATAAAAACTTTAAATAAAATTAAAACTATAAAACTTTTACTTAATAAACATTAAGTAGAAACTGGTGTAAGCACACAAGAAAACAAGTAGACACAAGAAAACATCTTATAGTCAATAACTAAAATTTTAAAAGTCACAAAATAAAGCTGTTTGCATTAACGTTTAGGATTTTTTATACTTCCGCTATAGTTGCATTTTCTTAAGAGGCTGTATAGATACCTATGTACTTTTATGGGAACTTTGGAAATCGCAATACGACTCTCTCTATATATTTTTTTTATTTCGTTCAATTTTCCATGCCAAATTTACCTTAGATATCTACTATAATGTATCTAAAGATAACGATTTTACATAATTATTGATCACTTGACAACTTATGATCAATTAGTGAAGGAAAAAATACTTTTGGGTTATGGGACCATATGGTTCTGATGGTGACGAAATAAACATATGTTTTTATTTATTGATTTTTAATAATATCATTATTAAATCTTAATAAATTTTCAAAAACATTTTAATCCAAAACATGATGTTCGTTATGTTTCAACTTTTATAAATTATGCTGTAAAATAAGCAATGAAATACATAAATTATTGTTCAATTTACATCTAAATAACGGAGACTTCTCTTTAATGATTTTTTCATTTTTCAATAATTGATATCGCACTAACAAATCATTCAAAATTGATGAAAAATTATACTTTCTTCTTTTATGGCATATGCAACTGAAATATGTAACAAACTTGTGATGTTGTTTATAAACTTCTAAATGTTGGGTTCAATTTTAATATGTAGATCATCTCTTATAACAAAATAAATAACAAACACTTATAAAAAACTTTGTAAAAATTGCAACGGTACACATAGTTTACCTTCCATTAATTGCATCTGACGAAATTGCTATCATTCGTTTTTCTTTCCTTTCGTATATCGTAAAATAATATTTGCATGTGGCTACTCTATAATTCATAGTTTCAAAACTTTCCATAAATTTTGAAAAATTCGAATTCTTTATCACAGATGAAACCTTATTAAATTGAATTAATCTATCTTACTCATTTTTTTATCTGAAGAAGAGACTTTGCTCTGTATACCAGAACGTCAACATAAATATTAATTTCAAAATTGCAGCTAAAAATATAAATTTTCATGAAAAATTAAAAAATGTAAATGTAATTTATTAGGAAAATATCAGAAAGTTCAAAGATGCGGAATTCACATTTCTGCGTAAAACTGGTAACGCGCTAAAAATATAAAATTAATTAAAAAAGAAAAAAGGCACAGGATAGGACAGAATCCGTATCTCTGGGTGTGGAAACGCGAACTCTAACCCTGCGCCACATAGACTGCATACAGAATACCAAACTAATAGGTATTTGAAACGCATGCTAAACTTTAACACTGAATTTCTTAAAAACTAAGGCTCATTTGAAGGAAACCTTTAACCTGCTTTGTTAGGAGTATGGCCCCTACAACATACGTTAAAATAATTAAAATAACTACCCATCATGTTTGGCGATCCCCTTGTGAGTGACTCAGCTACAGGTTAGATAGCATAAAAATAGGACGTTCGCGGTTATTATTAATCATGTTTAAAACGTCTTGTTACGTCAGCACATATGTGTTTTTTGGACAAAATACAAATATCCAGTAAAGCTATATTTAAAACAAATACATGGGCCATCGACCTGAAAAAATATTAATTTAATTAATTTAATTAATTTTAAATAATTGGAGGCATTTTTCTTTTGTATTGACACTTAAATAATACATGACTGATTAAGAGTTACTACGAGTGTATAACAAACTATATGCAAAAATGACACAATGGGATTAATGTTATTGAATAAATACGTTGTTGTAAAACAAAATACGTTTCCAATGATTTATTGTTTATGCAAACGTCAAAATATCAAATACTTCATTTAGAACAAAACATTGTCATATCTTATGTACAACATAATGTTTCCTCTGTACAGTTTCATTGTATTACCATAATCAACGGAATATTGTATACAATAAAGCGTTTATCATTCAGAATTAGTGTCATAGTTATCATTATCATTAACTATTACTAATTTCATGACACAGGCATATGTATGTGAAACGTTGTTCTCTAAAACGCGACACCCGTATCTAAGTGATTCTGCACACAGCCTCAATTTAAATGCAATATAATACAGGAATAGAACATTAATTTTAGCTTAAACATGAACTCACAAAATGTGACGTAGCGTTAGTGTCGAGATATTTTGTCCATAAATAAAATAATTTTGACTAATATACGAGTTCAATTACTTTTGATTCTGCTATAAATGTTACGTTACAAACACATTGTTTTAACAACAATTGTCAACTATAGTCAGTTACAGAAAATATTGAATGAAAATATATTTGATAACATTAAATAAAATTAAAATTTTTCTCATGCATGACTTTAAATAAAAATAGAATATCGATAAAACATGGTATAAAAGCTTGAAAATTAATTTAAAAAATAAAGATATTTAATTAGAGCAAACAAAAACTTTGCAAAACATTTTAATTTGATAACATTTTGTGTTTTCACAATCGTTAAAAATATTACTCAAATGTGTCCAAATAAATATAATTCAGGAATAGTCAATATAGTCGGGAATAGAAGCTTGTGTACTAAAACTTTACTGTTAATGCCAGGAACAATTACTTGCACTAAAATACAATATTAAAATCGTTCCCAAATCAATCTTTCTTAAATTATAATTTTACTAAATTTAGTTTTGTGTAAGACTTGTAATTTGTAAGTGATTGGTATATCAGTTTTTAGTCATTTATTTAACTTGATTACATATTTTTACATAATAAGTATTTTTCATGATATGACGATATTTAAAAAACTTGCTAGGAAAATACGAAAAGCTTCTTTTTTATGTTAAAGAAGCCTGAAGACTGAAGAACTTGTATTAGAAAATAATGAAGACACTTCCTTTTTTTTTTTATTAATTTTATTCAATCCATTTAGTAATACTTATTACGCTTACATTATATTCAGCACTAATACGCTAAAAATGTATATATTTTTATTTTATAAATAAATCTTCTAAAACCTAAAAAAATAATATTTTATTAAATTTCCTATGAGTAAATGAATTATTAATATATTAACTCAAAATATCGTATCTCAAATTATTGTATCTCAGATTATTGTAACATTAATTAATGAAAAAGGATTAGATTTGTACATTAGAAAACTAGTTAAGCAAAACTATAAAAAAACGATTTTTATTATGGTTAGAAGTATTTTTAACGCATCATAAAGCTTTTTTAATTTAATATAAATATCATTAAAGATTTTTTTTTAAATAATAGACATTTTTAAAAGCTTCTCTCATCAATATATTAATTTTTTTAAAACGTAAAGTCTCAAATAAATTTTGAAATTATACTCTGAATAACATTATTCTACTTATAAGTAGAAATGTTACAATTGTATGCGTATAACCACTCTAAATTCAAAAAATGAATACTAAATGAACGTGTTTCGTATCCTTCAATGCACAATTTTCAAATCCTTAAGATAAATATAGAAATAAGGATACTCACTAATTATCCAAGGCTATAAAATATGCTTACAATCGCAACGAAATTGTTACTTTCAGCAAAAACTGAAGGCTGGTTTACTGGGAAATATTGTACTAAATGTACAAATATATATTTTTTAAGAGTTTTAAGTCCTGCAAGTTAATTCTGCAGCAAAATATTTTCAGTAATTAAACGCCTTAAAACCTATGTGTACACTTTATAGAAGTGAATAAAATCTTGTTTACATGCAAAAAAAAATTCAGAGGTAAACTTACCACTAAAATAAGTGTTACGGGGGATTTGGGAAGATACGAAAGAGAATTTATTTGTTTGTGAGCCGGACCGATCGGTCTGTACATTAGGTACTGTAAGCCATAAAGGAAAATACTGAAGAAGGTGGTTTAATGATCTCTTCAAATTATTTGGAAAGTCTACAGTTCGTATCAACACAAAAATCATGATTCCGATATTTTCAAAGTAAATCTTAAATACCGATTCTTATACCACGAAATAGTATTCCACATGCAAGCGATAATGCCTTGTGGGTGTCTGTCAAACGGCCAAATAAACATCAAAGAAGCATAGCACGCCGTCACTTGTATTCGTATTTAGCTGGATTCATATGAAGGCAGAGAAAAATTGCAAAAGAAAATAATCATTTTTATGCTGTATTAGGAGCAACTGTAAAATAATTCTCGCAAGAAATCAAAATATCATAGTAAATAATTTTATCGACAAAAGATATCTGATATATAATGCTTTGCAATTAAGGAATGCAATGGTGTGCACAGAAATTTTCAGACCCAGCAAAAATTATATTTATGAGCCCATACATACCATGTACATGCATATACTTATTACAAAATAGACCCCTCACAGGATCAAATTGAGTCCCTGTACCACTTTGCCCCCCTACCCCTCTCCCCGTACACGCACTTGAACAAATGTATTATTAAATTACTAATTTATGACAGTTTGTTTATTCTTATATTATTCATCAGTGACGTCGGTGTCATTCTGACCTGGATCCTATTAAATGCCGTAATGGGCAATCAAAATGTATATAAATGCGAGCATTATAATAAGAATTCTGGAATACAGATCATTATGTGGGCATAAAATATTAGTAATTTTCTTCCTCATTTCATAATGGTTTCAATTTTGCTTAGTATGGATTATTAATAAAAACTGTCAAAAAAACCCAAAAAAACATGCGTTTTTCTAGAAATTTATGTTTTATTTACAGATAAATAATTTATAAAATAGGAAGACATAAATGTTTTTTATAGAAACTAATATCCTTTTTTCCGATATTTAATGTCCCATTGGGGATTTTTTCAATCATGTTTTCTGATTTTATGTAGCTAAAAAAGATAAATACGAAAAAAAATATTCTATTAATATAATTTTCTGTAAAAGGAAGTTCAAATAGTCTAAAAAAAATTGTCTATAATATAAATATGTTACGTTTAGTAATTAAAACACATTTTTTTGTTCAAAATGATGTCCTTAATAATTTTCATATCAAAAGATAAATTAATATTAATGTTGCACAGGCGTCTTTGAAAGATCGACATAGATTATTGAAATTTATTGATCGCTTTCTAATTATATAAACAGAATAAAATAAATGAAGATTATTAAAGTAGTTTACTACAACTTAAAATTTTATTAAAATATTCAAAAGGATGTTTTTTATCCTTATTCATGCTCCAATGATTTTAAGTTAATATATTCATAATTTATTTATGCTTAGGAAATGCTATGCATGAAAATTGAACTAGCTTAAAATGACAAATAACAGTTTTTTTTTTAGGTATATGCATGTGTGTTTCAGTTGCATTTGGAATCTTTGGATAAGTGCTATTAATAATATTTTAAATGAATTATTGATTTCGAAGATGTTCAAAATTTTTCGATGAATGTAAATTAAAAGAGTGATGATCAATAGAAAATCAAAAAACGTTTAAAAACATTTTAGAAGTTTAAAAAAGAAATTATGTACAAATTGAAAGTATTACAGAATTTTACTTTCTCATTTCCTTTAATATTAAAATTGCGTTAGATAGTTTTAATGATGATTGTAGTATAATTCGTAATCTTATAAATACAAACACACACACACAGATATACTATATATACTGTAAAAAAATGCTAAGGTAGAATTGCAAGGGACCCGATTTCGATCTTCAAGGAATCAATCAATCTTCAAGGAGGGATCAATTTTCATAAATAAATAAATAAGTATTTGGCTAACGACGCTTTTATAAAAGACAGTGTAGCTAGTATCTTATCAATTTATTATCTTAGAGTAATTTTTTAACTTATTTTAAATATCCTTTATAAATTAGTAAAAAAAGGGTATACTATACGTTTTCAGCAATTATAAACTATATAAAAATAAGATAGCATTATTATATATATGTATGTATGCATAATATGTATATCATGTGTATTAGTTAAGAATCAAAATGGATGAAGTCCATAAAATATTATTTCAGAGGTACTTGCATTTCAATCAAAATCCCAATAACCTAGCCTTGTTTGTTGCACACATTTTCAGCGTAGAATGTACGTTTATACGTTACAGCATCAAATAAATTATTTTCTACAGAGCAAGAATTTATCTCAAACATGTTTGAACAAGAAAATGGACTTGGTTCATTTTTATTATGAACACCTCATATGATAATATTATTTATGAAGACATAGATTGTGATTATTCTAACAGTAAATACGAGTAGTGATGCTAAGTAATATTCCCTTCCAATAGCTACCCGAAATTGGAAGAGTTTTGAAACTGTCTTTGCTACCATTTTTTTCGATATATTAAATTTGTTATGCTACTATAAAAAAAATGTATGGTATATTTTGATTTGATAAGATTTTTTATTATTCAGTTGTGTAATTTACGTTACGATTTAAAAAAAAAAAAAAAAAAAAAAAAAAAAACATTGTGTTTTTCTAGTTATTTAGTAAAAAACAAAGATATGAGTAATTACAGAAGGTCCTTCCCACTTTATGGAAACGATTTTCAAAGTTAATTTTTGCACAGAAATGACGTAAGTAGTGTAGAATAGCCGGTTCAACATCACCTGAGTCGAGCAGCGGTGGCGGTGGAAGGTGGAAGGTGGAGGTGGAGCAGCGGTGGAGCACAGGGGGCAGCAGGTGAAGGTGGCGATAAGAGCATGAGCACTGATAAGAACGGAGGGTTCGATGGGAGGGGGGTGCGATAAGGATTTCTACTGTAAGATAAGGGGATTATTTTAATTAATTTTAATTGGGGACTTGAAAATTTTAGATTTTTTTCGGTTTGTGAATTGTATTTAAAAATATGAATTAAAAATGGTCATTAATTAATTTTAATTGGAGAACTTAGAAATTTTTCGAAGCAATTTTTTTTTCAACTATAGTAGGGTGGGAAATATTTTTTCGGTTTGTGAATTGTATTTAAAAATATTAATTAAAAATGGCCATTCATTAATTTTAATTGGGGGACTTAAGAAATTTGAGAGATTTTTTTTTTTTTTTTTTTTTTTTTTTTTCGGAGAAATGGTGGACGAAGTGCGTTTTAACGGATTTATGTTAGTGAGGTTCGAGGGCAAACAGGCGGGTTTTAATGAATATGATACAGGTTGTGGTAAAAAATATAGGGTCCCGTATGAATTATACTGTATTCAATTGAATAGCTCCCCCCCCTCCCCCTCTCCACTTTTTTACCCAGAGGGCCCCTTCGATATACTAACAATACGCACTTCAAAAAATACAGATTGGTACAAAAGAAGAATTTTAACGTATATATAAAAGTGTAAATAAACAAGAATGAAAAATCATGCGTAGCGGTATAGTTTAAGAATCACTTTCCAACATTATCGAAATGTTATGTGAACAAAGTATAATTTTACCATCGAGTGCATAGTGAACCGATCCCCTTTTTAATAAAAAGGCGGCCTTCACAAAAATCCAATTATGCATAAGATCCCTTCCTAATATCAGATAATTTACACCTTACCTTTTTTTTTTCAATTCAAGTTAGGCTAAAAGTACAGCTTACGCATCGATAGGTTCAAAATACAGGGACCCTTCGAAGTGTGAACACGCATTAGACTATAGGGACCCTTCATAAAATAAATGAGATACATGCCCTATTCGAATAAAAAAAAGCCCTTCACAAAAACTGTAGGGGTTCCCTTTTGGATTAAAAAGACGACCTTCACAAATATGTAATTATGCATAAGAACCCTTCCTAATATCAGTTAATTTACACCTTACCCCTTTTTTTTTCTTCAATTCAAGTTAGGCTAAAAGTACAGCTTACACAACGATAGGTTCAAAATATAGAAATATTTCAAAAGAAACTAGAAAAAGTTAAAGATTTAATCCCTGTTCATAAAATAATGCGACTACCCAGAACCCTTCACAAATAATATAACCCTATTCGAATCCAAGCGCCCTTCACAAAATAAATCCAATAGATTCATGTTATTTTATGGCAACAGAAATACGAGAGACCTTTCATAAAAATCCAAGATCACTGTTTGAATGAAAAGGCCCCCCCCTTCACAATATACCCTGTAAAAATATTTTAAGAAATAGACTGCTATTCTCAAATGAATTACGTATTTATGCAATGTAACAATAAATTTTATACGAATGCCTTTTTAGTTTAATGTTTAAATTATATATTTTAGAATTGAAATTAAGAAAAAAAAGACGGCTATCCCTTTTCCCCTCCATAGACGGATTGCTGAATCACAATGAGTCATATTAGCAGATAAGTGAAGATCTTGCTTTGAGTTGACACGGTGAATCACTCACGATAAGAAATACCTGAGACTCGTAATTTCTGACACTATTTTTTGTAACCAAATGTATGAAATGAGCTATTTAAAACCGTCAATGTATACGAATTATTTCGTGTAGTCCTATATAGTTATTAGTCTGTTACGTTTTAAAATGCTTCATTGAAAAAATAAGAACTAAGAAATAGTCATTCCCTTAAGAATTTTGTGTATAAGAGACGGGTTTAAAGGAATTTGATACATATTATGGTAAAAAATCCAGGGTCCCCTATAAGATATATGAATTATACTACATTCAATTCTAATAGTTTTGTCCCCTATTTTTATCCAGAAGTCCGTTCGATATAATTTAATTTCACAATACACAATTCAAAAAGTATAGAGTGGTATAAAAAGGATACGAATGAAGAATTTTAACCAAGATAATATGACAACATTAATAAGAGGTATGGTAGAATACATAATGAATAGGTATTATTGCATGTTTTTTCTAATTGATTAAAAAAAATTATTTTAATTATTTTTATAAAACATAGTAACTATACGAACAATTTATGCGAACATGGGATTAATGATACCACGTGATTTGACACTAGATGAGATTTATTTTTGTATCGCACAAGTAAAATTTATTAAGATACGATTAACCAATCATATCTGTTTATTCATGATCCAATCCCATACGTTTATTTATAATTCATAGGCACACGCGCGCCCCCTACGATCGTATAAATATGCATGTAATGAGATAATTTCTCATTCAGTGCACTACCAACAGCGTGTGAAGGTGATTTTATCAGTTCATTATTATTAGTTTGTGTTAAAATGGAACGAGCTATGCATTCTTCTACTTTAAGTGATCCAAAGATTATAAGTCATGTCCTATCAGCAGAATTGAGGAATCAAGACTTGGAATCTTCAGTGCAACCCAAAGAAGTAGACGTTTCGAAATATGATGTGAAATCCTCTTCATCAAGACAGGATAAGCCAAAATTATCTTATGTGTGTACTAAGTGTAGCAAATCTGTTTTGCGAAAGGACCGTCTAATGCAACACTTGGTTATTCATTGAGGAGAAAAACCTTTCATTTGTGTCATTTGTCAGAAAGCATTCTATAGAAAAGATGCTATGATTCGCCATAAATTGTCTCATTTAAAGATCCGCATGACTTATAAGTGTGATCTGTGCGCTGAAGTCTTTTCAAAAAACAGTGATTTACGTCAACACAAGAAAATTCACAAATCACCCAAGCAATATAATTGTGATGTGTGCGCTGAAGTCTTTTCAAAAAACAGTGATTTACGTAAACACAAGAAGATTCACAAATCACCCAAGCAATATAATTGTGATGTGTGCTCTGAAGTATTTTCACGGAAGTATGACTTATTGAAGCATAAGAAGATTCATAGACCTATCAAGCATCATACATGTCTCCAGTGTACTGAAGCATTTTTACGGAAGGATGATTTAATTAAACATCTGAGAACTGCTCATAAAGTTTCATCTAACCCAACTCAATCTGTTGCTTTAAAGGATGCATTATATGAGAAAGTGAAGCATTTTAAAAGACAAAATGCCCTTAATGTATGTACTAAAACTGTAATAGACTCTAACGAGGAAAATGATAAAGACTTTCAAACATTTTTTAATAGCGTTCAACTAGACGTTTTGAATGAATTAAATTATCAGATAGAAGTTAAAAAGTCCATGAAATGGTATGCTACTGTAAAAGTGGTTTTAACACGTATATCACAGGACGGTGATTTAGAAACTGCCAATCCCTATTTTCGTTCGAACACTATACTTGAATTGGCGAAGCAAAACATACCTGTGCATATCGAAGAAGCTTTCGCTAAAATTACAAACTCCTTCGAGAAGTTCACTGAACGTGGATCTGGCTGGACATTACAACAAATATTGAATTTAGAACTGTCTACAGCTAAATATAGCATGGTTTGAAATTTTTTGTACCTTTCTTTTGAAATATGTATACTCATGACTTGCTCATGTAACTATTGAAAACGATCAATAAATACTATGTGAATGAAAAATCCCAGAGTGTTTATTTTAATATTTTATTTACTTATTAACTGCTCTGCATAAATTACTTATTTTTTTAGCATTTCAATTATGTTAAATACACTAAAATGTGACTAACTTCGATTTTTTTTTTTTTTTTTTTTTTTTTTTTTACCATATGTAACATAAACTACTTTTAGGATTTTGGATATATTAGATAAACAATAAAAAATTGTATAGATTTAATGTTTCTAAAACACATATATTCTAATGCATACGATAAATAAACATTTTCATAATCTTTATATATTGAAGAAACATAAATTTTGCATACTTTATACGAACACTTGCAGTATGAGAAATGATTGCTACTATTACCCATATGAGAAAATGAATCAACAGCAAATCTTATCTGTGTGTCATATTTAACCAACAGGTTCGATCATGAGTGATATTTGACTAGAATTAATCACTGAATGTAAAAAAAAAATATTTGTTTTTAGATCTAATATTTTTATAGTTTAACATTTTAAAATCGTATTAAAAATATATACATAAACTAATCTTACCTTATTCACAAGCTTGTTAAACACAATCCCGTCTTCAATATATGACTACAGCATGAAAAAACATGCGTGGTACTTCTATTTAGTTAGTACATTATTTCAATATATATATAAATTTATCTTACTTAAAAATTTCAACCATATTTTACTGGATTTCGCCTAAATTCAACTGGATTCTTCATCACGTGTAGATTAGTATAATCACGTCATTCGACGTCGTCACTGATCGCGATAACATTCTAGATAAGATTCGCTGATAAGAACACATTTCAATTCATTTCTTCTAAAGCAAGTATACGAGTTTGTTGTAAGGTCTAGGTATGTAGATATAAAGTAGGTTAGTAGTAATATATTTTTTAAAGTACTTTTTATTATTTGTTAAATGAAATGCTTTTTTTTCTTTACGTAGGGTATACAAAATTAAAACATAAAATATTAAATTTAATCTTTAGTAATGCAAAAGACTTACACCTACTGAAACGCGTACATACTTTTAGTTTCTTTCAGGTAGACTTTAAGGTGTATCATATATGTTCTTTCTTTTACCATAACACATATGGATTTTTTAAATGTTTGTCACATGACTATGTAAAATGATATGCTAATGTTCGGACTTATAAAATATTTTGGGCAAACAGATGAGTTTTAATTAAATATGTTAATGAATCTAATTCAATACAAGTCGTGTTAAAATAGAGATTATAGTGAAAATATAGGATCCGCTATAATATACATTAATTATACTGCATTAATGCACTAACTACCCCACTTATATTATCACAGAAATACTTTCGATAAAATTTAGACTATCAATACATACATAAAAAATATATACAGAGTGCCCAGAAAAAGGGTAGGAATGAATGAAGAATTTTAACGTAAATTAAAAAAATAGCATCTACAGTAAGTGACTATAAATAAATATGAAGGAAAAATCATGCGTCATGGTATACTTTATTAAACACTTTCCAAATGGGACTATCGTTAAGACTTTGAAAAACTATTGAAATATGTGAATTAGATTAAATAATTCACACTGGAAATGTATTTAAAAAAAATTACAGATTTCGTTTCTTTCTCTTTTTTTCACTTACATATAATTATAAGGCTTCTTTTACAATAAGGACCTGACTCTTGTGGAGAGATTGAAAACTAGTATTTTATTGAATTGGCCTATATAGGATTCTAATTGGCCTATATAGGATATGGGTTTGCTATACTAGAGGTCTCTAAACTTTGCATGTATGACTTCCATTCTAACTTTATAAAGAATACTTAACTTACCATATTCAAACACACAATATTTATAAGGATATAGAACAATATCGTGATTTCTAACTTCTCTAAGTAATCAAAATCCCGTCGTCTAAACCGCACAAGTTTCGAACCCACAACACAGTGGAAAAATTTCCAAGAGGTTTAGGAGAAAATTTATATAATTGTAATAAGAGAAAAATCGACTATGATGGAAATTTCGATCCAGAGTTGTAATCCAGAGTCAGGGCTATACAGTAGAGTGAAATTGTCGCAAAGAAAATGGTATATATGTTCAGAAATTAATTATGAAAATCATTTCTATAAAGTATGAACGACCTTCTGCATTGTATACTACCTCATAACACAGAAATTATGACACATAAAAGTGCAAGTGTGTTAGTAACTTACTGTACTTACTATAGATAACTTATTTTACTTTCTATTTTTTTTTCATCGTGAAATCTTCCTATTGTATTTAGTGATATAGTGAAAGTATGTATGAATCTATACACTAGCTATCGAAATTATTCTGTATCTGTTGCTCACGATACTTTTAGGTCTAATTTTTTTTAGAAAAAAATACGCATTAGATAAGCATAAATAAATACGATAATTATATCATTTATGGCTGTCAATTACACATAACAGGAATAGCATTCATTCTAGACTTAAAGCCGGCATTAACTCTGGATCAAAAAAGATTTAGGGAGCTCGTTAAAATGGGGAATAAATTCATGCTATTAAAAATGCACATCATAAACTTGACAAAATCATTTTTTCTAACTAATATTTTAATTCTGAAAGTCCTCTCCCATATATATTTTTTATTTATTCAGTCATTTTTGGGGAAAAGAAGCTGTTACGTTTTGATGAATAGGAAAATATTTTAATCTAACTTTCAAAACGTAATAATATTATTCCAGACTAGCTGACCGCCCGGCGTTGACGAGTTGTGATAATAGCCTTTAAAATTCCTTAAATCAATGTTGGATGATTTTATATATTTAAACGAAAATCTTTTTTAACTTTCCTAATGAAGGGGGCCCCACTGCCTTCGGTAGCGTGTACTCTCGAATTTGTATGATTTTACATTTTCAAATGAAAATCTAATCAAACAAACCTACACTGCGAGTTAAAATTTTACAGAAAACTGTCCAGTCATTTGACCGTTTTTATAGAAAAAGTTTATTATAATTTAACTGTATTCAGAATAATTTAGAATTTTTCTGTATTCAGAATCCGTAATTTAACTGTATTCAGACCATAATATAGGCAAAAATATGGTCAGAATATAGTTAAATTACGGTTACCTAATCGTTTTCTATAAAAACGGTCGAATGACTGGACAGTTTTTTGCAAATTTTTAACAGTGTGTTAACATTTTGCAGCAAACTATCCAGTCATTTGACCGTTTTTATAGAAACTGGTTGCATAACCGTAATTTAACTCTATTCTGGCCACATTATTGCCCATAGTATGATCAAAATAGAGTTAAGTTACGGTTATGTAACAATTTTCTGTAAAAACGGTCAAATGACTGGACAGTTTGCTGTAAATTTTTAACAGTGTAGAGTTGGGGGGGGGCACAGATTTCGGCAGCGTACACCGGAATGCACACGTTCCGGCCTGTTTTGAATTTCTATTGTTAAACGAATACCCGGAGTAGCCCGGCCCCGAGGTATTAACCTTAAATATACCTAAAATAAGTGTTGAATGAATTCATATATATTAAAAGAAGATCTTTCCAACCCAACGTAATGTTGGGAGCCCCGCTGTCTTTAGCAGATAAAGTTTCTTCTCACTTTTTTTTCCACATCTGCTCATTTAAAATTAAACAATAGTCTAAACTTTGAAATTTATCGAAGTTATAAATGTAATAATTAGCCTCTGTAAAAATATCGTAAAAACATTATTAGTGGTATTTGTGATATTTAGTGGTAAAAACGACTTTTTTTTTTTTTTTTTTTTTTTTTTTTTTTTTTTACAATGGGTTATTTAATTACTTAAAAATTAAAAAAGTTCTTATTGTTCTCTATGATATTGTTGCCAGTTATAAATATATCCGAATGTTTCGATATTTTTATACGTGATGTAAATTTAATGTCCAAAGAAAGCGTAAAAAGATTGTGTTGAAATACCGATAGTTACTTACTTTTAACCCAGAAAAAAGATGGTCTCTGGTAGGCACGCAGTCACTTCCAGTCGCGATTTTTTTTTTTTTTTGAAAGAGATAATATTCTTATTTTTCAAAACTAATTGCACCGTTGTACCCGCTTGAAGTGGTATTTTTGTTTTTTTTTTAGTATTCCTGAAAGTGTGGCTGATGTGGTCTGTAGAAAATGGGAGAAAAAAACACGAAAAAAGTTTTGAAAATATTTTTTTTGAAAGAGTTATTATTCATATTTTTTTAACGAATTTCACCTTTAGAAATGAAAAAAAAAGTTCGTAAATGTGGTTTGGTGTCTTTTGTTTTCCAGTATTTCTAAAATATAAACCTGGCACGCGCTGCGAAAAAAGCTAAAAAAAAGAGCGGCTTTCCACTTTTCGATTCTTCTATGCTAGCCAGTTCCGGATCTGCCGGAGCACGCCATTTTGAGAAAAATGCCATTTTTCTTTATGAGAGTTCATTGTGGACTTTAATTAATATATCTAATATTTATCAAAAAATTCAAAATCTGAGCCTCAGAAAAATCAGAACCTGCCTTGGATTATTCTCACTCAAATTTTCCGATCTCTACGTGTGGTAGATTTCGTTAGCCATCTCAGGCACGCAAATGGACACATGGACATACATTTTTATTTCTTTAGTATAGATTAGCAGATGTAATTGTAAAAATGACTGTACTTGTGAGTTACATGTTATTTGTTTATGTACGATTTTTATGTTATTTTTGTCGCCAAACAATCGGATTTTAAGTCAAAAATGCATTTATCAATCCCAGCGATGTTTGCAGTAATAATGTTTTTTCAAGTATAAGAGACAAGTTTTGGAGCAAATATTTATATTCAATGTAAATTATATAGATAGCAGGTAATAATATAAAAATGGAGTCAAATATTTAAATTTTAGTGTAAATGTCTGCCACGCACACATATTATAAAATAATTTAATTTCAGACATTTAAAAAAATTCACCATACTTACAACAGAAACATGCCGGTGTGTTTTCCTCAAACGTGTAATTTTTATAGCCTCGAACTCAAGTCAGCAAATATTAAATATTCATTTTTCTTTTAAAAATTTGTCATATTTTTTCAGTTTTTTCTGCATATCTTCCCTTCTTTTAGGAAGGTTTTTAAAAGATATTGCACTAATCTTCCACGAGTCACACGCCAATTAGCATATTTACTATATTGTTGGAAATTTAATTTATGTTTGAAGAGGACTTTGGACGGTAAATTCTATTACAAAAGGTTCGACGGATTTTGTAATTAGCGATTATTTAGTTTAGGGTTTTTCATTATGGAGCAAACGAATAAAAGAAGATTTACTATTATACATTTTTCATCTCCAGTTTTTTTTTACTATAACCAAAAAAGCAATACTTGCAATGTACGGAAAAAACTTTATAATGTCAATGATGGCGAATAGAATAATATTTGTCGATTTATCATTTGAAACTGGATAACAAAAAAGTACCTGAAATTCTAATTGAATAAAATTTCGATCGTTATAAAGGCATTTCGGTTGACGCACAGTCCTAGCAGCTAAACATAGTGACAAATTAATGATCATTTTCATTATTGTGGTTACTTAGCCAACAGACTGAATAATAATTAATCTTCTTGAATATAAAGAAAATAAAAAGCTTCTTTATTTATACATGTCATTATACTCATTATAAAAATTCAAAGAAAATATACGGTTCAATTAGTCAACAAAAAGATTCCTATTAAAAATTTTGCTTTATTTATCAACAGCTGACCCGCTCGGCGTTTCCTGGACCCGCGATAAGAACCTTAAATAAACCTCACATTTTTATAATTTTATATCTTATGAAAAGTATCGATATTTAGTGGTAAAAAAGCTCGTGCGAACATATTTTCTAGTTTTTTCACGTAGGGTCGTTTCATGGATTTAAAAAAAAAGGAAAAAGAACAGTTTTATTGTCCGAGCTCTTTGAATTTTTTATCGGTTATAATGTAAGTGTTTTAAAGCAGGTGTAAAAATTTCATGAAAAATTATTGATATCTATTAGTTGTAAAATAAATATTTTCTTCTCTGATTTTAACCATTGGGAAAATGGTTGTTGTTTTCGGTCGAGAAGGGACCACTTGGACGTCGTCATTTTATTGGCGTCGTCATTTCATTGACGTCGTCACTTTATTTTTTTAAGCATTTTTAACGAAATTCTGTAACTTTAGAAGAATTTTTAACGAAATTCTGTAACTTTAGAAGAATTTTTGACGAAATTCTGTAACTTTAGAAGAATTTTTCTTTGAATAAGCAATAGAAATGCATAAAATCATTACAAAAAATGTTAAAGTTACAAAAAACCGATACAAATTATCAGATATGAAAAAAAGCCGAATTCAAAAATTGACATCGGATGAGAAATCGCCTTATAACATTTTTTTTGTTTCTGTTTTCATTAATATATTGTGAATTTGGTACTTTCGTATTATAGCCGCCCCCAAGGATGAATAGCCAAGAGACCAAGATTTATCGCCAAATTATAAAGCATGTATGACATTATAATAATATATGATATATATATATATATATAATTACTTGACGTATGTGGCCAAGTTATAATCATATATGATGCATATATGATGTATATATATGACATGTGTATATGATGTATATACGACATATAGGACGTAAATAATATGTATATAATGACGTATATGGCACATATAGGAGTATTTGAAATATATATATATGCGTATATAGGATGCATATATAAGCTTTGCGATGATCTTGGCGAAATCATAACTGCAACCTTGTCATAAGCATAATTGTGGTAACCGCTATAACACGAAAGTACCGATTTTTTTTAAGCTTTCAGAATATTTTTCCAATGGTTATTGTAGTTTGTTAAATTATATTTCTTTTATTTTTTATTTGTTGTTATTGTTGTTGCTGTTGTTCTCTTTGTTTTCGTGTCGTGTCCTGTAACATAACAAAAGAAAATAGTTCTTATCGTCCAGACTCTCTGAAAAATTAATCGGTTATACATATAACCATACATATCAGTTATACATATAACAGAAAATCTCCGGTTGAATTAATCACCAAAACCATTACTATTAAAAATTTTGCTTTATTTATCAACAAAACCGATTAAAATTTCGTGAAAAAATATGCATATTTAGTAATGAAAACATGAGCAGAATCCGCACTGAAACAACTCACGTTTTCCGTTTACATCGAAAATTTCTCATATTTTTTTTAAATACATCTACTTGTTCGAACATTTCGAAATTTTTGGACATGATGTCTAGTCTTCCCAGATGCTCTAAAACGATTGTGTTGAAATACGGACGTTTAGTTACTCTTAGCGCTGAAAAAAAGTCTTCACGGGGGCGCGAAGTGACTTGCGGTCGCCAATGTTTTGGAAAGGGTTAAAATTCGTTTTTTAAAAATTGATTGCACCGTCGAAAATAAAAAGGTCTCATCTTTACGAGCATAATTTTTGTACGTCAGTACCTCTACAATTGCAGCCTAGGGGAGCGTTTTAATTAAGGGAGAAAACCTCAGCAGCGAAAACGGTCCTTTTTGAATTTTTTTATTCATAGGGTTCACAACGAGACTTTTTCAAGCGAATTACTCCATTTAAAACATAAAAAAACGGACTTTAAGAATATGTATTCCGTTTTCCGTATCTCCAACGGTTTTGTCATTGGAGGTTAAAACGAAAGGCCAAAAAACGGCAGCATTTTGTTTTTCCTTCCTTTCCGCTCGAAAATTAGTATCTGAAAATGCACCCGCGCATCTGCCGATTTTTACAAAAAGAGATCGTTTTTTTTTTATAAGTTTTAAATTAATGTCTGATTACGAAAAAAATTAAAAATCTGAGCCTCGGGTACATCAGGACCGACTTTGAACTATCCTGATCCAAATTTTCATATCTCCAACTGCGGTAGATTTCGCTAGCAATCGCCAACACACACACACATACGCACACACAGAGCGAAACATTTTTTTATTAATATAGATGACCTTATATATAACGCCATTTGTATAGTAATATATTTATATCTACATATTGTTTATAAAGTTGTATTACTGAATAAATGGCTTTTAAATATATATCTGAAATGCACTATTTATATCACCTAGTCATTTTGTTTATTTCTATTTCATGAGCTTTTAGAATAGTTTCTGATATATATGTGGCTACATATTTATTTAACTGACTTATGTATAAAGTAGTACTTTAAGAAATGCTTAAACTCCCCTACATCAGTCCTATCATCGGCTATTTAAATAAAACCAATTTAAACGAAACATTTCCCAATTATTTAAGCAGTTCTATAATAATATGCAAACACTTTTGGCATATTTAATTGGAATTTGCGATTTTAGTAAAGCTAGAATCTATTTCCCCAAGCGCTTTATGGATTGCAATGACGAAAATGGATACTTTCATATATTTTGTTAATTATTAGTAAATATAAAATATGTAAATGTATGACATGCTTGAAAATCATGAGCCATCCTTGAGGAAAAGCTCCTTAAGGGGTGGTTCTACTTCTTTGATTTATATTTTATTTTATTTCATTTTATTTTTGCTTTTTATTTTATGTTATTTTTTTTTCCTGCATCCTTCAAGCGTGTAAATTGCTGTCCTAAAGCGGCTTCGTAATATTTCAATTCCTTACAATCATTTTTGCTCGTTGAACGTAATATTATTATAAAACTTTAAACTTATTTTTCTCAAAACACTGTTTTTACAAACTGAGAGACCATTTTTCTCTACAAATATTCGACCGATTTCCTTCACGTTTTAAAAAAGAAAGTTAATCTTTTTACTTGATCTTATACCAACAAAAAGAATAATTTTCATTGATAAATTATTTTTTCGAGCTTGCAAAAGATAAAAAAAACGGGCGAAAAAATTACCCTTTTGGTTCAAATGACCGCCATTTTATAAAAAATAAACTTTTTAAGTCATGTTTAATTTTTTTTTTAATTACATAAAATTTCTCCACATTTTTACGATTTTGTTTAGCGCATTTATACAGTAAAAATAATGGAATTTTCAATTTTTTATTTGGAAATTGGTTGAAAAATGGCCCTCTGGCGGCCTTTGATACTGGGTTGTGCAAAAAAGCGTTCCGCGGTACCAGATGAATCTCGAAATCTGCTTATCTGTAACAAAAAAAAACCCGTAAAATTTGCGATATTTTCTATTTCTTCTCAGATGGGTTTATCAATTTTTCGATCCTGGAGAAAATGGCGACCATTCAAATTTTAAGTTGTTTATTTTAGACAAAAAATTTCGGATTTAACCCTTCTTTCCATGAGTTTTTCTTTTGCAATTGTGTTTTTAATACATATATTAAATATTAGACACCAGAAATTTTAAGATAGATTTTTAACTTTGTTCAGCAACATAGTTCACGGGAAATTTACTGGATTAATATTTCTATATAAATATAGTGGTGGCGAAGAAGTTGATTTATTTATTAAAAGTTAAATAAACAGTGATGTAAATTTCCATCACTATGTAATTAAGGGTTAAATCGCGCCAAAAAATATTTACAATTATTGAAAAACACATCCGTGAGGGACTACAAAATAGTAACTATATACTACAAAATCATGAAAATTTCAACCAAATCGGTCGATCTAATCTCGAGTTCTACCTGGTACCGATTTGTAAAACAGAGTTTCGAGAAAAACAGGTTTAAAGTTGTACAACGTTTTTTTACAAACATGATAACAGTGACAATTTTCAACTTACATAAAATAATCTGTACTAGGCCCATATAATGAATCCTCCTGGACTTCTTTTGTTTCTATTTGCGCGCCGCACGCAATACGCTAAAAATGATCCTGTTCACTGCAACACCAGAAGGCGGAAACTTTTGAAACAATACGACTTTCGAAAAAACTACTTTACCATAAAGTTTTTGAGGGTTTAAAGAGTGAAAATATGCAACAAAAATTTTTGATTTAAAGAAAAAAAAACAGTTATAACATGCTTTAAACTAAATGTTGTATAAGCTCCAGAAAATGTAATTCCTTTCATAATTTGCTGAACAAATTTGTTTCGGATGCTTGTTACCAGAGAAAAACAGTCGCCTGATTGGAAATTCACGGCGCGCACCTGCGGGAACTCTCCGTCACACAAGACGCATTATTCATTTTTATTTGATCAGAAAAATTTAAGCATATAAGTGAAATGTTAATAAATATAACGCAAAAGTCTGAAGGTGATATCTCTTTTCATTGTAACCGAAAAGAAAACCGTAAAAATTATGTGTCTTTCACATTGCAAAAAAAAAAAAAAGTGTTGATTTTACAGTATAATACTAGCATCCAAACTGCCTGTATTATACCGTAAAATTAACAGTAATAAACAGTAAAATGAGCAGTAATATGCTGACGCGCATGCGCGGCAGCGTATTACTGCTTATTTTACTGTTTATTACTGTTAATTTTACGGTATAATACTGGTAGCTTGGATGCTAGTGTTATACTGTAAAATCAACACTTTTTTTTTTGCAGTGCAGGCGAAAGAAGTAGCACCCCGTCTTCAATAACTAAATATAAAAGAATTTACAGCAGTTTATTTACTAACTCCAAAGGTTATTTTCTTTAGATATTAACATTTATAGATGCATGAATGATCGTATGCATTTATTAATATACATGCATTTTGCATTTTACTCGTATGAGTATGTTTATGATGTTATATAATTTTTTGCACATTACTCATGTTTAAAGAGGTTTTCTAATGTTTAACAAAATATTTTGTTTTTAAAATGTTATGTATATGTATCGTTCGAAAATTATTATAAAACAAAATCTTACGTTTGTTAAAATATTTAATTGTTTGCGCACGTACAGAAAAATGCATTTTATTTCATAGAAAATGATAAATCTTTTAGTCTATAATTGAAAATATTTTAAAGGTATACATAACATAACTTATATAGAAAATAAAATATTTTCAGAAATTTCCTTTTACACCATAAATATATTTTTTTAAATTTTGATTACATTGAACTACAATAAAATATACTATTAAAGTTCAATTACATAAAGTAAAGTCAGTAACATAAAATTCATATTTAGGTAAGCAAAAAAAAAAAAAAAAAAAAAAAAATTACATTAAATGTTACATGATACGTGGGTGAATCGAAATATAAGTTACACTTGGTGCTAGTTGGCGACATAGCCTAATCTGAGCAAATTTGTTTAACGAGGATTAAGAATACATCATGAAGCTTCAAAAGAAAGTGTAGTTATTTATATTGTTCCCGTGTACGTGTTTGTTGAAAAACTCACAATGGTGCGTCATCTGAATCCATACTCTAAATTGGAGATCCGGGGAACTGAACGGTTTTTAGGGCTAAACGCTTAACTTGCAAAGGCGTTTATCGTTAAATTTACGCTGTTTGAGATTGAAACGCAACATCTCGCTCTTACACTTGCATGTGAAATCAGTTTGAAAAAAGGCGCACAGATCTTACAGACAAATTTCGTACACTTTTTTCTTCTTACTTTTCACTTTCTAAATTTTGAGCGTGGTAAAATATGGCTCGTAATAAAAAGATGATAATATTTTCAGTTACTTTTTCACTTTCTTCCACTTATAATAGAAGAAAGTATTGTAATCGAATTTTTTTCGACTTCATATTTTCGACGGATTTACACGTTTTAGGTGTCAGAGATTCCGAAAAACATGTTTTTAGAAAATGTCTGTCTGTTCGTGTGCTCGTGTGTGTGTCCTCTTTGTATCATCAGAAAGTGTATGAAGTTATGCATAGAATTGAACCAAATTTCGTTTATAGGTTTTTGCTTATGACCAGCAGTCCCACTTGACTTAGTGAATACCGCCGTAACGGGGCGCTGTGATAGCGATTTTTCTTCCATTTTTATTATTGCATCATCGAAAAGTGCATGAAATTATGCATTGCGTAGAATTGAACCAAATTTTGTGCATGTTTTAGACTATGGCCTGCAGATCCCAGTTGAATTGGGAATATTCTGCCGGATTGTGATAGTCACTTAAAGATTTGAAATTCAAAAAGATGTACAAAAAAAATTAGAAATGCTAAAAGTTTTTCCGTTAAATTTTTAGCCTTGTTCAAAGGATTCCGGAGCAATTTTATTTTGCCTCTATCTTAAAACATGACTGAGATATAGCAGTTTGAAATTTTAAGGTGGCTAACATTTTGAAACAAGACAGCAGGATTTCTCCATAAAAGGGTTTAATTTATGAGTTTTAGTGAACATGCTTTCTGGTTAATTTTCTTTTATTGTTGTAACCATCGTTTCAGCTCTTGTATGCGTAAAACTATATATTCATATTCGCCAGCTTCAAATTCTTGCAAACTTAGCTATAACTGACTAATTTGCGAAATTTTGATTCAAATTCAATATTGACGAGAACTCAGAATCAATCTTCTGCATTTTAGCTTAGTGATTTCCAATAATATTAGCTAAAATTTTAAAACCAAGGAGGATATCTTTTCCCACAGGTACAGGCCATAAGGACATTTCGTAGTTGTGTTGTACATAGGCTGCTCGTGCAAAGAAGGGTGTTTCGCATCCAGGTAAACCGCCGATTCGCAAGCAACTCCCGTACAAGTGAATAACGAAAAATATTGATTTTAATGACTACGTGATAGCGAATTTTGAAGTATTAACATGTATGAGATAGAAGAAAGTTTTGGGATTGACACATCCGACTATTTTCATTTTAAACTCGCACGCGATTAGCGTTTTACCAGTAACATAGTATAATACGCAGGTGCACTACTCCAGCTTGAGATGGTAATACCTATGTAGCGCGACTGAACCATATACACAACTCGCCATGTAGCCGACTTTGAAAGAACATCATTAACGTATCACTAACATCTAAAATTTACAACGGCCAAGAATGTATCAGGAGAGTTGGTTATTTTTGTGGGTGCATAGAATATAGATTAGAGGGATCATTCACAATTCCAGATTTTCGGTAGTCACAAAATTTGTTTCGTAAAACGAAAAGGTCAGAAAAATTTCCAATCTTCATAAAGAACAAATTCTCTTATAATTTTAAACATAAGTTGCTGTTGGTTATAACATGTGGAGTTCCGAAAAAACTATAAATTATAAGTAAAATAAATACTTTTTTTTTACAGGAAAACACCATATTTCCATTTTTTAATAGACATACACAGGGTGTTCCCACAGGGTGTTATTTAAGACTACTAGTGAGTGAATCAAAGTATCGTCAATTCTGAATGATAAATATCCTTTGACAATTATGTACTGCACGAACAAAAAAACCATGCTTGTTTAGGATCTAAATACTTGGTTGAATACGCGCAGATACGTCATACATCGTAAGTACTTACTTCTCTGCTACAAACATTAACCTTTCATTATGCATATTCTAATTCATAAAAATTGTTGACCATGCATGATTTAATTATTCTTACATATATTCATTTACCTGTCAAATGAATTTAAATGATTCTAAAATGTTCTGGCCGTTCTAGAAATCGTTAGTATAAAAATACACCAAGCCGTGAATAAAATAATTTAATAACTCATTGCACGAAATATTTTAATCCAATTTTCAAATGTTCGTGAACATAAACCTGATAATTTAAAGTTATCTAATTAATAATAAAACTGGGGCGTAATTTACCGATTAAATAAGTATTAGAGATATATGTGTCTTCAATTTAACTATGTGAAATATATTGTGAAATGATTTTAAACAACCAGTTCAACCCTTAGCTTTCGATACGCAAAATGAAGAACAAATCATACTATCGATGATAAAATCTGTTCGTTTCATTTATTACTACATCTTAAAAAAATAACAAAATAAGATAAAATGTTAAAATGCATAAGCACTTTGGGCCAGTAAATAAAAATATAACGAATTAAAAACACCTTATAGATGTTCAATACCTTATAGATATTCGGAAGTGTTTAATTTTTATCAAAATATATTTTTTTTAAAAAGGACATATTACATATACATGTGATTTCACGGAAAAGAAAAATGATTTGCCAAAAGAAAAAAAGAAAGCAGAGATAAATAAAAAGAGAAGATTTACAGTGAATTGTAAAGGAACTAGAGATAATGGGGTTGTCTTTTACGGAAAACAGGGAATGAGAACACTACTTCCTCATTTCACAAATTAATTAAACGTGACAAGAGACTAAAACAAATTTAAATCTGTTGTCTTCCACCAAAATAAACTTATAAAATTTTTATTTAAAAAATTCTTTTTAAATGTTTTTATTTTAAAAAAAAATGTACCTTAAGCTGAAAATACATGGAATACCAAGGAATCAATTTATTGTAAATGCATAGAAAATATTCTACAGAGCATTTGGTACTCTAATTAGGTGTATTTTTTTTTTTTTTTTTTTTTTTTTTTTTTTTTTTTTCACTATGCTTTAGAAATTTTTCACAGATTATGGATATAGTTTTACAAAAATTTAATTAATAATATGCTTCTTAAAAAAATGCTTACATCTAAGTTGTATTAAAAGTTTTAAAAATGATGATGAAAACTATAAACTATATCGTTAATCAGAAATAAACTTTTAAAAACACACAAAAATAAAAAATAAATAAAAAAGAGCTTAAAAGAAAACTTCTGCACCTAAGATATCGAAAGATAAAAAAAATAATATTTTAATTTGGAATTATAAAAATTTGCATATTATATTAAATGTTCAAATAATTCAAGATTTTTAAAATAATGTTTGTTGTATCTCTCTAATGGTAAGCATAGGAGAAGTGGAAAAGAAATGGGGTTGAAAAGAAATTTGCTAAATTTGCACTTTCCAAAATAAGAGTGTGAATAAGTTTTTGTCTGCTTACGTTTTTCTACTTCAGAACAATTTTGCAAGTGTCAGTTTAAGAAAAAAAATATTCAACATACAAAATTACACGAATATAATTTTATGAAAATATATTTTGTATGTAGTAGTTCTTTATCTTCTGTGGTATTCTTGTAACAATCTTGTCATCACACAATAGACCTTTGAGAATTAGACGGTGTCATTTGGCAGTGGTACTCGTTCAAAACATGAACGTTATTCGTAAACACAGATGATCGTACTAAACATTTTTGACAGATCCAGAGGATCTGTTGTTTTTTTCCATCATTATTGCAATCAGAATATTGGTCTAATCAAGTAACGTGTAGTTTGGAAACATAAATTATGTTTGACTACTACTGATACACAAAAATATTGTCATGATCAGTCTAATTCTAAAAGGTGTATGCATCGCAGTATTTTATTTTTCATTCTTTCTCTCTGATATATATATATATATATATCAGATATATATATATATATATATATATATCAGATATATATATATATATATATATATATATATATATATCGATTAAGAAATTCGGCTGTTTGCAATGAGCTCTGGCTAATTGGAGAATCTTCTTTTTTTTTCAATCAGCAGCTTAGCATTTTTTGGGCTTATTGCAAACATCTTAAGAAGCTTTAGGTTAATTGGAGCACGATCATTTTGTTTCTCAATCCCCTTTATATTTTTGAGGCTTATTGCAAATAGCCTCTGGAGCGTTAAGCTAATTGGAAATTATCCATTTATTTCTAAATCGGCTTGATTTTATTATTCAGACCAATTGCAATTAACCTATACAGTTTTTGGCTAATTAGAAAATGACCACCTGTTTGTCCAAATAGCCTAGTTTCATCCATGCCAATTGCAATAAGTTTATGATAGTAAGGTTATGATAGTATTCATACTTTTAATTTTTTTTAAATGTCGCAAGAACTTTAAATGCGTATAAAAATGTATAGGAAAACTGTCTTATTTTCAGATTTCATTAACGTAACTGATTTTAGAAGGGTAGTGAATATTTCCTTTTTATTTTGAGGATATATTTTTCGCAGTTTTTGGCTAATTAGAAAGTGACCACCTGTTTGTCCAAATAGCCTAGTTTCATCCATGCCAATTGCAATAAGTTTATGATAGTAAGGTTATGATAGTATTCATACTTTTTTTTTTAATGTAGCAAGAACTTTAAATGCGTATAAAAATGTATAAGAAAACTGTCTTATTTTCAGATTTCATTAACGTAACTGATTTAAGAAGGGTAGTGAATATTTCCTTTTTATTTTGAGGATATATTTTTCGCAAACACCCCGTAAAGAAGTAATCAATAAAATCTACAGATGAGACAGATTCCAAAGTTTTCAAAGTATTACGTAGAGAAGATGGGTTGCTAAATGAAAATATTTATAAAACATATATTAGAAAATTTCTGAAATAATGAAATTTTCCAATGAGGCAGATTTTTAATGTTTTCCTTGCTTAACGTAGTGAAAATGAGTTGCTGAGCGAAAATTATCATAAACCTTATGTAACAAAATTGCTGTAGCAATAAAAAGCAGAAACAAAGGAGGCAATTTTTTTAAAAAATCCGAATTTAATGTGGAGAAGATGGAATGCCGAATGAAAATTATTGTAAAAAATGTAAATGAAAATTTCTGTATTAATGAAATCTGCATATGAAGCAGATTTTTTGTGTTTTGCCAGCATAATACGTGGAGAAGATAGGTAGCTGACAGAAAATTACAGTGGAAACACATTATAACGAATTACGATATAACAAAAAGCACGATATAACGAAATGCTCATAATCATTTAGCTGGTCTGCGTGTTACAGGTTACTGATTTCGAAACGATATAACGAAATATTTATAACGAAAAACACGATATAACGAAAAGAATTCGAACACGAAAAGTGAAATAGTAATGATATAACGAAATTTTTCAATTTTTTTTTTTACTTAACGCAGGAAATAGAATTTTATTTCTTAAATACCAGCTTTTTTTTCCATAACATAAACTTCAATCTTTTTCTTTACGGCCAATCAAATATTTTCAATACTTCCAAGAAAGATTTGGGGGAAGAGACACTGTATTAAGACAGACAGAGGGGCGACAGATTAGCTGATCTGGATTATGTTATTTATTATTCGGTGACTGATTTCATTGACATTTGCTTTTCCTAAAATTTATCGCTTGTTATACTCTAAAACTCTTTGTATGCTGGCTATGTCTGGTGAAAGAAAATGTTGGAATTTAGAAGAGAATGTCGAAATTATAAAATGCTTCGAGAATAATGTAAAAAAAAGCGAAGTAGCGAAAAAAATTTTTATTCCAAGTAGCACTCTCTGCACAATATTTGAAAATACAGAAAAAATTCTTAAAATTTTCGAAAAGGATACAGTTTTCTCATCGTTGTTTAAACGTATACGCACAGCGAAATATGCAGATGTGGAGGAAGTATTGTTTTCATGGTTTAAAGATGCAAGATCCAAAAATATCCCTTTTAGTGGAAGCATTTTGCAAGAAAAAGCATTTGCGTTTGCCGAAAATCCTGGATATAAAGACTTTCATGTAAGTGATGATTGGTTGAGTAAATTTAAAAAAAAAAAAAGAAATTGTGTGTAAAATGTTGGAGAAGCAGCCTTTTTGTTTCACAAGGAACAATTGAAGAATGAAAGAATGAAAACTCAAAAATATTTGAGGATTACGTTCGAAAAGATATATTTAACATGGATGAAACCGGATTGTGTTTCCATTTGATGCCTGGTGAAACTCTATCTTTTAAAAAAGAAACTTGTCACGGTGAGAAAAAATGCAAAGATCGATTTTCTTTAGCATTATGCTACAATGCCGACGGCTCTGAAACGCGAAACCCTCTTGTAATTGTAAACGTCTTGTAAAACGTAATGAAAACTTTGCCTGTAATGTGCAGGCATAACGGCAAAGCTTGGTTGGCGAAATGTCTTTTTGAAAAATGAATTTCAGATTTGACAAAGAGATGCAAAAAGCCAAAAGAAAAGATCTGCTTATTTTACACAATGTCTGTTCGCATGTGAGTTCTGTTCGTCTTAATTATATAAAATTACTTTTTTGCCACCTAACACTACATCCAAAATACAACCATTAGACCAAGGAATTATTCGTTCTTTTAAAACTAAATACCTGAAGGTGTTTGTAGAGAAAATGATCGCGAGTTCAGATGACAAGAAAGAAACAAAAATAGACGTGCTGAAAGCAATTTATATGATAAATAAAGCTTGGTGCGATGTTTCGAAAGAAACTATCGTTAATGCTTTTTCAGTTTCGAGAATTTTCAGATCACCTTCAAATAATAATGAAACAGTTTCTTTACCTCAACTGGAAGATACGGAACTACTGCTTTCATCCTTAATCTCGACTTCCGACTTTATTTTTGATCAATACGTTAATGTTGATGAACACTTAATAGCAAATGTTCAATGAAGAGAATAGCATAAAAAAAGTGCTAAAGATGAACGGTCCGACGACAGTGTCAGTGCGGAAGAACAATTTATAGAAAATGGCGAGAAACTTCTCCCATCTGATACAGTTTTTACACAATTTACTGAAAATTATGTGTTACATATGTATAATAAAAACTTGTTAAAAAAAGATATTAATGTTGAAAAAATAGAGCGTACAATATTAGACAATGCTGTTAAGAAAAGAAAGCAGAGCTTGTTAACTTCATTCTTCAAACCTATTTAGGAATGTAAAACTGCCCTTTAACCCTTTCAGGGGCAAAGCATTTACATTGCTAAAATTTTTAAATGAATGAATGACACCGGAATTTATAAAGAAATTTATTTGGAAATATGAAAATGCTATATTTTATATACATAATAAATGGAAAACTTGATACCAAAATTCTGGTGTCATTGTGGCATTTGGCAACTAAACTCAAGTGGTTTCATGAACATATCCCCGCTCTTGAAAGGGTTAAGAGAATTAAATCAATAATATTTTTTTACATTTCAATTTGCTCGTTTTTTTATGTGTAGCATAGTATATATATATATATATATATATACCGTTAAAATAATACAACAAAACTGTAATTAATTGAAATCTAGTCATCCAAATCAATAATCACAAAATAAAAATTTTATGACATGAATTGTATGAATATATTCGTAAAAATATAATTTTGTTGAAATTTCTTTTTAAATCAACTCTTTTTTTTATTTTCATCGTTTATAGTAAAATTGAAAAAAAATTAAGAGATATCTTTATGTAATAAACCACCCTTTTTTTATGATTGTCTCCATTATCCGGACTTTTGCATACTCAGATACGTTCAGACCACATTAATCCGAATAATTGGAGTTCTTATTGTATAACAAAATAATTCGTTGTAACGTTTTAACGAAATAATTCGTTGTAACGTTTTAACGAAATCGTTCGGTATAACGTTTTAACATGCCACATTTGCACATAACAAGCAAATCTTTGGAGCACTTTCGATTTCGTTATAAGGTGCTTTGACTGTATTATTAAATATATATATGGAAATTTCTGCAATAACGAAATCTTCAAATGAGACCGTTTTTAATGTTTTCCCAACATAACGTATAAAATACGGGCTGCTAATGAAAAGAATTACAGAAAATATATAATAAAACTTTTGCAACAATAAAATCTTCAGATGAGATGGATTTTTAATGTTTTTCCAACATTACACAGAGAAGATGGGTTGATAAATGAAACCAGTTATAAAAAACATGAAAGGAAATTTCTGTTATTATGAAATATACATGTGAGGTAGATTTTTAGTGTTTTCCCAGCAATACGCAGAAAAAATGGATTCTTAAAGAAAATAATTATTATCCTAGCATTATATGCAGAAGATGAGTTGCTAAATAAAAATGATTACAAAAAAAATGTTTTATTCACCTGATTAATAATTAAGATTATTACACACATTACCCCCTCTCCCCCCCCGTACAGATTAACAGACAAATCTGCAGGAAAAATAGATTGTTATTTTTCTCCAGCATTACGTAGAAATAATGTATTGCTGAAGGAGTAATCTGAGGCACTCAGTCCAATTGCCATCTTGATTCTATTTTAAGTGTGCTACAGAGAAAATTAAATTAAAGTAATTACTAATTTAAGTTAATCCGGAGCATAAATGATGTCAGCGAATAGGGCAGTTTTCGTATATACTTCCTGTGACTAATTTGATTCAGCAACCCATCTACCCAACTACGTAATACTGAAAATACACTAAATTGTAGCGTCATCTTCAGATTTTATTGATACAGCAAATTTCCTATACATTTTTTTATAATTATTTTTACTTAGCAACCCATTTTCACTACGTACAAAAGGAAAAACATTAAATAACTGCCTCATATGCAGATTTCCTTAATACAGCAATTTTCTTCTCTATGTTCAGTAATTATTTTCACTCAGCAACCTATTCTCACTACGTAACGACGAAAAAACATTACAAATCTGTCTCATCTGCAGATTTCATTATTATATAATTTTTCTGATATATTTTTATAAATATTTTCATTAGGAACCCACCTTTTTTGCGTATTGATAGAAAACATTAAAAATCTGCCTCATCTTCATATTTTATTGATTCTTTTGCACGGGGTGTTTGCGAAAAATATAACCTTAAAATAGAAATGAACACTAGCCATAAACACTCAGTCACGTTAATGAAATCTGTCTATAAGACAGTTTTACACATTTTTATGAGCATTTTAAGTTCCTACTCTTATTTTTTATACTAAAAGTATGCATAAACTGTCTTGGACTTATTGAAATAAACCTTTATGAAACTAGATTGTTTGGACAAATAGGTGGTCATTTTATTAGCTTACAACTGCATAGCCTCATTCCAATGAGTCTAAAAAACAGGCTGATTGAGAAATAAATGGACAGTTTCTAGTTGGTTTATAGCTGCTGAGACTCTTGCAATAATCCTGAAAACTATCAGGCCGATTGTAAGATAATTCTCCAATTAGCCGGGTTCTTTGCAAAGTGCCGGGCTTCTCAATTAGCCTACGACATATATACATATATTATGTATGTGCGTGTAACTAGGTCTGTAATCTTGTAATATCATTTTCTTTTTTCTTATATTAAGCAAGAACTAGAATTATTCTATTTTCCTTATAATCAATTCTTTGTGACCAATTTAAAATATGTGATGTTCTGATTGAAGTTTTTATCGTGTAGTCAATTATTTCACTTATAGCGAGTCCTGTTAATTAGCTTTTAATTAGTTATACCTTTCTTTTAGTATAAATTTATAAAAACCCGTTTTCATGGAACCGCACACTGTAAAAAATAATTGAAAAAAAATACCCTAATAAAATATATACTGGCAAGTTGGTTGAAAATTAACAATAATTAAATTGCAATTTAAAACTATTTTGTATTTATAATCTTGCAGTACAAATTCCTATAATAAAGCAAAATTTTACAGTAAAACCCGCTGACAACTAAATTACCAGTAGATTTTATTGTGGTTTTCTCTGTTTTTTTTGTTATCGCATACAATCCCATGGAAACCGGATTTGAAAATTTTAAACTTCAAGAAAGATACAAAATGTCATCGGGTTTAGACATCTACGAAGATTTAGGCTCTTGCATCAAACAGAATCAATCAATTGTACAAAATATCCCAGTACAATTACGAAAGGAACACCTCAAAGAGTCAGTAAAACTGATCGATAACGCATTATCCATAATTTTTAAAATAAATGCAATTTTATAGAGCAATAGCTTTATTGTGGTTTTCAGTATTAAATTATTTTTACAAAATCCTTCTAATGCAAGGGACTCTAAAAAGACGGAGTGAGGTTTAAATACTAATGTAATAGGTTAACCGCCTTGTTCACAATATTCTATTGCAAAATGAGAGTTTTAATGAACAACACTAATATAAATTTGATTTAAAATGGGATTTCCCCATAGATACAAGGTTATACTTAGGCGATTTACGCATCAATTTAAAAAATAAGATATCCCTTTAAACAAATACGGAAATACCAATTTCGTTTCATTTTTATTTATATGAGCCAATAGAAAAAAAATAATGAACTGAGCTGACATATGCGTTAAAAGTTTTTTAGCAAATGTCTAATTTTTGAGCATGAATTGAACATCAGTTGTATTGAGACGACATGAACATCGAGACATCATCAGATATACAGTTCATTTGGAACATCACTTGCACTAAGAAAACCCCTTTCTGAAAATTCTACAATCATAAACACATTTAAGTTTTTTCCGTGTATTATGGGGTTTTCTAAACTATGGTATGCTCAGCTCTCTCTCTGATGCGGGACAGTTATATAAATAATTACAATAAAAAATTAAAACAGAAGCATTTTCGAATTTTGTATACGACACTATCTCATACTTAAAGCCTCCTCTTCTCTTTTACTGGCAGCCATATTGAACAAATATGTAATCTGATATACTGTTCATAAGTACTGCGGTTTTCCGCTTAAAACGTTTTATGATAATAATATGCGTATTTCGAAACTTATAAATTATACATTTTTCTGTATAACTTTTACAGTTATTCTCTTTTTTCAGAATGTTTTTATAGAACTTTTCTTAATATTTTGATGAATGGACATTATATTAAATTAAACTCGTGATTTTAATATTTATTTATATGTCAATAAAAGGGGATATTTTAAGTTTTAATTTAGATACACAATCATACAATTTAAAATTTTAGAATGACCTTAGATACTGGCACTATGCGAAAATCAGAATTTTAAATTATTGGTTCACAAATCTAACATTTAGGAACGCATGTTCTATATTAATATAAAATATAGATAACTTATTCTTTCTTGAAAGTTATGGATCTATGAAATCTTCTCTTTTCTCACAGGTGGTAAATTTTTATAGGAATCGCAAACTTGCTTGAATGTGCCTACATTAATTAAGCATTTCTTAGTCATTCCATCATTTTATTCAACTGTGTTTTACAAAACCCTTTCGCATTGTTTGCAAATTTATGTTTACACTATTTGTTCCTAAAATATTTTACATGTACATGCCTTGTTGCCAAGAAATTTTGCTTCAGATATCCTTGAGCATTTCTTTTCATTTAACGTTTTTAGTTTAAAACATTTTGCTTCAGATATCCTTGAGCATTTCTTTTCATTTAACGTTTTTAGTTTAAAGCATCCTAACTTAAATATTTTTAAAGATAATTGGATAGTCTTAATGACTTATCATACTTTACTATCAACTTATCCGAAACCATGTACATTTTAAAATCGTTTAAACCATCCCTCTATCTTGAAATTATACAACAATTTTTAAGAAATAAAAAGAATTTCCCAATTTGCTAAAATGAAAAAAACCCAGTATTAATTAGTAAGCGGAGTCATTAAATGTGCCAATCAACAGGGAGAAAAAATTTAATTAAAGTACAGTTATTTTCTTAACACTTCAAGAAATTTAATTTGTTCTGAGACAAATGTCCTAACATTACTCAAAGAGAATTTAATTTATCGAATATATGTGACTTTAAAAGAAAAAATTAACTTTTTAAAAAAACAAGCACTTTTCATTAATAAAATATATTAATTAAAAACGTCTTGTCTTTATTTACATATACATAACTGTCAATTAAACAACAAGAATTGAAGAATCAAATATTCATATTGATTTTCATATAAATAAAAACATTGTTATATTAATATTTAAAAAAGTATTTGGAGTTAATTATATGAATAAAATAATATGAAAGTGCAGCAAAAACAAATAAATACATTTTGGTTTTTATTATGCAGATTAAAAACGTATAACAATTCAATTTTTTAACATCTTTATAAAATAAAATATGATCAGCTCTACACCAGAGTTTGCGGATTCAACTGCCTGCATCGGAGTACGTAATAATGTACAGTACTGTCCTTGCACAAAAAGAAAAACGGAAACTCTTTCCCGATTTTTTCCAAGTTACAATGCAAGACATGTTTTTCGAAGTAGTGTTATAAAAGAAAACAAAATGATTAAGAACGTCCATTTTCTCATACTTCAGTTCAATAAACGGTTTTACTTACCCATCATACGTAGTATAGGGTAAGTCTTCGGGTATAGGGTAAGTAATCGTTTTGAAAATCGAAAAAAAAAATTCACGGATTTACACGTTTCAGACACTGGAGATTCCGAAAAACATATTTTTAGAAAATAAAATATGCCGTCCGTCTCTCTGTGTGTCTGTAAACGGTCTATCTCCCGAAAAAATTGAGATAGAGACTTGAAATTTAGTATGTACTTAGTATGTAATAAAGGGAAGAAGCTTATTGAATTTCAGTAACCTCGATTATCCGGAACTATTTTTTTCGGACTCTCGAAATATTCGTTTTGATAAAAGGTATATTAATTTTTTCGAAATTGTTTATTTTAAGGAGTGAATATAGAATACAATAAGAAAAACATAAATTTTGCATAAAGACTTTAAACTTTCGAAAAGTAAATACTGATAATATCAACATACCATAATATCAACAAAATATTGAACTGTTTCCTTAAACTTATTTTGTTTCATGTTAATAATATTTTTGAAAGTATATCAATGAAGTTAACATGTGCACATTATTCAAAAGAAGATTTCAGATTATTTATCAAAACAACCTTTTTTCGTAGCACACCTTAAATGTTGTTTTTGATTAACAATAATTTAATATTTTTCACGTTTTTAATTAAAGAGGAATTTTTTTTAAAGTTATGTTTTTGATGCTCGAAAATGATTTCATAAAATTAATATTCACCTGAAATATTAACATGTGTAAAACAAATAATATAATACTAGCAACTTTTCAGCAAAGCAGAGTCTTTATTACTAATTTAGTGCCACCAAAATTAAATATATAAAAATTAAATATACGGTCATAACTTCAGGAGCAAAACACGAAACATTTCGTTGAATTTAAAAAGTTTTCTTTAGAAGAATTTCCCATTAGAATATACGTCGTTCAATATAAAACAGCCCATAACTATCTAAATGCGGCAAATAATACCAATACAAGAATCACGGTTTGGCTTTTTAAATTTTAGATCAAATTTCCCTCATCGATATTATGGCTTCGAATGTTGTTTTCCCTACAGAGTGCAAAACCGGGAAAAGGCGAAGAGTTTTTTCAAATTAGAGTTCTTACACATATTCTACGCATTTTTGTGGCTGTGTTTTTTTTTTCCAGAGATTAACTATTAGCGATGAATCCGTTAATTGCGGGGAGGCTTTTAGGAGATTGCGAAGTAAGTTTGTGTGATATTTTAATATATTGTATTAAAAATTGTATAACTTTCATATATTGTATAAAAACATACTACGAATCACAAATTTATTTAATGAATGAATTATGAATTTATTTAATTACTTTATTTAATAAATAATGAAGAAGTTTTCGAATGACTACGACATAAAAGCAGGACTCATTTGATTAAACTTTTTTTTTTGGGGGGGGGGTGGGGGGGTGTTAAATATATTTTTTAAAAGCCGGTGTTTGGTAAGTATGAATATGCGTTTCAAATTATCAAAATATAAGAATAAGTCTTAAAAATTTTTAATCAAAACCATAACGTAATAATAGCTGCGTACATTTAAGCAAAAAATAAAGACATATGATCACTGGGATATTCAATACTCCTACATTACTGAATCTTTGAAAATTCTTGTGTAGATTGAAAATAATTACATTTAAAATGGATTTTAAAAAGTCTGGAATTTTCCCATTTAATCGTTGTGCTATCTCAGAATCATCTTTTGATCACCATGCCCTTCAGCGCTATAAAACATTACAAATCCAGAATGGTGAGTTAAAGGAACTAATTAATTTTAGATGAGACATACCCACCAAAGACTTGGACGATGAGATTTTAACTATCAGCCATGATTTCTGCATTGACATTTTCCCTGCCAATAAATTGATTTTTACCAATGACTTTCATGTTAATGAATCAATTATTAATGATAATCTTCCTATTAAGAAGGACAATATTTCTCCGGATTTTGACAATAATTTAATAACGAGGGCTATTGAGAAGTTATCAACTAATGTTGACTATTCTGCCAGAACAAGTTTTCAAATTCAGCACCATAAAGATAGTGACACGACTTTTGCAGTATTTTGTGATTTGTCTGTCCAAATAAATCTAACATTAGATAGAAATAAAAGTATTACCAGCACCAAACGGTACTCCTTGCAACCTTATTGAAACATAGAATTAAAGTTTCTATTCAGTTCTTTTCTTTACGCGTGAACCTTTTAATCCATTTGAAGTTATTTTTGAAACATGAAAAATCAATTTTTAAATTCTCGGAAAATCCTATTTAGTATTTTTAATTTAATTTTCTACTTCATGAAATTTTTTTTAAATATATTTCAGTTAAAAATAAACCCTAGTCTCTAAAATAAAATATATATGAGCTCAATATAAAATATTAAATATTAAAACAGCAATAACACTTGCAAAAAAAAGTATTTCTTACGAAATTGTTTTTTTGTTGTTGTTGTTGTTGTTGTTGAACACGATGTTTCAAAATATCCATTGAAGAAATAACACAATTGGTTATTCTGTATTGAAATTAATGTTTAACATAGTAAATAACCAATTAAATCTGTTAAGTTAAATGTTCAAAATTTTATCGCGGCTTTCTTCTTATTCTAAAGTTTAAGTGCAATTGCCAAGAGCTTCGTAATTTGAAATGCATTTTAGTGAAATTCGCCCATAACTGTGGTTATTTATGTATGTGATTACAATATTCAGTCTATTTTAACTTCTTAAGGATGTTCCATCAGCAGCATGCAGCAGTAAAATTCAATGGTTGTTCAGTAACTCAGTTTTTACTCGCAAACAGTGCAAACTCTTCGAAATTCTAAACAAATTGATTAGGAGTAATTTATAAGAATATGGTTTTGCAACAGAAATGCTCGAAAATGGGTTAGAAGTGTTTCATTGTTGGTCGCAGTTGAAAAACGATGATTCTTTACAATGGTTTAAGTGCCACAACTGTGGATAGTGCCAGAATGTTACAGAAAGTAATCTGAAAAATTACAATTCAAATGTACTAAACAGTAGTAGCATGGAAAATAAACTAAATATTATCAAAATCCAGATTAATAATATATATATTAATAATATACATCCTTCGTTTATAATTAGAAACATTTTCTACAGAAAAAAGGGTTGCTCTTTTTTGAACAAAAATTTCATTACTTCATTTCTTGATGAAATGTATAATTATTAACCTGATAAAAAGTAGCTAAGAAAATACTTACATCTTATTAGTATAAAAACTTCGTTGAAAAAATATTACAAGCCTTAATTTATCAAATTAGCGTAACTAACAAAGATATTAACGTAAATCATTTCGTTTGATTTAATTAAGCATCTTGAGATAAAAAATCAGAATGACGGCTCTAAAAAAATAATAGATTACGAAAATAAATTTATGCTAATTTAATATGAAACAAATAATTATCTTAATAAAGAAATAGCCACAAATTAATTTATAAGTAAATTCTTTATAATTGATATTAATGTTTTTTGTCGGAAGCAGTAGTGTCATAGAAAATATACTAAATATTATCAAAATCCAGATTACTTTGGTCTTGTTAAAAAATAAACGATGAATTTTTATATCAAAAAACAAAAATCGTCGCTCAGTATTTAATAATTAATTATCGAGCACTGAAAGCAACAATTTGCAGAAATGTATTTCATAATAATATTTTTGCTTTTCTCAAAATATAATAAACTAGCTGTTACCCGTGACTTCGTTCACGTATCATTAAAAGAAGAATAAATGCATTAATCAAGCAAAATATTTCACCCCCGATAATAAAAACGTAAATAATTAACTAACTCTTTATCATATTTCATAGGAGAAAATACGGTATTTCTTTGTTATAGGGGACTTGACATAGTTCAGTTTTAAAAAAGTACAATTTGTCAAAAAACAAATATCAGTTTTACCTGATAAACCATTTTACTTTTAACGACTTTGAAAAACGTTTTAACAGCCATCATTTAAAAATAATTCATTGGAAATAGTATATGCTTTTTGTTTAAATTCAATTCTTGTGAATATGGAGGAATAATTCTACACCTAAATGCAAGGAGCTTCAATTGCAAAGCTTTTTGCAACCCAAAATTACATGCAAACGTAACATTTATATGTGTTACGTTTGCATGTAACAGTAACAGTTACATGCAAACGTAACACTTGCAACTGTAAAGCTTTTTGCAACCCCAAATTATATGTAAACATTACTTTTGCATGTAATTTTCAGTGCAAATTAATATTTATAAGGGTTCAAATTAAAATTAATTTGGGTGAAAATTACATGTAAATGTTACGTTTGCATGTAATTTGGGGTTGCGAAAAGCTTTGCAATTGCAAGTGTTACGTTTGCATGTAACAGCAAATTTGCCTCCTTGGTTTAATCTATATCTGAAACAACTCTTGATTTCTTGACAATATGCTGACAGACGATTTTTGTTCTGCAGAATAAATTAATTCATTAAGTTTGAATATGTGGCAATATGTTTTTAATTTTCGGAAATTCTACTGTAATCAAGATTTTTTTTCACCAACTATTCAAATTGAAAATAAGTTCTTTTTTCAGTTTTAATGAGAAAAGGGCATAAAAATGTATTAATCCGTTTTATTTCTTCTTTTTTTTATCGACAAAAATGGAGTAATTTAATTACCGCTTTTAGAGAAATTTCGTTAAAATTTACAAAAAAAAAAAAAAATAATAATATCTCGGAATCTAATTTAAAATTTTAAAAAGTTTATATGACATCCTTAGATCAATGATGGTGTTAAGTAAATTGCATTGCATTAAGAGTAGTACTAGTAGTTGCGAAATACAAACAGACAGTCAGATTTTAAAATAATAGACTTGTGTTCAATTTTCTTTTCCTAATAATCTTACTGATGCTTGTATTATTAATGGCAGAGTTCAGAGAATAAATAGATATGAAATGTTTATGTTTGGCGTGATGCTGAAAATGCAACCCTACAGTTGGCCTAAACAACTGGCGGCTTGCTTTGAAAACCTCTCCCCGTCCAATGAAGTCAGTCCTTGGGCCTAATGATTTGAGCGATAACCGGCTTCATGTTGCAAGCCGATTTGACGATTCACCGCCTCTCTATTCTTTCACTGTACTCTGTAATTATTAATGTATGAAATTGATTCACGCACCATTTGAAACATATTTGAAAAATCCCGTTTTGTTTGAAATATGACGTCACTTTGATTCCAGAGAAATCTCTTTTCAATGATATAATTCTTGTTAATTTTCTTTTCCTGGCAATCATGACGGGAATTTTATCAGAAAACTCACATCTGTATGTAACTGATTTTCAAGCTTATTATTAATCAGTATCAAAAAACATATTTCAGTTATTCATCTTAAATCTGACGTCCATTATGTATACACTGATATTCATGCTCCTTGTAATGTTACGAATATTTGAAAATACATGCTTTATTTATGACGTCATATTTGTTCAAGCCAAGGAGGATCCTTTTCATAGTTCCATGGTCCAAGCGAAATCTTTTCTTAATAATATGATTATTGTTCAGTTTTCCTTCTAATTATAACGCAGTTTTTGACAGAAAATATCTTCTCAACGTAACCAATATTCATACTTCATGTATAATAACAAATACTCCATATTTTTGTTTCAAATATCACAGAAATTCCTCTTCTTTTGAATTTTCATTTTCCACGTGAAAATCTTTCAATTAAAAATTAATTGTTGAGTAAAAATTATTATTTCGGGCTTTGATTTAGTTTTGGCAACGATAAAGTATTAGCAACGGTAAAGTAAATTTAACCATTTTAAAATATTATACGAAAAAATGTCCATTTATTCTGTATGAAAATAACGAAATTTTAAGAAAAATATTTGAATAAAATAAACAAATACCAGCCTATGTTCATATAAGGGTTATAATCAACCTATGTGCAAAGGTACAGGATCATTAAATGCTCCATTTTGACGCTGGCTTCAGCCTAAAATTTGCACACAATCAGATTTATAATATTATTGGGATATTAAATGAAGAAAAATAATTTGATTTCTCATTAAAATTTTGCTTTTAATCAATGTGTATAATTATGTATAAATTCCAATTCCCAAAGATATTAAATGCTGTATAACTGAGTATGAATAACATTATCAAAGATCGTAATGATCACAGTTACAAATATATTTCATTATCGCAATATAAATATTTATATACTTGTATGTAATTGTGGCAGTATACCAGGATACGTATAAAAATCCCTGACGGCTCGGCCTACAGGCACAGGTAGATTTCGAAGATGCAGACCGTGGGGCGCCTGTTTGTCGGGAATTGCGGAAGAAATGACCTTTTTACGATGATGCGGCAGTTGGAACCGCCTACTTCGAAACCTAACTTGTTTGCAGGCGGAATCGGCAGGGATTTTTTTGTTTTTAATTTTTTTTTTTTTGCTATAACGGTTGGTCCTATAAAAAACTTGTAAATATAAAAGTTTTAAATAATATTAAGAGGATTAATAATAAATTTAAGCGGATTTGAAATCTTGAGAATTGGCGAAGTTATGAATTTTTTTCTTCTAAACCCCCCTCCCCCCCCCTTAAGGCAATTTTTAATTATATCAAAAATCTGTCATACATAAATTTTCGGCCCTTCTCCTAGAATTAATAATAACTTCAAACGGATTCGATACGTATCATAAGTAAGAAATTATGGGTTTTTTTCTGTTTTCACAAAAAGCCCCCCCTTGGTTCGATTTTGTCCATTAACGAACTTGACCGAGATTTTATGTATCAGTTTCGATAAGATGCGGGAGTTGGAACCGCCTACTTCGAAAAATAACTTGTTTGCAGGCGTAGCCGGCAGGGATTTTTTTTTGTTTTTAATTTTTTTTTTTTGCTATAACCGTTGGTCCTATAAAAAACTTGTCAATATAAAAGTTTTAGATAATATTAAGAGGATTAATAATAAATTTACGCGAATTTTATATCTTGTGAATTGACGAAGCTATGATTTTTTTTTCTCTTAAACCTCCCCCTTTTTCCCCCCCTTGGGGCCATTTTTAATTATATCAAAAATCTGTCATGCATACATTTTCTACCCTTCTCCTAGAAGTAATAATAACTTTAAATGGATTCGATACGTATCATAATTAAGAAATTATGGGGTTTTTTCTGTTTTCACAAAAAGCCCCCCACCCTCCCCCCCTTGGTTCGATTTTGTCCATTAACGAACTTGACCGAGATTTTATGCCCCTTGATTTTATGTATCAGTTTGTAAAAAATTAATGCAGAATTTTTCCAGTTATCGTGGTCAGAAAAAAGTGACATAGATAGATAGATAGATAGATAGATAGATAGATAGATAGATAGATAAAGTTTTGAACTGGGGGTGGTTTTGGGTTCTGGGAGTCATGATCGGCGTAGATCTGCAAAAATTTTTCAAAATTTCCAACTTAGGTGAGAATGTAATAGGTAGTATTTCTTACGAAATCTACCTAAAATACCACCTGATTTCGAAAGTGTACAACTGTAATACTAAAAGGAGAATCCTATTCAATTTTTTACCATAGTTACATAAATTCAAACAGTTTTTGGCGGTGTTAGTCTTGGAGGCAACGTTACATTTTTCCAATCAATTTCAGCGTCGATGATTATGGTATATGTGATAGATTACATGGTACAGACAAATTTGCCAGTCACCTGGCACACGATCGTTGTGTGTTGCGATAGCAACATCGCAAATCCCGCTAGAATGCAAAATGAATAGCAATTCGATTACTGATGTAACATTAGAAGTTGGCATAATTAGCACTCGGGTTACCATTCATTTATAAACTCATAATTTATTAACTCATTCATTTATCATTGCAGAGAGCTGTGCGTTGTTGCAATACCTCTCGTTGATGCACCAGCTGACTGCCAATTTCGTTATCTGTACCATATAATCTATCATATATATCAAAATCATCGACAGTAAAGGTGCTTACAAGAATATGACGTTGCCTCCCAGGCTATATATAGCCTGGTGATGCTTCTGATTCTAATCAATAAATCGCGTAAATTCACAAACATATGTGCACCACAGAACTAGCTAAATGAGAGAAACTTCAAAGGGCAACACGTTACCGTATCTCCGTATAGACCAAACTTATAATTTTCGTACTAGCATTTGGATGCTTTTAAAGAAGCGTTAGGAGGAAAAATATTTTTATCAATTGAAGAAGTCAAAGAATCTTTATGCAATTGACTTCCTACACATTCAAATCCTTTTTATTATACGAGAATTTAAAAAAAATCAATATCGTGGAAAAATTGTTTAAATGTTACAGAAATATATCTAGATAAATTATATTGATATAATTTTAGTAAATAACAATTCAAAAATAATGTATTAAAAACACCATGTTTGTATTTAATTAATCTTCGTATTTGTCAGCTATATCAAGTCGCTTAAAACATAAATCATATTAGCATTCTAAATGTAGAAAAGTATATGATTTAAAACGTGAAATATAATTGAAAAGTATGAACGGTTTATAGTTGTTATTTGTGGGAAAGTATAAATAATGATCGTAAAAAAAATAATAAATAAATGTTTATGTTTTTAAATAGAGAAAATGCAAAAATAAAATAAAAATAACATGCAAAAAATTCAATAAAATTTTACAAGAAAAAAAATGAATATATATTAAAATTTAAAATGTCTTTGATTACATGATAGCACCATGTAATAAAAATATACTTAATGACTATACATCTACATACATGAATATCTATACGTTTATATCAAAAATATATTTATTATTTTGCAGGTGAATAACGATAGATAGAGAAATGAAAGTTAAATTAAACGCATTTTATTTTATTTGCAGCAGTCAGACAGTTTAAGGTTTTTAAAATAGTTAAATATTGACAGAGTGAAATAGCTTCTTTCAAAGTGTGGTATGTTATTCGATATGGAAAGAGATGAAATTCATACACTTTTCTATGTGTGTCGTATACCCTTTAAAGGGCTTTTTCGCTTTTTTCCTGCAAATTTTTGAATGGGAAAATAAAATTTATCGTAGAATTTATTTTAAATATAAATGTGAAGATTCAAATATTTTTTGGGTGATCTTGCAAAAAAGTTTAAGTCGCCAAATATGTTCAATGATCTGTAAAATATAAGTGAAGGAAAATTTCCGTAATTTTAATTGTCTTAATTTGTGGATATAAATCAGGGAATTGTACACTGAAAAAAAAATTGTTCATTTTACAGTATAATACTGGCACCCCAGCTGCCAGTATTATACCGTAAATTAAACAGTAATAAACAGTAAAATAAGCAGTAATACGCTACCGTGCATGTGCGGCAGTATATTACTGCTTATTTTACTGTTTATTTTACTGTTTATTACTGTTAATTTTACGGTATAATACTGACAGTTGGGATGCCAGTATTATACTGTAAAATCAAAAAATTTTTGCAGTGAATACCTAAGTCTTTCCTGAAAAAATAACTGCATTTTGTCTTGCTTTTATACTAATCTTTTGTGGTGTTTGTAAACAAAGATATTTTTAAATAAAGGTTAAAGAAAGAAATAATTGCTTTGAACAGTTAAGGAAAACGCTGCTTTCTAATGTACGATTTTCTAAAGGACGATCCTGCTATCATCCTGCGATATTTCTCCTAATATCTATTTACGCAGCTTTCGGAGTCTCACTAATTTCGGATGAGTTGAGACAGCAGGCACCTTATCCGCCTTCTGTGTATATAGAAGGGATCAAGTTCCAAAATCGCCATTTCCACTGATCACGAAAGCTTTTAGGCTGTCGAAACTAGTCTGCATTTATTCTATTAATATTAAGAAGTGGTTTTAATAACTATCATATTTCACATCAAAGAAAATTTTTCTTGGTTTTAAAAACTTCAAAATATGATACAATTCGCTAAATGACCTATGTTTCAGATGTTGCATATATATTTTTAAACATACTTTTTACAAAAATAGATCATAGAATCAGTACATTCTGATTCAAGAATTTTTTAAAAGAAACAAACATCTTAGGAACAAGAAAAAACAATCCATCAAACATAGATTGTGAAACATTTTGCAACACATTATAATACTGTAAGGAAATTTCATCGTTTAATAAGGTGAAAGACGATATCTAAGTAAGATTCTGCAGCCCTGTATAAGATCAATAGATTTATATACTACACAAGTATGATAAAATCTATTCAGTTTGGAAAGGTACAAAACAGTTGAAAATCCTCTTTCAGCAATATCCATCAATAAATGGAAATGTATTCGAATTCTTTAGTGCAATCCTGTATATGATCTATATAATTTACACACACCAAGTAATATAGAAAAAAATACTAGTAACATTTAAATACGCAAAGCACATATGGTAAACGCACTTCGATAAATTGTCGCTCATAGACAGTACTGTAACTGAATTATTTTGTGTGTCCCTACAAATGAGCAGTACATGCTATGCACACCACATTTTACTGTAAGCATGTTGCAGCTCACCTAATTGATACCAATTTTAATAGGCTTGAAATAGCGTAATATCATTAAAATACATTGCTAACGATTTTTCTCCATAAACCATAATATAACATACTTTTTTTAGAGTTTCTGTAAACGAGTTAACTGCACACTTCATTCTCAAAAGCTAACATGCCATAGTAAACTTTAATAGCATATATTAATTACCTGGCAATCCCAGTCAATTTCCTCGAGTTAAAGCACGGACAGGTAGATAGGCATACAGATAGACGCCAGAAAAAACGAAGTCATAAACATTTTTCAACTATGTTGGAAAGTGTCAAAAAGAGGAAAAAATCCCGATCTTACCGAAGGCTGTAAACAAGACATGTGCACACCTCTTTTTAGTTGAATGTTGGTTCATATCGAATTAGCTTTTTCCTCTAATTTTTTTCGAGGACGGTATGGATTTCCTTTTGGTTACACTATATAGTCAAACGTCACCAGACACTTTCGATTTTAGACGTTTTGTGGAATGTCTAGAGAAATACTTGATAAATTTTTATGGAACGTCAGGAATATAAAGAACGTGTTTGACATCATATTAAGCAGCGACGCACAGTGGGAGATTTGCCGATTCTAGCTGGCCAAAATTATTTTTCAACTTCTATTTGTTGAAATCTATTTTTCGTTTATATAAACTATATATTAGGCTAATTTAAATTTTAAATGGTAGTTTAATAAGAAATCATTATATTTAATTAAAAATTATTAATGTAGTACATTAAATGTGAATTTTTTATTATATTCCTATGATGTACCATACATTTAATTAATAGAAAAATAATCTAAAATTGAAACAAAATTCACCTTTGTGTAAGATTTAAAATATGAAACTATTAAAATGGATCACAGCTAATTAATTACTAAAATAGGTGTAAAAAATAAAAGGTTCTAAAACATTAAAACCATTTCAAGATGTTAAAAACATCCATCGGAGTCCCGAGCGCTTTCAACCAGAAAACCTGGCCATCATGAGAGGTACATACATAGGTACATACATAGTTCATACATAGGTATGACAACTAGGAAATTACGTGACCGCATAAGGGAGCATAAATCAGACATAGAAAAGGGAAAGCCATCTACTGCACTTTCACGGTTAAATTTAAAAACAGAAATTGATATCTATTTTAGTAAAGTAAAGATTATGCGCAAATGAACGATTATAATACATGTACTGTAAGGGAGTCAATAGAAATCCTGACAAGTGGTGGAAGGTCGTGTAATGATATGTTGTCATACAACGTGCCAAAAATCTGGTATAATCTACTTGATGTGGATGGTAAATTTGGGTTGGATAACCCACCTTGCTCAGTAGACTAGTCCATCCCCCTTCCCCCCCCCCCTTCTCCATGTGTGGTTTCGCCTTCTACTATTTAAACAGCTTACATTCCGGACGTTACAGAATTTTTTTCTCATTTACACCCTCTGATGATGGCCAGGTTTTCTGGTTAAAAGCGCTCGGGACTCCGATGGATGTTTTTAACATCTTGAAATGGTTTTAATGTTTTAGAACCTTTTATTTTTTACACCTATTTTAGTAATTAATTAACTGTGATCCATTTTAATGGTTTCATATTTTAAATGTACCATTCAGTTGTATATTTAAATTATTTAAAACATGCAATGAATGAGTTAATCTTTTACTTGATAAGTAAAAAGGACAATATTTATGAACTTTTATAATATTATTAAGATTTAAGCGATAGAATTATTTTTTATTATATGATACCAAATTATAAAAGTAATTTTTTTATAATAATCTATTAGAAATTGGGATAAAAATAAATATTAAAGAGTAATACTTATATATACAAAAGAGTAAGAAAATTGCTTAGAAATCTTCTGACGATTCACAATCTGATAGTTCTTCATTTTGGCTTTCCTCAGAATCCGAAGTTTCTGTTATTTCTAGTGGAAGTAAGAATTCAGAGGTTTCCTTTGAGAAAGAAACCGTTTTCTTTTTTGCTTTTGTTTTTATACTTGATAAGAAAGTATCTGAAGATAATAATAGTCTGTTGATAACATCTAGGTTACAAGATTTTCTCGAGAATTTTCTGGCATAATTAAGTCTATAATCACGAAAATGTTTATTCCTTGCTTCAGCAGCTTCCTTTGATAATTGTCCAATGGGAAGAAGCGCATTTTGTATAATAACAGGTCCATGAATCAGAACTTTATGTAGAGTGGGAGTCACAGGATACCATGGATAAAGTTCTATGTAAAGTTTCGCAGTATCCATAGTGAATTTAACGAACTTTTCTGTATCAATTTTGTTGCCACTTGAAATTACTTCTAAAATTACTTTTAGTCGATAAATTAAGTTTAAATCTATTCCAATTATATTAGCTGATAAGTCTGGGTCACTAAAAAATCTTCTACTTATATTGCCATTATTCGTATTTCCAAATCCAGCTTTTGGCATATCAATAATGATGCCCATTCAATTTTTGAATTCCTCTTGAATTTTTTTCTTTCTGTTCTCAATAATATTTTTTTCGTTATTGTCTAGTTTCTGTTGTCATTTTTATAGGTAATTTGTATGAAAGATGTAACAAATTCTCATAAAACCTTATCCTGGCATGTAAGATGGATAGTACAAATTTGTATGAGTTTTCATCATCAACTAGGGGGAACTTGGGATACTTGACCGATAGGGATACTTGACCCAAGGCCTTTTTCTCAGAATTGGGCAAGTTTTGTAAGTTGGAAGTGGCATCACTTCTTTTCTTTCAGGTTGCTGACCATATGGTGAAAATAACAACTGAATCATTTCATAAGTTTTTTAACTGTCAGACAAAATACATTTTCATGCTCCAAAAGTAATTTTTTGTGCTGTAAACTCTGATGTTATAATTATTTTTGTTTAAAGGTAAGAATTTTTTAATTGGTCATTTGTTTTGTACATGTTTTTAGCTACAATAACATGTATAATATTATTAATTTACTTATTAGCAAATGGCTGCATTTTAGGGTTATGTAGTAAATATGCAACTAGGGACACTTGACCCAAGGGATTTTTAGTATTCAAATGCGTTTTATTTATTTATTTTGGTTTTTTTTCGTATAGATGCCTCAAAAATATAAAAGAAAAGAGGAGGCTAAACTAGAGAGGTTATTCACTCTGGTATTTTGAAAAAATCTGTGGAAAAGGTTCTGGATGTTGTCCTATATCTTACAGTAACCAAAGAATTTGGTCTCTGTTGAAACACTTTAAGAAGATATATCACAAAAATCCAGAGATAGCAAACAACAAATTTTGTTCCATCATATAAAGCAAAGCAAGTTTTTAATGAAAAAGAAGAACTGCTGTCCAACTATTCGGAAGTTATGGCTCGCATAAATCATGGTTAGACCACCAAGTTAACTACCAAGATAGAATTACAAGTTCTGTGTTTAAATATTAGTTTATATTTGGAGTTGATTAAATTGTTATTTTCTTATTCTGGAACTTGTTTAGGCACAGGATGAACTTTCAGACTGCTAATATTCTGAACTTTCTACAATAAAATTAAAATTGGGCATATTAAATTAAAAGTATTAATTTTGTTTGACAAAAATAAAAAAGTATTAACCTCAATGTTAATTTTGTTTTTATGTAGAATTGTTTTGTTTATAATTTCAAATCATACGCAAAATCTATGATTTGGGTCAAGTATCCCTAATGGCTGGGTCAAGTATCCCTATACATTGGGATACTTGACCCAAATCGAAAGTTATTGAATATTCATATTTTGCTATCTTTACAATTAATACTTTGGAATAATAATAATAAATATTGTGCAATACTTCCTTAAGTTTATATAGACTGGATTTACACACCCATAAGTATTGTAAAAAAAAAAAAAAAAATGCAAAACTAACAACTGGGTCAAGTATCCCTAGTTTCCCTTATTGCTCTTTTTAAATCGTTGAATTGTTTGGATGTTGCACCACAAATATAGCATCTAAAAGTTAATTTTGTTCCGGTTGCTGCATAACAGACCTTGCCATCAACCATAGTCAACATCATGGAATGTTTCACAGTTACATCCGGAAGTTCAGTTGGTTCCAAATCTTTGATTTTATTCTCCATGTGATAAATTTCTTCTCTTGTTATATCATTTGTCTCTTTCACAAACCTTATCCTTATCGGTCTGCAGTATCGAGGAGATGATGGAGTAGGATTTTGCCAAATTACTTTATTATCTGTCTCACAAATTAGTCGCAGTGGTACCATAGAACTTTGAAATATATTGACATCAGAATCAGAAATTTCTTCAGATTTTTGTATCATTTGTGTCTGTTTAGATCCATTGCAACCCCATTTAGTAAATAGAAGCATTGTTCTACGTTCCCTTTCTGTCAAAGTTTGTATCACTTCTTCTAAATATAAAATCAATCTAGCGACAGTATGTAAGTCTTGCAAATTGATTTCAGCGCAAATCTCTGTTACCAGATATGATTCAGGATTGGGATAGCACTCCTTTTTGGTGTTTTGTATAATATCGTAACACTGCCATAACTTCTTATCACTGGTCCGAATTATTTCATATTGATTTTTTGTTAGACCGGTAAAAAATGTATTCGTAATCAGGAATATTACGGAATGAATAAGGACTATTTATTTAACTAAATAAATAATTATCTAATGAAAAACTAGTTGCGAAAATAGAAAATAGATAAATAAAATGTATAAATAAATTACCTGCATCAACAAATATGGAAAGAGCTTGCAAAGATGACAATTGCTTTCTTTCTTCTTTAAGACTTCTTAAATAAGCTTTTTTATATTTTGTGGCTCTTTTAAGATATGTATGAATATCTTCCAGAACTTTCGCAGCATCTTTTCTACCAGCCGATCGAAGTTTCATTTTAGCAGCGAAAACAATTTCTTCCGGTTCTAAACTCTTGCGTAATTCCCCAGTTTTCATCCTCTTCGAATGTTCACTTGATTCCGCAAAAGTTTTTTCTGGTCGTCCTGGTAAGTTATGAGTACTCATTGAACGAGGTATTTCAAAACTGCTTTGCAGCCAACTATCATACTTTTTCAGAAATTTCTCATGTGCTCTATGTACAGCTGTCCACTTTTGTTTAAACTGGACCTTCTGTATAATCATTTCCTGCTTGAAAACTTTCATTTGTACTTCGTTATAATTTGAATTTATCAACAAAACATTTTCGGCCAGATCCATTTTTTCGTTAAATGTAGAAACTTGTTGCTGCTGTATAATATTATAAAAGCTTATTCGTGTGATTAGTATAAATTCTGATGACCCTGGTAAAAGAAAAGTGTTCTTAGAATAAAAAAATATAATGATAATTTTAGACTTCATATGATAAAAAAAACTTTAAAATCTACGGAAGCAGATAGATACAGACAAATAAACGTTTATCCAATATCTAAGACTTTAAACTATTTTCTAAAATTAAAAGTTGAGATTTATCTAGCTTTTTCATATAACTTTATGAATTTTCCAAAATGAAAATTATTAAAAAACATAAAATCATTAAAATTATTAAATGTGAAATAACTATTGACAAAAGAAAAAAATTATGCATATAAATAAAAAATATAAAGTACATACCTTGTTCTAAAGCACTCATAATGTACAATTTCTTTAAATTCCTTCTACATTCACATATTAAAACAATATACTAGAAATCATGGATTTATTCTCCTCTAATAAACGCCAACTTCATACTCACCTACTGGCAGTGCGGTTGCATTCATATCAAAAACATCTGCAGTGTCTACCACCTGCACTTTTATGGTACATGTGGATAAACTTTAAAAAATCGACTTTTGGCCAGCTAGAAGCGGCAAATCTTCCACCGTGAGAGCAATTAAGAGACAAACAACAAATTGAAAAATAAAAAATAATTCCAATCACCCAATAAAATAAAATGCTGAAAATGGTTTGTAGCTGTTGACGGTGACTATGTGGGTTGTGTAAACTTAGACGGTTCAAAACTAAGCTCAATTAACGAAACTAAAACGAGAAAGAAAGCCTTCCCGAAAGTATATAACTCCGCTTACAATATCCTCACTGTTCCTTTTACTAGAACTAAAAAATTAAATAAGAAAATGTTCTAAACTATAAATGGAATTCCGTGGATCTCGGTATTTCCTTATTCGAAGTATATAAAGGTTAACCTTACCAAATAGACGAAACACACAGCCGCGGGCTGTATCAAAAACTGCAAGTCGTAAAACTGAGGCTAACGAAAAAGAAAGGCTACCGCGGTGCTTTACGCGTATCTTTTTTTACAGACCGCGGGAGTCACGTGATGCTCGAATCCACCAATCCAGGCGTACGAAAAGAGCATTACGTCACACTAGCGGTCTGTAAAATAAGATAAGTGGAATGCAGCGCGGTAGCCTGTCTTTTTCGTTAGCCTCGCGTAAAACCAAGGCTACACTAGATACCGGGCTGGCTCATTCATTATCATGACGTCACAAAAGGTGGCTGGCCGCGACCAGCGATTGGTGCAAAGCGACGAGCCCATCGTTTTGTGCCAATCACTGTATGTCTTTCATTTTGTCGTTTCGCTTTGTACCAATCGCTGGTCTCGGCCAGCCACCATTTGTGACGTCATGATAATGAATGAGCAAGCCCGGTATCTAGTGTAGCCCTGGTAAAACCCACTTCAAGTCAATCTTCATGGAGCATTGATAGAGCGAGAGCACTTGACTACCATTAGGCAATATCCATTCAAAATCCGCTGAATCCAGATAACCCCTCACTATATAGTCGTTACACAACCACAGTAACCGAATTAACATAACATTGCAAAATAACCTTAACAACCAGATTCCGGATATACGTACATACTTTGCGAAACTTAAAGTGTGACAAAATAGATTTCTCATTCACGCACAAATGTTAGTGATTCAGGACAAGCACGTTCGCTCGCAAAATCCCAAAAACTCACTCGTTCACTAGAAAACCCTTTCAAAATATTATCTATGTAACCTGCTAAAACACCCCTTCGGAATCAGAAAAAAAAAGTCTCCACCCCAACATGTCCGAGAATTTTTTGTTTAATTCAGAGCCAATGTGATAGATAATTACTATAATAATTTTGTACAAAATTACTTTTATTTTATTAATTTTATGCAATATCACCCATAAATACTGTGTTTGTACGGACACTCAAATTGAAATTTCTTTTAAAAAAAATTAACTCTTAAATGAGCCCCCATTACTGAGATTTTATGTCAATCATCTCGCTAATCGCTTGCGAGCGTAGGAGATGTGAGTTCGATTGCCACCGCTGGACCATGCTGTAATTTGTCGATTCTATAATTTTTCTGTATTCTAAATTTTCTCGTGTCCTCATCGCTACGAAGACTTTCTAGAAGACTTTCGAATCAAGCATACAAATTTGTACGTGCATCAAGAACCAACTCTTAAATGCTTTAACTTTAAAATCTCACCACTTGAAAAACAAATATATACATAGTCACAAAAACTACTTCACTACGTGCTAAGGCTGCGAAGAACTAACTCTACGAAGCCTTAAATAACTTCAAAAATAACTTTTCTAAAGTTCAGCTCAAATTCAAATTTACCTCAAACTCACCAGCTAACAATAACACTTCCATTATAACTTCAAACTTTTACTTTGCGACTTCTCCAATCCCGAGTGTAAGATCCAAGCCCAAATTTAGGGGGGATTACTCCAGCTTGCTTAAATGAGAGAAGCATTACAAAGGAATACGGACGAAAAGCAACTTTTGCTGCATAAATCAAAAATTAATAAATTATGTTAAATTTATTTTTACATTATCATTCTCATCAGACATTTAAAAAAAAAGTTTTTCTGTATTAAACTGAAATACAAAAAAAAAATGTCAGAGTAAAATGTAAAAGGATCAATCTTACTGAAATAAAACCTTGTTAACACGTAAATGCACTTCTTTACAAACATACCCTAGAAAATCGTATTCCGATTCTATTGCAACAAAATGGGATCTTGTCTTGGAAAATGCGAAACGTTCCCAAAATCCTTGACTATCGAAACCCAAACTCCGCCTTGCGAAAAGCACTAGCGATAGCACGTGAAGGAAGTTTTAGTCTAATATGTTAATGATTGTTGGAAGGATCTGTGCAAGTTTAAATACATCGTTACGATTTCAAAAAACCTTCCAAAACATCGAAACCAACCTCTTGCCATTTTTGGTACAGGGATACAATAAATAATATATAAAGTAGATATTAAAAAAAGTAATTATAAGTCCTGGTAAGGGTTAAAGTGAATGACCAATTATACTTAATATTCACAAGTAAATTATTAAAGTACATTAATAAATAAGCGTTGTGCAATTTTTATTGAACAATCTTCAATTATTCTCAATTTCTGGTTTAAACAATATTTCGGTTTAATTTGTGCAAGTACCACTTAAACTTACTTACATTAGTACATCTGCTTAAGTCTCTTCATTTGAAAAATGCAATTTCTGGCTAATACAGGCACCAAAATGTGACGTATATTTTAGAACAACTCTAGTTCAAAATGACTCATCATTTCCCGCTTTCACTTACAGTAGATGAGACAGACGTTCAAAGCTGTGACGTCGATGGAGTTATTTGACCTTCAAATATAGAAATCGAAATGATGATCTCGATTTTTGTATTGTACCCTGCATTTAGAGAATTTTGTCGAAGCTTGATAAATGACGATGTGTATTGCAATAGGAAACTCTCCTAGAATAAACGCTTTGAATACAGAGAAATATTTTACGTATTATTCCTGAAATTTGGATGTTTGATTATATCACATTTACATATGATACTTGCGTTAAGATTTTAGATACAGGAACTTTTTCAAATTTATGACTCATCATATTTTAGTACATTGATTTTAAAATAATATTAAGCATTTATAATAGTCCCATTATATCAATGTTATTGAAATTTTAAAATCTTTATTTTATCAAAATTTCAACTATTGTAAAGCTAAAATTTTCAATTTAATTCTGTATCTCTCATATCTTTACAACTGAAAATGCACTTAATAATCATGTTGTCATTTATCTGTTTTTTAAATGACAATTTATAATTTGAATTTACCACATTCAAGTAATGTTGGAAAATATGCATTTATAAATATGCAATAAGATGTACTTTTCTAAAAAAAAGGCTTTAACTCTTTAAGTAAAATGTAGTAAATGAATATTTCATAGCACTTAAAAAAATTTTACATGTTCTTCTTGTTACGAAATTTGAAAACACAAATTACCCAAGAACAAGTACACTTAACGCGACCTCAAGCATGTTCACGTGTGAACAATTCATAATAATGGATATTTAAAACGAATTTTCTAGTAATTTTCTATCTTAATGGAGAAAGAAGGAAGTTATATTTATTTAATTTACTGCGTCTTGAGAACTTTTGCATGAATAATATAATCTTAAGCAGACTGTTTGGGACTTTTTTTAGAACATAATTCGATTTTTATTCTTTATCTATTATAAGATTTACGGCTACTTGAACGAGAAACTTTAATAACTTTCATCACGCACGAGAGGCGTTCTTGTACCTAATTAAGAAGGGGGAAAAGTATATATTATCTCGTTAGCTTAGAGAACCTTTGAATAAAATGAAAGAAACATAATGTGTTACGCGTAGATTATAAAACACTTTCGAACACTTCCAGAATATTTTATCTTGATCATACCTTTTGATAGATTGAAAGAAGAAAACGCATAACATAGTTAATAACCGGATTTCAACAATTACTGCCTGTAGTCGTTTATTTGTGCGACCCTGTATATGAAATACATATTTTTATACATACCAAACGGTCTGCAAAATTTGCATTAGAAAATAGCATAAAACCGTTGAAAATTCAGTTTTATCAATTTCTGTCCATACACTGAGTGTATTTATATATGTGTTGTAATTCCCAACTGGGCAAAAAATGTCCGGGCCAGGATTTGAACCAAGAATCCTTTGGCTCTACCAACTGAGCCATCCCAAACGAATCTGGACGACCTAATTCACCCAGTTAACTTTATTGATCATAGCATCTGGTCTGATATCTGAATCAGCTCAACAGAATAAATCGCGGGTAACGGAACTCCCGAAACGCTGGATACGTAATTACACTAGATTAAGTTTAACACAGTTATTCAAATTGGTTCAGAAATCATATAAGTTATAATTTCCCAACTAGGCGAAAAATGTCCGGGCAGCTTCAGCCAAGACATCCCTGGTTCGAATCCTGGGCATTGGCAGCTTCAGCCAAGAGATCCTAGTTCGAATCCTGGCCCGGACATTTTCCGAACAGTTGGGAAATTACAGCTCATATGATTTCTGTACCAATTTATACAATAGTGTTAATATTAATCTAGTGTAATGTATTTACATTGTTTACAATGTTTGTGAAGCACTGTTTATGATCTACAGAATTTGATATGCATTACACAGTATTTAAAAATTTAACTCCGCTAAGAAATGCATAAGGCAATTGAAAATTCACTTTCCACAATTTCCGTTCATAGACTGTAACGTGTTTACATTGTTTTGGAGCAAACCTTAGTATAATAAAATGCACTTCAGCTGAAAAATGTGTATCTCAAAACCCACTTTAAGTAATTATCTCCCATAAACGATAATGCTTATAAATTTTTTTGTCCATCCCTGTGTGTAATCTATAGAACTTATACACACCAAGTAATATACTAAAATTTAGTAATACTTAATAACGCTTACGACAGTTGAAAATAAATTTCCAACAATTATCGCTTATAGGAAGTACTGTAATCATCACATTTCGCGTGTCTTTGCAAATGGTCGATAAATGCTATGTACACCATATTTTGTACAAAGCATGTTGCAGTGCACATAAGTAACGCATATTTACTTATGTTTGAACTAATATAACATCAATAAGAAGCACGGTAAACATTTTTCCCCATTGAACATAATGTAGCGGAATTCTTTTACGTGCGAATGTAAACTAACTATAAGGGCTAAACACTCTATTTTTAATAGAGAATGTCCTCACTTAGTTTCAATAACATATACCAATTACGTGAAAATTTAAGTAGAAAATTACAAGAATTACAATGAGACATACAGACGAAACGAAAGCATAAAAACTTTTATTAGAATAAAGAAAAGTATATTTCCAATTTAAAATTATTTTATTGAGCCGCAAAAACGACTGTTTTTGAAACACATTTGAAAAAAAAAATTACCTTTTCAAACGTCATGTTTCAAACAATAAATTTAGAACGATTTTTTTATAGCATCTAAACGATTTTTTTTTCTGCGAGGAGTTATTGTAAAAGCCTCTGAGGCAGCTACATTTCTATCCATTTTATACAAATTGATTTTCAAATGTGTGAAAGATCTTAATCAAAAACACGAAAACAGACATCAGCTGTTGCAACAGTGGAGTATTCCTTGTCACCGAAAAATCCCCCAAACGAAGGGAAATGAATGGCAACCGATTACAGAAGATCGCCAAGTCGTGATAATATTTTTAACAAAGAGAAAACTACGTGTTTTTAGAACTTGTGGGGTTTGAACGAGGTTTGGCGAACATTGCTCGTACGGGGCAGAGCCCCCTAGTATAAATAAATAAATATATAAATAAACAAGAATTGTTTGTTTAATAGTGTATGATAATGCAGTTATATATTTTTTTTCTAAATATTTTTAAAAATATATTAAGAAATATTAAAAGCTACCAATTTTATGTAAAAAAAAATATATATATATTTTTATTTCATTCTCCAAAAGAAATTAAAAAGTCACTTTTAAAATGCTACATATGTTTTATTTTATTTTTTTAATATTTCAATTTTGTACTTGTAGTAAGCAATAATATAGTTCAGTGGCGTAACAATTGAAATACTATGGTATAGGAGCTCAACTAAACACTTTAATTTTTTTTAAATAATCGGACATTTAAGGTTATCGAAAAATAGTTGAATATTTGAAAAGCTCTAGTGCAGCCATACTCAACCTTTTTTTCACGCGGGCCGCAAATATATGTTTGTGAAGTTAGGTGGGCCGCAACACATAAAAAGGTTAAAAAAAAGAGTAATTGAAATAGAAAGATAACATAGTTATTATTATCAGTATGGTTAAACATTTGTTGCGAAAGACATGTTACAAAAAATTTTAACACCACTATTTCTAAACAATAATTTTCGTGGTACATTTTTTATCGCAAATATACTTTTGTTGTTCTAAAATAGTGCTATAAAAATTTTTGGTGTCATTTTTTCCCCCGACAAACGTTTAACCCTAAAAAGCAGTATAGCTATAACAATAAGTATAAAACATATTAATATAACAATGCAGAATTTCCAAGTTTTAAAGGAAAAATCACAGGAGATTTTCTCTAATAAATCCCTCTTTTGCTCAATGCAAAAATTTTTTAATTATAGAATATATAGCGGAAATTTAATTAATTTGGAATAATCCATGATTGCTGCTGAAGAGTAAGGAATGTATACACCAATGTAAAGCAAATAAGATTGTAAAAAGAACTTTTGACTACGAAAACAATATTTAAGATGTTTTAACGTAATTTTAAATTAATTATAAATAATAGGACAGATTTTGTTTTCCCATGAAAATAAAACAACAGTAAAAGTTATATATATATATATATAAATACTTTTATGCATTTCGCAATTAATTTCGGGCCGCAGGTTGAGCATGGCTGCTCTAGTGTAACACAAGTTAACTAACAACATGTAAGTTTCGAGGTATTCAAGATTCATTTTTCTAACGAAAACTACAAGCAAAACTATTATGATTTGTTAAAACAGCTGATTTGTTAAGACTGGAACAGCAGTTAACTTATGTACAATATTTTCTATCTTGTAGATTTTATTTTATTGGACTTACGTGCAAAGAGTTTTCGTTATTAAAATTCTTATCTCAAATTTATCTTAGTACCTTAGTACTTTGAAAGGTTGCGAGGATGCAGTTAAACAATTTTGCATGAAAATAAAAAATGTATAAAAATCATTTATATATCCAAGTAAGATATAGATAAATTTACTGGAAGGTTATTTATTAGCTAAAATCATTAATATTTTATTTTTTCTCTCTTTCTCTTTTGTTAACCCTTTAAGAGTTAGGTCCGTGTTTTTCCTTTTCTAGAAGTCATGTTTAAATGGTCGCAGACAAAAATATTTTAAACAGAATTATTTTTTTAACCTTATATAGAATGAGGGTATGTAAAAGTTATTATAGCACCAAACTGTGATTAAATATATATATATCCTGGGATTTACCAGCATACATATGAAAATACGGGAAAACCTCCGAACAGTGAAAGGGTTGTACGTACTACATTTTTGTCTTTGTTACATAATGATGTAGCTGCATTGTCATTAGAAACCTCGATGTGTAAGCGTGAAATTCTGTGGTAGCAGAGAAAAGTAAATCGGCCAAATGCGAGTATTACTCGCACTCAAAGGATTCCATACATTAAATTACTAACATACAAATTACATACATAAATTACTAACTGCAATAATACAAATATTCGTTGCTAAAAGGATAATAAGAGTTTGTAAAAAAACAATACAACGTAGGGTTGGGTATAGCTATATATAGTAGCAAAAAATAGATGGATAGAATGAACATTCAGAGATATATGAAGCCTAAATAGTACCAATTATCGCTGTTCTGTATGGCTTTTTTTAAACCTTTATTCAAATCTATTTATGATGAATAGAAAATGAATGAATAGCGTCACATTGCATGAGGATGTTGGTGTCATTGTCAATAATTGTGTTTTCTCTGGTAGTAGATTCTTGAATGAATGCACTTAGACCAAGAGTTAAAGAAATTTCCAACAGTCCATTTCTAGTTTAGTTTCTGAAAGTAAATCGGCATTAAAATCATCTGAGATAATTAAATTTTGACATACCTCGACATACCCCTAGAAATGTCTAAGTGATAGGAATATGGTAGAACGCAAGACATAAAATATATATACATATATATATATATATATATTAATAAAAAGTAGATGAACAAAGTATCAGAACTATTCAAAGAAAAGTTACTCCTATATGTAAAACAATATAACATGTCATAAATGAGTTCTATTGGAATGAAAAACGGTGAACATTTCTCACAATAACACAAAGACCTTGTACAAAGTTTAAATTTGGCTGAGTGCCAACCACGCTTCGGAAAGATATCGCGGAGTTACTCAAGAGAAAGAAGTCACCTGTCAATCATATTTGACTAACACTAGATAATTTTAAAACAATTACAAAAAAAACAAAAAAAAAACATTCGAAACTTTCTGATTTATTTTTAAACATAAAAGCTTTATACTTGTAGACATGAATATTGAAGTGATTTGTAATTGAAAAGTTTTTTCATTATAATGAATTACATATTGAGTTATAAGCGATTGTTGTCTCAAAACTACTGACTTTTAACTCCTTGGAATTATTTTATGCATTACTTTTTTAAATAGTTGCCTCCAATAATTGAATTTAATTGGAATGAAGAACGTTGACTATTTATCACTATGATTCGCTATACCTAAAACAAAGAACTTGCACAAAGTTTAAACTTGGCATTGTGCCAAGAGCGCTTCGAAGGGAGTGGCAACGTCGCCTTGGTCCGTTCCGCGCCTATCTACATAGGTTTTTAATTAATATATCGGCTAATTACAATATTTTTTTTCGGAAATAATTATCAACAATCCTTGGATTATTCTGCGTCGACAGGTACCTCGAGCGCCCCTAAACTCTACGCTGAGCTCCCGCTAAGTAAAGTTTGTGTGTAACGGAGAAATGCGATTTTCTCAAAAACTATGTGACCTAGGATAATCGCTATGATTTCCTGCAAGGTTTAAATAAACCTAAAGTTAAAAGAAATACATTTTTGAGTTCGGTGTTACAAGATCTTTCGAACGATACCCTACACGATATATAAAAAGAAAACAAAATTTCAAGTAACTTAATTAATATATCGGCTAATTACTGACAAATGTTTTCGAAAATCATTATCAACTATCCTTGGATGATTCTGCGTCGATTTTTGAGTTCCACTCAACTCCACCGCTGACCGCCGGAGAAATAAAGTTTGTGTGTAACGGAGAAATGCGATTTTCTCAAAAACTTTGTAACCTATGATAATCGCTATCGTTTTCCTGCAAGATTTAAATAAACTCCTACTACACCTATTTTTTTTCATAATGTTAATTTTAATAGATTCGGAAATAGAGAGGAGGTAAGGGCATATTTTTAAAATGCATTTTCGACGATATCTCTGAAAATATAATACCTAAAATTAAAACAAATATTTTTTTGAGTTCGGTGTTATGAGATCTTTTACATGATATACTAAAAAAAAAAACTTTTTTTTTTTTCAAATATCTTAATTAGTCCCCCTAAATTTTCCTAAACATATTTGTGAAGGGCAAATAATTTATAAATATGTGTGTCATAATAGCCTTTATAACTCTCGCGAGTTTGAACTTTCTATGTTCCATAGTTTACGAAATAAACGGGTCTGACAGACGGACAGACAGACACACACAATGGCTCCGTTTTTACTTTTTAAGTACGGAACCCTAAAAATGCACAAATGTCAGTGGCTATGGTTTACACAGGATACGTACAATTGTACCACAAATTTTAAGACATTTTTGCCTTATCTAACCGCAGAAAAACATGACAAATTCTGCAACGGGACGAGGCGAATACAAATTATGCACTTTAAATATTAAATAGAAATGTTCTAATTTTATATAATGGTGCCAGGCGCCTGGAAATTTATAGGAGTCTACGCACCGAACACTTCAGTTGTCAGAAGGTTAATCATTCGACTTAATATTTAATACCGTTATTATAAAACTATCCTTTTTTCAGTTTCAAAATATAACATTTAGGTAAGTGTTTAAAATTTAAAATATGATTTATAAAATCGTTTTGCTCTAAAATTCACTAGCTGTTATTTAGTTGGTTATTTATTTACCAGTTATTTATTTATCGCACTGCTGTCTAATATTTTTTAGAGGCATGTTTAAGCTTCTAAAGATATATTGAGGATAAAAATATCTGCAAACAATATTAATCAAGCGAGAATATCCTCTCACTTATTCCATCAAATCTTTGCAGTAAAAATTGATCAAAGATAGCAAAGGCCACGTGCGAGATAAAAAAAAATGTAACAATTGTATTTTAAATGCATTAGAGGAGGACGTCATCCATTTAAGGCAAAACACGGGACAAAGAAAAATAAATTGAATACATATAAAATAGAAATTAATTTAATATAACAAAGCATAAATTTTATTTTAGGTTAAACGTGAAATATAACTTCTGTGATCGCGTCTTTTTATTCAATGCATTTAAATTTGAATTTTGCTTTTTCAATCATAAATATATTCATATAATCATTGTTGAGCACTGTATTTTATGCGGTATTTTATTTTTTAGGCAACATTGATTTGAGAAATATCTTTCATTTCACTTATGAAAACAATGCTGATTTAACTTTTAATTAACTGCAATTTTTAATCAAAAAACATGTTTTAACGAAATGTGAGTGTACTATGTCAGAAGTCGGTTCAAAAACCTTTCGAATGATACCTTATTCTTTGTTGTGCGCTTTGTAAATGCATAGAAAAAGGGATGGGGACAACAGAAATATGATATCATATATAATATATCATATGATATATCATATATGATGATCTCACAGGAACTGGGTATTTCAACGAAAATCTATCATTTTTTACGAGCTGCATTTTTTAATTGTTTGTAGTAGTAAAAAGTGATCTTATGTTCGACTTCATCAGACCTTACCATTCTATTAAACAAAAGTGATTTTAGGATATTTTATTCACAACTTAACCTTCTTTTATGATAACTCCAATTATCCGAATTGTGTTCCGAACATATTAATCCGGATAATTGGAGCTTCACTACACATATACAAGCCTGTATTACTTTCACCCGCAGCAACGAATGAAGAAATTTCGAATATTATTTTATTACTTTTGAATAAATAATACAAACCTTTATTTCCCAAAAAATCCGCTTACAGAAATAATCCTGAGATTTGTTAAAAGTTTAATTTTGCGATATAATAATAACGTTCTAAGCAAAATGTATACTTCATCGTTGAAAAATATTCACAAAATATGTTTTTACATATTTACCCTACCTTGGGCTATTCAGTACAATAAATATAATATTCAGCAACTTCTAATTTTTACATGTTTTTGAATAAACATGTTTTTATCTCCAGCAAAATAAGTTACAAAATTTATTAATAAAAATATCTCTTAGCTTAGACAAAGAGTTTAGCATATAATCCAACTTTTTTTCCCCTTAAGCTTATTCATTTGTTCCTTTTTCATTTTACTATTATTTCTGTTCTAGTTAGAATCTTTTGTGAAAAGCATATCATAAACATTAAAAACTAAATATTGTTAAGAAATATTTTTGTAATATAAATAGCTCCAAGCAATTAAGCATCTCAAAAAGTAGATCGAGTATATTGAAATAAAAAATAAAAGTCATTACTCAGATAGAGTGTTTTGTTTTTATTTATTTATTTTAAAAGTTCAGATAATCTAGAAATGTTAAGCGGTTATTACTGTATGATGCTATTCTAAGAAGGAAAAGAGTAAATTTAACAATTTGTTTATAAAAATATGGTACATACATAGTTACATGCTATGTTTTTCAAAGACTTTCCGTTCCGAAGATTTGAAGAATATTCACAAATTCTCATTCATTTATATATATATATATATATTCTGAATAAATGAAACATTAGAAAAAGTAACTTCTTTTTCTGTGTCTGGAGCCGGAAAGTCATTTTCTTAAACTTACCAACATGACATCAATTACTGATAAATAAAAATAAACACCAAAACGTTAAAGAACTTTAAACTAAAGTTCTGCCAATACTCCGACTGTAAATATTCTCAGAGGTGTTGCTACTCGTATGGAATGTCCCTTTTCGACTAAAAAATAAATAAATAAAATGTTCCTCATAACATTTACAGCAGAGCTAAGTAGCGAAATCATAAAATATTATTTTTTTAAATGGACATAATCAAGATTTTGTTTTCAATAGAATTAACATATTATTTTCAATAAAAATTAATTATGCTGTTCCGTTGGTATTTTTTATGCGCAAGTAATGTTCTAGTTAATATGAAAAATATTGTATAAAAATGTATAGAGAGAAAATATAAACGAAGGGAAAACTTTATTAGAGGCATAACATTCATACTCACTAACAAAGATACTATATGTCTAGCAGATCTTCTTGTACAGTCGTTTCTTATAAGGATTGAAAAAAAAAACCTTTTTGTGTTAAATAGACCCAAAATGAACAACAGGACTAAGGATAGCAAGAAAAATTTACAATATCTTCTTCCCTAGAAAATTTTAAATAAAAACTGGACTAAAAATTTTACTTGAATCGGAACAGGTCTAGTAGTGAAGTAAAATTTGTGGGCAGATAAAAATAAATATTTGCGATAGAAATGTTTAAAGATTTACATAGAATTAATCAATTAAAATTGTTTATTTATCTCATGTCTTTTACGGTAAAGTTGTTGACTTGACCTATTAATCAATTCAACCCTATACGATTCCTAGCCGAAATAAAAAGTCTTAACATGTGGAATTCAAAGCACACGACATCACCGATATTCTTGTCTATGAAATGTATTCACAATGTTTCAAATTTAGTTCATTTTTTCTTTAAAAAAACTACTATCGTACGATAATTTCTGCATAGACATTTTTGTTTTATTTAATCACAGAAAAAGAAAGGGGTATTAAATAAAACAAAAATTTCTATACTGAAATTCTGGTATAAAGGTTTTTCTTTTTATAAAAAAGTGAGCCAAGTTAGCAAAACTGCGTATTCTACTGCATTCTAAGACATGCAACCTAATTTATTTATAAGGCATACGATAAAAGATTTATTCTGGGTATGATTATCAATGTTTTCGTAATTAAAAAAAAATGAGGATTCACAGACATCAATAGTCCAGGAGGCAGCTTCGTATTTTGGCAACCAATTTTAGCGTCGGTGATATTGCTATATATAATAGATTAGATAGTACAGATAACGAAACTGCTAGTCATCTGGTACACTAGCCAGGGATGTTGTCATAGCAACATCCATAGGCGCCAACATGAGCAATCAGACATGCTTCTACCACTAATTTTTAAAAATGTTTTTCGCATAGTAAATCACTGTGATTAAAAAGAACAAAAAAAAATTAAATTAGTGGTGGAAGTTTGCCTGATTTTCCTCCCTTAAGTCGATGCATATGGAAATATCACACAACCTGCTGAATGTGAGATGAATGGCAACCCGATTACTGATTAGGTAACATTAGTAATCAGGTTGTCATTCATTTCACATTGTAGAAAACTGTGCAATATTGCTATGGAAATACACCCCGCTTATATGCCAGCTGACTGGCAGTTTCTTTAACTGTACAATCTAACTATCATAATATGTAGCAAAAATACTGACGCTGAAATTGGCTGTCAAAATGTGATACTGCCTCTCGGACTCTAAGGAATCGCATAGATTAGAAAAGGAATTTTCAAAGTTATCATAGATTTATATAAACGTGAACTGTCTATTCATTAAAAAGTGATGGAAATATTTTTTTGTCATTCAATTTATTTAATTTTACTTATGCGCCTTCATATAAGCCCTTATTCAGAGATTTATTTTCATTCTTTTGATGGCGCGTGTCAATTAAACATATTATGCCTTAACTCAGCCATTGTCGGTCTTACTTTCTGCCCAAACTCAAACATATGTTTTCTACTTTATAAGGCCTGTAATACTCTACATTTATATACTTTGTAAAAAAATGTAATTAAGTTAATACGATAATAAAAGTAATAAAGCATAATAAAAAAATAATATAATCAATATTAGTTATATAATACGTGTAAAATAATCCAGAATTTTCGCTTATAGTTTTACTCAAAGGAAAAACGTTTTATCTTTTAAAATATAATATATATATGTGTGTGTATATGGTACGAATTTTATTAATTTTAAATTATGTCTGATTAGCTTTAATCTTTTAACATATATACGCCACTTTAACGTAAATAATAGTATATGTAAAAATAATTTTTGACTAAACAGATGACATTTAGATGTTTTCACATAATTTTAAGTAAATTGTAAATAGCGAGACAGATTGCGCCTTCCCGTAAAATATATAAAACCATAATGAATACCTAAAGTGCCTTTTATTCACATTTCAAATTTATATAATTCTGGATTAATGATTGTTTGATTGAGTTAATGATTGCCGCACATAACAGGACGGTATGTTACATGCAGCTTGCTGGCCGCAGGTTGAGTAAGATTGTTGACATTTGGAAGACAGCGTAGTAAAAGACCTTAGTAAAATAAAAATAGAATAGCTCACCAACAAATTATCAGCAACTTTTTTCTATTTACGTAAAAAATTTAAACAACATATCATTAAAACAGTTATATGTTTGGTAGACTAATAAGCAGTTCAAAAACAATGGAAACAACCGTGCTAAAGACGAGCAGCTACAGGTCTGTTTAGCGAATCCAACCACAGATAGAAAAGTTTATCTTATTGAAGGCTTGTCTCTGTTCAAACATATGATAAAACATACGGATGTTAAGGGATTCAAAATCATACAGACGTTCGGCACACTATCATAGGATGACAGTGCAGCGTGTATACAATCCTTTTTTTCCAAAAATACTATTTCCGAACAGCAATCCTCACATTGAGTCTAGAAGACTTTTCTGCAATTAAATAAGGTATAGCTATTTGGAAACAGTGGTACTTAAAAGTAAGAACAGTACGTACTCTAGTGTAGAGATTTTTTGCAGTCCGTAAGGTGCTGATTTTTTTGTAATCCATAAGGATGCTTTTACATAGCTTCCTAGTCCCCTTCACATTTTTTTAGTCGCAGAAATTCTGTAATTAAATAATAGTAAGATTGCTGTTCGAGAATTGTGATTAAAAAAATAGTGTAAAAGTTGCTGCTTAATGTAACAATGAAACCAGGCAGGGGTAGAAAAATTAACATGATTGGCAGGCATACCTGCAAAGTTTCACTTATTTTGATCACCACTATTCCCACATAGAAAACATTGTTTAATAACAAATACAATAGATTTTTTAATGATAAAATATCCTTAACTAAAAATAATATTTCTATTGAGAATTCTTGAAATTTTGGAAATGTGTTACAGAAAAAGTAAACAAATAATGAAAAGATATTTTACGAATTTCACATAAACAGGATTTTGTTTATGTAAATAACCTTCAAATCTTTAAATCACTTTTTATGAATAATACTTCTTCATACATTACATTAATATATTATTTATAAATATATTTCCTTCTACCTTTCTTCCATTTTTAACTAAATATTTAATTAAAGGAAATTTCAACTATTTATTCATGGTGCAAGAATCAACTATGAAAACTGAGTTATCAATCGATATATAGGTAACAAACGTATGAATCATGCATAAAAGTAAATACAACATGTAAAATATAAAAGAAAAAGACTTATTTGAATACGCTTTCAATTCAGAATTTCGAGTTCACATTGTATTTTTTACTGCAGACCTGGACCATTAATAAATACAGATTTTGAGGAAATTCCATTCTCATTCAATGTGCATTTTTTAACAAATCTAAAAATATGCCGTATTTTTATTTATTTTACTAACTATTAGAAAATATAATTTAAATACCGTTATATTATTTCGAAAATTGAGTGAAGTACAGATAATCTGTCGCATAAATATACATTAATAATTCCTTTTCCAAACACTTTGTTTTATTTAATCAAAAAATATGGTTTAAAATCGTTCAAGAATGGTTTAAAATCGTAAGTAACGCTTTTTTTACTTATATTAAATCACCTTTTTAATGCATAATTTAAGGCTTTACATTTATTGATCATTGCGCCTATATGTGACGACCCGTAAATATAACTATGTTCTTCTACATAATATCTTAACACAAGAATAGTATATAAATGCTATATAATGATACATCCAAACTTTGGAAACAAAACGCAAAACATATCACTGCACTGAAAATGTTTTCTTTAAAATTAATTTCCCATTAGAATACACATTAATCAATATCAAGCGCCTCATAGCCCCCTAAATGCGGTCAATAATACTGAAACAAGGACCTCGGTTTCGCTTTTTTAAAATAAAACAACCTCCTCCACGTCAAGGCTTTGGACGTCTGTTTTATCAACCTCTAATGAAACCGGGAAAATACGACATGTTTTCAAAGTAGAGTTGTTCTAGAATATGCTATGATTTTGGTGACTGTTTTTTTTTTTCAGAGTACTATTAGCGACGAATCTTATCCGTTAACAGAGTAGAGGCTTTTTGGAGGTTTATAGATGTATGTTTGTGTTATGTTTTCAAATAGTGTTTTAAAATAGAAGGATACTTAATTCAGATATTTGGTTTAATTAAGCTTTGTTGAATTAATAAATTAGGAATTTTCACACAATAATTAACTAGTGATCCTTATTTTTTTTTTTTTTTTTGGGGGGGGGGGTACTTAAATATTTGTTTCATATGATCAAAATAGAAAATTACATGTCTTTAAAATTTGTAATCACAAATATGACATGGTAATAACAGCGTATGTTTACGCAAAATTAATTTTAACACAATTATTTCAAATTGGTAAATAAATCAAACGAGTAGTAATTTTCCAACTGGACGAAAAATGTCCGGGCCAGGATTCGAACCTGGGATCGCTTGGCTGAAGCCGCCACGCTCTACCACTGAGCTACCCCGGTCGAATCTGGAGGGCATAATTCATCCAGTTAACCTAACCAGTCCGGTTAACTGGATGAATTATGCCCTCCAGATTCGACCGGGATAGCTCAGTGGTAGAGCGTGGCGGCTTCAGCCAAGCGATCCCAGGTTCGAATCCTGGCCCGGACATTTTTCGTCCAGTTGGAAAATTACTACTCGATCACTACATCATTCAATACTCTTATATGATTGAAGATCTGAAAGTTCTCCTGTAATCTTGACTTAAATTTAAAATGTATTTAAAAATCACGATTTTTTCCAATTAGTCGGTTCTAGAATGATCTTTCGTTTCCAATGTCCTTCAGTGCTATAAAACATTCAGAAAAATTAATATTGGGTGATGTGAGTTCAGGTATTAGCAATGATTTGAACGTTGATATTGTTTCTACCGATAAATCGATTTTTAGCAATGATTTTCATGTTAATGAATTAACTATTAATGATGATCAGTTTGCTAAGGAATATACTAATTCTCCTGATTTTGACATTAACGATAAATTAATATGGTTGGCTAATGAGTAGTTATCAACTAATGCTGACTATTCTGCAAGAACAAGTTTTCAATTTAAGCGCCATAAAGGCAGTGATACAACGTCTCCAATAATGTATGATTTTTCTATCCAAACAAATTAAAAAATGGATAGGAATAAAAAGATGATGAAGATTTAAAATTTTTGCCATCAAAGAGAAAAGCAATAGGATCAAACTTTGTAGAATGATTAAAAAATGAAGTATATACGAAATAAATAAAAAAAGACAGTGGAGTGAAAGCGCAAAAAGAGACAAAAATTGGAAAAGAAAGAACAATTAAATCTTAAAAAAAGAAAATCAGCCTTACAAAAACAGAATTCAGTAAAAACTGATAGTCAGTCGCTAAACAATTTGGAAGCAAAGGTACAGCAGACACAGAAGTTATAGAGAATCCTAAATTTTAAAGCTATCTAGATCCATATCTTCCAGAAACCAAAAATAAATACAAAATAAAATATTGAGGACTTAACGGAAGATGAAAAGCAAAAATGAGTTAAAGGCAAACTGCAAAGCAAAACAAAATATTTGTTTAAAATACACAGTAATAATAAACATTGTTTGGTAAAAATTATGTTGCATTGGTCATTAGTTACTTCTTGTTTTACAAGGTCAAAGTTAAAAGTATCAAAAGTGTGAATGTTCCAAAAGCATTTATTATTTAATTCAATATTAATTATATTATATTAATTCATTATTATTCATTATATTATATTAATTCATTATTATTATTTATATGATATTAATTTATTATTATTATTAATTCATTATTATTCATTATATTATATTAATTCATTATTATTATTAATTCATTATTATTAATTATATTATATTAATTCAATATTTAACTTAATATTATGTATTTCAAAGTTTTTTTTGTTGTTGTTGTTGTTTTGTCATTTAATTAAATACTAGATTGACTTTTTAATATTTTAAGTAGTTCAATAATAATTGTTTCTACCTTCCCTTTTATGTATTTCAATTCTTTATTAAATATTTTGATAATTGATAGCAATTTAATGAATATATTAAAGTAAACTGACATGCATAAAATGCATTGTCATGTTTAGGTACGTCGGCACCTCATTTAGGTTAACTACTGTAAATGAGACAAAAATTACCTAAATGCGACAATCATGTACTGGTTACTTAGAGCACGGACAATTATCCAATTTCTACAATCAAGCTACTTTTGGATTAAAAGTACAATAGTCAATCTTTTTTTATTTTCTATATTATATTTTTATTTAATAAAATGCCACATATACCTTAAATGGGGCAAAACTGTGGGTAATCGCGTCTCATTTAGACACAACGACCTTATTATCTTGAAATTTTTAAAATGAAAAGTCAAGTACTAGATATGTTCACAATCTTTGAAGGGGATTTCCATTCCTAATTTTTGTAATTATTTTGAAATATGTTATTGTAAGATAGCTGCCAAGTTAAGATAGAACTAAAAATTGTTGCTGAACAAAAATATTTTTATTGCTTTATCAGTGTTAACTTTACCTTACGTAAACTGCATTTAATGTTAAATTGTATACGAAATGAACATGTTAAGATTTCTAATCCAACGTATTCTAATTACAAAGTACAAATTATGTATAATTTTTTTCGTAAACTGCAAATGTAACTCCAAATTTTAGTTTTAAATTATATAAACAGAAAAGAAACACTAATTTAAATTTTAGTGAGTTTTCATTAATTTGATGTAAAAATCAGCGTATTATTCATATTTTAACTTTTTTCTTTTGTTCAAGAACAAATATTCACCAATTGGTTATTTAAATATCAATAAAAGTTTTCATAGCAGTTCTTATTAGGTTATTTTCGTATTACGGTCTATCTTCTAATAATTATTTTAATGTGTATCTAAACATTGCCTATTTATTTTTTACCCATTTTTTAACAAATTGCCTCTTTATTTTTTTAGTTTTTGTTTTACTCTAAACGAATACACATTTAAACTCTTTTTTTTTTTTTTTGTAAAAACTTACAAATTTATTTTAAACGTATCTCATCACAAAGACATCTAATCTTCTAATATTACAAGAAAGGTAGAAAGATGTCTTGTGACATTAAATTATTTAATGTGATGGACAAAGTTTTTTTGTACTCCATTAACAATCTCTTATATACAATCGCTGGATATCGAAATTTTTAAACCAGATTTGAAAATATTGATTGAAATTTTAATGGGGGGAAAACACGAATTCCCTTTTATGTCTCTGATTGCGACAGGCTTTTGTAGATATTCCATTGGATACATTGGAATCCTTGGAATCCAATCCTTGGAAGATATTCCAAGAATTCTTCTTTCATGTTTCTCTATATGCAATCGCTGAATGTCGAAATTTATAAATTGGACTTCAAAAAATTATTAATTGAAGTTTCTAATGCGACGAAAACATGAATTTCCTTTTATGTTTCTGAAAAATATATATATATAGCATCATTATTTGAAGTATACGTACATAATCATAGCTAATGATGAGTTAAGCTTTAAATTAGACTTTAGTTTATATTTCAAACTTACTAGTATTTAAACCAATCAACTGTGTCATTCAATAAAATATTCGACTGAATGCTGAAGTCTAGCAATTTAATAAACAGAAATCAGAATCGTACTATCTACTGAAATTTGGCTGTTTACCAGGTTCCAACTCGGTGAGTTAAACGTTTACTGTTACATAATAAGAGTCTGATCACACTCTGGTATTTCTATGAATAATACAGTAATTTAAAGACGCAATCCATCTAACCACATTCTTATTTATTTAGTGATACAATACATCATTCTTCATTATCTATTTTATTTACGACACGTTAACTAAACTAACAACAGATAATTTTTACTAATTGAACTTTCTCTCAATAAAATGAAAGTTAATATTTTATTAAATCAGAAAAGATTATAGCAAAACAACCAAAATTTAAAATTTGTTTGAGAGCCAACCTGGGGAGAGGCAAAAGGGGAAATTTATCGCATAATACCGAAAACTGTGTATGAATCGGAGGAACTGGAACTATTTCGCTGAGTTTTTAGAAACATACCATTGGAATACATAAACTAAAACCTTTAACAGCATTTTAACACACAAATACGTACAAACATGGCACAAAAAATCACAAATGGCCGTTTCGAGGATTCTTGAATCCCCTTCCTCGATGCGGAAAAAAAATTTAAAAGATTAAAATAGGTTCAACGAACCCCTCGGTTATAGCCCCGAGTTTTGGCTTGATTGAAAAGGCTTTTTTCAATCAAGCCAGTACTCGGGGCTATAACCGAGGGGTTCTTTGAACCCATTTTAATCTTTTAATTTTTTCCGCACTGAGGAAGGGTATCCAAAAATCCTCGAAACGGCCATATGTGATTTTTTGTGCCATGTTTGTACGTATTTGTGCGTTAAAACGTTGTTAAAGATTTTAGTTTATGTATTAAAATTCTCACAAAGTGTTTGATTTATGCGTACCATTGGAATATATTTAAAGTCTGTCGCAAGCATTTCCAACCGTCTACTGGAACTAGTGGATAATCGTAGTGTTCATGTGGAATTTTATACATATCGATTCTACCATAGTAAGGGACAAAATGCTTTTTGTTTTATTAAAATCAATTAAGGATTAAAAATGTTCCAAACAACTTTTAAAAGGGAATTAATTCCCATCACCAGTAAACAAATCAAAAGTTTTCTTCAGATTTACAGGTTTTTCGCATCAAATGATTAGTGAATCGAGTTCGCTACAACCATGAATGTGGTGTCTAGGTATAGCAAAACGCGCATGTGGTACACGATGAGGTACCCGGCAGCGTTGTCTAGCGTTAAATTCCGAATTTAAGATCGTAACTCAAAAACTGTAGTAGATAAAACCAAATGTTCAATTTCAGAGTTTCCAAGTGTCTTCGATTTAGAATGAAATGATGTGTTACATGTAAAATTAGCTTTATTAGAAAACCTGAAATGTAAATTTTTATAGTCAATGCTAACTTAAATCCTCCACTCATTGCATTCAGAGGACTCACAGAGCATATTTAACTTAAATTTCTTTTAGAATAATTTTAGCTTGCTTACATTTCTTAATTTTATTGGTATCTGTCCATTTGCCTTATAATCCAACACTTCTGCATGCAATTAGTGGGTATTTAAGCTGACAATTGGATATAAAAAATTACTTTTAAGGTCTTCTAATGAAATTACTCTGATATTTGAGATATCATTTTATAGTACATGGAGGACACCCTATAGTTTTGGCTTTAAGTTTTTGGACATATCTCCAATAGTTTGCGTAATATGATCTCTAATTCCGGAATTTACAAGTAGAGGTCGCTTTCAGGCACCTCATAGTGTAGAGTTTGCCCATTTTACTATACCTGACATCATCTACATGGCTGTAGCTAACTCGGTTCAACAATTATTTGAAGCAAAGAGACGTAAGAAAACACTTTTTATCTTACATTTGCACAGTCGTATTTTTTTTTTATTTCATTCAGAAACTTTTCCGATATTTTTAATATGAACAGCAGAAAGGGCAGGTAATAAGTTCTTTTGTAACTTTTAAAACTTAAATGCAAAACTAAATAGTATATATCTTTCTTTGGAAGCAAGTTTCAAAAGATTAGTTTGGGACGTTATATAGTAGATTCAGACAGCCCCTGTTCTTATTACTTTCTTCAGAAAAGCTGTTTTTCAGGATGTCATTCTTGTAAAGATTTCTCTTGCAAAAGTTTTTGAAATACTTCTTATCGATATAATTCTATATAGACTGTTATTTCGAAGAATTTTTCGAAGTTTATTTCTTTATTCTAAATGCAAAATGAAATTGTTTAAAGTGCAAATTTAAATCCTGTTCAACTTAAGATAAAATAAATATGTTTGTAAAAATGCTTTTTTTTTATTATTACATTCATCATTATATCTCTAAACAATCCTATGTCGATCTTTATTTCTGCAGAGTCTATAAATATGATAAAAAAATGCTTTCTTAATGAATGAAAGCATGTTACAACATGAATATGTTTACTTCTCGGAAAAATAGCAGAACTTTTTCAGATATGCATTAGTAAATGGTTTTGAACTTCACTGGTCTGTTCAAAACAGTTGAATCGCTCCATGCAAAAAGGGCTTCAGTCACCAAATTGGCAAAATTGAGTTAGCGACGGATTTTTGTTCTTATAGGGTAGCTTTAAACGAAATTTTTTTATCAGCGGTGTTTGATTAATATAATCTTTGTCTATAAAGGAAAACAAAAATCATTTTGATTGGTTTAATATTTTTAAAACAGCAATGTTTTAAATTTTTTCTCAAAACTGGTTTAGTTGACTGAAGCCCTTTTTGCATTGAGCCATTCAGTTATGCGCTATATATATATTTTTTTCTTTTACCTATAGTACTTTTGACCTGCAACAGCTGAACTACATTTCATGACGTGTCATTATCTTAGAAACATACAAAATGGTGTCACATAATATTTATTAAAAAAGTAAATACATTTAAAAAATGTTGTGAAACATCATGACTACGAACATATGATATCTACGCAATGTAAAAATGCAAATTTAAATAAATATTTTTCACGATCTGGGAATAAAAATGACGTGATATTATATAAGTTCAAAGCAATATAAAAAAAAACATTTACATTTAATTTCAAAATTTAGGCAGAAAAATTAGCACTGAAAAAGCAAGTTTCTGAGTGAATGACCCATTTATACTGATTTCGACTCATTTGACCATTAAGGCTGTTGGTCAGTCAGATCTTAAATTCCCCTCTCCAATGATAATCTCATGGGCTTAGAATACGTTTGTGTTTTTAAAGTTTCTCATCCGAAAAGGAATATTTTTAACTTCTTTTTTATGTATACTCTTCTCACAGAATGCCTTTTTTAGTTGATGAAATATTCCTAAAATATTTTCTTAATTTTATTTGTATTTTTAAAATATTACTCACAACTGGTCAGATTCGCTAAGATTTTAACACATAAAATATAAAATTAAGCATATAATTTAGAAATATTTTGTGAACTAAATAAAAAATAACATCTTTCAAAAAAAAGTTACAAATTTTAATTTTCTCACGGAAAATTTCAAAATAACGACTGGATTCCATGCCTGTATCTTCAACGTTGGAGAATGGAATTTGTTATCTGACTTACCAGCAACCTAAATAAGATATCAACATCCACCTATTAAAACGGTGTTGCTGTATAAAGGAAAAAGTACTATTGACTATGCAAAAATAAAATATTAATTATATTTTGTTATATCTTTTCCATTAACATATCTTTCATAAAAAAAGAAAATTTTCCTAAGGAAAACTTTTGAAGTTACTTGTAAATATAATTGATTTTTCTTATATAAAAACAGGAACTAAATTTAAGATAGTAAATAAATCTATTGAAATTTAAAAATACTTATCCGTAGAGAAAAATATTTTTATAAAGTTATATTTATATTTATTTATTTTAAAAATAATTTTCATTATTTTATATGTTGTTTTATTTTGTTAACAAAAAGAAACATTAGGTACATACTGCATATGAAATCGAGCAAAAGAAAAGTTAATTTTAAAATTATCGTGAATAACAATATTTCCATTTAAAAATCCAGAGAAATGCATAAATAGAAGGCAAACAAAAGGAATTTAATTAGAGGCTCGCCTTTTGTTTTGCTTTCCATCGAAAGGTGGCTTTTCTCGGTTTCTTGCAGCATTGTTAATGGATATTGAAAAAAATTACGAATATTAAATAAAGAAAATAAAAGAACAACTGACATCTGAAATAATTTTCAGAAATAATTTTGCTACATTAAAAAATGGAGTTATTCAAAGATTCTTATTACTATTATAATTTAGAATAATTTATCATTTTAATATTCAAATCTAAAATTTAAAATTACTAAAACTTCAAGCAGTTAAGGGAGGAAAGTGATCGTTTCTTCAATAAAACTTTATTGTAAATAAAAAGTTATATCTAATACTTTTTCGATATTGTAATTTCTAAAACACTAAAATGATAAATTTGTGAAAAAAAAAAAAAAGTTTTAATACGCTGTCTTTCATACTCTCAAAACATATTAAAATTCCAATTATTTCTAAAATTACAGTAAATGGTAATAAAAGTAAAAATAATAGTAATAGTAATTCTTCATCGGGTGTTGTTTTAGTCTTTTTGTTTCAATTTGAGTACAACCAAACTTTTAGCTTATTTTCTTTTCCTTATATGGAAAGATGTATGCTGAAGTTCATGAATTTCATCCCGGACGAAATAAGCAATAGATTTATGATGATAATGACGTATAATATAATAAATTAATAATGACGTATCTTGCTATTCAAGCTGGGCATGCACTTTCCCACCATTGTTTCCGAACATTAATCTTCGCCTTATTTAAGTGAAAAATTAGTAGTTAACTAGAACAAACATTGCTCTTTGGAACAGTTGCATAGTGTTATGATGTCCAGGAAAGCGATTGGTGCAAAATTTTTAGAGGCGTCAAACTATTCTTGTCATACAAAACTGTAGCTTAAAAAACGCTCGTATTTACTAAGAAAGGTCACAATATTTTGAATTGCCCCTGGCGTTCGAAATTCACCTATGCCTAATGCTTTGGAAAGAGTGCTGAAAAGAGAATGCACATGCCCAATTCGAATAGTAGGATTCGTTTCCTGTAATAAGATTTTTATGACTTCCCTTGTGCGAATATTCAGATTAGATTGATTTTCCTGAAACAAAAGGCCTTCCGAATTTAAATACAATTCAAACACAATAGTACTAGTTCTCTAACACCTTGCGGTATCATAACGAGTCTAGCTCGTCATGAGATTTTTTATATGAAATCGTGTCAATGTTTTCTTGACAAATAAAATATAGTTTATTATGTATAAAAAATATTTAATTTTTTTTTTTAGTAAAACTGCTAATTTACGTAAAACGTAAGTTACGTAAGGTGCAATTTACAAAAGATTTTCTTGTCACACTAAATAAACTATTTTATTTTCATATGTATAAGTTATTATTTTTATACATTCGACTAATCTTACTATTCAAATAATCTACCACAACATTTCTACAGTTCTTAATTATTTAAAATAAATTTCTCATTGTGTAAATATCAGCCAATGTACCGGATTTTTCAAAATAGATTATGTTATGGCAATTGCCTCTTAAACCGCTGATGATAGAAGCATAATTCCAATCACAAAAAGTATACAAATGAAGTATAGATTTCAGACACAGCACGTTTTTCTTACAAAAGGCTGTATACATATTTAAAAAAAGAAATTTTGTTATTTATACGGAAATTATATTTAACTATTATTTATTTGAAATTTCATTATTTTCCATTAAAACTTTTTTTTACGTATGTTCTGTACACCGAGACGCGTGTTTCGTAACTCGGAAAACTCGAGTTGGATCCCCTGGTTTTATTAAAACAAAAACATATTGTAAAATGCACACCATATTGGATAAGAATAGGGAAAACTTGCATTTAAGTTGATGAGGTTGATACTGAAGAATAAGAAAAAAAATAATAAATATATATATATATATATACCCGATCCTGATAATGAAATCTATGGTAGTGAAATATTACTAAGAAAGCAAACACGCTCTAGCTGACTAATTGATGACAATGAATCTTCAGAAAGCGCGCAAGCATCCTAGAGGAATGGATTAGGAGGGAAATCGAAAATGTGTTTAAATAAATAAATTTACTGAAATACCTAATGAAAATTTCTGATTTTAATTAAATATTCTCAAAGCGAAAGTCAGTTAGTTGTGGAGTGCCTACGTGGGTTGTTATGCCCATGTTCACCAACGTGATATGTAAGATGTAAGTAGAAAGTTATAACACGTGAAAATAAAAATAGGCAGTTCATCTCACAGCCTTAGGACTGTAGTGGAGCAGAATTCAGTTAGAGTTGAGTTTTCAAGAGGGAATGAAACACTTCACGAGTTTTGACTAAGAGAAACAATTTTGGATGAAACAACAATGCATTAAGAGGGGAGATATCAGAGACATACATTTTTTATCTTTTTTTACAATTTAGAAAAAATAAAATACAATCAGTAAACATAAAATAATCATAAAGAAATACATAAATGATAAAATAACACTTTTTTCCTATAATACAATTAAAGAATTGAAAATTAAATAGCTTAGGTAAAGTGAGCAGTACCTAATGCCAAATGCTAAGGCTGGAAGACGTCATAAAAGTATATTTTTTAAAAATATATGTCAGAAGAGATTGAAAATTTAAACATTTTAAATTTGGAATTCAGAAAACCACAAAGATGCGTTTATGTTGGCTTTATTTTCGTTCTTTTGGAGGGTGGAGCAAAGCCGTCATCTCTCCTCAAGATTACAAGCGGTTATTCTTTATGACGAGAGTTGTTGACTTTGTACAGTTTGATACACCGCATTTTTATTATTTAGGTTTCTTCGGGAACTATAGATCGGAATTGAAAGTTTAATATATCTAAACATCGGTTTAATATATTTAAATCAGCAATCACTATATCGGGAGCCCCTTACTTTGTTTGAAAATATTTTCATTTAAAAATATAAGTTCATACAAAATCAGTTTAAAGATGTAAAATCAAACAAATTTTAGGTTTTTAAACTGGAGCATGGGTAGCACTCACGATAAACGCTGCTGAAGGCAGTTGGCCCATCCACTAGTGCATTCTTTTGGATAACTTTTCATTTAAAAGTATAAATCATACACGTTGGAGGGTGCGCGCTGCCGAAGGCAGTGTGCCTTAATCTTAGGTCTATTTAGGATGATTCTCTTTTTAAAATATAAAATCATTCAACACTGATTTTAGATATATTTAAGGTTTTTATCAGGGCCTTGGAAAACGCCGGGTGGGTTTGCTGGTAAAACATAAATAAATTCAAAATGAGATAGTAGTCTAAACTAATTACACGATCTCTAATCCATAATCCAATTTCAGTCTATTTTCGTCATTTCAGTCATTAAAATCATTTATTTTCTTCTTCGTACTTTCCAACATCAGTCTATTTTCGTACAAAATTTTCCAGTCTAAATTGAATGTTCCAAATTGGGAACATTCACCTGTTAAAAAAGGTAAGATTCATTGAGAGAGAAAAAATTTAGGTTGCATCCCAGTGTGTAATGAAATACGGGTATAGATATATATTTTATTATTGTTGGTTTAAAAATATTATTTTCATTTAAATTTACAAATTTTCTTTTATATAGGTTCTTAAATTTAACAATAACTCTTTCAAAATACCTTTTAATTCGCTTATTAATTAATCTACTCATCATAGTAGTAAAATTTATTTATCCAGTTTAGAGAAAACAGATAGAATTTAAAACCTACTTAAAAGTTAGCACATCCCTAAAATTCTCAATTGGGAACATAAATATTATATATATATAAAAAATTCGACTGCTGATATAGATAATCAAAGCATTAAAGGGCAAAATATGCAAATTTCAGATTTTTTAGAGAAATGGTATTTAAAAGAGTGCATACAAATCCTTTGAAGGATTTTCTTAACATTTTTACATAGTTACAATTCAAATCATACTTACAATTCAACCTATAAAGCCTCCCTATATCATGCTCCGTGTTGAAACACCAAAAAGAATAACTCTAAGAATGTAAAATTTTAACGCATGACTGTAAAATAGTGAAAAACAATATTTGATAAATACTCAACAATTAGAGCTGGGCGATATATCGATAAAACTTATGTAAAATGCATATCGTGATACCGATATCAAAAAATCCTACCCAACGATATATCGCAAATATCATAAATCTGACAAAAACCGTGAAAACCACGATATTAAAAGCGCTTCCTCGGCTTCGGGTATTCATCAATACTAACGGTGGGAATTCTCCCAGTAAAAAAGGTTTTTGAAAAGATGAAAGGGTGATTTTTTCGGTATTTATGCAACGAGCAATAAATATCTTATATGCTTGTTTACGGTTTTCGCCAGCTACTACTAACAGTGGATGATATAGTTTTCATGGTATTGACGGTGCAAGCTTAAACTCTGAGCGCATGCGTTGAATTTTGCATATACTTTCATTTCATTATGATATTTAGATTTCGGCGGTGTGGATGAATATTTGCTTTTTGTTGTTGAATAATGTGTAAATTAGGGCGATAAAGAAAGGAAGTATTTTATTTGTAACAGTGGATTTAATGGGACAAATGAACAAAGAATAATTCAGACATATTTTTATTCGTTCTTTATAATTATTATTTTATGAAAAAATAATAATTCCTCAGTAGTATTTATTAATGCATATTCTAGGGTAAAGAAGGATTTTTTAAAATGCAGATATTTTCACTTCTATACCGCGAGTTTTTTCTCACCAGAATTTATTTTAAAAATCGCTATAAAAATATATGTGAGTAGTTGGCATTTGACTGCCACTGTATGTATGACCATTGGTCACTGCCTAAAATCGTTTGGTGGTAATTTTGCATTTAAAATTTAAAAACCACTAAGCGTTATTATATTTTATTTACAACGGTGGAAATGAATATTATGCAAATTTAAGTGTTCAATTTTAATAGAATAAAATATGTGGAAATCCCCCCCCCCTCCTTCTTCACAAATGAGATATTAAAAATCTGTCCACGCGATGGCGCGCCAAATATGAAAATAAGATATATTTATTTCTTTATAATTAAAAATTGTAAAATATTAATGTACTCTGTGATAAAAAAATAATCGAACATGCAGACTATTCATTTTTTAATTATTTTTCATTCTTCCGTCCATTTTTAAAATTTTCGTCGTGCTTTTTTCCATTATTTTGAAAAATGTGCTTGATGATTATTTAATACTCTAATCAGTCTTGAATTCAGACATTTTTCTCTGGGTGGTATTTCGGAGGTTCGGGATGACGGGTGGGGGGAGGGGAGGGGCATTATCAAGGGAGCCGGCAAGGGAGGACAATTGCCCCTCCCTGAATTTTCAAATTTAAATCTGTAAGTTTTTATGTTGAAAGAAAATATAATTTACCTATGCCCAAGTTGTATGATTAATTACGCACAAACAGAAGAAAGAACTATGAAATGTTGGTCACGGGGAATCTTCCCCGCTAAAACTCCTATGAAACAAAGTTTTTATATTTTTAATTTTGAGTTTATGTGTTAAAAAATTATCTCCTCTGACAAAAAAAAAGATGTAAACAAAGTTGATTTTTTTTTCTTAAATTTCTGTATTGCATGTTAAGGATTAGCAGCACAACTGTTTCAATATCTTGTGTTTTGTGTGTAACGTGTTTCGTCGTCGTTCATGGCATTGTGGTATTTAGAGTGGGGGGAGGGGATTTGCATTTTCAGGACATTAATTAACCGAAAATGTGGAAACTCTAGGGTGTCAATGTCACCCCTGAATTCATCGCTAGCTGTAATGTTAAAGCAAAACAAATTCTATTTAAATATTTCACATGATAGATAATGTTTCTCTGAAGTGTTTATTTCAGTTATTTGGGATTTTGAATATATCAGTACAGGAAATTGTTGATTGTTTTAATGTAATATATGCTGTTAAATTTATTACATTATAAATTGAGCGGAGGAGGATGTGAAGCGAACCAATAATTACAGCGATCAAACCGAAAATATTTGTTTGAATCGTTGTAATAAGCAGTCTCATTACTTTGTTAGAGATTTCACAAGAAGCTAAAATTTCATAAAGCGCAAATTGGCAAATAACTTAGTAAAACTTATTTTATATTATTTATAGAATTTTTTATATAAGTAATGCTCTCTAAAAGATGTTATATATAGTAATTGTTCTAATAATGAAATATGGTTGTATTTAAATTTTCCATTTTTTGTACCAGATGCGGTTTTACTAGCCCTGGTACCTTGAAGACGAAATTTTTATTCATTGCTACGAATGATATCTTTTAAATATATCTAATTTTAACCAAATATTTTGTCTATTTCCAACCAGTTTGATTTTAGCGACTCGAGCGATCGCCCTAATTCGCTTTCGTCTAAAGCCAGCCCTATTGTGGAAATACGAGTAAAAGTGATTTTTTTTTCTTTCTTTCTTTTTCTCAAAATATTCTTTTATTTATTCTGTATTTAGTTTTAATATCACGGTATATCGTCATATCGCGATATTTAGCTGACGATATATCACTATATTGAAATTGAGATATCGCCCAGGTCTATCAACAATAAACAACGTAACACCTAAAACAAACTGTTATGTATTTTCCAAAATAGCCATAAAGATGATCTAAACGTTTTCTAACAATTTCTGCAATTTTGAATGCTGCTCATGGAAAAAATATAAATTTTATTTTCGGTTTTTGGCCGGTTTTTAGTAAATTTTACCAGTGTGCGATGTGTATGATGAATACGACACTTGTATTTCTTCACATTATAACTAAATGTTTACCTAAAGTATATATTTTCATTTGTATCTATTAAACTATTGATTTTTTTTTATTATCTTATTAAAACTTGCAATTCTTATTAAAGGGCAATCCAGTTTGTTTCATATCGTCCTTTGTTAAGAATATGCAGAAAGGAACTCGTTGTGATTACTGGCAGAAAATAACAATGAAGAATAATTTGAGATTTCTTATAAATCCATAGTTAAAATAATACATGGAGCTTATCAATATGAATGAGTGCCGTGGGTAGAAAATATGTAAAAGTTGTTTTTTGATGATTTCAAAATTCTCGAGTAAGAAGTTTGTCCATCAGAAAATACTTCTACGGTATCATCGTCAACAATGCCATTTTTGTTTGCAGATACCAGCATACTGTTAATTCAAAAAGTACAAGACATTAAGATGAACGTACCATGTAAAATTCAAGACCATCTTTGTTTTCTTTCTTTTGGTGTGAGAGAAAGTTATGCTTCAAAAGCATGTCTAAAGAGGCAAGATGTCAGTTTTGCCATCGAAAAATTTTTTCTTGTACTTAGCGTGTCCGCTACTGTAAATTTCATTTTATAATGAAAATTTTAAAAAATCGAATAAATTTTAGATGTATCACTAGATGTTTTGAAACAGTATTGAACCAAACGAATATAATACATTTGCTAGAAATACTTTGTGCTACCGCTCTAAACAAAATACTGTACTTCGGTACTCATGTTGTGTTAAATGACAAAGTCAACTGCAAACTAACTAGAAAAATACTTCCATAAACTATATAATAGAAGTAAATCCAAGATACAAAACCTTGTTCTTTAAGGTAAACTTTCCGTTTGATCTTTCCATACAGCTTGGTTAAAAAAATTTTATTTACCAAAGCTTGTTGTAAATGGATGCATTAGGTCTATGAGATATGTTTTAAAATAAGACTATGTCCTGATGAATCTTGCAGCGAATTATTCTAGGAGAGGTAATTTTATACAAAATTGCACACGACCCTTAGCAACAGTTCTTTTCGTTCTAACGATAAAAAATAATGACTATTGTTGACTTTTATATATCTAATATACAAAAAAACACCAATTCTTTCTTTTTCTTTTCAAAGAAGAACGTATTCGATATTTAAGATCCTCTGTGGGATAATCCAGTGATGATAGTCAGCACAACGGGATCAACACATTAGATATATTCAGACCTTACTTTTCCATTGCCAGATTAACGATACTTTCATTTTAGATTCCAATATAATCACAGATTTTTGACATTGTGCTCATGGCTTCAGAAAGATGACGTTATTGTAGTTTACTGAGGGTTTTGCTATTATTTCTTTATTTGAAGATGTGCAGTTAATAGCCAAAATACCGCCAAGTGTTTTAGCAGGTCTCAGTCAACACATTGTTACAGAGGTAAATGCGACTCGGTTAATCACTCCTATCTGAAACTACGATATCTCACAATGGCCACTACACGAGAATACGTAGCAATACAACTTTTCCAATACATTAAAAACTGGCTCACAAAGGGTATTTTGCATTCCCAGAATGATGTTACAAACGTTGAGTAACTTAAGATTAAAATCAAGTTTGAGGTTAATGAAAGCGTGGTAACATTTTAAACGTATGGACATTTTAAAAATAAAACAAGAATAATCGTGCACAAGAAAGAATTTAAATGATCAAGGCATTTATAAAGGATTCGTACATAAAGTATCGAGTGATAGTTTTCACATAAAAATACAATCAAGGCACACTACTTCTAAAATATACACCCTTTGGATTGATACAATCCACAATTGTACTGAGATGGTATTGTGAATGTATAGTGACAAGTTTGTCTTCTGCGGATATTGTTTCTGTTATAGAGGATTTAAGTTATGACAGACATCGAAATCTCAAAAGCCGAAGTATTTCGTGTAAACGCGCGATTGTTTAATGCTTTCATGGATTCAGCTACTGAAGAAGATTGAAATTATGACGATAAGAAGTAGACAGGTAGTATAATGTTTAAACATATTATAATGTTCAACGATGCTTAACTAAATTCGCTTAAATCTAAACTTTTAAATCTTAATTGCATCTTTAAAAAATAACTTCACAGTCTTTGAAATGTAATTAAAGGAGAATGGACTGATAAAACATAACTATTTTCTTGTTATTCAGTCTTATATAAATCAAAATCAGTACAAAACGAAAAATTGAAGTACAGAGATATCAAGCCCTTTTCGATACCCGTTATATGCAATTATAATGGATAAGAAGTTATAAAGGACCTGGATAAAAATAAAAGAATACCATATTATTTATACATATCAAAGTTACCAAAATTATTAAATAAATTTGGTTAAATCTATTTCTTTACTCTTAAAAGCATCTTTTAAAAATAACTATATAGACTTTAAAACATACTTAAATGAAAATCTCCTCGTAAAATATCATTATTTACTTATTTCTGACTCTTGTATAAATAAAATTTAGTAGAAAGAGAAAAATCGGAGAAGGGCGATTGTAAAACCTTATAGATATTCCTCATTTGTAGTTATAAACTTAAAAGTAAAAAAAAAATAATACTAATAATGTAGTTTTCTTTTTCTTTTCAGTATTTTCTTCAGATTTACGTTTGGTTCCTTACATGCAAAACTGTTCTTTAAAATATTAACATAAGAAAGCATCCGAAATCTACTGTATCTATAGTGATTCAAATGTAGAAAAGCAATAGTATTGTTTGATATTTCCTAAAACATTTTTATGAAGTAAACTTTTCCGAACTGCTCCATAAGGCGCTTTAATCTTTTTTTTTTTTTTTTTTTTTTTTTTTTTTTGCCGGTACTTACAGAAGATCAAAGATCAAATAGTACTCTGTATCATTTCCTTTTCCAAAATGTATTCCTGAATCTACCATGACAATTCTGATTCCTGTAAAAGAATTTCATTTTATATCCTGTTTTATATCCTATTTTTCTTTCACTTACAATAGCTTGCTTTTCGATCCCTCCAAATATTTTATTCTTTTAAAATCCCCTTAGAAACGCTTTTTTTTTTTTACTTAAATTTTATTTTCAGAATTACAGTTCAATTTCACCTTGGAAATCATTATCATTTATGTACATTGAGAATCTATTTATGGTAAACAAACAGTTAATAGCAGAAAAAATTTTAAAACATTTATTCTATGTAAATAGAAATGTGATAACATGTTTTAAAATCTGGATAGAAATTGGAGCACATAAATATATTTCATTTCAGTAAATCGAAACATATCAAAACTTAATATGATTTATTTATATTACCCAAATATATGTGTGTCAATCTGGTTAAAAAAAATAATTACTTTTTTATATTGAATAACTGAATTAATGCGATGCGAAATGATCAATATTGCTATTAAATAATAGATATTTTAGCAAAGAAACTTAGAAAATTCGGAAGAAAATTATATAAGCATTTTTATTTCATAACCGCAGATTCACAGTTTACAATTTAATACAATGCGGAGCTACAATACAAGAATCGAAAAAAAAATTAGGAGTACGGACTATTTTGAGTAAAATGACGAACCCACTTGCCCGAAGGCCGATTTACCCACTATTTTGTAAAATATTCTTCGACTTACTTAATAAAACACAATCTAAGATTATATAAGGCTAATAAAACCATTTATGAAAAGTGGTGGTAATTGACCTTCTTACACGCAAGTTCGCTGTCTCTGTATTAGGAATTTAACTCTTTCGTCACGAACGATGTAGAGTGGATGTACCAGTAATTGACCCGGCACCAGTAATCAACCAGTAAAATATAAAAACTCCAGAAAACAGGAATTAATGGGTTCGCATTCTAACTTTGGCTGTTAGAGAACATATTTAACATTCAAAGAAATGCATTTTTACAAGTTATAATTGTAGTTAAACATTTGCTTGAAAATTAGTGTGGGAAAATTAGAAATATTTTTATTTTTATATATTTATTACTTTGTGAATTAAAATGTTTTCTGATTTTTGTATCCCTAGTATACGTGTGTTTTAGCAGCTGTTTTAAATATGAACATTCATACTTTGATTTTTATACCGAAAAAGAAGTGGTCAATTACTAGTGCAATCTCGTATAACTAATACTGTAAATAATTTAAATTCTAGAAAAGAAACTGGAATTTTCGTATTTTAATTAGTATATGGTGAAGACTGTAGAAAAATGTGACAATAATTTTATTAGAGAAACAAATAACTTGAAGAAATGTCCACTAAGTGGTCAATTACTGACACACTCATCCTAGGTACAAAGAAAAATAATTAAATAAGAAGAAATTAGAGTACGGGATAGGGGACTTTAATACCATTGAATAATTGCACAACTAGTGGAATTCGTAATACTGTCAAGTTTCATGTTGTACGCGTACGTCATACAATTTTTTCTGTGTGCGAAAAAACAAAACAAAAAAAAACAATGTTTGTAGTTTTTTTCGGTAACAATAATGATACTTTACGCATTATAGTATACTTTGAGGAATATTATAGACTATATAGAATACTTGATACACATACCAGATATAGATTTCAGGAAATAAAATACTAGATATAGACACTAGATACTAGATATAATATACAATATATTATAGACTAGGTAGGTTTTCATTAACTTGAGATACGCAAAATTGTTTCTTTTACTTATCATTGGTTCCTTGAAAATGTTTATATGGTAACAGTAGATATGCATATTAATTGGCTATTATATAGAAATATGTGATAGTTGCTGAATATAAATATATTTCCTCATTAAGATATACACACACACACAAGATTTGCTCGCATTGTAATATATGATATGGTATAATAACACTTTGTTAGGAAAAGATTTATTGTAATAAAGATTCCATTATATTGTGCAAGAAATACTAATTTACAAAATCTATAATTATTTACTTACGAAATATATAATTATTATTTATTCTTTCAAAATATACACACTTACAATCTTCTTTTCACACCAATGAAATAAAACACTTTAGAAGGTAATGTGGCATAGTGTCCGATAAATCCTTAACAAGGTTTTCATTCCATACCACTGGTTAAATAAGATTTTTTTTTTACTAATAACTCGCTAGAAACTATTAATTCTATTATATCAAAGAAATGTTAGCGTTTGGTAGAATTTTGTGGACGCATATAAAATAGCGATCATCTTTCAAAATTCAACCAATAGTCCATCGAAAAACAAAGAATTTTGTTTGCAATAACTTTCAAATTGTATTTTAGATGAGAAGATGCAAATTTCTCTAGATGACGTTAGCGTTCAAAATGTTCTTCCGTCGTGATAAGTGATACTAAGCGTACCAATTTAATCGAGCCGTCCCAATTTTCCGCGATTCTAATATCCGAACTGCGGAACCACAACGCTGAACAACACTTAATATTCCGTTTTTTATCATAAACAAATTCTTTAAATTTTTGTTTGTTATTTGGAGTTGAATGAATAAACATTTTGAATGCAATTAATGAGGAATTTTGTCAGTGAACTCAAAGAATTAATACGAAATATAGTTGAAAAAATAACCAATAAAAAATAAAAATATTCAAGAAAAATTCTGAAAAAAAAACTGAACTCTAGGAAAGTAAAATGTTGATTTCCACTAGGCTTTAACTTCTGATTTTTATTGGTGGTTGATTAAAGTTATACAGTCAACAGAACGCAATGTCTATCCTTATATATTCAAGAAACAAGACAAAAATTTCAGCACAAAATCGATCTTTCTGCGCATGCTTCAACTGTTTTTGAACGTTGAATAAAGGAGGTAATAGAATTAACAAGAATCAAGAGGGTTGAGGAAAGAATAGCTCGCCTACTGGCTTACTGCTCGAAACACTAGCATTCTTTCTACACCTTCTACTTTTTTTACCTTTTCCCGGAGCGGCTTGATCGTTATCGATGAGCTTTCTTCCACGTACTTTGTTTGACAGCGGTGTTTACAATGAGAACTCCATTCATTGGTGTTCAGTCCGAAAGAAGGACGGAAACCCCATTTCTTTATACTAGAAGAATTACGGCCCTGTTAATTTTTTTTTAAATATTGCATTTTCGGATTTGAAAATTATGCATCTATACGTATTTTTCAATGACGAATCCAAATATCTAATTTTCATAACGATGGCATAGTTAGAAGCGAAATTTTTTTAATTATTTGATACGCTTTTTAACCCATACTTTCATAGGCGAAACGCACGACTTTCATTCGAGACACTGAGACTACTCACAGAAAGATTTTTATACTGCAAAATTATGGGGCTTTATCATTTTTTTTAATGTCGGTTTTTGGATCTAAAAAGTATGCATCCTTCCTTAAAGTAGGCTGGGTTTACTTGACCACTTAGTTTCAAAATATTTTCAAATTCGGTCCACAATTTTTTTATTTTAGCAAAATCCCAATTTTTATATAGAAAAAGAAATAAAACATTAAGGATTTTGCTACTTCATTTCAAATTATCTCGGGTTGTATGGGTCCGATCACGACGCGGTTTGGTTAATTCAACTCGATGTCGATAGAACTTACCGTTTAGCTCCGAGTTTCACCAGTGAAAAAATAAATAGACAATCACAGTTTTTAAAAATACATTGATGCAGTTTCTAGAGGATTCTAAGTGAAATTTACTTATGAAATAAATCGACCAGCATAGCGGGCGAAGCTCCGCTTGTGTATGGTAAAGTGGCTATACACTACACTATGAGACTACTTACAGTGCCATCTAGTGGCAAACTGCGGAGTTAGCGTTTCTTTCTCGAAAACGGTCCGAGATATGAGGAAAAAGTCCTTTACAAAATTGTTTTGTGTTTTCGATTTAATATAAAATGATATTTTACATGTAAAAGAAAAATATATATTAAAATCCTTGTAATGCAATTTTTTCATACCCATCACTTCATATGTTCCAGAAACATTGAAGTGAAGGTAATTTTTCAAGTATTTTTGTTCTTTTTGTAATCATGCATTACTGCTATAAAGTTTATTATTTTTTGGTCATGGTTTAATCTTACTGTTGCTTTAATGATTTTAATGAAACTAATGATCCTACAATTACTTTGTTATTTATATAGATTAATTTTCAAAGTAAGGCAAATGCTTTATTTCAATATAATGTATTTATTTATTGAGCTAACGCCTGATAATTTCGACTAGTTTTTTTTTTTTTTTTTTTTTTTTTTTTTTTAGGTTTGAATAGTAACTGTAGTTTTGTCCTCGTGAATAACAGTAGGTCATACGTTATAGATAGTTTGATGATATGAAAGTATCGTAAATTAAGATATTATACGTGTAAATCAATATACAACTAATTTAATACTTAATTAAATTTAATTAACGTAAATGAAATGGTAGTTATAGATAGTAAATTTCGTAAAATCCACATAAGTAAATACTTCACACTTAACGACTCCTTATTAAAACTCCTGCACACAGACCTGATTTATCTCATTCTCAGATATAGAATAATTAGAAAATAATAATAATTTGGATCCTTTAAAAGTTTAAAAAAGAGCATTCTGCTGTTTCTTAAGAAATTATATGTATGTATTTACTAAGAACTCCGGTTGGCCAATTCATGCTTTCAGAAAAATATGAATATACCAGGCAATGAAATCTCACCGAACTTCTGAAAATGAAGCTCTAATATTATAATTTAAAGCAATTCACATAGCTTAAAAATTAAGGACAGATTTCAACCCGAAAACATTTTTTTTAAATATTTGCATATCTATAGAATTATTAGCATCATAGTAACTCACAATAACTCTTCAAAAAAAGTTACTGGATAAGAGATTTATCGCTTTTTGATATAGTTTTCTTGAAGAAAAAATTAAACAAAAGATAGTAAAAATACATTTTCTGTCATATGCAGAACTTTTAATATAATTTTAGTTCTAAAAATATAATATTTAATTTGCTAATCGTGTCAGATATCTCCCATTTAATAAGTAAACTACGAATAGTTAGATGCATGTTTAATTTACTGAAAGATAATGAATAAAATAAGGCAATTAAAAAAACATTAATCATTTAGCGCAAAATAATACTCTTCTGCATTTAAAAAAAACGTAGAAAAAATATCCTATTAGTTAGAGCAATTATATATGTATACAGGAATAGCTTTTAATACGATTTTCATTGAACCGTACATATTAATTCTTAATAAAATGAGGTTTTGAATTTCCTTAACAATTTAAATAGTCTTTTACAAAAAATTTAGTTGCTTTTACAATAAATTAAAGAATTAAATTTAATAGAGCATTAATAATTAATGCAAAGTAAAGTTCGTATAAATGATAATTCTAATAAGATTTAAAATTGGAAATAGTAATTAAATCCACTTTTTACTTTTGGAAACACATAGTGTAAGGAAAGAATTGTAATAAAAAATTGTGTGTATGTGTGCGTAAGTGAACACGATAATTCCCAAGCGTACTTTCGATTGAGCTCCAATCTTGTGAATATGTTATAAAATCTCAAGAGCCGTATAATTTTTCGTACAAATCCGTCGACATTTTAGGTATTTAATCCATTTTCAAAACATTTTGAATCCATTTGTATACGCTAAATCACCAAGAAATTATGACAGAGTTTAATTTATAAATATTGCAGAGTTGCAATAAACAATAGTAGCGCAGAGGTAACCTTTCCGTTTTCAAAACGACAAATCCAGCGTTCGAATCCAACATAATCCATTAACTATATTGCTTTTCTTCTTTTCCTCTTTTTCTCATGGTTAAAATGTAAGCGTTGAATAAGTTTTAGCACAAAATAAAAATTTCTCAATATTTTAATTTAATAATATGTATGTACAGTAAAAATATTTGGTTAAAGAATTTGGTAAAGCAAAAAAAATGTAGAAGTTTGGATTAAGGGATCTGATAAAATGTATGTACAGCATACAAATTTGGTCAAAGTTTTTGTAAATATTTAAATTTGGTAAAGCGCACGTACAGTATGAAAAGTTGTATAAACTTTTTAAAAAGTTTGTTAACATTTGGTAAAAGTATTTGCCCATATTTATTTAATTGTAAGTATAGCATTTTTAATTTGATTTGTGTTATTAAGTTTAATAAAGTATAGGTAAAGTACAGTATAAGTGGAAAAGAGCACGATGTAAGCAAAAAATTCTTTCTTTTTCTAAAAGTCATACTGTAAAACTGTCTTTATTTATATTTTGTTAAGGTTTTTATAAATATTTGTTAATTAATAACTATCTTTGGTTGAAGTGTGTGAGAGAGAAAAGAAAAAAGGTTCTGTATGTATGTTTGTTTATTGTGGTTGAAGTTAGAAGCACACTATAAATTTATATAAATTTAATAAGTTAATCCTATTATAATTAGTCTTACTGTGAGTAAGATTTTAAAAGTTGTCAGAATTTTAATTATTTTTTTTTAATGTTGAAGGTTCAGAATGTGTATAATATGAAATATTGCTATATTACTGTATGGTATTCTGTTTTGTAATATATTTAGGTATTGTATATCAGCTCTACTTTTCTGCAAAATAATTTCAGTATAATGTTAATTTCTCAAATATATTTCCATCGTGGTTCTCACTTAATATTTCCTTGGTGGAACCGGAAGAAATTTTGGTCGAGGGTGGTCTTCGATATACAGGTTTTTTTTTCGGGCTCGGTCACTTGTTTGTGACTCGTATTTAGTACTTTATGTACCGGCAGGGATGTAAACTAACACCTTCTTAATAGGCCGCCCTGTTCAGTGTTCCGTTCAACATGTTAGACATGTATATGTAAATAAAGGGTCTGTTCCAATAATACTTAGTAGAAATTTGTAATAAAAAAGAGCAATGCAAAATGCTAATATTTTTTATATTTCTCTAAATAGGACCTTTGACCCTTGACAGCGAATCCAGCGTTATTTTCACTATTTAAAACATTTCCTGAACGCATACCTCTGTCCATGTCTTCTTGATTTTTTGCTACGGTGTCAAAATGTTTTTTAAGGTCTTTTACTTTTGAGGACAGTAATAATTCAGAAAAACCCATGTCAGATCTGTACAGCAGTTGTAGCAGCATGGAGACATTTTTGAGCGAGATACTCCCTCACCAACAAAGCAATATGAATCCTTTCGTTGTCATGGTAGAAGATCCAGCTACTTGCGGCCTCCCGTCGGATTCTGACGGCCCTTTTCCTACATCTCTCATGGCTTTTTATTTGCTCTGCATTGTCTTTCGTCCGCGATGTCGACGAGCGCCCTTCGCGCTGTTCGTCCACTATGTCGACGAGCGCCCTTCGCGCTGTTCGTCTGCGACCGTCCTTGGAGGTCATGCGCCACCTGTAACTTTCTGCTTTTGACAAACTTTCAGCAGTATAAGCTTGCTTCAACATGTCCCTGGTGTCACCGACCGATTTCTTCAACGCCATGCATAACTTTATCTCACAGCGTTGCTCTATCGTTTGCTGGATTGTTGGCCGCGGTGATACTCACACATTGACCATCAGTATTTCACCAATGTGTAGACTTCAATGACTCAACTCGAAGTGGCAACTACTGATTCTCAAACTGATTCCACCCACGGTATTACCTGACAGCTGCGGTCATCTGTGTCGACGTCAGATGCACGGCAAAAAATTATTATCATTACTTTTAGAACTGACTCTGTATTTTTTTTCTGTACTTTAACACCAGTGTTTAGAAAATCGAGTGGTGCCCAGGGCCCGATTAACCTCTCAGTCTAGGGGAAGCACGGTATCAGTTTGGGGCTCCCCTTTCATTTGTCAAAAGTTTTCTTAATTTTTCATTCATGAAAACTCACACCTGATACTAATATTTTTCCTGAGAGTAGCTTAGCCGAGGTCACATATATTTCATTAGAGAGCTTTCTTATGTTTCCTGTATATACTTCAGATATGTTTAGTACATATAGCTGTATGCTCAATTTCCCGGTGGTTTCTAATAGGTGCATCAAGATTCTATCCCGTAAGGCATGGTGACGTCACGGCGACGTCAATGTGAAGTCACACTGTTACTTTGTGACCGTCGTCGTGACGTCACGTGACGTCGATGTGAAGTCACTGGGACCTAAATGTGAAGTCGTTATGGCCGTTTTCAAGGCTTTCTGTGACCTCACAATGTGACTACTTTGTGAAGTCACCGTGCGACTTCAATGTGAAAAGTGTGACGAATCTGCATCGGATAGGGTGACCAAATTTTCCCCGAATCCGATCCGGATTGTTTGGATCGACATTTTTTTTGCTAGACGTTTGTGACATTTGTGACGATTCTGCATCGGATTGGGTGACCAGATTTTACCCGAATCCGACTCGTAAAGTTCAGATATATATATATATTTTTGGCTGCAGGTTTGTGACAATTGTGACGATTCTTCATCGGGTCGAGTGACCATATTTTACCCATATTCGATGAGGAAAATTACGGATCGGTTATTTATTTTTATTTTTTTTTTTTTATTCTCTTTCTTTTCTTTTCTTTTTTTTCTACAGGTTTGAAAGAATATTCTATTTTTGCTTTAGATCAAGTTATTATTTTATTCTAGTTTTTCAGATTAATCCAAACCCGAGCTGAAATAATAAAATCTCAACCCGAAATCAACCCGAAGCCGAAAAAAAATTACAATCAATTTAACCCAAACAGAATAACAACAACAACAACAACAACAATTATCGCTATTCTTACTCGGCTCAAGCTGAACGCCATGTCGGGTGCGGGTAAAATCGGAATAACCAACCCGATGCAGGACTTAAGTCGGGGTTTTAAATTATTTATTTTATTTTATTCTGTCTATTTAGTTAAAGTTTTGCTTGGGCTCCGATTCTTATATGAATACCCTATCAGGTCGGGTAACGCGATTTTGAGACGATTTTATTAAAATCCTGCAATTGAGTGAGACAACCCGATTTCAAACGAACCCAAATCATTACCATTGGTTACACATTAAATAGAAAAAGGTGGATTTGCAGATTTTCAAATTTATTATATAAAAGTGGTGAAATGTATTAAAATTCTGTTGTTCTATAATATAAATGTAACATTTTTTGCATTTTCAGCTCGGTATTTAAAAATTTTAGAGAAATGTTTTTAAATAAAGCAAATAAGTACTATGTGATTTTGCTATCAATGGGAAACGTTACTTTTCAATATTATTTTTAAATTTAAGAATTTTGATAAAAATTGTTATTGCAGTATATTTTAATAGTCAGTTAAAAGCACATTTTGAAAAAAAAAACTATACATTTAATTAAAATGTTTAACAAAATTAAAATAAATTAATGCTTTAAATACCTGCTATTTTTACAAGTATTGACATTTTTTAAATTTATTTACTTTACTTATTATTATTATTATTATTATTATATTTTTTTACAATTACTAAAATATGTTATAGAACACTGTGCATGGATTTTTATTTCAATTAATATTAGATTTTATATAAATTTATTATTATTCTATATTGTGAGGAACTATGGAATTTAACTCTTCTTCATGTGATTTCATATATAGAAAACAAAAAAATCTGTAATACTAATTCCATGCAAGGTTTTATTACATACATAATAAAGAATATGTATAAAAAATAATAAACTGAAATACTAAAGGAAGTAAAGAACTTAAAAAATATAAGAATGAACAAAAAATCAATATTGAGAAAAAGTCATTTATATAGTTTTCATGAGTGAAAAACCCTTGAATGGCAATCGTGTATGTATTAAAAATACAGTTTTGACATTTTAAACCACGTGTATAAAAAGTTTAGATTGTTAATTTGAGATAATAATAAAATAATCGATATTTTGACTGTGATAAGGTTTTTAAGCCTTGAAATTGTAAAGGGTATTTTTTATTAACTATTTCAATAGTTTTTAAACAGTATCTTATATATTTAACTAGTGAAAATGTTCGAACAATGTATTCTCCCATAATATTCACATCGAGGTCCAGGTTTTAAATCATATTGAAAAGAAAAATAACTGTATGTTTCAATTTATTAAGAAAGATTTTTGAAAAATATTTCATAAAAGTTGCTATTTTTGAAAGAGAAAACCAAACATTTAACTTATAGATCAAAATACGTTATCATACATAGAACCTTTATTTTATAACTATATTTTAACCCTTTGTGACTCAACAACATCGGTTTGAAAAATATTTACTCTGATGTTAGAAAGTCCATTTGAAATGTAGATAATCATAGTTACATAACCCAATAAAATAATAAATTACAAACATAGTTTCAAATATTTAACCAGTTTTTAATGTGAAAAAATATATAAATTCAGATAACAACATAAAATGGAACCACACAATGGTTTATTATTTTTTTTTTTTTTTACAGGATTAGGTGATAGTTATAAAGAACATTTCCCTTTAATAATAATTCTGTTATAATAGTGTACAGATGTTTTGAAATTTATAACTATAAAATGACTCAGGAAATGAATTTAGTGAAAGTAATTATCTGATTAAAATCGTTGACATATTGTTACTTATTTTAACAAAATAAACATTAAATTTAATAAACTTTATTAAACTGATAAATGTTAAACGAAGTATTTAACTTTTGTAAAATACTACATGAAAGTAACTGAAAACGATATAACTTAATGCAAAGCTAACAGGGAAAATAATATTTTTCCATACCTCTTTTTCTTTGTGATCTTCAATATTCTATTTTGACGTAAAAATAGCGAAAATTTCGTGAGAAGGCAAAATTCCTCCAAATGAAGTACAATAACATTGGCGGAAAGCAAATTTAACCACGCAAAGGAATTGTACTTTTCATGGAAAGAAAATTCGTATAAAAATTGTATTTGCGGAATCCTGTGCAGGTTTTTAATTTTAAATACGTAGAAATTATACACGCTCATAACACGCGTATTGTCCAACGAACTGACATCCAAAGATTAAATACACTGTTGTTCGTCTCTTATTCTGAGGTTAAAAAAGCAGACGATATTTTTGAAAAACGTTAAACATCTGCGCGCATTTAATAGCAAGGCAGAGGATCTTTTTTCTTTTTTTTTTCTTCTTATATAGTTGATGTTAGAGTAGAAGGTTAAAAAGGCAGAATGTTTTTTTTTATAGTCTCTCCAATTAAAATTTCTTATTTGAAGATTTATTTTTTGTAAGCATTTTACGTTTTTTTACGATTAGTTTCACAATAATAATACTTGTATAGTTTTTTTTTTGTAAGTTGTAAAAAAATATCAATATTCATGACGTATCAAATAAAACATTGTTTAAATTTTTAAAGTACATAAAAAATATTTTAATGGTCAAGAATGCAAAATCATAAAAAAAGTAAAATTTGCATGGAGCGTAATAATTGCAAAATGTGATCCTAAAAAAGTAAAAAGTTGGGGGGGGGGGGCATTTTCCCTTTTTCAAAATTTCCTTTTTTCTTTATTAATGTCCTGTAGAAGAAACAGCTTGCAAAATAACAATATTTTTTTAAAGAAATTTGTGGTAAATGAAAAACGAAGACGTGAATAATTATTTAAATCATACATTTTGCATAATTTTTTTTAATTTCATTTTATATTCGGAAAATGTTAAATTTATTTACAAAGTTGAAACAAACAGCAAAATATATATTGGAAGAGGTACTCAATCTACTTAAACACTAAAGAAAAAACAATTATTATCGGAAGTATACCAGTAATTTTATTATAATGAAGCATCTGTTTTTCACAACCCACCTCCCCTCACACAAACAAATCTTTAATTACCCCATCTGTATATTATTTTCAGCCGTTTCCGGTATTAAGTGTAATTTACAATTGATAAAACTAGGGGAAAAAACCTGGGTTACTCTGTTTATAGAATATAGCAGACATATATATATATATATATATATATATATATATATATATATATATACATATATATATATACACATATATATATATATGTGTGTGTGTGTGTGTGTGTGTGTGTGTGTAAATATTAATTGAAAATTCTAATAAATTCATTACCGATACTTTCGTATTAGTCGCATGTCAGGAATTAATAGTCGAAGATATCGCCCAATACACTTATTATTATTATTATTACTATTATTCTAATAGTTTCAGCAGAAGTAACATGATTTCATGTCTATTAAATTTGTGTTTTAAAAAATATGAATTTATGTTTTTTTAAATGAAATTTTTAATTTTGATGTTGAATATTAGTCGAAACAAACGCTGAAATTTGGGAAATTATTATTGTAACAATTGTTAATGAAATGGAAGTGTTTTAATATGTTTTAATCGGAATGCACGCAATAGAAAGATTTTAAAAAAGAAGATTTAAAATTATTTTTAAAACCACAAATAACAGTAAATTGAGGTACAGTTTTGAAACATATTGCATTTGAAAGAGCATTTTTTTTCCTATTCGACGGTTAAAAATTGAAATTGTGCAATATTTAGAAGTTAAAAAAATCACTGTAAAAGCGAAATTTACTGTTCAGTTGTTGCCGCTGTTAACATGACGTCATTGTTACTCTTGGATAGCTTGCGCTCTATAATATAGATTGTTGCTCTCAGTTTTACAAAAGTTGTTAATTAATATGAAAAGCAAATGAGAAACTGCCTTAATTTTTAAAAAAAATTGTTCATAGAGTACATGCCGCATTATGTTTGTATTATAATTTATAATTGCATATTGATTGAAATTTACCTATTTATAAAGCATTTTCCTGTAGGTCAGTAAATAAATTAATCAATGTAGGTTAATTTTCCAGGGATCATAAAAATCAGTCAGAATCAGACCCTTTAAGTGCATTAAAGCATTCCTGAATAATATATATTTCTCATCATTTTAAAATATATTAAAAATTCACATTTTGGTCAAACTGTGACTTCACAACATGGGGGTATTTTGATAACACAGGTGACGTAGTGTTTGTGATTTGCAGTAACGTCACAGTGACGTCACAAAAATTAAAAAAAATGTAAGAAACATATTCTTTTACATTGAATAACATATTTTGTAGTGTTCTTGCAAATTTTTTAAGGTTTCCAAATAATTCACATTTTAGTCACAATGTGATGTCACTGAGTGGTTGTATTTTGGTTACAGATGTGACGTGACGTACGTGACTCACTGTGACGTCACTGTGACCATGCATGCTATGCGGGATATATCTATCTATCTATATTATAAAGGACAAACGTGTCCGTGCGTAACGTTGCCGTCATTTTGCGAATGGCAACAGTTGTCGATGAAATTTCGGTTTTGCAATTTTTGTTATTGCAATTTTTTTAATTTCTAAACATCGCACATTTTTAATTTTTACACCTCTATATAGGAAAATAATCTACTTTCAAATGCAATGTGTTTGAAAACTGTATCTTAATTGACTGATTTTATTATAGCATTTAAGTTAAATTTCAAGCATAATTTTTTTATCTATCTCTATTGCTTGCAGACGATTACAAAATATTAATCTGTTTACACTTTAAACAATATAAAAATTTCAGCATTTGTCTCCAGCTAATATTCAATAACGAAATTAAAACTTCCTTAACGAATAAATAAAATATTGTGAATGAAACATAGATTTAACACACATGTAATTGAAATAAGCGTTTAAAACTGCTGAAATTATCAGAATTAAAAAAAATAAACTGCTGTAGATAACAAAATTTTTAGCGATTTCTTCAGCTATTAACTTATGGCTGGAAGCCAATACGAAATTACCGGTTTTAATAAATTTCAAAATTTTATTTGAATATATAATTGACACATTTCATATAAAAATGCTCTTTGGTGTTGTTAGCAGGCAATTAAACAAAAATTATTAAGTGTAAAAAATCTAATGGAGTTTTCATTAATAACAACAACAAAAGGTTTTCACATATATTCTCTATCCCGGGAAGCCCGGGTTGGATGCCCTAGTATAATTAATATCCTATCGATGACATTCATATTTCCCCGTTAAACAAGTTTCGTAAAGGAGTGTGTGCTCCTCATGGATTAAAAAAAATTTCTTTTCCAAAAAAAAATTAAAAATATAATGTAAAGAAAGAAAAATGGGAATTCGAGGGCCCTCATTACAGTCATTTCGGGGGCCCTTTTATATTTTAGAGGGGAAGCATGGGCTTCATGTGCCTTTTGAATAATCAGGCCTTAGTGGTGCCACTACAGATTTTTTACTAAAATAATTAGCGCAAGTGTTGTTAGTATAATTAGCAGTGTAGAATTAGAACTGAAAAATAATCACATGATATGTATGAGCCTTTTCAATGGATTAATTTTGAAGTTTACTTACCAAAATTACGACAATATTATTTTTCAACACATTTCTACACAACTCTGTACACCTTTTTTTCCTACATATAGAATAGCTTTTTCATTTTTACATCATAAAAGGAATTAGGACGTCTATAAAGTCAATTGCACGTAAATTCTAAAATGTCTTCAACTAATGAAAGTCGTTCTATTCCTGATTCTTCTTAATGGTATTAAAAACCAAATGCTTGCCCGAAGATGAGAAAGTTCGGACTATAAGAAGAATGTTCGAGTGATGTCTAATAAAGTTTCTCTGATTCAGAAAAGTTTTACTTCAGTAACTACGGGAAATGTTTCATTATAATTCATACTATATAATTAGAAGTAATATGTGCGAGATTGATCAAATATAAATTAGACTTTGTCAATAGATTATTTTTTAAATATTATTTACCAAAATTACAAAAATATTATTTTTTGATAGTGACAATCCCTGCTCCAACATAGGATATATCTTATGTCGGTGCCACTACCCCCATGGGGTACAATAGCGAAAAATGTTCTAAAATTTCGATTTTTTTTATACTGAAGGAGCTAGAAACATACAATTTGGAATGGTAGTTACTTATAAGATGTAAATGCTCTCTAAGAACAAATTCTAAAAAACATCGAAATTTAAAAAGGTGAGATGAGCGACAAGCGTTCTAAAAACATTCTAAATTACAATTTCTATGGAATCTCTGGTACTACAGAACCCTTTTCAAAAGTGATGGTGGCAAATTGATAGTGACAGCCCTTTCTCCGCTCCAACATAGGCTATATTTTATGTCGGTGCCACTACCCCCATGGGGGGTGCAGTAGCGAAAAATATTCTAAAAATTCGATTTTTTTTAAACCAAAGGAAATAGAAACATGAAATTTGGCATGGTCGTTACTTATAAGATGTAAATGCTCTCTAAGAATAAATTCTAAAAAAAATCGAAATTTAAAAGGGTGCGATGAGCGAAAAGCGTTCTAAAAACATTCCAAATTACAATTTCTATGAAATCTCTGGAACTACAGAACCATTTTCAAAAGCGATGGTGGCAAATTGATGGTAACAGTCCCTGCTGTAACATAGGCTATATTTTATATAGGTACCACTACCACAGGAGGGTGCAAGAGCGAAAAACGTTCTAAAATTTCGATTTTTTTTAAACTGAAGGAACTAGACACTTGAAATTTGGCGTGGTAGTTACTTATAAGATGTAAATGCACTCTAAGAGCAGTTTGTAAAAAGTTCAAAATTTAAAAGAGTGAAATGAGCTAAATGTATTCTAAAAACATTCTGAATTACAATTTCTATGAAATCTTTGAAACTACCGAACCGATTTTAAACGTAATGCTCGCAAATATATAGTGACAATCTGTGCTCTAACACAGGTTATATTTTGTGTCAGTGCCACTACCCTCAGGGGGTTGCAAGAGCGAAGAACGTTCTAAAATTGCAATTTTTATAATACTGAAGAGATTAAGCAAGATTTATGGCAAGATAGTAACTTATAAGATATACATACTCTCTAAGGACAGTTTTAAAAAAAAATCGAAAATTAAAAGAGTGATATGAGGGAAAACTCGTCTAAAAGCATTCTAAATTACGATTTCTATGGACAGAAACATAAAATTTAACATGGCTGATACTTTTTAAGACACAAGTGCACACACAGAACAGTTTTTTTAAAATAAACCGAAATTTAAAAGGGTGAAAGAGGAAAAAAGTTCTTAATTACGATTTTTTTTTTTTAAACAAGATTAGAAACTTTAAATTTGGCATGGCGCTTACTTTTAAGATACAAATGTTCGCTACCAATGGTTTGTAAAGAAATTCAAAATTTCAAAGGGTGAAATGAGCGGAAAGTGTTTAAAAGGCGTTCTAAATTGTAATTACTATGGAATTGTTAGGTGTAAAAACTTAAAATTTTACATGGCTGTTGATTAGGCCGCACAGAACAATTTGGAAAAAAAAAATCAAAATTTAAAAGAGTGACATGCGCGAGAAGCATTCTAAAAACGTTCTAAATTACGATTTATTTGGAACTATTAAGGCTAGAAACTTCTGGCTGTTACTCACGTAAATGATCACCCAGAACAGTTTACTAAAAATGCGAAATGTAAAAGGACAGAAACAAAAAAAATGTAGTAAAATTGCAATTTATGTGATACAGCTGGTATAGAAGCTTCGTATTTGGTATGGTGGTTACTCTTAAAATGCAAATGCTCGCTATGACTGGGTTCTAAAGAAAATGGAAATTTAACAGGCTGAAATGAGCGGAAAACGGTCTAAAAACGTTCTACATTATGATTGAAGTGGATTTATTCGGGTTAGAAACTGAAAATTTAGTACAGTTGTAACTTTTAAGATGCAGAAGCTCCGTATAAACAGTCTATTGAAAATTCGAAGTTTAAAGGTGCAAGCTGAGCGGAAAACGTTATAAATTATGTTTTTTTTTCTAAATTGTTAGCGATAGAAACTTAGTATTTAACATGCCTGTTATTTTTTATACGTAAATGCTTCCACAGAACAGTTTTTACAAAATTCAAAATTTTAAAAATGTGCAGAAGCAAAAAGCATTCAAAAATTGCGATTTTAGTTATGCTGCTGGTATAGGAAGTTGAAATTTGGCATGGTGTCTATTTTTAAGATTTCAGTGCTCGCAAAAAACGGTTTCCAAAAAAAAATCGAAATTTAAAAAAGTGAAATAAGCTGAAAAAGTTCTATAACCTTCTAAACAATCATTTATCTGAAATTGTTAGAGATAGAAAATTGATATTTTACATGGCTGTTACGTTAGAGACACAAATGCATCCAGGGCTCGGAAGTAGCGCGCTACAAGTAGCGAAACTACAGTAGCTGCTATTTTTTCCAATAGTTTGTAGTGCAGATCGCTACATTAAAAAAAGTGTAGTGTAGCGAGTAGCGCGATACAAAATATCAGTAGTTTGTAGCGAGCATCGACGCTACTTTTGACGCTACTTTAGGAGGCAGGAAAAAAGTGCCAATCTTTAAATTACGTGATTACCATAACTCGTTTCTTTTGTGCGAAATATGTTCTCTGCAACAATTTGCGAACGTCAGCGACAAATCTCAGTTGCAGTAGTTACAACGTAAAGTTTCAGCATGCCCGTGATCTAATATTTGCTGTATTTGCTGATAAAACATCAAAGTACTCACTCATAAAAAAAAATAATTTTCTTGCTGGGAACCCTTTGTCTTATTACTCATTATTAGATCTTGTGTTTTAGTGTGGGGATGCTCCTTTTGAGATTAATGTAATAGAATGACAGACAAAAATAGTATAGAATTGCCCTGCTCGGCATATAATGAATATTTTGAAATTATAGAACAACAAGAAATTGGTAATTATTCTGTAACATGTAAACTTTGTACAATTAATAAGAATTTATCGGTATCAAAATCATCTTCTTACAACTTGAAGTGGAATATAGAGGTGAGTTAACATTTTCTTTATTAATCATAATTACTGGATCGCATCTCGCACTGAATATTTAAACCGTTATTCACTAAAATTCATAAATCATTAAAAAGAGTATTTTCGAATTCAGATCCCTGGTTCAGAAAATAATCTTATCGAACTGTTTATTATCACAAAAAAATATTTTATTAATACGTCTTTTGATCGTTGTGAAATATTTGTCCAATATATGCATACAAATTAATTTATTGCGTATATCCTTTTGAAGATTCCAATAGATAAAACAAAGGTGGTTGAAAATAAAAATACATTATTTAAAAAAAATGCCTAAGAATGCTTAATTTGATTTTTATGGCTATTTATTTTTACTTTAGCTGTACAGGTTTTTTATTGCTAAAATAATTCATTTATAATGTTTTATATTTGATTTGATATTGGATAGCTTGGTGTTTTAATGAAGTGTCTTTATCTTTGTCACCAGAATGAATCTAAAGCCCAGTATGTTGAAATTCGTGTTTTCAAAGGGACACAAACAAAAAGAGATAGAAAGGAAAAGAAAAGCTAGGCTTTAATTTATGCAAGTCAGTATGATCGTGTTCAATTTTTAAATTGCTTTCAGAAACTATATTTAAATGGTAAAGAAATAGGACTATTTAGCTCTATTTAAATATATATATATATATATATATTCAAATTTACCAAGAGCTATCCGCTCTTAAGTTTGTTCTCAAATTCAAACTGGCTACTTTATGACTTATTCTTTAATTCACTTTTGTTCGGAAACGTATGACAATGCAGGTGTCCTTATTCAGAAAATTTGTAACCGAAAGACGTTTTCCACTATTCTTTATTTTATTTAATTTTTTGGTAAGACAGAAGATTTTTCAGAAAACACTGTCAAAGTAGGCGTTTTCAACAAAATTTCCAATGCCGCAGCAGGGGAAACGGAAAAAACGTGACACGAATCGCTTATAACCCGATAAGTAATTTATTTATCAAAAAAAGAAAACTCATTTCGATTCCAAATAGCTTCAATAGTCAGACCTGCCAATATTATGCCTTTGTGTTTAAAAATAAGTCAGATAACGTATCAGAAAGTTTCGCGTTGTTGAGTAAGGAATTTGAGAACCACCTTAAGCGTTACTGGGCTATATCACTATTATACATTTGTAATATTATTACAATTTTGTTTTCAAATTTCCTCTTTTTAACACTTTTCAACATAATTAAAAAGTATCTATGCATTTGCTTTGTCTGTCTGTCCGTCCTCTAACTCTCGTAAATATAATTAGATTGCTATGAATGTTTTATATGTTATTGAAGTTTACCATTAAATGTTCAGTATTGAAAATGAAGTGTGTAGCATTTATTTCTCGCTTACAGGGACATTCAAAAGTATTCTGTTACAATATGGTCTATAGGGAAAAATCGTTTGCGGTGTATTTAACTAGCGATGATAACTAAAGTAGCGAAAAGTAGCGAAGATGTGACTACTTTTGAAAAGTAGTTTGTAGTCGCTACTTTTTAAAATAAGTAGTTGTAGTTGTAGTTAACTACATTTTTCATAAAGTAGTTGTAGTTGTAGTTAACTACATTTTTCATAAAGTAGTTGTAGTTGTAGTTCGCTACAAACAAAAAGTAGTTTTTCCGACCCCTGAATGCATCCATAAAACAGTTTTTAAATTTTTTTAAATTTTAATGTGAGCAAGAACAGAAAAGTTTTAAAATTACAATTTCTGTGATAGTCATTACAGAAATTTGCTTAATTAGTGTGGCTTAGTTAGTAATTTCAGAATTATCTGTGGGAGTAAAATTTCCTCTAATGAAAATAGGCCAACGAATACCACTTGGCATTTTTCAAAAGTTACGCGAGCAAAGCCGCGGGTTTTGCTAGTGTAGTATAAAAGCAGATATTCATTTCCATTTCTTTATTTAAAATATCAAAGGCTACTGACTTCACGAAAGACGAAATATTAAAGATTTTTCATCAACGTGAAATTTAAGCCCTGTTATCGAAATATTTACTATGTTAAACGGTTCAAGGCGAAGCTTGAGTACGCACTATAAATAATTGCTACCAGGTACTTGCTAAAAATATCAATTTCGATCGAATATCAAGATGCGGACGGCCGAATATAACGAGTGTTCAGACTAATTGATAAAATGGAAGATTGGTGCCAAATTAAAATGTTTTCATAAGACGAATTAAACATTATGTCAGTGTAAGTGTATCAAAGGATGCAATACATAGACGCATCAGGAAATGCAAAAATATTGTTTTAAAGAAAATTTGTTGCATAATGCGTCTATAATCACATTACCACATTTCGTAAAGGGACAATAAGATAACTGTACTCAATAACAATAATATTCAATGACGAACAAAGGAGATCAGAAAGTGTTTGGGATGGCTAGAATACCTATTGAAATGTTATCAGGAAACATACTTGTACTTTTTTAGCTCACAGGCTATCAAAGCCTGAGAGCTAATGTGCTAACCGTTTTACTTTAAATTTTGTTTATAGGTTCCTTGTGATACGGCGCTTCCCTGATTAGTTTTGGAGGTTCATTGGTTAAGCATAAAGGGGGGGAAACGGGGGGGGGTAACCCCCCGTATTTTAGATAAATGGGTTTTTCATGCAGAATTACCCCCATTTTCTTCAAATTTTGTATATAGGTTCATTTTGATAATGTGCTTCTGTCAATAGTTTTGGGGGTTCACTGGTTAAGTATAAAGGGGGAAAGGAGGGGGATAACCCCCCCTAATTTAGATAAATGGGTTTTTCATGCAGAATTATCCGATTTTCTTCAAATTTTCTATATAGGTTCATTGTGATAATGCGCTTCTCTGAATAGTTTTGGGGGTTCATTGGTTAAGTATAAAGGGGGAAAGGGGGGATAACACCCCTCTAATTTAGATAAATGGGTTTTTCATGCAGAATTATCCCATTTTCTTCAAATTTTGTATATAGGTTCATTTTGATAATGCCCTTCTGTCAATAGTTTTGGGGGTTCATTGGTTAAGTATAAAGGGGGAAAGGGGGTATAACCCCCTCTAATTTAGATAAATGGGTTTTTCATGCAGAATTATCCGATTTTCTTCAAAATTTTTATATAAGTTCATTGTGATAATGCGCTTCTCTGAATAGTTTTGGGGGTTCATTGGTTAAGCATAAAGGGGGAAAGGGGGGCTAATCCCCCTTAATTTAGATAAATGGGTTTTTCATGCAGAATTATCCGATTTTCTTCAAATTTTGTATATAGGTTCATTGTGATAATGCGCTTCTCTGAATAGTTTTGGGGGTTCATTGGTTAAGTATAAAGGGGGAAAGGGAGGATAACCCCCTCTAATTTAGATAAATGGATTTTTCATGCAGAATTATCCGATTTTCTTCAAAATTTGTATATAGGTTCATTGTGATAATGCGCTTCTCTGAATAGTTTTGGGGGTTCATTGGTTAAGTATAAAGGGGGAAAGGGAGGATAACCCCCTCTAATTTAGATAAATGGATTTTTCATGCAGAATTATCCGATTTTCTTCAAAATTTGTATATAGGTTCATTGTGATAATGCGCTTCTCTGAATAGTTTTGGGGGTTCATTGGTTAAGTATAAAGATGGAAAGGGGGGGCTAATCCCCTTAATTTAGATAAATGGGTTTTTCATGCAGAATTATCCGATTTTCTTCAAAATTTGTATATAGGTTCATTGTGATAATGCGCTTCTCTGAATAGTTTTGGGGGTTCATTGGTTAAGTATAAAGATGGAAAGGGGGGGCTAATCCCCCTTAATTTAGATTAATGGGTTTTTCATGCAGAATTATCCGATTTTCTTCAAATTTTGTATATAGGTTCATTGTGATAATGCGCTTCTCTGAATAGTTTTGGGAGTTCATTGGTTAAGTATAAAGGGGGAAAGGGGGGGCTAATCCCCCCTTAATTTAGATAAATGGGTTTTTCATGCAGAATTATCCGATTTTCTTCAAATTTTGTATATATATTCATTGTAATTAGAGACTTCCCTGATTAATTTAAGGGGTTCATTAGTTAACTATGAGAGGGGTGACCGGGGATGACCCCCCCCCCCTTAATATATTGTTGATTTCTTTATTTTTCGAGGGGCATATTTCAAATTCTTTGAAATAAGAGTGTAATATACAATTAGTGTGAATAGCCTGTGAGCTCAATGCCCTCAGTTTAACTGGGCAGTTTTATTTAGCTCACAGGCTATCAAAGCCTGAGAGTTAATGTGCCCGCCCGTTCTGTATGTTCGTATATATGTACGTAACGTGATAACTCTTGATAGAACTAACCGTTTTGCTTTCAATTTTGTTTATAGATTCCTTGTGATAAGGCGCTTCCCTGATTAGTTTTGGGGGTTCATTGGTTAAGTATAAAGGGGGAAACGGGGGGGCTAACCCCCCAATTTAGATAAATGGGGTTTTCATGCAGAATTATCCAATTTTCTGCAAATTTTGTATATAGGTTCATTGTGATAAGGCGCTTCCCTGATTTGTTTGGAGGGTTCACTGGTTAAGTATAAAGGGGGAAAGGGGCGGTAACCCCCCCTCCCTTAATTTAAATAAATGGGTTTTTCATGCAGAATTTTCCGATTTCCTTTAAATTTTGTACATAGGGTCATTGTGGTAAGGAGCTTTCCTGATTAGTTTTGGGGGTGCATTGGTTAAGTATAAAGAGGGATACGGGAGTCTAATCCCCCTTAATTTAGATAAATGGATTTTTCATGCAGAATTATTCGATTTGCTTCAAATTTTGTATATATGTTCATTGTAATAAGGCTCTTCCCTTAATAGTTTTGGGTGTTCTTAGGTTAATTATAAGGGGGGATGATCCCCCTTAATATATTGTCGATTTGTTTATTTTTCGAGGGGCTTATTTTAAATTCTTTGAAATAAGAGTATAATATACAATTAGTGTGAATACCCTGTGAGCTCAATGCCCTCAGTTTAACTGGGCAGTTTTCTTTTTTATTTCATTGGCTACTAAGGCGGCAAGTCTCTGGTGGTTTGGGGGGGCGATTGATTTCAAACCTCCGTGGTTTTTCTCATTGGAAAAACAAACAACAAAGTATAAAAAAAAAATTGAGAAACATTTGCTTCCGTTTGACTAACTTTTAGGAAGACCCGAGTACAGATTTCAGCATTGCAAAGTTTCAACCCAAAACAAAACATACTACAAAACATTGGATTTTTTGTGCAAAATATTTAGGTTTTACATTGGTCAAATTTAAGCACTGCCTTAAACATACTTTAGAATATTTCAGGTATTTTAACTGATACAACTTCCAAGACTGACAAATGCATAGTATATGAAACACTTCCCAACACATCCAGAAACTTGAGAATAGCTAATATAAACTTCACTTTCACCTTTCAAAAATTATGTATCGCAGCATTATTATGTTTAAATGCTAAAATAACACGTTTAAGAAATTTTAGTGTTTATACAATATTTTTCTTTAATATTATCTGAGTGTAGTGACTCTCGAATTCTGATTCATAATGAAGATAAATTAATCTCAAGTACAGGTGTTATAGTTTATTGCAATAGATTTGAAAACGCGTGTTTTTTAGTGCTCGATACATGAACGGGTGAGTAGAAAAGGATAACATTCCAGCTGATATAAATGTTGAGGAAACACAAAAAACATTTATGTAAAAAAACTATAAGTTTTAGATAAATTTTCACCATTACTCGATTGTAGGTCTAGTCGATGAGGTGATCTTATAAATATCAAAGAAAAATACTGATTAATTAATAAATTATTATTAATTAAACTATCTTAATTCATTTCTCATATTTTTGAAATTTTATCATTTTTCCACTCACCCGTTCAAAAAATATTAGACTTATCATATAGAAAACTTAACCGCCAATCTAGTTATCGACCAAAAAAAAAACAAAAAAAAAAGTTGTAGTACCAAAAATGCTGAACATTCATAAAATCTAAAGTATCATAACTCAGCAAGTTTTTTTTTTTTTTTTTTTTTTTTTTTGTAAAATGGTGGGATTATGTTTATTTTATTTGTTGGAGCATGGAGTTTGTTTTCTAAGTATAATTTACATAGTCAAGAACCGTATAAAAAATTGTATTTTGTAACGTTTACTAAACAATAACTATCTTAACATAAATATATTAAAATGTGATAGAAAACAGCATTTAAAATATTTCTAGCCATATACCTCTAAAACTAATGATTTAGAAATTAAATATTGATCGGCGATAAAAGGGAACAGCCTGTATATGTGCACTCGTGCGTTTGCGTAAATGTAAACATTCAAATATTATTATATCCTTGAAAATTTTGTTTTTGAAACCTTCATGAGAAATATTTTATGTAAAGATATAAAACAAAATCTTAAATTATTGCAGTTATGAAACTCCATTACATACATAAATAGTTTAAAGTTAATTAAAATAAATATTTTCATTTCTTATGCAAAGAAACTCAGAGATATAAAAAATAAAAAAGCTTAACAAGTGATTAATTAAGAGCAGAAAGTTTTCTGCAAGTCATCAAGCATAAATTTGTACATTAAACAAGAAAGAAAAACCATGCGTCAAGAATAGATTATGAAACGCTTTCCAACAATTCCAGAATATTGTAACGGAACTTCGTCGTTTAATGAGGTGAAAGAAAATATCTTAAGTAAGCAATTAAGAAAACAAATAACAACTGTAAATGTAAATAACCATCCATAGACGGCAGGGAATCCTGTTCTTTGCGTACGTTTGTATATGAATTTCTTTATATTCTATAAACATCTCTTAGTATACAAAGAATGGCTCAATGGGAAAATGGATAGCTCAATTAATAAACACACATAAGCAATTCATGCTCATACATTGCAATGCTTACAAATTCTTTGTTGTAGCCCAGTATATGATATACAGAATTTATACACACCACGTATACGCAAAAAGAATATTATCGCTATTTATACTGAAAAATAATTATTTTTCAGTAAGGAAAGAGCTGGTAGTCCCGCCTCGGTGTACGGCACCCTCTGAAGTGATGCTCTTGCTCTTGTTGCGTAATGCGTGCAGGCCTGAGGAGAGGGGGGAGTGCAGACGGTACATATACCGTCCAGTTAAATTACGGTAAATATACTGGTCACAAAGTTGCCAGTATATGTACCGTAATTGTTGACCAAAATGTTTTACAGTGTATACCATCTACTCAATAGAACTATTTTTTCTTACAGTTGTAAAAGTTCTCGAAATGTTTTGATTGTGTGTTTACGTTTAGTGTTAATGTAATAAAACTCTATATTAATGTGCCTATATGAATATTTATTGATTGTGTTATAATTTTTATTCATGATATTGGTGTTACAAGGAAAACTGATGACATACATTTGGAACGTCTAAAACAAGTATTAGAAAGATTACGTGAATATAATATTAGGATACATAAAGACGAATAATTTTTTATGGCATTACAAATTACGTAATATGAGTATAAAATTTATAAAGATGGTATTCATAAAATCCTAGATAAAACAGATGCTATTTTAAATGCTCCAAAACCAGTGAATGTATCACAGGTTAAATTTTTTCTAGGCTTAGTTACGTGCTATTCTAAGTTTGTTCCGAATTTATCTACAATCGCACAACCTTTAAATCAATTGTTCAGAAAGAATGTAAAATTTACATGATCTTCTGTTTGTGAAAAAGCATTTAATAATATCAAAAATGAAATTATATCTGAAAGAGTTCTTACACATTTCAAACCTAAATAATATTTAGTGTTAGCAACCAATGCTTCTCCATATGGTATCTCCGCAGTTCTTCCGCATGTGATGCCAGATAATACGAAAAAATCAATTGGTTTTGTGTCAAGAACTTTGACTAATGCAGGAAAAAGGTATAGCCAAGTGGATAAAGAAGCAGTCCCTTACGAAAATAGTTCATAGAGCTGTATAGAACTCTATAGAATTCTTTACAAGTTCTATAAAATAGCCATTCTATAGAATACTATTTCTATAGAGTTTTGAAGAGATCTGTAAAATACTTTTCTGAAGAAAATGTTTCTATTGAATTCTTAGAAGTTCTGTAGAATTTTTTTTCTATAGAACAGTTTTTCTATAGAGTACCATAAACCTTATAGAATTAAGTTTTATGGACTAATGATTCTATAGATTTTTTTTATAAAAAAATATTTCTTGGTCTTTTAAAATTTATGTGTGTAGTAATTTAAAGTATTTTTTAAGTTTAATGTATAGTTATAAATAAATATATTTATAACTATGCATTAAAATTAAAAATAATAATAATCAATTTTGTAATACATCAGTTTAATATATAATAGTACCCCATAGATTTAATATGATTATATATATATATATATATATATATATATATATATATATAACTTAATTCAATTCTAATACATTGTGATTCAATTGCCAATCTAATAATTTATCAGTCCAACTACTAAATTAAATCATGATTAATTAATTTCTTTATAATTCCTTAATTTGTTTGTTAATTTTATAATAATTTATTAATTTGTTGTTAAATTTATAAAACCATCCATCTAATTTAATAATCTTTATTTACTTTAATAGTATTGTAATTTTTATTCAAATATTTTAATCTGAAGTATAAATATTTATACAATTGTTTAAGTTTTAACAAATAATTTATTGGAATTTTAAATATTTTTACAAGACTATATATGATTGGGAATGCAAATGACAAAAAAATTAAAGTTTAAATAGTGTAATAAGAGTTTTGTATCTGTCAATGGTTGTATCATACTGAAAGTATTGGCTCTTCGTCCGATCACCGAAGTCAAGCAGCATCGAGTGGGGCTACTAGTTGGGAGGATGACCACCTGGATTCTATTTTCATAGAAGCTCTATATTTTTTCTATAGATATTTTTATAGAAGCACTATAGACATTTCTATTGAACTTCTACAGACATTTCTATTGAACTTCTACAGATATTTCTATAGCTTTAGATTAAACAAGCTTATAGAAAAACGGGCCATAATTCGATAGGATTTTGTAATACATTTTCTATAAATATTTTTTATAGAATTCTATAGGAAATTTTTGTAAGGTGTAGCTATTTCTTTGGGGGTAAAGAATTTTTTTTTTCTATATTTGTATGGTAATAGATTTACTTTGTTTACGGACAGTAAACCTTTGTTGCCTATTTTTTCTTCTACTAGGTGTATTACTGTATTTTCAGCTGCTAGAATGCAATGATATGAATTATATTTAAAAACGTTCCAATATGATATATGTTATAAGAAAACCATCGAGCACGGAAATATCGATGCTCTTTCACGTCTTCAATTACGTAGTGAAGATAGATTACTATACTATCAGTGGGACTGGTTAATTCAAATTAACAATGAATTTTATAAATTTACGGGAATTTGCACAAATATTTCGTAACGATTAAACTGTACAAAATATTATTTTGTATAAAAGAAATAAAATATTAAATATGATGGTGGATTAAATGAATGAACAACAGGTATGGCCGTAGACATTATTTTTAATTTTATTTATTTTCTTAACGACAAACAATTCTGTTTTGGTATCCATTAAGAGCATACACTAGTCACACGAAGAAACTCGAACGCTAATATTAAACCTATGGGAGAAATATTTACGGATTTCTCGCTTATATCTTAATATTTTTAAAGATTTTTTGTATGGGTTACTTAAAATCTGTGCGTTTGCACTTTTTCGATTTTGGTTACAATTTTGCTCTACTACTGTAGATGCTTAACTGTCAGCGTTCCAAAAATCAACAGGTTGGACTGTATATATAGAAGAAAAATAACTTTCCGAGCTGTGATGAAAATACGCAGTGACGTAAAATTGGCAGCAAGTCATCGTGTGATAAGAGTGCTAAGGAATCTCAGAAAAGAAAATTATTAACAATGCAAAGACTTCAACGACTATACAAAATAAAATCAAAATCAATGTATCAGACACTTTAGACTCATTAAATTATAAATTAATTTTGAATTCCATTCCTTTAAAAATTGATAAATTATCTACAAATCTTTGATAAACCAAGCTTTCTAAATCTTCCGAAACCCCAAGGTATGAGATCCGATTTGATATCGCTCTCTCACAGGAAAAGTGACACAACTGAAAAATACTTTATTTGACAGGAGAGAAAAAAAATTTCGCAAGTTTTTAATGTAACATAAAATTACAGCACTTAGCTTTGCATGCAGATTACTGTTGCAGATTTAAAGAAAATAAACAAAAAGCTTTATGGTAAGCACTTTACGATAATTGCTTAATTTCAGAAGAATATAAGATTTTTTAAAAATAATAATGATTCGTGGTGATTTAGAAACATAAACAAAAAGTGTGAAATCCCTAAAATTAATTTTTAACAAAGTTCTCTTGAAACTTTCCAAATTTTCATACTTCAGACACTAGATTTCACTCTAAAAATGAAGCATTTTAAAGGGGGAACCCTTTAAACAGAAATTTTCTCATTAAAGGGTTACACTACTTTAACCGGTTTAGATTTTCGAAAAAAAAATTATCGCTTAAAACTATCTTTATACACGCGAAAATCATATTTTAATAATTTTGAGAATGTAATTATAAAACATACACAATTACTCAATGGTACACAAACAAAGCATTTTATGTATGAAGTTCAATTAAAAGCACCTCGTTTGTGTACTATTGAGCAATTGTGCATGTTTTATGATTAAATTCTCAATATTAACATGTTACGGTGCAAGTGTCCAAATTATATTGATCATATTTTAATAGTTCGAAATCGATATCGAAAATGAAAGAGCGAGTTTGAAGCAAGCAGTGCGTGTCACAACAAGTAAATTTTAAACGCGATTTTTGTAAGAGCGGCATTTTGAAAATCGGTGGGCATTCTAACTCTTCTCATTTCCAATTAATCAACTTTATCTTTTTAAAAATTAATTCTCAGATATTTTTCAAGTGAAATACTTAGACTTTTTCCGAAATATTAATATTTTGATATTCTGTGTAAATTTAAGTAACGAAATTTTGGGTAGAAAATTTACGTTTTTCTTTAAATTGATACCATCTTATTAAAAATGCATATATTCTTTTATGCGAAAACATATTTCACTAGCTTTTCAACTATTTTTTTCTCATTGTTTTAGATTACGTCTTCAATAATTTATGGTGTTGATCACTTGGTCATCTTTTTTTCGAAGCACTCCCGCCCATTAGTTATGAAATGGCCATTTTTTATAGGTCAACTAAGCAAACTTTTATGAAAATTTATTTCGAAAAATATTTATTTTTTAATTAAATTAAAATATGAATATATATATATATGAATTGTAACTATTTTTTTAAACATGAATCGTTTTCCAGAAGCTTTAAATATGCGAATCCAAACCTTAGAGCTCATTCGTCCAAATACGAGGGAAAGTCATTCCGTAAGTCACAAAAGATAATTAAATAATAACTTACAATGATATTCACTTTAAAACTATTTTTATTTCTCAACATATTTTCCACCAATATTTAAGCACTTATATCACCGTTTTATCAGTGCCCCAACACCAGCTACATAAGATTCTTTGGGATGCTGTCTCAGCCAGATTAGGACTTCAAGTTGAACCTTTTCATCATCTGTGAACATCATCTTGCTTCCAAGATGGTTTTTTAGTGGACTAAACAAATAAAAATTACTTGGGGATAGGTCGAAGCTGTATGGTAGATGTTGGAGAAATTGCAAGATGATGTTCACAGATGATGAAAAGGTTCAACTTGAAGTCCTAATGTGTCTGAAACAGCAACCCAAAGAATCCTATACAGCTGGTGTTGGGGCACTGATAAAACGGTGATATATGTGCATAAATATTGGTGGATAATATGTTGAGAAATAAAAATAGTTTTAAAGTGAATATCATTCTAAGTTATTATTTAATTATCATTTGTGACTTACTTAACGACTTTCCCTCGTAGATTTTGAATTAAGTTTAAAACACTACCGGCATTGCGATTTTTTTTACAACGATTACAAATGAATTTAACATTAGGAGTTCCAAATTATAAACCGTCATAATTTCCAAACCACTTAACCGAATGACTTCCCGTTGGGTATTCCAAGGAACAATTTACAGACAAAACCAGCTATGATGTCAAAATTAGGTGTTGGTGTTGAGACAATTGAGATTATTGCGATGGGAGCTTAAAAAAGATACCTTATTATTTATACATATTAAAATGATTTTTTTAAGAGCAGTATTTTGAAAATCTAACTCTTCTCGTTTCTGGCATTCTAACTCTTCTCATTTCCAATCAATCAACTTCATCTTTTGGAAAATTAATTCTCAGGTATTTTTCTAGTGAAATGATTAGGAGTTTTCCGAAATATTAATATTATCTGATTAATGTTATCCGAAATATCAATACTGCTTAAATAAATACGCTTAAATCTAAACATTTGACTCTTAAAGGCACCTTTTAAAAATCACTTCAGCAAATTAAAAAAGTAAATAAATGAGAAAGGCCTCGTAAAATATCATTATTTTATTATTATGCACTACTGTAGTATACAGCAAAATTAGTACAAAAAGAAAAAAAAAATGGGTATAGTGGTATTGCAAGTTCTTTTCAATCCCGTCATGTATAGTTATAATGGATTAGAAATTATAATGGAGCTAGACATGTAGTATTATTTATACATATTAAAAGGATGAATAGTGCTTAAATAAATTCACTTAAATATACATTTTTGAAATTTAAAGGTATCCTTTAAAATAACTACAGAAAATTTAAAACATAATTAAATGACAATGTGTTCGTAAAATATAATTTATTATTATCATTATTATTTTCTCTTGTATAAAGCAAATTCAGTACAAAAAGGAAACTTGGAGTAGAGTTAGTCGAAAGTAAAACATTTTCGATGCTTCTTATTTTTGTAGTAATCAGCTGAAAAGTTATAATAAAAATAATAATTTAAAGATAGTATTCTTTTTTTCATTTTCAGAATTTTCTTGAGATTGAAGTTTGGTTTCTTAAAAACAAAACTGTACTTTAAAATATTAACATAAGATTATATACGAAATCTGCTGTGTCTAAAATTATTCGAAATCTAAAAACAAAGTATTGTTTAATATAAAACATTTTTGTGAAGAAAACTTTACCGAACTGCTCCTTAAGGCACTCTAATCTTTTTTGTTTTGCCGGTACTTAGGAAAGATTAAACATCAAATAGTACTCTATATCATTTCCTTTTCCTAAAAAGTATTTTGAAATCTCCCATGACATTTCTGATTCCTGTAAAAGATTCTCATTCCTTTTATATCTTTTTTTTTACTTAAATTTTATTTTCAAAAGTACAGTTCAATTTAACCGTGGAAACCATTACCATTTATAAACAGGGTGGCTGAAAAGAAAGTCCATCACAAGAAAGTCCATATAAAATACTACAAAAATAGAAAAAGTAAACATGCTTTCTCCGATTTTAATTGTGAAATATCAATGTCAAACAATGCGCCCATACTTTTCAGCCATCCCGAGAAACTATTGAAGGCGAATAAACAGTTAATAGCAGAAAACATGTAAAATGTTTATTCGATGTAAGTAAAAATATTATAACCAGTTGAAAAAACTGAATAAGAACTGAAGCACATAAATATATTTAATTTCAGTAAATAGAAACTTATCAAAAAATAATATGATTTATTTGTGTATTTCCATTCAGTGAATTAGTTAAAGCATATATCGTTTTATATATTAGCTGTCGTATAACTAAATATATTTAATTTCAGTAAATCGAAACTTATCAAAAAGTAATATGATTTGTTTATATATGTCCATTCAGTGAATTAGTTAAAGCATGTATCGTTTTATATAGCTGTCGAAAATATTCCGTGTATAATCCACATTTAATTTTTAAACCTAAAATTTGGTGGGAATGTGTGCATTGTGCACGAGCAAGTATATATTATGATTATGTAAAATATTTTACATGTTTAATATAATCATTGTAATCATTGCAACACATTTATTATCACATCTATGATTATCATCTATAAACACAAACATATTTTAACACATCAGTGTAGTCATTGTAACACATCTATTAAATATAATAAGTGTTTTATAATGCGTATTAGTTATTACATTTTAAAAAAATTACCATGATTCAGGAAATTGATCGACAAACGAACATTGTGAAAATTTGGAGAATTTTATGTAAATTGAATGTAATCATAAGGAAGTATGCGAAATCCAGGAAAAATACGTTGGTCCGATTTCGATAATAGTGTGGTGGTTAAACTTGAAAGTTTTGGATTCAAGGATGGAGTAAAAAGTTAATATTTATAAAAGCTATTGTAAGTCGAAAGAGGTAATTTCTAACTGATGAAACCCTTCACTTCCATCTGATGGCATTGACATTTCCATGAATAGTTCCATCAAAGTTCAACGGTGAACGTATAGTAGGTATTGTTTTTATTTAGTCATTGATCTCATAAATACTTAATTCCTCCCATTACAACATTGTAAAGTAGAATTAAGTAGCAATTGATCAATAACATGCCGCAAATAACCACACTAATTACTGAAAAATTTTTTAAAGAACCTTTTTTATAGATAACGTAAGTAGGCAGCTCTGTCCCTGCGCCCTTCGTGCGCCAACTCCCAGACTGTCAGTATACTTGTGCGTTACAAATTTCTTCCTAATTGATTCATTGGAAGAGATACATTGTATTCCACCATAGTAGCAAATTAAAATTTCTTGCATTAAGAGCATCTTAAGAAATTTAAATAGTGTATGGATGGACAGGGCGGCAGGCAGATTAATTGCATATGCCTTGCGTCTGTGTGCTTTATGTAACAACTTAGTTGAGAGCTTAGTGTCGGTAACGAATAGCTCATTTCAATTCATTTCCATATCCATAATTTAAAATAATTTTGTTTGCATTATAAAATGAGTTTAAATCCAAAGTAATCACCGTAAATATCTTCATACGGATTAAAAATCAGCTTTAATTAAATGTAGATGGTCTATTTCACACCAGTGTTTGCTGAAAACGAAAAGAAAAATGTGTTGAATAAGTACTAGCTATTTTTACCTTGAGTACGGCTGTTATACAGTGAAATATAAAAAGAAACACTTTAATTTAAATTTGGTTAATATATTTCTAGTGAAGGACGTTATCGGCGTTAAAGAATGTTTAGTTTTAATTGCCCTATATAGCTTTAATTTAGGGTATGGTTGCCACATGAAAAACCATAAAAAAATTCATTTTAAAATTTTATTAATGCAATTTTCCAATAGGAGTGCTGTCAATGTAATATATATATATATATATATATATATATATATATACATATCATGTAAAATTGTTTATGAAAACATAAAATTAGCGTGGAAGAAGGTTATTATGAAGATTTATTTAAAAAGCACAAAAATCAATTTTATTTAAATTTAGTTGTCTTATTTCCCCCAGGGGACGCTAAAAACGTAAAATAAAATTGTGTTGAATCTGTAATACCTAATTTTAACTTGAATTATGGTTTCCATAGGAGAAAATATTAAAAAATCTATTTTAAAGTTTTAGTTATGCAATTTACCACCAGAGGCGCTACCAGTGTAAATAATCTATCATGTAAAATTTTTTATCAAAATATAAACATGACCGAGACAGAAGCTTACTCTGGTGACTTTTTTTAAACACAAAAAAAATCAATTTTATTTAAATTTGGTTATCTTATTTCCTTCGAAAGAGTGCTTAAGGGGAAAAAAATGTTGATATGTAAACTATAACTTTAACTTGTAGTATGGTTACTATATACGAAAACATACAAAAATCCATTTTAAAATTTTAGTTATGCAATTTCCCGCCGTAGGCGCTACCCGAGTAAAAAGAATAATGAGGAAAAAATTATCAATATATACATTTGACAATGGCAAAGCTTTTTCTGAAGCTTTTTCTTTTTCGCAATTCGTTCGTGGTAAGTGAACTTAAATGCGTCCGAAAAGTTAGTTAAAAACAAGGTTATACATATAAACACATAGATACATGAATCATCATAAGTTAAAAAAAACGACATAGAAAATAATAGCTCTTCCAACGTTAATTGGCGATAAACTGTTATGCAAATGTATTGCTTTGTGTGTTGTCTTATAAAAGAACTATAAATGTTTAATCCTGTATTTTCAATGGAGAACATACCGCCAATAAGCCTTAGTAATATATATAAATTTCGCAGAGTTTCAAATAGCGTAATGACACTGAAATGTATTTTGAGTAACTGCCGCCTATAAGCGGTATTGTAATCGAATTATTTTGTACGGTCCTGTATGATAACTATAAGTGCTATTTACACTTTCTTCAAGAAAAAATATGTTGTTGGTGACTTTAACAACATACTACAATCACATTACCTTTAGCGTTCTACGAACCTCATATTTAGCATTTACTTGTTTCAGATATTCATATTATTTGGGCGACCCTATTTAATAACTATAAATGCCATATACACCTTCTTCAAGAAAAAACACGTTGTAGGTGACTGCAACAACATACTACAATCACATTACCTTCAGCGTTCTACAAACCCCATATTTAACATATACTCGTTTCATATATTCATATTTTTGTGCGACCCTGTACAATAACTATAAATGCTATATACTCTTCAAGAAACAATATGCTGTATGTGACTATAACTACATGCTAAAATTACATTACCGTCAGCGTTCTACAAACCCCGTATTTAATATATAATATTCGTTTCATATTTTCGTATTTTTGTGTGACAATGTAAAATAACTATAAATGCATGCTATATACGCCCTCTTCAAGAACAAACATGCTGAAGGTGACTGTAACAGCATACTAAAATTGCTTAACCTTCAGCGTTCTACAAACACCGCATTTAACATATTCGTTTAATCAGTGATTTCATAAAATCGTTTCACAAAATCGTTTCAAAATTCTTTTCATAAAATTGTTTTATTAGGATTTTATATGTATTCGGTAGATAGTACATTTTACGCAACAAACTTTGTGTTCATTTTTCTATTCAAAATTAAACTTGAAAATAAACAAAATTCTATGCTTGACCAATTTAGTTCTTCACAAGCAATATTAATATTTTAGTCCATTAGTACCGGATCAGCCCCTATTAATAATATCTCATCAAAAAACAACTCGTTTTAAATGGTCTCGCCAAGCCATAAACTTAAAACATTAGCTATAAGTGATATATCATGTGAGTGCCGCGAGAAAATCCATCACTTACATAATTGTTGCAAATGCCTAGGAGTGTGGTGCAGTTTCGGCGGCTTGCAGGCATGTGTAGCGTTTGTGAATCCTCATGACTGCATGTTTAGTCGGTTATTCCTTTGTATGCCTGTTTTTTTTTAACTACATTTTAAATTTTTCGTGAATATACCTAAAGTTTATGAATACCCATTGTTTACTATATCTGCTTGAACAATCGATTATTTTATTTCATTACGGTGATCATATAAAAGGGAGACGCCAATGCGTACTGTAGAATACTTTAAGTATGTGTTTTGTGCTTGTAAAAATGAAAACAAGATAAATAAAAATAATATGTAAATTAATGTCGATGCACCATTCAATGGCTAATTAAACTGTAAAGAATGAACTATAGTGATAAAGCATTAAATATGTTATTGAAGATTAAGTTTCAAAATAATTAATGCAATTTCCACAATGACTATATTTACTATACTTACATTCGATTTCGTGTATCAGTGTACAGCGGTTTATGCTTTATTTGCAAATTTTTCTCGTACAATTAATTTTAAAACATTCGAGTCGATTTTTTATTTTCGGGAAAAATTACTTTTACCTTAAAAAATTAAAAGTAGCTCTTCAAATCATAAAAATTGAGTTTTATGCCATTTACTAAAATCTAACGAATGTTGTTATTTTGTGTGCTATTAATATGGCAATACACTCTCAGAAAAAACTGTAAATTTATGAGCGTTTGCCCTTCAATTTTCACAGGCAACAGCCTTATTTGATGAAAAACGGTCTTATCCGCTAAATAAGCGGCCTTATCCCTTAGATCAGGGGTTCTCAAACTATGGTACGCGTACCAGTACTGGTACGTGAAGCTCCGGCTACTGGTACGCAGTCCGATACTGGTACGTGGGATAAAATACAGAATGCAACATATTATTATGGAATCAAAAACGCTTCAAGGTTCACACACTTTTACCACAATTTTTTAACAGAATCTTTGCCTTATTTAAATGCAGAAAAGTATTAAAAATCCCGCAATTAAAAAAGGCGCTTACAATATCCGCTATTTAATCCCTTCGCGACGAGCGTCCTTTACAGAATTTTTAATCTTTTACCACCGGTTTTTCATGACAGAAATTTCCGCCTAATTGAATCGCAAAAATGCTATCATTAAATAAGGCAAAGCTTACAATAAAAAGTCACTGGTTGGAGTAATTGAGGATTCTGAGCATCTTATGCGGCCTATATATGTGTGACCTGTCCCCAAGGGGTTAAACAGAGGTGCCAAGTTCTCACTAATCTTCCGTAATATGTAGTTTAATCTGACCCAGTATAACAACGCTTCAAACCAGAAAAATTATTCGATGAATCTTTATTTATTTAATTTGAGGTTTCTATGTGGAATTTATTTAATTTCATTTCTTAAAAAAATTTCTGGTGCGAAACGTGTTAAACCTGGGTTAAATTAACCTACATATTACGGAATATTAATGAGAGGTTGGCACCTCTGGGTTAAATATTAAATAGAAAAATTCTATTCAAAATTTGTGTTAATAGCGTACGAACTCTGGGATTGTCTTTATTACCTTGGAAAAAAAATTTTCGAATAAGATTTAGGTAAATGCTTTTTCTATTTTTTTTTTTTTTTTGTTACGAGAAATGTTTGTTATAGCAGACTTGCTGAAATTCGCACACATCGCTAATGATACAATCAGTTTTCCAGAATTAAAAACATAATTATTAGATTTATATGGATAAAAATTGAATTTTTGAATAAAGATCTATTTTTAAAATTAATGCATGAAGCAGGGGTGCAAAAATCTAGGCGCCAATGAGCTGACTCACACCACTAAATTTTATTAGTATTCTTCGTCAAATTTTATTAGTATATTTTGTCTAAATTTTATCAGTATTCTTATTAGGCAAAGAATACTAAAATTTTAGTGGTGGAAATCGGCCCATTGGCGCCTAGATTTTTGCACCCCTGGCATGAAGTACTTTTAACAAGCGCTGTTTTTAACCCTTCTGGCTGCTTTTAATCCTTCTGCTTTTAACCCTTATCTGTTTTAACCCTTTCTGGCACAGTGGTCCCACTGCGGGCACACCTAATTTTAATTCCAAACTTGCATTCGGCACCATAAATATTTTAAAAAAAATTTGCTTCTGAAATGAAAGCTTAAAATAAGGAGTTCTTATTTTCTAAAAAAAACGTTTGTAAATTCCGGTGTCCGACAATAATTTCGTATTTTACGAACAGAATTTGACAATGCCGGAAAGGGTTAAACATGCTTTATAAATTGAATTATCTGAAGGAAAGTCTGGATGCTTGGAAGTTGGAGGAGCTTGTGTGAGTAGGAGCAGTTAAAACGAAATAAAATTCTAAGTGTAATTTATAACCTATTCTTCTGTTTATAGTAGAAAAGCTTCTAAGAGGTGCTAAAATAAAAGTTTTATTTAAAACATAATTCATAAATTAATACACTCTGTTAATAGAAATATTTTTCTTCACTTGTACAAAATGTGTCTAGTTTCTTTCTATTTCATATAAATCAGTTTTTAACTCAGTATGTTTATTTAAAATGGTGATCTTAAATCAAACAAAAACTGTGGTCATATGCAGTACGGATTTGACGTAAAGCATTGTATTTATTTATTGAGGTGATATATACATACATGTATAAAGAAACTTGCAAGTGTTTGTCTACTGCGGGACATTAGTGTCGCATTTAAAGATATGCAGATTATTAATACAAATATATTGACTTTATGTTAAATGCACTAACTAAGCTTTGGATTAGAAATTCGTTTCTTGTTTAAGAAACCTTGCCACTGTTTCGCACGTGAGCTTATTTAGCTCTTCTGCAATGGATTACAGGAGTCCACATTCAAAAGGATAAATGTAACAGCATTTTCGTTGGCGAGAATATCAGAGTACCGTCTGATATTGTCAAAGTCTACTTTTGTTTAGCGCAACATATCTTTATGAATGTGCTCCCCCTCCTTTCTTTGTATAAAAAACAAATACTGGAATAAACTAAAAATCGAATCAGACTTATGACTAAAACTACCTAATATTGAGACAGACATGCGGAAGCTGTGCTTGATAAAACAAGCCCACCCTTTTAATTGGCGATAGAAGTAAATTAGCGCAATCAGCCTCCTACAACAGTATATGAATCAGTGTGCGCCGATATATGTCATTATAAGTTTTGTGGTTTTTTCTTTCCTATACCAAAATACTGTATTTTGTTATTGTATGCATTATTAAAAATTAATGATGATATTGCTTTTTCTTTCAACGTTATCTTAATATTCAAAGTCAGTCATGCAGTAAGCAGAAGAATAAATTTAGTAATGTAATCATTCATTATTAAATATAAAACCTGCTAAGACGGAAACACAAAAGACCGAATATACATTTCGTTTTAGACAGGTTCCTTTTTATAGGTTTTTGTATATTAGCTTTATGTTTGTTAGCTGGTGGTACGCGGGAATAATGAACTTCGATTTAGTGGTACGTCGGTCTAAAAGTTTGAGAACCCCTGCCTTAGATACTTAGAAAATTAACAGCAATCCACATATTCTTACAGTTCTAGCCCATATGTTAGCAAAAATACGGTACGACCCCATACATTGTCCTCCGCTAGGGTGTAACCCTTCATTTTACTCGTGTTTCGAAAATTTTAACCCGCCAAAATAGCGATTCTGTGATGATTATCGAACGTGCTACGTGCTACGGAACAGTAAGCAAAGAGTTATTGTGTTTTAAAGTACATTATATCCTGTGCATTATAATGCTATATTACTTTGCCACGTAAAATTACGGGCTGCACAAAATGTGGGGCATGGATTTTTTTTTTTTTTACGGGGTATGACTGGAATCTCTGTTGCCGGCCTCTGCCCGTAATTTTACTGCATTTTTTTTTACAGTGTAGGCTAAGGAAGAATTTTTGAAGATGTTTGAAAAATGTCGTAAGTAAGATTAAACAAATATAACAAATTTTCTAGTATTTTTTATCATAAAGTATTCGTTTGTGAAAGTATCTACTACTTTAAATTTAAAGAAAAATTTAATACATATTTGGAATAAAAGAATTCCCAACGGTGCAAAGATATTTAAGCAGAACCCGTTTTTTTTTGCTGTTTTTTATTACTGATTTCTGAAATATAAATAAAATCATAACAAGAAATGTAGAGAGATATACTCCTTATTACATGCAGATAATAAAAAAAAAATAATTGTTAAGACAAAATAATAGTTAATGTGAAGATTTATCCTATTAATACGATGCTACAACAGAACGGGTTAAAAGAGAAAATTTGATATTTTAAAAGACGTGATCATGCTAATATTTCTAAATCATTATATAAAATTTTCACAACTTACACATGCTGCAGGTCGCCAAGCAGTTCCCATATACTACACCAACTCCGAGGCATTTGCAATAATTTGAATCGTGAAACATTTTCACACGGTACTCACATGAGACACTTCTTGTTATAGCTAAAGTTTTAAGTTTGCAGCTTGGAGGGATCATTTACAGCTACTAGGTGTTTGAGGAGATATCACTCCTTTTGGCAAGATAATCCGTTTATGTATTATATCCCAATGTAATTCAGAAAATGAAAAGAAATGAAGGAAAATAGAATCTTATTTGAATCAGTCATTCTACAAAGGGCACTAGTCTAAAAATGTCAAAAATATTGTTATATTATAAAATTTGATACATTTTTCCCGTATTCTATCACTTTGGAAAAGAAAGGGTACTAGATCGGTCGCTAGATATTGTTTTTCTGTCTTTAAAGGAAGAGGAAAACAACTTTTAGTATTGAAAAGCATTTGTCCATGGACATGTATTCTTTCAAAAGTGACTTCTTCGTTAATAGCTATAAAATCTCGGAAAGTTATTAGACAACATCATCGGACTTGTCAAGCTTCTCGACGCTAGTCAGATTTTCGACTCTGTTGCCACATTTCATGTAATTGTTGGCCAATTTAATTATCTTCTTAACTCTATAAAAGGATATACAGCCTCAAAAAGAGCTAGAACGTTTTAAAAATGTCATTAGGCTATTTTTATCAAGGGATCGAGTTAATCATTATAATAAGAAGTATTTAGACTCATCTGGTCACACAGTTGCATTTATCACTGTTCGACATAACAATGAATTCGCTTCTAATACCCCTATGATGTTGTCCATCAACTTTCTGAGATTTTATAGGTACCCATTTAATGCCAAGTTATGCTCCAAAGAAATATGAGGAATGAAGTTGGTCTGTTAAGTCTTTCTTGTAATAGTCAAAAATGTTATATATAACAATTACCAATCACCCAGTCTTCTTGTTTAAGCGTTTGTAGAATTCGATAACTACAAAGGCCCGTGCTATAAGGAAAGGTTGGTGACAATTGTTCCAATTTACAAAAACATGGGAATCTTCTGACATTGAGAGTTCTATAATTCAATTACTAATAATTTTGGCACATACTATTACTGTGAATATGTCACAAGAATTAACTAAGCCTCATGCCGTCGTCAGTTTTGAAGATAAAAAAGCCATACCAGTTGTGATATGAAATCTCACAATGTTTAAATCATGTTATATTTTTATTTCTTTCGGCCTTTCACGTCGATATTATTTGGATTCAATTCCGTATTTATTTTTACGCGAGTGTTTTACATCGGGCATTAATCGGCGTTTTCCTTGCTCTCTTCACCGATGTGCTCCCTCTCCGTTCTGCTCGTATTGTGATGACGTCATCGAGCTGCTATCTCGCTCCCTCTTGTGACGTACGCATTAGGTAGCTGTAAAAGGAGGCTCATCTTTTGGGGGCGTGGTTACTTTCCGATTGCTGGCGCAAATTAAAATAAATGTTTTTAAATGAATTGTTCGGATTTGTTAATTAAGATATTAGCTATTTTTTAAAATTCTCTAATAGATTTAAATCTTGTCGTCCGGATACTTTTGGTGTCCCCGTTTCTTACTATAAATTAAAAATTTCGTTAATTTTAAATCAGAATCTGTTTTTGTTGATGAACTGTCATGATGTAGTTTTCGTTTCAAAATGATCGCGGGCCCTGCCTGCCTGCGGCTGACAATGCGTGGTCCGGCGAAATTCTACGACGATGTCTTCTTGTCTGAATTTATTGCCTGATGGCGCGTAAAAGTTTTAATTGAAATTCTCATCTTTAAAATCTGGATTAATGCTGCATTTTAATTTTTAAAGACATTTCTTCGAGTGGAAAAGATCATTTTTATCAGCCAACGTTTTTATTAAAATAAAAAGGTGACCAACGGATGAAGGCCTCTTGCTTCTCTTCAAAAGATGAATAAAGATATTTGATTATATCGTTAACAAGGCTCCTCTTCATTTGTTTTCAGCTGACACCATTCAAGTAAGAAGTTTCTTTTCCTTTTATTTTTAACCACTGCTTGACCAAAAAGAATGCTAAAGGGTCTAGCGAATACAACGCAATATTTAAAATAAAGAACTTCATTACGATTTAATATATAACTACACCTTCATCTACATCAAATAAATTATTTATACCACAAATGTGACAGCAAGATTAATTTAAACTAATTTGTTGATTAGGAATTACGTGAAAATTAAAATAACAAATCAGAAACTCATTAACATTTAATAATTAAAAAAACCATTCTAATTTGTATTTGAAAGACACGCCCCTTTCGCATGCAGCGCCAAAACAAAATAGCTCCCGAAAACACAGCAAATAAGAGCAGCGGTGACGCATGCGCAAAACGCAGGAGCGGAAAGGCGTCGATGACGATGACGTCACAGCTTAGCGCCGATTGAAGCGAACTCAGGAGGGATGGTTTGCCATAGAAACAACGTACAAGGCGCGCGATCGCTGGTAAAAAGGCATTTTAAAAGAACAGCAATTAAACTGGAAAGGCTATAAAATAGAAATACGTTGAGCTAAAATAAAAATAATTAAAAAAGATAAAACTGTGATATATCTTTATCACACCAGGTTTGGTTTATGTCGGGCTCAGTAGACTCGAAAATATTAATGACTTGTTACTTGAAACTTGTGCTTATTTCATCAACCTTTTTAACCCCTTGGGGACGAGCGACACGTATACGTAACGCATAAGATTCTCAGAATCTTCGATTATTCCCACCAGTTATTTTTTATTGTAAGCTTTGCCTTATGTAATCCTAGCATTTCTGCGATGCAATTAGTCGAAAATTTCTGTTTTGAAAAACCGGTGGTAAAAGATTAAAAATTCTGTAAAGGACGCTTGTCGCGAAGGGGTTAAGGAGCAATAAGAATATTTTATATAGAGAAACGTTCCTTAGAAAAATGTAATATAATAATGATAACAGAATTATATTAATGGTAAATAATAAAGTGTCTTTCAAAAAATTTATATATATCAACTTAACACAACGATTACTCAAAAAAGTGTTTTCATAATAGCTAAAAATGTATTAATATATATATAAGATATGTAATTATAAGATTTATATTTTGTTCATTTTCATCATTTGAATTTGTATCCTTAATAAATTAATTAAAAGTAGTATCTCATTTGCTTCACTTGTCAGAAGTTATTATTAAAACTTCGTTCTCAACAAACTAATCTCGTTCAAACTAGTCCGTTTAAAGGAATGCTCAGTATATATTATTTCATTTCTGTAAAAGTCTTATTGTCAGATAACTAACACATATCATGTTTACGGAAATATTTATTAAATTAGCGTTTCTTAAAGTTTGCGAACTCGTGGACCCTCTTTGATGTGATATGCATTTCGGAGACCCCCAAAACATCTATTCTTAATATAACATAATACATTATTTAATTGTATGTATTTTATTTATTTTTCATGACACATTTTCCGTGTTTTGTTGTTGGGAAAAATCAACTGCTTTAATAAGGAAAATAACATACATTTTAAGACAGTTAATTAAACATACTTCTATTTTCTATGAGAATTATGCTGTTTTTTTTTCTTTTTCTTCTTTGTTTTTTTTTACTAGATGTGTTGTGTTTTATTTAATGTTTAAAACATGTATTCATAAGTCTGGTTCGACTTTCCGTCCATTTCTATTTTTGTTTTTCGTATGCACAAGGCTGGAGAAAGTATTTTCACACAAATTTGTGGTGCAGAAGGAATATAATTTCTTGATACTTTTTCTGCTACTTCTGCATATGCACACAACTAAAAATTAGAAACCCTCTTTACTTGGAAAGCCATTTTCATGGAATCATCGTATGATAATTAATGGTCCTATACTAGAAGTTTTAGTCCTGACATTCTCTGCCGCAGTTTCAGGAATTCCCACCAAAAAAAAAAGGTCTACATTCAACACTGGGCTTCAGGACGCCCGCTGTAAGCTCGCGTAACCCCAGAGGTCCACGAACCGCAGTTTAATAAAACACTGTATTAAATTATTCTTTATTTAGACTAAAATCTCTAAAATTACTTTCATTTCTTGCATTTTCAGGTATCCCACTACGCTTAAGTAAACAAATTTTGGATAAATATCGTAAATTATTTGTATTGTTGTATTTGAAGGTCTGTACAATTAGCTATCCAAACGATCATTGCAAATGTAGTTATGGCCATTTTTGTTTCAGCTGAGAGCTGAAACAAACAAAGGCACAAAACCGATCAGTGTGTCTTTAAGTAACCGAAAGTTACTGCTTAAATGGCCTCAAGAAAGGAAAGAATTTCTAATTGTGAGATTAAGGAAGGCACGTGATGTAAATCGGGGAAGATTTAAGAATTTGTGGAAACTATTTCTGATATATACTTTCAGGAAAAACATAATTTTCATGAAAAACCAGTTACGAAAAATGCTTTATCTCCAAAAATCATAATTATATTTATGTAAAACTGATCGCCTATAGTTCATGTGGCTAATGGTGTGTAATTAATTATCGGTTTTAATATCTGAGAATTTCCTGAAACTTTCTAGCTATTCTTATAAATAAACTTAAAATTAAAAAATGAAATAACATCAAAATAATTTTTTTATCAAATGAAATTGTCTTTTTGCTTACCAATTATTATTAAAGATTTATTTTAAATAATTAGTAATATACTAATTTTTATTTTTTAAAAAAATGGATATCAAACATCAAACTTCGCTTCTTCAAATCTACACAAAAATATTTTAAAAATGGAAGTATATGTTTATTTTATGATCATTTATATGGTGTCTGCGAAAAGAAATCGTTATGTTACAAATTAATGATAAGCTATGCAAGAATCTATGAACTTGGACATTTTAAATAATACCTATTTCGAAGAAAAGTATATGTTAATGCTCTGTTTAAATTTCCTTATCTAAAATTTCCATGGAGATTAATTGCACTACACCACTCTCCTTAAGGAGTTCGAAATTTCTCGCTTGAAAATAAATATATAGAATTTCTTAAAAGCGAAGGAAGACAGTGTATTTTAATGGTTATTACTATTTAAAAAATAAATATAAGTTAAAGCTCTTGTTATGAAATTTCTATTTAAGTAAAAGGTTTAATAGATTAAACGCATTGGTTTTTTGGTTGAGCATTAAAATTTAATTTAATTTAAAATGATTTCTAAATTTCTTTGAAATCGATCTTAGATTAACTCGGAAGTTACTTTTTTAAATAAAAATATTAAATTATGTCAGTTTCAAATCTAAAGAATTTATTTAAACGGCAAAATTTTAGATTCAACGCCAAAATACTTTCTCTTAAAAAAATGGATTGAAATTGGATTATTTTGACGAATTTCTTATATAGAGCTCTTATTAAGATACAAGACGACTCAATAAGTCTGTTTCACGTCAAATAATTGGTGAACAGGGCTAACTACAGATATGAATACAAATATTACCCGATCGAAACAAGTTTTTGAAGCCAAAACCGAATTTCAGTTATGTTTCAAAGTTCGGTTGAAAACAAAAACGTTAACTAAACTAACTCAAACTGAACTGTAAACTATTAATAGATTACCTCCAGTCATAAATTTTGGAAAAATTGCGCAAATGTAATCATGGAACTGTATAGTCCGTAGATTATTCAATTCTAAAAATGGTACTGTTTCGTTATCACGACGCCAGTCAAAGAGCTAACTGAAAAGTACCAAAAAAACATCAGTAGTTGAAGCAAACTCGTTGTGTAGCAATCTCTAAAATATACGAAACTCTTTAAAGCCGCGGTCACTAACGCATGTATGAGCGTTGCGCGCAAATAAAAAACAAAACAACATTAAATGCAGCAAACATGATGCTTAGCAATCTCTAAAATGCACGAAAATCGTTAAAGCCAATGTCATAACGCGTGCAAGAAAGCAAAACAAAAAAAAATCACTGAATGCAGGAAACTCAATAGGCAGCAATCTCTAAATGCACGAAACTCGCTAGTTTTATTTTGTTTAATATTATTATCTTTGGTTACAATTGACGCCGTGCTAACGGAAAAGTCATTTTTAACTGGCGCCACGCTAACGGAAAAGTACAGGTGAGTCTGATAGTAGGAACTTATTTTTTCCACCCGCCGAAGCGAACGCTGTCCCCGTTCCGCAATGAGAGCATAGTCAACGCGCGTACGAATTATTTCATGGTATGCAGCCCTGTATTTCATATACAGAATTTATACATTCCACGTAATACACTAAAAATTAGATAAGATTAAAAATGCATGCCACATCAAAAAATACACTTCCAACAATAATCGATCATAGTGCATCCAGCAACCGAAGTCTTTTCTGCGTCTTTGTAAATGAACGATAAATTCTATCCACTTCATAATATATAAAAAACATTTTGTAGTGCACCTCCAGTGATCCTTTTTAATCTCATTAATTTTAATTTTATTTTTGATATCATATTTCATGTTGTATCATAACATCAATTAGATGCACCGCAAAATATTTTTCACATAGACCATGATGCAATGGAATTCTTTTGAGTATCCCCGTAAACGCGAACTATAAATGCTACTTATTCTAGACTTCTGAGAAAGTATGTTCTAGTACATCTCAGTGATGCATATCAATCGCATTACGTTTGAAACTAGTCGTTAGGGGCCACCGTAATACTTACCCATCATGGACATGCATAATATAAAATATGAAAATGAAACATGTGTAAACTATTTGTAAAATGCATTGCAATTCGAATAAAATCCTGGATTGATGACGTCATAAACATTAAATGCTATATTACTCCAAAATTGATAATCATATTAACTAATGGTTTACTGCGTCGGATTAAGCGTCTCATTTCCAATTAAAATATATCTTTAAATTGAAATTCGAATGAAATACAGGGTTAGGAAAAATCGAAGAGTGTGAAAAATATGATTACAAATATCTCGGCAAATCATTATCCGATCGACTTCATTCTTTAAGCAAAATTTATGTTTTTTTTATTGTCATTTATATACACTCCTTAAAATAAACAATTTTGAAAAATTTTATATACCTTTTATCAGAACGATTATTTCGAGAGTCCGAAAAAAATAGTTCCTAATAATCGAGGTTACTGAAATTCAATTAGCTTCTTCCCATTATTACATACTAAGTACACACCACATTTCAAGTCTCTAACTCAATTTGTTCGGGAGATAGAACGTTTACAGACACACAGGCGGACGGCAATTTTTTTTCTAAAAATATGTTTTTCGGAATCTCCAGTGTCTGAAACGTGTAAATCCGTCAAAAAATTATTTTCGATTTTCAAAACGATTACAATACTTACCCTATACTACGTATGATGGGTAAGTAATATCGTAACATCAATAAAATGCACTGCAAACGTTTTTCCTCATAGACAATTATATAACGGAAATCTTTTGTATGCCCCTGTAAACTGTAGACATTTCATTTTTATTACTAAACAGTCTACAGTATACTCATTAACATATAGTAACCTCAACAACACATAAAACTTACATGGCAATCTGTCTATATTTACGAGAGGTAGAGAATTACCAGTCAGACAGAAGAACCGAATTCATAAGCTATTTCCAACTATGTTGGAAAGTGTTAAAAATCTGTCAACCCTTCGTAAGATGTGCATACACTTTTTTTCATCAATTGTTACATTTACCAAAAAAAAAGAAAGAAAAGGAATAATAAAAAAGTCAACCTGATGATGGACAAGAGTTTCTTTTAAGCAGAATAAGTTCTCTTTTTTTCTTTTTCTTTGCTTTTTGTCATGAATATACTTATAAAACACTAGTAAATATCTTGAGCAGTATTGCCAATTTAGCTGATTTTCTTCCACAGAAATTCCAAAATCATAACAGAAACTCCGGATAGTGATTTTAAATTTATTTAATCACGGAATATCTGTCATTATACAAAGCAAAAATATATATATTTGGAATTTCTTGTCTGATTTTGGAATTTCTGAATTAAAAAAATCCGCTGAAGTTGCAATACTGATCTTCAGCAACTTATTTTACTCTTGGTTTCAGTTAATCACAATCAATGTTTAGTTCTTTGTACTGCCGTATCTCATCACTACGCAAACTGGTCGCTTAACTGTATGTCCAAAGAATAAGAAAAGCTATTTATATTCTTATTTTCTGTATAAAGTTGATGAAATAGGTATAAAATGTAAGGAAAAGAGAGCAGCAGGTATCGTACTTCTCTAGTAACAGACGTTGCAACGCTAATTGTTTAAATAGGCTGATTGCTAGCGTTAAGTGTGGTTCTTCTTGGGCTGATAATTGTAGAAGCGGAGTACATCGTAAAAAAAGATGGCTGTTTCTTAATTTAGGAAAATATATTACAACAAGAGTGAAAATATGCAATAACCTCTTCCGAGTTACTCATGATTCCGAAAAGAGCTCTTTATCTTTACAAGCCACAGGAACAAATATATTCTCGAAATTTAATAAAGCATTTATAAAAATAAGATTTCTTTTGCTGCCACAGATTTTTGGAAACGTTTCTGAGTAGTTTTTGTTGCGTATTAATCAGTTTTCTCAAACCGGAATATCGGTTTTTAGTATGCTATGAATTGTCAATTAAACATTTTCAGCTGAGTAATTGAATTTAAACATGCAAGAATAACAAAGTAATCTTAATTACTGATAATATTAATGCTGTTAATGTATCATGTTTGTCTTGTTTGATTAATATAAAAATGTTTACTGGAGAATCGATAGCATTAAAAACGTATATTCCGCGTCGAGAAAACTGACCAACAGACAAAAACCTTACTCGGGCATGTTTTCGAAAATCAGTGGCTGCAAAAAAAAACTGTTTTTAAAAATGCTTCTTTAAATCTAAAACATAGATTGGTATCTGGTTTTCTAAGGATAAAGAGTGGTCTTCGGAATCTTGTGTAACTTGAAAGAGAACCACAAGTGCTGTATATTTTTCGTTCGTGGTTATATTATATTTTTCTATATTAAGATGTATCTGCATTTTTTATAGAGTAATATCTACGATTGTTAAACACGATTCTTTCGATTATTAAGCATGGTATTCAAATAGTAGTTTATAATAAACGCGTTTAGTTAAAAGATGGCTTAAGATTTGAATTAATGTTGATGATCGATTAAATTAACTTTCTTAGAGGTTCAAATTTATTAATTAAGCACTTACTCAAGTAGTGAGTTTTACAAAAACGACTTCTACAATCTTTACAAAAGAACCAACTTCTTTTTCGAAATTTGTCATATGAATCAATAAACACTCAGGCTAATTTCCAAAGGAAGTACTCTAATTTCTGTCTGTCATATCGTTTATTACAAAAGACATGGCATATCTTTAAATTGAGAAAATATCTTGTAACAATGCATTCATATACGATATTTGCAGATGCTCTATTTTTCAGAAAATACGTTTTCCGCCTTCAAATAGATAATCCATCATTTGCACAGCAAGAGTCTTCAAAGACATATCAACAAAGTAAAATCTTTACTTCACACGGAGGAACGATTTATCAAAAGAGCAGCATACATTACGAGCAAGAAGATTTTGAAGTAAGAAAAGGAGGTCTTTTCAAATAATATCGATTTTTATGACATATTCTCAAAGTATTTACTCAATCTCTTGAAGTTTATCTTTCTCCTTAAAACTAATCAATTTCCAAGAAAAACTGAGTGTTGCTTATGAACTTCTAACGTATTTAATAAAAACTTTAATCTAACTTTCAAACCTCAAGGTGTAAATAAGGAGGGAAATCCGTTACCATCCAATTGATCCCCCTCCCCAATTTGTCAATTAGCTCACTATATTGCCGATACAAGATATTTGACTGGTCTTTTTATATGCGTTGCTCTATAGAATTGACTACCAAATCATGAAAAAAAACTTTGGTGTAGTTCGCGCATGCGTAGTTAAAAATTATTTCATACAAATGTCCATATCTCCTCAAATATTCAATATATTAATCTTTTAATTGCAATATACTGTTTCTACTGCTCTTGAAGTCAAACATGTGCTTTACAATAACAGAAAAATTCGAAAAACGAATTTAAAGTTGGATGAAAGATTCACCTTGTATTTAAAATCGATAAAATACACATTAATACATGCTTAAAAGGTGCCGAAAAAGATGTTAAAACATATTTATTTATACCCGAGATCTTTCGAACGCAAACACGTTCATCATCAAGAGGAAATTTTGAAAACTCATCACACAATTGTATGATCAGTTCAGTCAAAAGTTCCTTTTGATGATGAACGCGTTTGCGTTCGAAAGATCTCGGGGTGTAAATAAATATGTTTTAACATCTTTTTCGGCACCTTTTAAACATGTTTTAAGTGTATTTTATCCATGTGCTTTGCATCCTCGAAGTTCAAAGACAATTTGTCGAAAATTTCAGTAGATATTCGAGAAATCGTGTAAAAAGCTAAAGAGTTCGGTCACTGCTCCATAATTTTTGGACAGCAGTATATTCAGCAGGGTGCAAGAAAATAATTTTGATTCTTTTAATGCTTTTATACCACACCATGTAGCTGGCACTTTCATGTTGAATTTATACATCGCAAGACATTATTATTTTAAACTGGGCTATAAAACCAATAAAGCTGTCCGCAAAATTTATGCAGTTGAAAGCCAGGACAAGAGTAGCGTCCGGACAGTTCAAAACAAATCCAGACGTTTTAAGAAAGTGGACCTCCGTCTAGAAATCAAACCTAGATGCGACAGGCCATCAATTGCGAATTTTTACCAGTTGAAGTGGAAAAATAGGAGAATATACCCACTGTCATCCGAAAACTGACGGAGGAACTAGGATATACATAGGAACTAGGATACACATAGGATACACTATATGACAAGTTTTACAGAAATTTAAATAAACTTGCAAGGCGTGAAGAAAATTCAAAAAACGAAATTTCTTTTGATACACCTAATACATTTAATTTTTCATAGGTGCCGGGTATTTTCGTCTGTGTAGGCGACTATTTGTTGTATACCCGTGGTAAATATACCTTTCTTTTACTAAATCAATGATGCGCTACAACTTTGTTCTTGAATTTTTGTCGTATCTCCTATCGTTTTCGAAATACGTTTTTTAATTACGGAATTCACTGCTGAAGAACGCTGCTTGATATCTTATCGTGTAGGCTCGGCCGTTTTACTATACCTAGACATCACTTTCATGACTGTAGCTAATTTGGTTCACCAGTTATTTGAGGCGAAACGGACATAAGGAAACACCTTATAACACATGGGCTGATAAGTTCCCGGTCTAATAAAGAAAACACAACTTTTTAACAAATCTTTATAATTTTATGACTTTATAACTTTATAACTTTAAAAAATAACATAACTTTAATAATAAATAATAATCATTTAATAATAATAATAATAATAATAATTTAATAAATAAATAATAATAATAATTTAATAAATAAATAACCTAATTTTATAACGAAAAAGCTCCAAACAGTGCTTAGAATCATCGACTCGTTATTGTTTTTGGTCAAAAGTCAACATGCGCGGCAACGACTTTGACAACAGCTTTTTCATAGACAAATGTTCATTCAAAATAAAACCTACACATTGCTTGGATATCTTCAGAGTCTGAGCTATCTCCTGCAACTTCACTTTACGGTTCCCCAAAATGATTTTTTGGACTTTTTTATGTTTTCCGGAGAAACCACCTCTTTTGCGTGGTGCATCACTGGTGTCCGTACGACCACGTTTAAATTCAGCAAACCAGTCAATAATGGTCGATTTACCTGGTGCAGTGTCCGGACAACGCTTATCAAGCCAAGCTTTTGTTTGAACGGCGTTTTTTCCCATCAAATAACAATTCTTGAGATTCTTGTTTATCCATTTTTTTGTTTATCAACAAAGTTGTTCAAATAAAACCACTCTAACGTTTTATCCACACGGCGAATCGTCATGACATTTTTTCTGCTACCTTTTAAAAGTTAGTATTTACTAAAAAAAGCATCGGTTCGGCGATTGCAACGCCATCTGTGTGCCAGACCGGGAACTTATCAGCCCATGTGTTATATAGTACTGCACAAATTATTGGGACAATAATCGCTTTAACCGTTCAGCGGGCGTACTAAAAAAATTCTCACTAGCGGGCATCGTCGTAATTTTTACAACAGAAGTGATTTGTTTTGTTACGCTATTATAAATGCAAGGTATTTCATAATAAAAAAGCTATAAAAAAGCCTTATGGCTGTTCTCAAGTCCAAAGGAGATACTTTCTGGTACATTTCGGAGTTCATTTTTGCTCGGAAACACATAAAATTGACAGGTGTTCCTATCCAGAAACTGTGTAATCGAATGGTGTTTTCCAGTTTTTAGTAAAGGCAGAAGATCCTTCAGAAAATACTGTTAAAGTGGGTGTTTTGAACCAAATTCCAGACGCAGTGCAAAGAAAATTTTGGAACAACCTGTATTTTTTCTTATTGATTTTATTTTAGTAATTACTTTGTATTTTCTTAATTAAAGCAATGCTTCTTAAATAACTTATTAAATTAACAATAAATTTATATCCATTTAGCGTTCTAATATTATTTTTAAGATTTTCAAATACCACAAATTTTGATAAACTAACATGTAATATTTTAAAAAGAATTTATCTTTCTTTACATGCCCTCACTTACATGATGCTGATAACGATAAACAATTTTTCTTCTTTAAAACTGGTAATAAAAGAACAACAATAGCTTGAGTGTATTTTCACTATCAAGATGAATTTTGAAAAATAGATGACTTGAAGTAAGTTTGAAACAAGAATTTAATTACACTTTCTCTTTTAAATAACGTAATGGATGGGAATTGTGTAAGATTTTAGAAAATTCTCAAAAATATGTTAAGTGAAAGAATAAGATTCAGCTGAGAATAAATCGCCGCCTCCAGAAATTCTAATAAAGATAAAAATTAGGAGGTTTCCAGGGATTATGCTGCATATAAACATAAATTTAAGCAGTAAAACTGGATTTTTTTCCGACAAAAGCTAAATATAAAATTATCTTTTTTAGTTGTATGTATTTGATTTGGGATAAAATGGGGAAATGGCGATCACCTAAGGAAATTTCATCCATACAATTCGAATTTAAAAGCTATTGTATTAACCCACATTTATTAATCATTTAAAATGTTATGCACTTGAGAGTAACATTGTAAAAATAATTTTAATTTTTCATGTTATTATTAAAATATTGTTTTCAAAATGTACCTTTGACCGGAATAGCTATTGCTTGGGGTAATTGTGGTCAGTATGTAAACTTGTTGGGAAGAAATGTTACATGAAAGAAAATGACTAAAATCGCAGTTTTTGTTCTTTCCGTTGTATTTATTCCAATATTGTAACAATGGGGTTTCTGCATTACATAAATGCAGGCCAAATAAATACGTATATAAAAGTAGGCCTAATAAAACTACATTTTATTTGTATAAATTGACTTTCAGCTTTAAATGATTAACGAATATTCGCGCTTATCGTAGGATTATAGTTTTATATGGATTTTGTATGTTCTTTTCTGTCATTTTTCATCTTCTTTCCTTTTTTCCCCTTTACTCCAGGCCGATTAATTATCATTACCCCTAAACCACGCCATATTTGCAAGCATTAAAACAAATTATTCTACATTGAAAATAAAATATATTATTAAATACTACACATACATACTACACATACTACATATATGTACATTGTATATGATATATCATATACAATAATTAGTACCTAAGTGAAATCAAATATTTATCGTGATGAGAAGATGGTTATTTTTTCAGATCCAATCACACAAAAAACAACTTCCCCACAACCACATAGACAGTGCCAAGATGGCGTATGTTGCACCAGAAATTATCTAGAGGACCACGAATAGCAGCATTCACTAGATCGCTTCTGCCACAAAGCAGATACGAGATACTCGGCTGACCGCCATTACCCCATATTTCTCTGTAGCTTAAATAAAATTTACGCTTGTGAGGTAATATTAATATTGAAAGAATATGTAGTATTATTTTATTTGGAAACGACCTTGAATACACTAGATTAAAACTGATTTTTAAAATGTTTTTTGTAGGGTTAATCGGGGCTAATATGAGACAACAAAAAAAAAATTAGGCTAATGTGAAAAATACAAAAACAAGAACGTAATTTTATAGTAATAAAATTGACTTTGTGATTATTTTCTAAGAAATACATCATTTTATTGGTATCCATTACAAAAACACTCAGAATTTAAAGAAAAATACCCCCAAAAATATACATTGCATAACCTTCCTGTTTTGATGAGAAAAACTTTTCTGTCAGATACTTCAAATACAGACTATTACATACATGAACCAAGTTAAATTAAATAAAAGCGCGTAAAAGTTTATTCTAAATTATAAACAACAAACAAATTAATGTTTTATAAATGATAAAAAATATCATCAAATAATTGAAATTTTAGAAGAAAAAAACGAGAGAATATGTTAGTTTAGTTTGTATTTTATCGGATCAATGTCTAAACAGAAAGTCGTGTTTGCTAAACCCAAATAGATGGACTCGAATATATTGAAACAAATTTTCAATCCATCAATCAAGAGAGAAGTAAACAAAGCAGTTTCATACTATTATTTATGCAGAAGTCCTACTTTTTAAAATTTACATGGACTAGCTATTTTTCACAAAGTTGTATTTTATTTGTTTAAAGTTTGATGTCGTAAATTTTAAAAAAAGATTGCAGGTATTGTTAATGCACCAATTTATAAGTGAAACCACATTTTTAATAAGTAAGAAATAAATTTATTACTACTAGATTATATATTTGAAAAACTAAATATTTATTTTTCTATAAAAAGTTAATATGTAGATATAAGAAGACTGCTAATCCTGTAGAACAATTCCCAAACTTTGTGTCGCAACCCACTACTAAGTCAGAGAATTATCGCAAAAATGTAAAAAATAACTAGTAAATCTTCAGATCAGACAACTCCACGTCAATTTTACATATCATTTTAATTTTCATCTAACTCTAAACAATGTTTAACATCTTGAAATTTGCAATTTAATGATGTTAGATTATATGTATATTTTTAAGCATATAATATTTTTCCAAACATTCAGAAATCTAACTTGTAAGAAATGTTATATTAAACAGGATTCCATGCAATTATACTCTTCAACTGCTTATTGTTTCAATTTTTAGAATAAAAATGTATATTTCTTCAGGGGCAGAGCACCCTTTCCCCCATTGAATTTCTGTTTTATTTGCTCATTATTGTGTTATTTCAAGATTTTAGTACATCATCTACAAGTGAGTTTTAAACTGTATTTTATTGCGATAAAGGACATTTGAAGTAAACAAAAATATTACGTCTGTACATATTTATATTTATATTAAAATCATTAAAATTACAGACATTACATTACAATTACATAAAACATTAAAAACATATTAAAATTGGACGTTTCGGATTTGCATGAAAATCCCTCATCAACAAACATTTTTCTTAACGTAAGTCACAGTTCAAAAATATCAACACATAGAAAATGCAACGTATCAAAATGTAGAGGCCAAAGTTACAGTTACAATAACACGGAGTATTCATTTAGGATTGCATTAAGACATATATTGCATCTTCATTAAGAGGTAAATTTGTAATTTTCGTATACCATGCTTCTAAGAAAGTACGAGTTCTGTAGTCGCTGCACTTCGATCTGATTAAAAAAGATTTAGCAAAATCTAGAAAATGGTCAGTTTTTATTGCATGATTTACTATTTTGGAATTTAAATTTTTATTTTGAAATGCACATCTGTGCTCCTCTAGTCTTATCTTAAGTGTCTCCCCTATATGTCTCCCCTATATAGATCGCATTGCATTGTTGGCATGGAATACCATAAACTACATCTTTAAACTGAGAACTGGGATATTTATGTTTGAAGTTGCTTAAAAAATTATTTAAAGGTTTCTGTGAGATAAAAGCTGTACGGATACCGAGTGGTAACTTTAGCCTCGACATTTTGATGCGTTGCATTTTCTATGTGTTGATATTTTTGAACTGTGACTTACGTTAAGAAAAATCTTTGTTGATGAGGGATTTTCGTGTAAATCCGAAACGTCCAATTTTAATATGTTTTTAATGTTTTACGTAATTGTAATGTAATGTCTGTAATTTTAATGATTTTAATATAAATAAAGGACATCGTTGTATACGAGATTTTATCCAATCGTAATCAAATTTAAAATCTTAACTTTTTAATAATATTTGTTCGAAAGAAACAAATTTCCTGATTTTAAAAAAAAGCCTTTTTCGAACAAAATCCAAATGTCTTCCAATGCAAAAATCATGCAAAAATCACCGCAACAATGTATTTTCTAAAACTGCACTTTCTCAATTCAATTTTGTTACTTCAATCTCCAACAAGTGAGGAAAAAACCAATAGTGACTGCAAGAATATTTTCCATCATGAACGCATTTCGCTTTTTTTACTTACCCATCATACGTAGTATAGGGTAATTCTTCTAATCGTTTTGAAAATCAAAAAAAAAAAATTCTTGACGGATTTACACGTTTTAGATGCTGGAGATTCCGAAAAACATATTTTTAGAAGAAAAAAAAATGCCGTTCGTCTGTCTGTCTGTGTGTCTGTGTCTGTGTGTCTGTAAACGCTCTATCTGCGGAACAAATTGAGATAGAGACTTGAAATTTGGTGTGTACTTAGAATGTAATAATGGTAAGAAGCTTACTGAATTTCAGTAACGTCGATTATCCGGAACTATTTTTTTCGGACTCTCGAAATATTCGTTCAGATAAAAGGTATATAAAAATTTTCGAAATTGTTTATTTTAAGGAGTGAATATAAGACAATAAAAAAAACATAAATTTTGCATAAAGAATGAAGTCGATTGGATAATGAGTTGCCGAGATATTTGTAATCCTATGTGCCACACTCTTCGATTTTTCCTGACCCTGTATTTCATTCAAATTTCAATTCAAAGATATATTTTAATTGGAAATGAGACGCTTAATCCGACGCAGTAAACCGTTTGTTAATATAATTATTAATTTTGGAGTTATAAGGATGTTTCTTTTATGCAATTCAGTAACAGGGCATTTAAAGTTCGTGACGGCATCAAGCCACGATTTTATTCGATTTGCAATGCATTTTATAAATAGTTTACACATGTTTTATTTTCATATTTTATATTATGCATATCCATGATGGGTAAGTATTACGGTGGCCCCAATGACTAGTTTTTCTTAGTAGTACGTACTTCAGATTTCCAGTACAGAACTTGACAAAACTTCTTAACATATTCATTTCGGCAGTGATGCACCAAATTGTCTGCTTGCATCCAACGCGACCGTTTACGTTTAGACGCTTAAACCTATTGCGAAATTATTCGTAAATGGGTAAACTACTAAATGCCGTATTTTGGAAAGAGCTATTTGTTGCAATAAAGTGGATTTGTGGCAGTCCTTTAACAGTATTCACATTCACTTTAAACCATATTGCTTCTGCATCTCTCATGCTTGATGCTAACTTCGCCGAACATTCTTTGGTGTATATAGACGTCGGTTGGCCCTCCCATCCTTCCCATCTACCACCGAGAGTAATGAATAAGCTAATAAATGAATGGAAAATATTCCTCTCATTGCTGATAATAGTTCATTAGTAAAGCGCAGCGAGCGAAAGGTGATCTAAGCATCCTATGTATCCACTTCAATCTGACAGTGAAACTAATATGATTTCTCGGTCATGGCACGATCAATTAAAATAACTTAGCAGCACAATTAAGCTTTCAGCTTTTTGTACCACCATAACAATCTAAATTTATTGTTTAACCTTTGTTACGCCGTTTTCAGCTGTTTTATAAGCAAAGAGGTGTGTATTGTGATTTGATCTCACTTAATCGCCTTTTAACTTATAGATCTCTACTATTCCAACTACTATATGTCATTATAATTATTTTTAACACAGTCAACTAATTGGTAAATAATTCATACCAATAGTGATTTTCCCATCGTAGCGAAAACGTGTCCAGAATTATAATTCCAAATTTTTTACTGCTATGAATTATTTTCCAATCAGTTGATAGTGTTAAAAATTATTACAGTGTAATTACTCATCCTTAGTTTGCTGGAGTTCCTTTACCGTTGGTTTATTCTGTTGTTCTGTTTCAAATAACAGTCCAAATGTCATGACAAAATGGTTGTTCTGAGCGAATATTGTGTTGGCTAGGATGTCGTCCAGATAGCTCAATTGGAAGAGCATTGGCAATTGAAACCAAAGGTTCTGGGTTCGATCCCCAGAAGGACCCGTTTCGGTCAGATGGGAAACTTACTACTGCTGTGTACTACGCATCATATTTATTTGATTTATAATGTATAATTCTCTCAATTTCCACATATTTTAAATTCTAATTTAATAGCTTACTACAAACACTTTAGCCTCTCAGCTACAAAATATTACTACCAACAAGCAAACAGAGACGTGTCTGCCACACCCTTCAGCAAAAATTTCATCAAATAATTTATAATATAATATAGCATATAATAAAATACAAAATAAGTATAAAAGTAAAAAAAAAGTTTTAAAAACTCTCTTTTATAAGCATTCAATGTTTATCTTAAGAATTACATCTAATTTCACGACATTGAAAAAATATTCCGCTGCAATACGAATTTGGCGTGTGTCCCGCTTATCTAATATTCACGAGTTTGTCACGTAATAAATCGACTTAGAATTATAAATTAATGATTTTTGGATTTTTTTTTCTTAACTTGCGCTATAAGACCTTCCTCCATGCCAAATTTAAAGATTCTATGCCAACGGGAAGTATCTTATAAGTTTGGAGAATGCGATTGTATGAAAGAGTTATTTAAAAGTCGTAAACTTTGTATTGCATTGAGTTAGAAATTCGAAATTTTACAAAACATTGGGGCCGCGGAGCTTATTATTTGATATTAATTTCAACTTGATACCTCCAGCTGTTCCTGAAAAAAAAACGGTTTTTGAACAAATTAGTACAAATTCATTCTCAAAACCGATAGGGTACTGCTCGTTGACTCAGAATCTTAAAATTTGGTACGAAGGAAAGTCTTCTAGCACATGTAAAGCAAAAAATCCAAAAATATTTTATAATTGTACATTATTTATATTTTTATATTAATAAAACATAAAAAAGCAACTAACGTCGATACTTTTTTTAAAGCCATCAGTTGGCGACCACAAATTTAAAAGAACTATAAAATCCAAATATATTTAAATTAAGAGGATGTTTGCTTAAAAAATTGAAATAATGAAATTATAAAAGATGTGATTTTCAATACAATTGCCCAAACAATGTGTAAATAAAGGGTAATATTTGACCCCTAGCATTATCCTTTTTCCACTAAAACATTATTTAAAAAATATTTAGTGACTATATGACTTATTTTTGTTTTAATATATATATACAAGAGCTAAAACATTGGTTTTATATAATGATATTTGACTTCTTAATCTATTTGATTATTTTCTGTATAGAAATGCTCTTCTCAGTCTAATTTTATATATATTTTTTACTTCGTTATTCAAATATTAACATATGTGTAAACTACGATAGTGTTTTGAGTCATGGCAAAGGGACAAAAAGGCATCATAAAAGGGGACTCATTGCGAAAGGACAATTTCATTTTTTATTACTGAAAAACTACTTTAAAATTTGCCAAATAACCCGTATTACAGATTTTTTGTAATATATTTAAACAGTCCTCAGAGAATAATCAATCACCGAACCATTAAATTTAATCCTTCAATTTTATCAAAAAATTAAAATATCTTGATTTTTCTTTCCAGCCAGGGAAATCTGAAAATGGTGCTTTACTGGATTTTTTTTTATACTCGTATAGTTGTTAAATGAAGAAATGGTAATATTTGTGCTTTTCTTTTTCAACTGTGTGATTTAATCCTTAAAGAATATTATTTTCCTTTCATTTTTATTAAAAGATGACATTCTTTTCACATTAAGACTTAGCCAAGTTTTTTCAATTCATATAAAGAAGTTCTTTTTTTTTTTTTTTTGGGGGGGGGGGGGGGCATTAAAAAGTGCTCGATGTTGCTCAGAAAAAGAAAAATATTGTATTTTCGTATGTTTTTTTATGTTACATAAGAAGCACTTTAAAACATTTTCTTACTTTTAGTACTAAAGTCATTTTCTGCAACACAGAAAATTGTATTGTTTTTTAGATTTCGGTGCCATTATGTTTCAAAGATAAACGCTATGATGATAAGAAAGTAAATAGATACCGTAATGTTACATTAAAAATATTTTTTCATGATTAAAAGGTTAATAATATTATATAATTTTTTCATTCGTTATTCATACGTTCATTTTTTATAGATAAAAACTTTTTTAATTGATTATCATTAGATTTACATAGATCTGAACTAAATAACTATCACGAACAGCTATGAACTTAAAAACTGTATCTATACTATTTTATTTAATTATTTATTTATGTACTTAGAACATAGGCTATTATTTTTATTGTCAAAAATTTTTATTACAATTGAACTTTTATATTGTACGAGGGAAAGTCATTAAGTAAGTCACAAAAGATAATTAAATAATAACTTACAATGATATTCACTTCAAAACTATTTTTATTTCTCAACACATTCTCCACCAGTATTTATGCACTTATATCACAGATATAAATGCCCAAACACCAGCTGCATAAGACTCTTTGGGTTGCTGTCTCAGCCCCATTAGGACTTCAAGTGGAAACTTTTCATCATCTGTGAACATCATCTTGCTTCCAAGATGGCTTTTTAGTGGACTAAATAGATGAAAATCGCTTGTGGCTAAATCGAAGCTGTATGGTGGACGTTGAAAAAGTTGCCAACAAAACTTTTGAACTGTCTCTTGTGTTCAATTTGAAGTCCTAATGTGGCTGCGACAGCAACGAAAACAATTGTATGCAGCTGGTTTTGGGGCACTGATAAAACGTTGATATAAGTGCATAAATATTGGTGGAGAATATGTTGAGAAATAAAATTAGTTTTGAAGGGAATATCATTGTAAGTTATTATTTAATTATCTTTTGTGACTTACTTAATGACTTTCCCTCGTATGATGTGAGTACAAAAACTGTCAAACATTGATAACTCTATTCTAAATTTGGATTTTTAATTCTTTAAATATAGTTGAAAAGTACTTAAGATTTCGGTTTGTCTGTCTGTCGTCAGTCTGTTGTCTGCAATCTGTCTGCCGTATGTCCGTGCTCTAATTCTCGTATAAATATTCGGATTGCCATGTAATTGATATACATGTTATTGACGTTTACTATGCATGTTTGCTATTGAAAATGGAGTGTGTAGCATTTATACTTTGCATACAGGTACATTCAAAATATTCCCTTTATATTTAATGGAGAAAAATCGTTTGCGATGTATTTTAATGATGTTACACTATTTCAAACATAATGAAAATTATGTGCTATTCTGATGTGCACTAAACCATGCTTTCCGTATATTTTGGAATGCGAAACATTTATCATTCATTTATAGGCTCACATAAAAAAATTCGTTTACATAGTGATCGATGGAGAAAAATTATTTCTAGTGTATTTTAATAACGTTACACATAATGTATCAAATAAAATGAAATGTATATACAATATTCAGGTGCACTATAAGATGCTTACTGTAGAATATGACACAACATGTGGCATAACAGTTACAGGGAAACACTAAATATTTCAATACAGAACAGTCTATAAGCGATAAATGCTGGAAGTACGGTTTCAGATGTGGTATACATTTTTATGTTTAACTTATTTTTTGCATACTACGCAGTGTGTATAAACTTCATTGATCATATACAGGGGTACACAAAATAATTCGCAAGCATTATTGTTTATGGGCGTGAATTACTTGAGGGTGTTTTATAACTGAGGTATACATTTTCCAGCTGAAGTACATTTATATTTAGTATACTAAGAGTTAAGTTTGTAGAATATAAATAAATTCACATACAGAGCTACGCAAAGAACTGGATACCTTGCCGTCTGTGGGTGGTAATTTCTGAAAGTATGTTTTCAGTTGTGTTATGCGTTTTTTCCTAATTAAATTTAATTTAATAAGAGGGGTACTTAGAAATCTATAGATAATCTACAGGGCTGTACAAAATCATTCGAATACATTTCCGTCTATTGGTGGAAATTGCTGAACATGTATATTCGACTTGCGATTTGTAACTAAGCTGAATTTTAGCGCACTATGAAGTGTTTATACAGATATTTAGATCATTACGGGGATGCACAAAACAATTCGAGCACCTTTCTGGCTATGGACTGTAATTGTTGAAATCTGGTTTTCAAATGTTTTATACTAGAATATTATTTATCTATTTTTTCTTCAGAGTACAAAAAAAGTTACTTCTGATGATTCAGAAAATGCTTTTGTGAACTTGTTCTGTTTTTCAGAAAAATAATAAATACTCTGAAAGCAACGCCTTTACCTTACTTTAAATTTAAAAGCTTCTTACTAATAAAATATGCTCTATTTTTGATAACTCGTAACAGTTCAACGCTTTTACTTTGTTGACAGATTATAGGAGAGTCTTGCTGTGCAAATGATGGATTGTGTGTTCTAAAGCTAAAGCGGTAATTTCTTGAGTGCAAAACATACAATCAATTATTTATTCCCGCAATACGTTTAACGGTAGTTCCAATGTGTATCATAATGAAAGGAGTTGTTAAAGTAAATATTGCATAATTTTTATGCTTGAATATTTTCAAAGATTTTTTTATTATTTTTTTTAACTGTATACTTTAAAGGAGACATAGCATATTAAAATAAATATGTATTTTTTAAAGTGGTTTAGGACACAAAGTTTTATTCACCATGTTTACTAGCATACTTTTCGTCCTCACCCCATCCCGCCTAATTTTGCGAGAAAATATCGGTAAAAAACAAAGATTCGCTTAATTATCGCATGAATATTATAATATAAAGTGAATTATTGAAATAAGATTCCATACTAATCTAATCTTATATGATCGAACAGTATTTATTTCAGAATCCATATAAAGCCACGTTACAATTTAATTCTGCTTATTGAAAAGAACAAATTCACTATTTTATTCATCGCGTTATTTTTTCCTTTCATCGTCTATAAGAGCTCAAAAAGTTTCCGAAACAATGTCTTATAATGGTATTAGAGGATCCAGTTGAAAAGTATTCAACCGCCTGAATTTAGCCTGTTCATGCCCTAAATTTATATAATGCATACGAAAAATAAGTTTACAGCATTTTGTATCGTTGGAAAAAGAGTAATGCAACCTCTAATAGTAAATTTGGCACACAAGAAACACTAATTCGATAATGGATGCAGGTAGAACAAATAATGGAGCACGTAAAGGAAAATTTCCTATTCTGAATCTAAGAAATATACTCAAACAAAGTTAGAACTTACAGCATTTTTAGAAAATTCGAAATAATATTTGAGCTGTATTATCTGAAAAGTTGGAATCACAAGTACAAGTAAAACAGCTCTTTATCTGAACATTTTATATATAACAATAATTATTTCCGAAATTATTATTTTTCATCATAAAAGCACTCATTTCTTTAGATGTTACAGTTTTTTCCCCTCTAAAAAGTAACATAAATAAACACTCGAAGTAAAACCTCTCATACTTTTGGCACTGAGAAACGACAAAAAAAATGAGAAAAATACGCAAGTAAACAAAGTATTTTTATTTATAACCAATTTTTTTTCTCATATATCTACTTGAGATGTCTGCTTATTTATATATTTATTTTGAAATGCATACTCTTTAAGAACTTTCAAAGTTTAACTTTTGAAAATTAAATAATTACAAATTTTAGCTTTGTTTAAAATTTGATGTCTTCTATAACAATACTTTTGCCTACTTTTTTCATTTTTGAGTAAAGAAATGAATAAATATTAATTTGTTTTCGGGATTTACAAAAATAATTTTTTTTAAAAATCATAAGTATTTTTTACTGCGAGAATCATATTTTCAATTTTTTCGTTCAAAATAAATATCGACGGCAATTTAAAGAACGTATAATTGAAAACCGTTGTTGTACAAAATGTCATAATTTTATCTGTCATAATAAATATATGTACATCAATTTAAATGTGACAAACATACAAAAAGAATATTTTGAGATAAATGCTTCAGATGTAATTAAAATTTTAGAAGATACTGCGGCAACCACATGCAGTACAATACAAAAAACATTATTTATAATTATTGTATTTAAATGCAATCCCTTATTTTATTCTAAAAGCTTTAGAATATTTTTTAAGCTATAAAATTAAAATTTTGCGCATAACTACTGCAATTTTGCGTTTGACAATAATAAGATTACGATAAATAATAAAATGTTGTCACTCTCATTTTTGATAGGGTTTTTAAGAATTTAAAAATATGTCAGTTTGAGTTCTTATTCCGGGGTAATATTATCATCACACTTATGTCACCTCTCAAAACTGTCGCAAGAGATTCGCATTTCAACAGATAGAGTATAAGTTACATTTACTTCTTTCTTTATAGGAATTATAATTATCTATATATATAAAACGCTAAGGTACGTAGCAGCGAAAAGGCGATTATTTTTCTTTTGCCGATCGTAACAAATGGTTTGTTTTCACTAATTTACGAATATTAAGAAAATAATTTGAGGTATCGATTTAAAACTCATCACACATATGTAGAAATATTTTCTGCATCCAAAAATGCAATTAATTTTTGTAAAAATCGGCCGGTAATTTTTCTTATTTTTTGCAAAAAAAGCAGCTACTTTCTAAAAAGGAAAGAAAATAAAGAGCGAAGTCAAACCAAAAAACACACCATTTTATTATTAATTAAAATATTAGCCCATTGTTGTACCTTATATAGTTTAACATCATTGTTGTCCGCATCGTTATGACGCCAATATTACTTATGCACATATTTGTGATTTATAATATAAATTGAATAATAATAAATAAATAATAATAATACATAATATTAAATGAATATAATAATCTTATTGGTAGCGATTTCCGTCAAATCCTACCTATAAGCTTTAGCGGTTCAAGATCGCTAACAGTTTCAAGTTGCATAAAGAAGCGTAGACTATGGTTTGAATTTTACATTATGAAACTTACAGAAAATATCCGTGCCCTTCGAACAGAGAGAGAGTTAGCAAGTTTGATGTTACAGTTTGGCGAATGTCAAAGTGGAGAAACTATTAAGTTGCCCCAATCTGCTATCCAGATGTACAATATCCAACGCAGCAAACTTTTCAGTGACATCTATTGTAAGACGTGACACCTGAAAAGCTTAACCCTTTATGGGGCAAAGTATGTATGTTGCTAAAATGTTGAAATTAATGAATGACAGCAAGATTTACAAACAAATTTATTTGAAAATAAGTAAAAGTTTTTCTTCAAGTACAGATTCAGATTCAGATTCAACCAAGCAGGGAGGCCTACCATATGGCTTTAGCCTGTGCAAACCCTGCTTGGCAAGTTTATTAAAAAAAAAAAAAAAAAAAAAAAAAAAAAAAAAAAAAAAAAAACCATACATATTTGACAGTGCAATTTTGATTATTTACAATACATAAAAAATTACTATAAGCGATGAAGTTTTGGAATTATGTATGCTATTTGATGATGAAGATAGTTTATAATGTTATATACAATGATGGAGAAAATTTTTGGATTATTTACAGTTCGTGATTGGGAGCGAGAAATGTTTTTCGCAAGCCCGAAGATGTGTATTTCTGTTTTCTCCTAAGAGTTGATGGGAGTTTGCTGATAAATGTTTGTGGTCTGGGACGTAAAAATATTTTTTAAGAGATAAAAGATGAGTTTTTCACACAATCTTTTGGGTTGGAAGCTGAGTTTTTGCACAGATAGTTGGTTGAGGTATGTGGGTGCTGTTCCTAACATGGCTGGTAGTTAGTATAAGACAGTGTTCCGAATTAGCTTTCAGTTTTCAATTTCACCAACTATGTGTGGTGGATGCATCTGGAATAGGTTCCTTTCTAAAATGCTCATACAACAAATTATTTTGTTTAGGAGGTCTGATCGCTTCAACAGGTAGGCGAACCAGTGTGAAAGGGATATTGTTGATGGCTTGCGGATGTGAAGAGTGGAGGTGAGGGTGCATTGTAAGGTGTAATGGAGGGAGTTGCCTCAGTGACCACAGGTACAGAGAGGAGATTCAGTTTTGCCGATTTTAGCAAGATAATATGGGAAGGGTCCATGGTTGGTGGCGAATAAATATAGATTTCTATGGTGTAGAAGGCGTTCTATTGTGACTTTTGGAATAAGGCGATGGGTGAAGCGGCCTGTATCGGCGTAGTCCCATTTCCTTTACCATTTTTAATGGCTTGGGGGTTGAGATGTTGCTGTAGATATGAGGCTGGGAAGGAAATGAACTGTTTGTGCGCCCCGGGTAATGTGGTTGCTTCTTTGGCTAAATGATTCGCCTGTTCATTCCCCTTTATTCCGGAGTGACCCTTCACTCATTTGAAGGAAATTATTTTTGTTGTTGATTGAAGAAGTGTGATAACGTCTATTACTATTAGGTCTGTTGTTGACAGGTCTTGTAGGGCTTGAAGACTTGAAAGACTGTCTGTGTTTATAAGGTGATTGTTGTAAGCTGAGGACCCTTCCCAGCAAGCCGCTGCCTTAATGGCGAGTAGTTCATCTTGATATACTGAATTTTCTGTGCGTAGTTCTGTCTGTGCTTTATGGATTAGTGTGTTTTCTTGGTATACACAGAAGGCGTAAGCTGTTCCATGTTCCGACTTGGAATCTGTAAATATTTTTATGTCGTTGGTGTCGTCTTCTTCGTCATCTGCTAACCATCTTATGTAGGGCTTGTAGGGTTGTATGTGGGATGAGGTAGTCTTGCTCTGGTATAATGTTGGGTCGTGGTTTTCCATGAGGACGTTTCCCGCTATTGCTTTTTCTCTATTTGTAAATGGAGAGGTAATATGCCTGTTAGAACGCACAGGGCCTCTGTTGCTGTTTTCTTATAGACTCTGGTTATCATTAGTAGGCATTGAGCTTGAATTGATGATAGGAGGCGATGCCCATGGGCTTTCTGGAGGCGGAAAAACCATGTCCCACCGCACTTCAACAGGTTAAAGGACGAGCCATACTAACAGTGAGAAACAATTTGTCAGTTGAAATTAATAATAGTGTTTTACAATGTATGCCAGGAACTGAAAGGGTTTATGAAAGCATTGACACCATCATAATGTGATGATTCATAAGATCAACTTGCATATACTGAAGAATTTTTAAGTAGTTCAACACCAACTGGAATGCCACATCATAAACTGAAATTAGCTATCACTAAAGGATTTAGTACCTTCTAAAGGTCTATGCAGTGGTACAAGACTTATAGTTACTAACTTCCAGAATAATGTTATTGAAGCAAAAAAAAATCCATTATTAATGAAACTTTTCTTATCCCTCGAATACCACTTATTCCCATAAACAATAAATGCCTTTTACATTTAAGCATATACAATTTCCTATCTGATTAGCTTTTTCAATGACTATAAATAAATCCCAGAGTCAAAATTTTCAAAAAAATTGCTTAGATTTGTCAAAAACATTTTTTAGCTATGGTCCGTTGTGTGTGGTATTTTCAAGAGTTAGATCTTTTGATTCAGTTACTGCAGTATCTCCGAGTAATGCTTTGAACATTTCTTCTTGCATTAGAGCTATATCCCAAATAAGTTGCTTAAGTACACGAATGGTTCTAATTTATGATAAAATTAATTTAATGAGTAAAGGTTTTGATACTTTCATGCCAGCAAATGTTCTTTTAGAAGAGCTTTTTAAAAAATAAAAATAAAATAAGCCCAAACTAGTTGTAAAAAGGATTAATTGTTCGGATATCTAGCGGCCCTCCCTCGCTTTGCTTCGGGTTAACCTTGAAAACCTTCATCTCTTTGTGTTTTCTGTAGACCTTTTTAATGTGTACAATAATTAGTACATTATTTTGATAAATCTTGTAGGGTTCAGCCTGCTTTTGCAATGTATAAGCGGAAAAAATGAAATTATTTACGACATCACATTAAAAACCTCAAAAATAACAGTATTTCTCCACTATTTAATGGATGTTATTATACATATAAACCTTCCTCTTGAATCACTCTATCTATTAAAAAAAACTGCATCAAAATCCGTTGCGTAGTTTTAAAGATTTAAGCGTACATAGGGATATAGGGACAGAAAAAGCGACTTAAACCTCAAAAATAACAGTATTTCTCCAATATTTAATGGATGTTATTATACATATAAATCTTCCTCTTGAATCACTCTATCTATTAAAAAAAACCGCATCAAAATCCGTTGCGTAGTTTTAAAGATTTAAGCGTACATAGGGATATAGGGACAGAAAAAGCGACTTAAACCTCAAAAATAACAGTATTTCTCCACTATTTAATGGATGTTATTATACATATAAACCTTCCTCTTGAATCACTCTATCTATTAAAAAAACCGCATCAAAATCCGTTGCGTAGTTTTAAAGATTTAAGCGTACATAGGGATATAGGGACAGAAAAAGCGACTTTGTTTTATACTATGTTAGGATATATTAACTTCTAAACATCGCATAATTTAAATTTTTATAGCATTAAATACAACAAAAAATGTACTTTCAAATGAAATTTGTTTACAAACTCTCAAAAAACTCAATTTATTCAATTTATTTAAAATTGTTTTAATATTTTTAGGTGTGATTTTTAAAAAAATTATCTCAGCAATAAAAATCATGTTCTTACGCGTAGCTGACGAACTCCCCCAAGGTCTCACCTGCTGATTGGTGATTTTCGAAAGTTTCCCAAATTACTTAACATATATCTAAATTTCACTGACGCTACTATCAGTTTATTTTTATTTTATGTTATTTTTTATTTATTTTATTTTTTGCATTTTTCCCACATGCATCTCATCACTAATTCTCCGCTATCCAGTCAGTTGATTGAGTTTTTTAGACTTGTTACAATATAACGTAAAGCCAGGAGAGATGGCGCGGTCGGAGAGATTTCGCACATAGAGGTTCGGGGGGAAGGAGTAGAGTGAGCGCTCAGCGACTCCAGGTAGTTGTACAAAAGCAGTAGTGGAGTGTCTACTTGAAAGTGCACGTTGATTGTTTTGAGCGTCTAAGATAAAGCATTGCTATTTTGTTTTGTTTTCCCAAAGCAAGTGCTTGAATTTTCATAGCTATTCATCAGAATTTCTATACAATGTCAGTAGTACAAAATATTTTAAACTTAAACGATTTCTCATAAGCGACTAATCTAGACTAACAATGTAAACATCAACAGTTCAATTTAGTAGCGGCCATGTTTAAATAAAAGGCCGCGCAATCTCTCCTACCGAAATTGGAGAGTTTGCACATCTGCTACTTAGGAGAGATGGCGCATTGTTCCCATTAGTTTCCATGCTAGGAGAGATTACGCAGCTTATTGGTAAATATGCATAAAAAATGAAAAATGAAAATGGACTAATCTTAAGTTAAACCTGTTATCAAATAACTTAATGTTATTTTCTAATCTTATCTGGACTTGCTTTTTCTGATTCTTTAATTTTTTTTTCCTTTAATTAAAATTTTTAATCGTTTTTAAAATTATTTTCTTTTTCTGATTCTTTAATCATTAGGTTGAAATATTCACTCCTAATACAATAATATTTGTTCACAAAAACCTTACAACAATGTCATTAAGTGTAATTATTACTGTTAACAATTTAATTGTAGTTATTATAAGTAACAATCTCTCCTACCCATGTGCGCAATCACACCAACCCTATAAGGAGAGATTGCGCAAAATAACTTTCTTGGTTTTATTACAATTGTTCTATTAAATTGCAACATAACAACAAAATAGCAATGGGAATGCATAAAAAACAAATGAAGTAAAAGTTATTCATGAATAGTTTAGCAAAAAATTAATATTTAGATTTTTTATTGCTATTCTTTTGAATTGTGCGCAGACTATCCTAGCTTTACCTTAAATACTATTTGCTGAAAAGTTCCATCTCAGCTGACATAGAATTGTTTGAACATTTAAGAGTTATTTCTCTCCTCAACAAAGGTTTACTATTTTGTGAAAAGATAATAAAAATAGTTCAAATTTTCTCTGAATTATTTTTGCCAAGAATTCTTACGATGGTGAAAACAAGGCCGTGTGTACTTTACAACCTCCTAAAAATAACTACAAAAGTTTTGTTTCTTAAATATATCTACTAGTAAAGAAAAATATTTAACACTTACATTAAACATAAACAAAAAAAATATAAACATTAATTACCATTTAAGGTAACTTCCAGAGTTGTTCTAAGGGATTTTTTGCTATTATTTTTCTCAGAACACCACACGAAAACAGGACCTCCAATAACTTTCGTTTCGAAAAATCTTATTCGAAGGCATTCCTTACATCTATGCTTCTATATACAGTCGAAGGGTAATAAAATACACAATTATTTATTATCTTTGGTACATAAACACTTTTTTGTTCTTGTATTTGTCATCCATGTTGTTGATATTTTGATAAACAAATATTCAAACAAGCAATATGTACGAAATTTAATTCAAGCACACCTTTTTTTCGCAATCAGAAATTGTTCTCCAGAGAACTCCTCACGATGTTCTCCTCACGAAAACAGGAACTCCAGTAACTTTCGTTTCGAAAAATCTGATTTGAAGGCATCCGTTACATCTATTCTTCTATATACGATCGAAAGGTAATAAAATACACCGTTGTTTAATATTTTTGGTACATATATAAACACTTTTTTGTTTTTGTATTTATCATCCATATTGGCATTTTTATAGGGAAACAAATATCCAAACAAATAATAATACGTACGAAATTTAATTCAAGGGCGCCTTTTTTCGCAATCAGAAATTGTTCTCTAGAGGCTATGTTGGAGTCGACAACTCATACTTATGTAAGAAAATGTTTATTTCGTTGAAATCTACTAAGCCTTAATCTTTGTTTCATTTCGTTTGAAATATCCTATATACTGTGTTTGTTCCTCAAAATATAAGACCTACTCAGACAATAACGCCTAGTAAGATTTGTCAGGATTCTCGTAATTTAAGACTTAACTCACAAGCCCTACTTCTAAAAATAAAACCTCATACCAAAAATTAAGGTCGTCTCATTTTCATAAAATAGTCAATATTCAAGAAAGCATTTTGACATAAAAATAATCGAAAAAGGGCTTCTGTATTCAGTCAAAATAAGCATTTGTACTATATACATTGGTCTGATGCTGAGCAAATTCTTTCTCTTGAACACTAATAAGCTGGAAAACATTTCTAAAAACATTTCTAAAAACAAAATGTTGACGCTAGAAAGAACAAACAAGCCTATATTTAATGCAAAAACAGTGTATTAAAGACTTATTCAAAATTACACATTGAAATAAAACAAAAACAACACAAAATGAAAAATTTCTATATCACAAAAGTTACTACGACGATAACACATAGTTATCAAAGCATATTAATTTTAAAACACAAATACATAGTCATTAAAAGTATTACCACATTATTACCGATCATCCCTAAGTTTTAAACACATCCAAAAACACTTTTTTAATTCTACTATATTATTCAGAAGTATTATGGCAGTGTCTGGCCATACATATTATGTTAACATACATTGTGAACATACATTATGTAGCATAGTGTGTGAACGTGTTTTCCGACATCTTATGCGTGACAGTGCCATCTATCTGTCGATTCTCTGACATTCGCAAGTATGATTGTGCCTCTCTGAATCTGTGTTTCACGGTTAATTTTATGCGGTTATACGCTACTTAGCTAATTGTGGTTAGCTGACGAGTATAAATATAGTGTCTGGAGTTGAGACAAGCGGATTGGATTGAATCCCGCCATTTAATGCTATATAGACAGGGGTTTCTCGCTTTTGAGAATTGGAGTTTGTATTACTGCCAGGCACTCTAAGATATCGACGTCTCATGTTATCCGAGGAGTTTGCCTTTTGGTGAGAAATTAAACCTACGTACTTGAATAAAGTGAATTTCGGAGTCCACGGGGTTCCATTTAGTTAGATACATTTAACGCATTTTTGAAGTGTTATTTATTAAAGTATTTTCAGCGATAATGCTGTTCGACGTAACAGTCTTTTGGGGATACGATTTTGAGCAGACATTTTCCTTCCGTAAGTTGAGTTTTAAAAGTAGAAAATTTACATTTAGTGTATCTGAGAGTTAGCTGAATCTAAATTTGAGTATTGAAGTTAAGTTTTTCCCGCTCCATGGCAAGCATAATTTACTTATTATTTTAATAAACTTGTTTGTTTTATCACAAATCTTGTCTCAATGGCTAATCCTTTAATGATCGGGCCCGAAGGTTCCGCCACATTATGCCCAGTTAGACTCGAATAAAAACAATTGTAACAAAAGCAACTACACTTTCCGTATGTTTAAAAGGATACAATATCATAAAAATACTCTTCCAACAATAATTGGCGATAGACTGTAATGCATTTGAATTCTTTAGTGCAGCCTTGTAAAAGAACTATAAATATTACACCCCATATTTTCAATAGGGAATATACCATACAAGGGAGAGCCTCAGTAACATATATAAATTTTATAACATTTCAAATAATGTCTTGTCATTAAAATTCATTTAAACCAAATATCGCCCATAGACGGTAATGTAATCTATTTCTTTTGTGCGGCCCTGTATAATAACTATTAGTGCATCATCTTCTAGAAAAATCAAACTTTAGATGACTACAATAACATACTAAAATTATATTATCCTCAACATTCTACAAAGATTACATTAATGCGTCACAAAAAGTTACAAAAATCGTTACATTATCATTATATATAAGGTAGGATGCAACTAATTTCGCATAATTTCAATCTTTATTCCATCGAATAGAATAAAAAATGCACTTTTAAATAAAGTTTGTTTGAAAATTGTTGTTTAATTTACTGATTTTTTTATGATTTTTTTCTAGTATAACTTTCAAGCATGAGATGTGTTAATGTATTGACACGTAACGTAACACTAAAATTTGCTTGCTACAATAATGTAAAGTAACATTAGCAGTAGCATAAATTTATATGTAAAACTAAAGAGAAAGTTAATGATACGACTACCGAAAAAAAGACTGCGCAAGAATTGCCAGTCGAGTCCATTGGACCCATATGTAAATATGCAAAATTACCAAAATACAAATAAACTGATCTATAATGAGTTATAAATAATATAACATAATCTATAAAAAATACAGAAAATAAATTCCATCGTAATGATTAGAAACTTACTTTATTATTTACAATATTCGTTCACATTGCAAAGGTGGATAAAAATTACTTTCGAGTATAATAGAACAGTCTTGGTAGCCAAAAGTTTAATAAACGTTGCCATAAATGGTGACAGATCGATCAAGTTTAACGAAATCTCCTTTTTCAGATATATCTAATAGAAATTTTATGAAATTATTAGTTATTTTATATTATAATACCTTCACTATAACTACATCCATTACATATAACTATGTATGTATTGATTTAGTCCTCTTCCTTTATTTTCAAACTTACTTTTCTTTTACGTTAAAATGTTTTCGCTAAAAACCTCTCCAGGATATTTATCCTTTTACATTCTCATTTTGTTAAACTTAATATACTTCAAAATCCTCTTTGAGAATAATTTAAAATAAAACACGTTGAGTATCATATTAGTGAAAGAATATTTTTCATGGTGATATGCAAGGACTCGCTTAAAAATACACTTATTTTACTAAACAAATATTTGTCTATAAATATTTATTATTGACAAAGTTTAAACATACATTTCATCTCGAGGCTGTAAAGAAGAATGAAAACTTCTAAAAAGAATCTATAATTTTATAAAAAGGATTTTTTTATTAAATAAAAAACAAGTAGTAAGGTAACCCCCGGTAACTCACACTTAAAGGATTCTTTCTTCTTCAAATCACTATTACAAAAATTTTAATCTATTTTATACTTACCTTTGCTTTTGAAAGGATAGTAGAGACATATTAAAAAAATATTGTTGGCAAAATTTTGAAAAATTATACATTTTATCATTAAAAATTAATTTTATTCATAAATAGGGTCAAAAACTCCAGTAACTGACTCCATTCCTATTTTGAAACATCAATAACTGACGCAAAGTGAACCAGTACCTGACACTTTATTTTAAAAGATTAAAATGCTTTTAAAAAACTTTATTATTTATTATAAAAGCGAAATACATTAATATTTATTATAAAAAGTGGGATTTAGTAAGCTATACTGCATTGTCAGTAATACAGAGTATATAGTATGAGTATATAGGAGTAATATTTAGTTACTGCATTATTAGTTATGCAGATATCCAATAACTGACATTTATAAACCAGTAACTGACATCTGGTGTCAGACACAGATAAAACAACTTAAAATTTAATGGTGTTTACTACAAGATAATTTTAATTTATTATTATGCATTTTTAAACAGATCAAATAATATATTTCAACTTTCTTTAATATAACCAATAACTAACACCTCTGTCAGAGACTAGTGAAATTAAATTCTAGAAACCAATAACCGGCAATTCCCATTAAGCTAAATTAAATAACTATAAACCCTAAATCAGGGATCTAATATATCCTATACATCTTTAAACTAATTTCTACAATTATTACTTTCAGAAAAAAGTTTAGGATGGTTGCATTACAAATAGATTAGAAAAACACTGCCTTAATTTTAGAAATAAGATGGTTGCTTCAAAATGGCACTTTTGGTATTCTCAAAAGTTTCTTCCTCATTCAATATGTTCTTGGCCGTCTAGTGGTGAATAAATGGACTCCAAAATAAAAATAAGTGTCTCATTTACCACTAGATGACATTAATTTGCAGAATTTTACAACAAAATACTTATTTGAGTTAGATTTTTGCTCAAGTGTCAGCTACGGGTTAGGTGTCAATAACTGAAGGTTTCACCCTACATGGCGATCATATTATAATTAACGCACTTTATGAATTTCGGATTAATTTCTAAGTCACTTTTAAATTAATATCAGTACCAAATTAGAAAAATATGTATGTTACTGTTAAAGTGTATAATTTCATAAAATGCCTATCTACTTGACAAAAGAACGCATGCAATCTGTTAATCTCTTGAAGGACAGATTTATATTCTTTATATCGCTTAATTTTAAATCCAAACTGACAAAAGGCAAACACATTCCAAACTGCCAATTTTTTTAATATAATTTTGCTTTTGTAATGCATATGAAGGAAAGTATTTATTTCTAAAGTAATTCATTCGTAAAATCTGTAAGATGTTTAATGTAGTCAGTAATTTTACTCGGGTTCAAAAACGTTATATGAAGAGTCAAAAATTGTAGATATGTTTAAGAAACATACCCACACACTGCTTTTTATAGACAGAGATTATGTAATGTAGAAACCAGTAACCAGTTAGTGACTTTTAATGTTAAGTCTATGACACTTATATTCTATAATTATTCTTCAAGGATACGAATTTTGTCAGATTTTTTTTTACGCGGATAATGACGGCCATAGCATCTATCACTGTTCTGAATTAGGTGGTCATCGGCCGAACAGATTAAGAGGAGGAAAATCACAAAGGTACCATTGAAGTTGGCGCACAAAAGCTCAGCGAGCGTAGCGATCAAAGTTCATTAAATAAAATATCGGTAGATTTATTTATTTTCCTATATAAGAATCTGAAAAACATGAAATTCGTTAATTCCGTAATCATTCTAACGTATGTGTAAGTGCTTCACTTCCATTTTTTATGGAACAAAACAATAAAAAATTTAAAATTTTGCTGAATAAAAGTAACGATTCAAAAATACAAGTAAAAGAGAACACAATTCTAGTTTGTTTATGTTCATGAACGAACTTCGAATAGTAGAACTGTCGCCTCAGCCAAAGCGCAGAGAGTCTGGTGTTCTCTAGCCCTTCTCCCTTTTACAACCTGCAAAATAAATGGAATAATCCAATTAGTAGGGATACAAAATGACATTGAAGCCCTAGTCAGTGAACAGTCAACAGTGGAGAAGTTCAGGGGTTTCCTAGTTGCAAGGCAACTCCACGCCCTGTAGATGATTATTTGCGCAACACATCAAAGAGGAGCTATGAAAAAGGTCTATCCGTCGTACAATATATGTAATACAATAAAAAATTAAAGACTGAGATAATAAAGTGAGGAAAAGTCTTCAGCTCACTGAGACAGAAGACGAAATGAATAAGGGAGTAGGAATGGTTAATTTATGTGGACTGGCTGCGCAAGCAACCAATCCGAAAATAGGAGAACGAGCTTCTCAAGCAAATGTTAAAAAGTCCGAAGAGACTAAAATTGGAGGAAATATAACTATATATTTTTTTAATTAAGTGAGCATAGTAAATTAGTCTAATAGAATAATAAAAATAAGTAAAAGTTCAAACTGTTCAAGAAAATATATCGCCACAGCCGAAATTAGCAAGGGTTTAAGATAACAGATGTTAAAGAAAATCTACACCCCACCCCCCACCCCAAAAAAAGAGGTCAATTTCACTGACATATATTTTTTTTCCTAAATATAGCATTAATTTTCAATAGATCAATGTAAAATAGAGGATTTTTTATAAGTTAAATAAGCAAAAAAGAAAATATGCAAAAAGTGAGAGTACTAGCACAAAGAGGACTACTCTTCCAATAGGGTAGTTTATCTAGGTCTCTTTCTGTTAGACGGATTGTAGACATCGTAGTCTGTTATTTCGTATATTAGTCATGTACAGGATGGTTATAATATAAGTATCTCTATTCGGAGCTGTCTGTAGCTTGCAGGAATAACCCGAATGAAACCAAAATCGGTACACTTACTATTCGAGAAGGTGGAAGAAGAATGGAACAATATATTTCATAATATTGCATTGAAATAAAAGTTTAAAGCATGTTATTGTATTTAAAATAAGTATTTTATTTTAAAAATAGAAATAAATCTGACAAGTATTATTAACATCAAAATTTAGTTTTATCAAGAGCATTCCATTTATCATGAAATATATAAAGCAACTGATAAAGCATTATCTTTATATTTAAAAAAAAAAATTAGCTAATGATACTACTGCTAGAGTAATTGAATTTTTTGTGACATTTCACTTTCTCAGCTTATCCTGGAAAACTATTGCATTTAAAAACTTGAAAACGGGTAGAGAAATGTATGATAAACACGTTGAAGCAAAGAGTTTTTAAATCCAAGAATTATTTTAAACACAGTTTAATGTTGAAATCGGCCAAGATAGTCCAGTTACATAATTTTTATAAGATCAAAAACTATAGCAATGTAACCATTTTTTGCAGGCATATACTTGACTAGACTGTGTTGTGCAGTGTCCAACCATTTTTTTTTTAATTTGTTAATTTTTTTTTTCAAAATTCCATTATTTGCATAGAGATTTCATTCATAGTTTGAAAATGTCGTTTGTCTATTGCCAAATTATTAAAAAAAAAAAAAAAAAAAAAAAAAAAAAAAAAAAAAAAAAAGTTTTTTTTCAAACAATTTTTAATTGAAAAATATATTTACACGTGAATATTAAAAAATAAAGAAAACTTTAAAATAATTAAATTATTACGTGCGAAAAGCAAGCTTTAACGGTGAAAATTACCTCATGTTTTAAACGATATAAAACAAACAAGCCACCTCGCCAGTTTAAGTTTTGAGAAGCTCTTGTGGACAACATATCAAACGAGACTGGCCTAGGCCAGAGTGATACCGCCATGACACGAACTACTGGCCAAGTGAGAGCATCACATTACGCATATCACTCTCCCTGCATCCATGACACAATAGACGGCTTGGTCCCTACAACAGTAGAGTCCAAAGTACTAAAGGACTGATACATAGGGGCACATTCGAGTCCCCGGGAGCTTCGGGTAACCGGACACTCTTAAGAGCGCCGGGCACTAGGTCATATTCCTAAAAAAATCAGTTTAGTTAGGTTTCCCAAACATGCTTTTGATTTACTAACGCTCCGGACATGAAAATCTACAAAGATAGTCACTAGGCGTTATGCTACGGCACGTTTAAATCGATATATTTAAAAAGTCATATTTAAAAATATTTTCTTATAGCATCTAAAAGAAAATTTTTCTCCTAAATGTTATAAATCTCCCGGAGACAGTAAAATATTTTTACTTAACAATTTTATACAAGCTTATTTTCAAATGTGTAATTGATCTTACCTAATCAATTACGAAAATACCCGTCAGCTATCGCGACAGCGGTGGATGCGACCTTGGGAACAGAAAAATCCCTCAGTCAAAGATAAATAAATGGCAACCCGATTACAGAAGATAGCCACTGTTCGTGATAATATCCTTAAGTCTTCCGTAATAGGATAATCTTTTTAAACAGAGCAAATTACCGTGTTTTTAGAGCCTCGGGTGTCCGAACGGGAATTGGCGAACGTATTTCCTTTTGGTTAGAGCTCACTAGTTAAATAAATAAAATTAGAAAAGAAAAAACTAAAATAAAAGTAATCGTGGGTTTTGGATCCCATACCATACAAACGATAGGTCGCTGCTCTGACCACTCGGCCATGGAGATTTTTCATGGATATTATTGGATACGACAAAACATTTTAAGTAGATGTAACGGTACTTGGAAAATTTTTAAAGTCATTTTTATTATTTTATTTTAGAGAGTTGGTGACTAATTACTTCAAGACTATTTTGTACTTTTGGTCTTCTAAACCGGTGACCCGAGCGGCTAGAGGTCTCTTTGTCAGTTCGAATCTTAGTGGAAATAAATATCACAGAAAAATATACATATTATATAAGGCGAAACATAAAGATATTTAATATTGGGCCAAACCACTTCATTTATGACCTATATAAATGCGTTTTTTTTTAAAATTATTTTTAACAAAATAAACGGTTTAATCATTCTGATGTTATCTATCAACATCGTAATGGAAGAAACATTTAACCATCTTTACGATTTGATACTAAACTTTTTCTGATATGTGAATTTTTGCAACATCTGTACCTTATTTTCAATGTATTTGTAAAATATTTCCCAATTCTTACTATACCCAGAAAAATATTATTGATACCGCTGCTTTATTTGATACCTTTGAATGGTATTTTGATATAGAACTTTTAGAAACTTCTTCAAAAACTTCTTCACTTAGTTTTGTATTTGTATTCGAGATATAAACTAAAAATAAAAACATTTTATTTTACTAAACATCCTGTCATTTTCTGTTTTAGTATTTGTACTCAAAAATTTTCTCTTTAGATACTTATGAAAGGAGACCTGTGGTTTTAAACAGCACATTAAGGAAACGTACATAAAGGGATGTTTGTTTTAAAATGAAAAGATTGTAGTTTGTTGAGTGTTTCCTTAAAACATTTTATGAAATAAACATTTAAAAACTTTTCCTTAGGGCACTCTAATGCTATCGTTTGACTATCAGTCGAAAAGATCAAAAACCAAATCGTTCTTTATCCCATTTCCAATTCCAAAAGAATTATTTTTAAATTTCCCAAGACACTCTTTGATGCATAAAATAACTACTTTTTATGTCGTTATTTTTATATTTAGTTATCTTCATTTTTGTCATATATTTTTTTTATGATATAACCCTTAAGGTCTTATTATTTTAAAAATACATCTAGCCTTTGTTTTACTAAACTTTTATTCAAAATAATTCAAGTACCGTTATGTAGAAAACTTAATCAGAAAAAAACAACGTTTATTAAATACAACAACTACATAACTCAAAAATCATTAATTTTCAATTTACATATAGAATTGAAGAGGAATTTTGAAATGAATTAGTTGAAACGATTTTTTTATTATATTTAAGGGGTTAGATACGTTCTCGGCGGCGAAAAATTGACATATTTTGGAATTCTCTTTTTAGGAATGTAGTAAAATTAATTGAAAAACTAATAATTCCACGTTGTTTTTTATTGCTTCAAGTATTTAAAAATATTTCTTGTTGTTAAATTTGGTCACATATTACGTCGGAAACCTGCAGTCGCGTTGACCTGTACCAAAATATCCAGGCTCTGTTACGTTGTTGTTGAGCAGCATCCTAACTTCCTATAGAAACAAAAAAATATTAAAATCCCAGTTTCTTCTTGTAAAATAAGGTTGTAGCTAAAAGCCATCATTTCAATTTTTTTAATTTTTGAAAAATAAGAAACATGCGCTGTTTTGAATAAAAAATTCATATTTCGTCTAAAATTTTGGCTTTTAAACTTATTAGAAAAATGTAAAATAAAAAAATATTTTTTTCAATAAAATGGCTTTATTGGCCTTAGACTATTTAATTAAGCGTAGATGAGTGCAAGTTTTATACAAAATTTTTATTTATTTTTTTAAGTTATCCTGCTGTCTATATTGAACAAGTGGGTAAGCGTGATCGTAGATCGCTCAAAGGGTTTCGTTTAATATTCCTTTCAAAACACTTTATCCTTTCTTTAATAAATTCAAGTAAATTTCATTTAGCAACAACAACAAAAAAAGTCATGTTTTTAATAAAGTAAAAGATTACCGGTCTATTTTTTCGTTTTTTCGAATATCTAAACCAGCCGGATAGCGGGCAAAGCCCGCTATCATATTCTGTCATAATAATATCCGTCATACGGACTAAATGCAATATTTAAAAAAATAATTTCAAAATTAAACAAATTGTACACCTTCAAAATGTTAAAATATGCGAATTCCATAATCGGATTTTTATCACGATTCAATATGTTTCTCAAACTCATATATTTACTATTCTCTATTACTCATATTGATATTCGCTTTGTATTATTCTCAAACATTTGAAAAATTCGTTAAACTTCCAATATGACGCGTCATATTGGAAGTTTGAAAATCTGACGCGTCAGATTTTCTTTTTAATTCTCTAATGACGTGATATTAATCTACTTTGTGTACATACACATACTGATACTCCTTGTATCATTGAGAAATCTTAGACATTTTCCGTTTTATTACCACTATGACGTCAATCCATTTTATTTCATTTTTTTCTTTTTTTCAATTGGTGAAACTTTTTATTTCATTTTTATTTTTCACGTGGAAATGGTCAGATAGAAAATTAATTATTGTAGAAAGAATTTCATCGTGGATTTTAAATGTTTGGCATCTGCTATAACGAAAAATGTTTAAATTTAATAGGAAAAGGCTGTTAGAATTTTGGTTTTTTATCTCTATTTATTAAAATAATACGAATTTTTCAAATTTTAATATTTTGAGCTTTTCACAGCTGGTATTCATCTATGTATACACAAAGGTTCAACTCTGTAAGTTATATAATTTTTGAGAATGGCTCTGTGACGGACAGACAACGGAGCGGGAATAATAGGGTTTCGTGAGATGAACGAAACTCTAAATATGTAGTTTCCAGAAAATCGCGTTTAAAGTTTTAGAAGAAAAAAAATATACCGATAATTGTATTTCAACTTATACTTAATTTGCTATTCCTGCGCCACGCCATACTTTGTACGTGGACCCTCCTATGCCATCTGCAGCTTCAATAAGGGTGTAGAATGATTAGTAGAATCTTTTCGCCGAGGTCGGTTTCATCGATCGTGCGCGCGATCACCTTTTTGCTCATATCTTTCTTAATAGTAGATATATCACTTTAAATTTTTTTGCTCATACTTCAACACACTATAAAGATTTAATTTCAGTAAACAAAAAAAAAAAAAAAAAAAAAAAAAAGTCTTTTTTTTTCCTTTTAGCGTTGAGAACGTATTTAATCACTGAAAAACATTAACTTCATATCTTTAAGCTAAAAACTCTTTATCCTATATTGTTAATCGAAACTATGTAGTTTGCTTCTAAAAAAATAATATGTTTGTCCAAAAAAATTGGGATCCCAGTGAATTGAATAATAATTTTTTTTTAAATATAAACAGGGCTTTCGGCGCTCCTAAAATTTTCTACCTTAGCAATGACTATTTCAATTGCAAAAATCTTCATGGTAGATTCATTTAATATCCGCAAAGGAAATCTACCACAAAGATAATTTGTTTTAAGTAGTGGTAAAAAGTTTTAAAATTTTAGAAAAGCTCCTAGCCCTGTTATATTACAAAAAAAAATTATTATTCATTTCACTGGGATACCAAAGCGCTTTTCGGATTCGTGAATAACTCTATAAAGGTATTGTATATTTTCGTTTATCATTATATTGTATTTTTCTAGATTAAGAACCATTTGTATTTTTTTACAATGTATTGTTACATTGTACTCTCTGCATTACGTTGTCGTTTCAAAGAATACCAGCTCTAGGCCACTTCTGAATTAGTTCGTCGTAATTATAAATATTTAAAAGTATATTGCATTTAAACAAAACAAGTTTTCTGATATTTATGAAATAAAAATGAACAAATTTCGGAAACAACTTTTGACAGAGTGACCAAGGTAGCATTCTATTCTAAAATTATTAAGATTTTATCAACATTTTGTGAAAGAAAAAGAATTTTTTTGCATTGGATATTTTATCTGAAATACAGTGATATAGAAATTAATCTTTAACCTAATCTGTTTAAAACAAACATAGGTATTAAAATTTCTTCAATTACACCATGTAACACAATTTTTGTTTCTAGGTAATCAATTTCATTTTCTAATTGGATCCATCATAAAAACATGAAAAAACTTTACTTCCATGCAAAAACTTTGCTTTTGTGGTCAGGACAACGAAAAGTTGAAATTTGCCTACTGTCATTAAGGAAAAGTACAAATTTTTGGGTTTATTTTTATTTAAAGACAAAAAGGGAACATTATATTTCAAATCAATCCAGAATTCTACAAATTGATGACAAAGAACCTAGAAATGTGTAGTTTTGTGAGATTTGCGAGGGTATGTCATATCACTTTCACGAATAAGTCCCCAAATATAGTCCACCATCGTGTGTTCATTGTAGGTTCCCTTGTAGCGACGTTCAAAATGTTGCATGTCCAGATGAAAGCGCTCTCCTTGCTCCTCTGACCCGTGTTCTCTTGGAAGCTATCAAGGTGGGCATCAAGGATATGTACTTTGAGTGACATCCTGCAGCCCATTTTGCTATACTTTTTAACCAGAGTCTCAACCAATTCAACATAGTTCTCAGCTTTATGATTTCCAAGGAAGCCTTTAACTACTTTATCAAAACTAATCCATGCATTATTCTCTTTTCCTCTGAAAAGCTTGGGAAACTCTTGACACTCAATAACTTTCTTGATTTGAAGTCCAACGAAAACGCCAGCTTTAACTTTTGCTTCGGAAAGTTTTGAAAACAGATGTTGTAGATGCTTGAATGCTACAGATTCCTTGTCCAACGCTGACACAAATTGCTTCATCAGTCCTAGTTGTAAGTGCAAAGGTGGAATTAGTACCTTTCGAGGGTCTACAAGTGGCTCCCATTTAATGTTGTGCTTCCCCACAGTGAACTCAGTTCGTATAGGCCAATCTTACTTATAATAAAATCCGAAGGCAAGAAAGTGTCTGTAACGGCTCCGGGCTCGACCACTCTGATCTGCGAATCGACCATAGTTAAACGCCATGTTAGACTTAATGAAAAAGCTATACTACATCCGACTCTGCTGTTAAAATATTTGTAAAAGCATATTAGAGATTTTAAATATTTTAATTTTGTTTAAAACCTTCAAAAACTATTTCATATAAAACACGTATATCAACATTTCTGTATACATTTTTTTCTGTGAGCACTTTTCTTTTCAGAAATAGCGGTGAATTCTTTCGTACGGAGGATTTGAGTGATCAATCCAGTACATTGGCGCCATCTACTGGCGTGTTTTGAAATTTCTTCCATCTTAAATACAGTACAGGACCTATTATGCGAAATCCTCTGGACCAAAGGCTTTCCGAGTTTTGGAATTTTCCGCATTTTGGGTCCTTCCGAAGTTCACGATTATTTGACAAAATTTATGTTTCTTTTTTCGTGATTCTTTGACAAAATTTGCATTTTTTTCTGCTATTCTTTGACAAAATTTGCGTATTTCATCTACGATCTTTTGACGAAATATAATTTGTTCGTGGTCCTTTGAAGAAATTTGCGTTTTCTTTTTGCGATCCTTTGAAGAAATTTGCATTTTTCTGCGATTCTTTGAGGAAATTTGCGTTTTTTGCTATTCTTTGACGAAATTTACCTTTTATTTACGATCCTTTGACAAAATTCGAGTTTTTTTTTCTGAGATTCTTTGACGAAATTCGCGGGTTTTTTTTTTTCGCGATCCTTTGACGGAATTCTCATTTTTTCTGTGATCTTTTGACAAAATTTGTGTTTTTTTTCCTTCGATCCTTTGACGAAATTCCACATTTTTCGCGATCCCTTAACGAAATTAGAAATTTTTTTGCAGTGCTTTGAAGAAATTTGCATTTTTTTTTTCGCGATCCTTTGGAGAAATTCATGTTTTTCTGCGATTATTTGACGAAATTCGCGTTTTTTTTTTTTTTTTTTTTTTTTTTTTTTTAATCCTTTAACCAAATTTGTGTTTTTTTGTGATCCCTTGAAGAACTTTTACATTTTTTCGGAGTCCTTGGAAGAAATTTGCGTTTTATTCTCAAGCCTTTGTCGGAAATCGCGTATTTTCTGCGATTTGTTAACAAAATTAGCGTTTTTTCGCAATTCTGCCACGAATTTTTTTTTTCAATCCTTTGACAAAATTCAAGTTTTTACCGCAATCCTTTAAAGAAATTGTCTACTTTTTCTTCGAACGATAGACATAATTGTTTGTTTCGGCGACGATCGTTCAAAATTCGAGATTTTGTTACGTTCGAATCTTTGGACTGAAGACTAAAATTTTCGAAACCGAATGCCTTAAATTTTTAGGAAAATTCGGAACAGAACCACCCTTGATTAAATAAATATATAACTATTTTTTGTTTCAAACGAATCGTAATATAAATTAATTTTAAACTAAAATTTGAGAGAAAAATGATTTGTTTCTAATTTCGGGAAGAAGGTGGGGGGGGGGGGGCGTGTTCACCCGCTACCGAAGTAACAATATTTTAGTGATTACACACTGAAACCCAATAGACTGAAAAAAAAATTAGAAATCGGTAAAATTTTTCAAATTTTTCAAAAATTCTAAAATTTTAGTAAAAATTTACAAATTTAGAAAATTTTCGACATTTTTTTGCTGACTTCGGGTTTTTCCGGATAAGGGTTCATATACTGTAAAATTATTCTTTTTTATCAAACGTAATTAAAATATAAGGAATACATAGTACAGCGTAATTTGCATTTAATTTTGCTTATGTAATCAAACAATGAGTTATGTGGTGAGTCAATCTGCTTAGAAACTCATTGATACACTTTTGTTACAAAAACTTTCGCACATGGATTATTTGTTAATATTTAATTTGAATGTTTTGTCCAATCGTTGAACTACTTTCGAAATTTAATACTGAGTAAAATATATATATATATCCTCATCATTTTTATTTGTAGAAATCATTTGTCATTTTTAAAATGTACTTTTTTACAGTACAAACCTTTCAATAATAAAATCTTCATGCTGTTTGTTTGTATGAAGTCTTATGAAAAAGAAACGCAGATCAACAATCTGTCATTTTTGACGGGGTTATATACTAGTTTCGTTTATGGTATTGCACTTTAGTGTCCCTACTATCCTACAGACAGAGATAGCATGGAAACTTAGTAAACTCTCCTTGAAGACCCATCAAGACGGCAATCATTTTGAAGTCTCCATTAACTTCCCAACTATATTCTTCATATTTCAATGCATTTAGTAACCTCTTCACATTGCGGTACTCTTCTTTAAGCTGTGCTGAATGGGCAAGGGGAATAGACGGAAACTAGTTACCGTTATGGAGACTCTTTGATGAACTGTCTATAAAGAGCCGCCACTCACTAGGATGAAGACGAATATTCTCAAATCTCTCCAATATTCTCAAATAAACCAGTCACATCATGACAATAGCAGAGTTCATCTTCTTTGATGAAAAATGTGGAGAAATTTTTATGTCGCTTCCTCTGATTCGACACTTTCACAGTTTCATCTAACAAGTTCCACTGCTTCAGTCTGGATGTTAAGTGCTCAGCATTGGACTTTGTAAGACCAATACAGAAACCAACCAATCTTCCGCACTTTCCGAGCTGTCATCACCAGTTTTATCTTCCTGTGGAGGATTGGGAACAGGAAGTTCAGCGCCATGTAGCACAGGAGAAATGGATGATGGTATGTTGGGATAAATGGTTGCAGGTGCTTTCTTGCCAGTCCGTCGTTTAGAAAGGTCCACCATACAGAAGTAGCAGTTCGTAGAATGGTCCGCGAGTTCTCGCCAAATTCTTGGAACACCAAAATTCATAGCCCTCTTTTTCCCTCGGTACCATCCTTTCAGAGTGTTCTTACAGGTCTCACAACTTATATGTCGAGTCCAGGATTTGCCCTGGTCTACAACAGGCATCCCGAAATAAGCCCTGTACGCTTCATACATCTTAACTAATGATGAAATGGGGAATTTTTTTTCTCTCGTTTTAATAAATTCCCCACAAATAAAACAGAAAACATCTACTGGATGCTTGCAACTTCCTGAAGCCATATCAGAGTTGAATCAACAGTCAACCCGTTTTTGGAAAAATCTTACTGACTGTGGGTACTTTGAAAATTTTAAAGAAATCTTTATTAGTATCAGACTTACGAAACAAACAGTAACTTGTATTCAAATAAGACTTTTCAAGGATTAGAAAAAATCTATTAAAAAAAGTGGTACCAAAAAAATTTAAAAAATGTAAAATTGACAGTTATGTAAAAATCCGTGTGACCGCCACAAAAGCGAAGTTTCAGGGGTATAACTACTATTTTCTACATATTTGCTGCTCATTTAGACAGAAACCAATACTGTCAAACAGAAACAGAACGTATGAAAAATTTTTACATAGTGTTATTTTTAAATAATACCAAATTCTTTAAATCGTATCAATACAATTTTTTGAAAATGTTTATTAGACATATGCATGGCCTAATTCCTGTAGAAGTGGGCATATTGACAAGTATCATATGCATCAGTATAAAATTAAACTAGTCAAAACTAAAATCGGAACTATATTCTGAGGGTTAAAATACTTGATCACAGGCCTAGTCCCGCAAACGAAATAAATTAGCACAAAAACCGACCCGACTGATATTGGAGGTCGTGCCGGCATAGCGCTAATTTATTTCCTAGGATTTGGGTTGGATCGGGATGATTCTAATTGTTTCGAGTTCTTGACGATTTCATATAGGATTTTAGCTCTATGCGTCGATTATTTCAAAATGTATATCCGATATTTAAAATCAAAGTTAACAATATTTTTTATATGAAAAAATATATATTTGAATATGAATGAGTATATATAAATTTTAACATAAAGCGTAAAATTTATATTAAAGGTCAAATCGTAGATTATTTTTCCATAACTGTAGTATTGAAAAAGTTAAATTTCCTTTTTTTCAGGTTTCCGGTTGAATTGCGTCGTGTTCGTGAAGGATTTCGGGTTACTTCAAATAGAATTTTCAGGTTTCGTTCAGATATAACCTGACCTGTTCAGTACTCTAGCCAACGGTAAGATATGATAGCCACATCCGGAATAGCTCAGGCATGCGCGCTCACATTTTTCAATGTATAGTTTGCCTTATGTTGATGGTGGGGAAACATTTTCTGGATAAACCTTGTATTTAATTATTTGTTGAATAATATAAATTTCGTTTCGTTCACTTTTCATTGCAACCACAAACGATTTGGGAAAAAGTAATGATTAGTTAAGAGCCTACATCAGTCACGTGAAAAAATGCGCAAGCTAATGTTAAGTCTATGGGAATGTTCTTGCGCGATTTCTCGCTCGCATTTTAATATTTTTAAATGATTTTTTTTTTGCATAGGATAGCTGAAGTCGACCTCTAACGTTGTTAGTTTTTACTTTTTCGATTTTGGTACCACTTTTTTTTATATAAGGGTACTTTCACTTTCAGAACCAGTTCCAACCGGTTTCAAAATTGAAAATGTCCGCTTAAAAAAAAACTGTATCCAAAATCAAAAAACTAAAAACTAACAACGATAGAGATCGACCTCAGCTATCCTATGCAAAAAGCATCATTTAAAAATATTAAAATGCGAGCGAGAAATCGCGCAAGAACCTTCCCATAGACTTAACATTAGCTTGAGCATTTCTTCGCGTAACTAGCGTAGGCTCTTAAGTGTTCATCATTCTACATGAAAATGAAAAAATCAGATTGTTTCTAAGAAACATTTTTTATAAGAAGAAAAATGTTTTCGTATAAAATGTCACATACATATCACAAATTCAAATGCGGCTGAAATATATAACCACGCAGCAATTATTGGTGCCTTGTGATTGTTTAACGGCATAGTCTAACCTCTGGTCTGATGTTTGAGGTCAATCTGTTCTTCCCCGCCACTTAGTTCTTAGGTCGACCAACAGTTTAGCATTTCTGAGAACATTGCCTTTCAAATGATATATAAGTTGTGATGATGTTTGATGATGGAGGATTTTTCGAAGTCGCATTCCGGTCTATATTTGTGTAACTTAATACATATTTCTTTTTAATTTGCTTAATGCATATATATTTTTGGTACTTTTCTATTATTCCGCCGACCACTTTGCATAACAAAAACTATCACCAAACTGTAAGATTAAACGCCAAAAATGCAGTCCCATTTACTTGATGTCAGAAGCATTATACGTGTTTGTTATGTCATCAAGTGGTATTTAACTCGACATTTGCGTGTATTTTTCATTATGTTTTACTGATTTATTAGTTATTTCATTAATTAAAATAACAATTGTGTCCTTAAATTCTTATATTTTATTATTTATTTTTATATTCCAATGGCAACGTTCTCCCGTTTATTTGGCGCTACAGTTTGGCGATATTTTTTGTTGTGAAAAGTGGTCGACGGGATAATAGAGAAGTACTTATTTTTTAAATAGATACCACAAAATCGCGAAATTGCCGTATTTTGCTTCCTGTATATATATATATTACCTAAAAGTTAAAATTTATTTAGATATTTTACCTTGATTGTCTAAGGGAGACAGGATTACCAAAAACAAAAGATCCGGTATAGACCATTCTTCCCCCCCCCCCACCTCCCGAAGAATCCCTGACACGTAGAAGCCCATTTGGTGAAACTCAACCCACGCTAAGGCCTTCAAAGAATGTACGAACCGGAACGTTCATTGAGCAAACTTTGAAGTTACAAACTACGGTCAAAATACCTGTGTCATGACACTGGACGACGATAAAATAAGATAGAAGGTACATGCTGTGGCCGAGGCCAGGCTGCCATAACCACGAGCAGTGATCAGCAGAATTAAATTTGTTTAAATAATCTGTTGGTTTTATCAGAGCTAATCTCTAACGCGACTGAGGGCATTTTTTAGAACCAAAGGAACCTATGTCCTAGAGCAAGAAAACGATTATTTTTTGGTTAAATTTGTGAGAATATCAAAGATTTTCTTAAGTTTTGAGCGTAGAAGAGGTTTAGAAAAATATTATGTAACCAACCGCTGGGAAGGGGAGCTTAACGTTTAACGTACCATTTAGTTGTGAGTGCACATTCATAATAAAAGTAATTTTCAGAGCCATAGGCACAGCCCTTACAATCAGGCATGGAAGATCTTGTAAAATAATAAAGGTATTCCCAAAATAGGCGATTATCTGTGAGAAAGATCCAATAAGACCACCAGGACCAAACTGTAGGTATATTGTAACTGTAGGTACCTTTGTTCAAGTAGTCCCAGTGGTCCTAAATTTTCTCCTCTGCTGAATTAGAGCAGCGTATAGTTGGATTTTGACATAAGAGTCAGAAGAGTGAGGTACTGGACGGTCGAAGACAATGCTTGGAAAATTAGTTGGATCTTTTGTGAATATGTCTGCCAGTTCCTTTCTATAAGTCCCCTTATGTGCTGCAACATGGTCTACGGTGAATTTTTGAATGAGGGTAAGTAGGATTCATTTGATTTCTAATACTTGAGGGTTAGTTGATTTAAAGCCATTTATTGCCTGCAGGCTAGATAAACTTTCACTGTAAATTGGAATACATTTAAAATTTGGACGCTGAGATGTCCAAATAAGGGGTTTACAGACGGCATATACTTCATCTTGATAAATTGAATTTCTCTTATCGAACCTGCAGATCTACCATGGACCTTTTTCATTCCTTTCGTACCACAGGAAGCTACTCCTACGCCGGTCTCGGAACGTGATCCATCAGTGAAAATTGTTAAAGTATCAGAGGTGGAATATGAACTAGGAGAAGGATTAATCTAGAATTGTTAAGATTGCTTAATCTTTTACCCTATTTTTGCCGCCCTACAAGCGGTCGAGAGGTTCTGCTCACAAAGCTTGCAGACGGTAGATGCTGGATTTGAACTCATAGCTCTCGCCTGCATAACAATTAGGAGTTTTACATGGTTATTTTCGAGCCTTGCTTATCTTGCATAAATTTGGGTTTAAAAAAAGTATTCCAGAATAACAATAGCTATTATAATTGTATTTTTCTAAGTTTTGTTTAAATAAAAGTAAAGCTAGTTACCTCCAAATAATTCGTCCTTCATTTGCGCAGAAATTTTTTTTAAGTTCTTGCAAAATCAGAAAAAAACTGTATAACACACATACAAAATTGTGTAAATGAAGGCTAAGAACGAATAAAGTTCAAATTACACTTTTAAAAATTAGTAAAACATCAAAGTATTATCAAAATATTTTTATTTGAGAATATAACATTCAAGGACTCGCTTAAAAAATATTTGCTTTTAGACAAATATTTGCCTATAAATATTGATTTGAGACGAGGTAATCAATTTCCTTTAGACAAAAAACATGAATAAGTCTGTTGATAAGATAAGAAAATATTTTGTAAAAGAAATTAATCAGGTATTGGCGAATTTTAAAATATTAATTTCTTTTTAAATTATGTACTTGAACTTTTGCTGTTACTTGAACTAAACTGTAAAAGTTTCAATATTTTAAATTAATATACGAATATCATATCATAGAAATAAACATCTAAAAATCAAGTTCTGAATATTTTGGTGCAACGTCATCGATACTAAATTCAGGTAAATATGCCTTACTTTTTGTCAAAGTGGCAAAGTGAAAAAACTACTTTTATGAATTCTGCTTATGAAATTTCGAACATATTTAGATAATGTTTGATTTTAATGTTAGTTTAGTAACAGCTTGTGAAAAACATTTGCAAAATAATTCTGTTTAGTTTTAAATTGCATATACAAAATTACAACATATTTCTTCACAACGTAAAAACGTTGGTTTTGCAAAACTGCATAAAAATAATGGTTGATAAATTGTGCTTGAAACAATTCTAAAAGTATCTGAATTAGGATAGATTTCACTGAGTTTCTTTTATATAATAACTAGCAGGCTTCGCCCGCTATGCTGGTCAGTTTCTCCAAACGAAATATATCTGGGAATTTGATCTTGTGTTTTAAGGCAATGTGGACATTTATCAGGAATATCCTTCCGCAATGCTGGAATTGATACAAATGTCTTTGCGCTATTATACTTCCTAATTTGTCAGACTAAATTTGGGCTGATAAGGACTTTAGTTTATCATTTACAGTAGGATTTGGAAAAGAATGATAGAACAATATGCAATACATTAAAAAAACCCTGAAAAATGAACAATGCAATTCTTACCAAAATCCGTAGAACTTTTTTAAAAGGCTAGTGTTTTACAATTGGATTCACCTGATTATAGAAATGTCCCTCATAATTTTAGAGCTAAGCAACGTATAACGATATGTTGTAGCTAAAACCTTCCATGAAATATAATCTAGCCAACAGTGCAATTCCCATCAAAATCCATTTAACAGAATCTTTTTAAAAGGACTAAACTTTCATAAATGGATTCATCTGACATATAATTTTGTAACTAAACAACGTAGAATAATTTTATATACCAAAACCTTCCCTGAAAAACTATCTAACTAACAGTTCTATTCTCGTCAAAATCCATTCAGCAGAATGTTTAAAATCGGCTATCTTTTATAATCCGGTTTATCCGATTATGTAAATTTCACCCATAATTCTAATTTCGTAACATCATATTATAACGATGAAAAGAAGTGCCTCGCGTTTTATCGACAGTTTGAATTTCTTTCGTTATTTGGAACATAACTATAATATCCTATTTTTACGGATTTTTTTTTTAAGTTTGTTCCTCTTTTTTCAGTTTGAATTACTTCCGTCTCGATAATAACGCATGTATTTTTAGAAATTATCATTTGTAATGTTACAATTTTGAGGTTTTGTCGCCAAAGACATAGACAAATTATAAAAATATGCAATATCTCACAAAGTATGGGACTTAGAAAAATGTACTTGGTAACCATTCGATTCAGCACCCAAAAATACATTAAAATATGTTATCATTTGTCGCATAACTGTAATAACTGATTTTTGAAGAATTTTTTTTTTTAAGTTTGTGCCCATTTTTATCTCCCTTAGGGGTGGAATTTTAGAATTCCACCACTTTAATTCTTAGTGCGCTTTTACATCCTAAGAATTATTTTCCCACCAATTTTCATGTTTCGAGGTTCGGTAGTTTGGACTGTGCGTTAATGATCTCCCCAGTTAGGACTTTCATTTATATATAGTATATATATATATAGAGAGAGAGATAAGAATAATGATGCCTTCATCTAGTATTAAGAAAACTCTTTCTATCTAATAATGATTGTTTTAACAAACGTCTTTATTCTAAGACCAATCAGTATTTAGCGTTATTGAATCAGATTAGTTGATTGATAACAAGGGTTATTTATTGTTGAAGCTGATTATAGATTTTAATATTGTTTCATAGAAATGCACTCTCTCTTTACATACACACACTTTAAAAAAAAAAGACAAATGTTTCTTAATCTACAAAAATGTAATATATAAACATGCACGAAAATCTAATATATACTCTTACGATTTACTTTCGATTATGAAAAGCGTTTCATTATATTTAGAAACTTCAGAAACCAATAGATTTCGTATATTTAAAGAAGCATTTATAAAACAAAGATTCTTTTGCTGCCCGAAATTTTCGGAAATGTTTCCGAGTAGTTTTTACAGTGTATTAATCAATTTTCTCAAACCAGAATATAAATTTTTCGAATGCTATCAATTCCAAGTAAACATTTTCATGTTCAACGGACAAACATGCTAAGTTAAGATCATTAACATTAACATTAAAATTATTATAATTTTGTTACACTTGCATGCATAAATTCATTTACGCAGATGAAAATTTTTAATTGACAATTGATAGCATCCGAAAAACGATATTCTAGTTTTGAGAAAACTGATTACTGTACTGTAAAAGATACTCGGAAACGTTTCCGAAAATTACAAGCAGCAAAGGAAACTGTTTTTTATAAATACTTCTTTAAATCTCGAATATCTATTGTATTTGAGGTTTCTAAAGATAAATGAACACTTTTCGAAATCGTGGGAAAACTCGGAAGAGGCTATATTATATTTTCGTTCGAGATTTATATTATATTTTCGTAGATTAAGAAACATTTGTCTTCTTTTACAGTGAACACTATAACAGCTGTTTCTTGATAGATGAAGCTGACAAACTTTTGCTTTGCACCGTGCTTTACTATCGTAGCGCATTAGATTAGGGAAACTTACTTTTTTAGTTATGCCAATAGTTCTGTAACTTCTTTTTAAAACGCAATAACATCTTGACATCTTCTAGATCTGGATCATAGAAAATAGATAGTTATTATTTTAAAAGGAGCTAATTCTACATCAGTAACATATATTATAGTTGAAAATTAAGGACCTTGTTATCACATTTAAAGCTATGATAGAATCGATTATCGTATATTGTACCAGTGCCTAGAACAATCGTTGTTCATCGTTGTTTGTTCAGCAATTATTGTTTATCCGCATTTCTGTGTAGATCCAACACAAACATCAAAGTTTAGTGCGTGTGCAAAAAAATCGTTGACTAGTCATATTCGTCCATAGGTTTAATTTCAACGATACTAACCTTAGTTTTTAGAAATAGTAGGGGAGAGTAGGGTCAAACCGGGTACGCGGGTCAAACTGGGTATCATGTTTTTTAGCTGATGGGTGCTGCCCGCGTTTTAACTACATCCCTTAGCGTCCCCAAGCTAAGGCCATCGTCTTTTGAAGTGAGTTAATTTCTATGACCCGGCAGTGCTATTGGAATGAAATTCACCTCAAAAATTCTAATTTTTCGCCGTTTTTTCTGCGCTTTATATAAAACTAGCTTGGCGTATCAATTTAGGTAAATAAACCACTGTTTTCTATAGCTTTCATACTATATTTTGCTGACAAGTAGAAGTGTGTACGTCCAGCTATTCAGGAGAACGATCATGTTGGTTTTTGGTGCCGTACAACGTTGTTGTGTCGTTGGGAAACCGGGTACTCATGGTTTTGCATTGAATCCTGCAAGGAATTATTTCTTCACTCAACAGGTTGGATGTCAGGTGAAGGACAGGTGAAGGATGGATACAATATTCAATCTGCAGGGCACATGAGGAGTGCAACGGATACGATAAGTAAAAGATGAGAAAGCCATTACATGGCAACATTAAAAATTGCCTGAAATGCGGAAAAAAAATTTACTGACATTATGAAATGTATATGGGTCATTCTCAAAAAAAGTTATAATTCAAAAATTGATTATGTCTGGAATTTTTTTTTCTTGGATTTCCTATAATTTGTTATTTTAATTAGCTACATTAGTATCTCGTGTTATGAAAACTGAAAGTTTTTCCACACTTTTCTTTTTATTTAGAGAAAAAATGATCAATTATTTTCAAACACATAAACAAAGTGCCCACTATGTTACCACTTTATTACATTTATTGACATAAAAATTATTTTTATTTCTTAAAATTTATTATATATTTTTTGAAGTGGTGACAAATATTATAGAAAACAAATATTTGTCAAATATATTACCAAATTGAATAGAAAACAAATATATTTCCACTCTGTTACTATGGTTTAAAAAATTACACATATGAATTCCTTTAAAATATTTATTAGAATAATATGAATTATTGCCCTAATATTTAATTCACTTAGTTAAAATCTTTTAGAAATATACCATAATGTAATTTGAAATAATATATGACTTGTAATTTAATGAAAAATCTACTCTAGTAACAAAGTGGACAGGTAACAGAGTGGATTTCCATTTTTTTAAATTATTTAAGATATTATTTAGGCTTAAGCAGCCTTTTGTATTATTACATGCATACATAAGCTTCCTATTAATTATATTTACCAATCTTAATGGTTATTTATATTATATACTAGCAAAACCCGCGGCTTTGCTCGCGTAATTCTTGAAAAATGCCAAGTGGTATTCGTTGGCCTATTTTCATTAAAAGAAATTTTACTGCCACAGATAATTCAGAAATTACTAATTAAGCTACACTAATGTAAAAAAAAATCGAAATTTTAGAACGTTTTTCACTCTTTTACCCTCTCCCCCACCACCACCACCACCACCACCTGTGGTAGTGTCACCGATATAAATATAGCCTATGTTACAACAGGAACTGTTACCATCACTTTTGAAAATGGTTCTGTAGTTCCAGAGATTCCATAAAAATTGTAATTTAGAATGTTTTTAGACCGCTTTTCGCTTATCTCACCCTTTTAAATTTCGGATTTTTTTAGAATTTGTTCTTAGAGAGCATTTACATTTTATAAATAACTACCATGCCAAATTTCAAGTGTCTAGTTCCTTCAGTATAAAAAAAAAAAAAATCGAAAATTTTGAAAGTTTTTCGCTCTTGCACCTCCGTGTGATAAAATACACCGACATAAAATGCACATATGCACCGACATAAAATATGGCCTATGTTGGAGCAGGGACTGTCACCATCAATTTGACACCATCACTTTTGAAAACAGTTCTGTAGTTCTAGAGATTCCATAGAAATTGTAATTTAGAATGTTTTTAGAAAGCTTGTCGCTCATCTCACCCTTTTAAATTTCGAATTTTTTTAGAATTTGATCTTAGAGAGCATGTACATCTTATAAGTAACTACCATGCCAAATTTCATGTTTCTAGCTCCTTCAGTATATAAAAAAACGAAATTTTAGAACGTTTTTCGCTTTTGCACCCCCCTGGGAGTAGTGGCAACGATATAAAATATAGCCTATGTTGGAACAATGACTGTCACCATCAATTTGCCACCATCACTTTTGAAAACGGTTCTGTAGTTCCAGAGATTCCATAGATGTTGTAATTTAGAATGTTTTTAGAACGCTTTTTGCTCATCTCGCCCTTTTAAATTTCGAATTTTTTTAGAATTTGTTCTTAGAGAACATTTACAATTTATAAGAAATTACCATGCTAAATTTCATGTTTCTAACACCTTCAGTATAAAAAAAATCGAAATTTTAGAACGTTTTTCGCTCCTACACCCCCCTGGCGGTAGTGGCACCGACATAAAATATAGTCTATGTTGGAGCAGGGATTTCACCTTCAATTTGACACCATCACTTTCGAAATCGCTTCAGTAGTTCCAGAGATTACCCCCTACAAACAAACAAACAAACAAAAAAACAATCTTTACTACTTTATAATATTAGTATAGTTAGCAAGGTAACATAGTGGACAGATAAAAATGTACTTACCTAAATTTTTGTTACAAAAAATCTGTTAAAAAAATATCCTCCCACTTTATAAATGCAAATTCCGTGTGGACTAAATCTTCACATATGTACACAGTCTTGAGACATGTCCTGTGATCTACTGTGTAATAGGATCATTAGAAAATCTTGGTAACAGAGTGGACATAGGAAAACGTGCATTATTTGGGGACATTTTACTTCAAGCTATATTATATTTTTATAATTAAAATGTTTCCTCAGTTTATAATTTAATTGAAAGATAAGGTATCTAATTTTGAAATGATGTATAATTTAAATACATTTCCATTCTGTATCTTGTATTTTCAAGGCTTTCTTTTTAAAATTTCTCATTAGGGACAGTCATTTTTTTTCAAAAATTGAGCATTATAAACTGAAAATACTTAAATATTTTAAGAAGCTATTATTCAACAGATATTGTATTATCTTCAAAAAGTTGCGTATATTTGTATAAAATAATAATAATAATATCTCCCTTTTAACTGGAAATTTAATTATATTGTTGTACCCTGTTTTGTGACTTTATTTGAGAATGACCCATATATGTTTTCAAGCTTGATTCAGAATTTATTACAGAAAAAGCTTTTTGTTACTAGAAGTGTAAAAAATTAATTTCTGATTCGTATCCAGTTTCACCCTACCATCCAAATTCGAAGAAGTCCTAGAAATTGCCTTTTCCAAAGTACAGAAGAATTTTCCTGTGGCAACAGATGTGGTTTTTTAATAGCCCAGATGTCCCCAAAACAATTTTATTGTATGTTCCGTTTTTTCCGACCTTCTAGACATTTATCAATAAACGAAAACCATTAGGTACCCGGTTTTACTCTACTTTTCCCAGCTTATTTTTTATATAAACATGCAGAAAAGGCAAATACATAAAAAAATGCCTTCAGCAAGGCAAACAATTATTATTCAAACTACGTATGATTAAATTTTTTTTTAAATCATTTTTAGTTGCGTTCGTAATTATATAAATAGGTAGTACCTATAGTCATGGTCTGGTCCGTCCGTCTGTCTGCATATAACAGCGCAAAAACCACCCAACCGAATGGTTTGAAATTTAATATGTATAATCGCTGTAGAATTTTGTCGAGTCATTTCAAATTTTATGAAAATCGAATCAAAATTTAAAAAGATATTAATAAAAGTTTTCTTTATTCTATTAAATCCTATCGTATGTAATCTATATAATAAAAGCGCAAGTCATGTGATTGAAGAAAACAAATACTGGCAAACCACTTCTTTTTTCATATGCCAGGCGGTCATTTTTAGTCAAAAAAAATTTTTCGAAAAAAATTGCATAAAAGTTACATTTTTAGAAAGATCGTTGAAAACAATTGTTTCTTTGAGAGATGAGTTACATTAAAAAATGAATAGATTCTGAGATAACTTCAGTGGAAATTACGTTAACAGCCGAATATCTCAATCCTTTGGAGTAAATAAACACAGGAGATTCCTTCATTATGAGTCATAAAAATATTAAACCATGGACGTAATCATTCACAAAGCAACATCTCCAGGGTGAATTTTACAGTGCTGTCCGGTGTAGAAAAAAAATTCGTATTTGTAAACATGGCATACGTAATAGGAAAAGAAAAGGCATGCTCCTTTCGCACATAGCAGACGATATAATTCATTTCACTGAAATAATAAGTATGATTTTTTACATTGTGAAATTAGTTATAAAACGAACGCACCTCCTATGTCACGTTTAACGTACTACTTGTTTTTATCTGATTCAAATATCATGTAGCTTCATAAGAGTTCTAAGCATTGCAAAAACAAACATAAATTAAATAAAACTGTTTTCATTATCATGATTTATATTTTAACACGAAATTATGTCACAAACTGAATAGTGGCGTTAATAATATATTATTTATTAGAGTGCCACTTAATTTAAATAAATGGATCCCCTGAAAAGTAATCATTAACGTTTTTGTTACTTTGTATGTATAATAGAATAACTTTTCATAAAAAAATCTATAAATCGCATGACTCCTATAATATGTCAACATTTTAATTTGAAAAAAAAGGAAACTTTTTTTAACTTAAAATTTGTATTGTCGTTTCATGGAGTCTGGATAGTTTACAGACTTTGTCTCGTTAATCATTTTTCACTTACATCTCGTTAAAAACATATAGTATTACTTATTTTTACAAGTTAAAAAATAACTTCTGAATTAAAATCCAAGATTAAATTCGAAAAATTATTTGTTTAACATAAGCAAAGACTATTTAAATAAATTTTTAAATAACGTAAAACTAATTATTAAGGGACTTCCAAAATGATGACATATCATATCCTTATTTTTCAATTCAACATCATTAATTCATATATTTGTTTTACTAAGTGATAATTTTTAATATCGATTAAAGAAATAGCTTTAATAACATGACAAAAACATTCAATGCGGGAAGTAGGAGAAACAATTAAATCTTTTTTTGTTGCTGTTTGTTATTTTTTAATGGTGTCTGGAAAAGGTTTTTCTCATTAATCATTTGGTACTTATTGCGCTTTAAAAAATTATGAGTTTTCTTTATGTAGTAAATGATATTCTGTTAAACAGATTCCCAAACTCAATGGAAATTAATTGTGTAAAATTAATTATTTCATGCAGACAAGGAATATTTGAATCAGTCTTTTTGTAAAAGAGTAAATTAATATATTTTTAATATTATAATGTGCCTATGTGGTTATTGGGTTTTTTTTTACTACAATTAATTAAATGTATTTTCCTGAGTAATAATGCTAAAAATAGGTGGCTGAAAAGCTAAAATACGCGCGATTATTTCATTATAAAGGATTTAAAACTAATCGGGCTAATGTGTGATAATGAATTTATTATCGAAACAGTATTAAGGAAATTTACATTTATTAAACCAATACCTGTAAATAAAATGGACTTAAAAACAATTTTTTGGGGACAAAAGAAAATTCATTGATTCCATTATTAATAATATAAAAATCACGCAAATACACTGCTCAAAACAATTAAAGGATATTGCAGTTTTAGGTGGATTTTGTATCTGGGAAACTTTTTAGCTGATTGATACATGGTCGACAGACATAGTAGGTTATATGAGAATAAACTACACATGTTTGGCAGAAAAAAATGCATTTTATTGCGCATTTGTGTACAAAAGGAAAAAAACACAATTTGTGCATATGAGAAAAAAAGAATAAGAAAAGGTGTTTTCTTCAAAGAAAATCATTTTCAGTAGGGGGTATGGTTTCCACGGGCGGCCAGCAACGTTGAACACCTTTGAGGCATGGACTCAATGAGGCTATTAATGACGAGTTGGGGTATTCTGCCCCACTCTTCCAGAAGAGCTCTTTCCAGTTCTTGGAGAGTTTGTGGGGGTTGTTGGCGGCCAGAAACTCGTCTTCCTAGAGCGTCCCAAACGTGCTCGATTGGATTCATGTCTGGAGAACACGCTGGCCATTCCATTCGAACGATTCCTTCCTCGAAAAGGAAATCCTCCACCAGGTTTGCACGATGTGGCCTGCAGTTATCGTCCATTAAAATGAAGTTATCTCCGATTGCTGCAGCGTAAGGGACTACAATAGGTTTGAGGATCTCATTCCTATATCGGCGACCAGTCAGAGCTCCATCTCGAATGATGTAGAGGTCAGTGCGCCCGTCAATGGAGATGCCACCATACACCAACACTCCTCCACCGCCAAATCTGACACTTTCGTGCACGAATGCAGGATTTTTCCTACTGCCACGGTCCCTCCAGATGAAAATACGCCTATTATCCGGATGCACAGAAAAACGGGACTCGTCAGAAAACAGAATATTGCTCCATTCATTTCTCCTCCAGTTGACATGCTCGGTTGCCCACTCCCTGCGGTCGCGACGATGCCTTGATGTTAATCTAACACATACCATCGGTCGGCGAGCATACAGACCTACAGCATGGTGCCGGTTTCGGACAGTCTGAGTTGAAATCGTGGTGCCTGTAGCCGAGCGAAGGTGTTGTTGGAGAAGAGTAGCGTTCATGTTTCGGTGTCTCCGAGCTGTTAACGCTAAATACCGATCTTCATTGGGCGTTGTTGCCCGTCTACGATCTTGCCCTGGTCTTCGGCCTGCACATCCACTCTCCAAAAAACGGTTCCAGATCCTGGAAATGACACTTTGTGATACTCCAATGGCTTGCGCTACTTCGGCTTGAGTTTGGCCCCCTTCTAACCTACCAACAATTCTCCAAGCTTCTGAATCTGTCAAATGACTTCGCTGAGACATCGTACTCATCGAAACAAAGCAATCACTGAATGCCGATCATCCTTGTCTTCATTCTCTTTTATCCAGTTGAAAGTCAAATTTCATTCGCTGCCGCTGAAGCGACGTTTTTGACGTCGAACTCAAAATTTGCATACTCCATAGTTTGAAAACCAGAAAAATTTGCATTTGTGATTCTCTTCTTCTATTTTCGGCAAAAAAAATTTCGTTTATATCTTTATTTTATATAAAACTTCAAATATCCTTTAATTGTTTTGAGCAGTGTATTAGTGAAATACAGCACTTGTGCAAAGCACTGTGGGACGTACAGATTATACATAATTAGACCTTATATTTTCAGAGATGGTTAAAGATATAACTATATTAATGTGTAAGTTCCTTAGTACAGAAACTTCGAAAGCATATTAATGAAATGATGTTAAAGTTAATTGAAAAATAAATTAGCCACAAACGCTGCCATCAGAGAGTATATTACTGTTTGATTTTTAATCAAAAGAAAAATGTATGATAAGTTGTATTCATAAAAACTAATCAACTTTAGTATGTTAGCCACCGTTGTTAATTACCTGCCTTTTGATATATAGAAATGACATGTTCAATAGTTATACACGGTTCAGGTCAGGAAAGGAAGACTACCATAGGACTAAAGCTTGAAAGTCCTGCCTGGACAATAGTTAGGAAAAATGAATTCTTTGATATGTGTAAATTGTAAAGGAAATCTATCTTACATAAACTGTTCTTTTAAGACAATGGCGTATTTCACGACCAAGAGAACGATACTTTCTTACAGCAATGTACAACTTTGTTCCGTTATGGACCATTCCGAGAACAAATTTAGACCAAGAATAAATCAAGCTGTAAATCGACACCATACTATAGAATGCAACGAATCTTTTAGAATCGAATGAGGGTTTCATTCAACTCAAGTTTCCGTAGTGTTCAGAGGCCAATGAATATAAATGTAACATAAGGTAAAAAATTTCAGTAAGTAGGTAAGACATACAGAATAGTCAGCTGGTAGCATCTGCTGAATAGATAAAGTTTAAAAGATGAAATACTACAAAATTATACGAAGAATCTTAGGAACACTAACTCGGCCCATCTGACGGTGCTGCAATTTGTCGAACGTACGTGTCATGAAAGCATCACACAACAATTCGTAAGCATTCGTACAATTCACAAAATAATTCGATTGTGAATTGCTTAATGGTATTTTTTATTTGAATTATCAGTTTCCAGCTAAACTTTATTTAGTATCATAAAAGATGTTTGTAGAATATAAATAAATTTATGTACGAGGCTACGCAAAGAACTGTATACATTGCCGTCTATGTACGGTAATTTCTGAAATTACGTTTTCAGTTGTGTTATGCGTTTTTTTTTTCTTGAACTAAATTTTTAATTAATATGAGAAGTGTATGAAAATCTGTAAATAATATACAGGACTACAAAATTATTTGAGTGTATTTCCGTCCATTGACGTAAATTGGTGAAAAGGAATTTTGTACTGTGCTATTCGTTTTGCAAGTAAGCTAAATTTCAGCACACTATGTAGTGTATATACAAATCTACAGATCATGAACAGGGGTGCTCAAAAGAATTTGAGAACTTTTCCGGCTACCGGCATTAATTGCCGAAATCTGGTTTTCAAATGTATTTTGCGTTTTCTAAGTTGTTTACTTAGATATCTTCCTTCGTTTTTTTAAACAATAAAGTTTCGTTACATTATTCTGGAAGTGTTGAAAAGAGTTTCATATCTATGATTGAACACCTTTTTAGCATATTATTAAATGGTTTTTATGAAGAAAAATTATTTAATAAAAAAAACTGCAATTCTTGTAGTAAAATTTCAAATATTTATTTCTACTATTTTTACTTATTTCTACTATTTTAATCTTTTGTAAACGTTATTTTTTTGGCATATGTTTTTTACAAGTGTGTTCCATAACGGTAGATCAGATTTCCACAAAGTCAATTACTGTAAGAAGAAATAAATAAAATGTCATGAAATGTGTAAAAATGAAAATAATAAAATTGACTATTTACTTAAAATTTTAACTTTTTTACAATAAACTATTTATATTACAAAAAAATCGATCCGTAATTTTATTAAATGTACCTTAAGGGTCATCCAAAAAATAGCGAGTGAAGTGAAAAGTATATATTGAAGTTTTAGCATTTTTATCATACTGACACACTGAAAAAAAAAACACAGCGAAAAATTAATTTAAAGATTGCAACTCGGATACATTTAAACGGAAATGGATGTAGTGAAAAGCTTTTTTTTACATATTTATAATCATGGGATATTTACGTAATTTCACCAAAATATAATAGTAACGTCTAAATACATTTTAAGTAAAAATTTGAAAAATTGATATTTTCGACATTTTCCGCCAAAAGAAGAGTACAAAGCCTTCTTAAATCGAATATGTCAATAATTAGGGTATTAATGGTTTAATAAAACTAGAAAATTGCTCATTCTTTACAAATTATTATTATTGCTTTTAGTGTCATTTGTTTACAATGAGCGGCTATGATAAAAAAAAAAAATCAAAAACACACATGCAATGCTTACAGCAGAGTATTACAGAATCATTTCATGTTCACAACATTGCTATAACAGAATGGAATATATTACGAAAAATGTCATTCTTATACATGTATGCAGATTCCCTGGAAAATGTATTCGGAAATATTGATTAAGGCCGCATGTCAGATGGAACGAGGTTTACAAAAAAAGATTACAGAAGCAATTGAATTCACAAAGTTGTCATAACAAAAAGACGACTGAAAGGAATATATTACGAGAAATGTTAACAATTTCCTATACCTGCATGTAAATTTCTTGGAATCTGTATTCAGATATATTGATTATGGTCGCATGGCATATGGAATATACTTGAAGATTAAATACGAGATTTCAGAAGTTTCTCAGAAAGAGACGATATTCACTAAAATATACATATGTGTGTAAGAAATGTATTATTTAAACTGTTTGGCGTTCGACGAGCTCACTAATTTATTATATCTTCAAAATTGTAAATAATATTATTAATTTTAATAAAATATTTTATTTTTATGTACTCATACTTATAAAATCTGTCAATAGAGAGTTTATCTATAAGGGAATCCTGCCTTAAACGAAACAAATTCATTATCCTGATGAAAGGGATGGATTTGTGTTAAACATCGGCTAGTTTTGGTCATATTGCTGTGGAATATGTTTGATGAATTGTAACATATGATAGATTAACAAATTTATTTATTGCAGATGCTTATATCTATAAAAGTAGTTAGACAGAAAATTTTCCTTGGATATCCATTATATCACACAAAGCTGACAAAAGTATTTAAAGTGTGAAATATGGCACAAAGCATTTCTTTACAAGAACATTTTGGAGAAGAAGCTTCTGACTCACGTCAAGGAAAAGCATTTATTTGTAAGATATGCAACAAACAATTATCTCATAAGAGGTATTTAATCAAACATTTGTTAGTTCATACTAGTGAGAAACATTTTGCATGTGAGATATGCAAAAAGAAATTCGTTCGAAAGAGTGATTTAAACAAGCATTTGTCAGTTTATACTGATGAGACATCTTTTGCATGTAATACATGCAACAAGAAATTCTCTCGAAAGAGTCATTTAAGCAGACATTTGTTAGTTCATACTGGTGAGAAACCTTTTGCATGTGAGATATGCAAAATGAAATTCTTTCAAAAGAGTCATTTAAGCAGACATTTGTTAGTTCATACTGGTGAGGAACCTTTTGCATGTGAGACATGCAACAAGAAATTCTCTGAAAAGGGTATGTTAAACAGACATTTATTAGTTCACACAGGTGAGAAACCTTTTACATGTGAGATATGCAACAAGAAATTCTCTCAAACAGGGGTTTTAAGCAGACATTTGTTAGTACATACTGGTGAGAAACCTTTTGCAACAAGAAATTCTCTCGAAAGAGTCATGTATCCTCCATCAGGGAGGACTTTTAAAGGAAAGGTGATCAGAATCATCGTTCTTGAACAAGGTAAACCCTGAAAACTGTATGCAGTCATCCCTTCCAGACAGCATTGGTTTTGAACCCGCGGACATCGGCCCAAGTCCTTCATTTTGTGGTCCAAATGATAACCACTGGCTAAGTGGGTCCTGCTAATGGAAGTAAAACAAACATTTTAAGACAAAAATCTGACCAAAGATTGAAAATTAAATTGTTTTGTTCCTTTTATAAGTGATTCTTTCTACTCCGATTTTTCTGTATTAGTTTTGTGCATAAAGTACATCTGTTTAATTTTATGTAATAAAATTTCTTATATGAACTAAAGAATGGTAGACTTTGAAAATGAGCAAATTTTTAAGAGATTCATTTAAATAACAAGAACGAAAAATAAGGCGACAAACATAGATTTTGAAACATTTTCCAACACATTCAGAATACTGTAACAAAGTACAGCTTAATAAGGTGAAAAATGATGCAGAAATAAACTAGGTCAAATTCAAACTGGGCGGGGAGGCCTACCTTTTGACTTAATCTCAACTAGCGCCGCCCAGCAGGTTTGTTTACTATGCTGTAAGGCCCCCATCCCAGGGAGCGATGCCCGGCAGGACCACCCGGGAAGAAGACTCCTCACTATTGGAATTAACTGTCAAATATTATAATGTCACTCACAAAGCTATCCAATTATACTGGACGAGCCAAGTTAGGTACAATAATGAGCTGAATGAACAATTATGATTGTAAATAAATGTAAGGAGATCTAGAGCTTTTACAAGATAATAATTAAAGTTGAGAGAAAAGTATAAATACAAAATAATACTAATAGCTCACTTATTGAACGATAAATAATTAATAAATATGATATTGACAAAGAAAGTAATCATAGTTTGAATAGTAGCATCGAGTGTATAAAAAGACTTATATGGAGAAAAACTTGAATAATTATATAGGGGTATTTACAGTGAATAGTTAACACAATTTAAGTGCAGCGATAATGCCAGAAAACCAATCTGTGAATATAAGTACTGTGTACTAGTGCTAAGAATAATAGGGAATAACATAAGCGATATATAGGAATATGTACATGTAGTGAAAACAATCAACACAAATCAAATACCACTAAGAGATTAGAAAAGTAGTACTGAAACACAAATTCCAAAAATTCAAATTTTGATGATGCAAAAACTGAGAAAACAATTTACTAATTGTACTGAGCAATACTAAATAATACTTTGCGATATTGGGCAATAATTATACTATGTAATGTTGAAATACAAATTCCGAAAATACAAATTCTGAAAATACAATTTATCAATCATACTGAGCAATACTAAATAATACTATGTGATACTGAGGAGTAATACTACCATGTGATAATACTGCATGATGCTGAAGTAGACAATAATAATGGATAGAAGTAAGTACTAAATAAACAATAATGAATGAATAATAATACTAGAGTAAACAATGATAAATTTTGCTAAAAATACTAAATAACACTGTATGATGTCATTAAGAACAACTAAATTGTTAAAGTAAGAGTTATACATGGTCCTTATGCATATTAGAAGTCCACTTCATCCTCAACCTCCACTAAGTCCAATAGAGGCAGCATGAATAAGTCTTGATTGCGTTCTAACAGAAACATACAATATGTTATTTTTTGGAATTGTTTTGGTTGTTTTAGCACATAGGCAAACCAGGCAGAAACGCATAACACAGATGAAAACCCAATTTCAGGCATTACCATGAATAGTCGGGAAAATATCCAAATTATTTTGTGCAGCCCTGTTTATGATATGAAGATTTGTAGGTATACTACAAAGCGTGCTAAAATTTAGTTTAGTTGGCAAACGCATAGAACAGTTAAAAATTCTCCTTGAGCAATTTTTATCAATAAATGGAAATGTCCTCGCAATCTTTTGTGCAACCCTGCATATGGTCTAAAGAATGCATACACACCATTTAATAAGCAAAAAGTAGTTAAATTTACACAGGCGTGACACAACTGAAAACGCACATCAAGCAATTATTGTTCATAGACCGAATTGTTCATAGACGATCGGTTCGTTCTGAACCGAATTCTTATGTGTGTCGATGTAAATAAACGATGAATACCATGAACACCATATACTATAGTAAACCTCTTGTACTGCATCTTAGTGATATGTGTAAATTTCAATATGTTTGAAATTGTCTGATATCATTAAATTCCCCAAAAATAATTTTTCCCCTTAGACCGTTATGTTACGGAATACTTTTGAGTGTCACTGCAAACGAACTATAAATACGACACACTTCATTTTCAATACTGAACATGTCATAGTAAATTTCAGTAACGTATATATGGGACGTCCAAATGAAAATGACACTACAGTCGGTTTGAGAAATGGTTTAATGGTATTAATATAAATTAGTATACAAAAGAAAGAAGTAATACAGACGTAACAGATAGGCTAGACAAAGTCACCTTGTCGGTCCTTGGTGAAAACCACATGCGCTTGACCAGGTCGTGACCTGTCGTCAGTACTGCTTCTTCCACTACGAAAATCCCTACACCATCGGAATACCGATCTGCGTGACATACACTCCGTGCAATACACATTTTGGATTCGACGACAGATTTCACTAGCACTCACATTTTAAGTTGTTAAAAATTTCACGACCGCGCGTTGACACCGTTTGGAGGCATCCATGATGCGAACGATGCCTTTTAACGTGCTCCCACGCTGTCACACACGCATCTGGCGGGATCTGACGATATCGTATTCATTTTCCGCACTCTGCGCCCTCTATAGGAGCATGCGCAGTCATCTTTCTCTTCAAATGGCAAAGTTATTACAACAATGCCGCTTTCATTTGGACGACCCTTATATCAATTGCATGGTAACCCGAGTATATTTACGCGAGTTAGAGCACGGGCAGGCAGACAGACAGAAAGACAAACCAAACTCATTTTTCAGCTATGTTAGAAAATGTAAAAAAGCAACAAAAATTAATGCTTTATTTTAATACTAGCTGTTTGTTACCCGTGACTTCGTTCACGAATCATTAAAAGAAGCATAAATGCATTAATTAAGCAAAATATTTGATTCCCGATAATTAGAATCGTAAATAATTAACTAACTCTTTATCACATTCCATAGGACACAATACCGTATTTCTATGTTATACAGGCCTTGACATAACTAAGTTTTAAAAAAGTGAAAATTTGTGACAAATAATCACGAAAAGGAAACTGCAACCAATGAAAAAAGGCGGACCAAATAAAATCGTGGAAATCGGCGAATTGTGTAAAAACATATGTCAAGTTTACCTGGTAAACTATTTTACTTTTCACGCCTTTGTGAAACGTTTTAGTAACATCCTTCAAAGATAATGGAAATAGTATATTCTTTTTCATTAAATTCAATTCTTGTGAATAGGGAGCAATAATTGTAGACCTAACTGCAAGGACCTTAAATTTGCCTCCTTGATTTAATTTATACCTGAAAAAAAAATCTTTATTTCTAAATGAAAATATGTTGGCAGACGACTTTTTGTTCTCCAGAATAAATTGATTCATGAAGTTTGAATATGTGAAAATACGTTTTTATTTTTCAAAAATTTTACTGTAATCAAGATTTTTTTTTTCTTTCACTATCTATTCAAATTAAAAATAAATTCTTTTTTTCAGTTTTAATGAGAAAAAATATATTAATCCGTTTTATTTCTTCTTTTTTATCCACAAAAATGAAATAATTTAGTTGCCATTTTTAGAGAAACTTCGTTAAAATTTACAAAAAAAAAAAAAAAAAAAAAAAAAAAAAAAAAAAAAAAAAATCTCGGAATTTAAATCATTTTTTTAAATTCTGAGAGTTTATGACATCCTCGGATCAATGATAACCGGTCTTAAGTAAATCGTGTTGCGTTCGACAATCTGAAAGGAGTGGTTGCGAAATACAAACAGGCGGTCAGATTTTAATATAATAGATTCGTATTTATTTTTATTTTCCTAATAATTACGTTTTGGTTTTTGGCAAAAAACTCTCATCTGTATGTAACTGATATTCATGCTTAATAATCGGTGTAGATAAAAAAAATATTTCAAATTTTTCGTTTTAAATACGGCGTAAAAGTCATTTACTTTCTAAACTTACCGATCCTTGTACGATTAATGTAAGGAATTGATTCACGCTCCTTGTAAAACACATTTGAAAATTCCCGTTTTATTTCAAATATGACGTCACTTTTTCCTCAGAGAAATCTCTTTTTAATGGCATAATTCTTGCTAATTTTCTTTTTCTGGCAATAAGGGTGTAAATTTTAGCGGAAAACTCACATTTGTATGTAACTGGTATTCAAGCTAATTATTAATCAGTAACGATAAAAAATATCCAGTTTTTCATCTTAAATAATACGTCCATTATCTATCTACTTTCATTATACATTGATATTCATGCTCCTTGTATTATTACGAACATTTGGAAATTACATGTTTTATTTATGACGTCATATTTGTCCAAACCGAGGAGGATCCTTTTCATAGTTCCATGGTCCAAGCGAAATCTATTTTAAATAACATCATTATTGCTCATTTTTCCTTCTAATTATAACGCAATTTTTAACAGAAAAAGATCTTTTTAATGTAACCGATATTCATACTGTATCATGACATACTGTATCATCATGTATAATGTTGTTTCAAATATCACGGAAATTCATCTTCTTTTGAATTCTTTTTAATTTTCATTTTTCACGTGAAAATCGTTCAATTGAAAATTAGTTGTTGAGGAAAAATTATTTTTCCGAGTTTTTATTTTTTGGCAACGATCAAAGCCCTAGCAACGATAAAGTAAAATGGTTAAATTTTATTGAAAAATGTCCATTTATTCTCTATGAAAATAATGAAATTTTTAATTATTAAAGAAAATATTTGAATAAAATAAATAAAACCTAATCTATGGTCATTTGAGGGTTATAATCAAACTACATGCAGAAATACAGGATCATTAAAAGCTCCATTTTGACGCTGGCTTCAGCCTAACATTTGCACACAATCAGATTTATAATATTATTAGGATTCATTTGATAAACTATCTAAGATCACCTTAAAACAATCCGATTGTGATTTCAATCCAATCAAGTTTTTAATTACTTTTAAGCAGTTTAACGATCTCAAATATAACCAACGGTTAGATGTCCCATGCGAACTAATTTTCTTTCAATCTCTGTCGTATCTGTCATTCACGTTAATGGTTTTATGTTCATAAAAGAAAGTTTAATTATAAAAGTTATCTTCATCAAATCATATAATCTAATACGAGCAAATCTTGTGTGTGGTTATATATATATATATATATATATACTAGGGGGCCTACCCCCTGCGAGCTACGCTCGCCAACCCCCGCTCAGACTTCGAGGCCTCTAAAAACATGACAGCGTGCTTTGTTTTAAAAATATTGATAAATCTGTAATTGGGTTGTCATGCTTTTAACGTTTTAATGGGGGCATTTTTTTATTATCATGGCCTCATACACAGCTGTTGCGACAACATTAAGAACCACGGTATTGAAAAGTACTATGTTATAGACATTTTCAGTAACAGGTTTTAATTTTCTCTCTATTTTAGTGCACCATCATGCATATTTTCATGTTATTTTAAATATGTAAATTATTTATTTTAATTAATATGTATATACGAATTTTCTAATAATTATTTATCATACAACATTAATTAAATACCAGAGGGCCCGTGCGAAGATTTCGCACTGAAATCTAATATTTTTTAGGTACTTCTCTATTATCTCGTCGACCACTTTTCATAACAAAAAATTACCGCCAAACTGTAAGATTAAACGCCAAAAATGCAGTCGCATTTACTTGATATCAGAATCATTATGCGTGTTTGTTACGTCATCTAGTGGTTTTACATTCGACATTTGCGTGTATTTTTCATTATGTTTTACTGATTTGGTAGTTATTTTATTAATTAAAATAACAATTGTGTCCTTAAATTCTTATATATATATTTTTTTTATATTCCAATGGCAACGTTCTCCCGTTTATTTGGCGATAGTTTTTTGTTATGAAAAGTGGTCGACGGGATAATAGAGAAGTATCATTTTTTATCAATATGTAATATTTATTAGATGCAGGTTTAAACTTCTAAAGAAAAAGCGAGGATAAAAATATCTGCAAACAACATTTAGTTGTTAGTCAAGCCAGAATATCATCTAATTTATTCCATCAAAGTTAGACTGAAAACTGATCCAAGATTGCTAAAGGCACGCGCGAGAAAAAAAAAATAACAATCGTATTTTGACTGCATTAGAGGATGACGTCATCCGCTTCGGGAAAAACATGGGACTTAGAAATATAAATCTAAACATTTCAATTTCAATTTCGCTTTTTAATCATAAGTATATAAAATAAACCCGTGCGGTGTTTTTTATAATAATTGCTGAGCATCATATAATGTGGTATTTTATTTTTTTGGCAACAATAATTTCAGGAAAACCTTTCATTTCATTTATGAAAAATATGCCGAATTAATTTTTAATTTTCAGAAAATTTTAATCAAAAACATGTTTTAACGAATTGTTAAGTGGGCTATGTCAGAAGCCGGTTCTAAAACCTTTCATATGGTATCTCATTCGTTGTTCTGCGTTTCATATTTTCTTAGAAAAAGGGATGTTGACAGGAGAAATAATATATAAGGATTTTGTGCATGCATGCCTGCATTTATTCGGCATCAATTGAAGAGATATTTAAACAAATTTGCTATCCGCGATAATTTTACACCATGTTATGTCACTTGAATATTGTCCATAAGAAAATCGAGTACTTTTCCAGTATAGGATCCTTTGCTTTTAGGTTTGGCGTAATTTGAGTTTCAAAAATGAATATATTCGTTAATATACATATATTTGTTGCCAAAAGTTATGAAAACAAACCCAATGAACTTTTGGTGCTTTTCTATTATAGGGGTCTTGACGCTTTTTTAAAAAGCTTGGCGCAGTTCGGACATCAGAAAGTGAGATTTGGTGCCAAATGACATACACAGCCATGGAAACAAATTCGACGATTTTTTTGTCTATATGCGTATTTTAATTATACGTATATTATTATATATATATATAAATTACTTCTGATTATATATAAAATAGGATAAGTGACATTTTACGCTAAGCAAATTGTATAAATATTGAAAAATTGCTTCTGCATACGAAATGACAAAGTGAATAGGTTGACAGAAAGTATGTTGCCAAATTTCCTTTTCCGCCAAGGCTATTTTCTCTGTTTCGTCAAGGCCCCATATACTGGAAAAGCACCGAACTTTTATGCTTGTTTATACATGTATTTATACATGTATATATACAATTTATTTATAATTGTCTTTCAATTTACCTCTTTTTGTACATAAAAATAGATAAATGGCTTCTTTATATTAAATAAATTGTATAAATATCGAAATAATTGCTTGTGTATATCAAAAAGCGAATAGATTGTTAGAAAACATGTTGCCGAATTTCAATTCATTGCCAAGGTCACTTTCTATATCTCGCGAAGGCCCCTAAATTGGAAAAGTAACGAAAATCATTTTAATATATAACGTAATTTACACCTTAAGTGTGTTTCGAGTATAGTAATTTAATTATTTGTAGTTTTTTCTTCTCTTTGTTATTTATGTGTAAACATATAATTCATTATTAAAAAAAGTAATGCTAATGAAATAGTCATTTGTTTTAAACTTTAATAGCATTTCTCTAATATATAGGGAGCATTTTTTCCTTGCTGCCAATAAAAGAGAGAAAGGAATAAATGTCATTTTACCATAATTGATGTCATATTCTCATTCAAATTGGAAAGAAAACCAAGCAGGATATTTTATTCTCCTTGCGTTCAGTTGGGCAATTATTATTTTATATATTCGTTTCAAATATCCGAATTAGTGATTTTATAAATTCGTTTAATTAAATTTTACAAAAAAATAACAAAATGATATCAATAAATAATAATTACTATTAATTCCTTTTTGCCCCTTTCTTTTGCGTTTACATAAATGACGTCATTTGGACGAATTTATTCAAAATATTTTCAGTTTATAAATTAAATTAAATGCTGACAGACAATTGAATCCTGACGATAGAAATGTGATTTTTTTTTCCAAATTTTCCTGAAAAACATAATTTAATCACAATCTTGTCTTCATTATCGATTGAAATAAAAGATAAATTCAATATATATATATATATATATATATATATATATATATATATATATATATATATATATATATATATATATATATATATGCAAATTTTATCTTAAAAACGGCTCTAACGATTTTGACGAAATTTCGTATCCTACCGTTTTGGGGCACCAGAAAACCATTGTGCTAGGTCACATGTTCGAGAAAATTCGATTAGTGTGTCATTTTGGGTCATTTTGGGTCATGGTCAAGCTAATTGTATCTAAAAAACGGTTCAAACGATTTTGACGAAATTTTGTATCCGACCATTTTTGAGCACGAGAAGACTATTGGGCTGGGTCACATGTTCGAGAACTTTCGATTAGTGGGTCATTTTTGGGTCAACGCGGGTCAAATTAATTTTATCTAAAAAACGGCTCTAACGATTTTGATTAAATTTTGTGTCCTTTGTCGAGCACGATAAAATCATTGGGCTAGGTCACATGTCCGAGAAAATTCGATTAGTGGGTCATTTCTAGGTCATTGTGGGTCAAGATCTAAAAAACGGCTCAATTTACACTAAATTTTGCATCCAATGGTTTTCGAGCACGATAAGACTGTTGGGCTAGGTCTCATGTTCGAGAAAATTCAATTAGTGGGTCATTTTGGGTCATTTTGGGTCATGGTCAAGCTAATTGTATCTAAAAAACGGTTCAAACGATTTTGACGAAATTTTGTATCCGACTATTTTCGGGCATGAGAAGACTATTGGGCTTTGCCACATGTTCGAGAACTTTCGATTAGTGGGTCATTTTTGGGTCAAAGCGGATCAAATTAATTTTATCTAAAAAACGGCTCTAACGATTTTGATTAAATTTTGTATCCTACGAGTTTCGGGCACGCGAAAATCATTGGGCTAGGTCACATGTTCGATAAAATTCGATTAGTGGGTCATTTCTGGGTCATTGTGGGTCAAGATCTAAAAAGCGGCTCAATTTACACTAAATTTTGCATCCAATGGTTTTCGGGCACGAGAAGACTATTGGGCTGGGTCACATGTTCGAGAAAATTCAATTAGTGGGTCATTTTGGTCATGGGTTTTTGAACTCAAATTTAATTTTGAGTGAGCATAGCTCGGTCTTCCCTGCTCTTGTAATATTAAGACTAAAAATCGAAAATACTTGCCCAACATGCTTACAAAAATTGCTATAATTTCAATAATAATTGCTGTTTATTATAACGAATGCACTGAATTTTATATTTCTAGGATCTGAGCCTATATTAAAAGCACCATTGGTTTTGCATCATGTAAAACGCGCACAGAGCATTTTTAAATAACTGGAGATAATTATTTATTTTGTAAAATAAAAAAAGTTTTAAACCGATAAAAAGAAAAAAAATGTCTTCCATTTTAACAAAAAATAAATGGTACTTTTCAAATCTAATTGACTAATATAAAACTTTATAATAGTAAATATTAATCCGCATTTTGAAAAATACTGCTGCATAATTTAATCATTTTAACCATTTCTTCAGAAAGATCCCTTATTAAAAATTTAATTATGCACACTCTGTAAGCGAATGCTGTTGAAAATATTTTGCGTATTTTAATGTGTATAGATATTTTAGAAAGAACAACGGTGATATTAGATCGCATTGCTTTTTTAAATTTTCTTACCTTTTAAAATATATGATGAACTGAAAATATGGTCAACATAGTTTAGTTTTTCCCAAAATATCTGAACAAGTTACGTAGTCTCAAATTAAAAATTTGAATTTTTCCTTAACTACCTTTTTATAAATTATACTGTGTGCCCCTTTTCATATTAAAACTTCCCTAAATAGTTTTTTTCAGTGGAAGTACCGAAATTTGCTTACGTAATTTAATTCAAACAGAAATGTGTCCTCTAATATTAAATTTCAAGTCAAGAAACCTGAAATTTAATATCAGACGCTTTCAGAAATATTTCGAAAATATGAATAGGTAAAGTTTAGAGCTCCAATTGTTAAATTGCTTTTTATACTTATAATATAATTTAAGAATATAATTTAGAATAATATAATATAATTTATTTTTACTTTCTTCTATCTTTACAAGAAGAAAGTATTGGATTCATGAAAATTTTTGACTTCCTGTTTTAGACGGATTTATACGTTTTAGAAGGTTCTGATTCAGTTAGACGTTGTCATAAGTTGTTGTTGATTAGGTTTTGGTGTAAATCTCCCAACATGCTGCATTTTGAAGGATTTACACGATTTTAGCAATAGTCATATCTCACGAACTAATGCACGGAATTTAATAAAACTTTAGTTTTAGTTAGACCTTGATACAAATTGGTGCTGATTATTTTTAGTGTATGCGAAACCTGTGTGATATAGAAGAAAGCTTTGGGATTAGCATATCCGTCTAGTTTGCTATATTTTTGCTTTGTATATCCTTAAATGCAAGTATTCTAAATACAATTTTGTAATTTTGCGTTTAAATTATGTATGTAGATATGTTAGTCGGTCAAAAAATAAATAAATAAATAAAAATGGAAGCCCTCATACTAGTTTAACACCAAATTATTGCAAAGAAATATGAGAGGTACCATTCAACTGGGAATTGTGTCTTCTTTTCGAATATGAATGCGGTTTTAAATCTGAAGTTGTCAACATATTAAAAATTGTATCAACTTTAATTTTTCAAACGGTGATACCATATTTGGATCGTTAGATCAAATCAGCCCAAAATAGGATATAGTTTATATATATATGTATATATATATATATTAAATTTTCCGAGGTATAGAAGGAAATATGTTAGTGGTTTATCCATAAATTTTGAAAATAAAATTAAGATCTTACAAGAAAAAGTACCGAAAACACTAAATTTGTTCCTAGAAAACTTATACAGAAATATTAAATGTAAAATAAACACACTTTATATGGAAGAAAGTTCTACAAACCTTTTCTGATATACATCTCGCATTCTTTTTCCTATGGATCATTTGATAATGAAGACGGTCCCTTTAGACCGGCGTAAAGTAAAGTCTTGCTTCATCTCAGAAATTAATTATACGATTTCGTTGTAAAAGCACATAGCCATTTTTTTAGATGACTCTCATTTTTGTGAAAAAATTAATGTGTATCATAATTTTTTGGGTATAAATTTATTATTAATTTTCGTAAATAAAAATATGTATTTGAATTGAAAAAAAATGCCTGGAATATGCGTGGGTCTATTCATTGTGTGTTATTAAAAAGAAACATTTCAATCGGCTGATATTTTTGGGAAGATATAAATTAAAGTTTGTCGAGTGCATTTAACATTATTACCATCCAACTTTGACATCTTGTAATTCTACAAAGATTTCAGAAAAAGTATGTAATCGATACAGTTTTTTGGTCTTCTTTGATCCAAAGACACCCAAACAAGTGTCAAAAGTGAGTATTACTGTTTGAAAAATCAAAGGTGATACAAATTTAAAATTTGTAATACTACCAAACTTGCATTCATATTCGGAAAGTAGACACAAATGTCTATTGAATGGTACCTCTTTGCGATAATTTGAGGAAAAAATAATATAAGGTTCTTTTAATTATTATTTTTTACATGCGTGCTTAGACACTTAGATTTGTAAATTTATATTCAGTATATATATGATAAATGATATATGTAATAAATTATGTAATATATGATACATGTAATAAATTAATAATTCTGTGAAAAAATAGATATCTTTTGTTATGCGATTTTAATTACAAACCTTTCTATTTTTAACCCCTGTACAACCTCTACATTTAGTATAAGATTTTGATGGATATCAAAGAAGAGATATTTGGAACAGATACGCTATTTTTGTGATATATGTAAAACAGGGACGTAATAGAATTAAAAATGATTGAACAGATAAAGTAGTGATTTTATAATTATTTCTTTATTCGTCTATTATAATTTTACGGTATAATTTTAAGGTCTATTTTCTTTTATCTGTCTTAAAAGACGAATCTTGGTTTTATGATGCTTCTTTATGATACAGATACTGTCTTATCTGCGAAAATTTAAGATTCAACAGCGTGAATTTCATAATTTAAATTGATGTTGCTAGATGCTTTACTGATTTCCTAAGTATTTCAAATATTAGTTATAGAAACAACTTATTTACGAGTTTCTTTTTTTTTTTTTTTTTTTTTTTTTTTTTTTTTTTTAATATGAACAAATAATTTATACTAAAATATACTTCATCTGTGGTTTTATGAATGTATGTGTGGGACGGGAAGTTCTAAAATATACCCTTAAGAAGGTATTTATTATATTTAATTATGAATCAGGTGCGTAAAAAAATCCGCTGATAAGGCTGTTAGTTACATATGATTTATATTTTTTTTCATTCAGCACTATATAATTTCTATCGAATTCTGTGAAACAAAAACCACAATCTGCCTCGTTTGCAGATTGTTTTGTACACCATTAAGGGGGGGTGGGCAATTTTACATGCAATATAAATAAAAAGTGTCTATTAATCATAACTATTAACCAAGCACATAAATAAAATCTGTCAATAAAGCAGTTTTATTATTGTTTTTATTTTTATCATTTTCATTCAGCAACCCATCTTTCCTGCGTCATTCTGGGAAAATAGTAAAAATCTGCTTCATCTTCGATTTTATTGATACATCCATGCACGGTGTTTGGGCAAAATGTGCGCTTAAGATAAATTATTCTCTAATGTGAGACACTCAGGCGCATAAATCAATTGCCAATAAAGCACTTTACTTATATTCTTATATCTATAATTATTTTCATTCAGCAACCTATAATCTTCCCTTACGTAACATTAAAAGTCTGTCTCATCTGCAAATTTTATTGATACTCCTATACGGGCCGTTTGCACAAAATATACCCTTAAATGAAAAATAAAGTATTCACTAATCTTAGACACTGAGATGCGTAAACCAAATGTGTCAATAAGTCAATTTTTCTTATACATTGTTTAGAAACATTTTAAGTTTCTGCTGCTACTTTTTTTTATAAAAAAAACTATGCCTAAACATCCACTACCTTGTACTTATTGCAATGAGGCTGGATGAAACTAGGCTATTTGGACAAACAGTTGCTCATTTTCTAATTGGCCTAAAACTGCATAACCTCATTGTAATCAGCCTGAAAAAAAAACAGATTGGCAAATAGTTGATCATTTTTTAATTAGGCTGAAGCTGTGTATATTTTTTATACTGAAAAATATCAGGCTGATTGGAAAATGTCAGATGTTTCTCCAATTAGTCTGGTTCTTTACAAACACCCTAGGTTCTATGAAAAGAGACGAATATTTCAGTTATCCTATGACAACTACACAATATAAGATTTGTCGAAGTATAATATTTTCATAATTTAGAATAAATTGAAGTTACTTCCAATATTACGGTAAATATTTTGATGAATGCGTTCTTTTATAGACAAGAAATTATCGATTTTATGAAAGCAACATCCTATTCTTGTTTTAAAAGCTTGTTATTTACAATAGATGCTGCATTTTTTATCAATTGCTTTACTAGGTTCCTGGAATTTTTTTTTTCTACTGACACGTGTTTTAGATATTCTTGATGTGCATTTGATGGATTATGCTTCTACGCTAAAGCGTTAGTTTCTTAAACATAAACGATATGAAAATAAAACAAAATAATAAATTGTGCTATTTTTGCTTTGCTATTTAATCGAATTTTTTTTTATGTGTATCACTTTAAATGGAATTATGACAGAATAAATCCGAATTGTTTTTATATTGAACATACAAGGTGGTTATAATTAAACTTCCCCTATAAACAGCATCCTTCAGCGCAAACGGGTGAACGGAATGCAACGAAATTTGGTATATAGACTATACACGAGATGCGCTCACGGAATGTCGAAAAAAAATTAGTTCCAAAATGCCCACCAGAGGGCGCCTTTTCCAGATAAAACATTACATTTAACACAATAAATGACCAAAACGGAATAAAGAAACAATATTAACAAAAAAGAACATGAATTATGAGTAATAAAATGTAAAACCGGGAAAAGCTGTCTGTTCTAGGGGAAAAATGTCGATATTTACATGCTTGCGAAGAAGAGGAATCTTTATGCAAAACAGGTTCCGGTATAAAACGTTTGCAGACTTGTCATGTTTTATATCCATGTTCCCGGCTGTAATGATGACTGTATCTTTAGTTGAACATGCTTTATTGGTGAAGCTGTTTTACGAAAACAAGGGGAATGCTTCTGCTGCAGTTCGTGAATTTCGTCGTATAAAGAACCTACGACGTGGACCAATGTTTATTAAAGGTATCCGGGCCATGATTAAGAGATTTGAAGAGACGGGGAAATTAGGAGTTCAACCTGTAAGAGGCCGTAAACCTGTCATACCGGTACTTGTTGATGCCGTCAAGACAGCTGTTGCCGCACAGTCACAGATATCAGAGTTTGGGGGCAGTAGCGCACGTGAAGTTTCTCGACAGACAGGCTATTCTTACAGCACCGTCCAAAAAGTGCTCAGAAACATAATGCACTACTTCCCATACAAGATCCATCATACCCAAGAGCTGTTGGATAGGGACTAGCCACAACGTCTCACATTCGCAGTCAGTTTTCTCAACAGAATGACTGTTGATCTGTCATGGCCTTGGAATATTCTATGAAGCGATGAGGCTCATTTCTACCTCACTGGGACAGTCAACACACACAATTGCCGCATTTGGGATCAGGAAAATCCGCTGATGCACACAAATTCCCCTACATTCTCCAAAGGTGACTCTCTGGTGTGGATTCACGGCGACATTCATCCTTGGGCCATTCTTCTTTGAGAAAATAGCTGCATATGGTCCTGTCACATGTTCCGTTACGGGCCGTTGGTGCGATGATATGCTGCAGACGCTTGTTTTCATGCGACTACAGCAAAGGCGGGTCCTTACATCGACCATTTTCATGCAGGATGGTGCGCCCCAACATAATCATGAGTCCGTGAAGGTGCTATTGCTCCAATACTTCACAGACGAACGTGTTATTAGTTGGTTCTTTCGTAATCCATGGCCACCACGTTCGCCAGTTCTAAATCCGTTCGATTTCTGGTTATGGGACCAATTAAAAGTCTGGTGTATCGTGGAGGTGTTGCGACGTTGAATGACTTAAAGAACTCCATAACAGTTCATGTGCGAAGCATCACAACTGATCAGTTACGATTTGTTATTGAATACACTGTCCATCGACTTGAGATTTTGCAGGTGAATGAGGGTGGTCACATGGAGCATCTTTCCCTACATCGTCCCTGGACACGATTAACAACTGCTCCTCTTGTGCAATTTCGTCCTAATCTGTCCTTTCGCCCTAATAGTTTCTGCAAACTGAACTTCTTTTTTTCTCAAACAGCTTACTGTTATTTTTTCCTTACCTTTACTTAATGTGGTTCGATGACAAGGTGATCAGATAATAGTCAATAAATGTTAATATTGTTTCTGGATTCTGTTTTCGCCGTTTATTGTGTTAAATTTAATGTTTTTTTTTCGGAAAAGGCACCTTCTGGTGTACAGTTTGGAACTAATTTTTTTTTCGAAATTCCGTGAGCGCATCTCGTGTATACCAAATTTCCTGTATACCTATATACCAAATTTCCGCATATCTGTCAAACTTCAAATTTTTTTTTCAAACTTTCTGGTAGTAATTGAATAAAAAAAAATGAAGTTTTGCAGATATGCTTCTGCACATGCTTGAATGATTCATTCGAATAATCAAAATAATCGTTATGCCCATCACTACTTGTAAGAGTTTAGTTTCGAATTTTTCGCATCAAATTTGGCATGGCAAGATAATATCCAGAAGAAATCAAACTTGCTGCAAATGTGCATGCTATCTCGGGTGAAGATACGCTGTCGCTGCGTCAGTAAGAGGGGTCCTGGCTCATTATTGATTCTGATAACCAAAAATCTAAATAAATTATAACAAAGGCTTAGAATCCCAAAAAATAATTAACGCAAATCAATTACATATGAAGTCTATGATTTGTGTTAGCAGTAGTGAATCAATCCTCAAAATTAATAAAATACTATTTTTTTATGTTTCAGAATATAAAAATGACATTTTAGTATAAAGTAAAACATGCTATTAAAGGTACAATATTTTAATTAACTAATTTTTTATTTGCTTAAACAAAATTTCAGATCATAAAAAGCATTTTCGTCCAAACAGCACTATCGTACGCCAATTTCTTGATCTTACATTGAATTTTAAAATGTGTCACGAACTTTTGTTACACCCTGTATAAATATAACATTTCTACTTTGGATTGAATGATTGATATTTCACAGGACATTTTTTAATATGATTTGCTCAAAATAGGATATAACATTACATTTCTTCACAAAATTTTCATGCAGCTTCTATGTATTCTGATATATAATAAAATTTTAGAAAATAACAACTTTAAAAGTGCATGAAACTTATGTCAGTTTATTTAATTGCCATAATGCCTCAAATTGCCATAATGCATAAAAGAAACTTTTTTTTTCTTCTTTAAATCATCTAATTTAAAATACAATAGTCATTTATACTGTTTTTCTTAGTTGAAATTTTAAAAAAATTACAAATTGCAGACTTTAAAGGTTTTTAGATGCTGTAATGGAATTTAATGCATTTGCTCTTAAACAGCATAATAATTAATGTTTTAACTTTAAGATGCTCTTCATAAAATACAAGAAGCGATAAAATACAATTTTTAACATAATGGCTCATAACAAGCAAAGATTTTCATGTAATAGGAAACAAAGCAGAAAAATAAAGATTATATTGCTCTTGCATTGTTTCTTTGCCGAAATATACTAAATTTTATTTCAGTAAAACTCTAAAATTATCCAGCATCATTTTTTTTTTATCTTACTATTTTTATTTTGAAAATGATCATTTAAAGTGACTTTTAGCGAAATTTGCTGTAAACGTTATGTAAAAGTGAAAGGAATTATTATTTAACTCAGATTCCATTAAAACAGATCGTTGAAAATAATAAGCTTTAGAAATTGCTTTTAAATTTTATCGCTGTTTTTAAAAATTGTGTTTTGCTTTGTTTCAAGATAAATATTATCCCTCGAGTAAACGTTATTTTATCGGTCGATTGATAAAGCAGTTTAAAAATAATAATAATTAAAAAGGTTTTTGCTGTAAAACAGTTTACTTAATTATGATATTTTCTAAGTATTTACGGAAATTTGTTTAATAACGTTAAACTCATAATGTATGAAATCCAATAGATTGAACTTATTTTTTTACATTTACTAATCCGTTTAAAAGAGTATCTATAAAGTAAATTTAATGAGAAAATGAAACAAACCTTTAATGATTGTTGTTTAAGCAAAATTGCATTAAAAATGTTTTTAAAATTATATTTTTAAGGAAATTACTTTAAGTATTACATGAGTTTTATTTCTTATTTCATTTAAAATGTTAGAAAATTTATTTTTTCACTAAGCGGTACTTATAGACCTATGGTTTGGGAAATAATTAAAAAGTTTTTCAATTCTAATTATTTAAAATAATTATAAATTTAATTTCGTTTTTATGATTAATTAACGATATTAAGTTTAGTAAATGTAAACTGTGATAGGAATAAAATTATTACTTTATTTTATATTCGCCGAATTATTATTATTGTTTATTTAACTTTGAGAAGGGTTGCTTTAATTCTCAGTTTATCTAAATTCATGATATAACGTATATTAATTAAAATCTTTTTAGTTAATAAATCTCTAGTTATTAAACGAAATGAAAGTTTTTTAGTGCAAAGACATTTTATAACTAAATAAATGGAGAAAATGTATAAATAAGTTCTTAACTATCTGTCTTTAAATATGAATCTTAAAGATCTAATTTCCGTACATCATGAAAAACAAAACCAAAAACCAAATGTAATTCAGAAAATACCAGATCGTAAATTCTGCCTGACTTTCACACATATTACAATGAATGTATCTAGTTTGTAACGCCAACGCTGGCACCAAAAAAACTGCAGAAGTGATTTGGGTGTTTTTCAAATATGGTGTAAGATTGATTCTGCCTATGAAAGACAAATACAATCCTCAGAGATGAAATTTTGTAGGAGCGTGAAAGGATATCCGATAATGGACGAAATAAGGAATGACAACATCAGAAGAGAGCTTGAGGTTAAAGCAATATTGAATAACATAGAAAATTACAGTAGGAAATCTAAAGACCACATGCAAAGGATGGATTCTGATCGCATACCAAAAGCAGCCTTGAATTATAAAAAGAGGCGGTGGAAGGCCATGAAAGAGATGGATTGAGGCCGGAATAGGCTTATAGCCTTAAACCATGTTTTGGGAGGATGACTGATTCTTCCTTTATAAAATAGTAAAGTTATTTGACAAGTGGCCCTTACTTTTTAAAATTCTGTATACTGTGAACGCAAACTTAATTAATGGCACAGTTTTATATTTAGTTTTGACAATTTTAGTTTGCAGATGCCATCTTTCACCAAAATGTTGAGTAGAAAGTATATCGTAGGCCAGCGTTAAAGATATTCTTTATTTTAAGAGGAGATGAAAATCGAAATTTAATAAAACGTTTTGACTGCAAAAATGACCGTTATTTTAACTTTTCTCATCAGTGCGGTTAATTGTATTAAATAGTGCATGACAGGTTGCATTCGAAGAATAGAAACAAACTGTATGATTGAAAAATCATAATTTTAATCAATTTGCTCATTCGAATTCATCACAATGCGCCCTCACAGCACTAGGAGATTTTCTTCATAGTACAGGTAAAATAGACCACAAATTGAGAAACAGGCAACTGATGGTCTCTAAAATTTACAACTGGCAGTTACTGTATGTTTTATGAATAAAAAGTCAAAAATTCTAATTTAGTAAATGTTAAATAGGATTTTGCAGCAACAAATGGTGGTCATTCACGAAAATTAGGAAAAAACTTCATTTTGGCACTAGAAATGAAGATCCGATGAGTCCCCAACAGGTAAAATAGACCAAAAATTGAGGAACAGGCGACAATTGATGGTCTGGAAAATTTTAACAGAACTTCGTTTTGGCACTAGAAATGAAGATCCGTTGAGTCCCCAAAAAATAAAGTTGTTTCAGCATATTTTGGAGGGTGAACAAATGAGGGGTGTTAACTTAGAGAGGGTGACGATTGAATTTTTTTTAAGTAAGTCAAGTGGAGAATCGTTTATTATGTATTTTTTTAATTCTGAATCGAGAAACACCATCCACAAGTCCATACGATCACTTGTTACAAAGTTACTGTTGGTTTTATGAATAAAAAGTCGAAAGTTGTAATTTAGTAAAGCTTAAATAGGATTTTACAGCAACAACTGGCGGTCATTCACGAAAATTAGGGAAAAATTCATTTTGGCACTAGAAATGAAGCTCCGATGAGTCCACAAAAAATAAAGTTGAGTTACTATGGTTTAGGGGACAGAAGGGGGAATTTAAACTCAGGGGAAGAGGAACTCAACTTTTTTTAAATAGGTCGAATTGAATATTATTTACCATGTATTTTGTCATTCTTAATCGAATGAAACTATTCGCAAGTCGATATAATCAATTATTACAAAGTTACGGCATGTTTTATGAGTACAAAGTTTCAAATTATACTTTATGAGAGAGTATAACTTTATTACACTTATTTTGCGTTCAAAAGATATTCTTTATATCATATTGAATAATCTTAGACTTATTAAATGTCCTCAAAATAGCAATACTCAAAATCAGAGTCATCGGAATCTTTTTCATGGTCATCGAAGTTCTGGACGTGAAATAAGTGTAATAAAGTTTTTTCTCGCGCATAAAGTATGATTTCGAACTTTTTATTCATAAAACCAGTACTATTATCATTACTTTGTAACAATTGATTGTATCGACTTGCAAATGGCTTCATTCGATTCAGATTTTTAAAATATATGGTAATCAATACCCCACTCAACGTAATTAAAAACAATTGAGTTCCAAGCCCCTGAGTTAAAATGCCCCCTTCCCCCCTCCCCCCCCAAACCATAGTAAAATAACTTTAAATTTGGGGGACTCGTCGGATCTTCATTTCTAGTGTCAAAACAAAGCTCTTCCCAAATTTTCACGAATGGCCACTGTTGCTGTAAATCCCTATTTTACCTGCACTAAAGTATAGTTTCCTCCATAAAACTTGCTGTAACTTTGTTCCAACTGATCGTATCGACTAGCGGATAGTGTCATTCGATTCAAAATTTAAAATTATATAATAAGCAATACCCTACTTGACCAACTCAAAATTTTTGGGACCCCCCCCCCAGCCAACGAGTTAATATGTCCTCCTTACCCCCCAAAAACATGGTAAAACAACTTTAATTTTGGGTAACTCATCGTATCTTCATTTCCAGGGCCGAAACGAAGTTCTTCCCAAATTTTAGTGAATGGCCATCAATTTCCTCTGAAAAACCCTATTTTACCTGCATTATCATTATTTTTCTCTGTTTTACATGAACTGCTCAATCCATCTATGCACCAGGACTATTCGACACCACTTCGTCGATGGAAGGTTAACGAAGGCATGGCGACTTAGGTACTTCATCAATATTTGCGTTGGATCATTGATTCATAAAATTATAAAACAAAATGTGCAAAGAGTTTATCCAAAAATTTAGAAAAATAAAATTAAGATCTTAAGGTAAAAAGTGCCAAAATATTCAATTAATATCCAGAAAAAATTTCGGGGAAATCTAGATATAAAATAAACTACTTAAGTATAAAAATTTACTGTATAAATTATACAACTTATATATAAAATAAATCTGTAAAATGTTACTGGTTTTGTCGTAAGATTTTCAGTTGTGTGAGGTACATGATATTCGGAAAAGTTCCCCTTAAACCGTCGAAGAGTAAAATGTTTTTATAATCGAAAACTATGATAAAAATGAGCTGTAACAGCACATAGCAATGTTTCTATGATGCTGATTCTTTTTATATGAAATGAATGTAGGTTATAAATCATAAATTTCCCAAACGTGAATTTATTAATAATTTTCATAATTAAAAATATGTATTTGAAAAAAAAACCTCAAATACGTTTGGATCTATTCATTGTATCTGATATCATAAACAGCCGTTTCAATCGGAGGATTTTTAGGGAAGAAATGAAGTAAAATTTGGGTTCTAGATTTAACAATAGCATCCTCAAAATTTGAACCCTTCTATAAAAATTTCAGAAAAATGCATAAACTGTATACTTTTCCGGGCTGATTTCATCCAATGAAATCAAATCAAGCGACAAAAGTGGATTTGATTTATGTAAAAACGAAAGTTGGTGTAATATATAATGTGTAGAGGGGCGACGAAGGATAATTTTTATGCATAGCATGAAATAGTGGACATTATTCTCAGTTGATTGGTATGTATATCTTTTTCCTACGATTATTTGCAGCAGAATTAATAGGGGATAATCACTTTTTTCGTCAAGACTGTATATGCTTTTTAAATATGATAGGATTTGAAATACTAAAAATATTAGGTGGTGATAAATAATTTTTATTGCTGAATTTTCAAGGTTAATTTTTGCAGCGTAAAGATAAAACTAAGAGTTACCAAGTCTAAGGTTTTATGATTTTTTTTTTCAAAAATTATTTTTTAAAGTTCTATTACGATTAGTTTAGTGTAAAAAATACTACCAACTGACGTTGTCAGAAGACAATGTTTGAGTGAATGTGTAAGGTACGTCGGGCGATAATTCAAAACAGATGCCATAGAGCCGTCTAGCAGAGACGTATCAAATTAAGTTACCAGTAAACTTGGTGAAAGCAGATGAAGAAAAAGTATCAGCCGTTCCCGCCTTATCTAGCGTTATCGGAATAGCTTTGTTGATTTTTAATAAAAGTGCTATCACAAAATTCTACCAATCGAAGTTTTGTCTTGTCTTACTTTTCTCTTCTGTGAGCACACAGTGAAGGTAAGTGGCTATAGGTATATATAATTTTCATTTGTATATCATCACTACCGTAGAAATGTCTTTCTTTCCAACGTGTTATGTTTTATTCATCTACAGTTCCTTGTTTGCAATCACGTCATGTTTGCTTACGTGAGATAATTGTAAACAAGTAATTAGATTTCTTATTTCTGAAGATACAATTGCGCATATATTTGCAGCTTTAGACTGCTACAACGATTCATAATTGTGCTACCTTCTTTTTGCGTTGAAGAGGGGAGAATATGACACAAATCTATGTGAAGAAACGAAGTGGCCCCAGCTACTCACTTGACGATTTAGACGATGTTGCGCTTGATGTTGCTAATCAAAATATGACATTCAGAAAACCTCTTACGTTTGAAGAGGTATTGGAGCTGACGAAGCAAAAGCTAATAAAGAAACTAAACAGAAAAAGGGAGAATCTAGTGATAAGAACAATAAGCGTGGAATTCTTTGAAAGAAAAATCATACGGCGAAGAAAGACAGTACGAAAGAAAATGTGCTGGCACTGGTTAAAGACGTCGAGCGATAACAAGAAGTATTCGTGACTGCAGAAGTCGAAAGACCCATTCGAGAAGTCCTTTTTCCACAGAGGTAGTTTTAAGAAGAAGGTATGGGAGATTTCAGTTAACAGTAAGAATTGAAGACTATCTGCTAAGAAAATTAAAAATAAACAGCACGCAAATGAAAAAGAGAATTTCTAATATATAAAATGAAGTTTGAGAAAAGTTTTAACTCTGTTTATTTTAAAACCAATGACGGAAGCTTTCAGCTTCATCATTCTGTCCGTGTTTTACCTCTCATAAATATACTCGGATTGCCCTGAAATTTTTATATGTTATAGATGTTTACTATAGCATGGTCGCTATATAAAATGAAGTGCATTTATACTTCGTTTACAGGGACAGTCAAAAGTATTCCGTTACATTACAGTCAATGGAAAATAGTCAAGTGCCTTTCAAGTGCATTTTGATGATGCTACGTCATTTAAAACATGGTGAAATTGACATATAATTATGAAGCGCATTAAAACACGCTTTTTGTAAAATATGGGGTGCAAAGCATTAAGTATTCATTTACAGGGTCAAACAAAACAATTATGTTACACATTGTTCTATGGGGGTAAAATCATTTGCAGTGTAGTTTAGTGATATTTCACTATTTCAAACATAATGAAAATTAAATGCATTACTGAGGTGCACTAGTGTGGTGTGCATTGCGTTTATTTACAGGGGCACAAAAAAGATATCGGCTACAGAACATGTGCAATATTTACAGTCTATGTGTGATAAGTACGTTTTCAACTTTGGTTTGCGCTTTTAAGTTTAACTAAATTTTTTCATAGTACGTGTGTGTTTATAAACTCCGTTGTTCATATACAGGTCTACACAAGGGAATCTGTAAGTGTTACAGACTATGGGAGTGAATTGCTTAAGGTTAGTTTTTAATTGTGTTACGCATTTTCTTAGCGAACTATAATATATTTAGTATACTAATAAAAGTTTGTGGAATATGGATGTTAATTCATATACATTGTCGTTTACGGTTGGTAATTGCTGAGAGAAAGTTTTAAGTTGCCTTTTAGCTTAATATATGGTGTGTATAAATATAAAACTCTTCAGATAATATACAGGGCTGTACAAAGGATTTCGAGTGTATTTCCATCTAGGGGAGAAAATTGCTAAATGTGAATATTCTAACTGAACTCAATTTTACCATGCTATATATCCACATCTATTGATAATATGTAGGGCTGCACAAAATAATTCGACTCCTTTTTTGACACCAGAAGGTAATTTCGAAAACTGTACTTTTTAATGTGGTATATGTTTTCTAAGTTGTTTACTTAAATATCTTCTTTCACTTTATTTAACGATGAAGTTTCTTTACAGTTTTCTGGCTGTGTTGGAAAAGGTTTCATAATATATGCTTGTCGCATGATTTTTTGTTCTTGTTTTCATAAATGATGGGCCATATTCAAGAAAGTATTAAAAAATACACAGTTTCTTTAAGAATCATCAGACAATTGAAAATGATATATCAAAATGAAAATAAAATAAGAACAAAAAATCATGCGTCAAGCATAGATTATGAAGCACTTTCCAACACAGCCAGAAAACTGTAAAGAAACTTCACCGTTAAATAAGGTGAAAGAAGATATGTAAGTAAACAGTTTAGAAAACACATAACACATTAAAAAATACAAATTTCGAAATTACCTTCCAGTGTCAAAAAAGTAGTCGATTTATTTTGTGCAGCCCTGTATATAATCAATAGATGTGGATATATAGTATGATAAAATTTAGTTCAGTTAGAATATTCCTATTTAGCAATTTTCGCCAATCGATGGAAATGCACTCGAAATCTTTTGTACTACCCTGTATATTATCTGAAGACTTTTGTATACACCACCTATTAAGTTAAAAGGCAACTTAAAACTCACTTGCAGCAATTACCAAACGTAAACGACAATGTATCTTTTTTTTTCGTAGCCCTGTATATGAATTTATTTATATTCCACAAACTTATATTAGTCTACTAAATATGATTCTGTAAGAAAATGCGTAAACACAATTAAAAACTACCCTTTAGCAATTCACTCCCATAGTCTGTAGTACTTACGAATTTCCTTGTGTAGCCCTGTATATGGTCAACCGAGTTTATAAACACACACGTACTAGACAAACAAAGTTAAAAATGCAAACCAAAGTTGAAAACGTACTTATCACACATAGACTATAAATATCGCACATGTACTGTGACAAATATATTTTGTGTGTCCCTGTAAATAAACGCAATGCACAAAAGAGAACAATTTATAGTGCACCTCAGTAATGTCTATAATTTTCATTATGTTTGAAATATTGAAATATCACTAAATTACACTGCAGACGATTTTTCCCCATATAACGATGTGTAAAAGAATTATTTTGTTTGATCCTGTAAATGAATAATAAATGTTTTGCACCCCATATTCTACAAAAAGCATATTTTAATTCTCTTCATAATTATATATCAATTTTATTATGTTCTAAATGACGTAGCGTCGACAAAATGCGCTTGAACCGATTATTCCCCATTGACTGTAGTGTAACGGAATACTTTTGACTGTCCCTGTAAAAAAACTATAAGTGCTACCCACTTCTATTGAAATAGGGAACATACTATAGTAAACGACAATAACATACAAAAATTTCAGGACAATCCAAGCATATTGATGGGAGTTAGAGCACGGACAGACGGCAGACGGCAGACAAACCGAAGTCATAAACACTTTTCAACTAGGTTGGAAAGTGTTAAAAAAAGACAAATGTGAATTGATTATTCTTTTTTAATTATTATTAGTTATTTCAATAAGTTTATTTTTTATGTTTATTTTTTCCTTAAACAGACATCCAATCAGAGCTGGGCAAAATACTTCGAAAAACCATTTTCGATACAAAATACAAAATACATTGGTTTTAGAACCTAAAATACAAAATACAAAATACTTTTCAAATTGTAAAATTTCAAAATACAAATACATGTATTTTCAAAATACATTCAAAAAAACAAAATACATTAATTTTAATTTTAATTATTCTGCATTATCTTGCACTGACGCAAAAATGTTTTAATTGCAATGTAATGGTATAAATAAAAATAATGGTATAAATGAAACAACAACGAAAAATCATGCGTCCAGCACAGATTATGAAACACTTTCCAACACATCCAGAAAACTAACGAAAATTCACCGATAAATAAGGTAAAAGAAGATATGTAAGTAAACAGTTTAGAAAACATATACCACATTGAAAAATACAGTTTTCGAAGTTACATTCCATTGCAAAAAAAAGTAGTCGAATTATTTTGTGCAGCCCTGTATATGATCTGTAAATTTAGATATATAATACATAGCTAGAGAAAATTTAGTTCAGTTTGAAAATTCACATTTAGCAATTTTTCGCCTATCGATGGAAATGCCCTCGAAATCTTCTGTACAGCCCTGTATATTATCTAAACATTTTTGTTCACATCACATATTAAACTAAAATTTAATTCATGTAAAAAACGCATAGGGCAACTTAAAACTCACTTCCAGCAATTGCCAACCATAAACGACAATGTATTTTGTTCTTTGCGTAGCCCTCTATATAAATTTATTTATATTCCACAAATTAATATTGGTCTCTAAATATAGTTCAAAATAGAAAATGCAAATGTATTTTGAAAATGTATTTCAAATACATGTATTTTCGATACTGCCCAGCTCTGCATCCAATTATAGAAATAAAACTTTCATTGCTCTTCTGTATCCTACATGTCTGGAAGTCAAGAATGGTAAACTGCTGACAGACACGTCAGCAGTCCACCATGGGAATCCGTGCGTTGTGTCCCGATATTTAAATCAATACTACGTCAGCCGGTCTGCGGGTCGCTGCAGCGAATATCGTGCGGGCCCATTCGGACCGATCTGACCATTTAAAAAATTTGTCAAAGTAATAAAATATTCGGGGCGTAACTCAGATGCTCAAGCAGAAAAAAAAATCTATTGGGTTATCCGGAAAGTTCGTGCCGGCTAAGAAATTCAATTCGTAACGGAAAATTATGCCTGTTAATTATTAGATATGGGAAGTGATGTCTAATAATTAAATGACAGAATTTTCCGGTATAAATTGATTTTCCCAACCGGCACGAACTTTCCGGTAGCCCAATATTATGTGAGATATTCTAATAGAAGAGAATTCTAATAGAGCGTTCATCATGTAAGTCTCCTAAAACTGCTTTGACTAAAAAGTCTTAAAATAGATTTAACTTTAAAAATCATCAAATATTTTTTTAATTGTAAATTTTCTAAACAATATTTGAGCATAGGCTTAGCATCAAATTTCTGAAAGCAGTAATTTTTGTTGCTTCTTTTTCAGGAGATATTTACCTCATAGTTCTTAGTAAGTTCATTTTTAATTGTTATGCTTAAAGTTCATGACGGAATTTTGGATGAATATTCCCTACTTAAATGTCACAAGGAACCAGGATCCAAGAAAGCGACCAGCCAGTATTGTATACAAGGTATGTCCTTCAACAGATTAAATTGTGTTTATTCTTTGCATTGTTACGAAAGTATTATACAGGGCTGAGAATTATTCTTGAGGTCTTTGTGTATTTATTTTCATAATAATATATGTCAGAAATTAATTTCAATAAGTAACAGTAAAATGTAATAGTATGTTAGCATAACGGATAACTTACTTGGAAGAATAAATTTTAATATTTGTATACTTCTCTTAAGATTTAATTTACGCTACAAATGGTAGCAGATTCCAATAATTGTTTAATGTTATTTTTAACTTATTTTCTCTTAATTTGTAAATATGATGTTGCTGTTTTTTTTTAAATAAATTATTTATATTGTATTTTTAATGACTTATTCTTTAGCATTCCTGTGATGATTTTCTTACATTATAATTCAGTTAGCATATCAGCGGCGAAAATTCTGAAGAAACTTCTTAAAGCGAATTATCAATGTTATATCTTTTAAGGCGAGCTAATTTCTAAATTCACACAACGCCGTTCTTTCTGCTTCTTTTAAGCAATTTTAATTATAGGGAATTAGGATTAGTAAAAATAATTATTATATTTATGTTATGTAATTCTAACTAGCTTCGCCCATAGAGGCTTAAATCTTTACGATCATTATCTTTTAATTTAATTATTTATGCTAATTGACTATCTATACTCCTGACGTTTCTCATGTTGGATGATTTTAGAAAACATTGTAACCTTCATTTTCAGTGACCTAATTCATTCCAACACATCAACGTGGAGGAATTTGCGCATCAGAGTACTGACTAAATCACCTATGTTTGTGCTGGTTGATATTATTAGAGGTGCAGAGTTTAAAATGGGTTACGCTTACGTTTACGAGATTGAAGAAATTGCCGATGAGTTTGGGAAAGCGGCGGAAAAAAATTAGGTGTCACTGGGCTCAAGACTGTCAGTTTTTTTAATCAAGGTTTATTATTATTGACAATGATGAAAAGTTATCTTTATCAAAACATCTATTCTTCCTAATCCTGTGCAGGAGAAATAAAGATGGAAACTTGTATAGGCGTTTTTAGATAGTTTAAGTGTAAAGGAAAAGTGTTTTTCATTTGAATACGCGAAAGTTTGATCTAAAAATATAGCTCTACAAATCTAGCTCTAGTGTTTAGCTCTTTTGTATATTTTAGAATTTCGTTAGCAGTTGAATCTTACAGTGTTGTTTCTTTCGTTATTTGTTTTTCAATTAAAAAAAAATAGTCGTTGAATTGAATGAGGTTCATTTTTAACCCCAAAAATGTATATAAAAAGTTATAAAGTAATTATTGGTATAATAAGAAACACCACTATTGGGTAATTGTGAACATGTCCATAAAATTACGAATGTATGATAGCGTGTATTTTGGGCAGAATGCTTATACAAACTAAAATTATCTCAATCCTACTTGTTTCTTCTGTCGAAGACCGTTTTTACAATTATCTTGGTATAAAATAAAAATGAAAAAGTAATTTATTATGTCTTAACAAACGATTGTCGCCATATTCGCAACAACCAATTTTTATTGTCCAAATGTGTTGTTTTCCCATTGGACACCCTTATATTTGCACAGAATATTTCGCCTTACCTAATCTAAAAATTTCATCAATTAAGAGAATAAAAAAACGTTTGTCAGAAAAAATGGTGTTATAATAACTGGAAACAACACATTTGTACAATAAAATTTAGTTGTCGCGAATATGGCGGCATTTATTCGTGAAGGTTTAAGGTATATTGTTTTTTTATAACGCTAATTTTTATTTTGTCCATGTTTTTGCTCAGCCATACTAACCCTAACGTGTTTTGGTTTTAATTGTGTAAAGTTTTTAAGTATATAAAAACTAAGTTTAATTGACAATGACATCGTATTTTTGTAATACCTAAACGTTTAAACCGAATTCAATTAAAAGCTGCACATGTAAACTTTATTATTGTAAGAGTTTGCCAGTTGACTGCTACATGCTGCATTGAAAGATGACATTTTGTTTATTGGTACGTTTTTTGGATGTAGAGCGAACAGTCTCTATTGTACTTATTTTCAACTGGATTTAAAGTAATTTTGTGGTTTGAAATTGTTTTAACTGTGATTTTAGCATACAGTAAGCTTAACAATTATCTACATTTTAACAACCATCGTGATTTTTTGAGCAGTATAAAAGTACGGATGTTTTTGTCAATGAGTGCGATTTGTAGCAATTCAGTTGCATTTCTTCTTTTCCTGGAGGAAGGGCTGTGATGTAAAGTAATAAAATATAGCAGGCCGGATAAATTTAGTTAGTTAATTAGTTATCAAACAGAACTTGTTTTTTCTATGTTGGTACTAAGTTTATTGACTCTTTTACTGCAATTAAAGCTGGACTGTCTTAGCTGGACTGTCTTATGAAATGGTCGCTGCAGCTATATACTATTGCTAAATTTTTCTTCTGTTTTTCCTTCTAATAGAATGTTTTTATGGTAACATTGTTTTTACAGGAATAAACTTTTTGTTTAGAATTAAACTTGGTTGTGATTTATCACTTCATGCTACATGACACTCACTATTATGCAGTAAATTTTAGAGATATGTTTGTTATCTAACAAATTACCCCAGTTTTTCGAAGTATTTGGACCAATAAATAACCTCATTGGGTTCATAACGTTTACAACCAGCAATCAACATTACAACCAGCAATTAATATCAACCAGCACAAGCATAGGTGATTTAGTCGGTACTCTGATAACCAATAATAAACCAATAAATAACCTCCTTCCAGAAACCGCGGTAAAATTTTGCAAAAGGTAATGAAAAGAATGTGTTACAAGGTACATCTTTCTTCTATCAGAAAAAAACATGGATGATTTATGCAGCTATTATGTAAGGAGGACAAACACAGAGACATGGAAATCTGTTTCAATTATTCCGACTGACTCTAACGGAAATATTTTGGAAATGCAAATAAAATAATAAGACAATAAAGTAGAGGAACAGATACGTTGCACTCAGTAACCGATGTTTGACGAGTTTTTGATTGGCACGCTTTCCAAGCTCGCGCCAAACCAATAACTTAATGCAAGTATAATAGCCAGGTTACAATTAAAGGAAAAAATCCCCAAAGTTTAAACACTTTTTTATAATCGATTAAAAAAAGAAAAAACGGTGCGTGAGTGTAAAACATCATAGCCAAAATAGATATCTTAAAAACAAAAACATTTTATGTATATTTCATAATGTCGGTTGTTAGTATGCGCCTTCTTGTGTAATTGTAATTAGTGTACGGTATTTAGTATTGGATTAATAGGATCTTGTCACACGTGAGCAATAAAAACATTTTACCACTTATGTAAGTTGAAATTTGAAAATAAAGCATTTTTATATTTGAAATTTTAAAACATAGTAATACAAAAAACCTATTTTCTAGTAAATCTGAGAAAAATTATTAGTATTTGAGATTTAATCTAATAAGTAATGCAATAAAAACATTTTATGTAAACGAAAATTTAAATATTTTATTTTATTTTAATATTATATTTGCTTGAAAGAAACAATCCTTATAAAATATGCCAAATAAGGATATTCCGAATTAAACTTCAAAATCTCATCAATACATTATTTTTAATAAACTGCTATATAACATACTCAAAACGACTAAAACGCTATTTTTTTTAAATATTTTAAATCTTACTAAATAATACTTTTTGTTTAATGTTTTAAAAATATTATTTGTAGGCCTTTAGATCAGTTGAAAGAATGTGATAGCACATAAATCTCTTGCCCATTGGTTTCTAAAAATACATTGAAAAAGTTCGGAATATTTTCTTTGTGAAACTTTTGTATCCCACACAGAATTCTAACTTTTTTGTTGATTTCTGCTCGACTTGTTGCGGGTTTCAGATTGAGTGGAAAGAAAGATATAACTGTTATCTCAAAAAGTTTAATTTTTGTTCGATTTGAGATACACAAAATAAAATAAGCTTTACTGCTCGAAAAAATTTTCTGAAGAAGTCATGACGGTATATTAGAATTATAGAATACAATGTATGTAAAATTTGACATATTAGTAATATGGATTTCTAGAATTTAAGATATAGTATGCGAAATAAAACTTTTCTGTTTAAAAACCAAAAAAAATGGAAAATACATTCTAAATAATAATATTTGCATAATGCCCAATTATCAAAAAATCTAGTTTTATAATTTTGTTAGGTATAAGCAAAAATAAAAGTTCTTATACCACACTCAAAACATGCTTAAAATGCATTTTTTCCTAAATTGAGTATCCAATATTACGATGATAATATTAAAACAAGTTGGAAATTGTACGTTAAACTTGACAAATGAGGCGCGTTCGTTTCGTGCTATAACTAGTTTTACAATGTAAAAAATCATCGTTAATATTTCAGTGGAATAAATTATATCGTCTGCTATGAACGAAATGAAAATGCCTTTTTTTTTATTACGTAAGCCATGTTTAAAAAAGCGAATCTTTTTTTCGACACCAGACAGCGCTATAAATTCACCATGAAGATCTTGATTTGCGAATGATTATGTTGTGGTGTTTTGAGGTTCTTTCTAAAACACAACTTACTTAAACTTAAAAACCTCATTTATTACTCAATCTTCACTTGACAATTAAATATTTAGAAAAAAATAAGTATACCCTGATTAGCTCCACTGAAATCTGTTGCCATGGAAAAGGTAGCAAATTATATTAAACTAATCAAAATATCAAAACTTAAGAATCCGAATAGGTTAATACAACAATGATAATTTTGAACTCATCATTTTAAGACAATATTAAATGTAGTAAGGGGCAACAGATTTCTAAATCAAGTAGCATACTGGATTGCATAAAGAACACCCAACTCCACTCCAACCCGATCAAGCTCAAATCTCCATACACATTAAATTAACAAAAGTGTAATCATCATATAATTTGGAAAAATGCAGACAACCTGAAATTCCTCCAATATGAGGACCAAAAGGGGAAAGAGTTAAATCCGTTAATAGAATAGGGATATGATGATGTACTAAAATTTTAGAACAACCATAGAGATTCTGAACAAGATCCGATCGGTTAACCAAGAATCGTATAGTGGTGTATAATGACTGGATATTTTTTTTTTTTTTTTTTTTTTTTTTACTTTTTAAAATAAAACAATTTTGGTGTATATTTTAGAAAAACAATGTTTCTGAAAGAGGAGAGTTAAAGCTTAATTTAACATTTTATGAAATTAAATTTAATATTACTGTTTCACTTATTAATCTATCCATCCTTAAATCAAGATCAAAAATACGATTGTATAACATTGAGTGAACTTCAATTTATGTTCATTAAAACAGTCAGTTATGAATTTAAACTTAAGAAATTTTAAAGTCCTAATTTAATAAAGTTGAATTTTCTCTCCCTTTTTTTTTTTTTTTTAATTAATCACAGAAAGGTTAGGCCATTCTTATAGGTCTACTGTGAATATAAAAAATTAATTATTTAGAGATTTATACAAAGAAAAACATACCATCTTTGATAATAAACAAAAAAAAAAACACAATTTATTTGAACATTTAAAATAATGAAGCAACTAAGTTATCAAAAATAATCTTAATAAAACAATATAACAGCTGATCTTTTAAGTTGAAACCACTCACTGGTTACTTTTAAATTACACATCATATTTTTAAAATTACCATCATATTACTATTTAATGGTCGTTCAAACATACAAACATTATATATTAACCTACAGACTATTTCTGTTCATAATGTATATTCTTATTGAAATTATCCAAAGATATTCATTTCACTTTTAAACTCTGGTATAGCAAACATATTTTTTTTTTTTTTTTAAAGAGGTACAAATAAATAAAAAGAAAAACTATGCAAATAGTACTTACAACAGGTAGAGAGTTCTACAATTTTAGTCAATGGGCACTTAGGAGCATTTCCTCCTTTTTCAAAATCTGATGAAGCACTTAAGCTGGAGTATTCAGGCTGGGGAAAAATTCAGACGTGGTTTCAAGCTAACATTCATCAATCCTCTCATCTCACTGCATCACTTGCCATCAACTACTAGGTCCATCATCTAGTCCGGAGGGGAAAATCGTTCTACGGTCCAGAACTTCACCGTCGGAGTCAGTAATTTCACCTTCCTGAAGCATGTGTTTTATTCGAAGATAGCCATCACCGTAACTCAGAACACTACGACTTCTAACGACCGGCTTAGTTCAATATCTATGATCACTTCTGATGGTTAAGAAGTCATAATCTTGGAGCGCCCAAAAAAAAATAGGCTACACATATCTTCTTCTTAATTTCTCGTTAACAGTTATAGATCCGCAATTCGAAAATGCCCTTATAGCCTCTTTTCATCATAACATCATGATTTAGGATGGTTAATGTAGGGCCATCAATGCCCCACTCTCAAAAAAAAAATCTTCCAGAAACCTGTCCGCCTTCAACAACTTCGCGATCCAGCCCACAGGCCAATCTTCGAGCCCCGTAATAAGTCGAATTTTTTTTACGAGTCAAACGACAGATCTCTTGGCCAAGCAACAAGTGTCGTAAACATTCATTATCCCGCGCTGCTTGAAAAACGGGACCGATCCACTCTGCCAGGGGTACGGGAATGGAAACAAAAGGAAAAATGGACTCATCGTGAAGACTACAGCTTGCCGCTCCACTCTGCCGGCCGCTTCATGGGGGAAGGAAACCATGCATCACCCCCATGGCGTGTGCTGAAGGGGGGTCCTGTTAGCCTCTGTTTACATGGGCGCCAGCTATCCGCCTGATAGCAGAGCCAATTGAAGCCTGACGTAAACTTACAAAGCCTAATTGCGTGTATAGTACACTCATAAGATAACGTAATTCTTATACAGGGCGGTCGGTCATTCTTATATCAAAGTCAGACTAGATGACTCCAAATTTTCCACCTGTGCAGTCTACTGACAAAACATCCCTCCCTTGCTGTCTGCTTTTCGTATTTGAAAAACAGGAAGCTACGTTAGACTATAAACGTTGAAATTACTTTGCAAAAAGAAAAAGAAAGAAGAAAAAATAAAAACTGATTTTATTATAATTATTACAATTACTTTTATTTATTTAAATTTTTATTAGAAACAGAAAAAAAGAGTGCTTTTAAATAAATGTTGAGAAAGTGATTTAAATAATTAATGTAGATTAAAAAAAAAAATTTTGTTGAAACCAACCGTAACAAGATTGCTCCCCCCGGCTAATTAAAAAAAAATTTTTTTTGAGAAAACAAATTATTTTTTTGAAAGGTAACTTGGTACCACATGGCATGCTGGGACCTCAACACTGAAAAAACTGACCCACAAACACAGATCATACATCGATCCGGGACGGGATCCAGAGAGTTCACCGCTGAAATACCACCCTGACAATATATTCCGGATATATACAACCAGAGCTCGCACATCCGTAGAAACCATTACCTAAAATATTACCTGAAACATGACCATAAAAGAGTACTACCAGAGGAGGGACCACAAGGCTGATTTTACCACTAAAATGACCAAGATATTTTCTGCACCTGTAAAAGAACACATGTTCCACCTGATTGTGAAACCTCACTTCCCTACTACTGTCATTCCTACGCATAACTGCATCCTTCCTGAGACTTCTGGCAACAGAACTGTAAATAATACATAAATTGAATTTTGAAAAAAAAAATTTAGCCGAAAAAGAAGAGAAGTGCCCACTGATTAATTGTCACTATACTGCTTATATACATAACTTCAATAATTGGCATCACAGTATATTACAACACTATCTATTAATGTAAATAAGTACTAGTAATATCATAGTTACAACACTGTAAATGTCAATGAAATTTGTAAAACACATATTAATTCTATTATACAAAAATACACAAGAGCAACTGGTGACACACAAAAAAAAATATATACATATACATCTGTAAGACACAAATTATGGTATCACAGACCATGTTAGAGAATTACGCACACAATTGTAACAATTTTATATGAGAACACATGTTTGTTTTCGAACACAGTCTAATGATTCGGGATATTATGTAGATTTTACAAATGCACGTACAAGTAATGTGCATGGGAAAGAGTATCTCTGCCTCTGTGCTACTTATAGCAAACAGCAGTTTCGGGCCTTTTGGGCACTACAGGGAAAACATTCCACAAAATAAAATAAAAAAACAGGGGTGGTGACATATATCACCAGGAAGGAAAACACACATTCCACAAAAATAGGAAGTAGAATAAATAAAATAGTTAATTTTAGCACTTTTAGCCACACACAACAACATACAGGCATGTACATGAGACAGTATGTACTAGAAAAAGAAAAAGGGCCCACACTCCTTAAAGTTTAAGCTCAAATAAAACCACAAACTGTATAGTAAATAATAAATCTATCTAGTTAAAATGTAGAAATTAAAGTAAACACATACTTAAAAAGTTATATACAAAACACTGATGCATTAAAAAAAACTGAACTAAACAGATCTACCTCGGCAAAAGGGCATACAAAACACAACATCCTAAAAAAATTTTAAAGTAACAAAAATTACATTCGTTTCTTTTTTTTTTTTTTTTTTTTTTTTTTTTTTTGCAAAAATATACCCAAAATCTACGAAAACGGGGTGCGGACGGGTATATACCACATAATCTACCATAAAACAGACAAAAACCTTAAGTATAGGCATAAAAAGGGTTAAAAATGCCTACATGAGAGTATCAACACACAACCAAAACAAACCTTTAATACGCTAGAAAAACTAAGTTCCGTTTTAAAAATGTCAAAAAAAAATAATTAAATATACATACACATTAACTAAACTATAAATAAATACAAATAAACAAGGTAAAATTGAATAAAAATGCTTGAATAACGAAAAAAGGTAGTTAGTATTTATAACTCGGACTGTCTCTTCTATCCCGTAGCGAATAGTCGGTTCTAGAAATCGATATTGAACGACTACTTCTATTCGATTTAGCAGCTGGACGAATCGATGAACGAGACCTGCGCGAATCGCTGTGCTCAGCAGTTGAACTGCTTTCTGCCGTGGCTGAATTTTTACCTACGCGCATTTCACTGCCTGCTGCCGTTGCTAAATTTTTATTTACGCACATCTCGTTATTCTCTGCCGCTGCAATCTCCGGAGAAATGGGAAGTGGGGGAGAGGGATTTATGATTTCAGTCGCGTCGCTGTCTGTTTCCTCCACTTCCGGCGCTACCGGAGTTTCGTTATTGTTGACGTTCACTACTGCTGGTGCGCGGTTACTATCATATGGTGCCCAGGGAATGAATCGGTTACGCTTACACCTGCGTACAGGAGGAGAATCGCGCGGTTGGTGTGGTGAATCGATGGTCACGTTTTCAGTCGATCCCAGGCCAATTGTTTGTTTTGGTTTACTGGACCAGATGGGGAGTCTGTCTTTGAAAGAAGACAACCTGTCAACATGGACAACCTGACAATTTTTGGGATTAGCAACTAGCGCTATTTTAAAATTAACCTCATTTAGCTTCTCAATTATAGTAAAAGGACCATTATTTTGCTTGCTTAATTTTTTTGTATTACCAGGGGGACTGTGGGTGTAAATAACCACACAAGATCTCCTATTTTAAAATTTTTATCAACAGCTGTCTTTTCACGGTATTTTTCCTGCTGCTCAGAAACTTTAATTAAATTACTATGTACTTCAGTGTATACTTTTTGAAGAGCTGGGATTAAGAGTTCGCAAAAAGAGGGTGCATCATTATAATTAAAAGAAGGTGGTTGAGAAAAGAGATTATATGGTAGATTCATATTTCTGCCATACATAACTGCAGCTGGGCTAAGTTTAGTTGAAGAGTGGACAGCTGAACGCATAGCTAGTAGTGCAAATTTGAGTTTAGTGTCCCAGTCAGATTGGTTTTGGTTGACTATGTGACAAAGTGCATTTTTAAGAGTACGATTCTGTCTCTCCACTTGCGAGTTGCCAGCCGGGTGATAAGATGAGGTCTTAATATGATTAATACCAAACATTTTATATACGTGCTCTATCGCATCTGAAATTAGATTCTTCGCGTTGTCCGTCGTAATAAAACAGGGCGCACCGTAGCGTGATATGAAATCAGCTAAAGTGTCCGCAATGACATCTGAAGTGGTTGAACTAACCGCATATGCTTCTGGCCACTTAGTAAATGAATCTATATATGCGACAATATACTTATTTCCCGAAAAAGTTTGCGGTAAGGGTCCAATGAGATCCAAATGAACCTTGTTCATGGGAAACTGGGGGGTCGGCATACGTTGCAGAGGGGCGAGCTGGTTCGCTCTATAAGCTCTCTTCTGCTGGCAACTAATACATGACTCCACTAGATGCTTGACATCTGACGACATTCCTGGCCAATAGAAGTGCTCACGAATGCGATCAATGGTCTTTTGAAAGGCTTGATGACAAGCCGCTAGGGACTCATGTGTTAGTGCAAAAACTTGAGTAACCAATTCTTTTGGCACGACTAACTTTACAGATTTATTCAAAATAGCTGACTCCCTTGTATCCTCACAAACTAAAATGTCATCTCTAAAAAAAATTTTCATGTATTTAGGAGCAATTTCTACACCTTGGTCTAGTTTTCTTGCAATCTCGCAGCATTTCTTGTCTGATTTTTGTAATTCACCAATTTTTTCAAGTAGATTAGAATGAGGCATAAAAGTAACTTCCTTTTCGACTTGTATACAAAAATTACAATTAACAGTATCATTGGAGTTATCATTGTTGACATACCTCGAAAGGAAATCTGCGACACTGTTACACTTACCTTTAACAAACTTGATTGTAAAATTAAAGTCTGAGAGAGTGCAGATCCATTTAGCCATGCGAGATGTAGGGTCGTGAATTTTTAACATAAATGTTAGAGGCGCATGGTCTGTATAGATGAAAAAATGGGTATTAGCAATGTAACATTTGAAGTGGGCAGTAGCCCAAACTAAAGCTAGTAATTCCCTTTCAGTGGTGGAGTAGCGGGTCTCAGCATCTTTCAATTTTCTGCTGGCAAAGGCAACAGGATGGAGCATGTTATTTTCATCTAATTGTGATAACACTGCCCCTAATGCTTCGCCACTGGCATCAGTATATAAATGGAATTCTTTCTCAAAATCAGGGAGTGCAAGACATGGTTTTGAAATAAGAGCCATTTTAAGGTCTTCAAATTCTTTCTGTGCATCTTCATTCCACGAAAATTTTCCTGTCTCTTTCGTTAAGTTGATTAGATTTTTAGCTCTCTTAGTAAAATCTGGTATAAATCTCCTATAGAAAGATAGAGTTCCAATAAATGACCTAACAGCCTTTCGGGTAGTTGGAGGTTTAAAATTTTCTATTACGGCAATATTTTTATTGATAGGTGATACTTGGCCACTACAAATCTCAAAACCTAGATATTGTATTTTATTCGAAAGGAAAGTGCATTTACTGGGCTTAAGTTTAAGTTTATGCAGTCTTAACCTTTCAAAGACCATGCTAAGCTTCTCAAAATGAGAATTAACATCACTGGAGGCAATTACAATGTCGTCGATATAAACAAGAATTCCAAGATTGCCTAAATCACCGAAAATAGCATTCATAAGTCTTTGGAAACTGTTACCTGAATTTGAGAGCCCAAAACAGTTACGGGTCCACTCAAAAAGTCCTTTGTGGGTGATTATAGCAGTTTTATGCCTATCCTCTGGGCGAATAACCTGTTGAAAAAACCCACTAGTTAAATCTAGCGTTGAAAAAAATTTAGCCCCACTTAAAGCATCAACAGAGTCGGTAATGTTAGGTATTGGGTAAGCATCTTTAACAAGATTTTTATTTAATCTTCTGTAGTCAACAGCAAGTCGATAGGAACCGTCTGATTTCCGAACCAGAATAACCGGAGAAGCAAATTCAGACATGGAAGGGGAAATTATGTCCGCCTGTAACAAAGTATTAAGTTGGTCTTCCATTTCTTGACGTAATTTGTAGGGGACTCTATAAGCTTTGCCTTTAACTGGTTTATTTGAAGTTAAGTTAATTTCATGCGGGATTGTATCACAGCCGGGTAAATCTAAGACCGATGCTGCAAATACATCTTTGTTTTTGTCTAGAAAATTTTGCATTTTAAGTTTTAATGGGGGTTCTAAATGATCTAAATTAATTTCAGAGCTCCAAGTGAGATCAGCGTGATCAAAGTCACCAATTGGAGGGGCCAAATTTATATTATAGGTTAATTTATTATCAGTTACGGGTATATTTGACTGGTCTACACATTTTTGAATTTTGGCAACAAAGGTTCCTTTATTTAAATGAATACTATTGTCTGAAAAATTTGCAAATGAGATATATAGGCCATGTTCTTTAGTGCAAATGGCTCTGGAGGTAAGGAGACCTTGATTTAAATTTTTCGCCAAAGGTTCTAACATAACAATATCATTTTCCTTAATAAAATTTTCCTTATAACTTTTAACCTGGGCTAACATTTTTGACTGCGGGGGAATTGAAATTTTGCTACATAACACAGCGAAACTTATATTTTTATTTTTATTGGTTTTATCACTACTGCTATCTTCATTGCTCTCCTCCTCGACTTCAGGTACCTTATCCTCTATACTTACCAAATCTTCACTTTCATCAATATTACAAATTTCAGTAGTCTCTTCAGCTAAATTACCCTGAGTTACCTGACTCGCTGCTGAAAGAATGTTGTCGACACTTTGAATACTTGAAAAATTTTCAGTGTTATTACCCTCAGAGCTACCGCCTGATGTTGTTTGCATGCAAAAGTTCTGCGCAACACTTTCAACTTCCTTATCTGACTCAGTTTGAATGACTATCTCAACATCTTTTCTCATATTACTCAACTGCGGGTCCTGAACTACCATATTTTCACTACTATGATTCCCATTTTCAATATTAACTGAGTCATGAACTTTCTCACATGCACAATTTTCAGGAGGGCTATTTGCATTACTACTTTTTGAATTCTCCCCTACTTTGTTGACACATTTTATATTTACAGAATTATTTTTAACACAATCATTATTTATACAATTATTATTAGAATTTACACTATATACAGAGTTAGAAATATTTACAGAATTAGTAGCAAGACAAGTATTACACCCTGAAGTATTACTTGGGGTTTCTACGCTTTGTTTACATTGGCCTGAAACTGGCACTTTAAGAGCGACAGCATTTGTATCACAATTTATACTTGCCCGGTACTCTTTCAAAAATGGCATTCCCAAAATCATATTAAATTCCTCTGCTAATTTACCTTCCACTACATAGAATTCAGCTTGACATTGAACATTATCAAAAACAAATTTTAAAAATACTTTCTTATTTAGGTGAACTTTCTCACCGGTGACAGTCATAATGGGGATATTGCAATTCTCCATTTCAAAATTCTCTAAACAGTTACAATCAGTACCACTCAGGAGATTAATTGCAGAACCCGTGTCACATAATGCATTTAGGCAAACTTTATTTATGTAAATTCTTGCAGTTGGTAATGTATATGATTGGGGCTGAAACATACTATACACAGTTGGGGGGTCCAGGGGCCTGTTGGGGATCGACTTGACCACATCTGATCCGGCCACTAATAGTTTAAAGCCTCACTTTCATTGTTAGCTACTGGGGTGTTATTTACCGCCTGCTCTTCATTTCTGTTCGCAGCTGTGCTCCTATTGTTTTGGTAATAACCACCTCTTCTTCCCCTATATCCGCCTCGCTGATTGTGGTTCCCTCTAGGATTTTCACCTCTGTTTCTATAATTTTGCCCACGGCTCCTGAAATTTTGACCACCTCCCCTTCTAAAATTATAGTCGACAAAATTTAGTGGACAATCTCTGGCATAGTGGCCTTGTACGGAGCACCTATAGCAGGTTACGGGTCTTACCTCTTGGTTTTTCTCCTGTACATCCCTAGCCCTAAGATCAACTAAACTGTCTATCTTAGCTGCTAAAACATCAATTTGAGATTTTAGTTGGTCTATCTCCTTCTTTTGTGAGCTATCTTGCTGAAAAACTGCAGCACAGGGTAGGTTTTGGGTCAAATTAGGGTTGAGAATTTCCTCGCGGTGGTTGTAGAAAGGGTTAATGCTCCTATAAGCCTTTTCCTCAAGAAGCGCAATTTTGAGGACCTCTTCTGGGGATTGTGGATTTCTCGCAATTACCCCCTTTCGCACTTCTGGTGTAAGATTGCTCAACAGCATGGAGTGTAGTAGAGCCGTTCGGCTTTTATCGACTACTTCACCCTGGATACCTTCAATTACAAGGGCTCTTAATGACATATCATATGCCTTGTCATAAAACTCCTGAACACTCATATTGGGTGGCTGTTTAAAATTTAAAAAATGACTGAGGGCAACATCTGGTGTGGCCTGTGAAGTATAACTCTCTTTTAAGATTTTTAATAGCTCATCAGATGTTTTTGCTTTGTGAATTTTTATTCGCCTAGAAGCAGCTCCTGATAATCTAGCTAACAAAACGAATTTTTTCTCCTCCTCATTCCAGTCGAATAATTTGGCAAAACTCTCAAATTTCTCAGAAAAATCTGAGAAGCAGACTGAGCTGGCCTCTCCATTGAATGGGGGAATGTTTGACAAATTATCCACTAAAGCATTTTTTCGCTGAATAGTGGCAATTGCTTCCGAGTGCTTATCAGCCATAGTTAGAGTTAGAAAATGACAAACAAACCAAAAAGAAAATGAAAAAAGGGGGGGGACAACTTAAAAATGAGAAAAAGAGAGGGGAAAGGAAAACCTTATAAATACATAAAACTTAAGTACAGGACTATGCTTTTTGTAAATAAGAAAAGGTTATGCTCACAAGGCATAATTTTGACTGGGAATTGTAGCTTACTAGCACAGAGAGAGAGCCTAGACCTCTTTTTACACTTGAACATATAAATAAAATTTTAATTGCAAAAACACCCAGTTGCTCTTTGATACATAAATACATACAAGTAAAAAAAAATCAATAACCCAGAGACCGAATTGTTACGGCTCCATTTGTTGTGGTGTTTTGGGGTTCTTTCCAAAACACAACTTACTTAAACTTAAAAAGCTCATTTATTACTCAATCTTCACTTGACAATTAAATATTTAGAAAAAAATAAGTATACCCTGATTAGCTCCACTGAAATCTGTTGCCATGGAAAAGGTAGCAAATTATATTAAACTAATCAAAATATCAAAACTTAAGAATCCGAATAGGTTAATACAACAATGATAATTTTGAACTCATCATTTTAAGACAATATTAAATGTAGTAAGGGGCAACAGATTTCTAAATCAAGTAGCATACTGGATTGCATAAAGAACACCCAACTCCACTCCAACCCGATCAAGCTCAAATCTCCATACACATTAAATTAACAAAAGTGTAATCATCATATAATTTGGAAAAATGCAGACAACCTGAAATTCCTCCAATATGAGGACCAAAAGGGGAAAGAGTTAAATCCGTTAATAGAATAGGGATATGATGATGTACTAAAATTTTAGAACAACCATAGAGATTCTGAACAAGATCCGATCGGTTAACCAAGAATCGTATAGTGGTGTATAATGACTGGATATTTTTTTTTTTTTTTTTTTTTTTTTTTACTTTTTAAAATAAAACAATTTTGGTGTATATTTTAGAAAAACAATGTTTCTGAAAGAGGAGAGTTAAAGCTTAATTTAACATTTTATGAAATTAAATTTAATATTACTGTTTCACTTATTAATCTATCCATCCTTAAATCAAGATCAAAAATACGATTGTATAACATTGAGTGAACTTCAATTTATGTTCATTAAAACAGTCAGTTATGAATTTAAACTTAAGAAATTTTAAAGTCCTAATTTAATAAAGTTGAATTTTCTCTCCCTTTTTTTTTTTTTTTAATTAATCACAGAAAGGTTAGGCCATTCTTATAGGTCTACTGTGAATATAAAAAATTAATTATTTAGAGATTTATACAAAGAAAAACATACCATCTTTGATAATAAACAAAAAAAAAACACAATTTATTTGAACATTTAAAATAATGAAGCAACTAAGTTATCAAAAATAATCTTAATAAAACAATATAACAGCTGATCTTTTAAGTTGAAACCACTCACTGGTTACTTTTAAATTACACATCATATTTTTAAAATTACCATCATATTACTATTTAATGGTCGTTCAAACATACAAACATTATATATTAACCTACAGACTATTTCTGTTCATAATGTATATTCTTATTGAAATTATCCAAATATATTCATTTCACTTTTAAACTCTGGTATAGCAAACATATATTTTTTTTTTTTTTTTTTTTTTTAAAGAGGTACAAATAAATAAAAAGAAAAACTATGCAAATAGTACTTACAACAGGTAGAGAGTTCTACAATTTTAGTCAATGGGCACTTAGGAGCATTTCCTCCTTTTTCAAAATCTGATGAAGCACTTAAGCTGGAGTATTCAGGCTGGGGAAAAATTCAGACGTGGTTTCAAGCTAACATTCATCAATCCTCTCATCTCACTGCATCACTTGCCATCAACTACTAGGTCCATCATCTAGTCCGGAGGGGAAAATCGTTCTACGGTCCAGAACTTCACCGTCGGAGTCAGTAATTTCACCTTCCTGAAGCATGTGTTTTATTCGAAGATAGCCATCACCGTAACTCAGAACACTACGACTTCTAACGACCGGTTTAGTTCAATATCTATGATCACTTCTGATGGTTAAGAAGTCATAATCTTGGAGCGCCACTACGCCAAAAAAAAATAGGCTACACATATCTTCTTCTTAATTTCTCGTTAACAGTTATAGATCCGCAATTCGAAAATGCCCTTATAGCCTCTTTTCATCATAACATCATGATTTAGGATGGTTAATGTAGGGCCATCAATGCCCCACTCTCAAAAAAAAAATCTTCCAGAAACCTGTCCGCCTTCAACAACTTCGCGATCCAGCCCACAGGCCAATCTTCGAGCCCCGTAATAAGTCGAATTTTTTTTACGTGTCAAACGACAGGTCTCTTGGCCAAGCAACAAGTGTCGTAAACATTCATTCTCCCACGCTGCTTGAAAAACGGGACCGATCCACTCTGCCAGAGGTACGGGAATGGAAACAAAAGGAAAAATGGACTCATCGTGAAGACTACAGCTTGCCGCTCCACTCTGCCGGCCGTTTCATGGGGGAAGGAAACCATGCATCACCCCCATGGCGTGTGCTGAAGGGGGGTCCTGTTAGCCTCTGTTTACATGGGCGCCAGCTATCCGCCTGATAGCAGAGCCAATTGAAGCCTGACGTAAACTTACAAAGCCTAATTGCGTGTATAGTACACTCATAAGATAACGTAATTCTTATACAGGGCGGTCGGTCATTCTTATATCAAAGTCAGACTAGATGACTCCAAATTTTCCACCTGTGCAGTCTACTGACAAAACATCCCTCCCTTGCTGTCTGCTTTTCGTATTTGAAAAACAGGAAGCTACGTTAGACTATAAACGTTGAAATTACTTTGCAAAAAGAAAAAGAAAGAAGAAAAAATAAAAACTGATTTTATTATAATTATTACAATTACTTTTATTTATTTAAATTTTTATTAGAAACAGAAAAAAAGAGTGCTTTTAAATAAATGTTGAGAAAGTGATTTAAATAATTAATGTAGATTAAAAAAAAAAATTTTGTTGAAACCAACCGTAACAATTACCTCCATGGTTAATATTTCTATGACTCATGATGAATGAATATTTTGTTTATTTACTTTAATGGATTCAGATATTCGGCTGTTAACCTAATTTTCACTGAAGTTATCTCAGAACCTATACATTTTTTAATGTAACTCATCTTTCAAGCAAACAATTTTTTTGAACGATCTTTCTAAAAATGAAACTTTTATACAATTTTATTCTATTCAAAACTAGTCGTTGGGGGTCACCGTAATACTTACTCTTCATGGATATGCATAATATAAAATATGAAAATAAAACGTGTGTAAAATTTTTATAAAATGCTTTGCAATTCGAATGAAATCGTTGCTTGATGACGTCATAAACTTTAAATGCTCTATTAGAGAATTGCGTAAAAGAAACATCCTTATAACTCCAAAAATGATAAATCATATTAACCAACAGTTTACTGCGTCGGATTAAGCGTCTCATTTCAAATTAAAATATATCTTTGAATTGCAATTTGAATGAAATACAGGGTCACGAAAAATCGAAGAGTGTAGAAAATATTATTCCAAAGATCTCGGCAACTAATTATTCGGTCAACTTCATTCTTTATGCAAAATGTATTTTTTATTATTATTATTGTCTTTTATATTCATTCCTTAAACTAAACAATTTCGAAAATTTTTATATACCTTTTATAAGAATGAATATTTCAAGAGTCCGAAAAAATAGTTCCGGATAATCGAGGTTAGTGAAATTCAATAAACCTGTTCCCATTATTACATACCAAGTACATACCAAATTTCAAGTCTCTATCTCAATTTGTTCGGAGGATAGAGCGTTTAAAGACATACAGACACACAGACACACACACAGACAGACGGACGGCAATTTTTTTTCTAAAAATATATTTTTCGGAATCTCCAGTGTCTGAAACGCGTAAATACGTCAAAAAAATTTTCGATTTTTAAAACGATAGCAAGACTCACGCTATATTATGTATGATGGGTAAGTAATAATTTTTAATAAAAATGGTCGCTTGGCATATGGAAAAAGATGTGGTTAGCCCGTATTTGTTTTCCTCAATCACATGACTTGCGCTTTTATTATATAGAATACGTATGATAGGATTTAATAGAATAAAGAAAACTTTTATTAATATTTTTTTGAGTTTTGATTCGATTTTCATGAAATTTGAAATGACTCGCCAAAATTCTGCAACGATTATATATATATTAAATTTCAAACCATTCGGTTGGGTAGTTTTTGCGCTGTTATATGCGGACAGACGGGCGGACAGACAGACAAACAGACGGACGGACCTGACGACGACTATAGGTGCTACGTATTTATATAATTACGAAAGCATTTAAAAAATAATATTTTAAATATATCTATAGTATTATGTTTTAAATTCTGTGCAATTGCTGGGTAATCTGTAAAACAGTAGTACAGGACGTAATATTAAAACCTTGCAGTCTTTAAAATGAAACAACACAGACCTCACTTTATTTATGTTGTAACTTTACGTTTTTATGAAACACATTTGGATACTCAATTTAGAAAAAACGCATTTTCAGCATGTTTTGAATGTGGTATAAAAACTTTTATTTTTGCTTATACTTAACAAAATTATAGAACTAGATTTTTGAAAAAAATATACATAAATAAAAAAATTATATCCATGTTAAGTTCAGAAATCTTCCACATATTGTCTATTTTGGTACACAGAAAGCTGAGTCAATCATAGAAATTTCGAATAACAGTGTTCTTTTCGGTATGACGGTTTCCTAACGTTAAATTATGGTCTTTAGTTCAAGCAAGGAGCGAGGTTTATAGACGTAAACTCTCTATTTTAAATATTCTCATAAGAAGAAATCGCAAGCAGGAATATCAATGGGCCATTGCCAAACAATGTCTCCAAGATAATTAAAATTTCCAATAATATCCTGTTTAACATTTCCATCGAATCTTTATCCATGTGGACAATTGCTTCACCTTGTTGAAGCCACGGATGCGCCTTCTGTGAAGTTGTGGTGCATTGCAGGCTATTGTTCTATATTTACTATTACTGTCTGATCACCTTCATCTTATTAATAATTTTAAAAAAGGGGGGAGGCGAGCTGATCACCCTAAGTTTTGACACTCTATATCACACTGTAAACAGTTGTGAGTGTAGTGGACGCTCATGAATTTGTCTAGCATTTGTGTTTAGCGCATTTCTATGCATGTCAGGCTGGATACACTTTGTGTAATTGAGTTCACACACCATGAGTAATCTAGTTCATAGAAATCGTCAGAGCCGTTTTTGAGATTCCGGTACAATTAGAAGAATTTCTCATTTGATAGTACAAAATTACATATAAATATTTTTAAATGACTCAAATTTTAATTATCGAAAGTGTCTTAGATAGTAAAAATAGAAAAATAGTAAAAAAAAAAAATATATATCAGCTGACGACTGTCAAATTATTCACTGATTCACTCATAGCGAAAATTCAAAAAGAATATTAATTAAAAAATACATGTAAAATTAATTAATTTACTAAACGCGCCATTGAATATTAATTTTAGAGTACCAGTAGGGTTTTTTACTTAAGATAAACAGATGCAGTGATTTAAATGCTCTATACAGAATTGACCTTAAATTAAACTACAATGGAAATATTTTAAATTTAACTGATAAAAATTTTAAGTTAGTTTTTATTTATTTAAGATGTAAAATAATGTCTTGAAATGGTCTTTTAATTTCATCAATTCTGAATGAAAAGTTATGTCTTTTAGACACAAACATCGCTTCTTTTGTTGGCTATCAAGACTTAATTGAGGCACATAATATGGAATCTTTTGTTGCTTTAAAGCGTTATACATTTTCATCAGTGGCCTTACAGATTCTTTTTATAAAAACTGTTGAAGCAAAATTTCTTTTCGAAAGTATTATGATACGATTTTTATTAGAAAAGTTTCGTTCCACTTTCTTTGAAAAGAAGTTCATAGATAATAACCTCTTTCAAAGAGCTATTCAAAAGGTATTCACTTCTTGCATTAATTAACGTTAGATTAGAGCATAATAACCGTTTTAACGTCTCAAAAGCAAAGTTCGAATACCCAGATAACTTCATTTACCAGTCTTAACTTGAACAAAAGGATGAACACTGGAACTTTATAATGAAGTAATGAGGATAAATGATTCAATGGCCAGAATAATTATCTCTAACGAAGAATGACAAACATTTTCTACGGACAAAAGAATAACCGTATAAAAAGTAACGAAAAACACTTAAAACGAAACTATACATAGTAAAGAAATTCGGGGAATTTATGCTGCAAATTTACCACTTTACATAAGCATAATTACAGAACATCTTCGCCCTCTAAAATATTAGTTTAAATGTATTGAGAAAGAATTATTGCATAATACAAATTATTTTAAATAACAACAACAAAATATTATAAATTGTACAAAAACTCGTAAAATTCATTATACCGGCTACAGATGATATGACAAGTGAAGGAGGTGATTTCAAATGTTTGGAGGAGTTTCAAATAGGCAGGTGGACTAGGAAACGTTTTTTTTATTTTTGGAAAATCATTTGTTTTTAAACGATTATAAATAAGAGGGTTTTTTCCTTAATAAAATTTTCTGTCTTTGTGCGTGTACACGGTTACAAAACTTTACGACTTATTTATGTTTGCTAGGTGCATGATAATTACAGCAATAGTTACAAAAATGAAGTTAATAATGAACCAAATCACGTTCACTAAAATACACCAATTTATTAAACATTAGATTATGGAATTTTCCCTCCTGAAAATTTTCTCTGAAAAAGACTCTCCCTTTTATTTTAAATAGAGGTTTTTTGAGATAAACATATATTTAAAGATATTAAACACAGCAAAATTTAACTTATGACTATTTAGGAAAGAAACAATTTTGCAAAACCGAAACTTCACTCAACATAACAAAAACCTCTTATTTTTCAAGTCAGTCTGTCCTATCACCCCTATTTTACCGTTGAACTCATGAAGTTGACAACGCGCAGATGAGCTCATTATCACATAAAACGTGGTCGGACTATACTTGCTGTTCATATTATTAGTTTATAAGTGTGAGTAGATGGCACCTCTACCCAGCCAGAGATTACAGAATTGGCTGTAGTAGCGCAGTCTTTCGATAAGTTAGCAGCGGTGATTTCGCCAGAAGCGGGAAAAATAATGTAAGATGTAGATGTTTGTGTAGTGCGAATCAGTACCTGAATGAAAACTATAAGTATCATGTTGTTAAAAGATGTATTTACCATCACTGTAAATATTTATAAATACTTTTTATTTCTTAATATAATGCTTTAAAGTAATACAAACGTGTTATTATTCGTCATCTCTACACATTCCTCAATTCCACATGGGTGTTCGCCGGTTGAACTTTGTCTTTGTATTTTCGAATAATTAAGAACGGTCTCAGACAACCTGGGCTTATTTATGCTTATTCATGATGAAAAAACTGACACTATCGTGTTATCATTGTTCATCTCTACACATTCCTGAATCCCACATGGGTGCTCGCCGGTTGAATTTTGGCTTTGTGTTTTGAAATAATTAAGAACAATCCCAAACATCTTGAGCTTATTTATGCTTATTCGTGATGAAAAAAGCTGATACAAACGTGTTAGTAAATAATATCAAGTGATTTAATGTGTCATCAGTAGATCTAGATATATGGAATTGTACAGTGTATGATTCCAAGTTTGAGAACCGTGAGAATATTCAAAGTATTTTAATGATTTGCTTCGTCCCCATAAGGATTTTCTTCTCATAGCGGTGAATATTGTTTTGTTTTCATTAAGTTCTCAAAAGATATTACGCAAATCGCTATTGCACGGAAAACTGAAAAAAAACTAACAAAATAAAACTCTTTCTTAAACTTTTATTTGAATCAGACGGTGATGGACAGAATCGTTCCAGAATTCAGTACGTTTCCGTTCGCTAAGACTGATGCTGATTTCAAAACAAAAGCAGACTGAAATGTGGCGATTTTTTCTTTAATTGAATTAATTTCTATTGTCACTATTAAAAGGAAAAAAAGTACTCAAGAAACTGAAGTGTTTAGTGATTTCAGAAAATATCTTCATTTTGTGTGTGTGTATGTGTGTGTGTATTTCTTGGGCCTTCACACGAGTTAGGGGTAAAAAACAGTTTAAAAAGAACGAGAAAGTGTTGCATTCAGTGTTCATCGCCAGCGATTCTCAAGATGTGATTTTTTTTCCTTATAAGGCTATGTGTGTATGAAGATTTTTGTGACGCAAAGTGTTATTTTCATCTTTTCTGTGTATTGCCAAAACTTAATGTTTTTTTTTTTTTTTTTTTTTTTTTTTACTTTTTTGTAGTTGTGATAAAAAACTTACGACTGTTTTGATTGACATTCTCGAAATGTTTCAGTTTAGTCATGTGTATTTTTTCCGAAAGTGCGATCTTTTTTTTTTTCAATTATTATTCTTTCTTGAACATTCAGATCTATAGACAGCCCTATTTATTTTATTTTCATTTCGGAACATTATGTGAACTTTAAGGCGTTGTAGGGGAATATTTTTTTAAATAAGACAAGAGTTAAGATGACATGCCAACCGTCATTGACGGCGATTTTGATCTTTTATTTCTGTTCTGTTTATTTTTATTCTTGTTTTGTCTGTTGTAATATATGCTTTCATAAGTTCCATTTTTAAGTGTGTAGTAATCACGAGGTCATGCACAGGATATACGAGTGTCACTAGATGGCGCCTTTATCCAGCCATAAAACGCAACAGTCTTTCGATAAGCTAGCTTTGGTGATTTCACCAGAAGCGTGAAAAATAATGTAAGATATAGACTTGCTGTACTGTGAGGCAGTACTTGAATCGAAACTACAACTGTCATGTTAATATTTGTAAATAGTTTTTATTTCATAATATAGTGCTTTAAAGTAATATAAACTTGTTATTATTCGTCATCTCTACACGTTCCTAAATCCCACGTGATAGACATTAAATTTCTAAAAATAAAAAAAAACGTACAAGTCAGTTACCACATATTTAGTTTTGTAATAGTTAAGAATGAAACAACACTGAACTAAGAACATTTCAATTTGAATAGATTTTTTTCTGTTGCTGCAATAAGTTTATTACTGTAAATGTAATGTATAAAATTAATAATAATTAAAAATATGAAAATAATCTATTTGAAAGCTACGTTAAAAATTCTTATGTTTTTTTATGTTCAAAAGGGCATTAATTTTTTACTAAACAAGACCGAAATATCGTGCTTCATTCCTAATTTATAGCATTAATGTTGTGATTAATGTTTTCACATAACATAATTTCTATGAATAACTATTTGAAGATTATGACTATTTAAATACAAGATGAATCAAAATAATTGTCCTAATTAGAAATGAAAATACCTTCGTTGTAAAAAACATTAGAAAGAAACAATTTTAACACAATACAGGATGTAGCTCAAAATTTTGTTTGCATACTTTAGATCGGTTCTTTGTGGCTCCTTTTAGTCTGATAGAATGAGGTAGTCCATTTCACGCCAGATATTGGGGAGAATGTTCGTATAGTTACTGATGTCAGCGCGCACCTTCTGTTCTTTCATTGTTGTAGGCAAAGAAGCCAAAAACATTGGCATATTCCTATAAAAATAAATTGCAAGGTGTCATGCAAAATGCCAATTACAATATCTGACGTGAAATGGACTATCACTTAGATATTGTCTGTTTGAACGAGGTGAGTCACATAGAACGGATATAAAGTTCGTAAACAAAACTTACAATTTTCTTCTGTTTTGCACTCAAATGTTTTCATCTTATTCGTTATTTACAACGACGTTATGGTCATTTGTAATCAGAATAATCATTTTCATTCACTCTGTATTTTAACGATAGCTGCATCGTGGGTAAATAAAGAGAAAGAGAGAATAATATATTAAATACCATTTCATAATCACATTAAATGTATCATACGAAAGTTTCATTTTAAATAATACATGCTCATTGAAATGTGCTTCAAATATTTATACCCTATAAATGATAATACACTGAAGTGGCACTGAATCAGAGACACCTGGTTACAAACAATTTGCTGCACTTCTGGCCTTCATAACGACTGATACAGTGCTATAGTCGTAAAATAACAAGAGGTTATACACTATTGGAAGAGGGTATATGCTAGAGAATATACGCTATACGTTTACATGAGAAACAGAAGGTATACGGAGATTTTTTAAAATATCCAGATGGTATACGGACTATACCACTGAATACCCTCCACTACATCTCTAGACTGCCACATGACGAGGTATGGATTCAACAAGTAGAACGAAATATTTCTAAAGTATGGTATTCAAAACATTTCTTAGGACTCCGACTTTTAACTCCGTTAAACACGCTGGTGTGACACGGCGTGTCTGAACTCCATCTTTCATAGCATCATAACCGTGTCGAATGAAATTTTAGTCCGAATTTCTCGTGAACGGTTTTAGTAAGCAGACTTCAGTGGAATTCTTCTCGAACCAAATGACTGGAAAGGGCATCTTGTTGAGAGCTGTTATTCTGTTTGTAACTTTATGGACTGGTGACAAAAAATCAGATAAATAAGAAAGTTGTTGCTCAGATTACGATATACGAACGTGGATGCAGAGAAAGGGCTTTGTACAAGTACTTAAGGACGAAAACATTGCCATGACAAAACACCTCCGGCAATCGCTATGACGGCATACATTGTAAATTTCCAACTTGCCATGCTAGATCTATAGTTCCGTGAACTTGGCGCGGCACTTTTTTAGTGTACCGTTATCACAACGCAGCCGGAATCGAAACAATCACTTCATGCTATTGTGTATTCTCGGGCTCATGAAAGACGTTGAGAGCAACTGCGTGTATTGAGAAGTGCTCCTCTCGTGTGTATTTCTATCTAAATCCCATTTTATGGAACGAGTACTACGCAACCTCTCTACTGTCTGTATTGCCCCAGTAATTGAAATATTATTGATTCATGCAAAATATCTAGACTAATACTCAAACAAGAAGCTATACATTTAACTTCCTACAAAAAGTAAATATGAACTTAAATCCATGATGCAATAGTACTATATTTTCTAACAGGTCACGGAAGTTTCCCAAGATTTTTATTAAAAATACAAAAAAAAAAAATATGCTGAAAATTAGGAATATGGTGATACAGGTACACCTTTACACTAGTCTCATCAAACTTGTCCATTACTGAAATATAATTTTAAATATAGACCCTCATTTTAATTATATGAAACATTTCTATTATTTATAAAAATCCCAATCTTAGTTAATAGCCTGCATTCAAATTATAAAAAACTCAATAGTTACTATTTTTTGATCGACAAAACAATCATTATCCTACATTTACCTACTCAATGCGCAATACCACACTAACAAATCCTACACACAACCACTGGAAATCACTTAAACGTCCAGTAGTTATAGATTTGTTTGTTAAAATTTTATTCCCGAGCATAATAATTATTTTTCCCACATACTTTAATCATGTAAACACTTAATAATTCATTCATCGGGCTATTAAACTAATCAATCCATCTTGAACATCCAAATATCTAATAGCACTTGAGTTTCAATTATATATATAACAATATATATAAGAAGAGTTTCATAAAATATTTCTCAACATACAAGAATACCTCAAGTATTAAAAGAAGAGCTGAAGAGTTTTTCTTTTATAAGAGCCAACGAATTTTCCCCTAAGAGAAGATATCTTTAACAACCTCAAGAATCACTTCTAATCTATGCAGTGATACAATCACATTCTGTAGTTTATATAAAATTTAAACTGAAATTTACGAGCTAAATGAAATTAAAGAACTGATCTAAGTATTTCATCTATATTCTTAAAAAATATTTTATTTTTATGTAAATAATTCAAAATTTTATATCTATGAAATCATGACTTTCAAAATCCTATAGCTAAATTGCAAAATTGTAATGTTTGTCATTGTAAAACAATGTAAAATTTCTTCTTAAAGTCCCTATAAATGGAATTTCTTTCCTGGCTGGTGGCTGGCTGTGTTTTGCAGGCAATATGCGGATCCTTCCTCCTCGTCTTTAGGAATATTACCGACTTTAAACACAATGGGTCGGTCGCCCAGGAAATCTGCCTCCTGTCTCCTCTCGGAATTCAGTTAGGTGGTCTCCTGAGCTAAGGTTTGCTGTTGCTGACTGCATATGATACAGCTGAATCTTAGAAAGTCAAATTCATTCAAACTTGTCTATCATTCGTAGTTTACCTAACTGCTATTCCCTTTTACTATCCGTGTATTCTCGTCCTACTCTTAATGTTGTGAAACGAGGAAACCCCATTGTCGAGCTCTTTCAGAAATTGAATGGCCCAAGTGAAAAACACCTATAGTTTGTCCTCAGTCGAAGACCTCTCAATTTCGACTTTTTCCTATCATGTATCTTTTAATAGTTTCTTTATTTTAATAGTTTTCCTGTGCAACCAGCTACATATATCTGCAGAGTTTTTTCTTTTTGATTATTTTCTATAAGTAGACTGTATTTTGCTGCTGTAAAATGATCTCGGAATCCTTGTAGTTCTGCTTGTACTTTGCCCTCATATATTACAACATTTTAACCCTTTCGGGACCGGCGGCGGCTTTTACACAAATTTTATTCGGTTGGCACCACTTTTTTTTAAAAAAGCTATCTTTACTTAAACTATCACAAAAATGCTCTAATTAGAGAAATCAAATATTACTTTTATTTTTTACTGGTGCCTAAAACAAATTCTGTATGCTCTTTTTGAGGGTGCATATATGCATATGCACCCATGGTCCCGAATGGGTTAAGAAAACCATGAAATTGTCAAACTTTTTCAAATTTACAGCCTTGTATCTTTTTGTGTTTTTAAGATACAGATTTCAATGTGTTGTAACATATACACTCTTCTTCAAAACATCACGTCGTTCATTCGGATCGGATAATTAGTCTAAAATATGATCCCATTTATAGATACATGACGAATTTGGAAATTCCAAAATCGTGGGTTTATTTTGTGTGCGCAGTTCTCGATGTTCGACTGCCACGAATTTAGGAATGGTACTAAAAAAACGTTCCATACTTCTTTAAAAGAGATAAAAATGGCCGCGCTATGTTTATTTTTAGCTGAGTGATTGACGTTTAAAATTACTTCAATGGAAACTGTCTCTCATTTGGGCGTGATTTCCTCCCCACACCCGGTATCAATTTTAATCAGTGAATTTCAAACTAGTGCGAATTCGCACCGACCAAAATTTCTAATGTCGGCGTTTTTTAAAAAACATTCTTTCATTAATTTGTAATTTTCAGTAACAAAATGTAATTTTTAATAAAAATAAATATCACATTTCGAATCCTTATTAACTTTCGTATAAAGATCATGCGTTATATTTCATTATCACTGTATTTCCAACAAAGTTATATGCAGTTGAAGTTAGGAAATCGCTAATCGCACTATTGTGAAGTGCGTGGATCCTGAACCGAAATGTGGAATCCAAGGGTTAAAGATGTTTTCAATTCGGAAAAAATTGTCACTGTGTTGTGCTAAACAACTTTCGTTAAAAAATCATCATCTGGCGCACAAAATGTAAAAAAGAAAGCCAATGTTAATAATACGAGTGTTTTTGAACTTACAAGTTGCAAATGGAAGCAAGTCGTGGATTATGAAGCAGTAACTTAAAATTTCATCCATTTATTTGTTTCAAAATTACTTTTTAGTGTTAATATTTTGCTTAATCCGTGTTTGAGTCGAAAAACAAAATTAAAATCAGAACCGTATTTCAAAAATAATATTAGGTATTAATTTCTAGTAATGCATTTATTTAAAATGCTTTGTAAAATTAATAAAATATTGCACAAATATGAAAATTTACTTTTGGAAATAAAATTTACTATCACGAATTTTTTTGTCTGGAAGTCACATGCTGCTACACAAAAAGGAAGGGATTTCATACACAGTAGTGCCCAATCACGTACCACAAAAAAATTAAAACCATTGTGAAAATACTAGAAAATCGCCTCGATGATTCAATAGCCATCCAGTAAGCGAAAGTTGATGCAGTGTCCATATGTAGAGAAACAACAGTCGTAAAAGAATTGCTGAAACATTCGCAAAGTTACTGTAACTATTACACGCGAAAATTTTCGTACAAAATCAAAAAGCAAAACATGATATATGCTGATATTAGAGACGGCTACAAAGGAAGTGCAATTGGTGCAATGCATAGGGAATGCGCTTTACAATAGCCTCCAATGGGACCAAAAATGTTGTTTTTGTCTTTAAAACAAAACAAATTAGGGCCCCAGAAGATTTTGTTCCTGGGCTCGCACATGCCCATAAGATTTATACGTGCTTTCTAAATATATTAAAAAACGTTCTCTTTTTTTCGATTCTATTGCATTTGCATTTTTTCTTGCGCCCCAGTCCTTTTAAAGGAAAGACCCATCACTGGTTGCCAGGATTGTTTCTTTTGATGAGTTTTTCCAGAAACAAAATATCATTACACACTTGACAGTGTTACGTTAACTTGCGACTTTTTTTATCTTTAGAATTGAAGAGGGTTTGAAGATTCTTTAATACAAAGTCTTGTGTTTGACTGTTACATCTTTCTGATTTTTACTTTGCGTGGTATTTCGAAAATATTTAGAGAAAAATACTCTTTTATTCTATTTAATTATAATGCGTATTGAATAATATCTTTCTTTTTATCTCTAATTGTACACTATTACAATTTTTATTTCAAAGTTAGATCATTCAATAATGAAAATATGATAAACTACAATATCGTTTTTTTTTTTTTTTTTTTTTTTTTTTTTTTTAGCTTTCAAAAAATTGTCTTCATAGTTCAACCTTGAATATGACTTCAACTTTCACCAAAAAATATAACTATTCAACAGCCAATTAAAACAAATAGTTCTATGCACGCTCAAGATGGTGCGTAGAATTTAGAAAAAGGGGATATCCTCATGCTTGTCTAGGAATTATAATATTGGCTGCAAGTCTAGAGATAGGTTAGTTTGAGTGCCAGTTTAAGGGGATGTCTTCGTAGTGATTGGATTCTCCATTAAATGAAAGCCCCGTTCTGTTAAGTTACTGCTGGAAAAGCCTAATTTTATCCACATTATTGTTCAATATTTCACCAGTTTATTTTTCAACATTTAACAATTTTTAACTGAAAAATTTACCAGTTCAGGGTTTAGTACTTCATCAGCCAATGGTTCAATATACACAAGTTTATGCTTCAACCTAAAGCTAAATTATAGCTCAATATTGTATAATGTCGTGGTTCATATAAAGTATCATGTCATGATAAAAGTTTCACTGTGTTGTATTTCTAGCTACTACAACACTAAAATTTAATTGAACCTAGAACGAAATTTTTAACCGTACAGAAACAGTTGTGAAAAAAGAAATTCAACATCAAAGTTTTTCAGTATTGCAGGATAAAGCAGACGCAGTTCTGTAAAATGATTTCTATCAGTTTAAGAACATATATTTCTTTCATAAATAGAGCTTAAATTATATAATTGAAAATTGATTTTAATGTTGCCGTGAAGGAATCAGAATCTGAAATGAAATGAAGTGTATTATTTGAAAGTGTGTCATAAATTAGAAAATATAATCCTATCTAGCGGGCAGTAATGTTTTACTTTTTTTAAATGTTTTCGAATAAGGGTTACTATAAAATCAATAAGAATAGATTATTCGAGACTTCAGTTTTTTCTTTATATTTTCAGTTACTAAATTTAATTTAGTTTAATTCTTATTTTAGTTAAGCACGCTGAATTAATAACAAGTGGGTAAGTGTGATCGAAGATCGCACAAAGGGTTTCGTTTAATATTCCTTTCAAAACACTTTATCCTTTCTTTAATAAATCCGAATAAATTTCATTCAAAAAAAAGGTCTATTATACTCTGTCATAATAATATCTGTCATGTGGACTAAATGCGATATTAAAAAAAAATCAATTTCAAAATTAAACATGTTGTATAGAGACCTTCAAAATGTTAGACGTCAGATTAATTTTCTTTTTAATTGTCTAATGACGTCATATTAAGCTACTTTCTGTATTTACACATACTCATACTCCTTGTATTATTGAGAAATGTTTGAAAATTTCCGTTTTATTACCAATATGACGTCATATTAATCTTTTTTTTTTCAATTGGTGAAACTTTTTATTTCATTTTCATTTTCATGTGGAAATCTTTAAATAGAAAATTAATTATTGTAGAAAGAATTTTATTGTGGATTTTTAATTGTTGGCAACTGCTATAACGAAAAGTGTTTAAATTTAATAGGAAAAGGCTGTTAGATTTTTGGTTTTTCATTTCTATATATTAAAATAATATGATTTTTTTTTCAAATTTTATGATTTTGAGCATCATAGTAGGTATTCAGCTAAAAGTACACAAAATTTCATGATTGTAAGTTATATAGTTTCTGAGAACCGGCTCTGTGACAGGCAGACAACGAAGCGGGACTAATAGGGTTTCGTGAGATGAACGAAGCCCTAAAAAACCGCATATATGACGCATGTACGCAAATAAATTAAATTTAAATTATACAACCTAGAAGATATCATTAATTTACTCTATTTTATTTTCAAAAAAATATTATTTTAATTCGAAAAAAAATAAGTTTATTTACGCATACTTATTGAATAAAGTGCAATAAAATGTGCAGTATATGCTTTTGTCCTAATTGGCTGGAATTGTAAGAAAATTCTAATTAGGCTAAAAGCTTAAATTTATAATTACAGTTTTAATGTGCCTGTAATCAAAATTTAGAAGAAAAAGAATATCAAACCGACATTGCTTTAAAAGACCAAAAGAATGAATTTAACTTCTATGAATTGTGAACTGTCAAGAGACATTATAAAAGCTAGATTTTATGATGTTTAAAGATCTTAGTACATTAATTTAGTTTATATAATCAGAATATTTTTCAAAAAACATTTTTCACTTCGCTGACTATATATTATAATAACACTAACTACGTAAACACTCATATTCTTTTACGGCAAAATTTCAAGGAAGGTATTTTAAAAACAGTTTACTGAGTTGAAATTTAATTTAGCACCTTCTCTCCTTAGAATCATAATAGATTACAGTTTTTAAATTTCAGAAGAGTTACAATAAAGCGCATTCGGCAATATACTAAAATTTTAATGATAAAGAGACAACGCGATAATAAATATCTTTTAACACAACAGCAACAAAAAAATAAGCAAATGAAGAGCATTATATCAGGTTTATATTTGTTTAAAATTAACTTATTAAATATTATTCTTAGACTAAAACTGATAGCTTTCAAAGAATAAACATTTATTAAAAGATTGATTAAATTTTCAACACCAGTAATCTTTACCAAATTTTAATTTAAATTAAGTATTTATTCCATATTTAAATCGGGTGATACCTCCCAAATTTTATATTAGATTTTGTAATAAATGGTTAAATAGGGTGAGTTAACCCTTTGAATCACACTGTTCCATATCTGAAACATATCCAAAAGTCAATGTTACACTGAAAAAAAATGTATTGATTTTACAGTATAATACTGACATCCCAGCTGCCAGTACTATACCGTAAAATTAACAGTAATAAACAGTAAAATAAGCAGTAATATGCTACCGCGCATGTGGGGTGGGGTTGTATAAAGCTGTGTTCTCGCAGTTCTATAAACTGTTTTGTGACCGATACTTAATTTTTTGCCGACTCGTGATTGCTTTTGTGTCAGTCATAATCATTTTTTTCTTCTTCTTTTTTTTCTAATTTATTGATTTGCTTTAGTGATTGGTCGAGCAGAGATTGCATCTGTGATGCAAAAATTTTTAGACAGAAATTGCTTGAACCAACTCTTATCAAAACTGCATCTTGCCAATAAGGATTCCATTTTATTTTAATAACCAACATCACAATCTTCGATATTTGTAATAAAATTTCAAAACGTAAAAAAGTTTTTTCTTTAATTTCATTAAATTTCAAGACACGAATACTTTTATATTAAACTATCAAATTTCACAGCATTTTTGTGAATTGAAATGCATTTTTTAAGCTGCATTTCAATTCACACACAATACATTACTCTGTTCAATCATCATCCTGATAATCATTTTTCTGTCTTAAAATGTAACATTGATTTTATTGTAAAAAACTATCTACATAGAAACTTACAGATAATTAAAAAAAATTTCGTGATGTCAGTCATACGTTAGATAAATGTGAAACCGAACCTAATTTACAGTCTAAGCTTGTTTACGGTTGAAAGTACATAAGGTAATAATATCATCAAGACTTTTCATCTAATTTTATTAGCATTCATCGAAAAAATAATATTTTAACAGTAAAAAAAAGCAGTAATACGCTACCGTGCATTCGCGGCAGTGCATTACTGCTTATTTTAATTACTGTTAATTTTACGGTATAATGCTAGCAGCTGAGGTGCCAGTATTATACCGTTAAATCAACAATTTCTTTTTGCTGTGTTGAACATCGAGCGTCCCAGTTGTCGAATATTTCGTTTATATAACTAAAATTTCTAGAGACAGTTTTTTTTTTTCTTTACGCAAAGCGCACATACATGAGGTATAGTGATTAATACGTTACTACAGTGGTTAACGCGCAGAGTTGATTTTTATGCATTTTGAAAATCTGTATAGCGAGGTTGCTAAATCTACTGATTTTTATGTATTTAATTTTTTTTCTTTCTTTTTTTGTTTGTTTATTTCCATAGCGCGAAGTACATATACATGAAATATATTGAGCCCGGTGCTAACGAATTTCATGCATATGGGGATTCAAAAACAGCGAGTTAACTTGGTGGTCTTAATTATCTAAATAAGTAAAAATGGAAAACATTTTACTTCTCCTTATTATCCAATCATTAAAGTTTTACCATTAAAGGAATAGATGTATTTTTGTTAAACTTTTATTAAAATGTAGTAAAATTGTCATCGCCTCGTGCATTATACAGTACATACAGTACGGCGCTTTTGCATTTTACGGTATTGTAATATACAGTGCCTTGTTTGAAACAGGTAAATAAAGGAGTAACGTGGGAGGTGGGAATCAATTAAATGTATTTTCATTATCTCTTACGTTAACACCTTCCGGCACAGTGGTCCCACTCCGGGCACACCTATTTTTAATTCCAAACTTGCATTCGGCAACAAGAATATTTAATAAAATTTTGATTCTACAATGAAAGGAGTTCTTATTTTATAAAAAAGTCGTTTGTAAATTCCGGTGTCAGTCAGTAATTTCTCATTTTACGAACAGACTTTGTCTGTCCCGGAAAGGGTTAAAATTTGGTTAGGTTCTTTTGAGCGAATTGTATTCGAGAATCGGGGTACCATTGTAATACTGTAACAAAATATGGATTATCTTGTAATTTAATGAAAAAAATCAAAGCAAAAAATTGCATTACTCATAAAATTCAATGTTCTCGTAATTCTTTTCGTTGGCATTTCATTTTTGAGCAATACATTTTTTTTCCAGATCATGGAGCTTACAAAGTGGAAGGTGTGATTTTATTAGTTTCTAATAAAAAATATCTCAATGAACTGCACTTTTTCCGTTGCTGATCTTTGTCATTTCAAGTAAAGATCTGGGTTATAGAAAACCATATTGATTTTTCGTAGCACTCTCCTCTGTAATATTACAGAATTTCGCTGCAGGAAAATTGCTTTTAGCTACAACCGTTCGCTAAATAAAAGTACTTTATTTTCGCAACGTTTATTGGTTTCTGGTTTCCATTTTCATTTTAGCATTCTGTTTAGGTTTTAGCAAATGCATTACTGAGCTCGAAAGAATTAGAAAAATCAAGTTATGTCTTATTTCGAAGTAAATGCATTGTAGATTGATTGAGAACATTTCGATTTAGACTTTCATTTATTTTTTCTAAAATGCAGTTCTAAAAGAAATGATCAGCCCCAACTAACTCTGCTACAAATAATCACATGAAAAATATTTATCGACCGGAAATAATGTGTACTATTTAATTATACGCATAAATTATACTTCGAGTACGATCTACATATTTAAGAAATTGCATCAACTGTGATTTGAACACTTTGAGTTGCGTGGATCAAATCAACCCGGAAAAATACATCGTTTATGAACTTTTCTTAAGTATTCCTAGAATTGAAGATTTAAAACTTTAAGGATGGAAATGTTAAACCTACATCTTAAATTTTAGTTTATATCTTCCCTAAAAATCTTCCGATTGAAATGTTTGTTTTTAATGAGACGCAATGAATAGACTGAAATATAATACAGGTAATGTTTTGATTTAAATTCATATTTTTAATTATGTAAATTATTATTAAATCCATAATCAATAAATTTATGAATTATGACAGAACATTAATTTTTACATAGAAGGAATCAATGTCATTAAAAATATAACTATGTGCTTTTAGAGCTAATTCCTGTAATGAGTTTTTGTATTATAGAGACATTTTACTTTTGGACGGTGTAAGATAACCGTCTCTAGATATCATTTGAATCTCTGAAAAGATAATTTTAGAGAGCTACTGGAAAAATTCGACAGAAATTCTTTATAAATAAATAGTTTATCTTATATTTAGAAAATGTCTTAAGCATAAACTTAATTTTCCTTACTATATATATACACCGGATGAATGAAAAGTCCCGGAACGGTGTAATATCTCGAGAAATAGACATTGGATAAAAAAACAAAAAAATGCGTGTCAAATATTTTTAGAAAACCATTTAATGGTGCCAAGATTAGGCACCCCCAGCCATAGGAGGCCACTTTTAAATTTTAAATAGGAACCCCCATTTTTTTCAGATTTGGAGATTTTACGGAACGAAATACCTTAATTTTATGCATAAACTATTTTTAAATGTTTTGTAGATTGCGCTGTAATCACTAAAAAGTTAAAGGACTATAATTATTGTGAATGTCTCCGAAAAAAAAACACTTTACATGAAAGGGAAAAGAATGCTTCACCATTATTCTGATTACTTCACTCAAATTATTTAGTCTCCGGAAATTCAATGAAAATAACCGCTTTTAAAGTGCAATCCAGGAATAGCGATGTACTTGCTTTCTAATTCCATTTGGGGTGCTTGTTTAAAGTGAGCTCCCTGGCCTCTCACTGAACACTCTTTGAGACACTTTATGCCGTAAGATTTGTAAAACTAACATTGTGCGCTTGGCACTATGCCAATATTCCAATATCTTTGGTGTTATTGAATTGGAAACATTGCGTATTCTCTCTTTCAGCTCCTCAATGCCGTAGGGTTTGGCCTTCTAAACCGTACTTTTCAAATATCCCCAATGAAATTAATAGATAAGACTAACATATTTTGTTCCGTAGAATCCAAATCTGAAAAGAAAATGGAGGTTCCCATTTTAAATATCAAAGTTACCTTCCTCCACCTCCCTATGGGGGTGGGGATACCTAACTTTGGCACCATTAAATAGCTTTTAAAAAATATTCGACACATATTTTTTTGTTTTTTTATCTGACGTTTATTTTTCGAGATATTACACCGTTCCAGGACTTTTTAGTCACCCGGTATATATACATTATTATTCTTCTTCTTTTTATACAAAAGTATCAAACTATTATATTTATATGTTGGGTCATCCGAAAAGTTCTGCAGTTTTTTAAAGCCAAACGCTGTTTTGTCTAGTTATTTTGCTACTGCTGCAAAGGAGTGACCTTGAATAACCCAGATATATACATTCGGTCTTCACTGCTTGCGCTGCATAATTCTTGCTTGTGCTGGGGCATAATTTTTGTTTCATTGCAGTGCAAAGAATGAAGAACCAAAAAGTTCATTTTCGCTATATTATTTTCTTTTGTTCCAAGAAAGGTGAAAATGCTAGTCAGATTGCTTTTAAAACTTGTGCTGTGTATGGACAAAGTGCAATTTCCGATGACGCAGTTCGAAGGTGCTTTGAGAAGTTTAAGCGCAGAAATTTCAGCCTCAAAAAAGATGCACGTCTAGACCAGTGTTTCTCAACCTGTGTGCCGCGACAGATTGTCAAATGTGCCAAGAGGGTTTTTGACAAATAATTAAAATTGCATGATGTTGGATCAACGATGCATTTTCTATTTATCATGTGTTACCGTCCTTCTTCACTTCTTTCCCTGTATTAGTGTTTCCAGCGCGCCACTCCTCCCTTGTCCTCGACCATCCGATTCAGATTGTTGTTTTTTTTCTTTTTTTTCAATTGGGGGATCCGGCGTTTGCCTTCTCAACTCTCGATTGGAATCTATTTTGGACTTTGTTGCTGGACGCCGTGCATTTTATTCTACACTTGTTTTCGTTCAAGAAAAGAGTGCGTATTGCTGTTAAAAAAAAGTTAAAGTAAAACACTTGATTTTCACATCTGTGAATTGGTTAAAATGCAAAAAATAGAAGCATAGGAAAGCATGATGGACGAATATATTGAAATAAAATCTAATGCTTCACAAACGGAAGATAAAGAAAGAAAAAAACTGAAGTATAAATATGAGTATATCGAATTCGGATTCAGCGCAATTGAAACGGAAGGCTCTCAAATGCCATTCTGTGCAATCTGTAAAAAGAAACTTGCGAATGAAGCTCTTGTTCCTAGTAAACTGAAAAGGCATTTGGAAACTTCACATCCACAGATAAAAAACAAACCAAGAGAATATTTCGAAAACCTGGCAGCGCGGGAAAATAAAGCATCAAAAAAATTTGTAAACTATATAAATATGCCAGAAACGGGAATGATTGCCAGATACAAGGTTGCCAATTAATAGCACAACGCAAGGAAAGACACACCGATGCACACCGATGCATCTATCATTGTACCAGCATTAGGTATCATTGTCAAAGCAATGCTGGGAACTTGTCTGTCGACTTTGGAACCTTGTTTCGATTTAATTTGCTCTAGAAAAAAGGCTCAGCCCTCTCATTAAATAAATTTTGTAAGTAAATATTTTTATTTTTTTTATTTTGTGTGTGTGTGTCATACAACTTATATATTTTTTGGTACTTTTTGGTTAGCCGGTGTTATATATACATAAATATCTATCGATATATATAACACTGGCGCCCGGCTAACTGAAAAGTACCCATTTTTTGTATTCAGGTGTGCCGCAAATAATTTCAGATATTTTTAGTGTGCCGTCAACTAAAAAAGGTTTTGAGAAACACTGCTCTAGACGATCATTATCTGTAAAGGAGAACAGCTTAAAAGAAGCTATCGCTGAAAATACACGTTACACAGTTCAGGAGCTATCACACTTCCTTATGAGCTATCACACTTCCTATTCACTTCCTTAATTTTTGCTTTTTCTAAAATCTGCCAATTCAACAAAGTTAAACAGAAACCTTGAACCGGCAAACAAAGAGAACTGTGGCAAACCACTAGAGAGCCAGCACTGCATCGATGCCAACAAAACTATAGTCAGGTGGATCACAGCCATGCTGTGATCAGGCGATTTCCGCCCCCACTCCCAGGTACTAACTCGTCAAGCTAGGAACTCATGCCGAGCAGGTAGGGGCGTGGTTAGCGGTATAAAAAAAAGGCTTATTTTGCGAGGGGGTTTCCAAGTAAGTTTTTTTTCCTCACTCAAAGTTTTTGTTATTTTATGAAGCCCTAAATTATGGTGAGGCATTTTCAACGATTGGTAAATAACTATTGTATTCCTGTGCTGCAATTGCTTGTAAAACTTGTGCGGTAAAATGAGACAGCTATCTTGTCTCAACTGGATATTTTAGGGTAAGTTGGAATTCAGTTGGTGAAGTATGTTTGCATAGATTACAACTCAAAAGAAATGAAAGGTTAGCAATTCCATTTTTATTGGTTTATTTTTGAGCTTCTCCGAGAGCAGTAGGAATTCTAACCTATTATTATGTAAAAGAGTTTTAAAAAAACCCGCAGTTTTTGACAGACTGGAATAAACCCAGGAATTTTCGGGAATAAACCCAGAATTTTGGGGAATATTGGAAATTTTGAAGGAGTTTTGAAAGTAAACAAATCTAGTCATTTTCAATTTAATTTTTTTATTTTTAAGAAATTCCAGTCATTGTTCTGAAACGTTTAAAATAGGTTTTTCATTATGAATTCACAAAATTTAGAATTTTGTGCTCTAAGTTTTTATAATTCATTATAATTCATTCGCCTTACAACAATGGTGGCTGGGAATTGGTAAGGATTTGAATGATTCTTTAAAAATTAAATTTTTTTAATTGCTATTTGCTATTCAGGCATACTCTATATTAATTTTCTTGTGAGTTAGTGTATTTTTCCATTTATTTCTTTTAGTTTTGTTCGTTTTCTTTTTTGTTTACATTGTTTGAATCGGAGAACAGGTGTGATGTTTATATTCATGTGAGGCAAGATGAATCCGTCATCTTCCTCTCGCACTTTTTACTTATCCACGATTAAAATATCTACTTACTTATGTTATTTTAATTTCTCTTACTTAATATTTCCGCAGCTTAAGCATGTATTTCGCTAGTTTTCATGTAAACTGTACTATTTTTCTGTGTTTATGTTATTGGTTTGGTTTACATTTGTAAAAAAACATTTTGTTTACTAATTAAAAAATTCCATGTCTAAAACTTTCTGAAAACTCCCGGGAATTTTTAATATTTCCCTCCCAAGAAACCCGGTTTATTCCCGGGAATAAACCCGGTTTTTTCCACCCTTTGCAACTCTATCTACTCGTATTTGATTTTTCTTCCACTCTGTTTTAAAATAAATGTTTTAAAATGACGTTACTGTACAGATACTACCACAATGTGACAATATGCAAACTGCACAAACTGTCATGCTAATTATTCGCACAAATAAGATAGCATAGATGGAACAATTTCATAAACAGCTTTTGACGAGTAAACCATATAATTTTAAGTGACGTATACTTCATTATTTAGCAGCCATAAAGTCCCATTATCAATGGCATTAGTCAAATTATTGCTTAAAGTATTAGTGATCAAATATCCAAAGCTATGCCAGTTAGTCGAGGCCCCTTCTACTTGATTTCATTAATTAAGTAAAATTTCTCATTCAAAATGTGATCATTTGATTTGAAAAAAACAGGAAGGTTGTCTGCTATTCAATGTATGTGAATATATACTTTCGGTCCTTGTATTCATACATCTTTGTATGCAAATAACAATAGAAAACCTACATTATCAGTCAATATCATGGTTCAACTGCCAGATTTTGAAACATATCGTTAAAGATATTTAATTTGAATTTATGATTATTTTTATTCAATTTTTTAATGCATATCTCAAAATGTTTAACTTTTTATGCTCCGACGGTACTTCAAAGTACCATTAAATAAAACCATTGTAAGATGCATTTAGTTATACAGCTAAAACACATATCAAATAACAATAAAAGAACTAAAAATCATACATCAAGCATAGAATATGAAACACTTTCCGACAATAACAGAATATTATTAAGAAATTTCTTTTTTTCATACAGTGAAATGAGATATCTAAATAATAAATTTAAAAAACACATAACTCAGAAAAAATCCATTTTCAGCTATTGCCGTCCATTATCCGGTAAAGGGTGCGAATTATTTCTGCAGCTCTGTATATGATGTATAAAATTTATACACATCATGCAATACACTAAAAATTAGATAAGTTTAAAAGTTAATGCCAATGTGGAAAACGCACTTCCATCAATTATTGATTATAGTCAGTCTTATAACCGAATTATTTTGTGAGTCGTTGTAAATGAACGATAAATGCTACGCGCTTAAATAATCTATAGGAAACATATTTTAGTGCACCTCAGTTATCCTTTTTAATTTCATTATGTTTGAAGTATCATAGCATCATTAAAATGTACCGCATCCGAATTTCCCCATACATCATAAAATGTAATGGAATTTTTTGTGTGTCTCTGTAAACGAACTATAAATGCTACTTATTCTATACTCCTGAGAAAGTGTGTTGTAGTGATACATTTCAATCTCATTATGATTTAAATATCATAACATCAATAAAATGCACAGTAAAAGAATTTCCCCCATGGACCATATTGTAACGAAGAACTTTTTTGTTTCCCTGTAAACGAATGATAAATGTCACACACATCATTTCCAATACCGAACATTCTATACTAAACCTCAATAACGTGTAAAAATTACATAGCAATATGAGTATATTTACGAGAGTTACCGTACGGACAGACAGACAAACTGAATTCATAAACACTTTTTTAACTATGTTGGAAACTGATTAGCAACTGGTTTCAATAGTGAAATGGCAATCTTTTAAAAAAAGGTTCAACTAAACAAACTTTAATATCCAATGTCCTTTAAAGGAATCTTATTTCAATTTATTATCTCTAGGGAAACATGTATCCAGAAAAATTCTTTTAAATAAATTGCGTAATTAATTATAATTTGTGATGATACTATGCTATGAACATTCGTTATCAAAAAAAGTTTTAATTTTAATTGTCAAACACAATACTAAATAAAAAAATAAACCTGAGTATTAATTAAAGATAAACTTTTATCAATATCCACTTTCTAATTCACTTAAGCTTCACGGTTAATTGCTAATACTATCGATACAATTTGTTTCTTATCTTAATTAATGGTTCAACGAAAATTAGATTAAAATCCTATGTTAGGGAACTTTCTTTCAATGAAGAATTTTATTATTCTCTGGAGATTCATATAATTTTTTGTATATATATGGAAATAAATCGAATGCTATTTTAGTTTGAAATTATCAGAATAGTAAAATAAATGTTGAATAATAAAAGATAACAGTATTGCATTTAAATGAAATTAGATAATGTTTATTGTAATTGAGTGTAAAGTGTGTATAAATTAAGCTCTTTATAATTTAGTAAAATTGCAGCAAGCTTAGTTAAAGCAAATCATTTCATATTTAATAAGTTTTCTAAATACTGTATTTAATAAATTTCTAATGTATAATTAATTTCACAAATCCTGCTGAACAAAAAAGTTAGCAATTTCAAAAGAGTCGACATTTTGCTTCAATTTATTATGTTTTTAGTCCCTTTAAAACATTTTCTTAGTTGTTTTAAACACCAGAAAACAGAAACATGATATGAACCAGAAAATATTCAAAGAGGCATAAAAAGTTTTTCAGACAAGCTCTGTTGTCAAAAGAAACGTATTACGTATTAGTTTGAACGGTTCTGCATCACACCGCTCGGGTCACCCCTCACAATAGAACCCCATTCTCAATTTACCCCAATAATATAATATAAATTTCCTCCCGACTTGACCATTCTGGAGGAAAAAGCAATTAAAGCGAGCGTCGTGAAACGACACCGTTTGTACAGCAGCTCATTTGAAATAGTAACCTTGCGAAGCAGTACACCAGATTCTGATCAGTACAAAGCGATAATAGACATATTTTGTGGTTAACGAGAAACTTGCGAACGAGAAGTGCTCAGTGAGAGTCTGCGGTCGTCATAGAGAGTGTTTTACGCCACAGATTCGTGCATGTTCAACTTCTCTAAAGTTGTTTTTTTTTTTTCAAGCTTAACGCAAAATTTTACGTTACTTCATTTTTTCCAATTTTTTTCGTGATGTAAAGTGAAAATAGCCACCAAAACCCCGAACAAAACATTTATTTATGTTAGGAGTCTACGCCAGTTGCTCGAAGACAATCGAAAGTTTATGTTAAACCAATGGCAGCGTTCCTGACAAATTTCATGGTTCCGATTCAATATTTTTAAATGATTTTCTTTTTCATAGGATATCTGAGATTGATATTTAACTGAGTATACTTGTGCTTCATCCTGCGAATCATCCTGCGTCCGTCGCGTGTAACTAGCGTAGGCTCTTAAAATATCTGTTGGCAGAGAAATCTGTGAAAAAAGTCGTCGATATCTGTCGGCACGCTGCACGCTGTCTTATGAAGATTGCAATTCGCTGTTAGCAGCGAGTGAAATCTTGTGCTGTCATTTGTTGGTATGCTAGGATCCGGTAAATATTTCATACATCCTTGTATTTAAACAAGAAATTCTTCCCATCAAGAACATTTTTACATATATTCAATAATTTCTACTTTCGAGTATTTCTATAGCATTTTTTCTTGAATTAGCTACATAAATATAATACTTTGATTTCGTCATATAAACTTCCATTTACTTCGTTCTGAATTAATAAATATATTTTTTTTTTTATTACGGACAATCTATTAACTGTAACCGCCGTAAAATTAATGCGTATGTTGTTAGCTTCATGTTATTCATTGTACTATAACAGCTTAGAACCAAAACTTTTATATTTTTCAGCATTTATTCGGGGAAAACTGTTCCCATCAATCATGGTGAAATATAATTGAAGATGAACTTTTACAATTTCAATGCTTTCGTTTAAAGAGGGGTGCAAAAGGATTATCTATTATCTGATTTTCTTACTACAGATATGAAAGTGGTTACAGGTTAGTTTCTGGACAGATTAGAATAACGACAATCGATTTTTAAAAATCTGTACCAGTTTTTTAAATTGTAGGCTTTCTCGCATTATAAATACTGACAAAAGTTCACATATATGTTCTACATGTAATAATGAACTTTTTTGTACAAAGGTTTTTGAATTTTCACTTGCAAAGATATTACACATAAATCATTCGTTTAACAAGTAGCTTCAAAATACATTAATATCACGAACGTTTGGCGTGAAACGCATACTTACTGCACGGCGATTTGTAACGGAGCACTTGGCCACGTCGATAAAATTTAAAGACTTAAATTTTTGTTGGGTTGTCTATCGTAATTCTGTTGCTAAATATGTCTGATTTGGCACTGTATACATATCTAGATTCTTCCGTATTTGTTTTCAAATTTTATTGAGAATGAGCTTTTTCTTTTTAACTCCATAAGATTTTTTCAACACACAAAATAAAAATGTAGTCATATAGGGAAAAGTAGGGTAAAACAGACTGCCTAACGGTTTTTGTTTGTTGACAAAAGTCTAAAAAGGGCGAAAAATCGGAACACCCCACAAAAAAAATTTTAAGTCCTTTGAGCTTATGGAAAAACGACATCTGTTGCCAAAGGAAAATTCTTTTCTATTTGGGAAAAGGCAATTTCTAAGACCATCTGAAACAGATTCGAGTTTTGGTGGTAGGGTAAAACAGGGAAATAATCAGAAATTAAATTTTAACACTTCCAGCAGCAAAAAGCTTTTCTGTGATAAATTTTGAATCCAACTTAAAAAACATATTTTAAAGTCAATAACATTTTTTATCAAGTTTTCAAGCAATTTTTAATGCTGTTATGTAATGGATTTCTCAGCGTTTATTTCTCGTATCCACTGCACTCCTCAGGTGCCTACTCTTTGCAGACTGAACATTGTGTCCTTCCTTCACCATCTCTAGAGTGAAGAAACAATTTATTGCAGAATTCAGTGCAAAACCACAGGTACCCGATTTTTCCCCCAACAAACGACCCAAAATCAACATGGTCGTTCTCCTTGGATAACTGGACGTACATACTTCAACTTGGCATTTAAATATCGTCTGAAAGCTATAAAAACCGTTGTTTACTTACCTAAATTGATCCTTTATGCTAGATTTATTTGAAAAGCAGAAAAGTTGGCGAAAATTTTTGAGGTGAATTTCTTTTCAATAGCACTGCCAGGACAGAGAAATTAACTCACTTCAAAAGCCGATGGCACACTGCTAGGGGATACTAAGGAATGTAGTTAAAACGGGGAAGAAAAAACAGAGAGAAAACAGGATACCCGTTTTGACCCGCGTACCCGGTTTTGCCGTACTCTCCCCTATACAAGTTTTATAATTAGTTAATATCATTAAAAAAAAACAGAGTATCCGACCGGGCTTTACGGATTAGAGAAGATTACTGCACGGTATACAGAACGTACGTGAAACCCCTTTTTAATTGAAAACTCTCATTTTTTTTTTTTTTTTTTTTTTTTTTTTTTTACATTTAATGTTTTTTTTTAGATTGCGTACTAACAACACCAAAAAGAATTTTAAGTGAAAAATATCAATTATGTGTTCAAATAAAGTTTCGAAATCTGTTAAAAACGTATTAGCCGCAAGCCAGCAGTTAATAACTAAAGAAATTGCCAAAGATTTCACTATTTAAAAAAGCTTTTTTCATTTGATTATTTCAGTGCTTAAGCGCGTAATTCGATTAATAGGAGTTTGCGCACAGTTTCCTAAACATGTGTTTTATTTATTTATTTATTTATTTACTTATTGGTGAAATTTTAATTTTCGTTATGGACTATTAACTGAAAAAAATGCTGAAATTTATATTGTTTTAAGTGCTAACGTTTTTTATCTTCCGTAATCTGTCTGCATGCGATTGAGATAGATTTTTAAAAAATTAAGTTTGAAAATTATGTTAACAACCATAAAATATCAATAAATTAAAACAGTTTTCAGACAAATTGCATGTGAAAGTACTTTTTTTACCTATTCGGCGCTATAAAAATTTAAATTGTGCAATGTTTAAAAATTAATAAATTTCTCAAAAAGCAAAATTTATTGCTCAGATCACTGCCACCATCAACATGACGTCACCTTAGCTCACAGACATATTTTTTCTTTATTAGAAAATTTTTTACTTATCAGAATAGATAACAACGTACTTATCGAATATTTGTGAAGTACTTCTGCGCCCTTTTTGCATACTCAAACAGGAAAAGAAAACTTTCATAAAAATTCCTAAGATTTCAAGTACAAAGGTTGTTTTCAAGCATTTGAATTTCAAAAAGTCAAATATGTTTCCGTATATCCATAAGAAAAATAAATTTGGGTTTCCGCTGATGAAAATATGAAAATTTTCTTGTTCATTCCCAGAAATATTTGCTTCATATAACTTTTGTGAAATCGTACATATTTAGCTTACACAGAAAATAGAAACTTGTAAAAAAATATTGATTTTGAACGGATGACGCACTTCAGGATTTATGCCATTTTTAATCCCAAGTATTTCAAGAAGTTCAAGGAAGAAGAAAAAGTATTTTCATCACTTTTTCTTTCATGGGACTACTTTGCATGAATAAAAGTCAAAAATTCACAAAAAAGGAAAACAGAAATAACCTAGAATCTTATAAATTAAAAAAGAAACAAAACTGAAATATCTTTGGCAAAAAAGCCGTGTATTGTGGATAAAAATGTGAAATACGTATGCATTCAGAAAGGCACGCCGAAGTTATTATTACTTTTAAGCTTTATTTGGAAGATTTAAAGTGGGGCTTCATCGAAGGAATTTAAAATCAATTACTGAATTCTCTATTGGAGTGCTATGCCTGCAATTATAATACCAAGAAACCCACTAGAACAAGATAATTTCTTCCAAAAATTAGTTTTTAAAGATATGCGTCATTGGAAATTCGCAAGGTGGATAGGACACACTAAGGTGTCTCGATATGAGAGTGGCAACATACGAGATGTAAAATTTGACTTTCAAATACAATTTGTGTGAAAACTGTATCTAAATTCACTGATTTTTATGGTTTTTAAATTTCTATCACGATTTTTTTAATCTATTTCAATGAACACTTTTCCATTTGTAGGCACGACACCGATAAATCGTGTACGATTGTCGTTATCTGACATCGGTGCATCCAAAATGCATTCATTGCGCTTTTGCACCTACCGATTCGATGACGATTTTGTCGTCATAGTGTTGTCGTAGAATGAATGCATTTTGCATGAAATCGAAATCGATATCGGATAACGACAATAGTGCACGGTTTATGGGTGTCGTGTCGGTAAATGGAAAAGCGCTATGTCGCGTGCAATCTGATTATGAAAAATTAACACATCTGCACTTAAAACAGCATAAATAGTTCAGCATTTGTTTCGGCTAATATTCCATAACGAAATTAAAACTTCTTCAATAAATAAATAAATAAATAAATAAATAAATAAATAAATAAAGCACAAGTTTTAGTAATCGAACTACGCGTTTAAACACTGAAATAATCAGAATAAAAAAAGTGTTTAAATAGCAAAATCTTTGGCGATATTTTCCGCTATTAACCCCTGGCATATGGCTTATACAAAAGTGGCTTTTCTAATAAATTTTAAAACTTTATTTGAATACATAATTGGTATGTTTCATATGAAAATCCTTTTTAGTGTTCTTAATGGGCAATCTAAAAAATATATTACATTAAAAATCCCATTAAAGTGCTCAATTCAAAATGATTTTCACCTATGTTCAATACACCAAACTGTATGTTATGTAACCCAGGAAGCCCGGGTTCTACCCCCTAGTGTCTAGTGTTATATAAAAAAAAAACATTTTCTTAGTTTCGACTAACATTTTTTTTTCATTTTACCAGTTTCTTTTACTATGCAATTCCCTGTTGGCTGTTCCCTGTAATTTTCTGTAATTTTATTGATCAATAAACCTATCCCTCAAATCCGCTTCTCCTCCATATATATAAGTAAAATTCCATCATTCTTTGCACTGATGACGGTACATTGAATTCTACCGAAACTAGTTTGAAATAATTTAAAAAGTTCTGGTGCTTAAAACGTATAATCTGCATATATACCTCTTATAACGTCCTATTTGCGATACAGGATGTAAAATGTGAAATGATTTTGCCTTATTAACTCTAATTTAAAGGAAATTATATTTTTGATGACAAAATATTTGTGAATATATTACCATTTTATTTATGTGTTGCATCTGATGCTATATTATTTTTATTCATCATATTTATATGATGTATCTTACAATTTTGTCAGTAGTTTAATTAAAAATGCTGATTTAAAAAACAACAACGCAACAAACGAGAAAAGTAATGTTCATGGACATAAATTATAGATGAAAAATATTACTTCATTTTAAAACATCACTCTTTTGGTAAATTAAATCTGCTAATTACCTATTAATATTTTACTAAAGTTCTAACATAAAAATATTTTTTATGTAAATTTTGAAGATGTTATTATTGGATTTAAATTTATATTTCAGTTTATTCATTAATAAGTAGCTCATAAATGGTATTAAACATTAAAATAATTTAATTCACATTATCCATTTAAAATTGAAAAAACCACAGAGCAACTCATAATTTATATACGTAATTTAATTATGAAGAATCATACCCATTTTTTTTAAATGCATACTTTAATAAATCAATTCCACTAATTAGATTTTTTTTATATTACTAATGTTATAACATAAAAATATTTATTATGTAATTTTATTCGATGTCATTATTTCATTTAATGTATGTTTCATTTGAATTATTAATATATAGCCTCTAAGTGATATTAAATATGAATACTTAGTTTTTTAAAACGATTCGATTTCAGAAATACAAGAAACTGATAATAAATTAATGTAGATCGAAGCAAAATTCCTAAATCTAAAAAACAACGAGGACACAATCCACAATCTTCAGATTAAGACATCGGTATTCTTACCCCGGCGCCATATCGTTTAACCCTTGTGGTCACCAAAACTGTATAAGATGTGTTGGTTTCTGCAAGATGGTTGCCATAACTGTGTTGATGGAACATCACCAAGCATAAAAATTTTGGCACACTTGCTTTGTTGTAGCTTCTTTTGTAAAGAAAACGCTGATTGGTTTAATCAAAGCTCAGACTCTCAACGTACTATCCAAAGAAAATGCTCAGGTACGTGAAACACAGTAGCCGCCACAGGCAATTGGGAGGTTTTAATGTGTTTTTTTTTTCAATTATAATTACAAAGATTTATAATTTTTCTGGTCATATTTGTATTTTAGAATAATTATGCAACTTTTTCGATGTGTATTTATTGAATGAGACCTATGCTATTCTATTTGCTCTGCAATAAGTCACATGAATTTTTTTTAATGTATATAACTAACTATTATGTATATAACTACGTCTAAAACTGTTTTTCTTTTGAACATATTTAACCTAAAAAATATTTGAAATGCCTAAATGTGATACTACTCTTATAAAATTAATAAATTCCCAAATGGTCGTCACAGAAGAAAATGGATGAACAGTAAATTTCTTATGGCTGTGGTGCAGGCCTCATACACAGTGTACGGGAAGGTCGAGTAGTATTGGACAGCGGGTTGTATCGGACAAGTAGTGTTTCAACTTTTGGCCGATGGTAGCAATACCTGTCACGCTACTGTCGTATTTATTAAGTCAGCAGGAAAACACTCTTGCCATTTTGGACCTAGTAATCTGTTCATTATATCTTTGAACACTGTCCGCTAATGAAATTTCAATTCAAATTCAATAAAAATAAAACACTCAGAAAGAATTTACAAAGAACTCTGTTGGATACAATCAATTATATTAAGCTCACAGAGAACTATAATATTCTAAACAAAAACTTTTCATATATCTCTAAAAGTTTATAAGAACTGTCATAAACTATATGTATTTCAAAAATCTATAATATGCAAACTCATATCAATATTATATTGTTATGCATAATCATTTGATTCTCTGTTAATTTTAGATAATATTACTTTTCATTCTGCACAATAATTCTGCTTCTAATTTTTGAAAATTCTTAAATGAAAAATTCTGTATAATTATTCTTTAATCTTTCTGGATAGTTTATATTTAGTTAACACGATTGTTAAAACTTACAGTTAAAATATTCAAATATAAATACTGAACTTGTTAATTTTGATGAATGTTGATATTAATGTTTGATGTAGTACAAGTGTAGTTGCTTACGAATATGACTATAATTAATTTCATTTGTCTTTAAAATCTCTTGCTGCTCAATATACAAATGAATTGTTATTGATATTAACTCATACACATCTTAGCAATTTTGTAAAAAGCTATTTATCTTTGAATATTCATGTTATGCAAATATGTTATACATTGCAATCATTGGTAGAAACTTTGGTATATATATTTTTTTAATTGGTAAATACTGTGTAAATTCTTATTAACTACAACTTTTCTAATAATTTGTATCAGACTATCGAAATCTTACATCAGATCTATGTGCAACTTACAATTTCGCTCGCCTATCCATAGGCGAATTGGGCAGTGCATGTGATTATTATTGTATGTATCTTAAATATTGTATAATATTGTATATATCTTTACATTCAATTTAATTTCGTCATTGGAACGGAGACCAACCGTTTACCTCTCAGCCTCTCTCGAGAGTATGGCGAAGTTAGATTGGGGGGTCTTCCCTTTCCCGTTACTTTCTGGGTCCAGTTTTCTGGCTGTGGTCCGATAAGTGGCAGAAATTCTTTTTCCTCTCGTGGACTTTTTGAGCCTATACCTCACCATTGGCTGTCCACGAATGGGTGATTTCTGTAAATTTCTGTGTTCGCAAGTGATAGTAAGTTGTTAGTTTTTTTTGCGAGTTTTCTAGTGCACGAAGATAACTTTGGAGCTACGTACCTAATGTAAAAGTAATTACAACAATGATTTTAGTGTTTTGTTTGATTTATGTGTTACTATGCTTTATATTGTAGTCTGTAAATATGTCTAGACACGGTAATACGTATGAGAGGTATTCAAAACGTCGGAGTGCAGTGTTCGATTGTATCGGGCAAACGGCTAGACGGTTGTATTGGACAAAAGTTTAGAGGTTTAAAAAGTTAAATTCTTACGGTTTTCTCTGTTTTATTCTAGGATAGAGAAATCACGTCATAAGTGGGAGGAAAATCACATGAAGGAAACAATAGAAAAGCCCGACTTCATCAAATGACACTTGGGGAATCTAAGGAAAGATACTGTGTACCTAAAAGCACCTTAGGTGATAGACTCAAGGAAGTGAAAGAGGAAAGGAGAAAGTAAATTGCACAGCAAATAAACAACAGAGGGTTAGGCCTAATTCTAAAACCGAGATAAAACTTCTTGAAGCAAAAGTTAGAAAGTCTTTGAGCTTTGACGAAGAATTGCGGGAAGAGGATGAATTGACTCATTGTATTATTTGCAATGAAACTTTTCAACCGGCAATGAAACTTTCAAGACCGGATCCAGTGCAATATTTGCAAAGGTTAGGCCCATGAAAACTGTGCGGATCTTGAACTTAACAGACTTTCTTTACAAGTATGATACTTGTTTTTATTTTTTTTAAACCATAAGTATCATAATACGTCTATGTTTTTTTTTTTTTTTACATTCTTGTATAAGACAGTATACACATTAGGGTGTATCGATTTTTAACTTTTTTTTTTGTTTCCAAATTCCAAGTTGATAAAAAGTTGCTACTAGACACCACAACTTACCACAAAAAATTTTGGATTTTTTAAAAAATGTTTAGGTCTCCCGCACAAGGCCTAAAATTTAGAAATTTTACTTAAAAAGTAAATTTTTACAAAATTTTTAAAAAAACCTAAAACACTTTTTTTCTAAATTGCAAGTTAAAATTCCATTAACAATAAGCACAAAAAACGATATAAAATGTATTTCAAAAACTTAGCACAACATTTAGGTCTCCCGCACAAGGCCTAAAAGTCGTAAATTTCAGCCAATTTTTGAACATTTTTCAGTGCTTTGATATTTGTGTTGTTGCTGGTTTAAAAATTAAATGTAACTAAAGTCTCGTTAGGCTTGATTGGAATTGTTGAAATAAGTGAAATAATAAATCACATTTCAATACGTCAAGCGTCAACTTGAAGCGATGGGGTGGGGGAAGGCCAGACTGTCGCGCCGCGGTGACGCGACAACTATGAATCACAGCGCAGACTTGTCAGTAATCGTCTGCCCGCGAGCGAGGATTACGGTTGTGTTTAAGTGCGATAGTCTTGTTGTAAGAATCAATTGAGTGAGTGTTGTTGTTGTTCATTATGAGTAAAAAACCGCATGTAACTAGACAAACTACCGACAGGCCGGTTATCGGGCAACCTATTGATGTGAGTGAGTTTAATGTTCTGCCAACCAAGATGGATGTTTTGAAGTATTTTGAGTGGGTACGCATTGAAATGAAACAAGAGGGAATACATCAGCCTGCAAAGAAGGTAATTGCGTTAAGAGTTGCTTTAAAACTTGAGGAAATATGGAAAAGAGCTTCAATTCCTATTTGTGGCACCAAAAACACAATATTTATGGTTTTAAAACTGCATGAGCAGCTGGAGAAAATTAAAAAGTGTTCAGCGCCTAAAAGGAAGTATCCTAACTCCTACAAAGACGCAGTAACTAGCTTTCTGTCAAAAACTGAAACTGCATTGTTTGATATTTGTATTTGCAAATGTGACCGCAGCAACTGTATTTGTTCTACTGACAAAAAAGTCCCGGCACTAGAACACGAGTTTTTGCTTGACCAACGTGGTCCTAGATTGATGTCACTTGCAGAGTGTGACAAAAACGACACTAAAAAGCTTAAGAAGTGATTAGAAAGAAAGTATAGGTCACAAGCTTTAATGCAGGTAGTTGTAAAAAAGACTGAGGATGAAAACGTTTATTCTGGTGATAGTACAGATGATTCAATGTCTCACACATCATGTCAAGATAGTGATTTTAAAATAAATGTACTTGATACGAGTCAAAAAAGTGTTTCAAGTGTAGAAGTAAAACAAGAACTGCCACAACGCTTGTCTTTGTTTTCACGAGCTTGTGACCGCAGGGGCATTTCTAGTAGAGCTGGAGATCAGTTAGCTACTGCACTTTTGCGAGACGTTACTGCGGAGAACCAAGAAGCAGTAATCGACAAATCAAAAGTAGCACGTGAAAGACTTAAGTCTCGTAAAGAAGTAAGCTCAACTCGAACCTCCGATCTGTTGGCCATTTACTTTGATTGTCGTAAAGATGAAACCATAACAAAAGAAATTGCAGCTGGGAAAAGTGTCCGAAAATCTTTAATGGAAGAACACATTGTTGAAGAACCTGGATCCAAGTATTTCGGTCATGTAACTCCCCACAGGAAAGGAAATAGTTACATCACTTATAAAGTATTGTGAAGTAAAAACTGTCGATCTTAAAATACTAAAAGCTATTGATTGTGATGGTACGGCAGCAAACACAGGCACTTCAAAGGGAGTTATCACCTTATTTGAAAATAAAATACAACAGCCACTGCAGGTAGTTGTGTGTCTACTATATTTGAATGAATTACCATTTAGAAAAATTATGGTTGCTCTTGATGGGCCAACTTCTGGACCAAACACATTTAGCGGGCCTATTGGTAAACAACTTCTAAGCTGCCAAAATCTGGATGTTGTCAATGTTGTTGCAATTGAAGGCGATATACCAGAAGTTGATCTTAAAGCGTTGAGCACAGATCAAAAGTATCTGTACGAAATATCCAAAGCCGTATCAACAGGTACATGTACAGAAGAGTTGGCCAGACGAAACCCCGGAAACAGCTCGCACGCCAGTTGGCTTACTCTGGCAAATCGAATCCTTCGTTTGTATGTAGCCATGGATGATTTGACCCCTGAGCTGAGAAAGCTTGCAGAGTTCATAATGAAAGTCTACATTTACACTAAAAATTACGAAAGTTTCGTCAAAATTAACAAACTTTAGGTCTTGTGCGGGAGACCTAAATGTTGTGCTAAGTTTTTGAAATACATTTTCTATCGTCTTTCATGCTTATTGTAAGTGGAATTTTAACTTGCAATTTAAAAAAAAAAGTGTTTTAGGTTTTTTTAAAAATTTTGTAAAAATTTACTTTTTAAGTAAAATTTTCAAACTTTAGGCCTTGTGCGGGAGACCTAAACATTTTTTTAAAAATCCAGAATTTTTTGTGGTAAGTTGTGGTGTCTAGTAGCAACTTTTAATCAACTTGGAATTTGGAAACAAAAAAAAAGTTAAAAATCGATACACCCTAGTATACATGTAGTAATAAATAATTGTTTCTAAATCCAAAAGTGACTTTTTTTCAAGTATAACACCATGTCCGATACAACCCTCCAGAGATCAGAAAGGTCAAAAACTAAGGGTTATAAAAAGTCAAAAATAGTCAAATAAAGATGATTCTAAGGCAAATGAGCTTTTAAAGGATTGAAATAACATGTTAAAATTTTAATTAGAGTAGAAAATATTCAAATTTAACAATAATTTTCTTTGAAAATTCGAAATAGCTTAAGCGTCATATACTATTCGACCTTCACCTATAAATATACATTATGACATGCATAGTCGGCCAAAGAAAAGAGAGAGAGAGAACACCTCATACATTTTAGTCCCCAAATTGTCCCAGATAAAATCTGAAATAGCCATTGACTGGATATTAAACTTTGTTTTAATTTATGTTATAAAAATCAGCTTAGGAATCGTCTTCATAATGAAATTGTACAAAACTCTGAAATTCTCAATACAATTCAATGGCTTTTTCGATAAATTTTACCAAACTGAAGTCATTCGGATAAGTAGTTTACGAATTAAGAAGGTTTAAAATTTAGAACAGCTAATGTGAAATACATTTTTCACTGTTAAAAATTTGCAGCAAACTGTCCAGTCATTTGACCGTTTTTATAGAAAACGGTTACATAACCGTAATTTAACTCTATTGTGACCATATTATTTCCCACATTATGGTCAGAATAGAGTTAAATTACGGTTATGTAACCATTTTCTATAAAAACGGTGAAATGACTGGACAGTTTGCTGCAAATTTTTAACAGTGTAGTCTTTGCAAAACAGATAGCAATGCGGGTAGTTTTTTAAGTATAACTGAAAAACTACTTAATGGAATGAACTGTAATTTTGGATTTGCCTATTTAAAGCTTTTAAAAATCACTTTCTGATTTCAAAAAAATATAGGTTACAATTCATAATTTTTGTGAAAAATTATTTAAAAAAAAAATTTTTAATGAATTTTTGAAGAATATTAGAAATTAAATGTGTATTTTTTTAACAGAAATCGCTTTCTAAAAGCTTCAAATATGTGAATAAAAAATTACTGATATTTCTGCCAAGTAGTTTTTTTTTTTATTTATGCTTAAAAAATGTCCCGCACTGCAATCTGTTTTGCTACGAATTTGTACAAAAAGAAGAAAAAAACATTACGTTCCTTGAAACTTGGAACCTGAATGAGAATGCCTGAAAATTTCTCAGTCAGTGGAGTGACAAAAATTTTTAAATATGTCAAAAAAATTTGCATTGTCGGGTTGAGAAAAGGAAAACTTTGAAAACACCCTTTTTTGGTAGTATTTTTTTATCTTTCGTTTTTATTATCTACATAAAAGGGAACTATCTGTTTCTATCTATTTTCTAATTATATCTGCATTTTCCGATGAACTTGGTTTTTTAAATTTTATATTTTAAATAATTAATACTAGTTTTCTGCATGACAAAGTACAGAATTTTTTCAATTTTTCCGTTTTATTCCGCTCAACAACATAATTCTTTCTAAATATGAAGGGTGTTCAAATGAAAGTGATTCGAGGTGTGTATCCATGAGATGCGTTGGGACAGAACTGAGACAGATACATAAACAATACATTTAATGAGTGAAATGCACACAAAATTTGTTTTAAAAAATCACCCATGGTGTTTAGGCAGGCATCCCATTGCTTAGGAAGGTTACGAATTCCGTCCGCGAAGAACGATGTCGGTTGATCATGGAACCAGTTCAGAACTGCAGCATTTACGTCCTCGTCGGAGTGAAATCGTTGACTCTTTAGGCTTTTCTTCAGTGGTCCAAACATGTGATAGTCGCAACTGTACAGATCTGGACTGTAAGATGGATGTTCCAGGACTTCCCACTTTTTACGGGCCAGTGCCTCGGCACACACCTTGGCGACACAGTCAGCATTCTGCGATGAATATCCACCGGCTTATACCCTCCCAGTGCTAAAAATTTAATTACAGCTCTCTGAACCGTTTTGGACACAGTTGCATCCACACCAGCCATTTTTAACTGAATGCCACGTCCTTACGATTGAACTTATCACACATCTACTTGCGCATGCGCACCCGTGATACATACACCTTTACTATCGCGTTTGTTTCACGAAAATACATTGAAAACTGTTCGCATGCGACTCTTCGAATCACTTTCATTTTAACACGCCTTAAATAATTATAACAAATTGATCTCCAACATGCATAAAATGTTCATACATTTTCATGTAAGTGCTGAATGAATAAAAAAACATTTGTATATTTTTACTATAGTTATAGCACACATTAAATTATAGCTTTAATTACATGAAATTGTTGCCTAATGACAATTCAGTGATTTCGGTGTCCCGAATATCAAATTGGACATTGAGGAAATGTTAACTATTTTTTTTTGAAAAACATATGGATCGCCATTGAACGCAGATACATTTTCATAAGCGTCTAACACTTTTTTATTCTGTTAAAATCGGGAAATATTCGTTTTATATATCTTCAGTGAGTTATGCAAAACATAAATGTAAGTACATTTTCAATGTAATGTATAAGAAATCTTAGAAAATGCATTTTCTAAGAATTCTTATATACTAAAGATACCGGAAAAGCTATTATATTTTACTCTCTTTCCAATATCCTATTTATTTTCATTTTTAATAGAATTTATTTAAATAAATAGATTATTTTCTAGACGGGGTTTTGTTTTATAAATTTAAATTCCTAAAAGTTCTTAAAGTTATTGTTCGAATAGCTTCATTAAGTTATAAATTGTCTTCTAATATTTTTTTTAAAGCAAATTGGTGTTTAATTAAAAAGAAGTATTATATTTTATTGTATATTTTTTGCTACATTTTTTCCTATACTTTTCTTTAGAGGAACTTGAATTATTCTGTGAATGTATATTATTTTTCCCCTTGTTTCTATGTTTGCTTTTAGTGAATTACGACTCAAATTTTCTCGAATTCGCAGTGTAGTTTTGTTTAGAAATATGAACAAAAGGGACATTTTCGGAAATCGAGTCGAGAAAATTTTGTTTCTCTCTTTCACCCTGGATGCTTGCGATGTTTGATTACTTTTTGTCTGTAATGCATGTATATATTTGGAATATTTAATAATATTATTAGAAGTTATTTTCTTCGAAAAAATATATCAATTTATGGCATTTTCATTGTTTTTAAAAGGCATGTGTGCCTACAGAAAGAAATTCAGGGAAAGAACGAGATTTCGAAATAGACATACTGATAGTTCAGAGCAAGCAATACAGAAATGTAACAAAGAAGAAATATTAATCTTATTATACATTTTTTAAGCCTCTGTTTCAGATACTTTTTAAGCACATGGACGTAAAATAAAACAGATTTAAAACTTATCTTTCACAAAGAAGGGGATTAGAGAGGAAGAGCCCAACCCCTCGTGAAAAGTTTTTAGTTCCTTCTCTATTAATATTTAATTATTTTTTATATTATTATCCCTTCGGGTGAATAAACGTTACCATTTTTTAATCAACAAAAATAAATAAAATTTAATTAATACAATTTCAAAATGCAAAGTCATCTCCGATCCTCCCCTTTCTTGATAAAAAAAAAATCTAAATGCTCACAATTTATGCGTTAAACATTTATCACCGCTCAAATTTCCGGAAATTTTTAAATACCAGAGGGCCCGTGCGAAGATTTCGCACTGAAATCTTATATTTTTAGGTACTTCTCTATTATCCCGTCGACCACTTTTCATAACAAAAAACTACCGCCAAACTGTAAGATTAAACGCCAAAAATGCAGTCCCATTTACTTGATGTCAGAATCATTATGCGTGTTTGTTACGTCATCTAGTGGTTTTACATTCGACATTTGCGTGTATTTTTCATTATGTTTTATTGATTTAGTAGTTATTTTATTAATTAAAATAACAATTGTGTCCTTAAATTCTTATATTTTATTTATTTATTTTTTGATAATGAAAAGTGGTCGACTGGATAACAGAGAAGTATAATTTTTTATCAATATGTAATATTTATTAGATGCAGGTTTAAACTTCTAAAGAAAATGCAAGGATAAGAATATCTGCAAACAACATTTAGTTTTCAGTTAAGCCAGAATATCATCTAATTTATTCCGTTAAAGTTAGAGTAAAAACGAATCCAAGATTGCTAAAGGCACGCGCGAGAAAAAAAAAAAATTAACAATCGTATTTTGACTGCATTAGAGAATGACGTCATCCGCTTCGGGAAAACCGTGGGACTTAGAAATATAAATCTAAACATTTCAATTTCAATTTCGCTTTTTAATCATAAGTATATAAAATAAACCCGTGCGGTGTTTTTTATTATAATTGCTATGAGCATCATATAATGTTTTATTTTATTTTTTTGGCAACAATAATTTCAGGAAAACCATTTTTTTTTTATGAAAACAAAGCCGATTTAATTTTTAATTTTCCGCAAATTTTAATCAAAAACATGTTTTAACGAATTGTTAAGTGGGCTATGTCAGAAGCCGGTTCTAAAACCTTTCATATGGTACCTCATTCGTTGTTCTGCGTTTCATATTTTCTTAGAAAAAGGGATGTTGACAGGAGAAATAATATATATGACCAGAGGACCCGTGCGAAGATTTCGCACTGAAATCTAATATTTTTTAGGTACTTCTCTATTAACCCGTCGACCGATTTTCATAACAAAAAACTACCGCCAAACTGTAAGATTAAACGCCAAAAATGCAGTCCCATTTACTTGATGTCAGAATCATTATGCGTATTTGTTACGTCATCTAGTGGTATTACATTCGACATTTGCGTGTATTTTTCATTATGTTTTACTGATTTAGTAGTTATTTTATTAATTAAAATAACAATTGTGTCCTTAAATTCTTATATTTTATTTATTTTTTGATATTCCAATGGCAACGTTCTCCCGTTTATTTGGCGATAGTTTTTTGTTATGAAAAGTGGTCGACGGGATAATAGAGAAGTATCATTTTTTATCAATATGTAATATTTATTAGATGCAGGTTTAAACTTCTAGAGAAAAAGCAAGGATAAAAATATCTGCAAACAACATTTAGTTGTTAGTCAAGCCAGAATATCATCTAATTTATTCCATCAAATTTAGACTAAAAACTGATCCAAGATTGCTAAAGGCACGCGCGAGAAAAAAAATTAACAATCGTATTTTGACTGCATTAGAGGATGACGTCATCCGTTTCGGGAAAACCATGGGACTTGAAATATAAATCTAAACATTTCAATTTCAATTTCGCTTTTTAATCATAAGTATAAAATAAACCCGTGCGGTGTTTTTTATAATAATTGCTATGAGCATCATATAATGTGGTATTTTATTTTTTTGGCAACAATAATTTCAGGAAAACCTTTCATTTCTTTCATGAAAACAATGCCGATTTAATTTTTTAATTTCAGCAAATTTTAATCAAAAACATGTTTTAACGAATTGTTAAGCGGGCTATGTCAGAAGCCTGTTCTAAAACCTTTCATATGGTATCTCATTCGTTGTTCTGCGTTTCATATTTTCTGAGTAAAAGGGATGTTGACAGGAGAAATAATATATAAGGATGAATGATGATGATTTTTTTCTCTAATCCTAAGAATTTTTCTAAAATGCCACAATTTTTACAGATTTCTTTTTAAATTCTTACTTTCCCCTAATATTTGTATTTCTAAACGTTATTTTTAATATTTTTATGATATATTATAGTTTCGTGATTGAAAGTCAACATTTGAAATTTAGAAATTATTATTAATCACGTTATTATTAATCACAACTCTTATTATTTTATGTTACTAATGTCTTCATTTTTGTGTTAAAAATTTCTTGTCAAGATTAAATTAGTAATAAGAAAAGAAACACACTTTGAACTGAACTAAAATCAATCAAAAAATCTCCTTCTCCTAAAAACGAAAAAAAACATGGTGCGAAATATTTGTTTACTTATTTTAATTTTCTGAACTCGAAAGTAATAAAGTTTTTTCTTAAATTACAGCCCTTCATGATTTTTTTTTTAGACATAAGATCCCAACTTAAGATGAATTTTAAGTTATTACGACAAATAAGAAACTATTTTTATAAAAAAGAAAGTTGTTTTCTATAACACAAAATCAACGGTATATTTTGAATCTAATAAGAATTTTCAAACGTAAACTTTGAAAGAATTAGCTGATGAACATTTAATAATTATCAGACAAACCTTTCAGAAAAAAAAATGTTGCATGTTATTTAAAACAAAACATGTTTCTCCTAAAATAAATTCTTACTAGAAGCTATTTAAACACGGCGGAAGCGTGCGTATTAGAATATGGGACAATTGTTATTTATATTTTTATGTCGGAGAATGTACCTCTTTTATATCCTATACTAATAAAAGAAAGTTTCCCTCTGTGTGTGTGTGTTTGTTTGTCTGAGATAGCTAGCAAAATCTAGCCCACCTAGAAGCCTGAAAATTTAGATTTAGGTAGTCTCAGCCCTCTCCTGGAGTACCTGAGACTCAGAATTTTAATATTTTAGTTATTTACTGAAATATTAATTAAAATCCACAAAGGTCTCTCATCAAAAATACGCTTTTTTTTCTTCGGTTGTTTGGTTGTATAGAGTCTTCCACATAGTTCAGATAATAAATAAAGATGAAATGTTTACATTAGGCGTGACGCTGAAAATACATCTCTAAAGTCGGCCCAAACAACTGGCGGCTTGCTTTGAAAACCTCTCCACGTCCAATGAATCCAGTCCTTGTTCTACGTCTAGCCTCTCTACCTCCATTGAAGTCATCCCTTCGGGTTATCCCTTGGGTTTAAGGTTTTTTTGCATGACATATATTATTATGATACAAATTATTAATACTGAAAACTTTTTTTAACAGATTATTTGTTATATTTGCGGGGATGGAGAGGGATAAGGGTAAACAACTTTTTATTAAATATCGCATTTATTTTATGTTCGCGCGCCACTTGACGGCGGCTTTTTCCTTAATCCCCCCCCCCCCCCCGCCTTATTAATCAATACAAATCTACTGCACTGATTTCAACAGAACTAATTGCATTTAGCAATTTTAACATTTTTAGCTTTACCAGTAGCGTTTAATTGTTGCTTTATAATATAGAGAATACCGATATTTTAAATCTCAGCTAATAATGTTCCGAACTTCTCTAAACCAATTCCACTTTTACTAAATCATCGTAAAAATCAGCATTCATAGCTTCAAGGTGTATTTCTAGAAAGCAGTTACCAGTATTTCAGGATAATAGCTTAAGCCAAATTTGTAATTAAGTTCCTAGCTTAACCAAAGGAACGAATTTTTAAAGATACATAATGGTCCTCCTAGTTCGTCATTTGCTGAAGGACACTTGAACATCTCCTCGCCACCCGGCCCCTCCTTCAAGGTTTTTCTCTAACTATGCCCAGTTTCCATATCTCAGCAACTATCTTTCCAATTTCAACGCAAGTGATTCCGAACATCATGATTAACTTAATAGTCACCCTCTATAACATTAAAGTAAATTTATGAGTGGTAGTAAACCACTATTTCCGAATAATAGTTTAAGCAAATTTGTAATTAAGTTCCTAGCTTAACCAAACGAACGAATTATTAAACATGCATGGTGGTCCTCTAATTAGTCATTTTCTGAAGGACACTTAAACATCCCCTCCCCCCAACGGCACCTCCTTCAAGATTATTTTCTCTAACTGTGCCTTATTTCAATAACTCGGCCAATAATGTTTCCATCTTCTCCAAATCAGCACAATTTTGTAGCACGTCTACTATATAGTGCCCTAGGCAGCGAGGACCTGTCTCAGAGGTTCGTTCGGAAAGAGGTTTGTTTAGAATAGAATGCTCCCCTGGCGGTGCAAGGGGGGAATAAAAAAATTTCCGGAGCATACGAGCATGCCCGATATACGGTGCCGAAGCCATCGGAGACCGTGGCCAGAGTTTTGTTTTTTAAGAGATTTACGTTTATTACACATTATCGGGCAACGCCGGGAGGGTCAGCTAGTTTTCAAACGCAATATTTCAAACGATTTTAAAATTCCTTTTCGTCAATATTCGTAAAATAATTATAGAATATCACATGAATGCTTTCCAATTTAACGATTTATGACCATAATCTGACTGCATTCTGAGTAAGTAGTGTTGAAAGTGTGTTCTCTTTTTAAACGTTAAAAATACAAGTCATATTTATCTTGCCGGCTTCTTTTAGAAACTTCTTAAATTAATGTTATTTCCACCTGCAATCATAAAGAAAGCCTGCTCAAAACTGTCAAAGAAAGTCAAAGTTGTAAAAATATAAGTTGTAAAGGTTTAAAAGTAAGTAAAAGTTGTAAAAGTAATAATAAATTGTAAAAGTTTCTATGCTATTTTTCTGTAGTATTGAAAAAGGAATTGTCAAAAAAAATTGTAATATTGAGCTTCATAAACAAAGGTCGCGTTTGAGTTGGAATACTGCTACTTTACCTGTTACAAAGCGTTTTTAATCGTAGGTGAGTTCTAAGAGATGAAATCCAAAAGAAACATCATCATTCATTTATACATTAACCACAACTGAGTAAGCTATTTCAATTTTTTTTAAAGTTTTGGCAGTAGCTAAATTGTAAATTAATCGTTTAACAAGAAATAAAAATAAACAAAATGCCATAATTACGAGATTTCGCAAAAAACAAAAGTAAAAAGTTTTTTAAAACACTCTTTTAAAAAAATCACATATGCATTCAATGTTTATCCTAAAAACCACACATAATTTCATGATTTCAATTCATGTAGTTCCAAAAACAAAAATCCGATATAATACGTTAACTTTGCGTTGTCTCTGATTAGTGAAAATTCACCGATTTTATTTATCTATACTAAAATTATAAAGAAGTAATTTTTATTTGTAGGGAGTAAAACGATTTCTAAAGTGATGGTGGAAAATTGATGGTGAGAGTCTCTGCTCCAACATAGGGTATATTTTATGACGGTGCCATTACATTCAGAGGGGTGCAAGAGCATAAAACGTTCAGAAACTACGATTTTTGTGATACTGAAGGGGCTAGAAACTTGAAATTTGGCATGGTAGTTACTTATAAGATTAAGATCTCTAAGAATAGTTTCCAAAAGAATCGAAATTTAAACAGGCGAAATAAGAGAAAAGCGTTATAAATTACGATTTCTATAAAATCGTAATTGTTAAGGATAGCAATTACGATTTCATACAATTCGTAATTGTTGTAACTCGTACAACAATGTAACAATTGTAACAATTCGTAATTCAAATTGTTAAGGATAGAAACCTGAAATTTGACATGGCTGCTACTTTTAAGACACAAATGCACACGCAGAACAGTTTTCTAAAAATTCGAAATTTAAAATTGTGAGGGAGAAAAAAATTTCTAAATCTCAATTTTTGTGATACTGAAAGGACTAGAAACTTGAAATTTAGCATTGCGGTTACTTTTAAGATACAAATCCTTGCTAAGAATGGTTTCTAATAAAGCCGAAATTCAAAAGGGTGAAATGAGCGTACAGAGTTCTAATAACGTTCTAAATTATGATTTCTATGGAATTGTTAGAGATAGAAACTTGAAATTTGACATGACTGCTACTTTTAAGACGCAAATGCTTGCCCAGAACAATTTTCTAAAAATTCGAATTTTAAAAGAGTGCAAGAGCAAAAAATGGTCTAAAATTGCAATTCATATTATGCAGTTTAGAATTAGCAGAAACTTTAAATTTGGCATGTCTGTTATTTTCAATACGTAAGAGCTCGCACAGCACAGTTTTATTTCTACAAAATTCGAAGTTTAAAAGGGTGCAAAACAAAAAGCGTTCTATATTTGCAATTTTTCTGATGCTGCTGGGCTAGAAACTTGAAATTTGGCAAGTATAGACGCTTTTCAGATGTAAATGCTTGCTAAGAACGGTTTCTAAAAAAGATTTAAATTTATAAGGGTGAAATGAGGGAAAACCTATTCAAAACGTTCTAGACTTGATTTATTTGGAACCGTTAAGGGTAGAAACTTAAAATGTTGCATACTTGTTACTCAAGAGACGTAAATTCTCGCCCAGAACAGTTTTCTATAAATTCGAAATTTAAAAGGTTGCAGGAGAAAAAAACGTTCTAAAATTGAGATTAATGTGATACAGTTGGTAAAGGAGCATGGAATGTGGTATGGTGGTTACTTTTAAAATGTGAATGCTCGCTAAGAACTGTTTCTACAAAATTCAAAATTTAAAAGGTTAAAATGAGCGGAAAACTTTCTATAATATATCCAAATTACGATTTAATAGAATTTATTCGGGTTAGAAACTTAACTTTATTATAGTGATTACTTTTGAGATGCAGATAAACAGTTGATTAAAAATTCGAAATTTCAAGGTGTCAAATGAGCTGAAAACTTCTAAATTACGGCTTATTCAGAATTGATAGGGATAGAAACTTTAAATTTGGCATGTCTGTTATTTTCAATACGTAAGAGCTCGCACAGCACAGTTTTTTTCTATAAAATTCGAAGTTTAAAAGGGTGCAGAAACAAAAAACGTTCTAAATTTGCAGTTTTTCTGATGCTGCTGAGCTAGAAACTTGAAATTTGGCAGGATGATAATTTCTAAGGCTTCAGTGTTCCCTAAGATTGATTTTTTTTTCGAAATTTAAAATGGTGAAATATGCAGAAAACGTTCTAAAAACCTTCTAAACTATGATTATCTGGAACTATCGAGGATAGAAGCTTGAAATTTTACATGGCTGTTACTTTAAAGACTTAAATTCAGCCACAAAACAATTTTTAAAAATTTAGAAATTTTAAAGTATGCAGGAAGAAAAACCGTTCTAAAATTGAGCTATATGTGATATAGTTGTTATAGAAGTTTGGACAAATAGAAGTCTGAAATTTGGCATTGTGGTTACTTTTAAGGTGTAAATGAACGATTTCTAAAAAATTCGAAATTTCAAATGAAAAATGAAATCTTTCAAGATACATCTAAATTACCATTTATTTGGAATTTATTTCAGTTTTAATTCATTTATGTCTTATGTTCGCCTACTGCAGTTTAAGAATGAAGTTTACTCAAAATAGTGGTTTAATTAGTATTTTTTTAATTATCTGCAGCTGTAAAATTCCATCTAATAAAAATAGTCATACGTATACCACTTGGCATATTTCAACAATTACGCGAGCAAATCCACGGATTTTGTTAGTACTTTATAAATTGAATTTATTATAAAATTATAATTTACTCTCTGTTTCTTTTTTAAGATATAGCAATAAGAAAGAAAAAGTAATCATCAATTAAACTATATATTCAGGATTTCTGAATTATTTTTTCCCTGTATAGTTACAATGTAATTAATATTAAACTATTAAATGATAAAAGAATATTTTTAAATACATTACACTTTTTATTTTAGTGTTTATATATTCATATTTTAGTGCTTAAAATATTTCCTTGTTGCAGTTTCACAGCCAGTTGGCATACTTTTGCTAGCGTGGATTGGCGCATAATGAACTCCATTTTTTTTTTAACTCGTAATCAGTTGTAATCATAAAGAAAATTTGACGATTTATCACTTGAGGCCAGTTAAGGGAAAAATGCCTTAAAATCAGTTTATTAATAATATAATTAAAAAATTTAAAATGTTGTATCAAATTTTCTATTTTCCTACAATTCTTTTACTCTTTTAAATATAAGCATTTATAACAAAAGATCTGATATAGGTTTATTTTGTTAGCTAATAATGCTTAAATAAATTTTATAGCACACCTCTTTTATTTTAAAAGACTCGGTATCTTTCCTTTCAAGCGTAAAATGCACAAACCTTTAAATAAAATGAAGCGAAAATCGTTCTTAAAAGAAAGCTTCAAATCTCGAATTTTAAACAGAGAATTTGCATACATCTTTATTCAAAGAGGATTTTGTATAATATGATTGTCTAAATGATTACCTCAAAAGCCTTTTCTTGCAAATTTGTTTTAAAATAAAATGAACGTTTTAATTATTTACGAGAATAGTTTGGTGTTGCGATATCCACATTTACTGGTCTTATCTTTAGATTACATAAAATTGTCTTAATAAAATGAGAAATGATTTAGTGATCAGAATAATTAACATTAATGAAGAAGCAGTTCTTATGCTAAGACATTTATTTCATGCAATTATTCCGCTAAATATATTTTAAAACTCCATAAAATACTGCACCATAAAAATGACAGATTTATGAATATTCACGAATTTCGTATGCAACTTTGTGGGTAGTTTTAAATATTTTAATGTCATAAAAATTTTTGTTTTATTTTATTTTGTTTCTTTTTCACGGAATGTATGTTAAACTCTCATTAAATTGAAATTGTAATCAAAATTGTTTCTGAAAGGAGTTCTTTCAACTAAATGAAGAAAGCAAATATAGGAGGAGGATGTCTTGTTAAACATTGGCCACGTTTGGCTATTACTATAGAAGGAGTGCCTTTATGGGGGACTTTTCGAGGGAAAATGAACCGAAATGTAGTTCTCATATAAGAAAAACCCTGAAAATACTGTACAGTCACCCCAGCTACACCGCGCTAGTATCGGAAACGCGACCATCAAACCAAGATCCTTATTTTGTGGCCAGCATGCTAACCACTGTACTGATTGGGTCGAATGCACCTATAGGAATTATAGGAGGCTCAATAAAAGTACATTTGAAATAATAACATAGCTTAAATCAAATACTTTGTACGAATTTTAAGTCATAATCCAAAACCAATTACAACGTTGTAACGCACAAATATGAAAATTGGCACAATCCCCTTCCTCAGTGCAAGAAAAAAAAAGATAAAAATGGGTTTAAAGAACCCCTCGGTTATAGCCCCGAGTACTGGCTTGGATGAAAATGCTAAAGCAAGAGTTTATATATACCAAAGAAGTGACGTAGTTGACCGGAAATAACTGAAAAAAGGAGTCACTGCGCAGGATCCCTCCACACGTGCGAGAGAAAAGGGGTGCTGGTCATATCATTCACCAAGCAAGAATTTTGTTTGTGAATAAAGTAAGCCTCGTAAAAGTCGAGATCTATAACTGAATTACATTTTTGGATAATTTTAGCATCTAAATAATTAAACCTGTGGTTGGAATCCCAACAATGTTTAGCTATTGTAGATTTCTCACACTCCTGCTTTTTAACATAATTTTGGTGTTCTTTCAGCCTGATTCTAATTTTTTTTTTCTTGCACTGAGGAAGGGGATCGATGGATCCTTGAAACGGCCGTATGTCAGTTTGTGCCAGTTTTCATATTTGAGCGTTACAACGTTGTAATTGGTTTTGGTTTATGAATAACATAGCTTAGTGTTTGAACTTAATTTTAAGCATTGATAGAAGTTTTCGTCAGCTATATTTCTGATTCGCAAATAAGATGTGCATTGTAGTTAATATTGGACATTATTTTCAGAAGTTGGATTTAGAAATTTTTATTTTTTGTTTAAAAAAGGGAAGAGTTCAATTTATTAAAATTTAAGACCTTTAAAAGAACAAAATGATGTCCTTTATAATGAACTACTGGAAAGGACCCATTGTTGTTTTTTTCTGCTCCCTGGCCAACCGAAACATGAGGCAACTTCCTAAAGACGCTGGGCTAGGAGTATAATTTTCATAACGTAAAGAGGCGCGTCAGGAACGAAAGACTTATTTGGTGATTTCAAAGTACCCTCACAATTTTGACTGGGCTGAAATGCATGTAAGTCTAAAGAATTCAAAAACTCTTCGTCAACGGTTCGGGGACCCGACAATTACCTCTTGGACTCTCTGGTGAGTTTGGCGGGATCGGCTGGTGGTCTTTACTCCCCTGATTCTTCTCTGAGTCCGGTCTTTTGGCTGTGGCCTAGCTACGAGTAGATTGGCGTTTAAAATCGGAATCACAACAACTCTAAAGCGAAAGCTGAGTACCCGGCGCGGTCATCTCTGTCATTTATGTTTCCGCAAGGGAAGATCTCAGGACTCTGTACTTCTCACTCACATACCAACCTATCAGCAAGGGGACTATTCATACCACACAAGTGGTAACCGATGCTTTGCAGAATGATAATATTTTTTAACTCAGCGTGACTCACTGGGAGGATTAAAAAACATGTATCAGAATCTTTCAGGGCCGTAGAGGTTAAATTTTACAAAATTCTGAATCTCAGAACATAAACAAGGAGTAATGAACAAGCTTTTGGAAGCTCTCCCACCACTCACGCATTCATTTGAGATCCAAAACCATACCTAAAAATGTGTTTGGGGTATACCAAAAGAATCTAGAAATCTTGCACGATTGTAAATTCTAAACTTTCAAAATTATTCCGGCAACGTTGCGGAGAGAGGGGGACTGCTAGTTTCAGAATTCATTGATTGGGAGTTGAGTGAGATGAAATAAATTTACTACCTGGATGTTTAAAAACTAAAATTCCTCCGAAGAATAGTGAATATATATTTACACTTGTTTTGACTAGTAAAATGGAAAAAAAAAATAAAGAAAGAAATTTAAAGGGGGTAGATTAAAATAGTTTTAATTAATTATTGATTTCTAAATTTTACATAAAAAAAATAAAGGTAAAATATTGCATATCTTCGACTAATGACCAAAGGCCTTGAAAACAGCATTCTGGAAATTTCTAGCCGCCATTTGAAGCAAAAAAGTATAACATCATTTTTCCATAATTGTTAATTAATTTATGTAAGTCCTTTTTAATTCTTTAAAATGTTTCAAATATTTCTTATAAATTTTTCCTAAAATTTTTATGCATTTTTTTAATTCTAAAATTTTAGACAATTAAATTACTATAAATTATTTTTATAAATTTGTATAAATCAATAGTTTTTTATTGCATTAGAATGTTAGGTATTTTTTAACTGTATTAAAAACAACCAATAATAGCAGCATTTCATTTAACGACCATTCAATTTAACGTCGTATTTGCCAAGCTCCAGTGTAGGTCGTTAAATTGCGAGTCTACAGTATTTCCAGGTACATGAATGTACGCAGTATTTTCGTTAGGGGGGAAAGGGCGAGGTTAGGAAAAGTTACTACTTTTAACACAGTTAGTTCTGGAAAAAGTCAGTAATATTTTCAAAATTATTATCTTATTTTATCAAGTCCATTTCAGAAAGAGGGAGGGGGTGCAAAATCTTTCCACAAATACCTAGGAAAGGATATATTAATACATCTTTATTTAAAATAAAAGCATTTTAGTTGAAAATAGGTTCTATTTTGCAGCTGATAAAATACCCCCACACCCTCAAAAAAAAAAAAATAATAATAAAAGTTCTAGCTATGGGATCTAATTTATGTATATATTTATATTGATTAATGTCATTAGCTAAAAAATTAATGAAAGAAAATGGCCCAGCTATAATAAGATTAAAGTTGACACTTGTAACAAAATAAATGAAAAGAAAAATCTTTTCAAACACAACTTTCATACAATGAAACTGCAATAATCTAATACTTTGTTCAATCGCAATAAAAAACAGCTATTTATTTTTACATTCTCTTTTACTCTTTTTAACACTTTCCAACATAGTTGAAAAGTGTTTATAAATTCGGTTTGTCTGTCTGTCTGTCGGTGCTCTAACTCGCGTAAATATATTAGGTTTGTCATGCAATTGATATATGTTATTGAGGTTTACTATGGCATGTTCGGTATCGAAAATTAAAGCACTTATAGTTTTTTCACAGAGACACTCAAGAGAATTTCGTTACATTACGGTCTATGGGGAAAATCATTTGCGTTTTATTTTAATGATGTTACACTGTTTCGAACATATTCAAATTGATGAGGTGCACTACAAGAGGCTTACTATAGAATATGATGTGCATAGCATTTATTACAGGGACACTCAAAAACATTAAATGTCTGTGGAGAAAAATCATTTGCGGTTTATTTTAATAATGTTTCACTATTTCAAACATATTGAAATTGATCTATATCAATAAGGTACATTACAAGAGGCTTACTGTAGAATATTGTGTGTATAGCATTCATCTATCATTTACAGGGAAACACAAAAGAATTCGGTACTGACTGTTAACAATAATTCCTGGAAGTCCGTTTTCAGTTGCTAAGCGAGTTTCTAAATTGAACTCCCTTTTTGTCTATTACTTGGTGTGTATAAATTGTATATATCATATACAGGGAAGCATAAAAGTTTTCGAGTGCATTTCCGTTTATTAGCGGAAATTCCAAAGGGGAATTTTAAACTGTACTACGCGTTTCCTAACTGAACTAAAATTTAGCATTCTATGTAGTATGTAAGAGACAAATATATATATATATATATATATATATATATATATATATATATAATATACAGGGCTGCACAACAGAATTTGGATATTTTTCAGAATATTGCTGGTAATTCCTGAAATTACGTTTTAAATATGTTATGCGTTTTCAAAATTGTTTACTTAGATATTATCTTTCAACATACATGACGGTAAAGATTTGTAAAATTATTTTGGAAGTGTTGGAAAGTGTTAAATAATCTATGCTTGACGCATGATTTTTCGTTCTTGTTTTAATTTTTACTTTTTTTTTTTTAAGATTAAGGAGCGGCGGCCCTCTGTTGCATTTCCGTGTGTACGACCATTAGTGATTGTTTTGTAATTTTCTAGCACATTTCTTCATTCGCTTTTATGATCGGGATTATTTTATCATAAATTTCCCGCCATTTTTTCGGTTATCGAAAGCAATATATACTTTAATAACCATTTAAATAAAAATTACTTACTCCAATCCATTAAACTTTCAATTTCCTATTGGAAAAATCACAAAAATTGTATAGTTTAAAAAAAAACCTTTATTTTAATAATTGAAAGCATGTAAAGCAAAATGTATATAAAAAAATAAATTAAAATATACGTGGATCTGAAATCGGCATGTATAATATTAATTATCATAATTCGTGATATCAAAAAAAAATTAATGTCTCAAAAATAAATTATCATTACTTTTATTATCTTCGCCTTTAAAAACAGTATTGTGAAGATGAGCTGACGTCCCAATGAATTGGCGCCGCAATGAACTGACGCCGCGATGAAGTGTGCGCCACGAATTGTCACAGAACCGAGGGAAATAATGACCCGTTCTGAACTAGAGTTGTTCTAAAATATTCGTTACATTATGGTGTCTGATATTTTGATAGATGAAGTAATTAGCCGCGAATTGGATCCTTCTAATGCGGAGAGGCTTTTAGCAGATGGACTAAGGTAACTTTATATGGCACTTTCACATATTAAACTAGAATTATGTTTAAAGGACGACATTGGGAATAATTGAACTTTGTTGAATTAACAGTACCTCATCTCAGATGTAGAAAGAGGAAATTGGAAAGAGAAACGTCACTGCAACTCCTAAACAAGTTGGAAATTGTACGTCAAGCGTGATATATGAGGTGCGTTCGTGCTATTATTATTTCAATGAAAATGAATTATATCGTCTGTTTTTATGATATGATTAATTCCCGTAATAAAATAAGTACATTTTAAGATGGCTACATTTTATCTTTTGTTGACATTTACTGAAAACCCAATGGGAAACTTAAGCCTAGCTTTAAAAACTTCAGAAATTAAAATCCATATTTAGACTCTTTTTTCATTTAATATCTATATCTCCGGAAACATCAAACCAAAAAAGTAGATTATAAGATTGCTATAATTAAACAATTTTAGTATACAAATTCGGTTTTTAAATTCCGTAATGCGAAAATAATATGACTCCATCTTAAATATGACGTAATCACCATGGCAACCTAGAAACATTACCTATCATGGGATATCATTGATTTATTTACATATGATAGGATTTAATAGAATGAAGAATGTGACTATAACTTGGTCATAGATGTTATAAAATGTCATATACATAATGTATGACTATAACGTCATACATGTCAGATAACTTGGCGATACATTTCGGTCGCTTGACGATTAATCCACGGAAGCTACTATAACAAAGAAGTATCGATTTTTAAAAAATTCAAATTGCTTAATAAATATTTTTATTAATATCTTTTTGAGTTTTGATTCAATTTTCATAAAATTTGAAATGACTCGACAAAATTCTATAACAATTATATATATTATTAAGTTTCAAACCATTTGGTTGTGTAGTTTTTGCGCTGTTATATGCGGACGGACGGACGGATCAGACGACGACTATAGGTGCTAGGTATTTATATAATTACGAACGCACCTTAAAAGCTACTTACAACAAAAATAAAACATTGTAGCCTATATATGACGGGGTTAATATTAGAGGGGGGTTATTTTTTATTAGAATGACAGTGGAGTAAGTCAGTATTTAGTAATTTGAGAAATAAAAGGTTTTGTGAAACTCGTCGTATTGCTGTCGCATTAAGTGATCCGACTTGTTTTGCCCTCAAGCGACTCCCTAAGTGAACTATGACTTATTTGACTGTCACACTGAATAGAAACTAATATACGTTCAGTTAAAATATGGTTATCTAGATTTTTCCATTTTTGACTTACTCCACTGTCATTCTAACTCCCTCATACATAGAAACAAGTGCTATTAAGAATGATTTTTTTCTCTTCACACCAATGACTCTAAGCAAGAAAGATTTTTCGTTTGGGATCAGTTTCTTTAGCTTACCTGATTAAATGCTAATTGATGAGTTTAATGATAAAATTAAGAATGACAGCTTATACTCGTTGAGTATGATGGTAAATTTTTTCCAGTTATTCTACTAATAAGATAGATAAAGTGGACGTAATCACAATGGTAATGAGAAGTCGCAAAAGTTGGACGTGGATTATAAAGAATATGCACTGTAAAATTAAGAATAATTAAAATTTCTATAAAAATCAGTAGTTTTATTTTAATTTACAGTGTATAACTGGACACACATATGAATAATTTTTCATAATTAAAATTTGCCCTGATTTATTGCGTGCGTATAAATTAAAGTGTAATTGCTGATTAAAGTAATTAAAAAAACACAAAACGCTTAAAAATATCTTTTAATATTTAGATGACATATGTTTCATGCGTTCAAACGGCGACTTCTTCGAGATCAAAATGATAAATAAAATTTTCTCGCGAAGTTTTTGAAAATAATAAACATAAATCAGGATATCACATGTCCGATGTAAGCAGCTGCTTATGTTTATCATTTTCAAAAACTTTACGAGAATTTATTTATCATTTGAAATTATTTATCATTTTGATCTTGAAGAAGTCACCGTTTGAGCGCATGAAACATATGTCATCTATTTACTAAAAGATATTTTTAAGCGTTTTGTGTTATGTTTTTATCACTTTAAGCAGTAATTACACTTTAATTTAAAGTTAACAAGTGATTTTATTATATTATTTGTAACTGCGTATGTTCCCAAGAAATTTATTAAATTAAGACCATCAGGTTAACGTTCGTATTTTATTCAATGTAAATATGTGTGACTAACATATGTACTTTCATAATTAAAATATTAAAAATATATTAAAAATAATATAAATTTAAAAAATTAATTTAATAATATATAATCGCAAAAAAATAAAAATATACACTATTATACCTCCAAATAAATAACAATTTTTAAATGTTATTTTCCTTCTTATTATTTATAATTGTTAAAATAGTCTTAACATTAGAAAATCAAGACATATTTCTTAAAGATTTAAATATATCTTGTACTGTCTTAAACTAGGGAATTTTAATATTTTATTGTTCTTTCAAAATGATAACAATTGAAAAGTTTGCATTTTATATGCAGAAAATCTTATGTTTAGGAAAAAATTTTAAAAATAACCAAATCACTAATTCGCAAAATTTGAATCATGACTAAACGTTTATTTTGATGATTTTTTTTTTTTTTTATTATTAAGAATGTTTCTTAAAATTGTTTCTTAAGAATGTTTTTTAAGAATGTTTATTACGAATGTTTATTAAGAGTGGTTTTAAAAATAGATATTAAATTTATTAAGCAGGTTTTTTTATACTCTTCATGAGTAAATTACTATGATATTAAAGATACTGTAGTATGTTTAGTGATCGTGTTTTAAAATGCGTAATTAGTACGAGTCTTAATATAATTTTATTTCAAATAATACTATACATTTCTATGAAACATAATTAGACTAAATCTGACTAATATGAGGCAGTTTTGCTTTAATTAGTCATTTGAACATTCAAGACATTATTTATTATTATATTCTCAGTGTAATTGTAATCCACAGTAGTCTGTTTTGGAAAATTAAGTGTCTATGTAAATAGGAAACCTGTAGCCTACCATAAGACGAAATGTTCCTTTAAAATAAGTTAAATTAATGTTTAGCAATTAATAGAAGCGGGCTGTAATATTAAATTTAAATTTAAAGCATTTTATTCTCTATTCACACTAAAATATATTATTATAAACTATTATTCTTTGAAGAGAGCCAGGGATGAGATTTCTCCGCTTTTCTCCATACCAGTATAATCTTACAGAAAATGTTTTTTTATTTAAACGAAACATTCGCCGATTTAACAGAACAACGTCTTCTCTAAGATTATACTGGTATACAAAAAAGCGGAGAAATCTCATCCCTGGAAGAGACGTAGTAATTCACTTAAGAAATTTATCAAACTTTAGGTATTTTTTATTAAATAAAACTATTTTACTGATTCAATATACATTTTAAATGTGTTTTTTTTTCGTATTATAATAATAAAATAAAAATTAGAAATTAAAAAATGCAAAACACTGAATAATTAAAAATTTCGATAATATATCTAATTAAACATAAAGATTTTGATTTAAGGAATAGCTGTATAACAATTGTTTTGCCGTTTAGCGGAATCTCGCTCATCCGGTACGAAGACTGGATAATCTTAATAATCAACCAGTTAAAATAATCACCCAATTAAACAAAATTAACGTTGAATTCAAGACGAATTTACAAATTATGAAGAGTTACAGTATAAAAAAAATTATGGTATAAATATATTATAAGACACAGAGCTTAAAGAAATATTATACAATTTAAAAAATATTTCGACACTTAGAATTAAAGAAATATACTATTCTTTATTTTAAAGCATATATTTATAAACATAATTTTGATTTACAAGTTCTTGAGATGAGTCAGGCATTTACTAATCTATGTTTAGAAAGAGAAGAGATGTGGTATGATTAAAAATACGCACTTATTGAATTTTGTCTTGCTTCAGCCAAAAAAAAAAAAACTCATATAGATAATTTACTAAGCTTCTATCGATAATCGAATAACCTATTAATCCAACCATGGATAATCAAAGTTTCACAGTATAATTTTTTGTTTAATATGAAGCATAAGGAAAGAATATCTTATCTGAGAGCAAATGTTGTTTGGGAAATCATAGTTGTTGCTGAATGTTTAATTAATAAGGCGGCAATACGAAATCAAAAATACGAGTCTGGAGTAACCTTTTGTGTATCGATAGGAATAATCATTAGATAATCATTTAGACAGTCAATAGATAATCATGTGAAAGTCATAAAACACACTGCTTCGAGGGTGTTGAAAAAAATACTTCAAAGTTTTACTGTAATCGGAAAAATTACTTCTTTTCACAAACGGATGAGCATCGAGGTCGGTAGCATGCTAACTTTTGTTGTTGTTAATGTTCTTGTTGTTGTTGTTGTTCTCTGGGTTCGGTTTCTGTACAAACTCTATTTTTCACAACGATATTATTTATCAATTATTTTCGAACTACAATTGAAAAAAAGGTAGATTTTTATTTAAATTTAAGGAAAATTTAATTAAAATAAATGTTTTTGCACATATAAATGCAATATTAAGTATCAATTTTTACTTTTTATGAATTTAATGAACAGTTAAAAAAACAAATGTTTTCAGTTTATACTTCTATAACGCTTAAACTTTTGTCTTCATTTAAAATTACTTTCAGTTATTTATATGAATAAACTGAGCTTTAATTTTAAATAAAAGTATATTACATAAAATTAAAACACTATAATTTAATTAATTTTCCCATTAAATTCTTTATTATAATAAAAAATCAATAATAATAAAAAATAATGTGATTTTCTAAAAATTTGCTTTTAAAGATTCAATATACGGGGATTTTTTAATCTGGACTTCTTGTTTTATAACTAGAAAAAAATTACTTAATAAGGACGATTCCACTGAAGAGATATTGAACTTCTAAAAACAGTTATTAAGTAGACAGCTATTTCCTTTTTATATATTGACTATATTCTATCGATACTAAAAGGCTCACAATAAAACTCTTGTCTCCGACCTCTTATCCTCCCCTTATAAGTCTATTAAAATTAAATCTAATGTTATAATTATTTTTTTATTTACTGTATAGGATTCATTTTGATCAACAAACAAGACACAATAAAAAACAAGAAGAACGATTTTCTTTCCTACAAGTATATTTTTGATATTTCTTAATTCAACTACTTCTTTTAAAGTATAGATAATGATTCGTTACATGGTTTTCTTTTACAATAGTAAATATTTTTTAAAGAAAATTTGGAATAAAAAATATTTAAAAAATATATATATATAAAAATAAAAGTATAAAATTAAATATTTATAACTTTTATGCCTTGTTTTATTTATTTTTCAGGCTAATCGGATGTACACGGCTCAGCAAGAAATTTTTATAATAACATTTGAACCAATGTCTTCATATTTACAAAATTTACTCCCAAATAAAATTCAAGGCTTGGAAATTAGGTACAATTACAAAAATGAGTGGAATAATAAGTATTTGTTATCATATAATGGGTGTTGAAGAATTTTTGTGTTGAAGAATATTTGCTCTGGAAATTTGAAGTTCATGCGATAGCTATAACGGAGATACTGATGATTCATATATTTTATTTCATTTTTCCAAATATCTCATTTCCGCGAATTTTAAGTTCATCTGTCACAAGTTAGATGTGGCCTCACGTTAATATGTGGCCGAAGGTTTGTTACAGGAGACTATTTGTTTTATTATTTTTTCTACCACTAGTTAGAAACAGTAATCTCCGCTGCAGATTTCTATGAAATCTATACATTGAGAAAATATAAAAATCTATAAATTAAGAAAATATTTTTTAAAAATGTGGGGGGGGGGGTCACTATTTTGTGTTCGCATTGACCGCTACAGAATGTGACGAAGTGGCTTTTTGGCAGACATTTGCAAAGCGGTTTTCAGTTTTTACTGAGTCAGTTTACAATTCCCAATCGCAACAGTGTTTGCTAACTGTATACATCGTGTTTATTTTATGAATTTTTACTTCAAAAATATCAAATTTTAGTAATGTCTACATATGTGGAAAGCCAAACTGAAATCACTAAATATTCCTGGAGTGGAGGTCCTTTTTTAAAATACATGGTAATCTATACTAATAAAAGAAAGTTTCGCTCTCTCTGTGTGTGTTTGTTTGTCTGCGATAGCTAACAAAATCTAGCCCACCTAGAAGGCTGAAAATTTAGATTTAGGTAGTCCGAACCCTCTCCTGGTGCACCTGAGCCTCAGAATTTTAATATTTTGGAAATTAGAGTAGTTATTAATTAAAAACTGATCAAAGATCACAAATAAAAAATCACTCTTCCGAAATCCGTACGCGTATGCTCAGAAGTATGCATATCCGTTCCTCCGTAAATAGAAGAAACAAAGCACGAGTCACCCGTTTCTTTTTAAGTTTTTCTAAATTCGCCATGGGCGAACGGCTGGAAATACGGAAAAACCGTCTACATATTCTCAAAGAACATACTTTTACGTCTCAAACGATCTGGTTGGTTTGAAAAAAATTCACATTTAACCCTTTAAAAAAAATAGTCAAGAAGCATCGAATTCATGTTTTTTTTATTTTCTCCCGTTTTCCGAGTCTTGCAACACCGGACTACAAAAGATACGAAAAAACAAAGGTCACCAATTTAAAGAACTGACTTTGCCCATTTCAAAGCCTCCTTTGAATTTAAAAAATACGAAAGTTAACCTTTCAAAAATGTATATTTTCTGTATGCCGTTTAACGATTTTTGAGATTTTGGTGATTTTTAAAAAAATGCATCGGCGGTTCACAGCAAGGTACGATAAACTAAAAATACCAGACAATATCTACACTTATTCCCTTTTCGACAGCCGTATCTGTTTTTCAAAAATAAGAATATTAAGCCTCCGAAAAAAATTCGCGCACAGGTCTCACTTTTGCAAATTACGATTTTCTGCGATATATAAAATCTGGCATTGGCTTCCTAAAAAACCCAAACAAAAAACAAACACACCTGAAAACATCTACGTTCTATCTGGTTAGGTAGAAACCTTTAGTTTTAAAAAATATTCACGTTAACGCTTTCGAAAACGTTTTTTACCGTTTTGCATTTTTAACGATTTCTCCTACATTTAAAATTTTGAATCGGCGTTTATAAACAAGATACTAAAAATATCGCGCCTAAGCTACATCCCTTTGCTTTTTAAAATCTGGTAATTTTAACTATCCGAAAGAAAATCATTTCCAAAACTCACTCACGCGATTTTCGTTTTTCGGCCCAGGTTTAAAAATCGGCTTCAACTCGGGAAATGCGAATGCGGACAAACAGTAGTCTCCAGATCATAGACACGTTCACTTTCTTCAAAACGCACCGTTAGGTTTTTAAAAATATCTACATTTATTCTAAACCAATCGTTTACGTAACCCGTTTTCGCGATTTCCGCTTTTTTGGCAATAATTATCCATGGTTAGATTTCAATTCTACTAGGAAATTTGGTTGGGTCGAGTGTTCTAAAAAGGCCTCTTCCAGAACATATTGCGCCCCCTGGCGGTGGAAGATGGAACTACAAGAATATCTCTAGTTCTATGGGCCCGATTATGATGGGGTTTGGCTCATTCGACTTAATATCTATAGCCTTAAATATTTTAGATGCACTTTCGACCGCCAGGGTGCACTTTCAATATCGGGTTCTATGAGACCTATTACGGCGGGGTTTCCCTCATTCGACATGATTTCGATAGCCTTACAGATTTCAGTCATATTCGTATAGAACAGATTGTTATTATCTCGGGCCCGGGCAACGCCGGGTGGGTTTGCTAGTAAATTATAAACAGCCCCGTTTCATAGCAATACATTGTCTTCAAATAAAATATTGATGGCACACTTATTCGTATGATATGGAGCGTATACATGTATTCGTGTGCCATGGTGGTTAATGCGGTAACAGAAGCAAAATAAAAACTCAAAAAAATAAAGAATGAAAATTCATACGTCAAGCATAGATTATGAAAAACTTTCCAGCACATCTAGAAAACTGCAGTGAAACTTCACCTTTAAGTAAGGTGAAAGAAGTAATCAGTAAGTAATCAGATTAGAAAACATATAACACATTTAGAAATCCATTTTTAGCAATTAACTTCCATAGTCAAAAAACTGTCTACTTATTTTGTGCAGTTCTGTATATGATTCCTCGATTTGAATATATACTAAATACCATGCCAAAATTTAATTCATTTAGAAATTTCGTATTTAGAATTTTTCGCCAATAGATGGAAATGCACTCGAATTCTTTTGTACAGACTTGTATATTATCTAAAGACTTTTGTACGCAGCACATACTATTAAAAAATTTAGTTAAACTTAAAAACGCAAAAGTTGAAAACGCACTTCCAGAAATTATCGCAGATAGATAATTCTGTAACCGAATTGTTTTGCGTGTACCTGCAAATGAACGATAAATGCAATGCACATCATACTTTTCAGTAAACAACTTAGAGTACACCTCAGTAATGCATATAAATTACATTATATTTGAAATAGTATAACAACATTAAAATAGACTGCTTACGATTTTTCTCCGTAGACCTTTATGTAACACAGTTCTTTTGTGTGACCCTGTAAAAGAATAGTAAAAGCTTTACACCCCATATTCTACATAAAGCATGTTTCAATGCGATTCATAATTGCATATTAATTTCATTATGATTGAAATGGTATAACATCATCAAAATGCACTTGAAACAATTGTTTCCCATTTACTGTAATATAACGGTAACTTCTAGTATAACTTCTGAGTGTCTCTGTAAACGAAGTATAAATGGGCTACTACGCACTTCAATTTCAATAACGACCGTGCTATAGTAAACGTCTATAACATATACAAATTTCAGGGCAATCCGAGTATATTTACGAGAGGTAAAGCACGGACAAACGGACAGAAAAACCGAAGTCATAAACACTTTTCAACTATGTTGGAAAGAGTTAAACTACTTTATTGATAGATTTTATTGTCTCGTGCAATTTTATTGTTTTATTGTTATTTTATTAATAAATGCTTTTTAATTTTTAAATTACCTTCACGCTGAATATTTCATACTTAATACAATGGTGGATCGAATATAGTATTCCGGAGACGGCTTCACATTTTTCCGACCAATTTTAGCGTCGAGGATTTTGGTATAAATCATAGATTAGATAGCACAAACTTCTAGTTTACTAGCGCACCAGCTGGGGATGTTATCATTGCAACACCGTACACGCGGTTTCAATGTGTAATGAATGGCAACCCGATTTCTAATGATCACCACTGGTCGTGATAATATCATTTAATTTTCAATGATCGGGTAATTTTTTTGAAACACAACAAATTAACGTGTTTTTAGAGCGTGCCGGTTCTGGACGGGGAGTTAGCTAGCATAGTATGGTAGAGGGCAGAGCCCCTAGTCATATACAAATAAAGTACGAAATAAATTAAATAGTGTTCGAGTAAGGCAAGTTATTTTTCAATAATTTCTCACTAACTTTACATCACTAACTCATAATCTCACTAACTTATTATTCGGAATTGGTAAAAATGTGTACAGTCGAACCCCGTTATAGCGAACCCGGGATATAACGAACACACGGATATAACGAACCTCCGAAATCTTAAGAATCGTCTATAACAAACATTTTTTCCAGTCGACCACGATTTTTTTTTTTACTTTTCCGCGTTGGGAAAACAGGACTTCGACTCCAATTTCATAAGAAAATGTATGCCGGCTAGTGAAACATGTTGCAAGTCAGCGATAAGTCTTTTTATTAAAGGGTAGGAACAACTGCATTCTTTCTCTTTTACGACAGCCACTCGGCAGGTGTGAACCTGCCCAACCGTCAGCCATTTTCCCATTCCTGATCACAGCTGTGTGCAAGACTGGAGACAGAGCTGAAAATGAGGGGGGGACGCTAGTTAAGAGGGGAGGGATAAGTAAAAATCAGATCACGAGAACAAGGGAAAAGGTCGTCTCAGAGTCGCGCCAGAACAAGTATTCCAGTCGTTTCATCTCGTTCACTCATTTTAATGTTTCTCTTTAGAGAGCCTGTCCGTCATAATCTCTGGTTCCAGACTTCAAAGTTAAAAATTCGCTTTAAAGAAATCATTAGGTCCATCATGTCGAGCAAGCGTAAAGCATTCTGCATTGAAGAAAAAGTAAGCATCATAAGAGAAATACAAAATGGAGGTAGCCAAGCTGACATTTACCGAAAAAAAGATTTATCGAAATCTACAGTTGGAACAATAAGGAAAAACAGAGAAAGCATACTTTCTGCTTTCGAGAAAAATTTGAACTCTCAAAAAATTTTGAGGAAAGCTGAACATCAAGAAGTGGAAGAAGCTTTATTAAAATGGTTTAGCGTTCAAAGAAGCCGAAATGTACCAGTTTCTGGGCAAATGCTTCAGTCAAAAGCTGATGAATTTGCCAGTAAATTTGGAATTCAATTTTCGTGTTCTAATGGATGGTTAGACAGATTTAAAAGGCAGAACAACATATCTTCCGGAAAATTTGTCGGAGAATCGGGAGGTGTTTTAACATCCGACATCGATACGTGGAAAGAAAAAGTTTGGAATGAAATCTCTCGTGAATACGACGAGAATGACATATATAATGCTCATGAAGCTGCACTGTTTTACAAGATGACACCAAACCAGACATTAAAAATTAATGGAGAGAAATGTAATGGCAGAAAATTGTCAAAACACAGAATCACATTTCTTGTATGTGCCAATATGAATGGTACTGATCGTCGTAAGCTTCTAGTGATAGGAAAATCTAAGCACCCCAAATGCTTTAAAAATATCAAACGGCTTCCTGTTGCTTATGAAGCAAACCGCAAGGCGTGGATGACTAAGGAACTGTTTGAAAAAGAGCTTCAAATGTGGAATCGTGAACTGTCAGCTAAAAAGCGGAATATTCTACTTTTGCTTGACAATTGTAGTGCACACAAAATCGATAAACATTTTCAATCGATTAGAGTTGTACTCTTTCCCCCGAATGCAACATCTGTAGTACAGCCTATGTCCAGGGTGTCATCAGAAGTCTTAAACGCCATTACAGGAAGCAGCTCATTTTATGAATTATAGAGGGATATGATAAAAACGTGAAATGTTACGTTTCTCTTCTTGATGCACTTATAACGCTTGCAAAATATTGGCGATTTGTTACGGATTCTACAATTAGAAAATGTTTTTGACATGCAGGCATAGCAAAGAATATTGAAGATACAATGAATGTTGAAGAAGCAAAGAATGTTGAGGAAGAGGATGATGAAAATTTACCTATTGCAATGTGGATAGAAAAGCACAACATTTCATCATCCTCAGTTTGTGACATGCAATTGTTTGAAACATGTGATGACGAAGTCATAACATGTGAAGTTCCGACTGATGAAGAGATTGTGGAAGAAATTAAAATGAATCATTCTGAAATCGAAGATTCTGCATCTGATGCTGATGAAGAGGAGCACATAAATGACGAAATTCCCAAAATCTCAGATGCTACAGCAGCGATGCGTGTAATTAATAATTTTTAGTCTACACAAACAGTGGAAGAAAGAGTGTTGGAGTCATTTGATGTACTAGACAAAGAAATTCATAACATGTTTTTGAAATCGGCATCACGTCAGCAGAAGATTACCGAATATTTCTGTATCAAAACAGTGAGCAACAATTAAAGGTAAAATTAATTTATTTCTGTTTGACTTCATTGTTAGTTAATTTAATTAGTATTGTGTCACTTTAATATAATCGATTTTAGTCAATTTAAGTCTTTAATGATCATATTTAATAAATTTTACCTTTTTTTAATACATCATTATTGAATATACACATAGCAACTACGTTATACATTAACTCTAACATTTTTCTTAACGGTTCGGATATAGCGAACAAAACCTTCGGTCCCTTGAAGTTCGTTATAACGGGGTTCGACTGTATTACTACTTTTTTCAGAATACCGAACTTAAATAAATGTAATAAAATTATAGAGTTATCTACTACAATTAGTAGCAAGTAGACAGGCCACTTGTGTTGTGATTGGCCCTTTGTAGGGAAAGGTGAAAATACTTAAAAGATTGCAAAATTTTAGAGTATAAAATTTAAAGAAGAAAGAAAAAATCAGGCGTCAAGCATAGATTATGTAATACTTTCCATCACATTCAGAATACTGTAACAAAACTTCATTGTTCAATAAGGTTAAAGATGATAGCTAAGTAAACAAATCAGAAAACGAATGGAACATTTGAAAACACAATTTCGGCAATCATTATCTATAATCGGAAAATAATTAAAATTATTTTGTGATTCTCTATATATGATCTATTGATTTGTATATATATACTACACATTATGCTAAAATATAGTTCAGTTAGGATGAAAATTCCGTTTCAGCAATATCAGACATTAAACGGAAATGTATTCGAATTTTTTTGTACAACTCTGTATCTATATAATTTATACACAACACGTATAATGCAAAAATATCGTTAAATTTAAAAATGCATACTACAGCTGAAAACGCACTTCTTGCATTTATCGCTCATATACAGTAACTATAGCCAAACACTTTTGTGTGTCTCTGTATATAAACGATAAATGCTATGTACACCATATTCAACAGTAACCATCTTGTTCTTATTATGCACCTCAGTTATATATATCAATTTCATTATGTTTGAAATAATATAACATTATTAAAATACATTACAAACGATGTTTCCTCAAAGACCATAATGTTACGGAACACTTTTTAGTATCCCTGTAAATATGAATGCTACACACTTCATTTTCAATACAGAACATCCCATATTAAATCTCAATAACATGTATCAGTTACACAGCAACCCGACTACATTTACGTAAGTTAGAGCTCGGACAGACAGGCGGACAGACCGTCAAACAAATCGAATTCATAAACACTTTTCAACTATGTTGGAAAGTGTTAAAAACGCACTTTACCAAAACGAAAGCTTGTTATTCTATTCGATATTATGTTTATAAATAATTTACACGTTTTGATGTAATTTTATTAAATATGTAAGCATTGGTTAAAAATCTTTCTTTAGTTAACTATGGCTCACCCCAGTAAGATGATAATTTGTTTTATGTGTAATTCGTCTTTAATATTAAGCTAAAATAAATATTATGTTATATTATGCATCTGGAAAACGTTTTAGTGGCAAAATTATAGATTTTTGTATATGATATAAATGAATGCAAAGATTTAAATTGGAAGTTTTATATACGCTCATAAACATATATTTTGAAATAAAACATGTAACAAAATCATTTCATTTTGTTCGTTATCATTTTTTTACTATCGACATCTTATAGTTCATAAAGCAAATATTGAGGGTAAATATTTTCATAACATCAAATACTTGGCATTTAATTATTCTCCCACTCCAAGTGAAAAATTCTTCAGACTTTTCCTATTACCTCTAAAACATTTATTCAAGACACTTCAAGTGCTTTAAGAAGATAAATAGCAGCCATTTCATTTAAGATCAAATTTATCTTTAATGTCTTGCACAAACACAGTTAAAACTTTTATCCTTAATTAATCTTGCTTGAAATTCTTACACCTGTAAGACGCATAATGTTCTACATAAAGTACTCGAAAATGCTTATTTTAAATTTTATAAAAAAATTATAATTAAATTAACTATACATTTATAATTTTTAAGGTTTTATATCATAATATTCATCTGCCTGAAAAGTTTATTTATTTTACTTTTCACTATTTTTATTATTTCAGTCATATCTTTCATGTACAATAGCTGCTTTTTTCACACTTACTTTTTGTAATGTATACTATTGAATCCAACATTTGAATTTTCTGAACTTTATCCATTGTCTTACATTGTTAGATGTTTTATGCTTCTGAATTTCTCATTGTAATTTGATTATTTGTATTCACTGCAAAACAAATTGTTGATTTTACAGTATAATACTAGTACCCCAGCTGCCAGTATTATACCGTACAATTAACAGCAATAAACAGTAAAGTAAGCAGTAATACACTACCGCGCATGCGCGGCAGAAATGCATGATTGAAATACAGAGTCATGAAAAATTGAAGAGTGTGGAAAATAGGATTACAAATATCTCGGCAACTAATTATCTGATCGACTTGTTTTTTTATGCAAAATTTATGTTTTTTTATTGTTTTTTATATTCACTCCTTAAAATAAACAATTTCGAAAAATTTTATGTACCTTTTGTCAAAACGAATATTTCGAGAGTCCGAAAAAAATAATTCCGGATAATCGAGGTTACTGAAATTCAATAAGCTTCTTTCCATCATTACATACTAAGTACATACCAAATTTCAAGTCTCTATCTCAATTTGTTCGGGAGCGTTTACAGACACACACACAGACAGACGGAAGGCATTTTTTTTTTCTAAAAATATGTTTTTCGGAATCTCCAGTGTCTGAAACGTGTAAATCCGTCAAAAAAATTTTTCGATTTTCAAAACAATTACAAGACTTACCCTATACTACGTATGATAGGTAAGTAATAAAGACATAAAAATGTTTCTTCGATAACAATAAATCATTATGCACAATACCGCTTTACTTTATACGTATGACTTTTTAGCTCATCGTGTGTTTTGTCGCCATATAGATTATGAAAGATCAGGTATGCATTTACATAATTAAAATGTACTGGAAATATAAATTGTCATTTTTCTAATTTTTTTTTCTCTATATTTGAATTAATTTTGTGCAGTGAGAAGTCTTTATTGAACTTTTGAATATTTTTCAAATTTTTATATTTTGTTCGCAATGAAATTTTTTAAAATGCAAATGGAGCATGAACTCGTACTAACATCAACTTGAGCTACCAATAGTAGTGATCACACCGTGTGTCAGTGACATTCTTCATAACTTTTGGTACCGTTTTAGGTGGCACGAAATAATTAAAATTCTAAACATTTTAAAGTATATTTTTTCTTGCGACATATTCTTTAAGTGCGGTTCGATGTCAATATTTTTGTCAGATATAACACGAAATATCCTACATTATTCAAATATTATTAAATTTCAGTGGCAAAATAATTAATTTTTTCATCAGATAAACTGAGTTCATAGATAGAAAATTTGACTTTTGTGCACTCTAAAACTAATCTTATATATATATATATATATATATGTGACGATTTAACTGGAGTCACCATACTTTTGTAGACTCCTATTCAAGGCAAGGGAGGTTTCTCCGAGGAGATTTTCAGTCGAGCACCGAGACTTACTTCATTGTGTACGTATAAGCTACAGAGAAGAGGCAGTTCGTTCCAGTTCACACTTTATTCGAAAAATTTAAAGATTAATTGATTAAGCTTTACTCTATTGAAAACTCACTCCATGCACTGCTAAATTTAGGGTCGTGGCGAAACTTGATGATTTAAATTTAAATATAAGAAGACATCTTAGTTAGTACAGGCAGGTATTCTTTAAAAATCAATCGGCGGCCAAGGAGAACCTTCGAAGATTTAGGAAGTACATGACTAGTTGCATCCACCACCGAAATCCCGGAACATTCTGCTCTAAACGCGGGAAAAATCCGTATATCATTTCCCGAGCGCGCCAGAATACATTCTATCTAAAAAGCCTCTAGGCCAATCAACGCTCACGGCTTAACTTCTTCGGCGAATTAATATCGAAGTGAACTTACCGAAGCTGGCAAAAGCGCGCCAAAAAATGTTCTAGAACAATCTCGTGCCTTCTACTTCCTTCGAATAAATAAAAGCAGAGAGAAAAGGAGTACATATGTTTTTATCAAGTATGGCAATATGCCAAAATAATTTTTACATTGAGATTAAAATCTTTCAGAATTTGAAAAGTAATATTTTGTCAGGAATCGTAGGGAAATAAAAAATAAAGAAAAGAAATTCATAGGTTGTTATTTCTTAAAAGTAAAATATTTTTAGCTGGGAAATGGGTATTTTTTGAATTATTAGATTCTAGGATGCTTTTTATTTAAAGAAAATAAAAGTGCGTAAATTTAATAGAACATTCTATCAGTGCCATTTTTTAAGAGAATGAATTTGGAATAAACTATATATATTTCGCTAGATGTAATTTTGACAATCGAATACTGGAGCGAGAAAATAATTTAGAATAATGGGATTTACACAGAATTATAGTCTTAATGAAGTCAACGACGAAAAAAAAAATTTTTTTTTTTTTTTTTTTTTTTAATTTGTTTCAATATCCCCCCCCCCCCCAAAAAAAAACAAGCTTATCTGAATAGCAGTTCCCTAACAGCAGTTCAGATAAAAAAAAAATAGAGAATTTTCCTAAAATATAAAATTCTAAAAATTTTAAATCATCAAGAATCACAAACAAAGTAATTGTCTTAAATTTTGGAAGAATGGAAATTAAAATATTTATAGAGTAAAGCATAACCTCAAATACATAAGTTTACAGCAACACTTACTTTTTGCAAGTGTAAATAAATGGGATACATCAAGATAAACCAAGAAATAACTAATATAATAAATAATATTACCAACATAATATAATAATAATAAATAATAAATCAATATAATAAATAATAAAGTTGGAAATTAGTTACATTGAAAACTGAAGAATATTACCAATTGAAAAAACTGTATTCTTCAGAATACTATTGAAAAACTTAATCATACTAATACTGAATAACTGAATACTGAAGTTTCAATAGTCTTAAACAGTCACTGTTTGAACAACAACAGCAGTCAACAACAGTCTCAAAACAGTTCTGACTAAATTTCAGTCTTTCTCCATTGTGGTTTTGGGATTACCCCCACTCTAATCTGTGGTGCCACTCTTTTTGTGGTCACACTGAAGACCAGAGCTAATTCATTTCATTCGATAGCTATCCTTTTTGTCGCAATCAGTAAAATTTTTGAATTAATAAATGTCCATATTGCACAACATGGTATACATACTACTTTGAAATATCACAACCTTGGTACAAAAATTTTAATTCATCATATATTTTATAACTACATTTCATTGTAAGCAGTTTACTCAATTTGTAAATAAAACTCTAATACTCTAATAACTCTAATATTAACTCTAAATCTCTCTCAACATTTTTTCTAATATTTTCTCTTAATAAATAATAACATTAATAAATCTTTTCAAAATAAATAATATCAACAGACTTCAATAACTACTCTAACAATATAATATATCACAGTAAATATTACATTCAATATAAAATTCTTGGTTGAGGAAAAAAAAATACATAGCAAAATATGTTTGTTTCCTTACTTGAAAGGATAAGGAAATAATTTTTTGCTAGCCGAAATCTATATAAAAAAAAATTTAACTCTACATTATTTTCCAATACTAAATAATTTAGATGCCCAAATATTTAGATAGGATTCACTCAACCAACAATTGTGAACAATAATATCCCTTTCTGATACTCTTCTTTTGACTACTAAAAAATCTATGACATAATCGGGTATAGCTAATTACCAAAATTTAAGTGTAGAATCCTCTACTTCTTTTTACACTTTTTAAGTAATAAGCAAAAATAATAATAATAATAATAATTGTTAGATAGATAGGTGACAGAGAATTGAAATATAAAACTATTATTTATACTATTGCAATCCTTAAATTTCAACTAATCTCTCTTAACATTTTACTACAACATCACAATATCAACTCTGACTAATACAGAATATCAGCATTCAAGAATAATTCAAGACCTTTATTGTATTAAACAAAATAAATATAGCTTCTGTGAATCCATTAAATAATATAACTAATATTTACTAAAAACTGTAATTATATAAAAATTTTAATTTCATTTTTCAACATCAATTTGAAAATTCCTAAAATCATAATACACATCTTATGCCTGCATAAGTTGTCTACCTAACCTCAAAAACTTTCAAAAACAAGTAATATTCCTGTGTCGACCCAAGAACATACCTGATAATGTTGAAATTATGGTAATAAGCGATATTTAAAAGAATTTGAGTTTAATCTATTGTTTTTACTTTAGTTTGATTTTGTGAACCTGTATGTGAAGTTGTTTGTGCTGGTTTTTGTGTATCTTCATGAAATAATTTGAAGTCATCTGGAAAATAATATTGTCGCGAATTGTTCCATGTTTCTAAATTGCGACCGTATTCCTTCTGCCACTAAAATTATCACTTGAACAAATATAATTTAAAGTGAAAACCCTTTTTTTTTTTTTTTTTTTTTTTTTTTTTTCAAAGTTATCCAATCACCATTAATTTATTAGTAAACATCATATTTCAACCCCAAAATACTGATAGACATTTCTGATAAGCTTCCCTACTGAATTCTATTAATTATAGGAATTTGCAACAGAAAACATTCTACACAGTAAATGTGTCAGTACAAATATAATATTCACATAAAAATTTTGAGTTTAATCTAATTTAATTTTACTTTTAGGGTACATAAAGAATTCGTGGCAATAGTTACACATTATTTTTTGCTCCACAAATTTCACTAAGCATTTACAACACTTGTCAATTTTTCTATTGTCTACACTTTTGTCATAAATATCAAAATCGATTTCATGTTCCGCTATATCACTTGTCGTGAGCTCACCTGACTTTCCTTCAAATTTGTATATTTCATCAATAAGAATTGTCCGAATATCATTTTGTGTGATATCTCTATTGGGACCCGAAAAATTTAAAGTACCCGAAAGTCTACCCGTGTATTGGCGATTGATTAAAGAACCCATTATATTCCTATGCTCAACTGACAGATAATGGACATACTGTTTCCCAGATTGATCGAAATCACGTTCATATTTTGCTCTGATCTTCATTAAGGTATTTGTACTACTCCAACAGTTCATCTTAGTAATTACTTGAATTTAAATTTTTTAAAACCTAATAATATAATCTTATAACTTATAATAATAATAATAATATCTAATATCAATTCATAATATATTGATCTTTAACTTAACAACAATTATAAAATTATCTGACTCTAAAATTCAAAATAATAAACAACATAAGAACAACAAGTAATATCAGTATACACTTACACATCAAATTACGTAAAGGATCTAATATTCTGTTATTTAAATTACAAACCATCAATTCTTTCCAAATAGTTGGAAATAACTTCAACAGCATAATAAATTTCAATCATATTACATCTTTTTAGTGAAAACATAAACACAGAATAAAAAGGAAGCAAAAATAGTAAATTACGCAAATGGTTTCCAGTCAAATTGCTTTAGAGTGGAAATAAGAAAAATATAGTCTGTTTAGAACGAAAAATGTAATTAATTATATTTATCTTTCAATTACTTTTATCAATATAAGAATGTATTTCATTTTCTTTACAAAGCCCCGACTTTAAGTATCATTTAAATAACAATAGAATTTTAAATAATCATAAACAGTAAAAATAAAACACATAAAAATATTCAAATATCATAAAGTCACAAAATAAAATATCAATCATGAAAAAATAACTTACACTGCCACGTCTTCTTTTTTTTATTTACTTGGCCGCAACTCATAAAATAAGTCTTTTCAAATTTCCATTTAATTCGATGATACACACTTCAAATCCGCTATACACACATATTTCAATCTTGATTACATCATACCAAAACATCGTTCCATCCGTCGCGACAGTTGCTGTCTGCACGCACCGGCAAAATGTTTGAACAAAAGCACAACTTGTAGCATATTCGCTAGACTCCAAAAAATGTCTCAAAATCATGTTCGTCTAATGTAAGAATACTGTCAACATCCTGTCGACTAAAAAAATTCAATATGTGACGATTTAACTGGAGTCACCATACTTTTGTAGACTCCTATTCAAGGCAAGGGAGGTTTCTCCGAGGAGATTTTCAGTCGAGCACCGAGACTTACTTCATTGTGTACGTATAAGCTACAGAGAAGAGGCAGTTCGTTCCAGTTCACACTTTATTCGAAAAATTTAAAGATTAATTGATTAAGCTTTACTCTATTGAAAACTCACTCCATGCACTGCTAAATTTAGGGTCGTGGCGAAACTTGATGATTTAAATTTAAATATAAGAAGACATCTTAGTTAGTACAGGCAGGTATTCTTTAAAAATCAATCGGCGGCCAAGGAGAACCTTCGAAGATTTAGGAAGTACATGACTAGTTGCATCCACCACCGAAATCCCGGAACATTCTGCTCTAAACGCGGGAAAAATCCGTATATCATTTCCCGAGCGCGCCAGAATACATTCTATCTAAAAAGCCTCTAGGCCAATCAACGCTCACGGCTTAACTTCTTCGGCGAATTAATATCGAAGTGAACTTACCGAAGCTGGCAAAAGCGCGCCAAAAAATGTTCTAGAACAATCTCGTGCCTTCTACTTCCTTCGAATAAATAAAAGCAGAGAGAAAAGGAGTACATATGTTTTTATCAAGTATGGCAATATGCCAAAATAATTTTTACATTGAGATTAAAATCTTTCAGAATTTGAAAAGTAATATTTTGTCAGGAATCGTAGGGAAATAAAAAATAAAGAAAAGAAATTCATAGGTTGTTATTTCTTAAAAGTAAAATATTTTTAGCTGGGAAATGGGTATTTTTTGAATTATTAGATTCTAGGATGCTTTTTATTTAAAGAAAATAAAAGTGCGTAAATTTAATAGAACATTCTATCAGTGCCATTTTTTAAGAGAATGAATTTGGAATAAACTATATATTTCGCTAGATGTAATTTTGACAATCGAATACTGGAGCGAGAAAATAATTTAGAATAATGGGATTTACACAGAATTATAGTCTTAATGAAGTCAACGACGAAAAAAAAAAATTTTTTTTTTTTTAATTTGTTTCATATATATATATATGTAAAAGAATTTTTTTAGATACAATTTTTTTAAATAATTTTTTTTATAAAATTAATGTACCCATCACAATTTTTTTATATATCCTTCTAATGTGTTAAACAGTGGGGTTGCTTAAAGAACGTGAATATTGTACATTTCTTTGAATTTAACATGGAATTAATAGTGGTCATTTTTAGAATAGAAAAACACAACTCAACAGTTTCCACCGTTAAGTATTCAAAGCCAAATTGGACCAACGTATTCATAAACATTAATAAGATCATGATCATGATCTTAAATATAAATTTTGGTGCAATTTCACCCAAAATAAGCTAAGACACGGCAACAATCTTGTTCTCAAAAAGAATTGCATAGCATCGCCCCTGTTGAATGGTGAAAACCGAAATTGAAACAACATAGTCTTTTATAAGCATCATATATCATGCTTGGTGAAATTCCATCTCATCAATGCTACGATATAGCTATCACACATGAAAGAAAAAACGCAGAACAGCTAAACCGCCTATTGGTCGATATACAACAAAATCTAAACAATCCAATTTATACCAAGATCCAACTAAATATGAAATTTCGTGGAATTTGGTGCATCGATTCTGAATAATCACAGCTCCTTAAAAATCTGTGTAACATAGAGACAGACGAGCGTTACGCAAACAGAGACACGGGCTGACAAACACCGGTCCAAATATATAGCCAAATAGTATTTAAGACATGCAAAAACATGCTACGTGCATTAAAAACCTAAATTCGAAAATTTTCAAGCATTCATACCTTATTCTTATAAACGTAAAAGAAAGTAAAAATAAAAAATAAGCGAACTGCGTTCAAAAGTAACAAAAATCATCATTTTACTTGATTTTCTATCGATCTTTTAAGCTCTGATATTAATTAATCCATAAGATAAATATTAGTAGCAAATATTTTCAGTATCAAACATTCTATGTTTAATTTCTTTTTTTTTTCAAATGGAATACAACATTTTTCAAAATGTCGTTAGAGTTTTCTTATCAGCTCTGAAACACGTATTGAAAGCTCTTCAACTGCTTAAATAAGATAAATGGTAGCATTTTTATTTGAGATAAAAGCCATGCTTAATGACTTGCACAAAGATAAATTATAACGTTTAGCCTTAATTAATATTGCGTAAAATTATGTATATTTGTAAGGCATGTTAACTTTTACATATATTATGTAATCTGTTTCTATGTAATACAAACAGCTTAATAATTTAAATATTTTGCGTCAATATTTTATGACATACTATTCATCTTGTATGAAGCTGTAAATGAATTAATTCATTTCTACACATAAACTGGCACACGCACATACACATATACATAGTATGTCAACTCTTATTGTTTTCCAATAGCTATTCTTAAACCGTTAGTTTGAGGGAATAGTTCCAATTGCAAAAATATTTCAAATGTTGTTCTTCGTTCCATTTACGTCAAATCAGTTATTTTTTACTTTCTTGTATCTTTACAAGAAGAAAGTATTGGATTCATGAAAATTTTTGACTTCCTGTTTTCGACGGATTTATACGTTTTAGAAGGTCTTGAACACGATTTGACTGTTTTTAGAAAATGTCTGTCTGTGAGTCTGTGACTCTGTCTGTCTGTGTGTATGAATGTGACAAAAATTTTGTGGGCGCTCTATCTCAAAACCTAATGCACGAAATTTAATAAAACTTTATATTCAGTTAGTCCCTGATATAAATGGGTGCTGATTAGTTTTTGGGGAAAATCGCCCGACAGGTGGTGCTGCTATGCTGCATTTTTCACGATTTCCGAAATAGCTCTATCTCAAGAACTAATACACTCATTTTCATCAAACTTCAATTTCAGTTATTTATGTCAGTTAGACCTTGACATAAATAGACGCTGATTACGTTTTGCTGTAGATATCCCAACAGGTGGCGCGGTTATACCACTTTTTTCTGCTTTTTTTTTTATTTTTATGATACCTATATCTCAAAAACGAATGCACGAAATTTCATAAAACTTCATATTCTATTAGGCCTTGACATAAATAGATGCTTCTTACGTTTTGGTGTAAATAGCCCAACAGGTGGCACTGCTATTCTACTTTTTTCATTATTAATACGATAACTATATCTCAAGAATTAATGCACGGATTTCATCAAACTTGAGATTCAGTTAGACGTTGACGTAAGTTGTTGTTGATTAGGTTTTGGTCTAAATCTCCCAACAGGTGGCACTGCTATGCTGTATTTTGCAGGATTTACACTATTTTAGCAATAGTCATATCTCAAGAACTAATCATGGAATTTAATAAAACTTTAGATTCAGTTAGACCTTTTTGAATATAAATTTTGAACCTTGATATAAATTGGTGCTGATTCTTTTTAGTGTATGCAAAACATGTGTAAGATAGAAGAAAGTTTTGAGATTAATACATCCAACTAGTTTTAAGTTATGGAATTTTAATTTGTATAGGGTTCCTTGACCCTATAAGTTATATTTAGAAAAACTTTTCCATCTTCTTACAAGTAAAACAATACAAATTTCATTCTACGACCAAAATTTAGCGAGTTATGATACTTTTATTTTTTTTTTATTTCAGCGTTTTTCAAACCGAAATCAGGTTTTACCACTTTTAATGCCAGAAAATGCTGAAAATTCAAAGTATCATAACTCGGCAAGCGTGGAGAATGTTTTTTAATATACTAACTTATAACGACAGTATAAAAATTTTAACTGTATAAATTTTACAAAAATATTGTTTTTAACTAAGTATTTTTTAATATTACGGAAAACAATGTTTAAAACATTTTTATAATTGGAATTGTACTTCTTAAACAAACAGTTTATGAATTAGCTATTGGTAACCCCCCTCTCTTTTTTCTTCTTGTTTCAGAAGAAAAATTGATGTCTTTACTTTCTTTAATATTTTTTTAAACATTTTTTTTAAATATTTTTTAATTGATCGCCAAAGGTCTTCTTCATACAAGCATATAAAATATAAAATTGAATCATAAAGCATCAAAGTGAAATCGATTGTTAAAAAATAAATTTGTCAGTTTCGGCAAAAGGAAGATTGAAAAAAAATCGCGAAAAATTCAAAAATCTCTGTACGAATTCAGAATAAACTTTATTGATAACAAGAACGAAAAATCATGCGTCAAGCATAGATTATGTAACACTTTCCAACGCTTCCAAAATAATTTTACAAATCATACCGTTTAATAAGCTAAAAGATAACATCTAAGTAATCCGAATACTTTTCATCAGCCCTGTATAGGATCTATAGATTTGTATATATACTACATAGGATGCTAAATTTTAGTTCAGTTAGGAAACGCGTAGCACAGTTTAAAATTCTCCGTCTGGAGTTAAATAATACGGAAATGTGTTCGCGAACTTTTGTGCTTCTCTGTATAGGATCTACAGAATTTATACACACCACGTAATAGACAAAAAGCGAGTTAAAATTAAAATCGCGTTCAGTAACTTAAAACGCACTTCCAGGAATTATTGTTCACAGACAGTAGAGAATTCTTTTGTGTGTCCCTGTAAATGAACGATGACTGCTATACACACAATATTCTGTAGTAAGCCTCTTGTAATGCACCTTATATAAATTTCAATGCGTTTAAAATAGGGAAACATTATTTAAATAAACCGCAGACGATTTTTCTCCATAGACGTAATGTAACGGAATTCTTTTGACTGTCCCTGTAAAGTAACTATAAGTGCTATGCACACACTATTCCATATTAAGCTTCTTCTAATGCACCTTAGTGATATATAAAAATTTCAATGCGTTTAAAATAGTGAAACATTATTTAAATAAACCTCAAGTGATTTTTCCCCATAGACCGCAATGTAATGGAATTCTTTTGAGTGTCCCTGTAAAAAAAGTATAAGTGCTACACACTTCCGTTGAAATAGGGAACATGCTATAGATAACGACTATAACATATAAAAATTGCAGAGCAATCCGAGCATATTTGCGGGAGTTAGAGCACGGACAGACGGCCAGACGGCAGACGGCCAGACGGCAGACAGCCAGACGGCCATCCGGCCAGACAAACCGAAGTCATAAACACTTTTCAACTAGGTTGGAAAGTGTTAAAAAGGACAAAATTTACTATATTGGACTTCGGATTGGATTTGGATTGCTTTTAAGAGAGGCTCAAAATCGTAGGCGATCTCTGAAAATAGGGGAAATACGCGAATTTTTCCATTCAATAAAAATTCCAAAATCTGGGCCTCATATGCATTTGGATCTGTCTTCATCTATCCGGAACCAAAATTGCAGATCTCTACGTGCGAAATATTTTTCTGGTCATCGCCAACAAACAAACAGACACGCAGATAAAAACTTTCATATAGTATTAATACTAGCTAACCCACCTGACCTCTCTCTCTCTTGCCCGGGCCCGTCATAAAACCTTAAATAAACCCCAAATTTGTGTTATTTTATATCTTTAACCCGATTTTGTATGAATTTCTATTTTAAATGACAAAATCGCGAAAAAATACCTATAATTAGTGATAAAAGTGCTCATAAAAAAAACATTTTCTTCTTGTTTCACGTAGGATCATTTCATAGTTTTAACAAAATAGCTTTTGTTGTCCGAACCCTTTGAAATTTTTAATGGTCATAAATATAACGGTTTTACAGCTCATGTAAAAATAACTCAGAAATATTGTTATCTGGTTGTAATATAAATATGTTTTCTTTTCGCTTTTATTAGTTTTCTCGTCGGTTCCGTTAACATAAAAAAATAGTTTTCGTCGTCCGAACTCTCTGAAATTGTAAGTCGTTTATAAATATGACTGTTTCCAAGTCTTCAGTAAAATTATGTGAAAATATATGCATATTAAATAGTGGAAACTTTACCCGAAGCCGAGCGTGACCGCGCAGGAACACCGCGCTGTTATAGGTTTTCGCTGAAAATATCTCAGATTTTGTTATATATATATATATATATATATATATATATATATATATATATATATATATGACTTAGTCAACATGTATGATGCATTGCCATGTGGATGTGAATATTATGCAGAAGTTGTGACATTTTAAGGATTCTGTATAATTATTGTGAGTAAAATATTTTATCTACACTTTACGCGTTCATATTTCCAATTTTATTATTTCAAAACTGTTATCTCGTGTTAATTTCGTGAGATGTTAATTACAGTTTTTTGGATAATCGATGTGAGTGAAATATATTGTATATTCTTAATTGGTTTTTTATTTCCTATTTAAATATTTCCAAATTTTAATATTTCCAATTGTTGTCTGGTAATAATTCAGTGTACCTGGATGATTCTACTGATCTTAGCATTATGCCAGTAGAATTATGAAACACTGAATTATTATTTAAAACACATGTGGGTGCATCCAGGCTGATGAGTACATGTGCATGTGTTTTTCCATATCCAATTCATATTTAATTCTCATGTGGTCCAATTTTCCAATGTATATGGTTCATATTTAATTTATTAATCCATTTGTATTTACTTAATTGCAACTCCAATTTATAATTTTTTTTTCCCCTTTCTCTCTATTTCTTTTTTCAATATTCTTTAGGTATGAGTAAAATTTGGCCAATTACCATTGAAGCATAAGCTATGGTAATATTATGTTTGCACATGTTAATTATTAGCTATGTGGTATTCTGTATACACAATATCATTAATTATCTCTTTGGAGATTTAAGCAGAATAGAATTTGATATGTTTTTTGAAATTCATAGATATTATAATTATATATATATATATATATATATATATATATATTTGTTCTCGTCCGAACATTTAGAATTTATTGTAGGTGATTTAAATCTGGTCTACCGAGATGCTCTAAGTAGATTGTGACAAAATAGGAAGTTTAGTAACTTTTAGCGTAAGAAAAAAAATCTTCTCGTGAAGTGCGAAATGACCTGCGTTCGCCAGGGTTTTTGAAAAGGTTAATATTTGTAAATTATAAAGTCTATTATACCGTACTAATTATACCGTCTATTAGAAAAATATTTCAGCTTTAAGAGCATGTGTTTGGTTTGTCTGTATCCCTAAAATTGCGCTCTTGAGAGGCGTTGCTGTAAGGGAGAAAACATTCCCCTGCGAAAACGACCCTTTTTCAAAAATGTTTTTCAAAGGGTTAACATCATTTTTGTTTTCGAATTGATTACGGCATTTGAGATGTAAGAGTGTGATCTTTCAGAATATGTTTTTCGTTTTCAAATAAACCAAACGGTTTAGTCAATAGAAGTTATAACAATATTGCGAAATAAACGCATTCTTCATTTAAATGGTTCTTCATTCTGGTTCGCAGCCGTAAATCGGGTTATGGGCATGCGCAAGTGCTGAAAGATATGAGTTATTGATCAGTTTTTAATTAATATCTTGGTTAATTTTCAAAATATTTTTTTTATGGACCCGATAACTTCAATAATTCTGCACAAACTGATACATAAAATCAAGGGGCATAAAATCTTGGTCAAGTTCGTTAATGGGCAAAATCGAACCAATGGGGGGAAATGGGGGGGGGGCTTTTTGTAAAAACAGAAAAAAACCCATAACTTCTTAATTATGATACGTATCGAATCCGTTTAAAGTTATTATTACTTCTAGGAAAAGGGCCGAAAATGTATGTGTGACAAATTTTTGATATCACTAAAACTGCTGCAAGGGACGGGGGGGGGGGGGAAATAGGGGTTTAAGAAGAAAAAACTTCTTTGTCAATTCATAAGATATCAAATCCGCTTAAATTTATTATAAATCCTCTTAATATTATATACAACTTTTATATTGACAAGTTTTTTATAGGACTAACCCTTATTGCAGCAAAAAAAAATTAAAAACCGAAAAATCTCTGCCAGCTCCACCTACAGACACACGTAGATTTCGAAGTGGGCAATCCCAACTGCCGCATCATGGCAAAAAGGTCATTTCTTCTGCAATTCCCAATAAACAGGCGTCCCACGGTCTACGTCTTCGAAATCTACCTGTGCCTGTAAGCCGAGCCGTCACGGCTTTTTTTTTATTCAAAATCTTATTTTTAATTATGAAAATTAATTATTTTTATTAATAATATTAATTTAATAATAAATTCATATTTAAAAAAATTATGAATAATGACCTATATTAATTTTTACATAAAACAAACTGCAATCGTCAAAAACATCGGTGTGTAAATTTGCAGCCAATTTCAATCATTAGTTTTCAAGCTAGAGATAAATTTTACATATGAAGCAATGATTTGGTATATTGACCTTGCAGGAAAATAGATGGACAGACAGTGGGATAAGAGGTATTGGCAATTTTACAATTTTCAATAGTGAAAAATAAAAATAAAAAACAATGATTGGTAATGGGTTCATGATTGGAAAATGCATTAGAGAAATAACTTTTGATTTCAGTGATGTGAATGAAATTATCTCTACCTGGAGATTGAGAGGAGGTTTTTAACAAATCAATGGTATGTGTCCGTGTACGAACAGAGAATGCGGAGGTTGAACAAAAAGATGCCTTTTATGAAAAATTACGTAATGAATTTGAGAAGATACCAAGACATGATGTAAAAATTGTAATAGGTGATTTTAATGCTAAATTTAGAAAAGAAAAGACTTTTATGCCAGGAATTAAAATTTTTAGTAAAATTTTTAAGATTTGTGTAGCGAAAATTGAATAAAAATGTGGATTTTGCTGCATATAACAATTTAATCATGCGTAATACGTATTTTAAGCATAAGGAATTACACAAATAGACTTGAATTTCTCCTTCTGTAAAGGTAAAAAACAAATTGTTCATATCAGAATCAACAAAAGATAAGGCTTAAATACCAATTTCAGTCCTCATTACTTAGCTTAAAATAAAAATTTAATGCAGGTTTGATTTAAAAAATATATGAGAGCCGAGTTCTAGTCATCTGGTTCTAGAAGAATTCGACTGAAATCTGCTTGCGAAAATAACCATGGAGAAGCCCGGGCTTAAATCTAATTTGAAATCAATGGGATGCTCACGGCGTGCAAGCACGTCATCCCATACTTAAACTGATTTGCGGGAATTTCTGGAAAATGTTTATCATGACATATATTGGAAACACTACCGCAGACTTGTTGAATGGATGTCTCGTCATGTGGCGGTCGCTATCAAGTTCAGGGAAGCAGCAACTTGTTAGTAATCAAGTATCTCTAATTCAGCGGCATTTCAGCGTATAATGCAATATAATGCAACAATTCTGATTCTAAAACTTACTTTTATTTTATTTTATTTTTAATTAATTTGTGATGTAATAATTTTTTTCACCTGTAAAATTAAAATACGGTTACAACTATAAACTTGAAAATATGGATCTTAAAATGAGTGAAGAAAAACTTTAGAATTTTCACGTATAATGGAAAATAAATAGAAAATATGGATGAAAAATAAATGAAAAATCCAGAAACTCCAAATATGTCATCAGAAAAGTTTTATTTTATCCAAAATGTATTTTATAATTTTTTTTCTCCCAAAATTCAGATTTATATATAAATCTTTTTGCAACTCTAAAATCTCAAAATAATATTTATGAGAAATAAGTGATTTATTAAGTACAGGAAATGAAAAGAGACTACCTTCCTTTTAATCTGTTTCAATATGATCTGCGAAAAGTTTCCGAATCAATTTAATTTCTGCATTAGGATGCTACATTCACTTAGCTTCTAGTCATAAAATTTCATTTAAAGAGTTTTGCACTAAAAGATCAATAAAGTGCTGACTACTTTCCTTTTACGTCATGCGTTTAATGCTGCAGTGGTTTGGAAGTTTAAGTAACTAAGAAACTTAATCAATAAATTCTAATTTTTTAACCGATTGTTATCTAATATATATAAGTTTTCCATCTTGTTTCATTTATAAAAACATTTTACATTATTTACACTGGTTTATCATCTATACACTCGCAGTTTTGGAAAATCAAAATAAGTTAATCATAATTTAAAATACATAATTTCATAGCTGCAATTGTGCATTTAGTTTTGTATTTATATGTTTCATATTTTTATTTTCAATAATTTTTCGTGTACAAATACTGCTTAATCACTTGCTTTTGTGATGCTTACTGTTAATTCCTATATTGATTATCGCAATTTTGCCCACTGCTTTACAATAACATGTGTTTTTTTCTGCATCTCAGTTATACATTTATGTATTGTATTGTAATTATCGATTTATCTATTGTCGATTATTTATGTGGTTTAATGTTATTATTTACGAAAGTTTTATTATATATATATATATATATATATATATATATATTAGGAGAAGACCCTTTAAATGCCTCAGAGGAGGACTTAAAGGAATCAACTGGGAGCAGAGACTTAATGTCCAATCCGCACCTTCCATCGGTGCAGCCTGTTAGTACCCCTGCCTAGTACATGGGGAACGAAAGCGGATGGGCTTCCTCCAACCCGCTTGGCCAGCGTGGAGGAATTTGGCCACCTCCCCCCTTATTTTAACATGAATTCACAAAACAAATCACGGCCCTCAATTCCCGGCAGTCTGCATGTTCCTGATTACGGCAGCGATCAGAAAGACATGAAGACAGAGGGTGCTAAGAATCACCGAGCTCGGCTTGGCTGCCATAAGTTGATGACCTTGGCTACGTATAATGGACGATCCTTATCTTCTGAAAGTCGTTTACAGGAACTTGAAGAAGAATTAGAAAGAATCAACTGGGACATCCTAGGATTATGGGAAGTAAGAAGAAAAGGTGAAGAGAAGATTGATCTTGCCAGTGGACATGTATTGTACTACAGAGGTACAGAAGATGGAAAAACAAGTGGTGTAGGATTTCTGATTCATAGAAGGTGGAAGAATCACATCGTAGAATATGATAGTGCATCAGATAGAGTTGCAAGGTTAGTTATACAAGTGTCAAAAAGATACAAGCTGAAAATTACCCAAGTTTATGCACCAACAATTAGCTATACTGATGAAGAAATTGAGGATTTCTATGAAGAAGTAGCTTCAATGCATCAAAAAGGAAAATGCTACATAAAATTAATAATGGGAGACTGGAATGCTAGAATTGGGGAAAAAAAGAAAGGTGAGTTCTCGGTAGGAAATCATGGATATGGGGTGCGTAATGAAAGAGGAAACAGATTGATTGAATTTGCAGAATGTGAACAGATGTATATCATGAATTCATTTTTCAAGAAAAAGCCACATAGAAAATGGACATGGCGTAGTGCAAATGGCTCAACAAGTGAAATCGACTACATCTTGACAAACAAAAAGCATCTTATTCAGGATTGAAGCGTTCTCAATAACTTCAATACAGGAAGCGATCACAGGTTAGTTAGATGCAAACTGCTTTTAAATACTAAAGTGGAAAGAATGAAGCTTTTGCAATGCTCAAAGAAATCAGTCGATATTATGAATCTCCAGAAACATAAAGAAGAATTTAATTTAGAACTTAAAAATCGTTTTCAAGTACTTCAATCAATCTTAGAAGAAGAACAAGATGTTACAGTAGTGAATAAGAAAATAACAAATACTCTACAAGAAATTGCAAGGACGATAGCTGGTGAAGCACAAGTAAAGCAAACAAAGAAAATAACAGAAGAAACAAGAAGATTGATGAAGAAACGCAGAGAATTTAAAATGAAGAAAAACTATCCTAAATCAAGAGTTGAATATGCAGAATTATGTAAAACGGTAAGAAAATGTGTTACAGAAGATATCAGAAAATTTAACTGTGATCTTGTCAAAAAAGTTCTAGAAGATAACAAAAGTTTAAATCAGCTACGCGCAAACTGTGTGTTGGAAGAAAAGGTATTTTTGCACTGAAGAGAGCAGATGGAACAATCACCAAAATCAATAATGAAATAGTACACATTGTCGAAAAATTCTATAGCGATCTATATAAATGTGAAGATCAAAGGGAAATCAACATACGTGATCCACTAGTAAACATAACAGAAACTGAAGAGAAAATCCCAGTGATGACAGATGAAGTTGTACAAGCCATTAGAGGCATGAAAAGAGGTAAATGCCCTGGCGAAGATGGAATTACAATTGACCTTATCAAAGAAGCAGGAGAAGAATTTGCAAAAATGCTAGCCTTACTGTTTTCCAAATGTCTCGAGAAATCAGATGTACCAGAAGATTGGAATAATGCTGTGATGGTGTTACTTTATAAGAAAGGAGAAAAGGAAAACATTAAAAACTACCGTCCAATCAGCTTACTGTCAGTGATTTATAAAATTTTCACCAAAGTTTTAACGGCAAGACTTGAATCAGCTCTGGACTCAGCTCAACCTAGAGAACAAGCAGGATTTCGAAGTGGATTTAGCACAATGGATCATATTCAAACAGTAAGAGAAGTTATAGGAAAACATAAAGAATATAATTTACCTCTCTGCCTTGCCTTTATTGATTATGAAAAAGCATTTGATTCGGTCTACACATCTGCAGTAATTACTTCTCTGGAGGACATTGGTATAGACAAACCTTATATCAATATCATAAAGAAGATCTACAAGAAAGCAACAGCCACCATCCATTTGGACAAAGGAAAAGCGAAGATCAAGCTTGGAAGAGGAGTAAGACAAGGAGACACCATTTCGCCTAAGCTTTTTACTGCTGTCTTAGAAAGTATTTTCAAGAAGCTGGATTGGGAAAACAAAGGGATTAGAATAAATGGGGAATATTTAAGCCATCTCCGGTTTGCTGATGACATTTTAATTTTCAGTAATAGCCCTGAAGAATTGCAAAATATGCTAAAAGATTTGGCAGAAGCTAGCATTAAGGTGGGATTAAAAATAAATTTGGAAAAGACTAAGGTGATGTTCAATTCATTTGCATCAAAAAAGAAAATCGTCTACAACAACACTGAGATTAAAGATGTTGAAAGTTATGTGTACCTTGGACAAGAAATATCATCAGACAACAGTATCATGAATGAAATCAATAGAAGAATAAGAAATGGATGGAGTGCTTTTGGGAAGAACAATATTATTTTGAAGAGTAACATGCCTCTTTGTTTGAAAAGAAAGGTGTTTAACCAATGTGTTTTGCCTGCACTAACTTATGGAGCAGAAACTTGGACACTAACAAAACGGATGGTACAAAGATTACAAACAACACAGCGAAGTATGGAAAGATGTATGCTAGGCATAACCAGAAGAGACCGAAAGAGAATAACGTGGATAAGAAGTCAGACGAAAGTTTTTGACATCATCGAGAGAATTAAACGGCTAAAATGGAAATGGGCTGGGCACATTGCAAGAAGACAAGACAATAGATGGAGCACAAACACCCTACAGTGGTATCCCAGAGATGTAAAACGACCAAGAAGACGCCCTCAAGTAAGATGGAGTGACGAAATCAGAAAAGTGACCGGTGTTAATTGGATGACTAAAGCACTAGACAGGCAACAATGGAAAAATCTGGGGGAGACCTACATCCAGCAGTGGATTGAAAACGGTTGATGATGATGATGATATATATATATATATATATATATATATATATATATATATAATTGTGTCAAAAATATGATCTACGGAGATAATTCTAAAGTTTAGATGAATCTATTTTATATAGCAAAAACATGTCCGTTAATTACGCTGACGTCATATCAACGGTAGCAACGATCTGAGCAATCAATTTCGATTTTATCGCAATTTTTTTTTTTCTAAACATCAAACAATTTCAATTTTTACACCATCAAATAAAATAAAAGAAATGTTCGTTTAAATTCAATTTATTTTAAATCTGTATCTCAATTTACTGATATTGTTCATGTTTTTAAAAATAAATTTCAAGCACTATATGCTTAAAAAATCAGCAGCCGTTAACGGAAGATCAACCCGTTAGCATTTAAAACAAAATAAATAGTTCCAAATTTCTTCCTTGCTATAATTTAATCACGAAATCAAAATTTCATTTAAAAACATAATTCAGAAGTTTAACAAATATGTAATTGAACTACACTGCAAAAAAAGACAAATATTTCTTAATCTAATGAAATATACAGCAACCACGAATGAGAATATACAATAACCTTTTCCGACTTACCCACGATTCCAAACTTACAACTTTCTTTAACTTAAGAAATCGCAGAAATCAATATACTTTCGAGATTTAGAGAAGCATTTATAACAACAAAGTTTTTGCTGCCACTGATTTTCGGGAACGTTTCCGTATAGTTTTTATAGTGTGTAAATCATTTTCTCAAATCGAAATGTTGATTTTTTGGATGCTATTAATGCTCAAATAAACATTTTCAGCTGCAAAATTGAATTTATACACTTCAAAAAAAAATTGTTGATTTTACAGTATAATACTAGCATCCCAGCTGCTAGTATTATACCGTAAAATTAGCAGTAATAAACAGTAAAATAAGCTGTAATACACTACCGCGCATTCGCGGCAGTGTATCACTGCTTATTTTACTGGGTATTTTTTCTTTCAGTGTACATGCAAGACTAACAAAATAATAATAATTTCAGTTAATGTCAATGCTGATAATTTATTATGTTTGTCTGTAAAAAATGTTTATTGAATATGATAATGTTTGCTTGAGAATTAATAACAATAGAAAAACCTATATTCCGGGTTGAGCAAACTGATTAATACGTACATATATAACGTACACTATAAAAACTATACGGAAACGTTCCTTAAAATCAGTGGCAGCAAAAACAAACTCTTTTTATAATTTCTTCTTTAAATCTCGAAAATATATTGGATTCTGAGGTTTCTAAAGATACCGAACGCTTGTCGTAGTCGTGGGTAACTCGAACGAAGTTATTGTATATTTTCGTAGATTAAGAAATAGACCGGGAGGCGGCAGCACAGACAAACACCTCATCGAGTTCACGGCTGAAATTCCAGAATTAGTTAAAACTCGATTCGCATTCGCATATTAAAACGCAATCGGTCTGCCAAGTCATATCTTGGTGGAAAACACGTGAAAATCCGATTTTAGCGGTTGACTCGTAGGTTTACCATTGCGTTTTCCTGCACCCAGCTCTCCATGTTTTCATACTTTTGGGTGCAGGAAAACACAATGGTAAACCTACGAGTCAACCGCTAAAATCGGGTTTTCACGTGTTTTCCACCAAGATATCACTTGGCAGACCGATTGCGTTATAATATGCGATTCGAGTTTTAACTAATTCTGGAATTTCAGCCGTGAACTCGATGAGGTGATTGTCTGTGCTGCCGCCTCCCTGTCTATAACATTCTTCTTTTTTTTTTACAGTGTACACACTTAACCCCTTCGCAACGAGCGTCTTTTACAGTATTTTTAATCTTTTACCACCGGTTTTTCAAAACAGAAATTTTCGCCTAATTAAATCGCAGAAATGCTAAGATTTAATAAGGCAAAGTTTACAATAAAAAATAATTGGTGGGAATAACTGAAGATTTTGAGCATCTTATGCGTCACGTATACGTGTCGCTCGTCCCCAAGGGGTTAATAATCAAAATGAAAAAAAAGTTTCTTTTAAAAGTGTAATCTCTGGCGATTTCCTTGATTATTAATCACTGGCAAGCGGCTACGAAAGTACCATTTTTAATAAATTTCAGGACTTTATTACTACTTTTATTTAAACATCAGAAACGCATAAAAGATGTTTTTCATATAAAAATGCTTTTTACTGTTGTTAGTGGACAATCTAAAAATATATTAAATGTAACAAAATCTACCGAAGTTTTCAATTAAAAAGGATTTTCACCTATATTCTGTATAACGTTAATTTTGTTATGTAACCCAAGAAACCAGGATTGGATCCCCTGATTTGTTATAACGCAACAGTTATTTATCGAAACAATTTAATCAAATTACCTTATATATGTCAATATATATATAATATAAATAACATTTTGAAGGATAACGTATGATTTTTTCTAACAAGTGCGACTGAATTTTTTAAAACTTAGATAGTTTTATTACTTGACAATAGGGATATGATATATTAAGAAAAAGTAATTTTAGACATTTGTTTTTCAAAGGTGATAATAATAACTGCTACTATCATTACCAGGGCTTGACAAATGCAGTCGCCAGGTCGCCGCTGGTAACCAAGTTTTTTTATCTGACGACCAAGTTATTTAATGTAGCAGTTTTTCTTTAGTGCAAAACTTGACCTAAGAAATTAGCACAAACGGCATTTTGCTCTCGTCCACAGTAAGTACTTATCTTTCTCTTCTCTCGTACTTTTAATGGAAGAACCAAGTTTAGAAGGCATTTTCCTTCTCATGCACAGAAACGCCCTACTTTTCCGCTCTAGACAGATAGCATGTCACGTTATTAGAATGTGGGGGAATGACAGAGTTTTCATTAAAACAGTAAAAAATAGTGTCAATCCAATCTCTGTGTCATCTAAAATTGGATACAATGCCAAAAAATGCCCAAGTTTTTTGTAAGTTTCAAATCAAATTTTTGTGTTCAGAATTAAAACGGATTAATCTATCACATTCACTTTAAATAATCACTTTACAGTATTCCTTTCTTTTTGCGATATATAAGTTTATTAGAAATTTGTTTATATTATCTTTCAAAATTATGTACTATTCCAAACTATATAACTAATGATTCTAAACTATGCTTGTTATTATGTTTTCTCAATTCATAAAAAAATGTTTGTCTTTTTGAAAATTAATGGGCGGTCAGGAGTGGGAGGACATTTTTTACTGGTGACTGGAAATTTTTGTTGGCTAACTGATTATATCAGATTTGTAAATCCCTGATTATTACTATAGCTATTATTATTATCTTCATTATTATTATTACTCTCATAAGATTGTGACTATGTTCTGTAAATGCAGTAATCATAAGAAAAACGAGGTATTTTACTGGGAGAACAGAAATTATAAAATAACGATAGCTGCTATAAATGAAACTTATTTAAAAATTCGTTGACTGTACGTAAGTTGGATAAATAGAAAACAGTTGTTTAAAAACATTCCAAAGAGTAGATCATCAGCATAAAAGAAGCATCAATTTTAAGTTTTACACCAAACCAGGTGGAAATTTCATTCAAGTCGTATAAAAATACTTAAACCAGAATTTTTATTTAATACTATTTAAATTAAATGTTTAACTTATTTCTCTATGGCGTATATTTGACTTATTTTATAAAGAACTTTCTGGTTCGAATGGAAATAACTATATTTCGTGCCAGTCAAATTGACCAATGCACTGCAAAAAAAAAAAAAAATGTTGATTTTACAGTAAAATTAACAGTAATAAACAGTAAGACAAGCTGCCGCGCATGCGCGGTAGTGTATTACTGCTTATTTTACTGTTTATCACTGTTAATTTTACGGTATAATACTGGCAGCTGGAATGCCAGTATTATACTATAAAATCAACAAATTTTTTTGCAGTGTGTGTTCTTTCTAGCGTTAAGCTAGAGGGAGCGGTAGCGGATTTTAACTACCTTTGTACATTAAAAATTGCTACATATCATTAAATTTTGTGAATTCCCGAGGATTTTTAAAGAAGTTTAATATTGCACAAATTTATAATTAAATAGTATATTTAGATTATTTTAATGCATTTCTCAGAATATAAGAGCTAAAGAGATTTAAAAAAAACTTTTAAAGCTTTCTTTATTAGAATTGAATTAAGTTTTTGTTCCGGTAACTAATGGCACAATTATCTCTATCAAACGAGTTTTATCCTATAAATTTTAATGGTTTGATTTACGATTTTTCTACTGCTTGGTTAAATTATTAAATTAATTTTAAGGAATTTTCTGTTACCCGAACGTAGGTGATAAATCGACAAATATTCATTATGGTTACAACGCTTTACAAATTCTAAAGCAATCAATTTAATTATGCGCCAAAATACTCTCGCCAAAATATGCCACCTGACTGTGAAAAATCAACAGTAAAATATTTTAAACACTAAAATATAGAAAATATAAATAAAAAATGAAGAGTGTAGCAATTAAAAATACTTTTTTATAATTTAATAATTTTATATTAAATTATGATTGTACGTTGCGAAAACAATTTAGAAATCCTTAATAGATTGAAATTCTGAATAGATTGTTTAAATCGTGGTGTGTGTAATATATAAAGTACGTACGTTGTGGTTTAAGTGTTGTTTTTTTATTTATTTATTTATTGCTGCCGTATCTTAAAAAAGAAACAGAGCAAAATTATAATTATTTTTATAAATTGACTAGCTTGCGCTTTCTATCAAGCGTAAATCTAAGCGGCGAAATTTAAATAATCGGGGCTTGCGCCAAATTAGTGTACTGTAACTGAAATTTTTTTGGAACTATTTGAATTACACTCATGAAATTCGGCGTGATTTTTAAGATAAATACTGAATGATTATGAAAGAGTTTGTTTTTTATTTTTTTTAACTATTTTTACTTTTATGTAAAGACATTTAAACCTTGCTGAACAGAAATTTTGAGATTATTTTGCTCAATCTATTCAAATCGCATTCAAATAGTTAATAAACGAAGCCCTAATAAAGTAGTTTGTTTCTCGAAAGATATTTTATTGATTTTCTTCAAATTAAATTCTCGGTGTTACGGGAATTCGCCACAAGAGAATTACGTTTGGTTATAACCGATCTCTTAATAAAGTATTTCACTTTAGCTACACATATTGTTTTCTGAATTCCATTTTCCATTTCGCTTTACACTTGAGCAAACGTAATCTTTCGACTGGCATTGTTTGGAAAGAAATGCGTGGCACATTTATCATCAAAGCATTTCATTTTCCATTTAAATTTCATTGTACGAAAAGCTTTTTGAATAGTTACTTCATTTGGAAAGAAAGCATTGTAACAATGTATTAAGAAATAACGTTATTGTATGATAAATCATAAACAATGCTTTTTAAAATTATTGTGGTCTATATCTGTGAATACTTCATTTTTACTTTCTTCTATCTTTACAAGAAAATATTGGATTCAGGAAAATTTTCGACTTCCGGTTTTCGACGGATAAGTTGTTGTTGATTCGGTTTTGGTGTAAATAGCCCAACAGGTGACACAGCTATGCTGCATTTTTCAGGATTTACACGATTAAAGCGATAGTCATATCTCAAAAATTAATGCACGATATTTTACCCAAACTTCATATTCTGTTAGACCTTGACATAAGTTGGTGTGGATTAGGTTTTCTTGTAAATCATATAAAAGCATCTATGCTGCATTTTTGGATTCTATAATGCATAATTAAACAAATTACGCTTTTTGAAGTATTAATATGTATGAGATAGAAGAAAATTTTGGTATTGACACTTCCAAATCCGACTAGTTTACTTTCAATCTGATCAATTGTTTAAAAGAAATAAATCGGTCAAGTGCGAGTATACTCACGCTCAAGGGGTTCCGTACATTGAATTTATTAGTTAATACACTCCTAATACTCCTAATTTTTTCATAATTACAGTTTCAATAGATTCGGAAATAGGAGGGGGGAGGATATATTTTTCCAGTATACTTTCAACGATATCTCTGAAAATATAATACCTAAAATTAAAACAAATATATTTTTGTTTTCGATGTTACGAGATCTTTCAAACAATACCCTACAGGGTATATAAAAAGAAATTTTTCTTTCAAGTAACTTAATTAATATATCGGCTAATTACGGACATTTTTTTTTCGAAAATCATTATCAAATATCCTTGGATGACGTTGTGTCGATATCGAGCGACCGTCAACTCTCCCTTTGTCCGTCCGAAAAGTAAAGTTTGTGTGTAACGGAAAAATTATGTTCTTCTAAATTTCTACGTTACCTAGGAAAATCGCTATAGTTTTCCTGCAAGGTTTAAATAAACTCCTACCACCCATATTTTTTCATAATTTTAGTTTCAGTAGATTCGGAAATAGAGGGGGTGGGGAGGAACATATTTTTGCAATGCATTTTCGACGATATTTCTGAAAATATACTTACAATTAAAACAAATATACGTTTGAATTCGTTGTTTCGAGATCTTTCGAAGAATACCCTACACGATAAATAAAAAGATTCTTTTTCAAGTAACTTAATTAATATCTCGGCTAATTACTGACATTTTTTTTCTTTTTGAAAATCATAATCAAATATCCTTGGATGATTCTGCGTCGATGCATACCTCGAGCGACCGTCAACTCTCCCTTTGATCGCCCGAAAAGTAAAGCTTGCGTGTAACGGAAAAATGCGTTTTTCTAAAAAACTACGTTACCTAGGAAAATCGCTATAGTTTTCCTGCAAAATTTAAATAAACTCCTACTACCCCTAATTTTTTCATAATTTAAGTTTCAGTAGATTCAAAAATAGTGGGGGAGACATATTTTTGCAGTGCATTTTCGACGATATTTCTGAAAATATAATACCTAAAATTGAAACAAATATATTTTTGAGTTCGGTATTACGAAATCTTTCACACAATATCCCACACGATATGCAAAAAGAAAACTTTTTTCAAATAACTTAATTAGCCCTCTAAATTTTTCTAAGCATATTTGTCAATAGCTAGTAATCTGAAAATGTGTGGGTAAAAAGTCTCTGTGTCTTTCCCAAGTTTGAACTTTCCACGTCCCATTGTTTACGAGAAAAAGGGCTGTGACAGACAGACGGACAGACACAGTAATGACCTTATAATGGCTTTTTTTTTACTTTTGAAGTACGGAATCCTAAAAAAGAAAAAGAAGAAATACTTTCAGAATTTAAGTACCAGTCACATAAATAACGTGGTATTTTTTTCTAGAATTATATGTATATTTTTGGGGTGGTTTGTAAGAATAATTGCACTGAAGATTTCTCATATTTATATACATGTATTCAGGGCTTTTTTTTTCTAGAGGGAGGCAAAAGCACATGAATCCTTAAGCATTTTTTACTCTAACGAAAAAAATTAAATTAAATTAAATTTTTGAAATTCCCGCTAAACCAACTTAAAAAATATTGTAGATACTCATGGAATTTGTTAAGTTATATGTATAATCTTCTCACTAGAAAGATGAATACGTTTACTCATGGTAGAAAGCGAAGAAGTATTGCAAACGATTGTTCTATTATTAATCCTATACTAGTTAGCGGTTATTTTTGTATATATATATATATATATATAAAGTAAGTTCCGTTTCTATTCAGTGAGAATCGTTTCAGTAAAATGTAGTGAGAATGTCAGTCTTAATTGAAAATGCCGTCGCTTGTGAAATCAGATCTGTGATTCGTTTTCTCAGTGCAAAGAAAGTTAAACCAAGTTAAATTTATTGGCAAATCTGCGAGGTTTACGGACAAAATGCTATGAGTGATTCAATGGTTAGAAGATGGGTCAGACAGTTTAATGAAAGACGTGATCAAGTGCACGATGACGAACGAAGTGGACACCCGTCTTTGGTTACTGATGAACTGGCGACTTCCATCTCTTCTTACACCTCAAATCTTTCCTTGGTGGTCAACACTTCACCGATGATGACGAGTTGAAAGAACATGAAAACACAGGTGGCAACCTTCTATGTAGAAGGCATAGAAAACCTTGTGGCACGCTACGACAAGTGCCTACAAAATTTCGGAAGCTATGTACAAAAGTAGTTTCACAGTTGTAGATTTTTGTACAATAAGTATTTTTTTCGTATCTGTACACGTTTTTTTTATATAACCAAACGGAACTTACTTTGTGGATATACCTCGTATATACAGGGTGTCCGAAAAGTCTGGAAACGGTCAAATAACTCGAGAAATATACATCGGACTGAAATAAGGAAAAATGCACGTTCAATATTTTTGAAAAATCTACTTATTGATATCAAAGTTGTCCCCCCAACTCTACCCCCTGGGGGAAAAGGACGGCAACTTCGAAATCTTAAATAATAACCACCTTTTTTATACCAGATTCAGTTTCTATGAGAAAAATACGTAACTTTTATATTGAACATTTTCTTCGAAAAATCGTAGATGGCGCTGTAATCGAGTAAAATGCAGTGAGAATCGTTTCCATTGAAAAGTTTGGAAACTGGCAAATAACTCGAGAAATATACATCAAATTAAAAAACGAAAAAATGCACGTTAAATAGTTTTGAAAAATCTATTTAGGGATATCAAAGTTGATCCCCCCCCCCAACGCTGCCCCCCTGGAGGTAAGGGGGTCAACTTTGAAATCTTAAATAATCACCCCCCCCCCTTTTTTTTTTTTTTTTTTTTTTTTTTTTTGCATATTTGGATTCTACGCGAAAAAATACGTAACTTTTATGTTTACCTTTTCTTCTAAAAATCGTAGATCGCACTGTAATCGAGTAAAAAGCAATGAGAATCGTTTCAATTAAAAAGTATGGAAACGGTTAAATAACTTTAGAAATATACATCGGATTGAAAAACGGAAAAATATGTGTTCAATATTTTAGAAAAATCTATTTAGGGATATAAAAGTTGCCACTTTTCTAAAATATTGAAAACGTATTTTTCCTTTTTTCAATCCGATGTATATTTCTCGATTTATTCGACCGTTCACAGACTTTTGAAAGGAAACGATTCTCATTGCATTTTACTCGATTACAGCGCCATCTACGATTTTCTGAAGAAAATGTTAAATACAAAAGCTACGTATTTTTTCCGTAAAATTCGAATCTACAATAAAAATGGGGGGTTATTATTTAAGATTTCAAAGTTGTCCCCCTCCATCCGACCCCCCCCCCCACGGGGGCATAGTTGGGGGTCAACTTTGCAATTAGCACAATTAAGATGCGCTGCAGCTTCACATGTTCATTCATTGGCCGCCAAACTTTAAAATTTTGCTTTTTCCGTCGAAACGTGTATGCATATCAATTTCTGTTCAATTTGCATTACTCCTTCTTTGTGTGTTTTTTTTATATTTTTTTTAAAGTGTATATAGATTTTCCGACGTTCTAAGTCCTTGGACTTCATTATTCCATCTTATCATTTTTTATTATTATTATTTCTGAGATATGGAAAAATATCGATCTTTCATACATTAATCTAATTTGTGAGCCCCGTATTTCTTAAGACTAAAAACTTTTAAAACTATATCATAATATTACTGTGCAAAAATTTAAAGTGAGATGATTTAACAAAGTCGTAAGAACGATAACCACTACACGCATTGATAATATTTCCATATTCTAATATCTAATAATGCATCCCGATAAATTTCGCAATAAATTAAGAGACACATTTAAACGTGTCGGATTTTAACGTGACATAGCTGAAATCATACCTGAATAAATTTGTTATTCCTCTCTTCTGAACATTTTACACGTGCAATTATTCAGGTATGTATTCATGTAGAATAAATGAACCAGTATATATATTCTAATTAAAGAATACATTAAGCCTTTGTTCTAAAATAATTGATAGTGTAATGAGTACTTATTACTCATCCAAGGGGATTAAAACTTCTAGCGATTGATGAATTTTACATAAGGAACATACATACTCAGCAAATAAATTCAGAAGTGTCTATATTTATTTATTATACACGCAATAGAAATTGGTCAAGAATAATTTTAACATTGTGTATCCTATAATTTACATACTTCTGTAATTGACATTATTTCACCTATTATTCTTAATCTCATATTTTTATAACTTTTCTGTTTAACATATCGTATTTATACTCCAGTGATCTATGCGATCTTAATCTATGAGACGTATTTTGTATTCTAGTGATGTATGAGTTGTTCATATGCCATTCTGGCATATGAACAACTCATACATCACCGGAGTCATGCAGCCGTCTTAAGAAAGATCCATGAAATATACTGTGCATCCATACCTGATCATCATAAGTGATTGTGCGAAATAATTTTGCGACAATGTAATATACTCTAGTAATTAGATTAAATTACGTCTAATTGCATGATTGAGAGCATGTTCGTGTCTTTCGATAATAGCATCTTCAGAACTCAAAAAATGCATCTTACTAACAGTGCGGCCGTTTGAGTCTATCTTGGTCGTTTTCTGTAATATATATATATATATATATATATATATATATATAATACCAAAACCACATACTTTACAACTAATCCCAAAACACCTGAACAACAGAGAAAAATTAACAAATAACCATGAAAAATTCATACAAAACTATAAACAAAAAGAACTCAACCGATGGAGACAGGCTGCAAGGCTAAAGACTTGCATGCTGGGTTATACCGGTAATTACACATGAAAACTTCTCCCATGCCTGTCACAACCAAACTGACCATAGAAAGCATTAACCAAAGTTGAAAAGAACAACACAGCCAGACAGCACTCCCCATAAAACCTACAATTATTTGGCGATATTTTTAATCGCCAAAAGGAGAGTATCACGGTATTCTTTATCTTTAACGAAACTATATATATATATATACGTAGCCATTTTCAGGGTTATGAGGCGAAACACTATACCTATAGAAAATCCTCGTCACAATGGAGAAAAGTGTTGAATACTTCTAAACCAAATTGGTATTTTACAGCTGCGGAATTCTATAGCAAAAACATCATATCCGTTATCTCGATAACATGGAGAAATTGGATAGAGTATATTATATATACAAAAAACGGAAAAAAGTGAACTGCCAGCCTTTGTTATTATAACTTGTAGAAACTAGAAATGATATTTTTATGTAGAAAGGATTAATAAAATTTTGTCTTTACTCAAATACAATATGGAATATGTATAAATAAATATCAAAATGTTGTCTATACTCAAATACAGTATGAATGTTGAAAAAATCTACCAGGTAAGGTTCGGTCTCCCAGGTACTGACAGTGTTATATGACAATGTAAGATTATACATCCGCAGATACTACACTGTTAGGTTATAACTTGCACACTGAAAGATAGAAATGTATACACATGCTCAGCTACAGAAGCATGCCAGAAAGACTACCACAATATTGAAGCCAAAATTTACCACACTGTCTCTTCTTTGCTTAAAGAGATGCTTTACCAACGCAGGTTTCCTTTGGCCAATCGCGAAATCCTATGTTAACCTACAAGTAAGTTTACACATGCCATCACCTAATATAATTATATAAATATGGTTTTCACCATTAGAAAATAGACGGCAAATGCCAACGTAGTTGGTTTCCCCAAATTATTTTTCTAATTTATTTTTAAAAACAATTTGAAAAACTTTAAAATTTTTACTTGAACGAAATTTTCAGTATCTTCCATCTTCTTAAAAATACTTATAATTTAGGAAAACAACTTTTAAAAACGCACTACGTTGGCATTTCACGTCTACATTTCAGTGGTGAAAAACGTATTTTGATTGAACCGTTCAAATTCCCCCATATGTTAACATTAGATTTCGTGATCGAAGTTTCTAAAGATTACACATATTCTTTAAGGATAACCTACAGGGTAATTTTTTTTTAAGTTGTGAAAGTAAAATCCTATAACAAAAGAACCACTGATCCAAATAACCTGAAATTTCACCAGTATGCTCCCAAAGCAATGGGTATTTTTTTTGGCGTGGTTGAAAAACTTAAAATCGCACCGACAGATGGCGCTGTACATGCAGTAAAGTCGGGAGACGAACTTGCGCCCGGCACACGCACATTGGCGATAAAAACGTGAAGTACGCACATCTCGGGTTCATTATTCTACGGAAATTCTCGCAATGACTGCGCCATTGACGGACCGTTTAACTTTATTATCAGAATAATGACAGCGCAGCAACTGCTCTTAGGAGATTTAGGACACTTAAGAATTTAAGAAAAGGTCCAATGACCACAGAGGGTCTACGGAAGATGGTTTCTCAAAGTACCGTCCATTGTTTTACTCCCACAGACGATATTTTTTGTTTATACTACCTTACAGCGCCATCTGTCGGTGCGATTTTAAGTTTTTTTTAACCATGCCAAAAAAAATTCCCATTGCTTTGGGAGCATACTGGTGAAATTTTAAGTCATTTGGATCAGTGGTTCTTTTGTTATAGGGTTTTACTTTCACAACTTTAAAAAAAATCACCCTGTATTTCTTTACCTATGGATTTTTCTGTCATCGTCAGGGATGCGTTGGCCACTTTTAAAAGCCTGAAAGAAAAGAAAAAGTTGCTATTTTTATTGCTCCTACATCACTTCTAAATGTAGCATAATTCCGAATTTTTACAACATCGAATAAGGGAGGAGAGTAATTTTGTATGAAATTTGCTTGAAAACTGTAGCTCAATTTAGTGATTTTTTTTATTTTTAAAATAATTTTAAAGCAAGATTTTTTAAATCTATTTCAACAATGAGCATTTTTTGCTACAATAATGTAATATAACAAAAGTGGAAGAGTTACGTTGGCAATTGATAGCACAGAGCAAATCAAAATGTAACAAACAAATCGGATTAACCATAAGGTTATTTGGTATGCTAAATAAAAATCTGTCAACAAAGAGACAGATTTTCATTTTATTTTAAACAGAAAATTAATATCAAGTTAATTTACATTGGTTAAATATATGTTACATCAGAAAATGCTCGAAATTGTATTATAATTTTTAATTTTATATTTTTGTTTGTGTTCTGAATAAGTTATTGTATAGAATATCATATGTGATATATAGTTAATACATGGATTTATTTATTCTCATATTAGTAATCGTTTTTTAACAGAAACTAAAGTTCTCAAACTAAAATTCCCAAAAAACTACATATAATTTTCAAACACACAATAAGAAAAGATAGACTTATTATTCTATTCGTTTTCTTATTTGTAAATAATTCATGCATTTTTAATTTTATTTTGATGAAATTTTTTCATAAAGGCACTAGGTACAAATTATTCAAAAACATATTTGGTCAGTTAATTATCATCTACATACAAAAGTATGTAGTTGTTCTATGTTTTGTATTGTTGTATGTTGTATGTTCGGACACACTTTTAAACACTTTGAATAAACTCTTCGTTAAACCATAAAAGCATAAAAAAAGTCTGGCAGCAATTAAATAAATAAAAAACATTTTTTAGCACATAATAAAAAATACATGAAATGTTCGACGATTGTTTCAGACTATAAATTTGCCCAGCCTTTCGTCCTGCTAACAAAGTAGAAAGTTACATGACAGGTAATGAATATGCCTGAATATCTTTTAAAAGTTCGAATTGTGATTTATCAATTCAATAATATAGACATTAAAACTAGTGATGGGCATAATGATTATTTTGATTATTTGAATGATTCATTCGAATAATCAAAATAATCTTTATGCCCATCACTAATTAAAACTTTACCAAATAGTCGTTTTCAGATTAATTTGTACACTATATTCAATTGATATAAAAAGAGGAAATAATCAAAATATTAATAAAATACTCTACTTATGCGCTTTTCACTTTAGAATTTTGCTCAAGGGATATCTTATTGATTTTCTTCAAATGTGCATCTTCAATATTACTGAATTTCATCACAGGAAATTTGTTTTTGCTTATAACCGACCACTAAATAAAAGTATCATATTTTTGAAGCACATATTGGTTTCCGACTTCCAATTTCTACTTCGCTTTCCATTTGAACAAATGTAATTTTACGACAGACAGGATTAAAAGAATCATATAAAGCATTGTGTTTGAAAATAAATGCACTGGAAATTTTATGAAAGCGTTTTAATTTCCATTTGAATTCATTTTACGTAAAAGCTTTTCGAATAGTAAATTTATTTGGAAAGAAAGCATTATATTACGACATAATGTTATTATATGATAAATGGAAAAAGTACTTTTTAAAAGCATTGTGGTATTGAAAATCGCGTCTAAATGTTTCTTTTTAACTTTCATTCTGATAAACTTTAAAAAAAGAGAACTATTACTTTTAAAGTTTAAGAAGACCATAAGTATTGAGTTTGAACTAATGTTTTAATGTGTGTATCTTCTCTAAATGTGGATGTATCTTTACGAACATTTTAGATGAACCAACCAGACATTTTCATTTATTTTCAACTGAAGTGTATATTATAATGTAATTAAAATGTACCGTCTAGAAGCGGAAAAGAAGTAACCACCCCTACTAACTCTACCGCCAGTCAATGTATAAAAATGTGACTGGTCGACTCCAATCGACTAGCAATAATGTCTACTAATTAATGCTATACTTAAATTTTGCTTCGAAGGTCTTTTACATACAGAAATTATACCAACCTTAATATTTCCGATACTAACACCTAATTTAAAAATCGTATTTAGATTATTTGGTAAATTGTACCTTCGGATACCAAACGTAGAGTCATTCGGTCAAGAATCTTAGGAATAATGCACGTTTAAAATTCGGAACTCTTAATGTTCAATTCATTTTTAAATGTTGTAAAATATATTGCATAGCGGATAGTTTTTAAACATAACTCAAACACTCTTTGGCAAAATTAACTGTAATTTTGGATTCGCATATTGGGAGCTTTCAAAACGAATTTCTGTTTAAAAAAAATCTTTTTTTTTTTCGAAAGTTTATTTTAGAACTAATTTTAATAATACACTATAACAGACGTTAAAGCCTGTCCATGTTTTCAGACGTTTTCAGATGTTTTAACAAATAGCAAAAACAACAGTTTACTTGAACAAGAGAGCAATATTTCAGTGTAGATTGACTTGGAAACTTTAAATTAGCTCTATACCGTCACCAAATTGAACTTAAAAGGAAATTTTTCGACTTTCCATAGCTTAGCTTAAATGCCAAATAAAATCAAAATCCTAAAGTTCTCTCCGACGGATAGCACAATTTACTAAAAAAAACCTTTCACTCTATCTAGCACTGCATATAAATATAACTTCAAAACTATAACTGTAATTAAAACTCCGCGGATTACGAAAAAGCTTTATGAAGAAATCAATTGTTTACTTCTTTACCACCGACGATTCTTAATTCAAATATTAACAATTCAGAAAAAAATTGTCGATAATTTTTTCCATAATCTCCATCGTCAGCTGGCACAGCAACTAATGGTCTTTAACAAGCTATACACGCTGCAAAACACGACTTACCCAGCAAAAACTTCATATTTTATAATCAATCAATCACCACGCGTGACACTGCTTAAACTAAATTCACTAAGTACAAGCGACACGCCAATCCCACCGAACAATCTCACACATTTGAAACTTAAAAGTCGAAAGAAAAGTTTCGATCATTCAATGCTCATGTTTTAGCAAATAATAACGATACTTTAGCATTCAAAACAAAAAAAGAGCCCACGCAGATTTTACAGCGTTGTTTTGACGCGGGACGTTTTTCTAGGCTCCGGAAAAGGGTTAAGAACAACTTTTATGGCCAGAGAAGTGAACGTCTCTGTCACAACCTGTATAAAAAAAAAATATTTTTTTTTCTATAACAGACCGAATCTGCTTTAAATTTTGTTTGTCTCAAAAAGTTTTAAACACATATTTATCATTATATATATTTTTTTAATGCATATGTTTGTTATCCATTTTTTAAACATTTAAAAAATATTGGTAGGCTTGTATAGGCCATAAGATCCAGAATCTTATCATTTATTACCTTTTGAATTTATGTACCTACCTACTCATTTACTAATTTACGTACATAACTTAGATATTTTATAAAGTTTATCAAAACATTTCTTTGAAAAAAAGTAATGTATATTTATATATCATTGTTATGAAGTTTTATTGCAATAGAAAATTGTATATTTTCCTTGAAAATACTTATAAATGTGTTGTCAAATTTTAATAAAACTGCTTAAAGATTACATCCGTGTTTAGAGAGGATCTGCCTATTTAAACATTGGTTTTTAACATTAACATTAAACATTAAACAAACTTTAAACTGCTTCTTTTCGAACGTATTTTGGTCCGTTAAATACACAATCGCACAAATCACGTGATGTACAGCCATAGAAAAAATTACAAGGACAAGCGAAAAATCGCCAAATGTAGGAGCCACTTGGCTAGAAAATTATGTAAATATTTGTATAATAAAAATAGTTGGAACGGAGCATTTTCAAACAAACTTTAAATTGAAAGTTTGGAAAATCATTAAAAGGCATGAATTTAAAAGTTTTTAATTGCTTGCTACTCGGAAAAAATTATAAGGCCACGCATTTCTTTTGAAATCGCAAAAACAAATTTTCCATATTTGGTAATATCATTGGATTGTTTAAAGTAGCGTAAAACTGTTGCGCAGTAAGATTGTTCAGTTTCCCTCGTTCTTCATCATGCCAAAAAGAACACAACTATCTGAATTTGAAAAGGGAAAAATTATTGCTTACAGAAAATGCGAAATGAGTGGACGCGAAAGTGCAATAAATATAAACAGATCTAAAACAGTAATTTATAATTTTTTGAAGAATCCAAAAGATTATGGCAAGAAGAAGCATACAGGTAGGCCTGTTTCTCTGACTATGCACCAGAAACAGGGAATTGTGCGTCGAGCTTGCTTAAAAAACAGAGTTCTACTAAAATTAAAACAGAAATGAATCTACCATGCATTAGCTGAACAGGGCTTAATGTTCTGCAAAAGAATCCCAATGTTAGATATGCTAAACTACGGTCACATCCAGTACTTACAATACTACATAAGAAGCTTAGATTTAAATTTGATAAGAAACACGTTTCTTTTGGATCTGGCTGGAAAGATGTGGTATTTTCGGACGAAAAAAAAATTAATTACGACAGACCAGATGGTTTTCATCATTACTGGTGTGACTTGCGAAAAGAAAAACCCTTTTTTCCAAATGCTAATTGGGAGAAGGTTCTGTGATGGTGTGGGCAGGTTTTGCAGTCAATGGAACAACACCAATCGTGTCCATTCGATGTCGCAAGAGTTCAGAATCATATGCAGATATGCTAGCTGAAACATTATTGCTTGCAGCACCCCTTATCACAGGTGGTGAGTATTTGTTTCAACAAGATAATGCAAGTTTTCATGTGTCTCGTGCATCAAGTTCATGGTTCGTGACCAATTCTGTCCAACTTTTTAATTGGCTTCCAAGAAGAGCTTATTTGAACCCCATGAAGAATATGTGGGGCATTTTAGCTACGTAAGCATGGCACACAATATGCAGATACAGACGATTTAACATCATCCATCGAATTAGCATGGAAAAACATTTCTAAGCAAACTTTAACTGAACTTTCCGAGTCAATGACTGCACGATTAATAAGTGTCATTGAAAAAAAAATTTGATTTTGTAGAATATTAATTTATTTCCAGACATTATTATGTACTTATAATTTTTTCCATGTTTCACGTAATATATATCTATTAATATGTGATTTATAACTTTTATTCTAATTTAATTTTGTATTAATAGGTTCCTAATGCTTCCTAATTATGAGTAGTAAATTATGTTTGATTTTGTTTTCAGGTGATGATTTCTTTAATATATATTACTCATTTTTCAACATGTCCTTATAATTTTTTCCATGGCTATACTTTCAATATTTAAATACATATCTTTGGAGTGTTTTGGAAGAACATTTTAATGGAATATTTTCATATTTATACACATACGATTTGTAAAAATTTATACTCAGTAATAAAAAGTTTCAAAATTGATTTTAAATTATATATTTTTTGTCAGGACAATATTTTACAGCTATGTTTTGGTGACGTTATTTTGACGTAGACCACCTGAAAAGGACTAAGAACAATGTTTAAAATATATATTGTTACAAAATTTACAGCTCTCCGTTAGATGAAAGTAGATTTGTAATTTCTCCATATTTTGCAATTTTCATTTTAGGGTTTCCAATTTTCGAATTTTCAAATACGTATTTGACTACAAAATTGGTCTGCAAAGTCGCCAAGTCCCACAGAAATTCTTCCCCAACGGTGACAGTATATAAGTTTTGTCGTCCATTGTTAACCATAATGGTTGTAGACTGTTTTCTTTTTTTTAGATTTTCACTGTTGGATTTTCCTTATATTGTTCTTTGAAGAATTTTGGAACAATATTAAAATGGAATTAAAAAGCGAGATGATGTGATGGTGTGGTATAAAAAAAATCAGTCATACTTAAATTAGATTACTCTATTTCCTCCCAGGGGCACTATAAGCGCAAAAGAAAATTTTGTTGAATCTGCACTAGTTAATTTTAACTTGGAATATGGTTGGCCTATAAGAATACATAAAACAACTCCATTTTGAACTTTTAGTTATGCAATTTCACACTGTTGGCGCTATTAACGTAAAAAAATTTTTCATATGAAAATTTTTATCAAAATATAAATTTCACCGTGGCAGAAACATTCTGAAAATTTATTTAAAAATATATAAAACATCAATTTTATTTAAATTTAGTTACCCTATTTTCCGCCAGGGGATACTATTAACACAAAAAAAATTGTGTTGAATCTGTGCCACCTGCTTTTAATTTCAGTATGGCTATCATACATTGAAACATAAAAAATCTATTTTATTTCAATTTAGTTATCCTATTTCCTCTCAGAGGGCGCTATAGACGCAAAAATAGTTGTGTTGAAGCAGTACTATCTACTTTTATATTGAGTACGGTCATCATACAGTGAAACATGAAAACAAAATCCCTGACGGCTCGGCCTACAGGCACAGGTAGATTTCGAAGACACAGACCGCGGGGCACCTGTTTGTTGAGAACTGCCGAAGAAATGACTTGTTTGCCACGATGCTGCAGTTTGGACCGCTCACTTTGAAATCTAACTTGGCAGGATTTTTTTTTTTTTTTTTTTTTTTTTTTTTGCTATAAGGGTTGGTCCCATAAAAAACTCGTCAATATAAAAGTTTTAGATAATATTAAAAGGATTTATAATAAATTTAAGCGGATTTGATATATTGTGAATTTACGAAGTTATGAATTTTTTTCTTCTGGAGCCCCCCTTTCCCCCTCTTCTTGGGGCCATTTTTAATGATATCAAAAATCTGTCCTACATAAATTTTCGGCACTTTTCCTAGAAGTAATAATAACTTTAAACGGATTCGATACGTATCATAATTAAGAAGTTATGGGTTTTTTTATGTTTCACAAAAAGCCCAACCCCATTCCCCGCCCCTGGTTCGATTTTACCCATTAACGAACTTGGCCGAGATTTCATGCCCCTTGATTTTCTGTATCAGTTTGGAAGAGATTTGCGCAGAATTATGGAAGTTATCGTGTCCATAAAAGAGTGACATAGATAGATACATATACAGGGTGTTTCTAAACTCATGGTACAAACTTTAAGGGTAGGTAGAGCACACAGTAACAATCATTTATTGTATAGGAATGTATGGGACCAAGTGACGCATTAATGCGGGGTTGAATCAAATATCTGTTGATTAGTGCCAAGATAGCGTATACAAATATTGCACGTACTACTATATTTGGATACAACCCCTCATCTTTTTGCTTCCTTTTGGGAACAACGAATTTCGAGCTTAATCTATCGACGATAATTTTCAGAATTTTCAAGCTATGATTTTGAGACTTTTACAAAAGTTGCTCTATATACTTAACTAATACATTATGCACATTATATTTTGATTACATTCGCGCATGCGCAGTGAAACATTTTTTAGTAAACCTGCTCAATTTTCATCCAATTTTTATTATTTTTTAATTCCGATCGCAGAGTATTATGTACAATGTTGCTTGACATATTTTCTAAAAATAACTTCTTTTCATACTAAGAACTCTGCAAATTATAAGCAAAAAACTTGGCAAAATTTGGGACTGTTTTTATAAAAACCTTAATTTCTATTCGAGTATACATGCTATCCTCATAAAAATGAGCACAGTATATTACAATAAGCTACTTATTAATAATTTCGAGTTTAAACGCTTTTGCTACATTAGTTTTTACAGGGCAATCCAAAAGATATTCGTTATGTTTCAATTTGTTGACAGTCCCCTATGGGCTTTCGGGAAAAAATCTTCGCGGAAATATATAACCTATACTATACTGTTTACACACTTGCAGTTTCAGGTTAATTCCCCATGTATTTTTCTAGATAGTTAACAAAACGTCTAAAATCGCAAGTGACCGGTCACCTTTGGCAATATAGTGTATATATATATATATATATATATATATATATATATATATATATAAAGTTTTGAACTGGGGTGGTTTTGGGTTCTGGGAGTCGTGATCGGCGTAGATCTGCAAATATGTTTCAAAAATTCCAAATTAGGGGAGAATGTAATAGGTAGTATTTTTTACGAAATCTACCTAAAACACTTTTATTCAAATTTGTTTAATATATTTCTCGCTAGGGGACGTTATCGGTATAAAAGAAAGTTGAGTTTAACCCGGGAGAAGGCGCGCATAGACAAGATAGGAATGGTTTTTACCTTGTCACCAATAAATACAAATAACAATCGTCACCTAATTCAGTCGAAGACAATTTCTACAAATTATGAGATAAAGTAAGTGGAAGATTACTTTTAGCAAAGTAAAAACCGTACGCACCTTGAGTATGTCATACCCGGCGTAACTGCTCCCGATTTAAATTACCCTATCTAATTTCAACTTGGAATATGATTTCTATTTGAGAAAATATTAAACAAAATCCATTTTAAAATTTTCGTTATGCAATTTCCCGATTTTTTTCCATGCTTAAGAAGCGCTACCAGCGTAAAAAAAACTAACAAAAATGTCTATCAATATATATAATTGACAATGTCGGTAGCTTTTTCTGAAGATTTGAGCGAAGTTCATTCGTGGAATATGAATTTAAAATGCTTTCGAAAAGATAGTTAAAGATATAGTTATATACATAGAGATACATGACGCATCATAAGTTAATTAAACGTCTTTGAAAATAGCTCATCCAACGGTAATTGGCGATAAAGTGTTACACATCTGAATTATTTTGTGTTGTCCTGTAAAAGAACTATAAATATTATATCTCATATTTTCAAAAGAGAGCATGCCGCAGTAAGCCTTAGTAACATGTACAAATTTCGTAGAATTTCAAATAACATAATGAAACTGAAATGTATTTTGAGTAATTATCGCTCATAGACGGTACTGTTCTCTATTTGAATTATTTTGTGCGATCCTGAAAAATGACTAAAAATGATATACGTACTCTCTTCAATTAAAAACATGCTGTATGTGACTGTAACAACATACTAAGATTACCTTACCTTTCGCGTTCTACAATCCCAACATTTAACATATATTCCTTTCATAAAATCGTTACGTATATTCGTTTTCTTTTGTACACCCTGTAAAATAACTATAAATGCTATGAATACTCACTGCAAGAAAATAAACTTGCTGTAGGTAATTGTAACCACATACTAAAATTACGCAACCATCCGCATTCCACAAACTCCGCATTTAAAATATATTCGTTTCATAAAATCGTTACATATATTCGTAATCTTTTGTGCACCCTGTAAAATAACTATAAATGCTATATACACCCCTTTCAAAGGAGACCTTGCTGTAGGTAACTTCCACATTCTACAATCATCGCATTTAAGATATATTCGTTTGATAAAAACATTACATATATTCGTATTCTTTTGTGAGGTCCTGTAAAATAACTACAAATGGACCCTCAGCGGCAAATCAATAAAATAACTATAATGCACCATCTTTATTAACAAAAAACATACTGTAAATATCTGCAACAACATACTAAAATTACGTTAACATCCGCGTTTTACAAACCCCGCATTTAACATTACATTCGTTTCATACTAATATCGTTACATAAAATCGTTACATTAGGGTTTTATACAGAGTACAAATAAAACCTTGACGATCGTTTCAGGAAATAAAATAGCCCATTCTTCCATCAGGCTAAAAAAAAACGCGTAATAGAAGTTTAAATGACAGTCAATGAATCTATCTGATTATCCTACATTTTTAAATGTTTCAATTACGCTTTTTCAATTGAACATTACGTATATAAAACATTAAAATTCTACTAAATAATTATTTGCAGATTATTTTGTACAATATATTCAATTCATATTGAAAAAGATCTAATAAATAAAGTTTTCATGAAGTATTCTACTTATGTTGTTTTCATTGTGGAATTTGTCTTAAAGGATATCTTATTCATTTTCTTCATATGTGTATCATCAATATTACTGAATTCCTCCAGAAGAAAATTGTTTTTATTTATAACCGACCATTAAATAAAACTATTTTATTTTTGCAGCACATATTGGTTTCCGTCTTCCGTTTTATATTTCGCTTTACACTTTAGCGAATGTAATTTTGAAACAGAAAAATTTAAAAGAATAAAATAAAGCATTACTTGGAAATAATTGCGATGCACATTTCATGAAAGTATTTTAATTTCCATTTAAATTCATTTTACGTAAAAGCCTTTTGAATAGTCATTTCATTTGAGAAAGAAGACATTATAAAATTTTATTAAGAAATAATCAATGTTATTGTATGATAAAATGACAAAAAAGCTGTTTAAAAAGAATTGTGGTATTGAAAATTGACTCTAAAAGATTTTTTCTTTACTTTCATTCGAATCAACTTGAAAAAATATGAGAATAATTACTTTCAAAATTTAAAGGGATCAAAACATGTTCGAAAGAGAGTAGTTTGAAATTTCAAATAATGCTTTAATATCCATATCTTTTCTAAATATGGGTGTAATCTTATCTAAACTTTTAAGCAAACGAACTGTAACGTACATGTATGAATACCAAAAAACTCTCTCGTTTATTTTCTTTAAAAACGAATACATAAAAAATTAACCATTTAAAATCTCAAATTCCAAAATTAACGCCCAGATCAAATAAATACTTAATTATCGGTTTGAGTCACAAGAGTTTATAATTTATGTTTAACAAAAATTACCTTTGTTAAACGTCTAAAAAAATTTCTTCTTGTCTCATAGCAAGAACAGGAACAATAATAATGGATAAAATATTTTTAAGTGACTATAGCGTTGGTTTTGCTGCACACATTACTTTTAAATAGAAATTTAAATTTTGTCTGACATCATACCCACATGTGTGCACAGTTTTGAAAGTAAAAAACGCCCTATTAACTCTGCAGCAAGCCATCATGTAAAAATGTGACTGGTACCAATCGATTAGTAAAAACGTCTACTAATTAATGCTATATTTAATTTTTTTTTTCTTAGGGTGCCGGGCCGGCTACCTCTAGTAATTGTAACAAATTTAAAAATTTTCAAAACTATAGTCAGCCTCAAACTTTTAAACACTCTCTAAATCTGATAGAAAAAATTAAAGAAGAAAATAGATGAAGCTAATTTACCATAAACACTCCACATTTAATCAAAATCAAATAAAATAATCAATTTTCGTTTGTTAAAATAAAAATTACATTTTTATTTAATTTACTTTTTTCTTGAAGAAACACCGTCTCAAAAGCTTAAGCACTTTATGCACATATTTGTGTACACATGGGATTGGACAGCTGTAATGACGTAGTATAACATCTTATTCCAGTTTTTAAAAAGTATAAGAGTGGAGAAATCATTTCCACTCGTTTTAAAAATGCAGAAGAGTAAATAATTAAAAAAAAGTAAGATTTTAAAAGTTTTCAAGTTGAAATTACAAAAAAACTGTTTCTGAAATTGCAAAAATTTTAAATCGATCAAAACTTAGAAATGATAATTTCAACCGGGAACCAAGATGTGGACGACCACGTATGAGGACTGTTCAGACGGATCGGAGAATACGGAGATTGGTGTCGAAGCAAAATTTGTCCATACGGTAAATTAAATATAATCTCGGTTTACAGGTGTCCAAAGACACTTGTACATAGACGTATTAAAGAATGTGATTACATCATACTAAAGAAAATGGCTCACAAACCGTGTCTTAAACTATACCACAAACATGTAAGAATAAACTGGTCTAAAAAACACATGTCCTGCGGGGACAAGTGACTTACTGTTTTATTCAGTGATGAGGTAAAATAGAACTTAGATAAGAAAGGAGTCAAGTATTTTTTTCAGCAGGGAGCAAACCGGTAAGTCTGCTATGGTTTGGGGGGAAGGGGTATTCGACTTTAACGGCCAGACCTCTCTGGCTTTTCTAAAAGGAATACAAAATCTCCAAAAATATCAAGAAACATTTAACCAACATTTTCTTCTATTCGGGGACATTGGGGGGAGGGGGGTCCAGACCCCTTTAAGTCCAGACATAAACCCGGTTGAGAATGTCGGGGGCATTTTAACCCGTCAGGTTTACAGCAATGTAAAGCAGTATGATTCTCTTGAAGAACTTCAAAAGGCCATTCAGAAAGCATGGTACTCTTTGCCACCAGTACCCTACAAAAATTAATAATTTCGGTAGACACTCTTATTTGAACTAATTCGAAATCACGGAAAAATAATTTGTATGTACCAGTTTTCTAAAAATTATAAATGTAGTTGTTTTTACCATTCTGCATAAACTTTTAAGACACTTTTGTTTGAACATATATTTTAAATTATAATTTTTACAATTATGTAATTTATTTTTTTCTGCTTTTGATATCATATATTTAAATGAAGTTGCGAAATCTGCAAATAAAAAAATGTTATTTATTCTAATATTTTATTATCCTTTAAAAATCGACATTTTATGCTTGTACTTAAACTTTTGAGATGAACCTTAACACAATTTTTATGTCCTATTTGAATTTGTCGGTAAATACTACATTAGGATACGAAACGGGAATCCAGTAAGTCAAGTCTTTAAGCAATTATGAAGGTTTAAAGTTTGGAACTTGTAATAGAAAATTTATTTTTAATCGTTGCAAAATAGATTGCCATGCGTGTAATTTTTTAAGCATAACTCAAAACCTACTTGGAGAAATGAGCTATACTTTTGAATTTCTATGTTTATAAGATTCTCGAAATTGATTTCTATTTATAAAAATTATAGATTACATTACGTACTTTTCTCGAAAATAAATTTCGAGAATATCATATCATAGAAACTCGATAGAGTTTTGGCAAGCACAAGAAACAACAACTCAATAAGCAACATCAAAAATTATTTTCCGCCAATTATACATTCTTTAGATTAAATAGTCTAAATCTGTCTAACTTTATCTTTTGCGGACTGAAAAAAACGGGTGTTTGACACCTCTAAAGCTCGCGTTCTATTTGTCATAGAAACAAATATCTTTTTTCTGTGGAATGGGGCATGCCAAGTAACTCAATAAGCAAAAGTAAAGTTGGGATCCGACTAATAGGTTTTTAGTAAATGCGATTTTAAAGGTGTACGATTTCACCTTTTTTTTTTTTTTTTTTTTTCAACCTAAATCTTTTGACACGGCTAAAGAGATATGTAATTATCGGATTTTACGGGTTTTACTGCATTTTATTTGTTTTTATGAATAGTTCACATTTTTACAATTTCATTTAAAAATATTAGATTAGCTTTTGAATTATATCAGTCCAAGGTATTCTATTCTTATTGCTATAGAGGGAAAAAATACTAAATGACCTAACTCTTGTCAAAATTGTCATATGCACACACGATATTACGATATGTTACTGCGGTTGACCCCAGTAAACTCCTTGTGGTAAAAGGGCGTGTACTGCGTCTACATCTAGAATAACATCTAGCATTTACAGTTCAAGGCCACTCTAAAGATATCGAATACATGTATACAGGGTGAATATAAACTCTTGGGCAAAACTTTAAGGGGTTATAGTACACATCAAGACAAGCAATATTAAATAGGAAACTAAGGATCCCAAACGTCTTCCGAAGGAGATAGGCGCCATTAAAGTTTAGGGTCCAAAATTTCAAATAATTATAAAAAACGGAAAAATTGGTCGATTCGTTTGCGGTTTTCGCTAAAACTATTGTTTATGTCAGTATTTTCTTAAAAAAACGTTTTAAAGAAAAAGTTTTAAAAATGTCGATAGAGGGCGCTTTAGACTTTGGAGTAACGAACAACTATTTTTTACCGTTATTTTTTGTATCTGATTAAATGCTTTCAAAAGCTTAGACTTAAATTTTGAGCTCAAAATCTGAATCGTTGGGAGTGGTTAAGTAGCGCAAACTGAACTGTGTTCAGGAGTTGAAATTTAAACCCCCTGAACACAGTTCAGTTATCCCCGATCTTGGTGTCGTAGACCAGGCAGAGACTACTACCCCCTACAAGTAAAATAAATGATAGAGCGATGTCAAAATTAAATAAAAAATTTATTTTAAAAATAAATTTGAGTTCAAAAATGCCGATAGAGGGCGCTTTAGACTTTGGAGTAATGAACAACTATTTTTTACCGTCGTCTCCGACGAGGGCCTGGTTGCGAGGATTGCCGTCGTAGCAGGCGATATCCGGGAGATGCCCGTGGTATTCACTAATGTTCGTAACTCCCTCCGCCGGCGACGTGAGGCCTGCATCGTTGCTGGTGGGCACTCTTTTGAGCAGTTTTTTGTGATTTCTCACAAACATCAGGCGTGTGCCATTTTCTACGTGTCAACCTTCATTCACATTGCGCACTACATGCATACATCAAATTGTTTCTTTTTATTTTACGCGGAAGAAATTGCTCATGTCTGTTATGAATAAATTTTCTATTTCATTTTGTCATTACTCTATCGTTTATTTTACGTGCAGGGGGTAGTAGTTTCTGCCTGGATTAATTTTAACACAATTATACAAATTGGTAAAGAAATCATATGAGTTGTAATTTTACAACTGCACGAAAAATGTCCAGGCCAGGATTCGAACCTGCGATCTCGTGGCTGAAGCTGCCATGCTCTACCAACTGAGCTATCCCGGCATGCAATTGGATGAATTATTCCCTCTAGATTCAACCGGGATAGCTCAGTTGGTAGATAATGGCAGCTTCAAGAGATCTCAGGTTCGAATCTTGGCCGGGATAGTTTTCGCCCAGTTGGAAAATTACAACTCATATTGTTTCTGCCGGGTCTACGACACCAAGATCGGGAATAATTGAATTGTGTTCAGGAGTGGTTGGGGGTGGGGGAGGTGTTTCAAATTTCAACTCCTGAACGCAGTTCAGTTTGCGCTACTTAATCACTCCCAACGATTCAGATTTTTAGCTCAAAATTTAAGTTTGAGTTAAAGCTTTTGAAAGCATTTAATGAGATACAAAAAATAACGGTAAAAATAGTTTTTCGTTACTCCAAAGTCTAAAGCGCCCTCTATCGGCATTTTTTAAACTTTATCTTCAAAATTTATTTTTAAGAAAATACTGACATAAAGAATAGTTTTAGCGAAAACCGCAAACGAATCGACCAATTTTTCCGTTTTTTATAATTATTTGAAATTTTGGCCCCTAAGCTTTAATGGCGCCTATCTCCTTCGGAAGACGTTTGGGACCCTTAGTTTCCTATTTGATATTGTTTGTCTTGATGTGTACTATCACCCCTTAAAATTTTGCCCAAGAGTTTAGATTCACCCTGTATTTACTGTGTGAAATGTATTTTAATGACTTTATACTGTTTCAATCTCTGCGAAGTTTTATTATGTTACTTGAAAAATGAAAATATGAATTCCGTTTGTCAGTCTGATAGTCTGACAGCTCGTTCATCTAGGATTCAACCGGGTTCTTTCCATTTATATTTGTAATTTGACGTATTAGATGGCAAAACTATAATTTATCTTATTCAGTTATTTCTAGCTTCATCTTTTTACTATTAACTCATGCTCTTTGACTCCTAGCTCAAAACAATCTATCAATCAATCCTCATGAGTCATTCCCCAGTTGAACCATTCCTTAGTCCTTTAAAATTTGTAAAATTGATTTGGCAACAGAGTAAGTCTTGCAAATCATGATTGCATGTCTCCTGTTATGCATGTGGATCTGATATGTAGTCACAAATTTACTTCATTTGCTCACTATATTACATCCTATTTTTACTACATAATTTCTGGTTTTTACATGTGCGATACCCCAAATCTTGTACATTTTTAGCTTATTATAGCTCGTGCAAGAATGAAATCGTATATTTTTTGTGGAATCTATGATAATTTAGACTTGAGAATTCTGCTATGGTTCCACACAATTATTTCAAATTATATCATCTATCTCTATTATTTAATTTTTTAGGACATTCGTAATTATATAAATACGTAGCACCTATAGTCATCGTCTGGTCCATCCGTCCGCATATAAAATCGCAAAAACTACCCAACCGAATAGTTTGAAATTTAATATGTATAGTCGTTGTAGAATTTTGTCGAGTTATTTCAAATTTTATGAAAATCGAATCAAAATTTAAAAAGATATAAAAAAAAATGTATTGAGTAATATGAATTTTTTAAAAATCGGCACTTCTTTGTTATAGCAGCTTCCGAGGAGTAATCGTCAAGCGACAGAGATGTATCGCCAAGTTATCTGACATGTATGACGTTATAGTCATATATGACGTATATGACATTTTATAACCTCTTTGACCAAGTTATAGTCCCATTCTTAGTTCTATTAAATCCTATCATACGTAATTAATTCAATGATATCCCATAATAGGTAATGATTCTAGGTTGTCATGGGGATTACTTCCTATTTAAGACGGAATCATATTATTTCCGTTATTACGGAATTTAAAAACCGACTTTGTGTACTAAAATTGTTTAATTACATAGCAATCATATAATCTACCGACAGTTTTTTGGATAGATGTTTCTGGAGAAATAAATATTAAATAGAAAAATAGTCTAACTATGAATTTCAAGTTCTGTAATTTTCAAAGCTGGACTTAAGTTTCCCATTGGAATTTTCAGAAAATGTCAACAAAAGATAAAATGTTACCAACTTAAAATGTACTTATTTTATTACGGAAATTAATCATATCATAATAACAGACGACAGAATTCATTTCACTGAAATAATAACAGTACGATCGCACATCATTTGGCATGTTTGACGTACAATTTCCAACTTTTTTTTTTTTTTGGGGGGGGGGGGAGGAATTTTATGGATACTTTTCATAACAAGTTTGAATTTCATATTTCATTTTTATTATTTTTATTTTTCCTCATTTGTGCAGTCTTTATTGTGATTTTATAATTTTTATTCTTGGCTTTTTCTCATTCGAGAATCTCCATTACGATGGGGGTTTTCTGTTGAGTATTACTAACTACATCGAAAATGTTGAAATTTATTCCGTGGTAATTCTAATATATAACCCCTCCCCCCCCCCCCCCCAATCTGAAAAATTACGTTAATGGAAGTAAAGTATTAAAAAGGAGGAAACATAAAACTCGAGATCATTTACTGAATGATGTCCAAAATACTGATGATATTATACCAACGAATATTAGCCTTTTTAGGAATACGTTTCTTCGTCTCTTAAGTACGGTGAGAGTGGTGGATTTTTTTTTTAAATTGTGCAACAGCCTGCAATTTTGTGAACTGCAGCACGACATATGCTAAACATATTGAAAATAATCTTTTAAAAAAAAATTTTACTGATAGCTTTCACTAGCTCCCTGATAAACATTAAGTACAACGTGCATATACGTTTGAACTCCACATGCAGTAAAATATCAGTACTTGTGTACAAGAGCTACTTGGTGCGTCGTAGGATAAGAAACGTATGTATACAGTTCTACAACTGAAAAGGTTTTAATAAAACAGGAGTTATTCCAAGAAATTGGGACATTTTTGTTGGACCATAATGCTACCATCTAACGTGGCTATTATCTAAAAACTTTTGGGTTGTTCTGAAAGTTCTTTCCGTTTGGGATACCGGAAAATTCTATCATCTAATTATTAGACATGAATTTTGATATATAATGTCTAATAATTGGCGGGCAGAATTTTCCGGTACTAATTGGTTTTCCCAAACGGAAGGAACTTTCCGAACAAGACAATATATTAAAAATTATATAGCCACATTTCCGAAAAGAACAAACGAATGAAATGGACTAACTCTTACATTGTAAAGACTTTTGTAAAATAGGCTTAAACATCGCTGAGCCAATACCAATGCAACTTTCTACTAAATATAGATATTTTACTGTAGAAAAAAGGATTCTACTTATAGTTTTATCGATAGCTACAAAAATACACACGATAAAAAGTAATAATTCAGTAGCTTTTGGTTAAAAAAAAATATTTTTTTTTAAATCTCAGAAATCAAGAATAGTCTTAGTATAGAAGATTTACTGGAAACATTTAAGTTTTAGGATCCAGAGTAAAACTGTCAGAGGAAAATTGTAACAATCATGCATTAGAGAAAATGAAAAAGAAGCGAATACGCAGTCCAACATCGTATATTTATAGTTATAGTATAGTTATATCAAGTATATTTATAGTTTAAGGTCGAAACATTGTTATACTGCAAATAATATTAAGTAAATTTTAATTTAAGCTTAAAGTATATTTCATTGTATTATTGTAAATTATAACAAAATTTTTGAAAGTAAATAGAAAAATAAATTAATGAAAAATGATTTTCCAATTGAATGTTTGATACCTTATTACTAAAATATAGAAAATGAAGAAAAAAAACATTTTTATAAAATATTTTTTTAATAAAGTGCACAAAAGAATGAATGAACTAACCTTGTAATTATTCACAATTTTAGAAATATTTCCAATATCTCCAGAAATTGTTTGGATAAGGAGCCTTTGAAATTAATAGGTGTTTGAAGTTCATAGAAACGTTTATTGAAAAAAAAACCTTTGCCTGTAAATTTCGGGAAAGTATGTTTTTAATTTCCGAAACCTATTATTTCTGAAGTTTATGGTTGGTTCTTCTCATAAAACTTTCGAATTAGAAAGGAAAAATTACCAGAATCATCAGTAACTGCAAAACTACACTAACATGTCTTAAGCGTTTCTTCTTCTTCTTAAGTTTCACTACGTACCTTAAGCGTACATAGCATCAACTGTTTCTAGCGAATAACCTTTCATACAATATCGATTCATTTACTGTTCATTACTTAACCGTTTAAAACTTTTTTAAGATGTTGATTTTTTTTTTTTAGAAACTCATCCATTGGAATTAAAATTTTATATATCATTTAAACAATTTGAATACTTTATGTAGTCGATACAAATTATGAAAAGAGTTCTTAAGATATTCGTAGAATGGATAAACCACTTTATTCCTTTTTGAAAGATAAAACTACAAAAAAATATTTAAAATGTTTAAAAGCTTAAATTTATGCAATCGCTTTTTTCAAAACGTTATTGATTAATACGGCTCAGCGGTTCGAAAAAGAAATTTTTCACATTTTCTTTTTCAAATTATCTTTAAAAACGTATTTGAATGACTAACATGAAAGGCATTTCTTATTAAGAATATTTTAGTTTTAACGGCTTGTAATTTTAAATGTTTCGTAAATATTTCTAAAACACTACTTTTTGTGCTAATTCATTAACTGTTAAAAACTTGTTTTTGAAGTCACGTATTATTTTTCAGAATATTGGCAATTACATATGCACTATAACATTATTACTGAACATTTTTTTCCCTGTAGAAGTAGTATGTCTTATTTTTTTTTCATTTTTTTTTCATTTCATTTTCTGATGAATTTTTTTACCCTAAGTTCTTGAACTTCATTATTCTTATCACTTTTTAGCTCACAGGCTATCATAGCCTGAGAGCTAATGTGCCCGCCGGGTCTGTATGTACGTACGTATGTGTGAACTCTTGATAGAAATATCCGTTATGCTCCAAATTTTGTTTATAAGTTCATTCTGATAAGGCGCTTCCCTGATAAATTTTGGAGGTTCATTGGTTAAGTATAAAGGGGGGAAACGGAGGCCTAATCCCCCCCCTTAATTTAGATAAATGGATTTTTCATGCAGAATTATCCGATTTCCTTCAAATTTCGTATATAGGTTCATTATGATAAGGCGCTTCCCTGATTACTTTTGGGTGTTCATTGGTTAAGTATAAAGGAGGAACGGGGAGCTAATCCTTCCCCTTAATTTATTATCGATTTCTTTATATTTCGAGGGGCATTATTCTTTGAAATAATAATATAATAAACAATTAGTGTGAATAGCCTGTGAGCTTAATGCCATCAGTTTAACTGGGCACTTTTCTTTTTTTCTTTTTATTATTTCTGAGACATGAATAAACAGTTAAGATCGGTTTATGGGTCATAATACTGCTTAAAACTCAAAATTATTATAACTATATCTTAATAATATTGTGCAGAAATATAAAATAAATACAGTGTCTAGAAAATATATTCTGTGCGCTGTATAATGGCTTCAAACAAGCGAGATATCAAAGAAGTTTATAGTCAAATCTTATTGCCAAATAATGTAATTCATTAGATGTAAATGCAACTTTCAGCAGTAATAGGGTTCTGTAAAATATATATATATACATATTTATCTCGTATTAACATTTTCTCCACCACTGTGTTATATTCTCTGCTTATGTCACATTTATTTCAAGAGCACATTTATGTCACATTTATTTCAAGTGTTTATGTCAGGTAGAGGTAACATTAATTTTGCAGAAATTTTCTGCGTTCCAATTTTTTTACTTTTTTTATCTATATTCATAAGCTTCAATAAAATGTATACACACTTTAAAATATTAGAGAAAAGTTGTATTCCTGCCTGGGTGATGAAATATTACAAAACATACTGCCGAAAAATAGGTTGGTATTTGCTGAACAGATGACAGCAAGTGACAGGGAGCTAGCACCACAACGCTGTCAGTAGCATTGATCTCAACATAGTGGAAATGTGGTTGAGCATTAAATAGCATAAAAATGTGTTGATATATTACTGGAAATTTGAGAATACGGCTGAGGTTCAGAGGTGAGTATAATAGTGATACCCCTTGACGGATAACATTTGCTCACACAGAATAATTGTTGTACTCGGGAAATGCAGTAATGTTGGAAGCCATCCCTTTAAGCATTTGTTATAAACGTTTAGCCCAGAAAGTGCATTGAAATCTTGCATCTGATTTATAACCTTACTTTCAGGCTTATGCACATCTTTGTACAAAAGCATTTCCACTTTTTTTTTCATCTTCTGAAGTGCATATGTATTTTTAAAAGTGCTCTGTAGTTATGCTGAAATCTAGATAATATTTTGAAAATGAATGGAGAATTAGTTAGCTCCATGAGATTTTTGTAGTAAAGTTGAGTAAAGATATCTTATTCCAAAAAAGTCCTTCCGGCCTGTACCGGGAGGAAAAGGTAGCTTTCCTATATCTTCGTTTTAAAATTTTAGCTAATGTTACACGAAAACAGCAAGTTAAAATACAAAGAAAACGTTTACAAAAGATTCGTTAATACTGAATTTGAATAAGAAATTCGCCAAATTATTGAGCAATAGCCAAATTGGCTTCATTTATAAAGACTTGTTTTGGTCGCAAAATTTGGCGATATTTCGCCAATTCGAAATTTCGAATTTGGAGATATTGGCGAGAATTTGGCGCTAACGGATATGAATATATAGTTTTATGCGTATGATTGGGAAAATTATTACAACAATGAAAATTTTGTAATGTGCTGTCTTGTTTCAAAATGTCAGCCACCCTAGAATTTCAAACTGCTCTATCTCAGCCATTTTTTAAGATAGAGGTAAACCAAAAAATGCTCTGAAATCCTCGTATCAAGGCCTAACACTTAATTAAAATGTAAATTTGAATTTTTTATATTTATTTTAGTTTTAAATTTTTAAGTGGCCACCATCTTGAAACAAAATGACGGACCAAGCTGGCCAACGAACTCGGTCGAGACATTGGTGAGCTTAATACACACAATTAGTTTCATCAAAATTGATTTATAAATACGAGCGTTATCGTATGACATAGGTCATATATATATATATGTATATATATATGGATATATCTATATCTATATATATATATATATATATATATATATATATATATATATAAATCGACATTTGAACGGAGGGTGGTTTTGGGGTCTGGGGGTCATCATCGGTTAAAATATATCGAAATTTTCCGGAACTGCTTTCCTCTGAACGGCTGCAATAGGTAGCTTTATACTTTTTTGTATTGAAAGCTACCTTAAACAGAATACAATTAGCGGACGAGTAAATTTTCAAGTTCATTTTTTCTTAGGACGAATGTTTTTCATTTTTCTGTTCTAATGCTGTACATAACTATTTAATCAATCCAAGTTGAAAGATAGTGACTATCTTTAAGCTCAAACTTCTGTAAATTATAATACAAGATCCCACTGAAACCAGTGGTTAGCATGCTGGTCACAAAATGTGTAACTTGGACCGACGGACGTTCGCGGGTTCGAAACCAGTGTGATTTGGGAGGAGTAACTGTGTAAGGTTTTCGGGATTTTCCTTGTACGAGAACGATTCTGTAAATTCCAGTAAGTATGGATCATTCTTCAACAGATAAATTTAAGTGAAATAAAGGTTGTATATAAAAGACGTTTTTAAATAATTTAGAACATACTTAATATCATGACAGTGTTCGCTAAAACCGTAAAAAAACCATTTTGCGACAAAAAGTAATTCCAAAGGTTTTTTTCTTTTGCCCAGACATGACATGCATGTCAATGGAAATTGTACATTTGTGGGAGAATGACCCAAGTTGCCTTATATCAAACACGATTTTGTAGGATGACTTGTTTTATATTTTAATTACCTACCTATTAATTGCAGTACATATATACATTTTTATACATCTCTTGTATTCGTTCTATTGTAGGATATTTTTTATTGTTCTTGTTAAATAAAATAACTAAAGTATCTCAAGGTATTTTAAGCACTTTAAGACATGTTTTTTCAAACTCTGTTCCGAAGAATCAAGGGCAATAAAAAGGTTCATTGTAGTTATGCTAAGTACAAGCACGATAAAAATGTCAAATAAAATACGGGATGGGAATTTCACAAATAAAATAATATAAAACATATTTAAATATTTGCCTTTGAATGAAAAGGGCGTCATTACTTGGATCACTCTTTTCAGAATAATTAGATGTAGGTTTAATTTCTCAATAAAAAACAATACAGTTAGAAACTTCTTACAATCTAACTTTCTAAATACTTGCTAGAATGCGTTGTACACGAGTTCAATATGTAGATAAGATTTATGTCATTTAGTTTATGATGTTATTTTAACCCATTTTGCTAATTTCAAGCTTGTGATCGTAAAACAACGAAATATAAAAAATAAATTAAAACTATGAAACAATTATTGAAATGTTGGTGCATCCAAACGTAGGTGTTTTTTAATTATTGTTAATCAACTAAACATATTACAATTTTAAATATAAATTTTGAAAATTAACATTCTTTCCAGACTGATTTTGGATTTAAATAATTCTTTGCACTACCCATTTACTCAGACATTATTTTATTTTTAAACACATAAACAAGCAGTGTACACGTCTAAAAGCCTTAAAAAAACACTTTTAAAACCACACAAAACCAGTCAATCTGTTAAAAATTGTAAAACAGTAAAAATATTTTCACATGTCGTTCTCAGGCATCCTCAGTTTTTACTGTTTTACAATTTTTAACAGATTGAACATTATGAACGATCATAGATAAAAAAAAAAAAAAAAAAAAAAAAAAAAGCTGATTTTGGATTTTTCTACTTTCAAAAGAATATTTTGTTAAACTTGTGGTGTTTGTACTTCAATAATAAACTCTAGATGGCAGCACCATAAAATTAATTGTAAGTCCTCTGAAAGCTAGCGACACCTATATTCATAAGTTTTTATTGTACTGCCATTAGCCACTGGATATGTTGTAGTTATGTAATGTGCGTGATGTAATGTTATGTACTATTTGTGTATTAAACCTCTAGTTACTATGAATCACTCGTGCATCTTATTTAAGTAGTTAATAATATTAATTAATTAATATTCAATATATAATAAAATAGCGACGGTGGAGAATTCATACTTTTCCCACCAGAAATAATTGAAAAAGAAATGATGAGTCAAGAACAAAATGGCTCGAGTACTGTGTTACTTTCAAATTGAGTATGGCATTGCGGAGTTATTTATTCTACTAATTGGAAGTTCCAATGATTTCCTGCATTAAGTCTGTCAATTGAGAATCTTAAGGCAGTGGTAAGTCTACACTTTTTTTCTTTCCTGAATTCAATAAAGTGCTGTAATGTTCTCAAATTTCAAAGAATTTAGTGATTCAATTGAAACGTTCCAAGCGTATGTTAACAGGCTGGAACAGTCATTTATATTTCATGATGTTAAAGAGGAAAAAAAAGTTCCTGCTATTATTTCGTGTATGGTTCCAAAATTGCATAATTTGTTATGCAATTTATCTGTTCCTAAAGCTGCTGAATCTTTGAAACATGAAGAGATTGTTGATATTCGGCTCAATCATTTAAACCCCGCCCCTAATACATTTTGTCAAAGAATAAAATTCCATAATTAATATCAAGATGCAAATGTATCTATACAGGATTTTTCTGTTGGATTAAAACAAATCGACAACTTTTTGTGCTTTTGCTGGTGATACATTACAAGAAAATTTGTTGGAACAGTTCCTTAGAGGTTTGAAAAATGAAACTATTCAGAGTAAATTAATTACGCAAGTTGGTAATTTAAATTTTGATAAAGCCATTGAAAAAGCAATAATTTTACAAAATGCTGAAATTTATATTTCTGAATTGAAGCAAGAAAATTTGAATGTAAATAAACTTGCGTGTTTTAAAAATGTACAAACCAACAAATTTTCAAATAATTCACAGAATCAGAAAATCAACAATAATGTAAATAAAGGAAATTCTGAGGTAAATTGAAGTGTTTTAGATGTGGAAATGCATCACATTTAGCTAATGTATATAGATATATTAATTCAATTTGCAACAAATGTAAGTAAAGGGGTCATTTGAATAAGGCGTGTAAAAGTAACAATAACAATGTTCAGAAACAAACGAATGTATTTCATACAGTTGATATTTTATCTTTGAGTCATGATAAAGGCACTGCTCCAATAAAAGTGTGTGTTTTAATTGAGAATAAAGCTAAAGCTGATATGGAGTTGGATACTGGCTCCGGAATTTTTGCTGTACCTGTTAAGCGTTTTCGGAGAATATTTCGAAATTATAAAAATTTACCGCCAGATGTTCAATTAAGAACTGCAACTTGTGAAATGTTTACACCTGTTGGGTATGTAAATGTAGATATTTCTTATGAAGATAAAACCAAAAATCTTAAATTATGTTTCATTAAAGAAAATAACGTTCCACTTTTATTTGGAAGAGATTGGGTATCTGCATTTAATTTGTTTCCCTCTAATTTGAAATCTGTTTATGTAAATAAAATTGCAAATTCTACTGAAAAATTGAAAGTATCATTAAATGATTTTTCTGGTTTGTTTACAAATGAAGTTGGTAAAGTGCATTTGATACATTAATAATTATTTCATAAAGATATAACAATCTAATGACATTTTTAAATTGTAAATAGAGATTTCTAGAAAGTGCTTTTGAAAATTTTGCGTTCTAGTCAAATTCAACATCACCATTTTCTCTTGCCCGCCAAATTCCCAGTAACAAAGAAGACCCATTATTGTTTCCTAGAAAAAGTTTTCTTTCTTTGTTTCATAGCAAAACAAAAAAGTTTCATTTCAAAGATTTTCAACTTGGTAATATTTCATACAACACGCTTTCACTTACAATTTTTATTCCCACACAGCAACAAAGAAACGTTGAAATTAAAAATTCAAATGTCTAAGCTTGCTTGAGCGATGAAACATTCTCATCACTCATGGAAGAAAAATTTTAAAACAAAACTCCATTATAGGAAAAATTAATTATTATAAAGGGTGAGAAAAATACCTTTGTTGTTTAGAGCATGACATTTTCATTATTAATGCAGAATTTAAACAATGTCGTTTCTAAGAAACTTAAAATGATTACTCTGACTAAATGTACTGTAAAAAAATCCCTGACGGTTCGGCCTACAGGCACAGGTAGATTTCGAAGACGCAGACCATGAGGCGTCTATTTATGGGGAATTGCAGAAGAAATTAATTTATTTTATGTATCAGTTTGGAAGAGATTTGTGCAGAATTATTGAAGTTATCGTGTCCATAAAAAAGTGAGATAGATAGATAGATAGATAAAGTTTTGAACTGATGGCGGTTTTGGGTTCTTGGAGTCATGATCGGCATAGATCTGTAAAAATTTTCCAGAAATTCCAACATAGGGGAGAATGTAATAGGTAGTATTTCTTACGAAATCTACCTAAAAGGCAAATGTTTCTTAATCTAAGAAAAGATAATATAACCATGAATAAAAATATACAATAACCTCTTCCGAGTTACCCACGATTCCGAAAAGCGTCCTTTATATTTAGAAACCTCAGAAACCGATATATTTTCGAGATTTAAAGAAGTATTTAATAAACAAAGTTTTTTTTTCCTGCCACTTATTTTCGGAAGCGTTATTGTGTGGTTTTTATAATGTATTAATCAGTTATCTCAACCCCGAATATAGATTGTTTTTTTTTATGCTATCAATTCTCAAGTAAACATTTTCATGTTTAACAAACATGTTTTACAGACAAACATGATAAATTAGCAACATTAACATTAATATTAAAATTCATATTATTTTGTTACTCGTGTATGTATGAATTCAATTACACAGCCGAAACTGTTTAATTGAGAATTGATAGCACCCTGAAAACCGATATTCCGGTTTGAGAAAACTGATTGATACACTATAAAAACTGCTCGGAAACATTTCCGAAAATCAGTGGCAGCAAAAGAAACTTTTTTATAAATTTTTCTTTAAATCCGGAAAATATATTGATTTCTAAAGTTTCTAAAGATAAAGGACGCTTTTCGGAATCATGGATAACTTGGAAGAGGATATTATATGTTTTCGTTCGTGGTTATAATATATTTTCGTAAATTAAGAAACATTTATCTTTTTTTTTTTTTTTACAGTGTGTGAGAGATGTTAGTTTGTTGAAATTAGAAACATGAAAAAGAATTCTTATGAAAAATTAAAACAATTCAGATTTTCAATTCCCGAAAGAAATAAAAGAAGATTGGGAAAAAAAAGAGATATCATTGTTTTAAAATTGTTGAAAAAGCAAATATAAATTTTATCTATTTCTTCTTGTCTCAATTCAACCATGTCGAAATGTTTCAAGTATATGTAAATGTTTGAAATTACTTTTAAAAAAGCTTTTCTTTTTTTATAGAAACTTTAGAGGGAGATTAACAAAACGAAATAGCCTCATTTCGAAAAGATTCAAAAGAACAATATTTCATGCAACACATTTCCATTTAGTATATTTATTTTTATACAGAAACAAAGAAATGGTGAGATTAAAAACTCAAATATCTCAATTTCTTCAAGTGGTGACAGTAAAATAATCAAAAACAGCTCCGTTATAGAATAAAATGTTAATGACTACAAAGGATGCAAAAAATACATTTGTTGTTTATTCGAGCATGACATACATTATTAATGCAAAACTTAAACAAATATTTTTTCTAAAAAAGTTTAAATGATTACTCGTTGACGAAGCAAAGTCTCAGTTTCATTGAAATAAGAAACTTGAAAAGAATTTTCATTCCCAACTTTTTTTAAAAAAAAATTCTAGATAGAGATTAAAATTAAACAAAGAAGTTAAAAAAGAAACGAGAACTTAGCGTTTGTGAAATTGTTGAAAAGAAGAAAGTTGAAAAAAGTGGTAATGATACAAATATAACATTTTGAATTAACGTCTCAAAGTTTTGTAAATCTGAGTTCATGCTGTTTTAAAATTTAATGCATACATGTATTAAATTTATATAAAAACGGAATAAGGAATAAATACGGAACAAGGAATAATAACGGAATAAATAATAATTTAAATAAATACGGAAATAAAATGTCATATAGAACCAAATTGTAGGTACCAATTAAATAACAGTAAAACTCGGATAAATGAAAAAAAAAGCAAAATATATAAACAAATAATCAATAACATATTGCTAATAAAACAAATTTTACCTTTTTTTTTTTTTTTTTTTTTCAACATGAAATTACATCAACGTACATGCCAACCCTCCCGTTCTTTTAAGCACTGCTATTTTCGGATAGTAATCTTCTTCTTATTTAAGCGCGGAACTTCTGTCATTAAATAAAACGACTATTTCTATTCGGAAATGCTGGTATTCTAAAATAGATGTTTGACAGCTATGCATATATAATTCTTCTCACATATATTCAGATATATCCAACGCTTTTATTTGAAAAAAAAAATTTATATTTTTTTTTCTGAGAAACTTTTTATGAAAATTAATAATGCAAAGTAGCATCATTATAAACTAATTTTTAAAAATCTGTTATTTTGTATTAACATTATTAGCATTAATTGGCATTTTTTAATAAAAATAAAATAAAATAAAAAACCATTGTTTCATTTAACATAAAGTTATAATCTATTTAATTCTTTAAAAAATTGAATTCAATTCATTCAACGCAAGTATTGATTTATACCATTCAAATATTTACATTGTTTAATACGGACTTCGATTAGTGCGGGTGAACAATGTCTTCCCTTGGAAGTCCGCACTAACGGGAGTTCACTGTACTCAATTTTTTAATTTCTTTTGTATCATAAATGAATGCATGACATGCTCAAATAAAAGTAACATACGTAACTCTTTGTTGATTCAATTTTTTAAATACTGTTATATTTCGATTTTTAAGTACTCTTTTTTGTATCATAAATAAATGCATCACATGCTCAAATAAAAATAATATTCGTAAACTATTTGTTGTTTCGATTTTTTAAGTACTATTGTACCATAAATAAATGCATGATATGTTCAAATAAAGATAATATATGTAACTATTTGTTTAGTGGTCAGTCATGTTTTAAAATCAAACATCATTATCCTTAGTTGCACCTATGCAATGTTTCTTCCATAAACGTTTGGTTAACTCTTATATGAAAAAATATATAACTTTATCATATACAGTAAACTCTCGTTAGTGCGGGATTCCAGGGGATGCCATTTTTCATCCGCACTAGTCGAAGTCCTTATTATTAAACGATGTAAGAATTTCAATGGTGCAAAATAATTCCTTGTGTTGAATAAATCGAATTCAGTTTTTGATAGAAATTAATTAGATTACCACCTTTATCCTATAAAAGAAACAACTTTATCTTTTATTTAGTATTTCTAGTAAAAAAATAAAATAAAATAAAAAGTTAATGACAATTTGTTAATACAAAAAAAAAATCACTCAGGACAAAAATAATACGCAAACAAATTGCTGTACCAACATAATTTTACTTTAATTAAAGTTGTTGACGCTGCGCTAAAGTTATTGACTGAGTGGACTATATTGAGAAAATATGTAATGCTGTGATGCGAATAATGCGAAGAGTCTCTAAATGACTAAAATGTTTATATACATATAGACAGTACATTAGATTTAAATCCAAAGTGCTGACACTATAGTCAGTTTCGAACAACAGCAGAATGAATGAGTGGAAAGTATTACTTGAAGAACATAATAACAATATTATTCTTACTATGATTAAGAAATGACATAACTATATTATTCTTACTATGATTAAGAAATGACTCCTTATTACTATACTTAATGACCCATGGTCATTTTAGCTAATAAAATAGCTCCATTATGCGGTTTATTCCATGTTGAATTTTTCGTGCTAATATCACAACAAATGCGGAAGAGACTAACTGTTGCCATGCGGTAAAAACAAAATTATGATAGAATGCGCTGAAGTCGTCTGCAAGCCCAAGGAAAGCCGTAACAAAAGTAATCTCTGATATTTCTTTGCGATAGTTGAACAAATTATCATTTTACCCCACCATTTTTGTATAGGTTTTCGAGATCGTGCATTATTAATTCACGTTTATTTAACATCATATTATATTTTGCCAAACTCATCTTTTATGCAAGAATTTTCATTCTATTAAATCAAATTGTGTTCACATCGATTTTTAGTTTTTCATTTACATTTTTGGATTCAATAATTTGTAGCACTATACTCATCCAATTCCTGTACATTTTCTTTGTAAAAACATGATAATCTGCGATTAAGGCCCAAAATGCTTTTCTTAGCCAACGCCCAAAATTTTTGTGTTCGGATCCAGTTATCTAAGTGTATCAAGGTATGTTATATATTACCTAATCCAAACAAAGCTATTAGCTTTGTGTCGTAAGTTGAGATTGTGTAAGTTTTCGTTCATGTTGAGATACTTTTTCAAGATAAACAGTGTACATCATGGATGATAGATAAGATACAGATAGGACACTGGCGCTAAAACTGAACTAATATAATACTAGAACCATTAGTATCTAACCTTATTTAACAGAATATCGAAACACAAGGGGTAATCATATGCCAGACACCAACCTCGAGGGTTTTTATGGTTGGTGGAGTGGTTTGTTTAAAAATATACTAATGCATACATAAAATATATAAAAACAAAACAAACACCAGCATAACTTAACAACAAAACAGACACAACTAGGAATAACATACGTGGCACATATACATACATATACGTGATACTTTTATAAAAATAGTTATTTTAACTAAATTCATCTGCAACACAATGAGAAATACTTATAACTCACTTATAATGGGCAAACATGTCATTCCCTCTATCAATACTGTTTAACATACGAAGTATTTTTTTACGAAAAAATTAAAAACGTCTTCAAAGGACTTTTTTTACCTTATTTCATTTATGTTTACACATTACACGTCAGTTGGCGTATTTCAGTGTGAGAGTGGTTTATCACAATAGTGTAATTTTGTAAAAACCCTTTTATTGTCCATTAATAACATTCATAAATCCCATTGTTGCCAGTATTGCTCATTTTGACGCACAGTAAACGATCACATATTAATTCTTTTGACATTTCCCTGTAAAAAAAAACTACATAGTAATTTTTAAAATATATAATTTGTACCTTAACAACATATAGAATTTTCGCGGCGATTGGTCCATTTTTAGAAAAGTTACAGCTTCGAAAGTAGAAAAATAATAAAAAGACAAGAAATCGGACCAACAAACAAATATACCATTTTGTGATCCATGTTATGCTTATATTTTGTGTAATACACCATCTAAAATAGCTCTTTCTAACAAAAAACAAAATAAATTTATTATCAAAATTTGGAGCATCTGTTCAGAGCTTATTCGTAGACATACATTAAAAAAACATACATACGAATTGTACAACATCCTTTGTTGGAAGTCAGTTGAAAATAAATATTTTTTGCTTCAATAATTTAAATCAGCATAAAGAAATGTACAGCTTCAATAAAATATGCAAAAATAAGGCGAAGAAGGCAGAGTTGCCGTTTTCTAGCGATGTATCGCACGAACTTGGAAAAGGTCACCTTCATCTGATATTAATGAAATCTATTCTGAAATCTCTATGAAAATAAAAGTATGATATTATTTTTTTTTAAATGCTTATGTGCAATCAATATATATAGATATATACAGGGTCATTCATAATTCCCTCCGGGGTTTCGAAACGTTATAGTAAAAAAACGAAGACGAATATGAAAAAAAGAAACATATGAAATTATTCCGAAACTATTCAAGTTTTACTTACATACATTACAGGTGTTCTATGTGTGAACCCTTGGTCACACGGCATACATCCATGCGATACTCCAGTTCCTGCCATACTCCGTTTCTTTAAATTTCCGGTACCACACATGAATTGTTTTGTCAGTTGGTCCCTGTTTTCGATATTTATTACGAAAAGCCCGTTGAACTGACACCACTGATTCAGATTTAAAGAAACGGAGTATGGCAGGAACTGGACTATCGCATGGATGTATGCCGTGTGACCAAGGGTTCACACATAGAACACCTGTAATGTATGTAAGTAAAACTTGAATAGTTTCGGAATAATTTCATATATTTCTTTTTTTCATATTCGTCTTCGTTTTTTTACTATAACGTTTCGAAACCCCGGAGGGAATTATGAATGACCCTATATATATATATATATATATATATCAATGAACAGAAATCCGTGAAAATTCCATTTATTTAAAAACTAACATTTTATTTCAATAATTAAAATTGGTTCTACAAAGCTCTATTGAATATTCGATACTAAATTTCAAAGATTTTATTTTGCCCTTCCTTATTTAATCTAAAAATAAAAATTTACCTTACATCATTGAATCCGTATTGATCGAGGTTCTTTCATTTTAAAAGAATGGAAAGAACAGTCACATTTTGGGAAAGTGTGGGGTTTTCCCTTTATTAATTTGGACTTTTTGAAATGGAAAGTGATAAAATTCTTCTAAAGTTTCATTACTTCGTGAATTTTTTTGAAACATAAGATCCAACATAGAATGAAGTCAAAGTAATTGTATTAGAGAATGTAAGTTTTAAAAAAAACTTTGACAAAAAAAGAAATATAAATGTATTAAATTTCGTGAGAAATCATTTTATAATAAAAGAGTTGAAGACACTCTAGTGAAATACAGTGTTATCTAATAAAAGTTAAATTTCAAGAAAAATGAAGTGAAATACTTTTTTTCCTTGGTAGCATGTATTTAAAACGGTAATACAGGTGATACTAAATGCTCTTAGAAAATAATTTAAACATAATTTGAAGTACATCGTTTGTTTGTTGAATTATGTTCTTAAATCCTTCGTACACTAGTGTCGTCAATTCATATTTAATGGTTTAGAATTATCCATATTTTTTAGAGACTACATATCCAATGTTGATCCTGAAAAAATTGTTGACAGTCGCTATTTCACCAATTTTCCTTTTAGACTAAAAAAAAATTGCAATTTTACATTTTCGCATTATCTGGGGTTTTTTTTTCAATAAATTATTGCGCTTATGCTACTCAGTTTGAATGTTTGAGATAATAATGCCTGTACGTATTTCACGTAACACCCTCTCCTGTTAAACTTCAATAGAATTTAAGAGAACAATAATTTCTCAGTCATTTTATTGGACTTGACCCTCTTTTTCAAACCAATACATCTAACAACCTATAACGGCATATACTTATATTCTAAGTTACAATCAACAAATTTGAATAGTAACATTCCAGTTAAAAATGCAAATATTTTTATTAGGCTTTTGAAGTTATATGTTCTGTTTAATATGTTATGTATCGAAAAGAAATTTACATCGCATATTCTTCTCATAATCTGAAAGATCTCTACCCCGTGGGGTCTTTTTTTCTTTTTTATTTAAGAGGAAATTTTCTTGTTAGGCTTAAAAAGTTTAAAGTAGCTGACCTAAAAGCAAAAAAAAAGTTTTAGGAAATCTCATCACAAATTACTTCCTGTATTGTTATTATAAGATAATGTGCTTCGGAAGAATTGTTTTTCAGGATTTTGAAAAAAGTTCTAGTAACACTTCAAGACTTATGAATTGGGGATTTATCTATTTTTCAACTCTTCTATGCTATATTTCTTATAAATACCACCTGAACTTTCTTCATATGCTACAGAAGGTCGTTCACACTTCATGAGAACGATTTTCAAATTTAATTTCTACGCATAAATGACATATTCTTTGCAACAATTTTACTTTGTTGGGTAGCCTTGACTTTTGGCTATAGCTCTAGCTCGAAATTTCTATGATAATAGAATTTCCTTGTTATAGTCATGTCAATTTTTTCCAGTACCTCTTGTAAAACTTTCCAAAGTCTTTTCAATGTTCGTCAATTCATTTAAACAATGTGAATGCAGAAAAAGGCCATTGATGAGGGAGGGGGGGAGGATGCATCAGGGGATTTTACCTGCATTTCTTTAATTGAGACACAATTTGTTTCCGTTTGGGATTCTTTCTTTGCTAAATATGCGTCAGTTGAGTTATGGAAGAGTGACTGGGAGACTTTGTTCATATGAAGCTCAATTAATGTCTTTTTCATATAAAGTTGGAATTTCTTCTTCAAAAATAGATTCTAAAATATTTTACTGATAATAAAGTGAAATCATCTTAGTTTTACTGCATTTTTTATCTTTAATTTAATTTCATAACAAAATCCAGTAGCAATCATGAATTATTTTGGAAATTTTTCTTTGCATTCACAAACTCATTTCTTTTCTTATTTTTTTCTTCTATTAATTGATTAAAATTGCCCTTCTGTTGATACACTCACTTAGATAAAGTCATGTTTCAACCAGTGTTACGATAAATTTTTATTTATCACCACCTATGTGTTTATTAAAACGAGCGTTAGAAAGTGCTATCCACAACATATTGTAAGGCTTTGGAAAGTTTTCCAAGAGGTGTTGGAGAAAATTGATATGATTGTACTAAGAGAAAAATCAACTATGATCGAAATTTCGATCCAGAGTTATAATCAAGAGTCAGGGCTATACAGTAGAGTATAATTGTTGCCACGAATATGGCATACATGTTCAAAAATCAATTCTGAAAATCGTTTCCATAAAGTGTGAACGACCTCTATTTGAACTACTATTTCATCATAAATAACATCATAAGCATCATTATCACTAGCTAAAACACTTTTTATATTACTTTCTCTCACTGCACTAAATCATAAGTCTCCGATGGGTTTAGACTGTAGAATTTATTTCGCTTCTGAACAGCAGTTTTCTCTTTGTATTTTAAAATTAAAATGTTCTACCTAAAGTCCTCTTATATGTTTTCTATATTAAAATATATAGTTATTCAAACATCACAAGTATGTTTGGAGTTTTTTGGAGTCTCATACGAGAAACTCAATTACCGCTTCAAGTGTTAAAGGTTATTTTATGTATGTTTGACTTATTATTAAAATAATAATATTTTTTTACAGATTTAATTTTTTATATAAATATAGCACAAAACGCCCAGTTTTATAGTTATTTCAATGTAAAGAATATTTATTTAATTCGGCTTCGAGATACGTTGAAAATATTCTGATTATTTTTTTAAGTTACTTTCGAAAAGTAATATTTATGCCAAAACATTTTTTTTAATTTACTTCAAATAACAAATATTGAAATCATTTTAATAAATGTAAATTATATTATCTATGAAAAAAATTGTAAATATATCTTAGAAAATAATTTAAACATGCGTTTTTTAAATTTTTTTTAGAGAAAAATTCATTTTAAAAATATAGCAGAAATTATGACATATCTTTTTAATAAAGGAGTGCATTTTCTATATTTTGCTATTCATATACCGATTGCAAATTTATTTTTATATTACAAATATTTTGCAATCTTAAAAAATAACTAAATGTACAAGAAAGTTATTTTTTAAAATAAAAAGTAATCAAAATTTTAATTGCTCTTCTTTTATTTTAATCCCTGCTGGGAAAATGGTGCTTTAAAATAACGCTAAAAGACATTTCGCTTAAAGAAGTTATTTACAGATGCTCAGTGTTTTTCTTTTTTTATATAACTATCTGAAAGAATAGTAATATTTGTTATGCAAAAAAAATGTATAAACCTTTTCTTTCCGAGATTTTTGATTTACAGTTTTTTTTAAGATCTCAACTATATAACGTCTCTTTTCCTGATTTATATTTTTCTTTCATAATTTCTTAGTTTAATACATAAAAATAGGTTTAAAAATACTCCGTTACTTTGCAAAATTTTTTGCACTTAGAGTGGAAGAATAATTATTATTTATTACTTTTCGTGAAAATACTGTGATTCAAATTAGACTGGTGAAAGATTTCTTATCGTTAGTAAAAAAAATTGCTTTTGTTTTCGTTTTATATTTTTATTTTTCGTTTTATATATTTATTTTTCGTCTTATCAAATTTTTCTATTCCGTTTTAGATGCTTAACATAAAATGCATGTGTAAAAAAAGTTGCCTAATTTTAAAATTAAATTTTGAAAAAAAACTGTATTATTGGCAAATTCTGCAAAGTGGTTCAAAAAAATATTGGACAAACTTAATGCAAAACAATAGAAAACAGTGGGTCACATTCCATTTATTCAGACAATTAATACGTGAAATTACTGGATGGCAAATTTCTATTTAAATTTAATAAACCATGAAGTAATACCTTCTCAATACTGTGCAATTTTAATAGTAAAAATTAGATTTTTAATAAAACAAAATTTTTTTAAAATATTTGTTATAAGAATTTTTTCTTTATATCAAGTATTAAAATTTAAGGTGCACATGTTACTCGAAGACGTGACATGCACAAAAAAATACGGTACATTTGAGTAAATTTTGAATTTCACGCATGAAATTCGTGGATATTTAAATTTAGTTTTATCAACTATCTGGATTAGATGAAATCCCATACATACTCTCGTTTCCTCTTTACAGCAACTCTCTAATGATGAGCTGTTATATTCCTTCATTATGTTTAATGTGTATACGAGTACATGTGTAATCTGAATTTCTGTATATGTTTGTGCGTTGGAAATTTTGTACGCATTTGGAGAGAGGGGGGTTATAGTTAAATAATTATTAATGAGCCATTTTGTAGTTCATAGGGTATACCAATTCTATTATACACGGATCATTCCATGTAAAATCTGCATATCTTAGAAAAAAGTTTTGCCGCACCGTTTTTGATTGTGGTAAAATGTGGTAGGGGATCCAACGAACTTCATATAATTCCCAACTTGGGCCCACAACACTCCACTCCGCTCACTGTTTGACCACAAATTTGGAGCTTGGACAGATGTTCGCGGGTTCGATTCCACGTGGTCTGGACAGGGTGATTGTGAAAGGTTTTTCAGAGTTTTCCTTATATGTGAACGATAATTTGGGTCGCTTTCCCTCCAAAGGTCCTCCCTGAAGGCATCCCTTCTGTAGAAATATGGCCAAAAACTGACCGATGCTTCACAAAAACCCTCCTTCATCCCAACGAAACCCAAAACTATTTTCTGTATCTATTTTTTTTTTTTTTTTTTTTTTTTTTTTTTTTTTTTTTTTCACCATAGATGTAGCCCTTTTTTTATTCCTTGGACAAGCAAAAAGCACATTTTTTTACCTTTATGCAGAAAGCTGCAGAAGTTTTACATGAGTTAGCAAAATAATGAGATGGGGTTCATTTGAAAAGTTAAAAATAATTAACTGTTATTTTTAAAGGCTAAATTCGATTTTTGTTAAACCTAAAGTATAGCGTCTAGAAGATACAGTATGGCAACCGGCAATTCCAAATGTGCTAAAAATTGAATCCGATAAACGTTGAACGATGCTGAACAATAAATGTCGATCGTAGCGACATCTTCTAGCTCAATCTTTGTACAATCCTTATACAATATTAACGTTCAAAAGAGCCAGCAGATGTCGCTGCGATCGAAATTTATAGTTCAGCATCGTTCAACATTTATCGGAATCATTTTTTTAGCACTTTTTAAAACGTGACTATAATAGCCGGTTACCACACTGAATCATCTCTAGACGTAATACCTAAAGTGCAGTTTTTCATACTTTGACTTCCGTTCCGTCTGCGCAAACATACAGATAAAATTACGTTATTTAACAAATTTTTTATACAATTTGGTAATCATATTAACCTTTATTTTAAATACAAAAATATGTAATAAATTTAATGGTAAAATTTCAAAAGCTCTAATAAAGAATAGTATATTTATACAACTGAAATAAAGTTTGCGGCAGAAGGCCAGTCTATATGCGTATACTCTAGTGTACGAGTGAGTCTTTCTTTGAATTTCGCAAAGTGCGAATGGATCTCCGAGATGTTGTTCTCATGGTTATTTTTCAAAGATATGTTAAGTAAGTGAGTGTGGTTGTATAGTAGCTATATATAATGAGGTGTAAGCTGGATTCAGCGGATTTGGTACAGATCTCAGAGATGTGCATTTACTATCGGCCAAGCCAGTTTCCCTTGCTTTGTTTCTCGTCATGTGTCTGATGATTTGAAGTGGATATTTCAACTTGCAGTTTCCGATAGAGCCAGCTGCTGTGAATTTCGTCTATTTGGTAAAATGAATATTTCTATACTTTGAATGAAGAAGTCCACAGAGTTCCATTCAGCGTTTAGATTATCTCCTAAGTGGATTTTTTAGGTGCCAGTAAAAGGAATTGTGATATCAAGAGCTGAGTAAAGTACTTTAAAATCTAACAAGTTTGGGAAAAGATTTCCCGCTGTTAGTTTTCTTAATTGAGCTTAGTTTTAAACCACCTCAATTAATTCTACCCACTTTATTGTTGACATTTCCTACTTATTGTTGAAATAAATTGTTTTTGTTTGTTAAATTCTGTGTTATGGCCTATTGTCAATAGGATAACCTTGCAGGGATTGTCGCAAGTTTCGTAAAAAAATGTAGTATACGAATTAAATGCTATTTTTTGGACATTCAGCAAGTCGGATATAACTTAATATATTTTTGAAAAAATTATATTATTCTTAGTTTTCATGGTATCTAATTTAAGTTAAATTAAAACGTTTAACTGAAAAAATTTATATATTTCTTTTATTACTTTTTACAACACAAGTAATATTTATTCCCATATCTACCCTATATATATAAAATCCTAATGAAACGAATTTGTGAAACGATTTTATGAAACGAATTTATGAAACGATTTTATGAAACGATTTTATGAAACGACTGATTAAACGACTGATTATGTTTCAGGGCTATTTTTAATAAAATATTAAACGCTTGATGGTGAAATTAATACCAATTGTCCATAAAAATCCGCGGATGTCAAAACTGGTAATATAATTTTGAAATTGGAATTAGTTTTCGAGATATTAATTTTTTTCTAATTTTAATGACATTTCTGTAATGATGGCAACTAATTACTCAGTTTTTTTGTGACAAAAAGGGGAAAAAAGTTGAAAAGGATCCCGATAGGGATTATTGATTTCTTTTTATTCGTCATTTTCAAATTGAACTTGAATTTATCTTTTATTTCAATCGATAATGAAGACAAGATTGTGATTAAATTATGCTTTTCAGGAAAATTTGAAAAAAAAAATCACATCTCTATCGTCAGGATTCAATAGTCTGTCAGCATTTAATTTAATTTATAAACTGAAAATATTTTGAATAAATTCGTCCAAATGACGTCATTTATGTAAACGCAAAAGAAAGGAGGGAAAAGGAATTAATAGTAATTATTATTTATTGATATCATTTTGTTATTTTTTTGTAAAATTTAATTAAACGAATTTATAAAATCACTAATTCGGATATTTGAAACAAATATATAAAATAATAATTGCCCAACTGAACGGAATGAGAATAAAATATCCTGCTTGGTTTTCTATCCTGCTTAGTTTTTTCCGCCAAGCTTTTTTAAAAAGCGTCAAGACTCCCTATAATAGAAAAGCAACAAAAGTTCATTGGGTTTGTTTTCATAACTTTTGGCACCAAATCTATGTATATTAACGAATCTATCCCTTTTTGAAGCTCGAATTACGCCAAACCTAAAAGCAAAGGCTCCTATACTGGAAAAGTACCCGATTTTCTTATGGACAATATTCAAGGGACATAACATGGTGCAAAATTATCGCGGAAAGCAAATTTGTTTAAATATCTCACCAATTGATGCCGAATAAATGCAGGCATGCATGCATGCACAAAATATTTAATTAATTTTGTATGATAAATAATTATTAGAAAATTCGTATATACATATTAATTAAAATAAATAATTTACATACTTAAAATAACATGAAAATATGCATGATGGTGCACTAAAATAGAGAGAAAATTAAAACCTGTTACTGAAAATGTCTATAACATAGTACTTTTCAGTAGCGTGGTTCTTAATGTTATTCACAAACAGATGGAATTTTTCTCATCCTTAAATGCAAAGGAAGAATAGAATACAGATCGTTGTTATAAAAGTCCGAGAGGTAGCCACAATTTAAACCTAACCATTTTATACAAGCTGGTTTTCAAGTTGTAATTTATTTTACTTATCAATCCCGAAAACAGGCGTCAGTTGTCACAACAGCTGCGTATGAGGCCATGATAATCAAAAATGCCCCATTAAAACGTTAAAAGCATGGCAACCAAATTACAGATTTTCCAATATTTTTAAAATATAGCACGCTGTCATGTTTTTAGAGGCCTCGAAGTCTGAGCGGGGGTTGGCGAGCGTAGCTCGTAGGGGGCAGGCCCCCTAGTTTAATATAATAAAATATCAGGAACATTAATCTTAGAAAAATAAATAAAAAAAATTATTGAAATCATGTTTCTAGTATATTACAAATTTTATTAATATTCATTCAGCAGCTAATATATTAAATAAAAGCATTCCTCTATTTTAACTATTATTATTATTGTTTAAAAATCAATAATGTTACAGACGAATTTTAATTTCAGCTCATTGTCTTACTAAAATAATTTGTAAAAGCCATTAAAATTATTTTTTCTACATTTCGTCTATGTTCTTTCAAAATAACAGTTACAAATATGGAACAAATTTCCATTTTCTAAGTTGATGTCGCTAAATAAAAAATATACACATATATTTAGCAAATCCATTAAGATTCTTTTTAAATTAAAATTTGTATTTTAATGTCCTTTTTTATGACATATGAGATAGTTTGGGATTCATGTATCATTAATATTATGTTAAAAGTCCAATGTTATTTACCGAATTTAAATTTTTTTTAATAAAATTACACGAAAAAATAGATTTATGGGAGCAAATCATGTAATTTTGTTGAAATGAATTTGTCATATTAAAGCAAACTAACCCATGAATGAAATTGGCATTAATAAGTAAAACGATAAAGTGGGTTTTTATTGTATTGTTCTTTTTGCGTTGTGTAAAGTATTTAGCTATCTTTTACAATATGATATTTTTATCAAGCTAAATAATGATGCTAAAATACAATCTTTGAAATTTTATAAGTAAAATGTTTCTCTAGATGATGTTCATGTATTTAATAAAGTTTTGCTATTAATTATTTATTAAAATGAAACCTCATATAATTTTTTGTAAATGCAGAATGACATAAAATGAAATAGGACATTAAATGAAATGAAACTTGTTGTTACTTATGTAAAAGATTTTTAAAATTAAATGTAATATTGTTTTAAAAAAATGTAAAGAAGAAAAAAAATTAGAAAACTGTTCTTTTTGTGTGTGTGTGTGTGTGTGCACCGGAGCACATTGGTGGAATATCCCAAAATGCTGACCGAAACCCCGAAAACAAAAGTTACAATTTTCTATTTGACAGTCGTTTTGGTACCCCTCTTAAATTTTAGAGGGTAAGCTCGGACTTAAATCGTGCTTTTGGGATAATCAGGTCATTGTATCAAAATCACATAATTTTTAAATTGCAATGTTTGTAATTTTCCTTTAACTTGTGTTGTTGTTTTTGTCGTTGATGTTTCTAATTGACAGTTAGACGAGCCGATCTATTGCTGCGGGCATTAATCAAAAAATTACTTGTTGAATATTTGCTTGCTAATCTTTGGCAATAATCAATTATTTGCATACATATCTGTTGAAATATATAACTAAAATCAAAATTTGGGTATAATAAACCAAAAAAATAATAAATAAACCCAAATAAACTTTATTTTTTTTAAAGCTAAAGTTAGCAAATATTCAACAAGTAAATTTTTCACCAATGTCAGCAGCAATATAGTGGTTCGGTCCATTGTGCAGCAAAATTTTTTCAGAAGGCGCTGGGTAAGAAGGAAATCTCCTGGCTCTACACCTCTTTCCTACCTCCCAGAAGCTACATTGTGAATATGATTTTTAACTTATTATAAGAAGTTTATAAAATTAATTTTGTAAATATCTTCTAAATGTAAAATAAAATATATACATTAAATGAAATGTATATTTATTAATATGTTTGCAGACGGTCACTTATTGAATGGAGTGGGGTGACGTTTCATTCGGTAATAATTGTATTGAGTTATAACGCTCCCATTCCAGAAAAGAAAGGAGTGGTGTATGAGTACATGTTTAATATTCAGAGTGTCTCCTCTAATCACTGACCAATTCCTAAACCGGTCGTTATAGAGGCATATTCCCTTTCTCAAACTGTTTCATATGTTGTTCTGCATCATATTAAAAGCTATTTACGACAGAATTTTTTTTTAAGTTACGAACTTAAAATCTTTATACAGTAACTGGGGCCTGTAATATTTAGAACAATATTCGCAAACCAGAAATATAACTTAAAATTTTAAGAAACAAGCTTTTAATCCAAAATTTAATATATTCAATATAAATTGTCACCAACAATGAACTTGTATGCAAAACTTTAAGAAAATTGGTTTGTTATATATGTCTTTTCAATCGAAAATATAAATAAGATTTTAGTCTCTAACTGGACATTGCTCCTGATAAGGCACGGTCCTGAAAATAATTAAATATGCGTTGCAATCGACAATGAAATTGTACACAAAATTTCGACCAAATAGGTCAGCTGTTATTTGATTTCAATCAAAAGCATGAACGAATATTTTTACCCTTGGGGCCTTCCCCTGATGATGTATGACATTGAAAATACATGAATATTGTACTGTCATCGACAAGGAACGTGTGCAACATTTGAGTAAAATCGGCGTGTTTGATATATTACTTCATTCAGAAACATAAAAGATTGTTTTACTCCTGTGCCCTGCCCTCCCCTTACCGATGTGGTGCGGCCCTGACAATACATGAAATTACATAGTCATTAACAACGAACTTGTGTGCAACATTTGAGCAAAATCGATTCGACGTATATGGGTAAAAAATATATTGCAAGATTTGACCCAGACATCCGGACAAACAGCAAACTAGGTAAAATAAAAGCGTGTAAAAAATAATAAAAAAAGTAGCAAATCAATATTGGTAATATTGGTTATCTTGGAGCCCAATATTTCATCAATGATGCTTTATTACCGGTGATTTTTCTTTTAATAATGCCCAATTATATTCCTTAGTTCTCTTCTTGCATTTTTATATTAGTCCCTCTTATATAATTAATATTGCGCTATAACATTAGCTTATGAAAATACCAAGATGAAAACAACTCCACTCTTCGTTGGGCCTTCAGATGAAATATGAAGCGACAATTCTCGATCCACTAGACTTCTGTTCTAGCGTACTTCTGAGCCAATCATGGCTATCGCTGGATGGAAATAGAACCTCCTACTTGTTTACAAGTCTCGCTCTGAGGGGAATGACAAGTTTGTTTTGTGACGATATGGATATTTTAAAAAGTAGATTTAAGCTCTGTTTTCAATTATTTCGTTGCGCTATTAAAGAGGAATATTTAATATTATAAGCTGAATAAAAGAAGAATCATCATTTACTATTATCAGTTGATTAAAAGAAGAGTCATCATTTGCAGTTATTTTTCAGTTACATAGCTGGCATGTGTTTCGCGAATTGAAGTGATTGTTTTCTAAGACGTATTCAGTATAAAAGGAAATACGGACTTTTCTTTTAATTGAATTTCTGAATTAATTGGCCAGCTGGTGTCTCTTTTGGAAGCAGAAGTGTAATTTCTTCTTCTGCTTTGAAAGTGTACATCTGCTAGCCGAACTCGATATAATAAATTGATTGTGAAACTTTATGAATTGATTACCACATTTAAAGAAAGGGCAGAGAGCTGAATAAAGCAATTTTAGGTTTAATAAGCATTGAGTTTTATGTCCATTATATTTATTTCTAATGAATAATTCTAAGCACCTGTGTATTATTTGCATATTATTTAATAACATTAAACAGTGATTTAACATGCCTGTTTTCATGTAAAATTTCAAAGAATAAAAGTAATTTCAATCTATTTTAGTAATGGGAGATTTCCAAAATAACTGCCTGTTTAATACTTAACTAAGCTGTTTAGTTAACTAATACTTAACTTTAGCTTTTCAATAAATAAAAATTAAAGTAGTAATTTAGTTTACATTAATATTACTATTTTGCCACACTTTGTTTACACTAAATAAGGAACAATTAACCTTAAGAAAATTAAATAAGGAACCTTAAAACACATAATTACTTTAAAAAAAAAAAACCTTTTGACATGGGTATAACAAAACATATATATGTATTATAAAATGCATTCATTTACGTGTTTATATGTACTTAAGTGATTGAGTGTTAGATTATTGTAGTTACCAAATTACAGAAATTTAACATCCTGATTTAACAAAGTTATAAATATTTTTAACTAGACTAGTTTAAATATATAAGAATACAAAAATTTCTTCTAATATATATTTATATAATAGTTTAAAATTTAATATTAATGTCTGCTCTTTAGTCTTTATACATCTCATGAGTATTATTATAATTATTTTACAAAACTTTTTATATCTGTAGTTGAAAATAAAGGTAGAGAAAACTTTATTGTTCCTTATTTAGTGTAAACAAAGTGTGGCAAAATAGTAATATTAATGTAAACTAAATTACTACTTTAATTTTTATTTATTGAAAAGCTCTTATTAAAATGGTAAGTATTTTTATTACCTCTCAGGGGTATTAGCTATATTTTTAGTTATGAATTCAGTTATAATAACTTTTTGTCAATTGGATATTTTTTACTATAGGATCATTAGGCCTTACACTATCTTCCTTAGAATAACATTTTTCTTGGTCAAAATTATTTTTGAAAAAACATTAAACATCATTTTTTTTAAATAATATCAATTAAAATCACCAGTTATTAACCTTTTTTTTTTTAATGTAACTTTGAGAAACTTATAAAATATCACTTTCCTACTGAGTGTTAACTTATCAGAAATCAATAACACGTAACCATTTTTGGAATTTAAACCAAATTATCTGTGTGATAGTAATCCTAAAATGGTAGTTAATTTGAAAATGACTGATAAATAATTCTATTTAGATAACAAATAAAATTCTTTTGAAATATATGTTTTGTATGTTGAATGTTACCTCTTTTTAAAAGAAACTTGGGTACTTTTATGTTAGCCAGGCACAGATAATAAATTGCTAAATATTGTTCCCATCACCATCATTTGTATTCTATTCATTTCATTTAAAACATAAACTTTTCATTCATTTAATTTAAAAAATACACACAAAAAAAGGATAATATCGCAAACAAAACGATTTTATTTCTACATCAAAGCATTATTTCAAATTTAATATTTTCATATGCAAAAAATAAAAGCTGCTGTTGGTGAAATGTGTGCAGGCTAACATAAAAACACCAAAACTTGCTTCTATAATTTTATGCTTATGATTACATAATACTTCCTTATTGCTAATTAAGGATTCTATCATGTATAGTTTCTGCCTTTCCTTTCATACAGGGCTGAAACTATCTTTTTTTTTTCCATCCAGGGCAAACATGGATTGCAGTATAATACATCTCCGTAGCATAAAAATTTTACCTTCACCCAAGCAAATTTATAAAAATTAAAGCAAAACAGTGTAATTCAAAGGCAAAATCAGTTTGAGGTCATTTAGCATTACATTGGGATCAAGGCCCGACTAGCAAGTTTTTGTGCCCAGAGCACTTTCAATTTTTCGTGCTCCCTTAGATTGGTTGATTTACTGATAATAGTTTTTTTTTTTTTTTTTTTACATATTGCACGCTTATTTGAAGAGTGTCAAAATTACGTTTTCCAGAAAACTGAAAAACAGTTCCAGGAATAAAAATAAAATATTGTTATCTATTATTTATTGAAATGTGATTTTAACCACAGATTGAAATATAGTTTTCTCATTTTATCGTATTAATACCTCAAATATCACATTTTTTCAATGTGCAATATGATAAAATTGAATTATTTGATAAATACAGCGCATCAATTACAAGAAAATAATAAGAAGTATACTTATTAATGATTTATTGATATTAAATGATAAAACCAAACTGATACTGAGTGCAAAAAAAAGTCCTAAAAGAAATAAAAACTTTAAGTTCAAACGCAAAAGAAAAAAACGTGCTGCTTTCTCTTCTACTTCAACAGAACAGGGGTCTTGCTCTGCCCGTCAGCAAATGTGACCATGTGTGTGGGTCGTTACTTATTAGTTTGATTGACAATACGACAAGCCAATCAGATAGTTCTGCTGAACCTCAGAAGTACGCTAGAACAGAAGTCTAGTGGATCGAGAATTGTCGCAAATATGAAATTAATTAAGGTTCAAAGCATCAGCTTCATTTGTTCTGTAGAATGGTTGTAGTCTTCGGGGACACTGCCTAGTGTTACCCTTCCATTGGATTGACCTACTTGATTTGATTCAAAATCAACCGTTAGTAAAAATTTACTGTATTATGTTCATATACGAGGGTTGTTCAGAATTTTTGAAATACGGCGAAATGGTAGAAGTTAAACTTGCCATTTCTTAGAGGTGCTCAAAGTAGTTCCTTCCAACATCAATGCACTTTTGTAGGTGAATTTTCCAGCGAAAAAATGCTCTAAGTCATCCATTTATTGAAATCGATAAAAAAGTACCCTTTTGTAGCCTAATAAATCTCATCTTTAAGTAAAAACGTCGTCCACGTAATTTTTATTTCAGATTAAAATATGGGCAAAAATCATAAATAGCAATATCAGATGAATGAGGTGTGTATTATATCCCTTTGATATGATTTGTTTAAGAAATTCGGTTGCCAACCTTGCTGAATGTGAAGCTGCATTATCATGGTGCAACATGAGTCCCCCCACCCTAATATCCACTTTTAGAAGAATTTCTAGGAGACACTTAGCGATGTACCAGTTAGTTGTAACTGTCTTCTGGCCCTCTAACTTTATGACTTTGACCAATTTCTGTACTTCTAAGGAAAACAACATCGGTAACTTTTTTCATTGCTCATTGTCTTTTTCCCCATTGTTGGTTTGGGTTCGTCTTCGAAGACCCATACTTTACTCTTGACGTTTGAAATTTCAAAAAATGGTATGTATCTCTCATCGCTAGTTATTATTTCAGTACTAATGCTGTGCCTATCATCGTAACCTAATTTTAGGAGTATTTTCTTTACTGATTTTCACTATTGTCTCCATTTGGAAGAGGCCATGGGGGGGGGCAGTTGCCCCCTCAATGTATTTGTTATTTCAGAGTCTGTTTAGTCATCACAAGTCATACTTCAAAAAGTCGGAAATTACACAAATCTAAATTAATTTGTCAGATTTGTTTAAAGTAGAAACACTAGCATTAAATAAACACTTTAAACACAGAGAAATTAATAATTATCAATAATATTTGCTAAAGCTTTCCTATTGCAACATCCTCAAAGTGAAACACATTTATCATCAATGAGTACTTCGGCTTTGGATAATTGTAAGAATATAGTAAAACCTCCATAGCGGACACTTCCATTCAGCAAATTCCTTTTTAACCCCTAGTTATATGTATGCTTTTACTTCTTAATATCGAACAAATGCTGTTGTTTTGAGGTGAGCGCTGTTCAGAGGTTCCGTAACCACATGTCTTACAAATAGCTTCATATTGGTTTTGTTGCTTATGTGAGAATAAAACTGTATCAAGCTTCTCAGGTGTTCACAATAAGATCAATAGAAATTCTTCCCCAGCCACAAGGAAAACTTTGCTCCCCCCCCCCCTCTCCCCAAGGAAGTTTTGAAATTTCGTTCGTGATTCTGACACATTTTGCTTTTTGGCGTTCTATTAAATTCTGGTGGACCCAACGACAAGTTAAATTTTTTCGTATACAACTCTTCATGAATAATCTTATATATATAGCTGCGTATCCAATCCGATTATCATCAATTAACATTTTTCGTATTGCCAACACGTTTGTGGAGACTACATCTCTACGAAGATTTTCCTATATGTATTCCTTATACAAGAGAGAGTTTTGACTTCTGAGAAATTATGTAAAGCATCTGAATACAGTGGCAAGAGATGTAGCTTCATTTCCATATGCTAATTCTGGGCGTTAAAGGCATTCATCTTGATTTAGAATCATTTTAAAATCATAGAAAATCATAGAAAATCATAGCACAATAATGCCCTAGCATCAACTCCATTGTTCTTTCTTTAAAATTGTATGCTACAGTTTATTCAAATTAATAGAGACGGAAAATAAATTAACCATGTGATGATTGGCAGCTGTTATAATGCAGTGGCTACAATCAATGCCAGCCAAGTGTCGATCGTTGCCAAAGTTACGACCATTGCTTTGCTATAAAAGAAAACTTGGTGTGTGTTTTTTTATCAGTATGTGTCTATATGGTTTTAAATATATAAATAAAACAACAAAAAAACTTGTAATCCCAAAAAATGAAAAAAGGGAGCAAATTTTACCAAAGCTGAGAAGAAACTTATTTTAAATATTTATAAAGGTTATTACAACTTAATCCTGAAACTGCAATAACGGATATTGATGATATTTTGATAAAAAGTTGATTAAAAACTCAAAATATTCACTATTTTATTTGTGTAATTAATGTATCAATTAATTACAATTGTTAATTTGGTTAGTTAAATTTTAAGCATTAAATATTTGTCAGCAATTTTTTCTAATCTTTTGAGAGGTGGCTTACAAATATTTTTATTTTCATAAAATTGCCAAATAAGTCAAAATAGAATAAAACTAAAACTCCGTGGCACATACATTGGCAACCTTTATGTTTATTTAAATTCTCTGTTAATTTTGAATGAACTATTCGATAGCTAAATTGCAGTTGTTGCCAGAAATTGTAGTATTCTTACTTACATATCTGAGCAATAATTCTTTTTAGCGCATATCTTCCTTCCTGTCTAAAAAATTTTCAGAACGATCCTCGTATTTCTATAACAAATTCTTCTTACAACACAATTAAAATAGTAACTTTTTTAAAGTTGTATTGTAGATAATTTAGAAAAATCAATTTAATTAATTATAGGAAAAAAACATGTGTTCTAATGCTGTTATGTCATCCATTTTGTTAAATGTGCATACATTGAAATTATAAATATGAATTATTAAGCGCAAATTTTGATAATTAATGTACTTTAAAGCATCAATTACTCGATTTTTTCTCATCTCAATGGCATTCCGCGTAGCATTTAACTTCTTCCCAAATAACATCCAATTTGGATATGCATGTAAAACTGTTTCTGCTCTTAATTTAAAGCAATTATTCTGCTAATTGAACCATTAACGATATAAATATACTACGACGTCTTTCCATTTTCCGGAGATATTATTACCTACTTACAGCTTCGTATATTTCGTTTCACTGTTATTTTTATTTTTATTTTTTTTAGAAAATTCTCTTTGAAAATTTCGATCTTAGAAATGATTAGTTATTACAAATAGACGTCTTCTAATACATGCTCTTTGAGGTAATACAAATATATTACTTCTGCAAGAAGAAACTTGTTTCAAATTTCTGCGGTAAAAACGCTAGTTTAAAATTCTTCTAAAATAAATATTTTCTGTTTATCTGTAAATAAAGTAAATAAATAATGTCTTACAAAAGAAAAATAAAGATGTTTTAAAAGCAAATAAATATTTTAAGCCGCATTGATCGAATAATTGTGAGAAATCAACTTGAACTCTTATATTACAAGACATTATCTCATTGAGAAAACTTTAAAAATGTTTAATTTTTCAATACTAAATGAAAATTGGACAATTGCACCATAATTTATACTTAAAGTAATGTATTCAAATCAAATACAACATGCTAAATGGTACACTCAAGAAAACAGTGATTTTACAAACACATTTAAAATATAATTAAAATCTACGTTTAGTTTCGCTTCTGCGAACGTCATCAGGATATGATGTTACATCCCTTAAAGAATGTATAAAGAATGAAGTTGATCAGGTAATTAGTTGCCGAGATATTTGTAATCATATTTTCCACACTCTTCGATTTTTCATGACCCTGTATTCCATTCAAATTTCAATTCGAAGATATATTTTAATTGGAAGTGAGACGCTTAATCCGAAGCAGTAAACTCTTAGTTCATATGATTATCATTTTTGGAGTTATAAAGATGTTTCTTTTACACAATTCAGTAATGGAGCATTTAAAGTTTATAACATCATCAAGCCAGGATTTTATTAGAATTGCAATGCATTTTATAAATAGTTTACACATTTTTTTATTTTCATATTTTATTTTATGCATATCCATGATGGGTAAGTATTACGGTGGCCTCCAACGACTAGGTTTAATTGTGTTTGATGAAATATTTTAATATCTACCGTAGCTATGTATGCCCCAAAAGTAATATTGCATTGTGTATTAGTCTGAGCTTCGTTCGGACAATTATGTCAAGGACAATCTAAGGGAATTGCTTCTGCCCCCTTCAAATAAAAAAAATTAAAAGGGGAAGGAGGGAGGTCCCAAATTTGAAATATATAAATACATTTCCATGGGGTTTATTTTCTTTGAATAAGTGTAAATTGAAATTTGGTTTAAAAAATTTAGAGAGTAACTGCCCACTCCCCACCCACACACACAAGACAATATTGTATCTCCTGAACATCTTTGCACCAACTCTTTTTTTAAATACCCCACATATCGACATTTTCAGTTGACACCATTTGGGGTCCTGGGGTTAACATTTTTTTTACTCATATCTGTAAATAATGTTAGTCGGGCACTGGTACCAAAGTTATGTTTATAGCGCACTGAAATCACATACTGTTACACATTTTGCGATATTTTCTATACTTGAACTAAGCTAAAACGTATTATATCGGTGAGGCCTTGCACAATTTGAAAGGAAACTGTTATTGTACGTTTTATAGAACGTATAAACTACAATTTCTTATAATATTATAAACAGTACCATATTTGTGCGTGTGAGAGAACGTTCATTTGACACTAAACACGGTGTTTGAACTGATTCTCATTGTTATTCACGTTCAGGGAACGTTTCCGTGCTGCTTGGGTTGTTTCATTTAATTACATAGCATACGAACCCTTTACTTATTTAATATATAAAAATGAAAATTTGTCAGTCTGTCCAAATTTCTATACAAATCCACAGTTTAGAAGCGAGAATCGTGAAATTATACGCACAGGTGTATTAAAACGCATCCGAAGCAACTAAACTAATCCAATATCGAAATAAATTATAGCTAATTTTTAACTAATAAAACACCTCTAGCAATTTCCTATCAAATTTAAACATTTTTCGTTATAGCAGTTAACAATAATTAAAAATCCACAGTAAAATTCTTTCCACAACAATTAATTTTCTATTGAAAGATTTCCACGTGAAAAATGAAAATGAAATAAAAAGTTTCAAGGATGAAAAAGAAGATAAATATGACGTCATATTGGAAGTACAACAGAGATTTTTAAAGAATTCACAATAATACAAGGAGCATAAATATGAGTAAGTACAGAAAGCAGACGAATATAAATGTCATATGAATTTGAAGCTATATATATATATATATATATATATATATATATATATATATATATCGAGGAACATATTGAATCATAATAAAAACCCGATTATGTAAATATTGGCATATTTTAATATTTTGAGGTTCTCTTAATTCGTTTTTGCTATTTTTAAATCTATTCCTATATAGTATAGGCGTGTGTATGCATGTATATTAGAATTTTCGCAAATGTTCAGTTCTCCAGAGCTCCTTAGGGAAGACATGATTTCGGTCTCAATCGGACCACAGATTATTTACTAAATAAGTAGGTAATCTGTCTTTCGGATTAAATTAAAAATGAGGGAAAATTACCCAAATTAAAACTCAAAATAAAAACGTAAATTAAAACATTACTTTTTTAGAATGGCAACACATGTACTTCGTTTACATGCAAAGTTACATTTGAAGAAATCTTAGCAGTTGTAAATTTTCAGCTTTTATTACTCCAATGATGAATGGAAACTAGCTGATTTCTGATGAGTTTATTATATACATTTATATATTTTTAAAATAGGTTTTTATTTGATTCATACGTATATTTCGCATGCTTCTTTTATTATGATTTTATATAGCATGTTTAATTTTGAACTTGATTTTATTAAACAAACATTCTTAAAATCATGGGTAAGACAGAGTACTTCAGACTAGTATAATATATAGTACAATGGGAGCCCCTTAATGGGAATCTGTGCTCAAAGCTGTCAAAAGTCATAGTTGGGCACAATAAAATCGAAAGAGGGCCAAGATTTTTGAACATATGTGCCTATAATACGCAGCCAATGCCACTTTTTTATGAAAAATACAAACATAAAATGAACTAAAGTTAAAATCTTTTATCAGAAGCCAAATGACTTACAAACATATCAACATGAAAAACAATACAGAAATATAAGAATTAAGGAACATTAAAAATTCGGAAATAAGCTTCTACCGACATTTTTCCAAAATGAGTATTTGAAACAGTTTGTAATTTTTTTTCCATCAGGGTATCTCTCCTCCACCCCTCGTTTAAGATATTATTTAAACACATGAATGTTAAAAGAAAAATAGAACTGGAAATTATTTCCCAACGGGGACACAAAGAGACAAAGCCCCCTGGCAAAAATCCATTCGTTCCTTTCTCTCTTAATGTTTAATTATTTTTAATCATTTAAAAAATATACATTTTCTGACTTTTTTTTTCAAAATCATCAATGAAAAAGAAAATTTAGTCAGATAAGTGAAAATTTTAGGTGGCACAATCGCCTTCCTCTAAGCCCTCGCTTAGCGAGCGCTCATGGTCGAGCCCTAAAGATTTTTGTTGATAAAATTATTTCAGGCATTTCAGAACCATCTATTTTATTACATTACTATTCTATGTAACACAAAATTCATTTTTATTATTGCATTTCCTTTCGCACAATTTGTGGTTGGAGAATAAAAACATCACTCGCGTTTACGTTTGTTATATTTTATTAGATTTTGATGAATGCATTACAAAATGTGTTTTCTAAGATAGCGGAAATTGGATTTTAGGTGTTTCATATGTTCTCGAATTGAATAGAAAATTGAATATTCGTTTACATAAAACAATGTTTAACTTCAGAATGAAAATAATACAGAATTATCAACACATTAAAGAAAAATATTTACATAAATTAATATTTTAGAATAAATTTTGGCCACTTCCGAAAATATTTTGTCAGTGAAATGTTATTCGATGTTTGGCTTTAACACAATTACAGTGGAAGAAATTACATTGAATTATCACGAAAACGGTTTTGAATCTATAATTATTACGTTTACAATGCAATTAGTATAACATTAATTTTTATTAAAGCTGTATAAAACTATTTAATCAAATCTATTGTAATAGAAGTTTAAGTTTAAACTGTACATATATAAAATTTGTATGTAAAATATTTTTAAATGAAGAGGGATAATTTTCTAAAATTTCCTTGTTAGCAAATCAATAGTATTCCAATATTGTTTGTATTGGCTAAATCTTAGCCAATTTTGGCGAGATATAGTTATGACATGAAATATTACCCCAGTATTAGGGTGTTTATGTGGCTAATAGCGACATGTAAGCCTAGACCCAGTATTAGGGCTACCAATACAACGGTTATATTGACAAGAAATATTTCTTCATTTCATATCTAGTACTTGCAATGCAAAGTCAATATTTAACCAATATTAGCAAAACATATATTGCCATTTTCATTACCAGAATTTCCAACGTTAAAACAATATTTCTCTTACAGTGTAATTTTATTGCAAATGATTCGATTGTAAAGCCAATATTATCCAATATAAGTGCTTCATTGCAAGTATTGCCTATGAACAGAATGCTAGTGCGCATTATCATTTTGGAACAAGGGCTTCTGCCATTATTTTTACAGAGACGCACAAAAGAGTTCGGTTACAGTACTGACTATGACAGATTTCACGTTGCGTACGTACACTGTAAAAAATGACCAATGTTTCTTATTTTAAGAAAATGTACTATAACCACGAACGAAAATATAATATAATCTTCTGAGTTATCCGAAATTCCAAACAGCATGTCCCATTGTCTTTTGAATCCCCAGAAACCAATACATTTCCAAAATTTAAAGAATTATTTATAAAAACAAAGTATTTTTTGCTGCCCGTATTTTTCAGAAACGTTTCCGAAGGGTTTTTATAGTGTATTAATTAGTGTTCTCAGCCTGGAATACCTGTTTTTCGAATGTCATCCATTCTCAAGTAAACGTTTTCAGCCGCATAAGTTAATTTATACATGCAAGAGTAAAGAAATAACCTTAATTTTAATGTTATTGTTAACGCTGTTAATTTTCCATGTTTGTCTGTTAAACATATTTTTTGAGCATGAAAATGTTTACTTGAGAATTGATAGCATTCGAAAAACAGGTATTCCAGGCTGAAGACACTAATTAATACACTATAAAAACCCTTCGGAAACGTTTCTGAAAAATACGGGCATCGAAAAATACTTTTTTTTTATAAATAATTCTTTAAATTTTGGAAATGCATTGGTTTCTGGGGATTTAAAAGACAATGGAACACGCTATTCGGAATTTCGGATAACTCAGAAGATTTTATTATATTTTCTTTCGTGGTTATAGTATATTTTCATAAAATAAGAAACATTGGTCATTTTTTACAGTGTAATTATAGAAAGGCAAATTCATTTCGCCTAAAACCGTGTAAAAAGCGTAGTCCGATTTAGTCACGTGGCCCGTTTTTGTACAAAAACTACCCAAATTATCATTGAAACAGCTTGTTTCTATCCTGCCCAAATAGTAGATTGATCAGAGTCACACTTCAGTTTTGGTTCAGGGTTTGAACGATTGGTCAGAATTTTGATAACAGGTTGCAACGCCTTCCAGTGATTGGCTTCACACATTATAAGTAAATGAGTATTCCTTCTTTAATATCGTATGCCTCGAGATTTCTTTGTATGAAAAAATGAAATTTCTTAATAATATTCTATTAGTGTTGGAAAGTGCTTTATAATCTATGCCTGGTGCCTGATTTTCAATTAATTTTATTTTCTTTTTCTTTTTGAATTGAGAACTGACAGATCTGTGTTTTCAAGTATGCGAAATGAATGCCGAAAAATGAATATTCTTTAAACTAACAGCGAGATTGCAATGCTGTTATGAAAGAGGAATAACTTTAGAATAATTTTGTCTAAAATGACAAAGAAGAGAGAAAAAAAAAACCTAACCTCAACTATGTTTTTTTACGCGTGTTACGTATTTTTGTACTCAATAAGGTAAAACCCTATCAAATACGACGGATAAGAAAATATATTTCAAAATAGGAATTTTTTCCTCTATTTACTGTAAAGACTTGGAAAGTATCAAATACATATAACAAAAATAATATTAAACTCCCACTTTATTTAGAATTCATATATTTGAATCAAAGATAGCAAAAAAAAAATTCGTTAAAGTTTTGGTCTTATTTTTCCGTTATTGGAGTCCACTCCAAGAATGTGCATTTAACGTAAGTGATGTTGGCAACAATGTGATTTAATGCTAACGCTTTTGCATGTAAAACTGTAAAAGATAACAGAAAAAGTAAAAGATTAAACTTTTAAGACCTTTTTTAATGCATGAAATAGGCTTGTCGGGGCGTTAAAAATACATCTGCCTGCATGCATAACATTTTCAGAAATTCTCATTCAGATGCCAAAGAATCAAATAATGTTTTTTATTGCCTATAAATATGATGCATATTTAATTAGAATAGACTTACTTGATGTATTTCTAATTGAAATAGATTATTTGATATATATCTAATTAGAATAGATTACTAACTGATGACTATCTTTAGCAATTGCCGGATTTCGAAAACCTGTCTTAAACACCATCTGTGATAATACTTTCTGTTAGATTCATTACTTTAAGAGGAAAATGTAAAATGTTGTTCGGCTTCTTTGGAAAAGAATATTTGTAAACTCTCTCAATGCATTTACAGATGAAAAGGATTTCGAAACTATGTCAGAAAACAGCGAGTTTCGATTTAGAAGCAGTCTAAATTATTTCAAATCAACCTTAAAAGTCTTTATCTTTATTCCAATAAGAAGACCAAAACTCTTGTCTGCAAGATATTCATCTTGAATCCATTAATCAATAAAAGCTAATCTCACTTGACAGTTTTCTTGGCATTCTTTGAAAAGTAGTCTTATATTGAATAAGAAATTCACATCACTCCTGTCGGGCTTATTTAGATCGAAGTTATCCTAAGCTTCCATTTCAACATGTATTTACACTCTTTTGTTTAACTCAACTTAGTTTTTGTATGTAAAAATGGAATTTTGTAATCGAATTTTCACTCACTTTCTGATATACTGATTTATAAACACAATACTATGCATAAGTATCAGGGTTCGATGATAGTATATATCAATGGATATATATTGTGATATATATGATTATACATAATATCCGATATTTATTTTCTAAGTAACATTATGTTTAATATTTTTGATATATTTTCATATATTTACATTTTTTTTTTTCGAAATAGCATTCTTCATCCGAATTCTTTTTTTTTTTTTTTTGTATGATATTTGTTATATTTTCAGTCAAAACAATTGTAAATTAACTTTTTATCCTTTATTGACTATATCGCTTTGTAGATAGAGAACCTTTTTCTGTTAGTGACTTTTTAGGAGCTCCTCTCTCCCCCCCACCCCCTTCGCAAAAAAAAATCTTTTCTGAGCTTTATGTTTAAAGATGAATTTTTTTAATGTAGAACCAATAATCATGTGAGACAAAATGAGCATGCTTTTTTCTTTTTCCTTATTTACAGATGCGAATTTTTTTTAGACACCAGACAGCGCTACAAAATTCACCATGAAGATCTTGCTTTGCGAATGGTTACTTCCATGGTTTAATATTTCTATGAATCACAGTGAACGAATCTCTTGTGTTTATTTACTTTAATGGATTGAGATATTCGGCTGTTAATCTAATATCCACTGAAGTTTTCTCAGAATCTATACATTTTTTAATGTAACTCATCTCTCAAGAAAACAATTTTTTTTTTTTAACGATCTTTCTAAAAATGTAACTTTTATGCAATTTTATTCGAAAAAATAATTTTGAATAAAAATGACCGCTTGACATATGGTAAAAGATGTGGTTAGCCCGTATTTGTTTTCCTCAGTCACATGACTTGCGCTTTTATTATATAGATTACGTATGGTAGGATTTAATAGAATGAAGAAAACTTTTATTTTTTTATTCGATTTTCATAAAATTTGAAATGACTCGACAAAATTCTTCAACTATTATATATATTAAATTTCAAACCACTCGGTTGAGTAGTTTTTGCGCTGTTATATGAAGACGGACGGACGGACGAACTAGACGACTACTATGGGTGCTACGTATTTATATAATTACGAACGCACCTAAAAAGAACACGAATTTTGCATTTAAAAAAATATTTTGTATTTAATTTTGTTGCATAAAACATAAATTTTTCACGATACTTGATACTGAATTCTATATTTTGCTTCATGACTTTTTTGACGTCACAGGGACTGGATCATCTGTACACGGCGAGATGAAGCACGAATAACGAAATACATGGTTTTGGGATGGACACAGCTAAAAAGTTTACAAATATACAACAGGGTTTTTTTTTTTTTTTTAATCTCTTAAATTTACTAATGGCAATCTATAAGTAATATCATGTGTTGGTTGCTAGATAGCAGATTAAACAAATTATATATATTTGCTTATTTATTTTAATATCAATTTACCAGCTTCTGATAACACTTAAAAAGGAAGAGCTGTCTCATACGCACCGGGGTTGGCGCGATTTTTGTTTTGTGCCATTGTGGCGAGAAAAACCCCGCTTTCGGGTACCTGTTAGGTCTAGCTTGCTTAACAGCATGTTAGTTTGATTTTATTATGAAATAGTTTATTTTATTATAAAGCACACACAATTTTTTATTATAAAGGCACACAAATTATTTTATTATAAAACCTACACAATGCTTAATTTATTGTAAAATACACAATGTTTAATTTAATATAAAACACACGCAAACTACTCTAACGGGTTGTCATACAAAACAAAATCTCACCGTATAACGTAGGTCGCGGATATACACGCATCTAACAGTATAAATCAGGGGCCATGGGGTAAAGAATGTAGTCCAAATATTGTTTGTCTCTTGCACAAGAAGTTCAAATGGAACTCATTCCGAAGAAATTCATTTGACAAACTTTCAGGAAGGATGCGAACGGGGCCGGATTTAGACATAGAAAAACAAGTGAAATGAATAACGTTAATTAATTTCGAAAAATTGGTAAAATTTTAAGTTAAAAACTGATAAATATATTTCTTACAAGCAGAGTAGGAAATTACATATTAAAGAAATGTTATCTATGGAGTACTGATTCTTATTAAACCCTTCAAGGGAAAATACTCATGTTGCTAAAATGTTGAAATAATTGAATAACACGAAAATATTTACGAAGAATTTTTTTTTTCAAAAATAAGTAACAACTTTTCTTTGTGTCCATTTTAAAAGCAAAAATGTATTTAAAAATTCTGGTGCAATTGTGACATTTGGGTATTAAAAGTAGTATAAATAATATATCACCGGCATTTCAAGGGTTCAAACAATTAAAGCAAAGTCAGGAGAGATGGCGCGGTCGGAGAGATTTCGCACAAAGAAGTTAAAGGGGAATGGGTAGAGTGCACACGCAGCGACTTAAGGTAGTTGTACATCAGCAGTACGGGAGTGTCTACTTGAATTTGCATGTTGATTGCATCAAGCGTCTAGGATAAATCATTGATATTTGTTTTATTTTCCCAAGGTAAGTGCTTGAATTTTCATAACTATTTGTCAGAATTTCTATATAATATCAGTAGTACAAAATATTTTAAACTTAAACGATTTCTCATAAGCTACTAACCTAGACTAACGGTGCGAACACCAATGGTTAGTTTTAGAAGCGACCATGAGTAAAAAAAAGAACGTGCAATCTATCCTACCCAAATTGGAGAGTTTGCGCATCTGCTACTTAGGAGAGATGGCGCATAGTACCCATTAGTTTCCCTGCTAGGAGATATTACGCAACTTATTGGTAAATTTGCATAAATTGCAAATTACATGTAAAACATATGAATGGACCAATTTTGAAATAATTTTCGAAAAACACATAATTATCGAAACCTGGAATTTACCTTTTAAATGTTATGACAGATGAGTATTAACTGTTTTATAGTTTTAGATGAAAGTTTTCAGTTTTCTTCTAGACCTCCTCCCCCCCCCCCCGTTTTGTAAAAATAATATAAATAAATAAATAAAATGTAATAAATACATAAATAAAATTTAAATAAGTAAATAAATAAAACATTGTGTAAAATTTAGCCCACAGTTTGTATAGATAGCAAATATGTTTCCTTCTCTCAAAATAATATTAGTTTTAGACGGTATGGGTGGTTGTCCAGGGATCTCATTCCACTCCCCGTAAATTTGACTTGTAAACAAGATGTTCCCACGAGACATGGGAAGCAAAAAAATTATGAGACCTCCAAAGCAGAAACTTTGAGTTTTAAGGGGACAATGGCGCTTTTTGTTACATCCCCATAAAATAGATTGTCATAGCCCCATAAAATAGGTCATCACTTGGTACTTTGCAGCAAAAATTGCATGTTTATGACAAGTAAGAGTAATAGCAGTATCTGTTATGCATTGTAGAGAGAGCTACATAAAAATTTAACTGCTTTTCGCAGAAGTTAGACCTCACACATGCACTTTAGATCACATGGTTTCTGCGTGGGAAACGTAATAGACCGGGTGGCGACAGCGCAGACAACCATCTCATCGAGTTCACGGCTGAAATTCCAGAATTAGTTAAAACTCGATTCGCATATTAAAACGCAATCGGTCTGCCAAGTCATATCTTGGTGGAAAACACGTGAAAACCCGATTGTAGTGGTTGACTCGTACGTTTACCATTGTGTTTTCCTGCACACAAAAGTATGAAAACATGGAGAACTGGGTGCAGGAAAACACAATGGTAAACCTACGAGTCAGCCGCTAAAATCGGATTTTAAGGTGTTTTCCACCAAGATATGACTTGGCAGACCGATTGCATTTTAATATGCGAATCGAGTTTTAACTAATTCTGGAACTTCAGTCGTGAACTCGATGAGATGGTTGTCTGTGCTGCCGCCTCCCGGTCTATAAAGGGGTGGACCCTAGCAACTCAACTTTGACCCTGTGTGCACCCTTGACCAATACGGCACTCTCAGTTAAGTGTATGCGAAAAAGGGTGGAAAACACGGAATGCTCATTGGTTAGGCATGTGGAAGAGATTTAACGGGGCTGGTGTGGATGTCAGTTCGGACAGGGCAGATGAAGATGGAATGGTGATTTTTTGGACAGAGAGAACGGGAATAACGAAGGCGGGCTGATTTTTGAAAAAGCTGGGTTAGAACGGAGAAATAGAAGGGAGGTTAGCGGAACGAGTGACGGAGAAGTTCCGACGTTTGAATGCGGTGGGGCTCACGTCCCCCGAAAGACTTGTAGATTGCGGTGACCGCTGGAGTTAGCATAGCGTGCCGCGGAATCTTCGACCATAGCGGTAGCCAAGAATCCAGGTCTACGGGGTTTTCTGCGGAGGTGATCGACTGAGTCAGCGCGCCGTGCCAAGGAAAACGTGAATGCTTTGATGCGGAATAAGCTCAGGATTCGACCAGTGGACAAGCGAGGAGCGGCCGCAGAATTACGACCTCGAATCGCTTTCGTGAAACGGCGGGTCTGTCCTATTTGAAATTAACCACGGAATCTAGAGAAAAACAATGGAGGCGAGCGACAGCGACACAAGCTAGGTGACCAAAGACGGGGTTCCTATATTATTGTAAGGACTGGATGAGTGAAAATTGGATGTTAATTTTTCCAGCATAAAGGAAAATCGAAATTTTGATGTGGTGAGTGTTCCTATTTTTGATGCATTTTTTAACTGATCTTTCCATCTGTCTGGTGAGTGTTGAAAAAAAATTAATTGTTGTATTGAATGATGTTAAGAAAACATCTTGTTCATTAACGAAATAATATTAATTATGTAAATGTCGTGTGTTTACGTAGGTTTTATTTGAACATTATGGCTCTTATCTCCATTCAAAATACATTTGTCTAAAAAATATGAGCACATTGGTGATGGTGCTCAGGTATAAGTTTTATGGCTTCTTGTGTTTATGATCTATTGCTATGATCAACGATCTTGTTTATAAGTAATAATCATTGTGGTTTACCCTATAAGTTGTGTAGATGATCTTATAAGAATTGATGAGACTAAAAGTATACTTTCTCTTTTCTTGAATAAATTTTGTTCACTTTGTTCAATTAAATGCTTGATTTTTGTCTCTAAACTAATTTATGTAATTGAAGAGCTCTGATAGTTCACAAAAATTTTAAGGAGGGGTAGTTCCCCCTATTTTGAGAGTTGAGATTAAGTTTGAAGCTTATTATTTTTAAATTATGAGATACACTCAGTGTAAGGAACTTAGTCAGTTTACTACATACTTTCATGGCTTCTGCTATTTACATTTATTGACACAAGAATAAGGAGATTATGAATGTACTAAAATGTCACTATGAATGACGATTCCAGCAAATTTATAAAATCAGTCAGATAATGAGATAATTTAACTTAATACACTGCTCAAAACAATTAAAGGATATTGCACTTTTAGGTGGATTTTGTATCTGGGAAACTTTTTAGCTGATTGATACATGGTCGACAGACATAGTAGGTTATATGAGAATAAATTACACACGTTTGGCAGAAAAAAATGCATTTTATTGCGCATTTGTGTACAAAAGGAAAAAAACATAATTTGTGCATATGAGAAAAAAAGAATAAGAAAAGGTGTTTTCTTCAAAGAAAATCATTTTCAGTAGGGGGTATGGTTTCCACGGGCGGAAAGCAACGTTGAACACCTTTGAGGCATGGACTCAATGAGGCTCTTAATGACGAGTTGGGGTATTCTGCCCCACTCTTCCAGAAGAGCTCTTTCCAATTCTTGGAGAGTTTGTGGGGGTTGTTGGCGGCCAGAAACTCGTCTTCCTAGAGCGTCCCAAACGTGCTCGATTGGATTCATGTCTGGAGAACACGCTGGCCATTCCATTCGAACGATTCCTTCCTCGAAAAGGAAATCCTCCACCAGGTTTGCACGATGTGGCCTGCAGTTATCGTCCATTTAAGTGAAGTTATATCCGATTGCTGCAGCGTAAGGGACTACAATAGGTCTGAGGATCTCTTCCCTATATCGGCGACCAGTCAGAGCTCCATCTCGAATGATGTAGAGGTCAGTGCGCCCGTCAATGGAGATGCCACCATACACCAACACTCCTCCACCGCCAAATCTGACACTTTCGTGCACGAACGCAGGATTATTCCTACTGTCACGGTCCCTCCAGATGAAAATACGCCTATTATCCGGATGCACAGAAAAACGGGACTCGTCAGGAAACAGAATATTGCTCCATTCATTTCTCCTCCAGTTGACATGCTCGGTTGCCCACTCCCTGCGGTCGCGACGATGCCTTGATGTTAATCTAACACATACCATCGATCGGCGAGCATACAGACCTACAGCATGGAGCCGGTTTCGGAGAGTCTGAGTTGAAATCGTGGTGCCTGTAGCCGAGCGAATGTGTTGTTGGAGAAGAGTAGCCTTCATGTTTCGGTGTCTCCGAGCTGTTAACGCTAAATACCGATCTTCATTGGGCGTTGTTGCCCGTCTACGACCTTGCCCTGGTCTTCGGCCTGCACATCCACTCTCCAAAAAACGGTTCCAGATCCTGGAAATGACACTTTGTGACACTCCAATGGCTTGCGCTACTTCGGCTTGAGTTTGGCCCCCTTCTAACCTACCAACAATTCTCCAAGCTTCTGAATCTGTCAAATGACTTCGCTGAGACATCGTACTCATCGAAACAAAGCAATCACTGAATGCCGATCATCCTTGTCTTCATTCTCTTTTATCTAGTTGAAAGTCAAATTTCATTCGCTGCCGCTGAAGCGACGTTTTTGACGACGAACTCAAAATTTGCATACTCCACAGTTTGAAAACCAGAAAAATTTGCATTTGTGATTCTCTTCTTCTATTTTCGGCAAAAAAAATTTCGTTTATATCTTTATTTTATATAAAACTTCAAATATCCTTTAATTGTTTTGAGCAGTGTATTATACTAGAATGTTCACAACGCAAAATTCCTTTTAGTATTCATGTTTAAGACTGCAGTAGCATTTAATTCTAAATTTTGGATGTTTCATGCTTATCATGAAACAGAGTGTGTTTTTGTTATTTACTCATCTTGTCGTCAGGTGCTGTCTTTAACCACCACTAATTGTATTCTCCACCTCTATATTAGGTGGTTTATTCAAAATTTAAACTCTTGACTGCACTTGTCATTTAAAGTCACTTGTGAATTCTTGGTTGCTTATCACAAAAGGACACAAAAATTGTAATCTCAATCTACTGTTAGAGGATATTAAGTGTACTTACATATTCATACATGTGAAGGCTACTGCTAATTGGAAGTAAATTTAAAGAAAGGTAATTAGTAACAATTATAATTAAATTAAGAGAAATAATATAATAAAAGACACATCCAACAATGGTACCGTGACAAAAAGAGATCTGTGTTATTGCTATAGAAATTAAAATGCTGCACTTTTGAAACAATTAATTTAAAAAAAAATCAAATTAAACAAATAAAGTCTCTATTCAAATTATAGAAGTTTAGATATGTATGTTATATGTATTTAAAATATGTGTTTGTGCATTATATGTCTGATGTGGCTAAAGTTTTAAACACGATATATTGGATTTTGACAATTTTCATTGGTTTTCGTGTAAAAATTGTCATATGCTTTGCTTTAAATCTTTACAAAAAAAATAAATAAATAAATTTTTGTTAGTATGATGTTTGGAAATGTAAGTAGGAGACAGTAGTTTTTGCAGACATCTATACACAGACATATGCTTTTGTGACTTCTGTATGTTTTGTGTAAAATACATGATTTATTTTAGTGAAAATATTATATTGTAAGGGTCAACGGGGTTGTGGTGGCTATTTTTATCTACCTCATATAATGTGAATTTTGGTTCTGAGATCTTTTAGGAAGCATTTAGTTAGCAGACTTTTCAGGTTTCCCCTTTCAATGTTCTATTATTTATTGTATTAAAACTTTATATTAGTAGGTAGAATTATTACACAGTCAATACATGTGACAGGCATTCCAGTCAGTGACTCTAACTTATAATTGATTGGGATTTTAGTGCTATTTTCATAATCAAACTTTAGGAAATCATGGCTTTGGCAGAGGCAGAAAAGGCAATGGCGGGCCTTCAAAGAAAAACGGCGTTAGTAGACCACATAGGTCTAATACCGACATTCAGTGGGGAATTTGGCTCTATTTCTTATGGAGATTTCAAAACTTCCTTTGACAGATTATCGGGTTTATATGAGTGGGAGGAGAAGGAGAAAGTCTTTGTTTTGTTTACTAGAGTAATAGGTCCCGCTGCTCAATTATTGAGAACCTATGAAAAGGAAGCAAAGACATTTAAAGATCTTACGGATATTTTACAGCACAGATATTGCAGAAAGGACTCGCCAGCAGTGGCACTACAAAAGTTCATTAACTTTAAGCAAAATCAGGGAATGTCGGTACAAGAATTCTTTGACAGGGCGAAGCAATTATCTCTATCTGCGTTAGTTGTTGACGGGGGTGATGAAGCCTTGATCAATAAGACAAGGACGGAAATGTTGAAGTCAATGCTCTTAAACAATTTAACACCGGAAATAAAGAAAGGAGTAATAGCTAAAGATCCAAAAGATCCGGACGAAATTTTAAAATTCGCATTACTGGAAGAAAAATCGTGGGAAGAAGTTAGGGTGGAACCGGTTTCAAATGCGCTTTTAACTTTACCATCTACATCTGCTTATGAGCAGGCAGGCACTCATGTGGTCTGTGCGGCTTCACATAGAGATGAGAGAGGAAAAAATGACATTGAACAGCTTAAGGAACAAGTAAATATATTAGCTAATCAGGTAGCAAGCCTTGTTACAATGAAAACCGCAGAAACAGCGAATAAGAAAGAAAATCTCTGCTTTCGGTGCATTCGGCCAGGTCACTATGCCAGGGATTGTTTTAGTCGTACAAATCACAGAGATAACTGGAGGGATAACAGGGGTTATTCTAATGGTAGAGGTGGTTCTCAGAACTATAGGGGAGGAACGAATAATTTCAGAGGAGGAAATAGCAGCTTTCGGGGTAATGGTCGAGCCAGCTTTAAGGGAAATAGGGGTTTTCGGAATGACAACAGAAATATGAGAAACAATCAAGAGGATAGCAGACCACAGCCAGGGGATGCGAATAACTACAATAGTACTAATGAAAATAGAGACACTACTTTAAATGGATAGGGCCTGAGCGTTATTTGACAGAATCGACTCAAACTAGGCCGGAAGACTGTCAGAATTTTGTGTTTTCCATGTTCCCAGGGTGTAATGCCGAGTTACCTTTTATTTCAGCGACTTTAAATGGGACATCTTTAAAATTATTAGCGGACACGGGTTCATCCATCAATTTAATTTCTGATAACATGCTAGATAGCTTAACAGGTACTGATATCATCAATGTTAATATGCCAATTCTGACTGCTAGTGGAGACACCACTACTTTACATAACTCAATAAAAATTAACTTTAAAATCCTAAATGAAGAATTTTCAGATACCTTTTATATTATTCCGGGGCAATTTATGAAAAGTTTCAATGGAATTTTAGGTATGCCATTTTTAAGTAAAAACAATGCAGTGATTTTTTGTGCAGATAATACAGTAAAGTTGAGAAATCAAATCAGCCCAAATGTAAACAAACAAACTGTTGATTCCCCTCAGCCGGTTCTGACTACCCAAATACCAGATATACAGGAAGGAAGCCTTAATTCATAACTTAGTACTTAACTTTGATGACGTAAACAAACAAAATACGGAATCCCCTCAGACTATTCCCCCTAATCAATTACAAAATATACAGGAAGAGTCCAGTGACCAAAATTTAATACATAAAGGTAATGACATTTCACAGGGTAATACCAACACTGATGTTTATGCATATACAAAAAACAAAGTAAACATTCCCCCATTTTCTAAACAACTAATTGAACTTAAATGCAGAAAGAATTTAACTAATTTTAATTGTGATTTTGTGTTAGAACCCTGCAGATACAAATTGATGGACAAAATGTTAGTTTCGAGAACTATTTGTTCTGCGGAACATGGTATGTTTGTGTCTGTGATAAATTTTAGTGAGGAGGAATCAGCATTAAATAAAAATATGACTATGGCGAAATTAAATTTTTGTGAAAAGAAAGTTCAAAAATTCAACTTTTGTAGCAATGTAGTGAATGATAGCTCTGATGTGAATTTGATCATGCAGATTTGACATGGGATGCGGATATTAATTTAGATCACTTGGATGAGAATAGTAAGAAAATAGTTAGGGAATTTTTAGAGAAAAATAAAGATGTTTTTGCGGCTTCAGTGCGTGACTTGCCGGGGTGTAATACTATTCCGCATGTAATAAACCTTAAAGATGAAACACCAGTCAAATCAAAGGCATATCGTGTACCGATAAATTTGAGAGAGGAATTAAACAATCAGTTAGATGCATTACTTGAGGCGAACATCATTTCACCATCTATGTCAGAATTTTCATCGCCGGTCATACTGGTACGAAAAGCGGATGGTCAGTATCGGTTAGCTGTTGATTATAGAAAATTAAACAACAACTTAATTAAAGATAATTACCCTCTTCCAAATATCACGGATTCAATTGACTCTTTGGCAGGTTCAGTTTTTTTTTCAACATTGGATTTGACCAGTGGATTTTTCCAACAGATAATTCGACCTGAGGATCGCCATAAAACAGCTATCATTACTCATCGCGGTTTACATCAGTTCAATAGAAATGCTTTTGGTTTAGCCACTTCCAGCAGTGCATTTCAAAGACTGATGAATTTCATTTTTGGGGATTTAGCAAACTTGGGAATTCTAGTATATGTCGATGACATTATTATTTCCTCAAATGACATAGAGTCACACCTTTCAAAATTACAAACAGTCTTCGACAGACTGCGTGAACATAACTTAAGACTTAAGCCTAGTAAGTGTAAAATCCTCACAGATAAGATCCAATATTTAGGATATGAAATTTGTCGTAATCAAGTTGCCCCCATAAACAAGAATATCGAATTTATAAAAAATTTCAATATTCCTCACATCCGTAAGGCAGTTAGAAGTTTTTTGGGCACATTAACGTATAATAAAAGATTTATACCTGATTTTAGTAAGAGAGCAGTTAATTTAACCAATCTAACGAAAGAGAATGGCATTTTCAGATGGACGCCTGAGGCCCAAGCTGAGTTTGAGGATTTAAAAGAAGCTTTGAGTTCCAAACCGTGTGTTATCTTGCCTGATTTCTTAAAAGAATTCCAGTTATACACGGACGCCAGTGGCGAAGCGCTTGGGGCAGTACTTATGCAACTAGGTACAGATAACTTACTCCATTCGCTTGCTTTTGCGAGTAAGAAACTCAAAGATGCAGAAACTCGATATTCAACAACAGAGAGGGAACTTTTGGCATTGGTTTGGGCTACAGCTCACTTTAAGTGCTATTTAGCTAATACCCATTTTACAATTTATACCGATCATGCCCCTCTCACTTTTGTGTTGAAAATTAGGGATCCTACATCCAGAATTGCTAGGTGGATCTGCACACTATCTGACTTTAGTTTCAAGGTTCAATATATCAAAGGAAAATTCAATAGTGTGGCAGATTTCTTGTCGAGATATGTGTATAGTGTAAATAGTGTTAATTGTGTGCAAAATGTAAATAGTAATAATAATCCTGTATATATTTGTGAACCTTATAATGATTTAATCAAAATTATTGGTACAGCACAGAAAACTGACAGAAAATGTGCGGAAATTGTAGAAAGGCTGGAAAAGGGTATGAATATTTCTCCAAATTATCTAAAATTTTATTTTGAGGGAGACCTCTTAGTGTGTAAGGATACGAGGGACTCCATGGTGATAAACAGTGGGAGAAAAGTTGTTGTACCTTTGGAGGTGGTTCCAGAAATTTTCAAGATGACTCATGATTCGCTGGCAGGATGTCATCAGGGTTACTACAAAACTATAGAGAGAATTAGGGAGCATTTTTACTGGCCAGGGATGACGGCTCATGTAAAAAATTTAGTAGAATCTTGCATCAGCTGCCAGCAGAGAAGGGCTCACAAGTCAAAGCACTTAGCACCTTTGCAAAGGATGCCAACCCCTTCCAGTCCATTTTCAGTGGTTCACTGTGACTGTGTGGGTCCCATGACGCCAACCATGTCAGGCAACCGATTCATCATCACCTATATAGATGCATTTAGCAAGTGGATTGAAGCATACCCTGTTCAATCCATTGTATCAGAGACAGTTGCAGATACTTTGGCAGATTTCATATCACGACATGGGTGTAGTAAAAAAATAATCACTGATCGTGGGAAAAATTTCTTGTCAGATGCTATGGAATCTGTGTATGCTCGTTTTGGCGTAAAGCATAATCGAACCTCTCCATACCACCCCGAATCGAATGGGAAATTAGAGAGAGCACATCGCACGTTAATTAACGCCATTTCGCACTTGGTTGATGAAAATCAACTTGATTGGGATATAAAGTTAAAATTTGCACTCCGTGCCATGCGTACCTCAGTTCACGATTCAACAAAATTAACACCGGCGGCTGTAGTCTATGGTAGGAATTTAGTGCTCCCATACTCAATTTTTGAGTCACGACTTGAGAGTAAATATGTAGACGCCCCATCTTTTTGTGAGTTATTGATTCCTGCAATGCAGAAAATCTATTCAAGTGTGTACAATAGGTTGGTAGAGGTTTCAGAAAAACAAGAGAAGTTAAGAAACAAAACGGCTGTCGACAAATGCATTTCAGTGGGTGATTCAGTATGGTTATTTTCACCTCTTGTAAAACCAGGGAGAAGTAAGAAACTAGTAAAACCGAATGTGGGTCCCTATCTTGTGTTAGAGAAAATCGGTGATGCAAATTTTAAGATAGCCCTCGAATCCAAACTGACAAAAACTCAAATTGTCCATGTTGATCGTCTCACGAAGCAGAAATCGCGGATGGAGTTTCCTCCTGCAACTTGTAAACAAGACGCGACTACCGCTGACAGCTCTCCCACGCCGATCGATTCTGTCGGGAAATTCGATTCAGCTCAATCAGTCGTTTTGGGTGAAAGAGAAGCGTTCGATACGAGTGGGAATTCTGCAAGTGTACAAGTGCCGACAACAGAAGGGGATAACGTATTGCCGATTAAGCGTTCGCGGAGGTATATTATTCCGAGTAATAATCGAACCGCAGCGAGATTCTCGCGTGCTTCTGGAAGAAATTACTGTTCGCGATATAATTGGAGATGATTTCGGTAGTTTTAATTTGTTGTCAATGAGTATTCTCCTTATTTCGGTATCTTTGGGAATGTCTTAAATACGGGAAGGGTGATAAAACGGGTTTTATGCGTTTAGGTATTTGAAGCGATAGTTTGTTTCTGTTATGCGCGTGACAAACAATGGATTTTGTAATGTTTATCATTACGTTTCACGTTGGGATACGTCTATTACTAGTATATAAGGTATGTTCTTGAAATTAATTACGTTTTGTGTGAGTATGTTAGTGTTCTGTTTTCAAAATTTCCGTGTATGTGTACATAAATTGTAAATAAATTTTCAAAATTATGTTATATTGAATGCTCTTGTATCGTCAGGCAATATTTTAATATGGTAAATTTCAGAAGATGTGGTTAATGGAAGTCTTCACAGCTTAACGACTTGCAGTATAATGTTTAGGAACAGGGTTGTAATGCCTTTGAATAGTTGGGTAGGTGATTTGTGGCCTCGGGATATCCTGCTCTATACCAAATGGAGTATTATGTAGAATGATCTCAATTTTGTTTTACCCTGTGCATTTACAATAAACTTTGGAACTTATTACATGGGTAAAATTCAGATATTGCTTGTCATCTGTTTATATTGCATCGGTAAAATGTTGATATATATGTAGTATGTGTTAATGTATATGTAGGTAGTATATTCATACAGTGTTAGAACATTCAATACTGCCTTGATTATCTGAGTGAATAGTTGTCATATTACTGTGACAGACAAAGTCTGTGATGCTAAATATATGAATAGTGTGATTATTGATTTTCCGAGTAAATAATTCATTGTTTCAGAAGCAGGTTGATATGTGTTAACTGTATTATGTATTTAATGTGTATTTGTTTTGTTTTAAATTGAGTGATGCCTTGTACGGCATTCCTAAAAAGTTTAAGAAATGTTTCATTTTCTTATCTTATTCAAAATTATATGCCTCTGTTTCATAAAATTTTCACTCTGTCTATATTCATTGAGAGCATTTGAGTATTTTATGTTGATATATTATGTGTTTCTGTAGATTAGTCCAAATTGATGTTTCTCTAAATACATAATTTTTTCTTCTATCCCATCTTTTGGTAGCACTCACCACAGTTCTCAAGGTGTTATGGCAGGTACGTTGTAGTGTATAATGGAGTTTGAGCATCTATGCTATGCAGTAGAGCATTCATGGATTTCAGGAGTGATGACATACCCAGTCGTTTAATGTTTTGTATCTTGCATTTTGGTGATTGAGGATGTTTCAAGGCATAGATTGACTAGGTGGCGGTTAGAGTGATATGCCGGAGGTAGTTGAATATTGATGCAGGTCTTGTGGTTGCACTACCGGTATGCTACTGTGAGATTGGTCTTGTCTTCACTTTGGAGCTCAGTCTTGTAAACGTGTCGGTGTCTGATAATTTTGCAACTTTGCTCTGCAGGGGGGATACGGCTGGCAGATTTAACCATATTATTTTTCTTGTGTGTCACTTCTGCTTACTGTCTAGAGATATCTGGGGTGAACTTTTCATGGTAAGGGTGGCCATCACCATTTGGTTTTCGGATTTATAGCTTTGAAGGTTGTGCAGTGTGTTTAAAAAAAAACAAAAAAAAGAGATATTTTGTGTTGTGTTTTAAAAAAATATCTTTTTTTTAGCCTGCCATAGGGAATAATATGTTATGACAGATGAGTATTAACTGTTTCATAGTTTTAGATGTAAGTTTTCAGTTTTCTTCTGGACCTCCCCCCCCCCCCCCGTTTTGTAAAAATAATATAAATAAATAAATAAAATGTAATAAATACATAAATAAAATTTAAATAAGTAAATAAATAAAACATTGTGTAAAATTTAGCCCACAGTTTGTATAGATAGCAAATATTTTTCCTTCTCTCAAAATAATATTAGTTTTAGACGGTATGGGTGGTTGTGCAGGGATCTCATTCCACTCCCCGTAAATTTGACTTGTAAACAAGATGTTCCCACGAGACATGGGACGCAAAAAAATTATGAGACCTCCAAAGCAGAAACTTTGAGTTTTAAGGGGACAATGGCGCTTTTTGTTACAGCCCCATAAAATAGATTGTCATAGCCCCATAAAATAGGTCATCACTTGGTACTTTGCAGCAAAAATTGCATGTTTATGACAAGTGAGGTAATAGCAGTATCTGTTATGCATTGTAGAGAGAGCTACATAAAAATTTAACTGCTTTTCGCAGAAGTTAGACCTCACACATGCACTTTAGATCACATGGTTTCTGAGTGAGAAACATAAAGGGGTGGACCCTAGCAACTCAACTTTGACCCTGTGTGCACCCTTGACCAATACGGCACTCTCAGTTAAGTGTATGCGAAAAAGGGTGGAAAACACGGAATGCTCATTGGTTAGGCATGTGGAAGAGATTTAACGGGGCTGGTGTGGATGTCAGTTCGGACAGGGCAGATGAAGATGGAATGGTGATTTTTTGGACAGAGAGAACGGGAATAACGAAGGCGGGCTGATTTTTGAAAAAGCTGGGTTAGAACGGAGAAATAGAGGGGAGGTTAGCGGAACGAGTGACGGAGAAGTTCCGACGTTTGAATGCGGTGGGGCTCACGTCCCCCAAAAGACTTGTAGATTGCGGTGACCGCTGGAGTTAGCATAGCGTGCCGCGGAATCTTCGACCATAGCGGTAGCCAAGAATCCAGGTCTACGGGGTTTTCTACGGAGGTGATCGACTGAGTCAGCGCGCCGTGCCAAGGAAAACGTGAATGCTTTGATGCGGAATAAGCTCAGGATTCGACCAGTGGACAAGCGAGGAGCGGCCGCAGAATTACGACCTCGCATCGCTTTCGTGAAACGGCGGGTCTGTCCTATTTGAAATTAACCACGGAATCTAGAGAAAAACAATGGAGGCGAGCGACAGCGACACAAGCTAGGTGACCAAAGACGGGGTTCCTATATTATTGTAAGGACTGGATGAGTGAAAATTGGATGTTAATTTTTCCAGCATAAAGGAAAATCGAAATTTTGATGTGGTGAGTGTTCCTATTTTTGTTGCATTTTTTTAACTGATCTTTCCATCTGTCTGGTGAGTGTTGAAAAAAAATTAATTGTTGTATTGAATGATGTTAAGAAAACATCTTGTTCATTAGCGAAATAATATTAATTATGTAAATGTCGTGTGTTTACGTAGGTTTTATTTGAATATTATGGCTCTTATCTCCATTCAAAATACATTTGTCTAGAAAATACGAGCACATTGGTGATGGTGCTCAGGTATAAGTTTTATGGCTTCTTGTGTTTATGATCTATTGCTATGATCAACGATCTTGTTTACAAGTAATAATCATTGTGGTTTACCCTATAAGTTGTGTAGATGATCTTATAAGAATTGATGAGACTAAAAATATACTTTCTCTTTTCTTGAATAAATTTTGTTCACTTTGTTCAATTAAATGCTTGATTTTTGTCTCTAAACTAATTTATGTAATTGAAGAGCTCTGATAGTTCACAAAAATTTTAAGGAGGAGTAGTTCCCCCTATTTTGAGAGTTGAGATCAAGTTTGAAGCTTATTATTTTTAAATTATGAGATACACTCAGTGTAAGGAACTTAGTCAGTTTACTACATACTTTCATGGCTTCTGCTATTTACATTTATTGACACAAGAATAAGGAGATTATGAATGTACTAAAATGTCACTATGCATGACGATTCCAGCAAATTTATAAAATCAGTCAGATAATGAGATAATTTAACTTAATATTATACTAGAATGTTCACAACGCAAAATTCCTTTTATGCAAAATTCCTATTCATGTTTAAGACTGCATTTAATTCTAAATTTTGGATGTTACATGCTTATCATGAAACAGAGTGTGTTTTTGTGATTTACTCATCTTGTCGTCAGGTGCTGTCTTTAACCACCACTAATTGTATTCTCCACCTCTATATTAGGTGGTTTATTCAAAATTTAAACTCTTGACTGCACTTGTCATTTTAATGTCACTTGTGAATTCTTGGTTGCTTATCACAAAAGGACACAAAAATTGTAATCTCAATCTACTGTTAGAGGATATTAAGTGTACTTACATATTCATACATGTGAAGGCTACTGCTAATTGGAAGTAAATTTAAAGAAAGGTAATTAGTAACAATTATAATTAAATTAAGAGAAATAATATAATAAAAGACACATCCAACATAAATATTGAAGTGATTCTGGAATACGCATATTTGCTAGGCTGTGATCAAGGCATGAATCAAACTGTCCCTGAAACCGTTGAATTACCACCAGAATCCACACCAATCCATTTCAACATTAGTTCTCGTTACAAACGCTGAAACCCAAACTTCTCATATTATAGGCCTATCCTCGCATCCCATTGCAGCAGTTACATGCATTTGTTAACCATTAACTTCTGAGGAGTCTAATGTTACTCTCAGAAATACATCTACGAAAGTTTTGGAAAAGCTTTCACTTACTATTCAAAGTAGTTTAATGCCATCGAAATCAAAAAGGAAACACAGTGCAACGGATGTTACCGGTCCACAAAATATACACGAAATAAGATTTAAGAAGAAAGCAGCTACAACAAAAAATGCAAACAGCTGAAGATAAGATGCTTCCAGAAAAAGTGCGATAAAAAAAACTGAAGGAAAGGAACCGAAGGGCAATGAGGATGAGTGTACTGAATGTCGAGACATATACCATGATACAACTTCGATCAGTGACTGGATTCAATGTATTATTTGTGTCAGGTAGTTGCACGAAAGCTGCACCATTTACAACACTAAGTGCAGCGATTGTGAACGACGACAACTTCGGTCAGCAAACTAGAAAACATGGAAACTGTGGAAACGAAAATGGCCTAATTTTAAGTTAAACGTGTTATCAAGTAGCTTAATGTTATTTTGCAATCTTTTCTAGGCTTGCTTTTTCTGATTCTTTAATTTTTTTCTTTAATTAAAATTTTTTAATTGTTCTTAAAATTCTTTCCTTTTTCTGATTCTTTAATCATTAGGTTGAAATATTCACTCATAATACATTAATATGTCTTCACATAAACCTTACAACGATGTCATATAACTGTAATTATTATTGTTAACAACTCAATTACAGTTATTATTAACATCAATCTCTTCTACCCATCTGCGCAATCACACCAACTCTGTAAGGATAGATTGCGCAAAATAGTCTTCTTGGTTTTATTACGACTGTTCTGTTAAATTACAGCACAACAACAAAATAGCAATGGAAATGCATAAAAAACAAATGAAGTCAAAATTATTTATGGATAGTTTAGCAAAAAATTAATATATAGAGATTTTTTATTATTATTCTATTGAATTGTGCACAGACTCTCCTAGCTTTACCTTATAGTTACTTGGCCACATAGGCCTAATTTTATGAGAAGGTGAGGGGGGGAATCAGGCGACCACCGTAGTTGGAATAAGAGATGGAAAATATGTAAAATACTTGGTTGAAACTATACTTTCTTTAGAATATATCATTCGTAGAGGCACTAAAATAATCTCATCCTGAAGAATGCAGTGCTTTGCTAAATGTCAAGCTTCACTATTACATCGCAACTTTTGGCGTTATCTGAGATTTTTATGGAATACTGGTGAATGACAAGCAGACAGAAAAACAAACTGAAGTCAGCTATAGTTTTCAAGTAGAAAACTAAAACTCCTGTATTTTTTAAAAACATCAATAAAATTAAAACGTGCTTCTAACAGTAACCGGCGATAGACTGTAACGTGTCGGAATTCTTTTGTGTAGCCCTGTAAAAGAACTATAAGTGTTATATAAAATATTTTCAATGTATAACATACTGTAATGCGCCTCAGAAAATATGAATTCCGTAGAGTTTCAAGTAATATTAAGCCCTAAAAAGCACTTTAAGCAATTAACGGCCATAGACGGTACTAAAATCAAATTACTTTGTGCGGCCCTGTAAAATAACCATAACTGCTATACACAGCACCTTCAATAAAAATTATGCAGCTGGTGACTATAAATACATACTAAAATACATACTGTCTGCTCTTTACAAACCCTTATTTAAAGTATTTCGAAAATTGTTACATTATGATTTTATACATACAATCGTACTAAAAAGATTGAAACGCGCTTTATTTGTCTCTCTGTTAATAACAATAAGTAGATAAGTGAGCAAACTGCAAAAAAGTTTAAAATAATACAGGGGAAAAGATTGTGTTAATAAAATACCCCTTCCATTAATTTTCGAAAAGTTACACCTTTCAAATTTTTATACGACCCCTCTAGACAAAATTGGTCAGTTAGAAAAATTTTCTTTTTACTGCAATAAGACCATTAGAAAAAAACTGCATAAATATATCTTTAAAACTGAAAGCTTAAAACTGAAACTTCGTTGAAGTCAGATCTATCAAATTAGAAATGTAAATCTGTGAAATATTGTAATAAAGGAACATAAAAAAAGAACATGGACCATAATACATATGTAGTAAGAATAACTTAAGTAATAGATAACATATGCTTGAATCAATAGGAAAAACGCATGTTTATAAACAAACACTTCCATCAACCAATCTACCTACTACATTTTTGCCTTAGTGATCATTGCAGGAATCGTTATGGCGTTTGGCGACATAGACTACTCGTATAACAAACCTGTTAATCGTAGACCTATCAGATCGCCTGAATTCTTGTAGGAATCATAAGACAGACAGATATACAACAGTAATATTTCCAACAGTGACGTCAGCTGCCCTTTCCTTATAAGGAAAATGCATGTTACACTTCCGTCAACCAATCTACCACTGCATTTTTGTCGTAGCGATCGTTGCAGTAAGCCAATCATATAATAGACATCTTAAATGTAGACCAATAAAATCGCCCGTACTCATGTATACAATAGGAGCCATACAGAACGGACAGATGTTTCTTGCTATGCAACCGCGACCGTCGAAATGCACTGCTGGTTCACGACTTTTAAAACGTCACACGGAGTGGTTCATCATCGTTAGCTCTACTATAATACAAGCTGAATCATCAAGCATTTTTTTGCCCACTTTAGACCAATCAGCGATTGTTAGCCACGCGGCGTGGCCAATCGTTCTTGTCCTACGGGCAATTAAATGGTGGCGTGAGTCAGCTCGGATTGTAGAAGCCTGAATCATCGTTTTGTGTCATTCGCCATGTAAATATTATCCTCGCCGTTTGACGTTTTAAACGTCATGAATCGGCCGTGTATTTAGTTGGTCGCGATATAACAGTAATTTGACCAACAGTGACGTCAGCTGCTCTTTCCTTATTAGCGGAGAAGAGCTCCAAAATATTTACAGAAGCATTATTAGAAGGATTCGGTAATATATTGGAAATGTAAGAAATCACTTTGAAAATTATTCGTGATTTTTTTTTCCAATTATATTTGTAAGATTTAAAAGTATGTTTGTATCTTTACATGTTTTTCTGCCTGTCTAATGCTTTACTTAAATATATTTGTGATGAAGTTTTTCCAATTTGTTTATTATCCCAATACATGATTGATCTAAAGAACACAATCATCAATTTGTGAATGGTCCCTATTTTTACTGATAAAATACCCTTTTAAATGGTACGAAAAAATTGTATGTGAGCTTTTCTCCTTCTTCATAATTCAGTAAATTTTAAAGATAAGTGTAATCAGTTTTCTTTTTGTGGTTATCTTGTTGAAGCTAAAGGAAAAACTTCCTAAATGACCAATTGTGTCTAAAGAGTTCCTATAAAAATTTTAAAGTCATGAAAATTTATGAGAAGACTGTTTCATTAATGCAATTTTATTACCTACATTATTTTGAACATTTTTTTCAATTTACATTGCCTACATATCTGCAACATGTATAAAATTAAAGCTAGTTTCAATCTTTTTGGGACACCCTGTATAGGATAGATTTTACCTTCCCAATCTTCCTATTTAAATGCGAAATATTATTCCCATTCATTTCTAATTTTCCAGAGACTCTTACATTTCTTTTCTAATAGAAATCTCCTTAACATGACATTTTAATGGCAATTTAACATCTTTTATTTAGATGAGAAAAGAATTAAGGGAGAATTTTATTAACTTTAGGCAATGTTCCATGTAACAAAGAAAAGAAGATAAAAGGTTAACATCAATTAATTAAAAGAACCTTTTGTTTATTTCAATCATCACATTTAAAAATACAAGAAATAAAAATACATTTTGAATGAAAGGCCATAATATTAAAAGTGCTACAGTAATTAGATTGCTTTTGTTGCTATAACAATTGCTAGAAATATTTTCTAATTAACATAAAATGCTGAATAAATATGCTTCTTATTTTTATAGCACATTTTAAATGTAAGTTCGTAGGTTTTCTTTCTTTTAATCTACGCTGAGGTTTATCAATAAATAAGTAATTCATAATAGGGTAATTAACAGCATAATGATAATAAATAAATAAATAAATATATTAGTTTAGAATTTTTTTTTCAGTTGAATGTTATAAGACAGGCACCGCATATGTATATTACTGCAACAAAATAACAAGTGGACCCAATTTTGCTATGTATATATTTTTAAAATAACAAAATATGAACCAAGTATAAAGCATTCTTTTTCAACCATACAACAGCAAAAGCCTGATTAATAAATCTTTGTGTTAATAAGTTAAAAATTATTAAAGTAACAGTATTTAAAATTTCGTTCCTTATTACAGTACGTGACACTGAAATGAATATTTTCGAATCAAAATTTTATTAAATTAATGATTGAGTACAATATACAGAAAAATTGCAATTGTAATTTTGTTCTTAGTTATTTGATACATGAAAGGGACATATTCTATTAACTAGTGATTCGTATAAGCAGCATATATTGCAATATTTTCAGCGTAAAGTTTGACACGTTCAAAGGTTAGTAGATATACTTTTTTAATTTTTGGCCGTGAACATAAAAAGCTTCGCCGTCCCTGGTGTAGACAATGACACAAAAACATCAACTAATAGCACATGAGCGAGATCACATGAAAAAATTGGGAAGAAATCAACCCTTTCTAAGGCAAATTAATTCTGTTGTTAGAACTTTGAAGTGATACAAGGTCACTTGAATTTAAGAACAAGTTGAATTTAAAGTAATTTAATGTTTTTTTTGTCACGTACATTATAAAAATAAAATTTTATTCAAAATTTATCTTAGAAATTCTATATTTGAGATTAAAATTAAGTGGGATAAATACTTCCCACCGCCTTAGTTAATAAGTTATTGTGGCGAATTTGCCAAGAATATCGGCAGTAATATTTGCTGTACGGTGCTGTATAAAACAGCATAATACAAGAATGCTTTTTACATACTAGCAAAGAAATAAGAGGTAATTCAGCACATTAGAGAGCACAAGTTTGTTATTCCTGTGACTGACACACATGTTACCTATTCTGTATGGCATAATTTACTGAAATAATTTATCATTAAATGATACATATATACAAATCAATCATAACAGGATGCTTGGGGCTAAGAAAATTTAGTTAATTAAATATGAAAATATAGGGAAGGGCCTTCCTTTGATCTGCCTCCCTTCACGGTGCCCATGTTTATGAGGAGAAATATGAATTTTGTCAGGGTGCATACGCCTCATAGGAAGAATATCATATTATTCGTAAAGTAATATTTGTCTTATTTAATTTTTAAAAAATCTGTATTTAAATATGGCAATCTTTTCACGAAAATTCTGGTATTCAAATCTCTTAAATCCTCTGAGACGTACAAACCCTATTTGTAGTTTTTCCAATGACAGACAGCATGCCCGTTGTTGGTTCAACCAATACAGCACTCAATCGACTCTGATGTATAAAATTCCCAGGCATTTACGAAAGAATAACATCTTCCAGTGAGCACACCCGACTAATTGTCTGGTGATTAGGGCAATGTCTACTAATCAACAAGTGTTGAGTTCAAATTCTGATTCAGGCTGATATGTTTTTAGTAAGTTGGATTCCATTTTAAACGGCGTTCCCAGTCTATTTAACCGTCGTGAGCAAAAAATAACGTGCCTCAAATGAAGTAAATCAATTTTTAGCTATCCCCAAATTCTCCGAACATTTCTGCCCGTCATCTGATTTATTCAACCTTATTTTAAAGGTGATGCACGGGATACCGGTGTAAAGATAGAAGTCAGAGGCATTCTGGTAGATGCAGTTTGGCAAGAGATAGTTGACAACCATCAATTCTCATCTTATAGACACCGTTAATCATTGACTGTGGACGACAAAAAATATACTGAAATAAAATATTATTGTTCTTGTACAGCTCATTTCAGCCTCATTGTTCGATCCTCAATGTTTCATGTAATACAATTTACTTTTCAGAATGTTGTAACATTAGCTTTAACCGCTTCCGAACGAACCGTAAAGAGTATGAAGCCTTTATTTTTTAGCACCACTTGTAATCTTCGCCTTATCTAATCACATAATCTCTCGATTAAATAAGGTGACTTTCGGAAATCATGATACCAAAAAAAGTCGTATAAGAGATGCTAGTTCCGAAGAGGTTAATGAGTGCATTTAATGCTTATATCTAAAGGATAAGTTTGATGGTAATCTTAATAACTCATATTTTACAGGTTGGTCAGCCTACCTGGAAGTCAAGGAATTTAACAACACAGGCAAAAATCAGGCAATCTTGAATGAAGCATGAAAAAGTCAGACAATTTTGAATGAAGCATGAAAAAGTCAGGCAATTTTGAATGAAGCATGAAAAAGTCAGGTAATTTTGAATGAAGCATGAAAAATCCAGGGAATTTTGATTGTCATCTATAAATTTCAATGCAGTTTTGAAATTGACGGCTCGCGGCTTAATTTCATGGAAGAGAAAGCCATCTCTTACAAAATTTATAAAAGATGATGCTTTAAAAAAAATGCTTAATTAAGGCTGCTCATCAGTAAACTTCGCGATTCCCCTCGCTAATGTTATTCCTATGGACGTAAGATGTATTCGTATTTTTAAAATATCTCCTCGAAAAATTAATATTTTTAACTTCTGTTTTCTTTGTACTGTTCTTAAAAAAGTCTCTTTTTTCCTTAGTTGTCATTTTTTTTCTAAAATATATACTTAATATATGAAATGTTAAATCTTATTCAGTTTCCTAGGATTTTAACACATAAAAATATAAATTAAGCACATAGTTTGGAAATATTTTGATAACTAAGAAAAAAGGAGACATTCTTTAAGAACATTACACAGAAAACAGAAGTTAAAAATATTAATTTCCTGAGGAGATATTTTAAAAATACGAATGCATCCTACGCCCATAGGAATAACATTAGCGAGGGGAATCGGGAAGTTTACTGACAAGCAGCCTTAATAACCAACATGGATAGTTTTTAGAAGAAATAAAATTACTTTTGTTAACAAATTTTTTTTTTTTTTTTTATACAAATCAAGCAAAATATAAAATTTAATTATATAATAGGTCAATTTAGTTTTCTAAAGTTATCTTGTTTGTATATTATAAAATAATAATAATTCAAAAGAAAGTTCGAAATTGTACGTTAAACGAAACAAATGAGCTGCGTTCGTACTATAACTAGTTTTACAATGTAAAAAAATCATCGTTATTATTTCAGTGAAATGAATTATATCGTCTGTTATGAGCGAAATGAGCATGCCTTTTTTTATTATTATTATTATTATTATTACATATGCCACGTTTACAGGTGCTAATCTTTTTTTCGACACCAGACAGCGCTGAAAAATTCACCATGGAGATCTTGCTTTGCGAATGATAATCTCCATGGTTTAATATTTCTAAGACTCACGATGAATGAATCTCTCGAGTTTATTTACTTCAATGGATTGAGATATTAGGCTGTTAACCTAATTTCCACTGAAGTTATCTCAGAATCCATACATATTTTAATGTAACTCATCTCTCAAGCAAACAATTTTTTTGAACAATATTTCTAGAAATGTAACTTTTATTCGAAAACATAATTTTGAATAAAAATGGCTGCTTGGCATATGGAAAAAGATATGGTTAGCCCGTATTTGTTTTTCTCAGTCACATGACTTGCGCTTTTATTATATAGATTACGTATGGTAGGATTTAATATAATGAAGAAATTTTTTTTTTTAATATCTGTTTAATATTTGATTCAATTTTCATAAAATTTGAAACGACTCGACAAAATTCTGCAACGATTATATATATTAAATTTCAAACCATTCGGTTGGGTAGTTTTTTCGCTGTTATATGCGGACAGACGGGCGAACCAGACGACGACTATAGGTGCTACGTATTTATATAATTACGAACACGCCCAAAAAGTCGTATGGGAAACTAAAGTTAAATAAAGTGTATAAATCAGTGAAAATTATGTGTGAAAGTCAGGAAAAATAAAATAGTTCAGATGATACCCTGTTTAATGGGTACCATTTAACACATTTTATAAAAAAGCAGAATTTCAAAAATTTATCTCCTTTTTTTCTAGTCCTCAAATATTTCTGAAGTGTTTAAATATCAATTATTAAATTTAACATGCAGTTAAATATTAAATACATTTTTACCTCTTTTTTCAATAATAAAACTGTATTTAACTTCAGAGATAATAATATGTAAGTTCAGATATAAGTACTTCGAAACATAAATACATTTCTTTTAATTTTAATGACTTTATTTTACTCTAAAACTTAATTAACTTTCCTTTAGAAATTTAAAAAAGCATTTTTTTTCCTTTGAAAATGTCTTAATAAGTCATTTATTTAAAAGTCAATTCCTAAGAAGTCTTTGAAAGAATAGAACTTTTTTTTTTGTGAAAATTCTGCTGATACGGACTTCTGATTATATAATTCAATAGAATCATTCTTTGAAAGTCAGGTAAAAATATAATTCTGGATAATTTAATTGAGACAAGCATTCCTTTCAAAGAAATATTTCAGTCGTAAAAGGCTTTTATCTAGAACACGCATGCATTCAACACTCCTATCTGATTTTATTAAAATTACGCAATTTTAACCTTGTTATAGATTGAAAAAAAAATTAATACGCAGAAGGGATTTGTTCATACTTGGAACTTAATGGGAGAAGGGAGGAGGGGAATCCAGAAAACTTTGAAAAAAAATCTTTCCTTTTTATTTTTTGAATCCTTAAAATGTCTAGAATATACTCTCAAAACTGGTTTTTGTTCCACCCAATATTTAATTCGTAACAACCAATTTAACGGACCGATGTCACGGTTGACAAATGAACGCGAAAAAACTTAAAACGCATTTATCATTGAAACAATTTTTTTTTTTCGTCGGTATACGTTCCAATTCTTAAATCATTCAAGCTATCGATCGACGTTTTGCTTTCTGCAAAGTAAACTAAACTTTTTCAATTGGAGAACAAACCTTCAAAAAATTAAAGTTTGTAATAATTTCTAATTCTTTGAAAGATTCTAAGATGAAAACATATGGCCAAAAATTTACCTCAAACTTCAAAAAGAAGGCATTTTGTGAAATTTTGATTTATCTTATCAATTTCAGATTTGAAATAAAACTAATTTGATATAACACTGACCTTCGCCACCAGGCACATCAACCGCCGCACCCAACCCCTGAAGAACTTATAACGCACTCGACCAGGAGAGTCCTCGGGAGCACAGCCACCTGCGCATCACTGCCATTGAACCCAAGTGAGTGACACATAGGCCGTTACGATTGTGGTGATTCTCAGCCCTCTTAAGAAACTACCACGTTATACTTGGGGACAAGCCGGGATCCCCCAACAGCTTCGAGGCTGGACACCCAAAAGTGAGCCAGGTCCTAGGTCTTAAGTCAGGTTTTCCCGTCCCGCACTTGCTCTACCAGAACTCGAAGGACGTGAAAACCTACAGAGGTAGTCACAGTTCCCTCTTGTAATGGATCACCTAATTTAATATACCGTATTTACTCGTGTATGCCGGGCTGCGTAATACCCCCCCCCCGAATTTAAATATTTTATTTGGGGGGAAATATTTAATAGAAAAAGTGAAAAAAGATTTTGTTCTATTAAAATTTAATAATAATCCATACTAATTTTATAAAGAAGTAACGTTTGTTTGTTTCTAGAGGGTAATCTCTGGGACTACCGAACTAATTTAAAAAATAATGGTGTAAAATTGATAATGACCCTGCTCCAACATAGGCTATATTTTATGTCGGTGCCACTACCCCAAAGGGGTGCAGAAACGAAAAGAGTTCTAAAATTGCGATTTTTGTGGTGCTAAAGAATCTAGAAATTTGAAATTTGGCATGGTAGTTACTTATAAAATGAAAATGCTCTCTAAGAACGGTTTCTAAAAATTTGAAATTTAAAGGGGTGAAATGCGCGAAAAATGTTCTAAATTACTATTTCTATAGAATTTTTAAATATAGAAACTTGAAATTTGACATGGCTGCTACTTTTAAGATGCAAATGCTCGCACAGAAGGTTTTTTTTTTTAAAAATCCAAATTTTAAAGGGTTTAGGAGAAAAAAAAGTTTTAAATTATGATTGTTGTGATACTCAAAGGGCTAGAAGCTAGAAATTTGGCATGGCAGTTACTTTTAAAATACAAATGCTCGCGAAGAGTGAATTTTTTTTTTTTTTTTACCGAAATTTAAAAGGCTGAAATGTCGAAATTTAAAAGGCTAAAGCCGGAAATTGCTCTAAAAACGTTCTAAATTACGATTTCTATTTAATTGTTAGGGATAGAAACTGGAAATTTGATATAGTTGCTATCTTTATGACGCAAATACTTACACAGAACACTTTTTTTTTTTTTTTAATTCGAATTTTAAAAGCGTGCAGGAACAAAAAAGTTTCTAAAATTGGGATTTTTGTGGTACTAAAGGATCTAAAAATTTAAAATTTTCCATAGTAGTTACTTATAAGATGTAAATGCTCTCTCAGAACGATTTATAAAAAAAAAAATTTAATTTAACAGGGTGAAATGCACGGAAAGCATTCAAAAGCAAGCAAATGCACACTCAGAAGAATTTTTTTAAAAAATCGAAATTTAAAAGGGTTAAATGAGCAAAACGTGTTCTAAAAAAGTTCTAAATTACGATTTCTATGGAATGTTTAAGTATAGAAACTTGAAATTTGACATGGCTGCTACTTTTAAGACGCAAATGCACGCACAGAAGACTTTTTTTAAAATACAAAATTTTAAAGGATTTAGGAGGAAAAAACATTTTTAATTATGATTGTTGTGATACTCAAGAGGCTAGAAGCTAGACATTTGGCATGGCAATTACTTTTAAAATACAAATGCTCGCTAAGAATGTTTTTTTTTTTTTTTTAATCGAAATTTAAAAGGGTGAAGTGAGCAGAAATCGTTCTAAAAACGTTCTAAATTACGATTTCTATTTAATTGTTAGGGATAGAAACTGGAAATTTGACATGGCTGCTATCCCTACGACGCAAACACTTGCACAGAACAGTTTTTTTAAATTTTGAAATTAAATTTGTGCAGGGGCGAAACAGTTTCTAAAATTACGATTTTTGTCGTAATGAAGGAACTAGAAACTTGAAATTCGCCGTAGTAGTTACTTATGCGATGTAAATGCTCTCTCAGAACAGTTAATAAAAATTTCGAAATTAAAAAGGGATGCACCGAAAGCGTTCTAGACGCAAATGCACACACAAAAGAGTTTTGTTTTAATCGAAATTTAAAAGGGTGAAATGGGCGTAAATCGTTCAAAATTACGATTTCTATTTAATTGTTAGGGATAGAAACTGCAAATTTGACATGGCTGCTATCTTTACGACTCAAACACTTGCACAGAACAGTGTTTTAAAAAATTCGAAACTTAAAAGTGTGCAAGAGCAAAAAAGTTTCTAAAAAATTGCGATTTTTGTAGTACTGAAGGAACTAGAAACTTGAAATTTGCCATATTTGTTAGTTATAAGATGTAAATGCCGTCTCAGAACGGTTTATAAAATTTCGAAATTTAAAAGAGATGCACGTTAATCATTCTAGATGCAAATGCACACACAAAAGAGTTTTTTTTTTTTTTTCAAAAAATTGAAATTTAAAAGGGTGAAATGGGCGAAAATCTTTCTAAAAACTTTCTAAATTACGATTTCGGTTTAATTGTTAAGGATAGAAACGGAAAATTTGACATGGTTGCTATCTTTATGATGCAAATTCTTGCACAGAACAGTTGTTTAAAAAATTCGAAATTTAAAAGGGTGCAGGAGCGAAAAAGTTTTTAAAATTGCGCTGTGGTACTGAAGAAACTAGAAACTTGAAATCTGCCGTAGTAGTTACTTATGCGATGTAAATGCTCTCTCAGAACGGTTTATAAAAATTTTGAAATTTAAAAGGGCTGCACGGAAAGCGTTCTAGACACAAATGCGCACACAGAAGAGTAATTTTTTTTATCGAAATTTAAAAAGGTGAAATTCGCGAAAAGTGCTCTAAAAACGTTCTAAATTACGATTTCTATGGAATGTTTAAGTATAGAAACTTGAAATTTGACATGGCAGCTACTTTTAAGACGCAAATGCACGCACAGAAGAGTTTTTTTTTTTTTATCGAAATTTTAAAGAATTTAGGAGAAAGAATGTTTTAAATTATGATTGTTGTGATACTCAAGGGGCTAGAAGCTAGAAATTTGGCATAGCAATTACTTTTAAAATATAAATGATCGCTAAGAATGTTTTTTAAAAAATACGAAATTTAAAAGTTTGAAATAGGTGGAAATCGTTCCAAAAATGCTCTACATTACGATTTATATGGAATTGATAGGGATAGAAACTGGAAATTTGACATGGCTGATATCTTTATAACTCAAATACTCGCACAGAACAGTTTTTAAAAGAATTCGAAATTTAAAAGGGTGCAGGAGCGAAAAAGTTTCTAAAGTTGAGATTTTTGTGGTAGGGGAGGCCGGGGCATGCTAGCCATAGGGGCACGCTGGCCCATCCACGATATTTTTGGATAGAGCTAATAGCTAACTGACATGTTTCTTATCACGTCTTCTTTCACCCACAATAGCGTCAATAGTGAAGAAGTAATCAAACGAAAACCACTTCAAATTTTCACTCAGGTAAGTTTTTTTTTTTTTTTTTTTTTTTTTGCATTTATAAATAATCGTTTCTGGTTTGTATCTAAATTAAAGTTTCACTTTGGCGAATAGTAATCGAAAAGACCGTTTTTCAGAGCTTATTTTCTACCTACTGATTTTTAAAAATATTAACAGAATATTTTAATACAACAATCAAAACCAAAATGGCAATATAAAGTGAAGTGAAGTCGTACCAGGATAACAGTGATCTCATATCGGCACCAAAACCTGGGCGAAGCCCAGCCAAAGCAACTGCAAGCCCCGCCAGACGAGAGGAGATCCAGCTGCCAAACACAAGGCACCACCTCTGAAGCCAGCGGCGCGGGAGCCCACCACCGCTCACGAAAGTCTAAATGGTAAACCACCGCAAGGAATCATCCGCACAGCCCCCAAGAAACGGCATTGGCCGCAACCAGCACCCGTACCGCGAAAAGCAGAGACTGCCTTCAGGGATGACTATGAGGTGACCCGAATTATCATGACACACATGGAAAACACTGAAATCCATCTGCGGTCATCACGTCAAAAGCTCATCGCGATCAATGATGGCTTGAGACTATTCGTGTAGCTGTCAAAGAGACGCAGCATAGCCACGTCCCCTTAAAACTCTGCTCCAGGTCATCTTCTACACCTAAGAGGCCGAATCAGGAACACATAGAAGGACAGGCATAGTCCCCTTCAACTGCATAGTGAGTAACTGCTTTCAAGTATGCGTTCTAGTGATTTCAAGATCTGCATTCGAAAACTTCACGAAAGAATGTGCATGAGCAAGGGTCCCCTCACGACTACTAGCACGATCTAAGGTCCTTGTGAGAAGATCGCTAACAATAGCAGCTATACCACTCCTGCTGCAAAGATCGGCAAGCGTTCGAGCTTGAAAGTCGCGAGGAAAGTGTTTCTCCCTCACTGACTTCCACAAGGGACACTCATGGACATAATGTTTAATCATGCTGTTCCCTCTCCCGCACAGCAAGCAGGATTGCCTCTAAAGAGACGGGCTTGGTGATCGCCGAAGGCACCGTGTCCCGTCAGAACCTAGTTGATATAAAAATCTCCCTGAAGCCGCCGAGTGGAAACTCTTTGGAAGATCACATATGTCACCCGGCCATCACCCGACTGGTTCCGCCTGCTTTGCCATGCTGTCAGCGCGTGACTAAAGAGCTTCCTCTTGACCTTATAGCCAGAGAGAAGAATCTATTTATCGACCGAGGGAAGATTTGCAGCACCCTTAGCCAATGCGTCAGCGCGCTCATTGTTGGCGTAAATAACGTGGGCTTTGGTCCAGTGCGTATGGGTGGTGACACCACTACGTCTAACCAGGTCTCTAATCTCGGCCACTGCTCTGTGGCGTGACACTAGAGAGTTAAGCGCCTGAAGTGCCGATCTCGAATCTGAAAAAAATGTCGAATGAAAATGGCGATATGGGGCAAGTTGGCTCATTTAATCCGGCAGCCTAAGAGTGTGTTTTCTATATTCATAAGCCTATAAAAGTCAATAAAATTACTTAATTAAATGTGTTACTGGGCAGGACGGTATTAACTGATAGGCAAATAAGACAAATGTCTAGGCCCGTAAATCGGAGGAGGACGACTTTATAAACAGAAAATAATAAAGATAAAAGTAATATTAAAATTCCATAAAAATCTAATTTTTATATAATCTAAAATTTATAACTTATTTGAATTCACAAAATATTTTTTTTCTTTAATTGCGTAAATAACTCACGAAAGAACGGTGTAATGTAAAAAAAAGAGACTCGAGGCCTAGTTGTTTCTGGAAAGCTATAGGTAGTTTCCGAAAGTTTATTTAGAGAAACTTTATAATAAAATGATTGTATTAGTTTATTGTATTCTTTATTATTATAATAAAAACTGTAAATGACATTATTTAATATTTCTTTGAAAGCAACTTGCATTAATATGGGTCCCAATTTAAATTTTGTCTATGGCCTGCTATGGCTACTGCCTCATCTCTACATGCCAAGATGGTTTGTAATTATGTTAAAAAATCGGACAGAGAAAAGATTCCTGAAGAGACAATGAAAGTGGCTGTTCTTGAAGCAAAATTGGATAAGAGATCAATCAAAGAAACTGTACATCTATCTAGTGAAAAAGAACATAAAAACAAAGAGAATTCCTTATTTCTTCAATGTTTCAAATCATTTAAAAATAGTAAATCGGGAAAAGAGTGGATTCAATGTACCAGGTGCAAATGTGGGCACACGAATCATATGTCACTGTGGAGAATATATTTTATGTTTGCTTTCACTGTGATGATGAGATAGATTTCGATGAAGGCAGTAGTTAAGCAGAACAAAACATCTTTTCTTATCCTTTGTATATTTTATATACCAAATAAAAATTACATTTGATATGTTATGTGTTTTTTTCATTTCCGTTAGCAATCCGAAAATAAAATCTATTTAGTGGACCAATCTTATCCCGTTAGACGGGGCAGGTTGGGTCAGTGACTTGATGTCCTTCTGAGCTTCATATAGAAACTATTAATTAATATTTTTCACATTTTTACTTACGTGGTTATGTTTTGAGGTGCACTGATTGTCCAAACTAAAAAAATTTAAATTTTAATAAAATAAAATAAATAAAAAATATTGAAGAAAAAATGAACCAATAAGCCCCGATCTTTACTATTTGCTGGGCTACAGGTGTATTTATTTTTATTTAATTACTTCATTTAATCGGATAATTGAAGTTATCTTTATTGGCAAGAGTTAAATATTATTATTATTAATTTATAGTTATTTATGAAGTATAAGGCCGTATAGTTTGCGAAGTTAAAACCCGAGAGTCCATGCATAGCCCGCCTCCTGTAGCAAATTAAATTATAGACAAATAAAACAGAGATATAAATGTCTAAGTTACAAGTATTTATTAAGGAATTAATATGAGTAAATAGCACAATTACAATATAAAGCAGTACAACTCTGTTATAAATATATAATATTAATTTAAAGGATGCCTATCTGTACGCCTAACATTAGTGATTTGGATATCTTTAAACTAAAATCAAAGAACATCAAAATATGATGTAAATAACGAAATGTTTACCTGTTAATCCTAGGTAAAGCAGCGAAGTCATCATTCCAGGCACTTAGATCTTTTAGACTCCCAGAAAGGTCCAAATCTTTCTCACTAACCACTATATTTTTACTCAAAAAACTCGATGCTCATTCACTCATCATATTCAATCCTTTTCCGAACTCCCCAAAACTCCATCTCATAATAATCCTCTTTTTTCTCTTCATCCCTTTTTTACCTTTTTTTTTTCCTTTTCTCAAACGCCCCATAGAAACCGTTGAGATCCAATCGGTGTCTTTCTACGCCCTCTCTTAGCCCCCCTAATTTTGTGTTAGTGGATAGCTTAACTTTCTTTTGTTAAAATCCCCGCCTTGGGACAAAATCATTGGACATCATCTAAAATGCTATAACTCCTTTAATATTATAATATATATTCCCCTTTCCGTGCTGGCGTCGCCCCGGTCTGGACACGTGCGCCTTTGGGGAAGAAAGGGGGACACCCCTATCTATAAATTATTAGTCCCCACTTTCGGTGAGATCGCGTTATGTATTCTTGCATCCCTTATCAATTGTAATTTCTTGGAACGTTGTTATGCCTATCCTTTTACAGGGGCTTGTTATGCACACCTGAGATTTCATACACCTGGGCTTATTTCAATTGAAGTGGCTTTCCTAAGAATTTTGCATTATATCTTTATATTTGTCCGTGCTGCACGTTGAAAAGCTATTCTTATATCTTTCTAAAACTCCCTTTTCTTTAAATTCAGACACCTATATGTGAGGTACGAATGCAGGTGTTATGCGTGCAAGAATTTCGATACATTTTTGCCCAATAACTATTTGGCAATATACGAAATGCCAATTAAAGAAAAAAAACAAATAAAAAAAAGAAAATTCGAAAACTCCGCATTTTTAGCTATAGGCATCCTTTAAACATAGAAATAAAAGTAGATAATAACAAATGTTAGACAACATAAAGAAATAGGGTAATGATTAAATAAATAAATTGACATTAACGAATTTGATGAAGCATCATCTCCGCTCTACTAATCAAGAGACATATAGCTAGCTTCGGAGAAAATTTAAAATAAAACATAAAAGTCGATTTTTTTTTTTTTTTTTTTTTTTTTTTTTTTGAAAGTAATGTCTCTTGTTTAGCTAACAAACAAAAATAATTAGTGAATATTTATCTTGACCTACAGCAGCACGTAATTACAGTAGCTAATGTGGTTATAGTTAGACAAATTATGAATAGTGCTGCTCCTATGAATTTTAATATGAAAAATGCGTTCCCAAGATTGGGAATTTGAAGCCAGTCCCACAAATTCGAAGAAGTGTCTGAGCTAACAGTTCTTGTATAGTTCATATTAAGATCTAAGAGATCCACTGATGGTTCATCGAGACAGTATTTAAAAGTCCTACAATGGGAAAGTGTCGATGACTTAAGACATATTTTGTCTGTGTCGCATTTTCTTTCTGCCTGAAATTTAATAGTATGTTCTGTGTCCTCTAATTGAAGGTAGATTGCTTTTGTGTGAACAGCAATTTGTTGTAATTGTATTGTTACAAGTCCTGACTGACATGAAGAATGAGCTATAAGCTTAATCCGCGCTAATAGTTTACACCCATAACATCCTTCAACAATTAAACTAGCTTCATTCAATTGCGGGCATATAGTGTTAGTTTGTACCGTAATTCTAAAGTTTGTGAAATGTAGTTGAATTCTGACAGCCGAGGAAAGTAATTGAGTAGATTGTAATTTTCCTTCATTCATTTTAAACAGGTGAATGTTCCTCTGAAGGGGCAAGGCGTGCTCTTGTGTAGCCCTAAGGCGCTCGATATTGTCAGGTGCAGTACTACAGCGGAGCGTGTCCTCAAAATAATCGCATTGTGTTAGATCGGGGGAAAAAATGAAGTCCGTAGTAAAAGAAGTACTAGATGGAACCCGTCAAAATTTGACGGCAAAAAACTTGATAGTACCATAAAAATAAAATTCATAGCTGCTTTAAAATGTTTGAAACTTTTGCAGAATAATTCAAATAAATAAAAAACCCACTTTGAATTAAAGCTAGGTTGAAGAACAGCAATTGGCTAAGTTTCACTGGCACATGTACTCGCGGAATTTCTTTCATCTGACACATTTAGCGCTGTTGTGCAAGTAAATGGTAAGTGCCCCCTTGGGGAGGGGGAAATGGCGGGATGGACCAAGGAGATGCATAACATGAATAAGCAGTCAAAGACCTTTCAAACGATATGTAACATGAGGGGTGTGTGCAAAATTTTAAAAAGTAACCCCTTGGGGGGGGGGGGGGGTAAAGTAGGGGATGGACACGGAACATGCATAATATGATTAAGTGGTCACAGACCTTTCCAACGATATATAACATGAGGGTTGTGTGCAAAATTTAGAAAAGTACCTCTTTGGGGGGGGGGGGCAAAGCGGGGAGATGGACATCAGAGATATGCATATGATTAAGCAGTCACAGACCTTTCCAACGATATATGACATGAGGGTTGTCTGCAAAATTTAGAAAAGTACCCCCTTGGGGGAGGGGGGGGCAAAGTGGGGAAATGGACATTGGAGATATGCATATGATTAAGCAGTCACAGACCTTTCCAACGATATATGACATGAGGGTTGTCTGCAAAATTTAGAAAAGTACCCCCTTGGGGGAGGGGGGGGGCAAAGTGGGGAGATGGACATTGGAGATGCATAATATCATTAAGCGGTCACAGACCTTTCCAACAATATATGACATGAGGGGTGTCAACAAAATTTAGAAAATTGCCCCCCTTAAAGGGGGGGGGAAGTGGCGGGATGGACCCCGGAGATGCATAACATGAATAAGCAGTCAAAGACCTTTCCAACAATACGTAACATGAAGGGATTGTGCAAAATTTACAAAAGTACCCCCTTGGGGGGGGGCAAAGTGGGGGGATGGACACCGGAGATGCATAATATGATTAAGCGGTCACAGACCTTTTTAACGATATATAACATGAGTGGTATGTGCAAAATTTAGAAAAGTGCCCCAATTGGCGGGGGGGGGGGGGGGGGGGGATGGACCACACAGATGCATAACATGAAAAGGCAGTCACAGGCCTTTCGAACGATATATCATATGAGTGGTGTCAACAAAGAAAAGTCTCCGCCCCGTGTAGGCAAAACATACTCCTCCCCGCCTCCATAATTATTGATGCGGATTCATTTTTTAAATTCGTTCGCACCCCTCTTCTCCCGCAAAATGTTGTGAATTTTAAAAACTCCACTTACGAATTTTTTTATACCAAAAGCACTTATGTCCGTCGTCTGCATGCAGAGTTTTGTGCTTACAGACGCCAGACACAACAACACACACACAGACAGACGTTTACCGACATTAATAGTATAGATGATACTCGGTGCCTACACATTTCACCCTTTATAATTCAGCCAATGAGTTGACGGTTGTTCATTTCCAGAAACGAAATAATAATTCTTTAGGATGAATTTTGTTTGTTTGATACACCGTGGCAGAATGCGTGCAATGCAGTGACAGGCGTCACAAACTTTTTAGGGCACCTGCAGGCTAAAAACATATAATCAATCTTCACGGGAAAAAAATCCTAGATTTCGTCAAATGATCACGGGAAAAACACTAATTTCATCAAAGGATCATGTAAAACGTGAATTTTGTTAAAAGGCCACAGAAAAACGCGATTTACACAAAAGATGAGCAAATTTTGTCAAAGAATCGCAAAACAGGAAATTTCACCCAAAGATAGCGCTTTCTTGCCAAACTTAGTCTAAAAATTGCGGAATAAAATGTATTTTATCAAAAAATCGCTGAAAAACGCACATTTCGTTAAAGTATCGCGAGAAAAATGCGAATTTCTTCAAAGATTGCTGAAAAAACGCAAATTTCATCGAAGGATTGCTGAAAATTCATGAATCTTATCAAAAGGTAGCAGAGAAAATGTGATTATTATCAAAGCATTGCGAAAAAAGAAAATTTCGTCTAAGGATCACAGAAAAACGCAAATTTCATAAAAGAATCGTGGAAAATAACGCAAATTTTGTGGAAAAAAAAAATCGCAGAAAAAACACAAATTTCGTCAAATTATCGCTGAAAAAAAAACACGAATTACGTCATAGGATAGCTGAAAAAATTATGAATCTCGACAAAAAAAAGATACAGAAAAAAATGTGAATTTCATTAAAGAATCATGAAAAAAAAATGCGAATTTTGTTAAAGGATTGCGCAAAGAATGAGAATTTTTTGAAAGGTTCGTGTGAAAAATGAAACTGTCTGTATTAAAAACAGCACACACACAAACATCTATACAAACCTCAATACACACAAACATATTATAGGCAGGGCTTGAAATTCAATTTTTCCAAAGACGGGAGTCCCCCTACCAACATTTTTAAATGGAGGGGAGTTGTAATGTTTGGGAGGGAGAAAAAAAATCTTTAAACCCCACTATTCTTTTACGTGCTATTTAAAGAATTACATTAATGCAGACATGACAAAATACCATTGAAAAAATTAAGTCAACTGAGAATGATTATGTAAAATGTTTATTTTTATTATAAAAAAGGGAAGAAAGTTAAGTTTTATATATGCAGTGTATTTTTCAAGTTCCATTAAATGTGTTAGGGACCCTTAACAATTAGGTTGTTAAATAAATTTCTGACTTTAGATTTTACTTGATTGAGATTCACCGATCGATCGTGGAAAAGACGCAAAGTTCATCAATCTGTCGCGGAAAAAACGCTAAGTTCGTCGATCTGTCACCAAAAAACACAAAGTTCGTTGATCAGTCATGGGAAAAAAGCAAAATTTGTCGATCGATTGCAGAATAAACACAAAGTTCGTCGATCTGTCCCCAAAAAACGCAAGGTTCGTCGATCAGTCGCTTAAAAAACACAATGTTCGTCGATCTGTCGCAGAAAAAACTCAAAGTTCGTTGATCTGTCACGGAAAAAACCACAAAGTTCCTCGATCAGTAGCGGAAAAAACACAAAGTCCGTCAATCGGTTGCGGGGGAAAAAAAATCGAGAAATTTATCGTTCGGTTGCAGGTAAATTAAATAATGCAAATTTCTCCAAAAATGCTGAAATTTTTTGGGCGGGAGGCTCCCGCTCATGATCTTTTTTGGGCAGGATTTCAAAATTTTCCGCGCGAATCCCGCCCTGAAATTCAAGCCCTGATAGGTATAGTTTTAATCTGAAATAATATACTGAACTTGAACTAACTTTTGAAAAATCGGGTTAACCCAAATCCAACTTGCAGAAATCTACACTCAGTCTGAAATCGACTCGAACCATAAAGACAGTTAACACAACTTGCAACAAAAATAATTATTTTCTGTGGATTTTCTGATTTTTTCTTTTCTCAGAAATGCTGTAGTCATTTTGTCCCCCAATTTTGCCCTTTACAATTCAGCCAATGAGTGGAGGGGGCCAAAGGAGCGTTCCTTATCACAAACGAAAGATGAGATACGTTCGTCTGATGTCGTTGTTGAAAATTTATGGATTTCTATTATTAAAGTAATTTTTTCATTTTACCGTATTTATTTTCTTTTTGTGTTGCATGTATTTTGCTACTTTGAATTTTTTTAAACTAACCCTTTTTTTTTTGGAGAGTGAGAGAGAGAGATTTAGTAATTTGGTGACACGAAGTTTAGCAAATTCTTAAAATCCACAAATTGTTTCCAATGTAAACAATGAAATTTACAATTAAGTTGCAAGTGCAAAATTTCAGTTTTTTAAAATTTTCATGTCATTCTGTACACATTTTAATATGTCATTCTGATCATTATACATATTTAGTTATGCATTATTAATTATTTACTTGACCTTCACTTTTAATATTTTAAATATTTCAAACTTACAGCTGAATGTAATTATTAAAACATTTGAAATACTGCATTCGAAAAATGAAATTTCAGCTTAGAAACTCGACAATTAAAAAATTTAAAGTAGAAAAGTACTTATGATATAAAAAGAAGAAAAAAAAAATACACCAGAATTTATCTGTATTACGAAAGCGGGAGAAATGATTTTCTGTGCTATACGAAAAGATATCCAAATAACTCAAACATGAACATAGAAATAGGTATCGGTTTTTATGTTCAGGTGCACTCAATCCAAACTTGAAACTTTTAAAACGGTCATTGAATGAATGAAATTCATCTCCGCCTTTCACATCCAGAAAACTTGCTGTGTCGCCAATTATGTTTATATTTTATATATATATATAAAAAAATAATAATTCAGGCACTTTTCCGTTATACGGACACCATTGTCGCCAAACATACATACATACATACATTTTGGCATAGTATCCGTATAACAGAAAAGCACTAAAGTTCATGGTTTAAAATCACAATAAAATATCATGAAATTTATTGATTAGTTGTGGGAAAATATCGGGGAAATAATGTGTTTTTCGTGAATTTTTTGTTTTGTTAACAATGTGGTTAGAGAGACAGGGAGAAATCCAGAAAACTTTGCTGTGTCGCCAATTATGTTTATATATATATATATAAATAATAATTCAGGCACTTTTCCGTTATACGTACACCATTGTCGCCAAACATACATACATACATTTACATACATACATACATTTTGGCATAGTGTCCATATAACAGAAAAGTACTAAAGTTCATGGTTTAAAATCGTAATAAAATATCATGAAATTTATTGATTAGTTGTGGGAAAATATCGGGGAAATAATGTGTTTTTGTGAAATTTTTTGTTTTGTGTTGTTGTGTTTAATTGTAAGCATTCATTATAATTTTCAGTGCATTATTAAATTGAAATTTTTGTTTAAAATATGTAAACAAAACAGTGACCAGAAACCTGCACAATTTCTAATATAGATAGATAGATAGATAGATGCATGCATGTAGTACTTTTAATTATTTGGTAAAAATACTGTGATCCTCACTGAGAAAACCTGAATTTAACCTAAAAGTAATTGTCGAGTGTTTAAGCTGAAATTTCATTTTACGAATACAGTATTTCAAATGTTTTAATAATTACATTCAGCTGTAAGTTTGAAATATTAAAAGTAAAGGCCAAGTAAATAATTAATAATGCATAACTAAAAGCAATTGTCGAGTGTTTAAGCTAATTTCATTTTACGAATACAGTATTTCAAATGTTTTAATAGTTACATTCAGCTGTAAGTTTGAAATATTAAAAGTAAAGGCCAAGTAAATAATTAATAATGCATAAGTAAAAGTAATTGTCGAGTGTTTAAGCTGAAATTTCATTTTACGAATACAGTATTTCAAATGTTTTAATAGTTACATTCAACTGTAAGTTTGAAATATTAAAAGTAAAGGCCAAGTAAATAATTAATAATGCATAACTAAAAGTAATTGTCGAGTGTTTAAGCTGAAATTTCATTTTACGAATACAGTATTTCAAATGTTTTAATAGTTACATTCAGCTGTAAGTTTGAAATATTAAAAGTAAAGGCCAAGTAAATAATTAATAATGCATAACTAAAAGTAATTGTCGAGTGTTTAAACTAATTTCATTTTACGAATACAGTATTTCAAATGTTTTAATAGTTACATTCAGCTGTAAGTTTGAAATATTAAAAGTAAAGGCCAAGTAAATAATTAATAATGCATAAGTAAAAGTAATTGTCGGGTGTTTAAGCTGAAATTTCATTTTACGAATACAGTATTTCAAATGTTTTAATAGTTACATTCAGCTGTAAGTTTGAAATATTAAAAGTAAAGGCCAAGTAAATAATTAATAATGCATAACTAAATATGTATAATGATGAGATTTTTTTTTTTCTTGAATTATTCAGTGAAACTCGTCTTATAAATGTACGCAAATAATTCACATCAAAATCTTAAAATAACAAAGTTTTCTTTCGTGTTTAGCTATGCTTAATAACCAAAAAAGCTTGATTAATACAAAAATTATTTGGTAAAAATACTGTGATCGTCGTTGAGAAAACCTGAATTTAATCATATCACACAGAATTACATATTAAAAGTTTAAAATTAGTTTGTTTACATCGGAAATGATTCGCGGAATTTCGTGCCACGAAATCTCTCTCTCTCTCAAAAAAAGGGTTAGTTATAAAAAATTCAAAGTATTAAAATACATACGACTTAAAAAGAAAATAAATACGGTAAAATGAAAAAATACCTTAATAAAAGAAATCTATAAAGTTTCAACAACCGAACAACCAAATGGAACACATACGCTTCTAGAGAGAAGAGAGAGGAAAAAGCCTTCACCTCATTGGCTGGAACATCGCGTCTGAAGATAGTAAAAGCCTCTAGCTGATTACCTGAATGCTCGCGCATGCGTATAAATAGCATTTTTGCACGAAAAACTAAAAAGCAGGTTAGCTTTAAGTATATGGATTAGCCTGAATGGCTCCGATCAATTGCGATTGAGGGATATTTCTATCGCTGGCAGGTGCTAAATACGCCTCGTCGGAATTACACTATTGAAGGAGCTAGAAATTTGAAATTTGTCGTAGTAGTTATTTATAAGATGTAAATACTCTCTAAGAACAGTTTATAGAAATTTCGAAATTTAAAAGGCTGAAATGAGCGAAAAATCGCTCTAAATTATAATTTCTATGGAATAGAGGGGAGATATATAAACTCGAAATTTGACATGGCTCTTACTTTTAAGCCGTAAATACTCTCACAGAACAGGTTTAAAGAAAATTCGACATTGAAAGAGGCGAAATGCGCTAGAAGCATTCTAAAAACGTTCTAAATTACGATCGATTACTATGGAATTGTTAAGGATAGAAACTTGTAATTTGACATGGCTGCTATCTTTAAGACAGAGCAGTTTTTTAAAAGCTCGAAATTTAAAATGGTGCATAAGCGAAAAACGTTCTAAAATTGCGATTTCTGTGGTACTGAAGGAGGTAGAAACTTGAAATTTACCATGGTAGTTTCTTATAAGATACAAATGGCCGCTAAGAATGGCTTTTAATAAAATTCGAAATTTAAAATGTTGAAATGAGTTGAAAACGCTCTAAAAACGGTCTAAAACGGTCCTATTTCTATTAAATTTACATAATATTTAATAATTAATAAATCCCACATCCATTTCAAAGGCAAACAAATACCACTTAACATATTTCAACAAATACACGTGCAAAGCCGCGGGTTTTACTAGTAATTAATATTTCATAATATTTACAAATAATTATTTCAGGTTTTTGTATATTGAAATCTAAAATAGTCGCCCAATGATCATATATACAGAGGCCAATGGTAACAACGTAAACAAGAACGAAAAATCATACTTCCAACATATATTATAAAACACTTTCTAACATATTCAGAATACTCTAACAAAACGTCACAGTTTGATAAGGTGAATAGTGATATCTAACAAAACAGCATAGAAAACGCATAAAATATTTGAAATTCATATTTCTGTAATTACTATCTGTAGTCGGAAAATATGCGAATACTTTTGTGCAGATCTGTATACGATCTATAGATTTTTACTTCAGTTAGCAAAGACATAGCACAGTTTAAAATTCCCCTTCTTCAATTTCTGCCAATAAAAAAAAATTACTTGAGATCTTTTGTGCAGCCTTGTATATGATTTATTCCATTTACATACACCAAGTAATATGCAAAACATTAGTTTCATTTAAAAAACACGTACCAAAACGGAAAACGCACTTCCAGGTAATATTGCTCATTCACAGTACGTAGCTGAATTCTTTTGAGCGCCCTTGTAAATAAACGATAAATGCTATGCACACCATATTCTATAGTAAGCATCTTGTATTGCACCTCAGTAATGTGTATCATTTTTAATATATTCGAAATACTATAACATCATTAAAATACACTGCAGGCGATTTTTCTCCATAGAACGGAATTTAACGGAATTATTTTGAGTGTCCCTGTAAACGAACTATAAACGCTACACACTTTATTTTCAATGCCATAGTAAACCCCAATAACATATATCAATTGCATGGAAATCCGAGTACATTTACGCGAATTAGAGCACGGACAGGCGGCAGACAGACAAACCGAATTCATAAATACTTTTCAACTATGTTGAAAAATGTTTAAAAGATTGAAAGTTTCACTGCGACGGGCTTCAAATATCAAACCCTCGCACAGTGGGGCGTTTTGATGATCTAGGTGGACAAAATTCCTTTTTCCGATTATCTCGGAATTTAACAAGACCGCGTATACTGGTAGCTGAATGTCTCTTTTGTCGAGATCCGTACGAGTTTTGTCGAAAAAACACGATGTGTCGATTAACTACGACCGTAAAGAAGGCAGTTGATTTGAGATACTTTCAACAGTTGCATTATTTTTCGGTAAGTTCGAAAGCAAGTCGTGACTTTTCTGTTTTATTTAAAAGCAGGAGTTTACTGGACATATGTCACATGTTTGTCATACGATTTAACCTATTGTTGTTTGAAAATAAGCGCCATCTTGTTTTCAAACTTCATCTTGACTTTTAATACAGTATTAAGCATTATTAAGCAATAAGCATTTTTTAAAATCAAAGTGCCATCTCTAAAGTATTGAAAACTTAAGACAGCTCCTGCGAAAGTTTGCGAATCATTAAGTTATATTAACTTGAAGTGTGCGTCTGAGTGTTTAATTCAAATCTTGCAAGTCAATTTTCACCACTTTTAATTATCCGATTGAGCTGAAACTTTGAATACATGTGTAGTTTCAATGACAATACAATATTATAATTTAAAAAATAATAATAATATAAGTAATAATATAATAATAATAATAATAATAATATAAATAATTAAATAAGCCAAATATTTATCACTGTTTGGTTATTTTATTACTGATACATTCGAAAACCCAGCAAAACCTAATTAAACTTCAACGCAATAATTTTGTCCACCTAGATCCTCAAAACGCCCCACTGTGCCTCGTGTATCACGCGCACCCCCCGATTTTTATCTAAACCTTTGACACATAAACCGTGTCCTATACAAGAGTAAATAGGGTATTTTAAGAATCCGTGTGATTTTTTTGTTTGTTTGTTTAAGTTGAGCGCAATCACCAGTGCCCTAACTAGGCAGGTGCAACAGGTGCAGCCGCACAGGGCCCATCTGAAAGGGAGGCCCCTAAAATGATGTGCATAAGAAATTATATTTTTTAATTGAAAAAGAAATTTCTGCCTTTCTACTGCGCGATTTGGCTGTTAAGTTTTGTGTTATTTAGATCCTAGATGTCTCTGCTTATCAACATGAACATTCGAATTAATATAGAACTGATATTTTCAACTTACCTACGTACCTGCCAAACTTATGCTAGGTTATAGTTTGAATACAGTAACGTATACTTGTGTTTTCGCTTATGTTTTTACCAAATGCCGTTTTTTCCATTTTATTTTAACTTCCTTTAACCAAACCATTTGAAATATGAAAGATACAGTCTTAAAATTAGTACCTTTACGTCTCAAATTTTGCAATTAGTTTGAAAAAATATCGTTGTTAGCCCTTTGAAAAATGTTTGCAAAAAAGAGTCGTTTTCACAGTAAACATTTCCCATAATATGCCAACGTTCCACACCCCCCCTCCCAGGTCGCAATTTTAGGGGCACCGATAAGCAAAAAATATGCCTTAATGCCGATACTTTCTTCTAATCGTCAGTGCAATCGGTTTGCAAAAATAGGAAAATTTTAACTCTTTTTAAAAAATTCACGACCGTCACTTTACCTCTCGGAAGCGATATTTTTTCTACATTAAAAGTAAATACACGTCCCTATTTCGACACAATCTTTTTATGCATCTCGGCAGACTGGATTTACAGCTACTACAAAAATTTTGAAACATTCGGGGAGCACAAATATTTTAAAAAAAATTAATAAAATCTAATAAAAAAAGTTTTGCAATGGCTACACAGAAGCCCTGATCTAAACCCTGTCGATAATTTATGGGAAAAACCCCAAATAAATGAAAATCTGAAAAAAAGTTTGCAGATATTTTTATCCTTAATTTTTCTCTAAAAGTTTAAACCAGCATCTAAAAAATATTAGATATTCCTAAAAAAAATATTAGACTGAAATGCAAAGTTGTTGCATGAGTTCATTGATGTATGTCTTATTTCCAATGACAACTTCACTTTTTCTATGCACATACAAAATGCACAACGATGAATTAGACATCATATTAAAAGTTTTGTTATAGAACACTCAAATTTTATTAAAACACGTTTCTTGATTTAAAAAAAACTGCTTTTAATTATAAATTAATGAAAAGTTTATCAAAAAAAATTTCAATGATTGCAGTGCGAAAGCTTTACACAGGTCCACTGGTTATTATTACGCTATTTGAAAAGAAATTTCTGGAATTTGATTTCTTTGCTTGCTAGTAATATTAAGATTACTTGATTGCGATATTAAAAGACGCGTGACGAACGCGCTTGGATAGCCCCGTCAATATTATGTTGGGTTTTTGTTATTTCTGTACGTATTTTTGTATTTGTATATTGAAGTTATTTGCAGTGTTAAGTTTTAATGTATTTATAGACTCATTTTGTAGTTTTTAATGTACCATTTGAGTTTTATGGCGACGTTTTAATAATTAATTTCATGTGTAACAAATTTTTAGATTTTTAATATTTTCTGAGAAATGTTTGATTGGAAAAAAACCTCGAAATATGGCAAATAAAAGGCATCCAAGCAAGTGATATTTCGTCACACGCTTGCATTCGTTCTACAAAAAGTAGTTTATGTCATTATAACAGTTTTATACTTGTACATGTACAGGCAACATGCTAACAATAATATTTTGTTTTCTAGCTTAAAAATGTCTAAGCATTTGTCAGGTGCACAAAAGAGAAATATAAGGAAACGAAAATTGGAAGAATGCAAGTCAATGTCGCAACAGTTTGGTAAATGGCTAAAAACCGAAAACTCAGAGAATAGAGGAAGTGTGGAAGAGGTCAAATCTAGCACTACTTCACAAGGTGATAAAAAAACACTACATTTGGCATCTACCCCTGCAATTAACGACAATTCTCCAAGTAACAAAAACGATCCATTGCAAGAAAAGCCATCTGCTGCTTCTCAAGATATTCTACTACAATACCCTCATTATAATTGAAAAGAGGATGAGCCTGCACAAAGTACTGTCTCACAAACTGATAATACCGAACATTCTGCTGCTTCACTGGGTATTTTACTACAATTGCCCCATAATAGTTCAAAAGAGGATCAGCCTGTACAAAGTACTGTCTCACAAACTGATATTACCGAATATTCTGCTGTTTTACAAGGTATTTCGCCGTGTACGTTAATGGGAGCTGGTGCACGTTAAATCTGTTCGTGGCTCCAGAGTCCTCCAAGTTCTATATAAGCGTTACCTCTGGGGGTGCCAATCCAGATGCAGTTCTCTCATCTGGAATTGGTTCAAAATTAGGAGACCTGTTTGGAGTAAAGTCAGACTTCTACCCTTGGGTGCTCCTGGTATCTTGTACTAACAGAAGCTGCTCCATTTCCCATTACCATGATTCTGGAGGTCTTCGGTTTCGTGGGGATGATTTAGCAATGCTAAGCATCTGGGATTAGAAACAACAACAAGGTATTTCACTACATTTGCCCCATAATAATTCAAAAGAGGACGAGCCTGCACAAAGTACTGTTTCACAAACTGATAATACCGAACAAAATATGTTCTGTACTGTTCCAGAAGAAATACTGCTTAATTACAACGATCCTCATTCCTGGCCTGCCGTTACTGGTAAATTAATACATTCTCTTGTCTCACATGGTGCAGATCAAGACGACAACATTAACTTTAATATGTTAAAATTAGACGATTCAGGTCGAAAATTTACAAAGGACTGGTTTTATGTTAAATAAATTAACGAAGAAACTGTTAAAAGAAAATGGATTTTATATTCCGTTAATCAAAATGCAGTATTTTGCTTTCCTTGCATGCTTTTTGGGCAAAAATCGCATAATCTTTCAGACCCACAAAAAGGTTTTTATGATTGGAGGCATCTTCATCCGGTTATTCCCCGACACGAAAATTCTCCGGAACATCGAATTTCGTATGTGAAATGGAAAGTAATGGAAAAGAATATAAAATCAGGAAATGCAATTGATGATTATGTAATTAATTCCATTAACAAGGAAAAAATGATATGGCGTGAAATATTGAAAATAATATTGGATGCTATTCTATTCTGTGCCAAATATAATCTTGCTCTTAGAGGTTCAAATGAAATTATTGGAGATCCAAATTGTGGCATTTTTTAAAATTTGATTGAATTTGCTAGCCATTATAATACTACTTTAAAGGAACATATTGAAAAACATAAAAAGGGTTCAGTGTCTTATTTCTCACCTACTATTCAAAATGAAATAATAAAATTAGTTGGGGGCAAAACTAGAAATGAAATCATCTGCAGAATTAAGAAGGCAAAGTACTGCACAATTTTATGCGACTGCACTTCTGATTTTTCAAGAAGAGAGCAAATGAGTCAGATTATAAGATATGTCCATGTTGACTGTAAAGGGAAGGTAATAATTGAAGAAAGCTTCATAAACTTTATTCAATCTCATGAAAAAACGGGAGAAGGTTTATCATCTGAAATTTTGAATAAACTAAATGTTGATAAATTAGACATTCAAGATTGCAGAGGGCAGGGATTTGACAACGGTGCCAATATGGCTGGCAAGTATAAGGGAGTAAGTGCACGTATTTTAGAAATTAATGATTTAGCAATATTTGTACCTTGTGTAGCTCATAATCTAAATTTAGCCGGTGCCCACGGTGCATCTACAATTCCAGAAATGATTGCTTTTTTGGTACTGTGCAGAGGTTGTTTAATTTTTTCTCGTCCTCAACAATTCGTTGGGAAACTTTAATGAAGTGCTTAAAAATATCACTTAAAAGTTTTTCTGATACAAGATGGTCATCAAAGGCCAGAGCAATAAAAGCGCTGTATTTACAATTACCTGAAGTAATGGAAGGACTTCAAATGATTACAAACGATTTTTCGAATCCGGAAGCTGTATCGAATGCACAAAGTTTGATTCTGCAAATTAATTATAGGTTTATCTGTACACTTTCTATATGGAATAAAATTCTACAATGCATCGATCGAACAAACAAAGCATTACAACAGAAAGATTTGTCAATAGATATTGGAACAAAACTAATTGCTGGTTTACGTAGTACATTACAAGGGCTTCGAGATACAGGTTTCGAACAAACTATCCAGGAAGCACAAAGTTTGGCTGAAAAAATGGTTATAGAGAAGGCATTTCTTAATAAAAGGAAAAGAATAGTGAAGAAAATGGAAATAGGTGAAACATCAGATGAAGGAATAAATTAACAGCTGAAGAGTTATTTAAAATACAAATGTACAGTGTTCTTGACACTCTGTTGTCTCAGATAGATTTGCGTTATGAAAAAATGAGAACCATCTGTGATTATTTTTGCTTTCTGTATGGCTCGTCTTTACAACATATGAGTGTCGCTGACTTAAAAAAATCGGCTGCAGATCTTGCTATTAAGTACAGCAAAGATTTTAAAAAGTACGACTTCACATGTGAAATTGAAAGTTTTAAGTTTGAAGTAACGGCTCTTATACAAAACATACAAACTGCATCTCCGCTTGATATTCTACAGACTCTTCATGATTTTGGTTTAATTGAATCTTACCCAAATATCAGTGTCGCCCTTCGAATATTTTTAACTCTTCCCATTTCTATTGCTTCGTGCGAGCGAAGTTTTAGCAAGCTGAAATTAATAAAAAATTATTTACGATCAACTATCCAGAGTTGCCAAGTCTCCGGATTTTTGCACACCAGTAATTTTTTAGAGAAAATGTTGTTCTTTTAAATCGCAAAATGCTCCGATTAAATAAAGCAACATTTTCTGTACTAAATTACTGGTATCCAAAAAGCCGGAGACTTGGCAGGTCTGACTGTCGGACAAGAACGTTTACCCAATCTGTCTATTATTTCAATAGAATACAATATAGTTAAAAATATGAATTATGATAATGTTATTAACGAATTTGCCGAAAAGAAAGCCAGAAAAGTGCAATTAAGATAAAACTTAATAAAAAAATTTACTGTGACGTTTTTTTTTTTTTTCATTTTTCCAAACCTAATTAATTAAGGGGCCCAAATGCGAATTCTTGCACAGGGCCCAGGAATGGCTAGTTACGGCTCTGGCAATCACTTACACCAATTTTCCGTGCACGCCGTGCGTAATGAACTGTGGAGGAGTTTAGATCGATCAACCCTTTCAGGGGCAAAAGACTTATGTTTCCAAAATATTGAAATCATTCAATCACACCGGGAATTAAGAACAACTTTATTTCCAAATAAGTAAAAGTGTTTCTTCACATATATTAAAAAAGCAAAATTTGATTCGAAATTTCCGGTGTCAATCTGGCGTTTGGGAATTAAAATTAAGTGGGATATATTACATCCCACCGCCATTCAAAGGGTTAAAGCATCAACATTTTTATATGAAAATATTTACACACTTAAGCAAAAGTACATTAAATTCAATGTCAAAAATAATTTTTTCTATGTGCATTATTTAAACAAAAATAAATTCCCAGAAATGTCCTAAAAATCAAGCCGCATCGAGAGAACCTACCCTTAGATATTCAAAACTATTATAAGCTGAGAAAATACACAAAAATGAGTATATTTTTCTTACATTTAAGTACCCATATTTAATAATGTACGTATAATTACTTTACAAAAATGCTTAGAAAATATTTTAACACTTTCAGCAATCTGGCATTTACAAGTGGCTCGGGACACAAAAATCTTCTAAATGTCACTTTTTAACTTTGATAACTTAAATATACTCTAGAGTGTTTAGAATAAAATGATTCAAACCGTATGCAAAAATGATAATTAGATCAAAATTCGTAACTCTTTTTATATTGTAACGTCTGTAGTTGTTTAAAGAGTAACTAAAATCTTTAAATCTATTTATCTCAAAATGTACTTTCTCAATATTTTTCATAAACTGATATATCTAAATCTATATTGTAAAGCGAAAACATGTCTGCGAGTAACGCTGATGTCATATTGACAGTGACAATACCTGATCCATAAATTTTTCTGTTACTGCAATTTTTTTCACTTCTAAACATCGCAAAATTTCAATTTTTACACCGTCGAGTCGAAAACATTTTTATTTCAAATGCGATTTGTTTGAAAAATGTATCTCAATTTACTAATTTTTTATGGTTTTCAAAATAATTTTCAAGAATGATTTTTTTTTTAATCTATCTATATCACGTGATTTCGAAAGATTAACCCGTTTGCACTTAAAACACTATAAATAGTTCAGCATTTGTTTTCGACTAATATTCCATACCGAAATTAAAATTTCAGCAATCAATAAATAATATAATATAAATAAAACACAATTTTAACAAATATGTAATTGAACTATACGTTTAAACCACTGAAATTATCAGAAACAAAAAGGCTTAAGTTGCGAAATATTTTCGGTTTCTTTGGCTCCTGGCATGCGGCTAATACGAAAGTATCGCTTTTAATGAATTCAAAACTTTATTTGAATACATTATTGAAATTTTTTTATATAAAAATGCTTTTTGATGTTGCTAGTGGGAAATCTAGAAAAATACAGTGTGTCCGAAAAAGAATGGACAGATTTGAAAGAATCGCAACTCTAAAAGTAATTGAGTTAAGGAAATTATTTTCTTTCCAAAGTACTCGGCAAATATCCAAGATTTGTTAGATGTAGTTGTTTTAAAGTCATGACATTCAAACTATGCGCAGAATCGATGATCGGAAAATGCAAATCGCACCACACATTCGCAATTTAAATTTTTTGCTTAAGTTATTCGTGTAGATAGGGGATCCTTTCCTACTAAATCGAAGATGCTGAAGAACTTTCTAATTGACATTTTCCCCATACCTTTAATAGTTTTAGACTTATACGCTTTACACTCCGGAATCACCGAAGAAATTGCGAATATTTGGTGCGATTTGCATTTTCAGATCATCGATTCTGCGCATAGTCTGAATGTCACGACTTTAAAACAGCTCTTAGATAATTGCCGAGTACTTTGGAAAGAAAATAATTTCATTAACTCAATTACTTTTAGAGTTATGATTCTTTCAAATCGGTCCAATCTTTTTCGGACATCCGGTATATTAAATACAAAAAAAAAATCTATTAGATCTATCTCAATTTAAAAAAATGTTTCACCTATGTTCTGTAACCAAGGAAGCCCGGGTTGGATCCCGTAGTTTCTGTAAAAGATAAAATTATTAGAACTCGTATTTTTATTTTTTATTTTATTTTATTTTAATTTAATTTATTTATTTATTTATTTTTGCGTGTGTGTGTGTGTATTGATTAAATTGTTTTCGGAATATTTGAGAGGCATTTTTGAAAGTATGATCTTCATAGTAAAAAGTACTGATAAAAAAATACCTTATTTTTTTTTCTTTTAAAAAATATTTAATAAATATTTTTGTAAATATGTAAGACAAATTAAAAGATATTTTTTCATACTCAAAATGAAAAAAAAAAGAAAAAAGAGAGAATGCAAAAAGTGTATCATATATTTTTTCGGAAGATATTATCAATTTTTAAGCGTCGCTAAAATTAATAATTTTTAATTTTTAAAATTAAAGCTTAAATAAGATTAAATTTTAATAAAGATTTTGCATTTGAAAAAGAAAATATATAAAAAAGCAATAATAATAAAAAAAAAAAATATATATATATATATATATATATATATATTAAATATGTCCTGGGCCACCTTTATTGAATTTCAAACAAAAATATTTGATGATGTACTCTTGTTTAAACCTTTATACTAATAAATGCGTATACATTTTTAAAGCTAAATTAAAATCAGCAAGAACAACTGTTATATTAATTAGTTCCTTTTAAAGCATCAATTATCTCGAAGTTTTCTTTATTTAAACTGCAATCTACATAACATTTATCTTCTACTCATATTACCTCAAAAGCCATGCTTCCAAGCACGTCAGACAGTTTCTGAACTCTTTTTCGAGGTAATTATTTCGCTAATTGAAGCATTTTCCGACAAAATTATGCTACTCCGTGCTTACATTTAAATAAGATGTAATTTAAATGAGCTTTTAGGAAATTTCGTTCTAAAAAATGTTGACTTTTGCAAACAGTAGTCTTCTGACACATTCCTTTGAAAGATATAATAACCTATTACATGTTTTCAAATAATGAAAAAATCGGAAATTTCCGCCTTGAAAATCTCATCCAAAAGTTCTTTTGAAATAAATATTTCCTGTTAATATTTTTTTAAGTTAAATGTTGTGTGTCTCAAAAATTAACTTATAATCTTTTAAAAGCAAATAATTATTCTATTTTCGAATTTTGCGCTTATATTGTAATATATTACTTTAAAGGACTAATTAGGTATTTCAAATGTGTTTTTTTTTTCTTTTAAAAAGGTGTATTTCGTTGAAATTAGTGCGTTTTGAGTGATAACTAAAGCAATAACACCAGGGGGAGGAGGGATCTATATTTGAGGGATATACCTTTATTTTCTTCCTGGAATAATTTATACAAATAAGACTTAAATTATTTTTGTTATTTTGTTGCATGAATTTAATTATATATTTTTTTAATTTCTGACAACTGGCTAAGCTACTTTATATATATGAAACTGTCTGACAAGCCATTTTATTTTAATAAAAGAAATGCACTATCAATTCACTATATTTCAGAATGTGCATTTAAAGGATCAATATGAATCATGAATATGACAAAAAAATTCAATTAATTGATTAACTGAATAAATAAAGTATAAACAAGTAAATTGTTTGTATATAGCTAAGATATGTATTTATTACAGAAAGATAAATAAGATATACATTCATTTCCAAAGATTAAGCATTGAAATGAAAATGTCGGATCAAAAGAAAGACCATTTGATTTGATTGCATTGAATATTCATGAGACAATCGATACATGTATGTCTGTGCTCACATGCACGCACAAAAAATACCACGATGTCGAAGAAATGGAGAGAAAATAATCAATAAGACAAAAACATTTGAAATATTTCCGTAATTAGCACTTTATCTCTAAAACTTTCGACCTAGGTTTAAAAAATCTATTGGTTAAAGATAAGAAGAGACATTCTGTATATAACCTAAAAAATTACATTGCAGATTGTAGGACATTAGATATTATTCAAAGAGAGATCAATATAAAAACGATTCCCGTAATTGACGTTAACGCCCCTGATCTGCAGATTTACTAATGAAATTATGTAAGGTAACCATTTAAACTTTACATACGTTTTCATTATTGTGTATATTTAGATCTAAGACTGTAAAACAAATTATATCTTCTGTATGGTACACACTACATTCAAAACTTGGGTGGCTTACTTTGGGGGGCCCAATGTCCAGTACCAGTACTGGTGCACTGAGGAAGGTAACATTTTTTACTTTTCATTTTTCCCAGGATATATATTTTGTAACTTTGAATTTTTATTCTGATATATGAAGGTTAGGACTAGGATAAAACAACATGTATCTTTGAAAATTCGCTAATTTGCCAATGATAATTAGATCATCGTCCTTATGCGGCTCACTATTGGTGCATTTACCCTATATCAACAAGAAAGAGATACAGAAATGTGACAAGAAATATTCAAAATCCAAAGTGTACTTCTACCAAGTTTTTTTTTAAATAAAGAATTGAAACAGTTCTTCCTTTTTTCCGTTAGGGGAGGGGGGGGGGTGCAGAAAAAAAATAAATTCAAATGAAAATTAATTTAAAATTTACAACTGAAGAAATTATAAGATGAAGATTATTAAATACATTGGAGATTAATAACTGAAGATAAGTTGTAAAATCTTGAATTTAAAAAGAAGTGGCTTCAGGAGGACTCTACCCCTCAGACGAAAAATCTTTTTTTTTTTTTTTTTTTTTTTTTACTTTTTAATTCTTTCAAGTCACTTGAAAAGAACAAATAATGTTTAAATTTTATCACAATCCGGCAAAAGAAAATTTTGTTAACGAAATTTCAAAATCCAGGGCCATCCACTAACTCCTTTGCCGGCACCCATGTGTATTATGAGCATCCCAAAACGTGTAAATCTATCAAAAAGTCTAAAATTTGCACTGTTTCAATACTTTCTTCTTGTGTAGGGGAGATGGGGGATGAATGGGACAAGGGATGGATGGGACGCTCTCAATATTTCAGGCAATAAACATTTTCTTTTTAGTTGCTTCCTATCCTCATAGATTTCACTACCATAGTGTGCTTCAGAACCAAAAGCAAGAGCACATGGCTGTTTTCAGTTTTCTTCAAATTTGCATTTCCTGAAAACTCTGCTTAAAAGCAAATTTTTTTACATTTGACGTTACTTAAATATCTTATGCAATATAAACAATTAAGATATGTTGTAGTTTTTTATTTAAAGGCTCAATATTGGTAATTAAAATGAATGCATATTAACCATTGTGACAAAATAATTTCTGAAACAAAATAGCTGACAATTGAATATATGCATCATGGGGATGATTGGGACATTTCAAATGGGGATGAATGGGGCTGCTTCATTCGTCCCTAGAGGATACTGAAAAATTTTTATTAACTAAATAATATTATATAGGTTGATAAATTAATACTTTATGGTAATTATTCTTTTAACATTTCATCCTCTTTGTAGCCATCGTCTTCAGTCCACCGTTTATGGGCCTTTTAAGGTAAAGATGAGATGAATCCGAGATCATTGACTAACAAATAATCCTGAAGATCATATTACAATTTATAATCTCTCAGCTTTTGCCACGGCTGCATTTTTGTTCAGCTTTTAGTCCTTAACATTGAATACGGGGAGGAAAATGTTTGTGTCCCATTCATCCCTGCTGTGAGGATGATTGGGACATAGAAGAACGTTTTTTCAAATTTAATTTATATATCTGTATAATAATAATCTTAAACAAATATTGTGCATAAGATGTAGTAGCATAAAGTAGCATAACTTATATAAAATATTTAAAATAAATATTTTTGTGAAAATGTCCCATTCATCCCGCATCTCCCCTATATAGAAGAAAATGAAAATCGATAAAACAGTTTTTAATTAAAACGAACTATAGCGTTTTTATTCTTAATGATGAATCCAATGACGATTTAATGAATTTATTTCCCATATTAAATAATCTTTAAAATTCCTTTATTGAAAATGTATTCAAATTTAAATCGAAAAACACCTTAAAAAAAATAATATTTTGAATAACATCATTTCTCGTCTTGCAAAATTCTATTTATCCTAATGTGAAAAAAATATATATGAAAGAGAAAATTGAAATCGGAAACCAATATGCACTGCAAAATAATATATATTTATTTAGCAAACAGTTGTCACCTAAAGGTATTTTCATCAAAGAATTTCGATAATAAAGACAAAAATACACGAAAGTAAAAATTATTTTATGTACAACATTATGGTTGTAAACCAAAATTTTTAAAACAATGGAAATACTGCAATTAACGCAAACATTAACAGAAGAATCCAATTAAGTGAGTATCGATTTTTATAAAGTAAACAATATTATGTTCTTAAAAATTGTTTGTTTTCAGTTGACAGAATGAAGTAAAATTATGCATCGCGGAAAAATGCAAATAAAAAATTATGTAGATTTCTTCTATGTACAGGGTGATTTTTTTTAAAGTTGTGAAAGTAAAACCCTATAACAAAAGAACCACTGATCCAAATGACCTAAAATTTCACCAGTATGCTCACAAAGCAATGGGATTCTTTTAGGCGTGGTTAAAAAAAACTTAAAATCGCACCGACAGATGGCGCTGCACATGCAGTAAAGTTGGGAGCCGAACTTACGCCCGGCACACGCACATTGGCGATAAAAACGTGAAGTACGCACACCTCGTGTTCATTATTCTACGGAAATCCTTGCAATGACTGCGCCATTGACGGACCGTGCGTTGTTAGTGAAACTGTATTATCAGAATAAAGACAGCGGAGCAACTGCTCTTAGGAGATTTAGGACATTTAAGAATTTAAGAAAAGGTCTATTGACGACAGACAGCCTACGGAAGATGGTTTCTCAAAGTACCGTCCATTGTTTTCTCCCACAGACGATATTATTTGTTTCTGCTACCTTGCAGCGCCATCTGTCGGTGCGATTTTAGGTCTTTTTTTAACCATGCCTAAAAAATGCCCATTGCTTTGGGAGCATACTGGTGAAATTTCAGGTTGTTTTGTTATAGTGTTTTACTTTCACAACTTTAAAAAAAATCACCCTGTATATAAATATATGCAGGATGTTCCATAATTCCGTTCACATTTCAAAAATTGTAAAATTTAATAAATTGTTGTATCGGAGTGAGGTTCGCATTATAAGATTTGACATATGGTCGGATTTTTTGTAGTAAAATATAATAAGAAAATTTTAACTACTTTTTTTTCTTTTGCCATAAAAGATCCCACACTTTGGAAAATCTTGTGGAACAAACCACACTTCGATACGACAATTTATTAAATTTTTTTGAATATTTTAAATGTGAAATGTAACTTTCAAATGATTCCCGATTTCCTGTATGGTCGTTGAAAAAAAAATCGCAGTTTGACTTGTCTATTAATTACTTGATAGCTAATAAAAGCGCTTTTATTAACTTTATTAAAGTAACTATGATCTGATACGATAATAAATTGAATCGGCCATTTCAAAAACAAAATGTAACGGAACGAAATCAAAAAGTTTCTTTTTTTAAATTCCTACTATTCGCTCACACTCTCTCTATATATATATCTTGTTCAAATTTTCAATCGTTAATAAAATATTTTCTATTCATCCACTCAAGTTCAAATAAATTTTTTTAAACTTGTAGTGAATGACACTTTATGTTAATACAGTTTTTTCAAATATTAATTCATTAATTAAATTTAATTAATTAATTTTAGTTTTAAATGGGAGAAAAAAATTCTCCCATTGTTTTCATAAATGAAATGAAAGATTTATCTCAAATTAGTGATGCCACAGAAATAAAATACCGCAACGATGATTATAAAATAATGTTCAATAAAGATAACGTGTAAGACATTAATGCTGCACGGGTTTATTTTATATATTTATGATTAAAAAGTAGGAATTGACTTTTTTTTAAAAATTATATTACTTGTTTTTCCTTTTAATTACTATGAAATAAATAATAAAACATAATAACTTACAATTTTAAAAATTTGAGAAATATAACAAATGCCTACAAAATAATACTTTTTTCTGCGCCGTTTTAGGTGATTCTGATGATTTTTGATATGCTGAGTTTTAAAATACTGAGCTTTTTCCTCTATTACATAACATTTTTCCACAAAATGAAAATGAAGATCCAGAAAATCCACATTGAAGATCCAATTGAAACAGAAGACTTTCTTGAAAAAACAAATCTTACAAATAAGCCTGCATCTTACATTTATTAATTTATTACATTTGCCATAGCTATCGCAAAGTGGAACATCATACTTTTTCTTCACCTCAAAGAAAGTTTTATCCCCTCCCTTCCCCCCCCCCCCCCCCCATCCCTGCTCCTTTTAGAACTTTTGTCTCTTAGTGCACAGCTTGCAGCAGCATCTTATGCAGCTACCGGCAGTAGTCGGTTATGACGTTTACTGGTATTTGGTGTCTTTATGACTAAATTTATAATCAGTCAATTAGACATCTGATTCTATCTCTCTCTGATGTCTTTAAGACTATTTTTTTTTTTTTTTTACAACGTAATCAGACAGTCAGAGTCAAAATAGAAAATAATATATTTTTCGAGATTTTTTTTTCGAAATCAACATTAAAAAAAAAAAATAAATAAAAAATCTGGAGTGACTTCACTAGACCTTCCTAAATGTGTCTAGAATCTAAAAAAATAAATAAATACAAATTTCTGACACGTTCAATCAAACAGGGTGGCCTACCAAAAAGGTTTTAGCTTACATCCCTGTCAGTAGGAAAATTTAACTGCGAGCCATAAACACATGGCAAAAACCTCTGAAAACGAAGGACCCCTCCCCCCACCGAACAAACCTTCCTCTTACTCTGCCAAGGACAGAAACAGTGAGAGAGCCCTCTAATCCTCGAGAAAATTAATTTTGACAAATTTACAATACACACAGACAATATTTTACATAGACAATACCTAAATAGAGTACAAAACAGAATAATATATAACAATACCAATACTCCATATCATACTTCTACTGAACATCGACCATCGTTTGCTTAATTTTAATAACACAAATAAAATTTAAAATGCTATACTACAATTAAACCAATATGTACAAAATATTTACCAAATGTTAACAAATTTTTAACAAAGATTATTCAACTTATCATACTGTGTGTACATTTTTCCGAATTAAAATATTTACAAAACTATAACCATTTTTCGTCTTTCCTTTTTTTTTTTTTTTTTTTTTTTTTTTACATACATTTTTTCAGCTTCTTTAACCTAAATTATAAATTTCTACTACTTTATTTTTCCTTTCATTTCTCCTTTCTCCTTCCTTTTTCTTTTTTTTTTTTTTTTTTTTAATACTGTGCGGACATTTACAAAGTCAAATATTATAAAATTCCTTAATCTAATTCTTATACTTGGCTTACGCTTTACCAAATTAAAATATCGAAAATTATTATTTTGTGCTAGTACTTAACAAAAGCTTACATTTTAAACATGAGAAAAAGGAGAGGAAAAAAGAATAATAATACAATGAAAATGCTATTAATTTAACATGGTTCTGTTTAATAAACATCTTCATCTGAATCGCTTAGTACTATTTCTTCCTCTGCTTCTATTTCTACAGCATGAGGGTTTTGGAAGATTAATTAATTGTTCTCCAAAAGATGGACACAGTTAGGGCTCTTTTGTAGAAATGATGGTTTCCTTAAAACATAAGAAAACCAATTTGACAAATTCATATTTGATTGTTTTAGTAAATGATAAGTTGCGGTTAGAGTGCAGTCTAACATATAGTGTACCAAAGTAGCATATGCGCCACAAACAGAACGGGAAGATGGTGATCTCCCAAATTTTGCTATTTAACCGGGGAATAGGTCATGGTTTGTTGCGAAGATAAATGAATTTCTCTGATGAAGAATAAAATTTTCTTTTACTTTCGGTAATAATGCATTGTTATATCTCCCTGTAATTCCATAGTCTCATTCAGCTTGCCAATTTTGAAGAGCTGAATGCTTCAGCCATATTTTAAGCGCTGATTTCAGCATTAGGAATAATCGCTGAAACATTGGATCCTGAATACCTGTTGCTTCTTTTGCCAACTTATCAGCTAGTTCGTTACCCGAGACACCAGTGTGTCCACGAACACATGAAAATATTTTGGAAGTTTCTTGTAATTTCTGTGAGATACTTATTACCATGAAATCTGAAGAATTTTCGTGTTTCAAAGCCAGAAGGCCAGACAAATTGTCTGGTAAAATTAGAATATGATTAAAATTTGAGGAAATGGTCCAGAGACTGTTTTTTCAATTGCCAATAATTTGGCTTGAAAAAACGTACTCAGCTATGTTTATTATTAATAAAATAACAACACATCGAATTTTCTCAATTAAAAGGTATTATGCAAAATTTTAATTTGATCATTGACACTTTGTAAAAATTAAATTTATTTTATTTATTAAATAATCTTTTTAAAGGGATTTTTTTAGTGACCACTGCTGGGAAACGATACATTCAACATTAAATTGGAAAATATCTATTAAGATAAATATCTTTCAATACCAAACGAATATTTCTTGTATTATCGTTTCTGCTCAAGCGAAATTGTGTTTATCCGAATGCAAAGAAATGCAAAAGAGAAAATTGAAATCGAAAACCAATATGTATACTGTAAAATATATTTATTTGGTGAACAGTTATCACCTAAAGGAACTTTAATCGATGATTTCGAAAGCAGAAATGAAAAGGAACGAAAGTAAATATTATAAAGCAAATAAACGAAAGTAAAATTATGTTGGGAGAGAATTGCGATTCCAAATCACGCGGAATAAAAAATATGGCATAAGTCACAAATAACGAAAACTTTAGTAAAAGTAACCAAATATGGTTTCAGAGTAAATGGTATTAAGTTCATTAGAAATGTCTATGTTTGCAGTCGATAGAAAATGTAAAAATTAAGTATCATTAAGTATTTACATTGACTAAATGTTTTTTCTTAACAGCTATTTTTGTTTGTTATCTGTATATTTCTACATGCCTATGCATTTAATATTATCACTTAATTTATGTTTCAGCATTTAATAATTGAAAACAAGTTGGAAATTGTACGCTAAACGTGACAAATGAGGTGCGTTCTTACTATAACTAGTTTTACAATGTAAAAAAATCTTCGTTATTATTCCAGTGAAATCAGTGAATTATATCGTCTGTACTGAGAGAAGTGAGCATGCTTTTCTTTTCTTTTATTACGTATGCCACGTTTACAGATGATAATTTTTTTTGACACAGATAGCGCTGCAAAAATTCACCATGGAGATCTTGTTTTGTGAATGGTTACCTCCATGATTTATACCGCTCGTTCAGATATAGACTATATATATTTTAGCTCTGTTTTCCTGTCTTTCGAAGGAATAAGCTGTTGTTTAATTCCATTTTTATGTAACTATATTTAAATCTTGATTCTATTACGTGTAGCTTGATTCTATTCTTTTAATTTCGATAAGAAAATTGTAATATATCTATAAACTAACATTTTGTAGACAAACGCAAAACATTTTCTTGTAAGTTATCTTTCTAAATTTTTTAATGCCTTCCGTCCTATCGCACTTATCTTATTGTATCCCGGCGGACGCGAGATATAACGAGGTGTCACTGTATTATTAAATCCGTGTCCTCAATTTCGAGTGTAGATTCGTTGATCATTTGACAAAATCTGAAAATAGTAATAATGACTACTTTTGAAAAGTAGTTTGTAGTCGCTACTTTTAAAAGAAATTATTGTAGTAGTAGTTAACTACAATTTCGATAAAGTAGTTGTAGTTGTAGTTGATTACAATAAAAAAGTGGTTTTCCCGACCACTTTTGCCCAGCAATCGCACTGAGTCCCTAATTCACGAAAAGCAAGTGATCATAAAATAGAAGATGAAAAATAGATTAGGTTTATGAATGGATTACCATTATAGATTATGTTTTTGCAGTTAAAGTTGTTCTACTGTAATTCAGTTTGTACAATTAATAAGACACTTTAAGAATGTGTTGGATACTAAGATCAAAATAATTAGTAAATGGAAAAACAAACAGTAATTTTATGTCCTGAAGCAATAATTACTGTAAGGACAGTAAGTAAAACTTATGCAATGTATGGTTATGTATCCATATGTACAAGTACTATTTTTTACTCAACCACGGGTGTAGATGGAATCCTTTAATAAAATAAATTTTCTAACAATATTTTTAGATTGTTTGCTTTACTATTTCAGGGCAACTACTATTTAAACTATTGTTTGTAATCACTACTTTTGAAAACAAGCAGCTGTAGCTGTAGTTCATTATTGCTAGTTTGGACTCCTTTTTTAGTCAAGAAATTTCGAGTTCATACCGGAAATTCCAAAAGAAGTTTCACTTTATGTAATCATGAAATGTCTGTCATAAAATAAAGCAAAAACTACCATACAAAATTTCTGATATGAATTTGGAATTTCTGAATAAAAAGGATGGCTAAACTGGCATCGCTGCTGTAGTTAACTACATTTGCTATAACATAGAGAAAATGTCGTTCACCACAAAATATGATGATTTTTCCAATCACTGCCTACGTGCACACAGCATTATATGAAACAACGCGTAAAAAATTACAGTGCGGTAAAAAGAAAGAAAATAAAATGATGCATAAGAATTATGCATCAGTTTCCCTTGTTGATATGTTTCAAAGAATTACTTTAGCGCTGATACTTTTGACGATGCTTTAATGAAAATAATGCCTTCGAAATTTGTATTTCAAATGCTCCATGCGATTTCTAAATCATTCGTAATCAATGATTACTTTTATGTATGTTTAGCTTATAAAGTACATATATTTGTGCGTTCGTTTTAGTACACATCAGTTTTTTTTTTAAATTCTACCAAAATATTTGCTCTGGTGTAGAATACTCAGTGGAAATTCCTCAGGAAAAACAAAAGAAAATAGATGTTGACGTATGACATTTTTTTATACACATAACAAGTAAATTTCCAAAACTACTATATTTTCTGGCTATCACATTGATATTAGTGTAATTTTTTCTTAAATTTGTAGTACATATACAACAAATTGAAGGATAAAGGAGGAAAATAGGGATTGTCGCAAACTAGTTATTCTGAGTTATTTCTCTTTGCATGCGCGAACATCTTATCTTCACCTTTGTATTGACTTTTTTTCAACTGCGTTTTGCAAACTATTACCTTCATTTTCGATTTAATATATCAGATGGCATTATCACCTCAAATTTCAGAAAAATAGACTATCGTCGTTTTTACCATTGACCCTTCAATTAATTTAACAGTTAAAATTTTGTTTTTTTCTCACACTGATGATACATTTGATTAACATTCCTAAAATTTCGCTAAGAAATATCTGAAAATACAAAGTTTTATAAAACAAATTCCTCGTCCTAATAATTTCAAAAGCACTTAACATTAATTATGAAACATTGTTTAATTACATCTGTATACGATAATGACATCTGTATAAGATAATTACATACCAAATGCTTGGGAAGGGGGGGGGGGTATTTTATTTTAAAGAATCTCCCAGTGTATTCGATCAATTTAGAGTAAGAAAGGAAACTGTCTCTTTGGTTCTTCAATTACAGTTGTCATCTAAATCATTAAAAAGTTGTTAACTAAATTAAACATGATGCGGATTTCGAAGTTTAAGAACAGCATCTGTCGAAAATCAATTAACAAATGATTAAAATAATTAAGTGTCAACGAAATATTTCATGGGGATCAGAGGGCAACTCAGTTAGTTCCTCTCAATAATTAATATGTTTATTTTATTTTTTCTTTAAATTGATTAAAATTAAAGTCTAAACGCGTTTTTGTGTTATAAAACATATGCACATGAAATATAACAAGAACGAAAAATCATGCGTCAAGCATAGATTATGTAACACTTTCCAACGCTTTTAAAATAATTTTACAAATCATACCGTTTAATAAGCTGAAAGATAACATCTAAGTAAAGAATTTGGAAAACGCATACCATATTTTTTTTTTAATTCAGAAATTTTCAACATATACAATATTCGGAAAAATATCCGAATACTTTTATTCAGCCCTGTATAGGATCTATAGATTTGTATACATACTACATAGGATGCTAAATTTTAGTTCAGTTAGAAAACGCTTAGCACAGTTTAAAATTCTCCTTCTGGAGTTTCTGTCAGTAAACGGAAATGTGTTCGCGAACTTTTGTGCTTCTCTGTATAGGATCTACAGAATTTATACACACCACGTAATAGACAAAAAGTGCGTTAAATTTAAAATTGCGTTCAGTAACTTCAAACGCACGTCCACGAATTATTGTTAACAGACAGTAGAGAATTATTTTGTGTGTCCCTGTAAATGAACGATGACTACTATACACACAATATTCTGTAGTAAGCCTCTTGTAATGCACCTTAGTGATATATATAAATTTCAATGTGTTTAAAATAGTGAAACATTATTTAAATAAACCGCAGACGATTTTTCTACATAGACGTAATGTAACGGAATTCTTTTGAGTGTCCCTGTAAAAAAACTATAAGGGCTACACACTTCCGTTGAAATAGGGAACATAGTATAGATAACGACAATAACATATAAAAATTGCAGAGCAATCCGAGCATATTTACGGGAGTTAGAGCACGGACAGACGGCCATCCGGCCAGACGGCAGACAAACCGAAGTCATAAACACTTTTCAACTAGGTTGGAAAGTGTTAAAAAGATATAATATTAAGAGCGGGAACGTGACAGAAGTGCCCGGTGCCCCTGTCTTTAAAATTTCAATTGGTTCCCCCTATTCCCTACCTCACATAAAGTAAATCTCTAACTATAATAAAGAAGGAAGATTATTGTCTCTATCTGTGTGTGTGTGTGTGTGTGTATTGTGTGTATATTTTGTGTGTCTGTGTGTATTGTGTGTGTATTTTGTGTGTGTGTGTATTGTGTGCGCGTGTATTTTGTGTGTGTGTGTATTGTGTGCGTGTGTGTATTGTGTGTATGTGTGTGGACTGTCTTCTGAAGAGACCGCTGCACGCAGAGCTACAAAAACTACTGCTTGGTGGGAAGGTACTTCTATGTATGTCATTTTGCACCTCGAACCCAATTTTGAAATTTTCAAAAAGTTTTTTTATGGGATTTTTAGCGTTTTTTCACGTTTTGCTGCGATTTTTCCAATTAGTAACATGAATCTGGTTCCTATCTTTTAGCCCACTATAGTAAACTTTGTCCCCTTTTTAATAAAGTTCATTCGAAAATGCTACAATTTTTGAATTTTTGGCAATTTTTTTCCTTTGCTACTAAGAAATTTTCCCAAGAATGCTTGATTGGTTCTTCGATTGCCTCCATTGCAAAGTAAAAAACAAGTGGGTAAGTGTGATCGAAAACCGCACCAAGGGTTTCGGTTAATATTCCTTTCAAAGCACTTTATCCTTTCTTTAATAAATCCAAATAAATTTCATTTTCAAAAAAATAAATAAATAAATAAATAAAAGTCATGTTTTTTATAAAGTAAAAATTTATCGGTCTATTTTTATCGTTTTTTCGAATATCTGAACCGGCCCGATAGCGGGCGAGGCCGCTATTATACTCTGTCATAATAATATCTGTCTTGTGGACTAAATGCGATATTTACAAAAAATCAATCTCAAAATTAAACATGTTGTATAGAGATCGTCAAAATGTTAAAATATGCCAATATTTCCATAATCGGGATTTTTTCATGATTCAATACGTTCCTCAAACTTATATATTTACTATTCTATATTACTCATATTGATACTCATATTGATCTCATATTTATACTCATATTGATAGCTTTGAAGTATTCTCAAACATTTGAAAAATCCGTTATGACGTCAGATTAATTTTCTTTTTAATTCTCTAATGACGTCATATTAAGCTCATTTCTGTATTTACACATACTCATACTTCTTGTATTATTTAGAAATGTTTGAAAATTTCCGTTTTATTACCAATATGACGTCATATTAATCTTTTTTTTTTTTTTTTTTTTTTTTTCAATTGGTGAAACGTTTTATTTCATTTTCATTTTTCGCGGGGAAATCTTTCAATAGAAAATTAATTATTGTAGAAAGAATTTTATTGTGGATTTTAATTGTTGGCAACTGCTATAACGAAAAATGTTTAAATTTAATAGGAAACAGCTGTTAGATTTTTGGTTTTTTTTATCTCTATATATTAAAATAATACGATTTTTTCAAATTTTATGATTTTGAGCTTCATAGCAGGTATTCAGCTTATAAGTACACAAATTGTCATGCCTGTGTAAGTTAAATAGTTTCTGAGAACCGGCTCTGTGACGGACAGACAATGAAGCGAGGAGTAATAGGGTTTCGTGAGATGAACGAAACCCTAATTACAGCTACTGTGTGTAAATACATTAGAACTAAGAAGGATTCAGAAGAAATATTACTTTATTTAATTTTTTATACATCTAATTTAAAAAGCAAAGAAATTAAAAATTATAAACATTTTTAATTTATTTGCCTTAGAAATTATAAACATTGTATTGTAAAGCATGATTATTCTTTTTTGCCAATCAAAGTTTTATCATTGTTCTGATAAAATAGAATTTTGCTGCCAAATATTGTTTTGTGCAGAAGAGTTTAGATCATCATGATTAAAAACCATGGTTTTGTTGTGTCTGAAACCTTGCCAACTCAGGTTTTCAGTATTTTTCTAAAAGATTTTTTTGACGCAAATGTAGATTTGTGTGACTCATCTCAAAAAATCACCAAGAATTGGAAGAAGACACAGATGGTTGCCAGAATAAAGTTGCTTTAAAATAGAAAAAATTTAACTATGATCATTTAAACAGTTGAATGATATATTACAAAGAAAGAAAGTTGGAAATTGTACGTTAAACGTGACAAATGCGGTGCGTTCGTTTCGTGCTATAACTAGTTTTACAATGTAAAAAATCATTGTTATTATTTCAGTGAAATTAATTATATCGTCTGCTATGAACGAAATAAGGATGTCTTTTTTTTTTTTTCCTTATTACGTATGCCATATTTACAGGTGCGATTTTTTTTTTTTTTTCGACGCCAGACAGAGCTGTAAATTCACCATGGAGATCTTGCTTTGCGAATGATTATCTCCATGGTTAATATTTCTATGACTCACGATGAATGAATATTTTGTTTATTTACTTTAATGGATTGAGATATTCGGTTATTAACCAATAATTATCACTGAAGTTATCTCAGAATCTATACATTTTTTAATGTCTCATGCATCTCTCATGCAAACAATTTTTTTGAACGATCTTTCTAAAAATATAAATTTTACGCAATTTTATTCGAAAAATTAATTTTGAATAAAAATGGCCGCTTGGCGTATGGAAAAAGATGTGGTTAGCCCGTATTTGTTTCCCTCAGTCACATGGCTTGCGCTTTTATCATATAGATTAAGTATGATAAGATTAATAAAATAAAGAAAACTATTAATATCTTTTTAAGTTTTGATTGGATTTTCATAAAATTTGAAATGACTCGACAAAATTCTGAAACGATTGTATATATTAAATTGAAAACCATTCGGTTGGGTAATTTTTGCGCTGTTATATGCGGACAGGCGGACAGAGAGACAGACAGACGGGCTAGACGACGACTATAGGTTCTACATATTTATATACTTACGAACGCACCTAAAAAGTATTAAAATAAGCAAAGAAAGCTATTGTGGAAATTCAACTGCAAGGCTAAAATTTTATTATTTATTTATTTTTCAATATTTCCATGTGAAGTGAAAATAAAAAATATATACATAAATTAATAACAGGTTAATATTCAATATCTTCTGAGAAAATATAACTCCAAGAAATTTTTATTTCTAAAAAAACAATTTTTCCAGAAAAAAATGGAAAAAATTGGGGTTTTTTCCACCATTTAAAATATTTTTGGAAATTTTACCTCCACCTCTCAGTGAAAAAATTGAACCTATTTTTACACTGTTTTATTTAACTCAATTCTGTTTTTGTATGAAAACACTCGCTTCTTGATATGCTAGAGTTCTTAATTTTTAAGTCATTTTTCCATTAGCCGACAGCGAGTGTTTATGAGTAACAAAAACAGTGGAGTTAATTATGCACCAAAGTATGCCAACTGGCTGTGGAACTGAAATGACGATATATTTTAAACACTAAAAAATAGAAAATAGAAATAAAAAATAGAGTGTAATATATTTTTAAATATATTCTTTTATCATTTAATAGTTTCATATTAATTAAATTACTATACTTTGAGAGAACAATTTAAAAACCATGAATAGATAGTTTAAATTATGCTTGCCTTATCTGAAAAAAGAAACAGAGCAAAAATTATAATTCCTGTAACAAATTTACTAATCTGAACTTTTTATTAAGTGTTAATCAAATCGGTGAATTTTAATTGGGCAAGTTAACATATTGCAATGGAATTTTTTTAACTACATTAATTTCAATCATGAAATTAGGGATGATTTTTAAAACAAACATTGAATGTAATATAAAAGAGTGGTTTTTTTAACTATTTTTATTTTTATTCCCTCTTTTTTTATTCGAAGCTGGGTGGGGGTGAGGTGTTGTTCATCCCCCTTAACATGTATGACCCATTATTTTAAAATAATAAAAAGAAAAATTTTATTATTTGGAATTGATATTTTCTATGTGTGCAAACTGAGCTACATTTATTCTAGAAATTTAATTTTTAATATCATTAAACTCTTATCTCGGAACAATGATTTACACATTCACTGCTGGTACAATTTTTGATGGAGGTGGTGAGTTTAAATCTTCACTGTCCATTCTTGTGTTTGAATGTTCTGCTTCAGTTTCGGTAACCATTTACATGGAAGTTTCTCCATGCATCTCTTCATCTCATCTTTGTCTTCTCTATTCATTTCTAGCATCTGAAAAGTAAATTATATTTTCAAAAACAAGTAAACATTTAATAATTTTGTAGTTTAAATTACAGAAATTTGAAAAGAAACACTGTGTTGTCAGATTTAATGAAAAGTACGAATCTCTGAAATTATTTTTAATAGTCCGAGAACAAAATTATACAATGAATAACGAATGTCTTTACAATAGGATTTTTTTTTATTTTACAAATATATATTTTTAAATTTTTAAATCAGTCCCATTCAGAAATTCTTACTTTTTAGTAAATGTGGCAACACTGTTCACTTGCAATAGCTACAAAACTGTAGCTTTATATAACAATACTTGGGAGGTTTCTCTTTAAGATACCAAAAACCGTATGTTGATAGCTTTTATACTTATTAATTTAATTGTATGCAAAACCAAGAAAAGCTCTCAGATCCCCCGTTTATCAGTGGCCATTTTCCGATATGGCGTTCATTAGCTACTCTGGTTTTGAAAGCATCATGCAGTATAAATGTCATTCTGATGTTGTGGTGAATCCAAAAATGTATGATTTACCAAGTGCGGTGACATGAAACCACACAAGCTCCTGGCCCAACGACTAATTCGGTTCCAGCAGTTTGAATTTCATACGCTTGCGCAGAAACACTGCCGAGAACAATAATCATTCAAAGGGTGATTCGTTCCCTAGAACCACTGGCAGTACTACTAGTCCCTACAGCCTTTACTGCGCAAGCGTAATAGGACTGCCGGCACTATAATATAGACCCAGCTGCCGGAGCTCTAACTCCGGCCTTTTTTTAAAGCTATTCAAGAAACCTTTGAAAGATCACCAAGAAAGCCTTCAAAGAGCGCCGCGTTGGATAGTCCTGCCACAAAGTACTAAAACACTTCATGAGAAAACACTTATTATAGTTGAAAATACACTTTCGGAAATTCTCATCCATAGTCGGTAATGTTTCCGAATTTGTTGAGCAGCACTGTATATATAGAATTTATACACAATGTTTTATATATATTTTTTTTTTTATTTAGTAAGTTTGAAAGTGCATAACATAACTGAAAACACACTTTTCATCGGAGGCAATTATCGCTCTCCGATGACAATGTATATTAATTATTTTACGCGGCCCTGTAAAAGAACATTAAATATTACATGCATCATTTTCTGGAGGAAGATGTTATCATGCACCTCAATAACGATGCCAATTTCATTGTGCTAGGAGTAATATAGTATTTTTAAAACGCACTTCAAACAAACCTCGCCTATAGACAGTTATGTAATCGATTTCTATTGTGTGGCCTTGTAAATGGACAATAAGTGCTCTGTGCATTATTTTCTATTACAAACATGTATGCATATATTCATATCACATGATGCGTATCAATTTCATAACATTTGTAGTAGTGTAACATCATAATAACTTCAAACGTTTATAATACATAGACCATATATATTAATATATCAGAATTATTTTAATTCCTGTGTAAACGAACTACAAATCGTGCACATTGTATTTTTAATAGAAAATATTCCATAATAAATCTCAATGACATATATCAATTACGTAGAATTCCAAACATTCTGTGACTCTAACTTTGTTCTAACTGTAACAGTTAATGTGTGAACTGACAGACAGACAGATGAATCGAAGTTATACAACGCATGATGACAACGAAAATGTTAAAAAAAAAAGAGAAAATATAACATTATTTTATTATTTTCAGGCATATAATGCATTCTTTTAAACGAATTGGTTTAAATTAATTGGTTATTAATGCGATATATATAAGGCTCACTACACAAAACTCCCCAAAAAATAATAAATAGTTAAATATATTTGTAAATATAATAAATTTCTTTTTAAAAATTACCCATTTTTAAAAATGCACATTAATCTGATGCCAAATAAAAGACCTTACTTTTTTTAACCCCTTCAAGGGCGGTGGTTCATTTTTGGACCACTTAATTTGATTTAATCCCTAAATGCTACATTGGCACCAGATTTTTGGAATGAAAAATTACCCTTTTTCAAATACATGAAGAAAAGATTTTACTTATTTTCGAATAAATTTGTTTCTAAATTCTGGTGTCAATCAATCATTTCAACATTTTATGAATAGAAGTACCTTGCCCCTGAAAGAGTTAATTTTTCACATGAACAACAAAGACCACACAATTTTTTTATGTTTTTCTTTGTGCACATAGACAAGCAATATCATCAGTTCATTTTATGATATAGATACATAAAAGTAAAAATCAGGAAATTTGGTTAACATACAGTGAAGCCCAATATCATTGATCTGATAATTCAAATTTTTAATAAACACTTTTGAAGGTAAACGTAATTGCATCGTGTATAAAAATATATACTAACAACGTAAACAAACTTTCCATTTATATATTTATTTTGGCACACATTATTTAAAATTCATTTTGGTAAAAAGCAACAGATTCAACGAGTTCATGGTTCAAATTATTTTGAGCATGAAATTAATTTAACTTTATATTATGTTCAAAGAAATCATAAAACTCCTATTAATTCATTTACTTGAGAACATATATCAGACTTGTTTGCTTGACAAGACATCAATGACTGCGTTTTAGTGACACATAAAAGCAAACTACAAATTAATTAACTTGGGTGTCACATTTGTCGAGATGAGGACTGGATCAACGCCCCCTAGAGATCTCTATGGGGCGTTGACTGGATAGACAGACGGAAGGCGTGATTATTAAGATAAACATTGCTAGTTTTTTTTTTAACTATTTTTACATTTATGCTTATTATTTTTAACGAACAGGGAAGACCGAGCTATGCTCGGTCAAAATTAAATTTGAGTTCAAATATCATGACCCATGACCAAAATGATTCACTAATTGGGAATTCAAGCGCTCGAATACGCCATCTGGTGGAAAAAAGATATAACTTCTCCCTTCAGGAAAATCCCTTGCAATCCCATTGCGTTACATGCATTTTAAATTTGGTCATAATGATTATTTTTATACACAATTTCAGATTTCATGTGCTATTTATGTTCTGTGTTTATATGTCGAAGTAAAAATTATCCGAATTTGAATATCTAACACTTTTAAACGCGTTTACAATAAATAATGGTTTCAATGGCACTTTAGCATTAGTTAAAGGGCCAATTTTCCTGTACCGACAGCTGCAATCAGCGCCTCTATAGGCCGTTTTAAGTCCCAATTGAATTTTCTCAAACATGTGACTTAGCCCAACAGTGTTCTCGTGCCGGAAAACCATAGGATGCAAAATTTAGTGTAAATTGAGCCGCTTTTTAGATATTGACCCACAATGACACAGAAATGACCCACTAATCGAATTTTCTCGAACATGCGACTAGTCTAATGATTTTCGCGTAACCGAAACTCGTAAAATACAAAATTTAATCAAAATCGTTAGAGCCGTTTTTTAGATAAAATTAATTTGACCCGCTTTGACCCAAAAATGACCCCCTAATCGAAAGTTCTCGAACATGTGACCCAGCCCAATAGTGTTCTCGTGCCCGAAAATAGTCGGATACAAAATTTCGTCAAAATCGTTTGGACCGTTTTTTAGATACAATTAGCTTGACCATGACCCAAAATGACCCACTAATTGAATTTTCTCGAACATGTGACCTAGCCCAACAGTCTTCTCGTGCCGGAAACCATTGAATGCAAAATTTAGTGTAAATTGAGCCGCTTTTTATATCTTGACCCACAATGACCCAGAAATGACCCACTGATCGAATTTTCTCGGACATGTGACCTAGCCCAATGCTTTTATCGTGCTCGAAACTCGTAGGACATAAAATTTAATCAAAATCGTTAGAGCCGTTTTTTAGATAAAATTAATTTGACCCGCGTTGACCCAAAAATGACCCACTAATCGAAAGTTCTCGAACGTGTGATCCAGCCCAATTGACTTCTCATGCCCGAAAATGGTCGAATACAAAATTTCGTCAAAATCGTTTGAACCGTTTTTTAGATACAATAGGCTTGACCATGACTCAAAATGACCCACTAATTAAATTTTCTCGAACATGTGACCTAGCCCAACAGTCTTCTCGTGCCCGAAAACCATTGGATGCAAAATTTAGTGTAAATTGAGCCGCTTTTTAGATAATGACCCACTAATCGAATTTTCTCGGACATGCGACCTAGCCCAATGCTTTTATCGTGCTCGAAACTCGTAGAACACAAAATTTAATCAAAATCGTTAGAGCCGTTTTTTAGATAAAATTAATTTGACCCGCGTTGACCCAAAAATGACCCACTAATCGAAAGTTCTCGAACGTGTGATCCAGCCCAATTGACTTCTCATGCCCGAAAATGGTCGGATACAAAATTTCGTCAAAATCGTTTGAACCGTTTTTTAGATACAATTAGCTAGACCATGATAAAAAAGGACCCAAAATGACCCACTAATCGAATTTTCTCGAGCATGTGACCTAGCCCAATGGTTTTCTGGTGCCCCAAAACGGTAGGATACGAAATTTCGTCAAAATCGTTAGAGCCGTTTTTAAGATAATTTTTGCATATATATATATATATATATATATATATAACCACCCACAAGATTTGCTCGTATTAGAATATATGATATTATTAAGCAGCAATATCAGTGAAGTTAATACAAACCTGGTGGTTAATGGTTGCGCTTTTAAAATATTCGCTATGGTAAACAAAAACATCTTGATAATTCCTCATTATCGGCAATTTTCAAAATTCCCAAGGGAAAAAAAAGTATTTTTTCCAGTAATAAGGAAAGGGTAGTTGACGTCACTGTTGGTTCAATTGCGGTTGGTTAGCAAGAAAAGCCTGTTTGTTCTTTATGACTCCTACTGTACATATGAAATGAGGAAATTTGATTGGTCTACGTTAAACTGGTCTATAATGGACCTTACCCACGAGTGGCAACAACCAAGTCTTTGGGGGTAATTTTCTTCGGAAAAAGACTGGTTATTGGACGAAGGGGAAGCTGTGTTAAAATGCTCTTCACGCCTATTGGTGTTTTTCTTCTCTTTACCCGCGGGGCTAACGAGAAAGACGGGCTACCGCGCTTCTCCAATTTAGAGTAGTCACGTGACGCTCCCGGTCTCAGCTGAGCTAGCAAACCAATTGACATAATAGATTATTGACTCAATTTTAGATTACTCTTATATCTGAGTCATTCTTTAATTTGATAAAATTCGTTACTTGCCCCATGCAGCGGAATAATGATTATCAAATCTTATAAAAACATTGAGATATTTTAATTATATTAAATAAAATAATTTGTAACCAGATATAAAGTTGTCAAAAGGGGAAAAAATAATGAAAATTGAGCCTTTTATATCGTAAAAATAATTTAATTAACATTTAAAAATTTCAAAGATGAATCACAATTTAAGAAAAGAATGATTTTTAAAGAAAAAGAAAATTAAAAAGCAAAAAAAAAAATTTTTTTTTGTTCAAACAGTTTTTGTATACCCTAAATGACAATATTTTCCCCACCAAAATTATATGCAGCCATAGGACATATATTTTATATAATATATATATATATATAATTTTCAAAGCTTTAGAAGAAAAATATGTATATTTTACAGAAGGGCTCCTTTTACCCTACAAATCACTGTAAATACACAGAAATTTAACACATATTACTTAAGAATGATTTATTTAACATATTCAAATCTCAAAGTTGTAGAACAATTTTAAGTTATTGAGGGGGAAAAATGTTTTTTTTTTTTTTCAAACCAGACCTTTATAATCAAATATCAATATTTCTGAACCAAAATTATGCATTGGCCATTGGATACATACTTTATATAATATATAAACTTTTCAAAGTTTTAGTACAAAGATAACTTTTTTTTTTAATTAAATGTGCTTATTATTTATCTCTGAGTATAGAAGTTAATAGCAGAAAGAAAACAATTTTAAGACACAAACTATCTAAAAATTAATATTTTTTTTAACGAACATTTTCCCAAGCAACGGATTTATGATTGTTAAATCGTATTAAAAGTTCAAAACACAGGCATAACTTTAAGTATATTAAATTAAAACACTAGTATGTTGTATAGTCATCACAAGACTTTCTTCATAATTTTTATATATTGATTTAAATAGATCCTAACACCAACTATTCTGAAGATGAAGTATAGTGCATTTATTTGAATTTAACATGGAGTTACAGTGATCAGTAAATACAGTTAACGTAGACATATATTAATAATATTAATAATTCAGAAATACTTTTAAAGGTATGCGTGTATGCAATTTTTTTCAAATGATCTGTTACATCAAAAACACAAAAAATGTCTAACTGACCAAGTTTGTCTAAGGAAAATTGATTAAAAATAAAAAAAATAAAAAAATAAAAATAAAGTGTAACTTTTTCAAAATTATTTTTTTAAAAGTGTTTCATTGACATAATTTTATTTCTTACTTAATTTTGAACACTTTGGCAATTTACATTGCCACATTACCCCCATCATGTAAAAAAATTAAAATGTGTTTCAATCTTTTGGGACATCATGTATATATCAGTCCTGAGTAATGGTACATACCCAAAGACAAATATAGGAAAATATGGAAATACTTTAAACAGAAATTATGAGAAAAATGATAAGCAGACATTGTGTGGCAAAAAATTAGCATAGACATGTTATAATAAACAAGAACGAAAAATCATGCGTCAAGCATAGATTATATAGTACTTTCCAACGCTTCCAAAATAATTTTAGAAATCATACCGTTTAATAAGCTAAAAGCTAACATCTAAGTAAACAATTTAGAAAACGCATAACATATTTAAAAACATAATTTCAGGAATTTCCAACATATACAATATTAGGAAAAATATCCGAATACTTTTATTCAGCCCTGTATAGGATCTATAGATTTGTATATATACTACATAGGATGATAATTTTAGTTCAGTTAGGAAACGCGTAGCACAGTTTAAAATTCTCCGTCTGGAGTTTGTCAATAAACAGAAATGTGTTCGCGAACTTTTGTGCTGCCCTGTATAGGATCTACAGAATTTATACACATCACGTAATAGACAAAAAGCAAGTTAAAATTAAAATCGCGTTCAATAACTTAAAACGCACTTCCAGGAATTATTGTTAACAGACAGTAGATAATTCTTTTGCGTGTCCCTGTAAATGAACGATGACTGCTATACACACAATATTCCTTAGTAAGTCTCTTGTAATGCACCTTAGTGATCTATATAAATTTCAATGCGTTTAAAATAGTGAAACATTATTTAAATAAACCGCAGACGATTTTTCTCCATAGACGTAATGTAACGGAATTCTTTTGACTGTCCCTGTAAAGTAACTATAAGTGCTATGCACACCCTGTTCCATATTAAGCATCTTCTAATGCACCTTAGTGATATATATAAATTTCAATGCGTTTAAAGTAGTGAAACATTATTTAAATAAACCGCAAATGATTTTTCCCCATAGACCGCAATGTAACGGAATTCTTTTGAGTGTCCCTGTAAAAAAACTATAAGTGCTACACACTTCCGTTGAAATAGGGAACATGCTATAGATAACGACAATAACATATAAAAATTGCAGAGCAATCCGAGCATATTTACGGGAGTTAGAGCACGGACAGACGGCCAGACGGCAGACGGCCAGACGGCCAGACGGCAGACGGCCAGACAAACCGAAGTCATAAGCACTTTTCAACAAGGTTGGAAAGTGCTAAAAACGTATATGATTTCTCACTATCGAATTTTGATTTGGAAAAAAACCAATACACTTAATTGTGACGAAAATTTAGGACTTGTTTACTTTCCCAAATCGCTATTGCTGAAACTGTTTTAACAATATCTATTTGGGAAAGTATGCAAGTCTTAAATTTGCATTACAATTAAGCATGTCGGATTTCCTTGTAAAACAAAGTTCGATTGTTAGAAATTCATACACAACATAATTGAAAATAAATGGTACCAATGTAAAAGTTTGAAACAATATCTGGCAATTTGTTCTTTGTGCTCAGTCAAAAACTGAATTTATTGATTTATTATTTTATTATAAACATTTTTTTTTATTTAACACATTTATTAGTGGATTGTATTCAGTTTGCTAATAAATAAATTAAAATAACATTTAATTCATGTATACATAAAAAAATCATGAATTGTTTAATGGAACCAAAATGCAAAGTATCATATATATAGTATATTCTTAATGTTAATCCGTAATAATATTACAGGTGTAGTATCCTGAATATTAAATCTTTAAAAATAATCTGAACTTATTAAAAACTTCGACTTATTTCTATCCTGTTTATATTAATAAGTGAAAAAGTTTTAGAATAAATAGTGCAAGTAAAGACATATTCATTTAAAATGAATTATGTTTACTTATATTTAAACAATTCAAAACAAACATTATCATATTGCAAAGGTTAAAAAAAATACATCAAAGATTAGTAATGCAATGTTGAATTCAAGGGGTGATATTCCCTACTGATGATTTCGGATTTTACATTTCTTAATGGTCTAGAAACGAAAAATCACCCCCCGAAACTCTGTAATGTTCTAAACCCGAAGCTGCAACCCCCCACCCTCCCTTAGAAAAATATATGTAATCGACACTGCAATAAAGGTACGTTATATTCAATACAATAATAATCTTACGATTTTACTGAGCTATTTTATTTCACATAAAGTAAAGTTCCCGGCATTCTGTTTTCCAACGATTTAAAGTATATAATATTGCACAATTAAATGTTACGCAGATAACATTTATTAAATCGGAAAAATGATTAATACTTACATTCGATAGATTATCCGGCGTAAATGGATTAAGCATTACTACTTAAGAAAAGCTTAACAAAATTAAAGTAAAATAAAAGATTCGCAATGAAAATAACGTTTGTTTTTATAATTAAAGAATATATTACAACACGCACACGAGTTAAAACCAAAGTAATGGAATTCCTTTGTGTACAGCTGCGCGTCAAAGTACGTTTTGAGTATAAGACCGCGACTATCACGTGACTTTCAACCACGGTAGCCCTTTGCGTCAGCCCCGCTTTACCCGCAGATGACGTGACATGGGTAAAGTCCATATGATTGGTCTACGTCGCCTTGACGATTCTTGAAATGAACAAAACATTCTACGACAAAAAAAGAAGTGGTAGATTGATTGATGGAACTGTTTGTTTGTAAACATGCCCTTTCCTTATAAACCGGGTTCTTTGAAAGCCTATAATGTATAAAATTTTTAGATATTCTTAATCACATTTCTCAAGATTCTAACATCTTCATGTAGTTCTATATAAGCGCTACCTCTGGGGGTGCCAATCCAGATGCAAATCTCTCATCTGGAATTGGTTCAAAATTAGGAGATTTAGGTGTCAGGATTATGGAATTAGCGTAGTGGATTATGACAGCTATATAGAAATAGAAAGCTGCAAAACTGGGCCCTTTGGGTCATTTCAACAACAACAACAACAACAACAACATCTTCATGTAAAAGCAATGTTTCATTTAAAAAAAGATATAAATTGTGTTTAAAATGATTTTTTAGGCATGAGAAGGTAGTCATTCCGGAGAAATATATTATAGAGCTGTGCCGAGGCTAACGAAAAAGAAAGGCTATCGCGGTACTTTACACGTATCTTTTTTTACAGACCGGCGGAATCACGTGATGCTCGAATCCACCAATGCAGGTGTACGAAAAGAGCATCACGTCACTCTCGCGGTCTGTAAAAAAAGATATGCCGAATGCACCGCGGTAGCCTGTCATTTTCGTTAGCCTCGGAGCTGTGCAAGGTGACGTCACGAACAGGTTTTTGCTGCTGCTGTAGGACAGCTATCGCTACCTTTATCAATGCTTTTTCTATTTGTGTGTCCTACAGCTTTTTTCATTGTTCTTCGGTAAAAGTCACGTGATATGAACTGCCAGAGCTGTGAAACTGTGTCACACTTATATATATATATATATATATATATATATATATATATATATATATATATATATATATATATATATATATATATATATATATATATATATATATATATATATATATATATATAAGTTATATTTTCATGTTTATTTAAGGTACATTTAGGTATACCTTAACTTAATGTTAGGTATATTTTCATGTCGTTGCGATCTCGCCGTAGTTATCTACTGCATCCAGTGTCTAGAAATATACTTCTAGACACTGTAGCATCTGTCAAGGTTTTTGTTTTTTGTTATTACTGAAATAGACAGATGAAATTGTGCAAAAAATAATCATTAAAACAAGTTAGAAGTTGCGATTATGTTCCGACAGCAAAAAGCTTAAACTTTTACTCACCAGATGACGTAACCAAATGCTAGAATCTAGAGAATCACGAAAGTTCTCATCTAACTAGTGAAGAACTGGGCGTGATAAAATCACTGTTCGATAGTTGACGCAGTATATATCTCTCTCTAACAATCAACCAACCAACATGCTGATGAGCTGTTTTGATTACTGTATAAACGTTATTTTGAAATTTTCTTCTTACTTACCCTTGAGAAATTTTACCTAGAGTACTCAAGTAATAAGCTTATTGTGTACTCTACACTTTTATCTTCGTGGTCTTTTTGATAACATTTTAAATTCATCATGGATGTGGGTGAACTATTAAATTATAAACCTGCCAAAGAACCTAAAAGAGGTACGGCTGAAGATGATTCCGATGGAGTTGAAGTAAGGCCACGATCTAAAAGGTTAGCTAGTGTTCCTGAGTCAGTTCATTATGAACGAAAACCACCTAAGATGCCCAGAACGATGGATGAGAATAAAGAAAATCTAAAGCAGGATACCGAACAACCTGAAATTGAGATACCAGACGCAGAAAATGAAAGTGGTGTTTTAGACGAAGTCAGCTTAAAAAAACTACTACTTTCTTTTGAGAAGAAAGTTCTTAAAAATCAAGAACTTCGTATAAAATTTCCTGATCAACCTGAAAAGTTCATGGATTCTGAAATAGAATTGAATGATATAATTCTTGAAATGCACATTATTGCTACTCAACCTGATTTGTACCACATTCTTGTTGAATTAAATTCTGTCTCAAGTATGCTGGGCCTACTAACTCATGATAACACTGATATTTCTATTGCTATTGTTGATTTACTACAAGAAATGACAGATATTGATACACTAAATGAAAGTGAAGAAGGTGCAACTACTGTGATTAATGCAATGCTTGAAGCCCAAGTTATTGCTTTGCTTGTACAAAATCTTGAACGTTTAGATGAATCCGTCAAAGAAGAAGCTGAAGGTGTTCATAATACACTTGCTATAATTGAGAATCTTGCTGAATTTAAAGTTGATATGTGTGTCGATGCCACTCAGCAAGGATTAATGCAATGGATTTTGAAAAGGATAAAAGCAAAAATGCCATTTGATGCTAATAAATTATATTGCAGTGAAATTTTATCTATTCTACTCCAGCACCAGGATGAAAATCGACAATATTTAGGAGAAATTGAAGGTATTGATATTTTACTACAACAATTAGCTTATTTTAAAAGACATGATCCTTCAAATTCTGAAGAACATGAGATGATGGAAAACTTATTTGATTGTTTGTGTTCATCACTTATGTTTGCTGCCAATAGAGAAAAATTCCTAAAAGGTGAAGGTCTTCAACTGATGAATCTCATGCTGAGAGAGAAAAAGTTGTCTAGAAATGGTGCATTAAAAGTTCTTGATCATGCAATGTGTAATGCTGAAGGTGCAGACAATTGTAATAAGTTTGTTGATATTTTGGGGCTTAGATCAATATTTCCTCTTTTTATGAAAACACCCAAGAAAAATTGGAAAAAAGGCCTATCAGTTGAACAGCATGAAGAACATGTGTGTTCTATTATTGCATCTATGTTAAAAAATTGTAAAGGTACACAAAGACAACGACTTTTGAATAAATTTACTGAAAATGATCATGAAAAAGTAGATAGATTGATGGAGTTGCATTTTAAATATCTGGATAAGGTTCATTACATTGATCTTCAGATTGAAAAGGAAAAAACTAAGCTCGATGAGGAAGAAATTGATGCAGCTATGGAAGAAGAGTTTTATTTAAGACGTTTAGAAGGAGGTTTATTTACTCTACAGTTAATTGACTATATCATGGTTGATATTTGTTGTTCTGGTCCACCTACAATTAAACAAAGAGTCCTGCAAATTTTAAACTTACGTGGTGGATCAATTAAAACTATTAGAAATGTTATGCGAGAATATGCTGGAAACATGGGTGATGCTAATGATCCATCATTAAGAGAAGCAGAACAACAGAGATTATTACAATTTGTTGATCGTTTTTAAATTTTACTGTATAAAAATTCATCCTTTTTTTTTTTTTAAGATTATGTATTGGCTGAATGCATAAAATGCATAGTTTTTATGCTCCATTTAATATAGGGTAAATGTGCCAGTAATGAGCACTCTTAAGGAATTTCTTTTAAAATTAGTTTTTAGTAATAATTATTATATTCCAGTTTTTATATAATTATTATATTTCATCTATCAGCAATATTTAATCAATCTCACACTCACATTTCCCATTGGGAAACAAAATATAATTGTAATATGAGAAATAAATCAAAACATCTAAAATTCCAGTAATGGGTACTATTACAGAAAGTAATAGATAATTGTTTTTGATTGTATTTTGAATCAAAACTTAATATAAGCATACTAATGAAACAAAATAGTCATTTTCAAATAAATTTAACGATTAGGATATTAATAATAATTAAAATATTTTTGAGAATAATTAATTGTTCAAATTAATTATTGTCAATAAGATCACACAGATCAATATTTTAATTATTTTAGATTTAAAATACTGAATTTCAAAGAATTATAGTTATCAAATTATTGAGACTGGGGGGGTTTAGGCTTTAGGAGCTTAGGTTTTTAACAATATATATATATATATATATATTAAATCAGAAAACAATGTCTTGGAGTATCAGGGCATCAAATTGTATTTTCCCATACAATTCTTAATTGTTACCTTATTTCAATAAGGTCTTGAACGCCATAAATCCCTTCTTTTCCTATGCTCTTGAACATTATAAAATATGCAATGCAGAGTTATAAAAAAATTAATCTGCTTTAATATTAAAAATTTTATTAACCGCATGAAATTAATTAAAAACAGCTATTTATAAAACTTTTGTTCTTATTACATTCTGGTAAGTGAAATTTTAAATTTACATTTAATTACTTAGCTTTTCAGTTAAATCAAAAGATTTTATGCACTATGATCATTACTGAAATTGAAATCACTCTTTTAGTAATGGATACTGGTCCTAAAACCTTAAAAATAAATCAAAATTTGTTAATGGCCATTAGTATATAAAATTCAGTTTTCTATTGCTATCAGAGCAAAAATATGCATTTTTTCCAAGAAAATAAAGAAGATATAAATTACTTATGTAAAACCGATTCTATGAGAAAAATAAAATACACTGAACTCTTATTGGTTATTTTTTTATGAACTTTGGAAGGGTGACCATTACTGACACATTCACCACGCTACCCTATTTATTATTTGAACATATTTTCAACTAAATTTTTATGGAACAATTTAAAAATAAGGGCTTGTCTCACTGCATATTCCTATATAAATGTAAAGATTTTATTACCAACTCAATAAAATTTTGAATAAGTTACAATACTTTGTAAGAATTGCTAATGATTGATCAATCAGCTTTTTCCATATTATAGGTCATCACATTGTCCTAGAATTCCTGAAAAAAGAAGTGTCCTGAAATGTGCTTAAATATGGTAAATGTCCTGAAATTTCCCAAATTTAAATAAATTTTAATTCCTTAATGGTCTTGTATGTTGGTTAGTATGTCAGGTAAATATGTCCTTAAATTTCACTTAGTGCCTGTGCTATCCCTGCCATGTTTTACTGTGACCAAAAATTATGCCTATTTTAATGCAGAGTTAGGGTTTTCTGTTAAATTTTCTAATCTTTTTTGTCTTCATAATTGTAGTTTTTAATAGTTAGCGTGGTTGGAACATGTTATATTTTTTTTATAGTGTAACTATCTTCTATTTTTCTTGCAATTTTCACGTTGTTCTCTAAAGCATTTTTTGTTCAAGGCAAAAAGTGTACACCGAGCAGTTATTTCATCAGTGTGACTTCTAACCTTTTTTTTTCTCCTTAAAAAATGCAAAATACTGCCATTAAATTGAATGAGAAAGCATTAATATCTGGTGAAAATTTCAATGAAAGAAATAGAACTAGCATTGCATTTAATGTGTAGTTCCCTTACTTACAAGAAAGAACACTCTCCTTATTGCATGTAAAACAAAAAAAAAATGTTGAATTTATTGCAGAAAAGTCTCATTAACTCTTGATTTCTTTAAATTTCTCACAACCAGCTAAACTACTTTTGATAAAAATAGAAATTGTGTACATTTCTATTTTGTATTTTTTTGTTTTTTTAATTTAGTGTCATCAAAGAATGTGTGTACATTTTCTAATAAACTGTATTTGAAGGTAGATGCAGAGATTTTTCATGTCCTCCTTGTGCAGTAAAGGGCAAAATTAGTACCAGACACAGGCCCACTAAATGAAAAACAGTGGCTATTAAAAATTATCTGTCAGCGGTCACCTTTCCTACAAGTAGAGAGTAAAATTTTTCCTGCATGCCATCAGTAATTCCACTTTTAGTGGTTACAATATGTTAATATTAACATATTTTTATTTATTTTATTTCAGATTAATTCTAATAGAAATTTTAACAAAAGTTTATTCTTTAGCACTTTGAAATAAAAAAGTGGTCACTAATAAAATTGCTACTATTGGCCACTGATGAAATTTCACAGTTTTGTCCTTTACTATGCAGGTTATTCATTTTAGAACTAAAAATGTTGTGTGAGCCGATATACAAATAAAATTTAACAATTTTAACAATAGTTACAACATGTCAATTTTTAATATGCAAACTTTTGTGCCATTAAATGAAATTTATTTTTGAGTATAATGCAACAAATTTTCAACTGATCAAATTCTGAACAGATAGTTGGGTGAATACTGCTGCCCAAAATATTGAGGGTTGAATGTATTCAAGATTATCCAAATATATATATATATTATATATTAAATATGATGCAATTATGACTAAATTCAGATGTCCGATCTTAGGATTCAAAATTAAGGGTCTCTAAAAATCTGGGTTTTAATTGGTTGATCTAAGGCACCATTAGAGTTAATAGTGCCTTGGATCAACCAATTAAAGTGCAATAAATGTTTTGAAAATAAGTTTTTTCTTCAGATCAAAACCATCAACTTCAATTGAAATATTTAAAATTGAATAGTATGTAAATAAGGATAATAATCAACAAATTCATTTAAGTTAATTTCTTTGCTAAATTTTATAATTAAATGATGGTCTGTCTCTGTTTTATTGCCATAAAAAGTAAAGTATATATATATATATAATGTGGGATAATCAAAAAATGCCAATTTGAATTTCTTGATAATGGCTAGATTTTATAGAAGATTAATGACCATTTGTATGGTGATGTGTTTTTACCATTTAGAACTGGAAAAAAATTTATTTTCAAAAAATAGTATTATGTTAATGATTTACATAAAATGCTGTCTCTTGTTGTATTAAAAATAAAAACTGGGAAATATCCCAGTATAAAGGTGAAAATAAGGAATTTTGCTTTTGCTTAGCAGCCACTGGCCGTAAGTTGATTTTTTTTAGTAGCCAGTTACTGGCTAGTGAGAATAATTTCTTTAGTAGCCAGTAAGTACATTTATATCACTGAATAACTATTTTTTTTTAATATACAGTAGAACTCCAATTATCCGAATCGCTTTTAGAATTTCAGAAAAAACAAATGAAGACGGAAACGTACTACAATTCCCAGAATAATGATTCTGTCTACGCGCTCTATGTAGTCTTTCCCGTCGCGAAGACCTTGGGTTTCAAATTCTAAATGATGATGAACTTATTGAAAGTGTGAAAGAAGAAAGTGTCAAGGAAGAAGATGACCTTAATGTCGAAGTTGAAGCATACATGGGACCATCAGCTAGTGAAGCATTTGCCAGCCTTGAAACTGCGTTGAAGTGGATGGAGCGTCAGCCCGAGTGTGACCAAATGAGCTTCTGACTGTCAAGTGGATGCGTGATTTGGCTCCCCGAAAACAAATGAAGACTATCAAACAGCTTACTTTGACCGAGATGTTCAGCAAATAATCACTTTCATTTACAGTACGGTTCGTACATACTGTACTAATGTACAGCACTTGTAAGTATGCTTAACATGTAATAGTGTTGCCTTTTCATTTAATTAATTAAAAGCTTTTTTTATTTAAAAATAAAACTCCCAATTTCAACATACATACAATTAATTAATTAAAATGTACCCCTTTTTTTTCTGGAAAAAATCCAATTATCCGAATAGGGTCCGGTCCCAATTGATTCGGATAATTGGAGTTCTACTGTATAATGACATTACAGTAAACAAGTAATTTATATACTAAATAAAAATATTTTAATTAATATTGTTTTGAATAAACTTGAGATATTAATTTCCAATCTATTTTAAATTTTAAAATAAGTTAACAACAAAGTTATACACAACATGATTATGTAGCTAACTACATAAGTCACACTAAGCTTAGGTACTTGTGTAGCTAACTACATAAGTACCTTTTTTTAAAAAAGATATTTGTCCAGAATTAAGGTCTGACAATAATAAAATAGGTATGTTTATGCACAAAATAATAACACACAACATGATATGCATTACACATGCACAACCTGTGGCCTGCGGGCCAAAAATCTCTAGAAATTCAGGAATTGTGCTTATTTTGCCAATTAGTTTCAGAAAAAATGCAAATTTCGCCATTCAGGAGTGTAAAAATCATGACTTTCGTCGATCGGGCGCATAAAAATCATGAATATCGTCGATCGGGTGCATAAAAATCATGAATATCGTCGATCGGACACGGAAAAATCATCAATTTTGTCGATCAGGTGCGAAAAAGTCATGAATATCGTCGATTGGGTGCAGAAAAATCCTGAATTATGTCGATCGGGTGCGGTAAAATCAAGAATATCGTCGGTCGGGTGTGGAAAAAATCATTAATTTCGTTCATTGGGCATGGAAAAATCATGAATTTCGTCAATTGAACACATAAAAATCATGAATTTTGTCGATTGGGCGCATAAAAATCATGAATTTCGTCAATTGAACACATAAAAATCATGAATTTTGTCGATTGGGCGCATAAAAATCATGAATTTCATCTATTGGGCACGTAAAAATCATGAATTTCGTCGATTATGCACGGAAAAATCGTAAATTTTGTCGAACGGGTGCGTAAAAATCATTAATTTGTTTGCACGGGTACGTAAAAATCGTGAATTTTGATGATCAGTTGCGTAAAAATCGTGAATTTCGTCGAACAGGCGTGTAAAAATTATGAATATCGTCAATTGAGCACGGGAAAATCATGAATTTCGTCGATACGGAGCATAAAAATCAGGAATATCGTCGAACGGGTGCAGGAAAATCATGAATTTCATCGAACAGGCGTGGAAAAATCACGAATTTTAGGGAAAAATGTAATCGAGAAATCCTGCATTTGGCCGGTTTTTTCCATATTTTTAATCGCTAGTTTTTCAAGTTTAATTGGCGACTGGCAAGTGCTTATTTTCACCTTTATCCCCTTAGTCTGTAGATTCGAGCCGTTTAGTAATCATTTAATTGCTTGTTTTGGTTTATATTAAAATTTGTTTTTTAATTATATACACAAGATTGTCAACTGCTCCGAAATGTTATAAGACTAGTGCATTCTTGTTAATTTGCAAAACCGAGGAAAAATTCTAGCATGCTTTCTAATAAAACTATTCTATCAGTCAAAACTTGAATTAACCAGGGATTCAAGGCAGTATGTTAGTGTGCTGTAAATGCAAAAGAAAAAATGAATTCTGAAAATATAAAAATACAAAAAATAAATTGCATAGAAAAACCTCTCAGTCGTTCAATAACAGAATTGAAAGTGTCACTGAAAGAGAAAATGTTTTTAGAACTCTGACAGTTTGGCAATTTTAACTTTCATTTTCTTGCCAAACGGAACATTTTATCACTATTTGGTTCAATGGCTATCGGCAGCGAGAAACCTGCATAGAATATAGGTTATTTTAAGAAATGGTAAATTTTTGACATGAGAAAAAAAATTTCTGGATGTCTCCAATCTTTCAGTTCCATTCCCATAATCTAAACTGTGCAACCATAATTATATGTAGTTAAAATATAAATATTTTAATTTTATAGTATGAAAATTGAAAAATGTTTTTATTTATAGATGTGTCACAAAACTCTTAATAAATAATTCAGTAATTTTTCATTAACCAGGCACGGATGCTAAATTGCTAAATATTGTTTCAATTGCCATTGTTTACACTGAAATTATTTCCTGCCATGCTCCATGCAGATGTCTGAAATCCAATGCTTGGTTGTTTTACCAAGATCTCAGTACACTTAATTATTATAAAAATGATAGGCTTGTTTGCAACAGCAGGTACTTTTCGGTTAGCCGGGTGCCATTGATATATGTACATGTATAAATATATATGTGTGTATATACATACATATATGTATATATATACTTGTATATATATTTCACTGGCGTTTGGCTAACTGAAAAATACCCAACAGAAACACAAAACAATTATTTTTTCTGAAAAAAACATTTTGCCTGTTAATGCAGCTTGTGCAAAAAATTACAATGTTAAGGTTACTTAAAATAGGAAGGGAAAAAAAATAACTTTCTTTTTTCATTCTTTTACTTCTGCATATATGTATTCCAATGCAGCTTTGGTATTTAAATTACACTTTCTGATTTATGCTATAACTTCTCATAAAAAAAATATTTTTCTTTTTGTTTTTTAAATGAAGTGAGTAAAAGTTTTTTTTTTAAGTGTGTTTGTATTTTTCCTACTGGTGTATGCATTTAAATTCCTTAATAGCCCAGTCAAATAAGGATACAACCTCGGAATGAAAGATAACAAGCTGAAAATTTGCAAAAATCTTTGTTTTTACATTCTAAAAGTAAGCTAAAGTCTCCTATAATCTCGTGTCCGTGTCTCGAGATATTCAAGGTCAAAGATCAAGAAAATCGTTTTTTTGCTTATATCTCGAAAACTGCATTTTATTTTAAAAAATCCAATTACAGAATTAAAGTAGACAAAATTGCCTATAAAATACATACATTATCTTTAATTTTCTGACAAAGGGTTTAGGCGCTAGAGCTCGCTGAAGAAAGACAACTTTTTGACCTTTAGACCAAAACGAGAGAAACTTCATCTTTCACCCTCGATTTCTCAAAAACTATGCATTTTATCGAGAAAAGATGTTACAAAATTGAAGTAGGCAACATTTTCTACAGAATTCATAAATTAACTTTAATTTTCTGACGAAATTTTTAGGCGCTAAATAGAGCTGAAAAATAAGCGACTATTTGACCTTTGAGTCAAATAACTAGAGAAACCCCCTTTCCTACCCTCAATTACCCAAAAACTAAGCATTTTATTGAATAACACCAACTACAAAATTAATGTAGATAACATTTTCTGCAAAATGCCTATATTAACTTAAATTAGTTTTTGGCCCTCTGGCCTAAAAGGGAGAAAAACCCACTAAAGAATTTTTCTTATATTTCAAATGATATTTGAAGCTATTACAAAACTTGTAGAGAATAAAATTATCTACAAATTTAGTCTTAGTTACATTATTTACTTATTAATAAATATTAATTATAAATAAGAATTAATTATAAATAAATTTGATAATATTTTGTTAAATTATGTATAAATAATAACATATTGAAATGAGTTTTTAAGTATTGTAATTACATTTTTATTTATCATAAGATTATCAAATCTATTATATTTTGTTTAAGTTAAATTATAAGGTGATTATTACCGCTGATTATCAATAGCAGGCATACAGCTTACGTTTCCTCTTGTTCGTCGTTGTCTCCTTCTTCTGGTCGCCCATATACAATTTCCAGATCGTTATCATCATCCTCGTTGTCCGTAATACTTGGCTCTAAAACCTCAAGAATCTCAAGTACATATTCACTTTCTTCATCAAGATCATTTGGATATGAAGAAGCGTTGAGACATGCTTGTCCGTTACACTGGCCATAAACTGAGGAGCATTGTAAACCCTACTTTTCTATATCCACAGTTCGCGCCACAGCCTTTCTTGCAATTGCAGAAGATCGGACTGAGTAGTTCTTCTGGGGCTGAAGGTAATAATGTTGTTGTGGGTTCCACGATTTCGTTTTGTATTACCCACCCCCATTCTCTGGGTTCTAAATCTTTCCCTAACCAAGTTTGGATCTGATAGTAGACACAATAAATATGCTGTCGAGCTGCTGCACTTGTTGGTGGAAGAGATGATAATTGTACCGGTTTATTGAGTCTTGTTGATTTAATGAATTGTGTGTACCTAAAATTGCAATACTATGTTATGATTTTGGAGCATTATACATTGCTAAAAGAACACGTATTCCATTTTCAAATAATGTGTTTTGAGAGCAGTTGTCTTCCTGAAACAATTGAGCTGAGCTGATTCGTGCAAATTGGAATGTTTCTAGAACATTTTTATAATTGTCAGTTTTCCTTTTTTAAACAGCGCAGATGTTGTGTCACATCCACTGATAGCGTGCAAAAATAAAATATGTTCTTTAGAACGAGGATATTTGTCGAAGCTTTTAGACTAATACATTCGTGTCTCCCCATTGCCTTTACCCATTTTTTTAAAAAAGATTTCTCGCTGATGTGACTGTGTTCGTCCTATTAAAATAACTAACAGATCAACATCTTCTCCAACTATGACGGCGATCTTTTGATGTTTCGATTCTTCAATGGCTGTTTCGATGATGAGGGTATCAGCATCATCTCTGGCTTGTTTTATAGTGATGTTAACAGTTTTTAACTGCTCAATAAGCATTTCAATAAATTTTTTTTTACATTGTTCGAAAAATAAATACTTAATCCCTTGCCTACTTAAAATATAATTATTATAAACAAAAATGTATTTAAACTATTTAATTTCAATATCTTATTATTTATATAAATTAATTAAATATTATCATACGGATGTCTTATTTATGAATGTCATTTATAAATAAGTAAACAATTTAAATTTCTTAATTTTGTTATATTTCAAACACTATTTGAAGCGTAGGAAACAATCTTGAATGATGTTTCTCTTGTTTTGGCAGAGGGCTTTAAACTAGCCCTTTTTCAGGGCGCTTCAGCGCCTGAACCTTTTGTCAGAAAATTAAAATTATTTTTGCAATATTTAGATAATGTTGTGAACTTTAATTTTGTAATTAATGTTCTTTGATAAAATGAACAGTTTTCAAGTAATCGAAGGTAGGAAAGGGCCGTTATTTTTGTATTGGCTTGAAGGTCAAAATGCCGCTTTTTTTACAGCGCTATTTAGGGCCTAAACATTCCGTCAGAAATTAAAGTTAATTTATGAATTTTGTAGAAAATATTGCCTACTTTAATTTTGTAACAGATGTTTTCTCGATAAAATGCATAGTTTTTGAGAAATTGAGGGTGAAAGAGGAATTTTCTCTTGTTTTGGTCTAAAGGTCAAAAAGTTGTCTTTCTTCAGCGAGCTCTAGCACCTAAACCCTTTGTCAGAAAATTAAAGATAATATATGTATTTTATAGGCAATTTTGTCTACTTTAATTCTGTAACTGGATTTTTTTAAATAAAATACACAGTTTTCGAGATATAAGCAAAAAACCAATTTTCTTGACCTTTGACCTTGAATATCTCGAGACGCGGACACGAGATTATATGAGACTTTTTAGCTTACTTTTAGAATGTCAAAACAAAGATTTTTGCAAATTTTCAGCTTGTTATCTTTCATTCCGAGGTTTACCCCTTTTTTCACCTTATTTGACTGGGCTATAAGGTGGTTCTCAAATTCGCTGCTCGACAATGTGAAACTTTCTGATCTGACTCATTTTTAAAGGCAAAGGCATAAAATTGGCATGCCTGACTATTGAAGTGATTTGGAATCAAAATGAGTTTTCCATTTTTTAAGTGATATAAGTGATTCTTATCATGTGACGACAAGTTTTTCCCCTTTCTTGCTCTGCCACATCAGGAATTCAGTTCAAAACGCTGACTTTATTTTCTCATTCTGAAAGATCTTCTGTCTTTACTTAAAAATAGAAAATGTCTTTCAATTACATAGTTTCTGAATAAGAACACCTCCCAATTTCATGTGTTTCCAAACAAAATGAATTCAGAAAGTAGCCTTTTTGGATTTGGAGAATAACCTTAATAAAGAATAGTGTGGTGTGCAAAAATAAAAAATGTCTGTTTTTGGTGATATTTACACTCGATTAAAAAAAAATGTCAATAATTCCCTCTAAGTTTTCTTTTTAATTTAAAAATACTTTATAGTTTTAAACTTATCACTTTGCTTCTGGTTAAACTCCTGATATTTCATGTTAATGCTACTAAAACTGTTGGAAAAAGTTTTGAAAATCTGTGTATAGTTGATTTGTGATTTTTATTTTAGACACGGCCTTAAAGTAAATGAAACAACGACCAGACATTCAAATATACGATCTAATTTTGTTCAAATGATAAAGAAATCCTGCTGCTAAATAAAATTTAATTTCCCATTACAATTAAATTACAGCACTTACAAAAAGAAAAAAAAAGACTACACATAGAAGAATAATATTCAATTTACATCAAGGCATGAAATTTCAGTTGAAAAGGTACTAGCCAGACTAAAGTTTTTGCTCTCCACTATTTTTCATTCATTCAGACAGTAACGTCGGCCACCACACCTGCCCAGAAACAGAAAATGAACTATTTATGACAAACTGAATTTAAATTGACCATTGTTAGAAGGAGCTGTCTGTTAAATCCGGAATTATTTTACAGTCATGAAAAATATGAACAATTTTTTAAATGTTAAAAATTTGGGAGAAAACGAATAATTTTTACTGTTTTTCAAACAGCTGAGCTTAGGTGGCAAAACTCAATTCACTTTGCGCAGGAGTAAAGAGCAATCAGATTCGGCCTCGGAAGCGAAAAAAGCAGCCTTGGCGCTTTCGCGGTGCGAAAGCGGGAGAACGAATGCAGACGGGGGAAGTTCGTTCCTCCGTAGAAGAGAAATGGGAGTGGGTGATGCCACATTTTTTCTTCTTTTGAAAGATAAATGCCGTCGCTTGATTCTAAAACACTTCCGCTTGTTGCTAGATTGAGACACGATATTCTGAGCGTATGCAGTTTGATTTGAAGCACAACATTTCAAAAGATAAAACTTACTCACCAATCTTAAATATTTGCTCGCCGCTGGCAAGCGGAAATTTCGTGCCCTGATTTACATACATATTATGTAGACATTTTTCTATGTGTAGTTTATGTATTATACAATAGAGCTGCAGTGCATTGATAGATTTTGACAAATGCAGTGCCTTTAATATCTTCTGTGTATAATGAGTAATGTCCACCCTTGAAAGAAAAAGTGCAAATTACTAAAGAAATGCACTAGTTCATAATCATAGATAAGTGTATTTTTGTGTTTACTGTTTAGTTACAACAAAGAAAAAAAAAATAATTTTGAAATATGATAAGCAACAGTAATTTTGTATGATTTTTATAAATAAAAAAATATATATAATTAAATTACATTATGACTGAATAAACTCCTGTTGTTCAATTCATTCGAAGAAATTCTCTTATTTTTGCAAGCCCTCAGACACACACATTTAGATATACTGTGGTATGGGAAAGATTTTTACAAGTGATCTCTGGGTACTACTACAGGGTGCATTTGGTTCATTTTTAGAATGGAAGGATGCTGTATTCTTAAATAATAGCTTAGAGAGAACACCAGGAATGACCTTATGTAGGGCTATGGAAATGGGCAGAACATGTGCATGATTATATAAAACTACTCCGATTCCCAAAGCCCTCCCCCACTTTGGTTATATCCCTGCTAGGTGGTATTTGCCATTAATCTAACAGACATCATGTGAGAGTTGAAATGAATTTTGCAAGGAAAGTACAATTTAGAATTTATAAGCATATCAAAAGATATATGCACCCGAAATAGTGGAGGATATTGTGAATCGAAAAATGAAATACTCATTTCAAAAATATAATCAAAGTTTAAACGCAAAAACATTAGTCCATTATATGACATCTACAATAATTAACTTCTTTATAACTATGTTTAATTCATTATCTGAAGAATATATTAATAGAAATTATTATTAATATGAGGGAAAGTCATTAAGTAAGTCACAAAAGATAATTAAATAATAACTTACAATGATATTCACTTCAAAACTATTTTTATTTCTCAACATATTCTCCACCAATATTTATGCACTTATATCACCGTTTTATCAGTGCCCCAAAACCAGCTGCATAACATTCTTTGGGTTGCTGTCTCAGCCACATTAGGACTTCAAGTTGAACCTTTTCATCATCTGTGAACATCATCTTGCTTCCAAGATGGTTTTTTAGTGGACTAAATAGAGGAAAATCGCTTGGGGCTAAGTCGAAGCTGTATGGTGGATGTGTTGAAGAAGTTGCCAACCAAACTTTTGAATTGTCTCCTGTGTTCAACTTCAAGTCCTAATTTGGCTGAGACAGCAACCCAAAGAATGCTATGCAGCTGGTGTTGGGGCACTGATAAAATGGCGATAAGTGCATAAATATTGGTGGAGAATATGTTGAGATATAAAAATAGTTTTGAAGTGAATATCATTGTAAGTTATTATTTAATTACCTTTTGTGACTTACTTAATGACTTTCCCTTGTACATAACTAATAAATAATATTTCTTGATAAATTTCAAAATTTAAAGTGTAAATGCAACTTGCAACATATATATCCTTTCACATCATACCATATGTGAAAGAATAATTGAAGGTTCAAGGAAGAAAATGATGATCAGGAGGTGGTAAAATTCAATTTTTAAGTGAAGGGAAGATTTTCTTCCAACATTTGTAAATAGTGGGGTAGGTGGCAATTACTATTTGGTTTTCTTTGCTATTGTTACACAAAATGTTATAATTTTTTTTTTTTTACTTAGTCAGCTCTTTAATTTGGTGACCTTCGTTTTTCCATCTATCTTGTAGTCTGGTGGAAGCAAGGCTCGAAAAACAGGATAAAATAAAAAACATGAATTAGATGCTTATTGATTTATTTTTTTTTTGAAAGTGTTAAATATGAAATGTTTTCGAACCAACCAGATCGTTCGAGACGTAAAAGTATGTTCTTCGAGAATATGTAGACGGTTTTTCTGTATTTTCAGCCGCTCGCCCATGGCGAATTTAGAAAAACTTAAAGAAACGGGATGACTCCTGCTTTGTTTCTTCTATATACGGATAAAGGGCTTTTGAACATGCGCGGCAGATTTCGGAAGAGTGATTTTTTATTTGTGATCTTTGATCAGTTTTTAGTTAATAACTACTCTAATTTTCAAAATATTAAAATTCTGAGGCTCAGGTGCACCAGGAGAGGGTTTGGACTACCTAAATCTAAATTTTCAGGCTTCTTGGTGAGCTAGATTTTGCTAGTCATCGCAGACAGTCAAACTCACATACAGAGCGAAACTTTCTTTTATTAGTATAGATAGAAGAAGACAATTGATACATTTAAAAATACAGTCGAACCTTGTTAACGCGAATACTCAAGGAGGAACTTTTTCTGTTTCCGGACTTAAATACATTACATACAACTGGACGAAGCAATCGGAAACAGTTTGTGCTAAAAGTAATTCGTGTTAACAAAGTTTGACTGTACAGATTTTTTTTTTGTCGTCATAATTACAATATATATGTAATGAAGCAGATAACAATGCTTTGTAATGACATATAGGTACATGTTATTTTTCATTTAAATTTATATTTTATCAAAATGTTACAAGTGCTGTAAAAAAAAAAAAAAAAAAATATGCTAGTAATTTTATTAGTATCCTATATTGCTTTTGTAGGCCTTGAAAAGAAAAAGAGAAGATGAGGGGCAATAAATTGCATGGGCCCATGGACCATGTAATGCTGGAGACTTCAGGGATGTAGAAATATTCTTTTTTGTTAAAAGCTGCCAAATAAAAGGGAAATAATGGTATTTTACTAATAGTACATCTTTTTTTTTCTCTTTAACACATTAACTACCAAATGATCATTGGCAGACAAACATACTCTCTGTTGATAGGCTAACAATTTTCCCAGAGTGAGTTGAACTAACTTCAGGCAGTGATGAATTCAGTGTGGAGGGGCCAGGAATTTCAAATTTTGTGTTTGGTAAAGGACAAAAAGTGCAAATTCCCCCTTCACCTGGAACTCTGTACCAGCGTTGAATTCAGACACTTTTCTCCGGGAGGGATTTCTGTGGCTCCGGGGGGGAAATTGCACTTTTTAACCATTAAAAGCATAAAATCTTAAATCTTCCAGGGGAGGGGGGGCGATGCCCCCCCGGCCACCCCCTGGAGCTTCAAAATTCCTTCCCGAAGAAAAATGTCTGAATTCAACACTGACTCCAAAAGTTACAAACAAAACAATATAAATGACGGTTTACAGTCAGTTGGTCAAGAAGGAAAGATTTGAAATGATTGCCGGTGGTATAACTATGTTATGGGGGAAAAAGAACATGTGACCACCATTGTGTCATCTAGCAACCAAAGTGTTAGTATGAAATACATTTGTAAAAGATTACATTTTTAGATGGTTTGAATTTGAATTATTTGAAATGAAAGTGGTTTCTCTAAACTCTGAAGGAAAGAAACTTATATATTTTTAAGTAGTTTTTTTTTTTTTTTTCAATAAAATGTTTCATAAAATAAGTAATAGCAATAAATATAATAAATTAGCTAATAAAAAAATAACAGCTTATGAATGAAAATGTTCAACATTCTTTTTGTATGTCTTATTTACGTAAATTAAATATATATATAAACAATAAAAAATTATATTCTATAGCCTGTTGTAGTTTTGTGCTACAGCACATTCTGATTTCATCCCAATACAAACATAACAAATAATAATGCAGACGATCTAGCAGAAAAAAAAAATGTCATAAATGATATAAAATTGAATTTCCTGTTGTGATACAAATGTTTGATTAAATATTACTAATCATGAATGTTATTTAAAAATGCATCTTTTTTTCTTTTCTTTTCTACAACACAGCTCATACTTATTTGACTTTAGTTTTCTTCCTTCTTACCCAAATTCTACCTTTAATAAAAATATATAAATAATTATTAATGTTTTAAATATTATTGAGATGAATCTCTTCCTATAATATTCCTTATAAATTTAAATGTTTTGTATTTTTAAATATACTATATATTTAAAATTCATGAAAATTTTAATATGGGTGTTTAGACAACATTTCACTAAACATAAGTACTCTTACTTGCACAATTTTGAGTTATGTCTGTAACAATAGATAGAAATCAACTATCATCTTTGAAGAAACTTTTTGAAATTATATTTTAAATATATAGTATAGAACCATTTATCCAGAATGGTCGAGACCAGATGCATTGTAGACAACTGGTTGTGCATCAAAGCAACATTCATTTGATCAGATTTCTAGAATATACAAATCAATTATTGGATTTATCAAATTAAGAATCAGATCCAATCAAGATCTAAGATTAATCCGAATTTGAAAGAGAACAATTATGGGAATACTTTGGAAACAATAATTCTGTATAAATATCAAAATGCTATATCCAAATACTTCCAGTTTGAAGTCCTAAATGTTGGCATCAAGTTATGTCATGCATGGAGTAATGTATCAAGTGGTGCTCATGCCAAATTGGCCCAGTATGGCATTTTTTTCTGGAAAGATTCTGAAGTTAGTTGATTGGAAATATGATTCTGGATTTTTGATTAACTGGTTTCTGCATAAACAGTTCTATACTGTAGTAATGTCTGTCTATTGTTATTAGATTAGTGGATGTTATTGCTGTACATAAATTGTACAGTCTTGAATTTTTTTTTAAAACACCATCCCATTACCAGGTTATCACAGAGAGATGCAAAACATACCATTCACTAGGAATAAAAATTGTGTCTATTTTCTAAATATGATTGTAATTTTTGAAATAGGAGTAATCTATCTATTAAAAATAGTACCTTTCAATTTTCAAATGATAGCACCCATCTTTGACACCATATTAGAATTCCATGGATCAAGGCAGCCCAGAAAAAAAGCATAGTTCATAGTATACTTTTCTTAAATCTTTATGAAGTTAGAAGAATTCAAAGTTTATAGTTTACACTTATCAGTTAGTTTCAATGGTCTAGTTGTAAAAAAAAAAAAAACAGAGAGTATACGCTGTAGCTTCAAAGTTATTCAGAAGGTATGCTACATATACACCGTATACCCTCCACTATATCCCTATTCAGTTTTTAGAACATGTGCAGTTTACTATTTTTTTTTTTCAATTAATTTTGTCTTTTCGCTGATGATTTTTAAAATGCTATATGAATGTGCATGTTGGTTGCACGTGTACCTAGTATATATAAATGTGTGCCAACACATTCAAGATGCAAGAATATATAATATCTATTATTGAATTGTCATTTATTGATTCTGTAAATAACTGATATATTTGATTTATAATGGTGGGTTTTAAAGTTTTTATAGCATAAATCCTTTCAGAAAAGAGATTAAGATTTTCCTTTAGCATGCAATCCTTAGTTGTGAGAAAGCTGAGATAATTCCTACATCTGAAATCCTAACATTGTATACAAAAAAAAAAAAAAACAAAGAAACACATGAAAATTTAATTTCTTCATATTTACTTCTGTTAGCTATAATGTAGAATTTTTTTTTTTTTTTTTGCTTTTTTGTTTAAATCAGGGCTGAAACTAGCTTTTTTTCACCCGGTGCAAACATGAATTTTGCCCCCCCCCCCCTTCCTCTGCAAAGAGAATTTTACTAAATTGCTATTAGCTGTCTTATTTTAAAATTTAAAATATGCAATACGGAAATATTGTAATCAGCTTTGGCAAATATTTATTCATTAAAACGTGAGAAAATGGAATCGGGAAAAATAAAGCTTTATATAGCTTTCCATCTTATAATTGTTGGTATTCTTTCTGTTGGGATCATGTAATTGTTTCCTTTAAGACAAGATTTCATTTTTTCAGATTTTACTGTAGTTGTAATACAGTAGAAGATCTTTATAACGCAAACCTAAAAACACAAGGTTGTGCGTTATATAGAATTTTGCATTATACAGATCACATTTCACACATCATTAAGTTTAGCTTGTAAAACATGGCTAAATATGTGTGAAACATACCAAAATACATTAGAGTATCTTTATATTGCATTCTTGATTACCAGGAGTTGTGCAGATTATAATTTTTGCATAATATAGATCATTCTACACATTGTTAAATTTGCTTTATAAACATTGTCCAAACATACCTGTATCAAATCACAGCAATTTTTTCAGTAATTAGCTCTGAATTAAGGAGATAAAGTTGAACTAATGTATCAAATTTAGTTCTCTAGAGAATAACAACTATTTATAATGTGGGAATTCAGGTGTTTCTCAACTAAAAATTCATTGTTTACATCTGAGAAGTTGTGCATTATATGGAGAATTGTGTTATAAAGATCTTCTACTGTATTACAATTGAGGCATTTAAAGTCATAGTGATATATGCGTCACATTGCCTTAAGAACTCAAAAACCAGGATTTACTGTAGGCATAACAATGACTTCCAATAACGTAAAATATCTTCGTGTACTATCTACAGCAGTTTCGTGGAACTATCACTTATATCGCTCTTCTTATTTATAGACTAGATATTTCTATATACTTTCCTGACCCTAATGCTAATTTTCCACCTCTTAGTTTTTCGTGTCCCAGGCAGTCGCCTGATCATGCAGTTTCTGTGAGTAACAAAATATGGATGTAAAAAAAAAATTATAGTTAAAAAAAAAAAAAAAAAAAAAAAAAAAAAAAAAAAAAAAAAGAGGCAAAATTTTTCAGTTGCTGTCTAGCACAAAAAAACACCTAGAAATGGCAAAAAGACGACCAAAAAATGAGAGAGGGGGGAGAGATAGAGGCAGGGGGAGCTTTACTAACCATAGCACCTTGAACAATATTTTTTTCTACACCTCTACAAATGATATATTCTTAGAAAAACAAAAAACTATTAAGTTTTTATTTTGTGAATTTTGCACGCCGTAGTTTTTATTGTCCCCGGCAGTCACCTGACCATGCCCCTCTAAGGCCAGATATGGATTTAAAAAAGTAATTTTAATAAAAGGAATGGGGTGGCATTTTCAGTTGTCGACAAGGGTAACAAACTACCTAGAAATGGCTAAAGGACAGTAAAAAAGAAAGCTAGCAAGAAAGAAAAAAAATACAACAGCCTTCATGGAACATTTTCACCTAATAGAAAAGTGGGGGAATTGCTTGGCAATTATCCTTGTTGGATAGTGACATGAGTGGACGGTGTCCTTGAAAAATGTTAGTTAGAAGCCATTCTTCCTACATAGGAAGTGATTTTCACAATAGGATGCATAGGCATTGTATGTTTGTATTGGGAGAATGGAAGTAGCATTAGAGAACAGGTTATTTTTTTCGGTTAGCCGGGCGCAGTGAAATATATATATACATACATACACACATATATGTATTATATATATATATATATATATATTTCACTGACACCCGGTTAACTGAAAAGTACCTTTTTTTCTTATTCATTTGCTGTCTTGAATTGTAGAAAAATATTTTTATTTATTTGACAATTGGCTGAGTTTCTGTTTTAGAATTTTTGACTATAAGGTATTTTTACGCAAATTGCATATATATATATATATATATATATATATATATTGTATAAAACGATAAACAAAATCTTCATGTGGCACCCCCTTTGCCTTCAGTTGTGGTGCCCGGGACACATGCCCCATCTCTCACCCCCCCCCTCCCCCCAAAGTTTCGGCCGTGGTTTGAATTGATCCTTGTCTTTTGAGCCAGTCTATAATAGGGTTAATTCTTAAAATGTAAAAAAAAAACAGCATGGCATACTCTAAAAATAACACTGTACACAAAAATTGGCAAAGTCAGAAAATAGCATGACATTGCGCTATACACATAAGTCTAGCATTTTAGACAAACTTTCAGAAGCAATAGTGGTAACAGTTTCTTTTATATGTAGAAATTTTAATATCTATGAAATATTATACAAATAAGTGTAGCTTATATTCATCTTATGCTAACATTAACAACAGATTATTTTATTATTCCTTTTTAATTAAGGCATTCTTTTTTCTCTCTTTTTTTTTTTATAAGTAGAAGGGGAACACAGTTTACTTGAAAAATTTTCTATCTTATCAAATTTTTAATGCTGTGTAACTTTGTGAGAGTAATCCCTAAATCCCTTCTCTCAGTGCATCAGCGTTTTTAGGGGAAATTGTTTGAAAGTTTTTCCCCACAGTGATAAATCTAGTGGTGGAAGGGGGGGGGGGGACATCCCGTACGGAGCATTGAAATGTTCCACAGGAAGATTTGAGGTTATTTGTTTACTAATGGTCAAAAAGTACTATTCCTCTCAGAGTGGTAGAAATCTTTCTCGGAGAAAAATGTCTGAATTCAATACTGTTTCCCTCTAATTCAATACCGAACTGTTGTAGTTTACAAAAAGTAAAAAGGATGTGTCTGGAGATAAATCTCCCACCGATACTGTTAACCGCAATAAAACATGACAAGAAAACCCCTTTAGCAAAAGAAACAGAAAATAAGACAACCTGCTTATAACCAAATATTGCTCTTTATCACGTATTAAAATGTTTATTAACTTAAGTATTTGTATTATTATTGAGGGTAAAACGCACTCGCAACAGCTGCAATTATTGTTGTTGTTGTTGTTGTTTTGACCCGGAGGCCCGGTGAGCAGCTGTCCTACTCCACATCAGCTGCAACTGCAACTACATGAATTCAAAACAAAAACTAGTCGGATGATATATTGATGCCATTTCACATAACTAAAAGAGCACAAAGCAGAATTTTTTTTGTATTATTTGGGTAATTATATTTATGATGCTTAAATTCTCTTTTAAAATATTATTTATTGAAAAATTCTAGTTCCTCTTTAAAGAAAATAAATAGTATTTCCTTTTCCATTTAATTGAATATCATCAGTAACGTGTTAAATTGTGATCGAGAGCTATTATCATCACAGTGAATTAACAACTAGAAATGAAGCATATAATTAATATGTTTACTTTTCGTTTCCGCTTCAACCTGGATTCATTCATTCATTCATGTAAATATTTTGCGTCTATATTTATTTTCGTGATTTTAATCATTTTTGGTTACCTAAAGTTGTGCTAATCTGTGATATTCAAGCATGAATCCTTTAGTTGGAGCCCAGGTATATTACCTTTATTTATTTCTAGTTTGATATTTATATATTTTTTTCATTTCATGTTGGTTAAAACTTTGCTTAAAAATAAATATTTTTTGTTGTATTTTTTTCAAATGTGCTTTATTTTATGTTTTTTTTTATTTTTTATGATTCATTTATTATTTTTTCTTTTGAAAGTCACTAAAACATTGGACTATTTATATTTCCTCAGCAGTAAAAATCGCATACGAAGGGATAGTATATCTGTGCAACGTTATTGCATTTGGTCACTTGCTGTATTATTATTTTATTAATAACTGTTGAGCATGATATGTTGAAGTTATCCAAATATCATGTTACGGTAAGAAATAATTATTTCCGAGCTTGATTAACTTCATGTAGGTCACGGACAAACATATTATATTATATTCAATCTTGTGAGTTACAAAATGCATATGTTACAAGTTTCATGTGCAGTTTATACCGTTTAAACCGTAATTATAATAATAAAATTAGTAAAATAGCAGTTTCTCCAGACAGTTCCAGCAGGGTGCTGCACCCTGTCGACCCTTAGGTTTACAAAAATGCACCCTCTTGCCCCTCAGTCAAAAAATGACCCCTTTTTCTTTTTTGTATTAAATTTTTTTTGCACAGTAAAAACTGACACATTCTTGAAAAGAATGTCCAGGATTAATCTAAAAAGTGCCCTTAAGAGTAAAAAAAAAATGTCCTTAAGAATTAAAGGTACTTTTCAGTTAGCCGGGTGCCAGTGATATATATATATATATATATATATATATATATATATATATATATATATATATATATATATATATATATATATACATACATACATACATACTAACTACATGTATATACAATATACAGAGTGTATCTGAAAAAGTAGACAAGGGCGATTCCACATGAACCTACATAAACCGTTTGGAGTTTTCCGTGGTTTTCTTCGAACCTTGCCGTAAATACAGGTTAGAATCCCTTAGAAAGACCCCCCACGGAGGGCACTCCCTCTAGGGCCTATATCCCATGTGTTGATAATCGACCGTCATAAATCAACCAACCAACGTTACGTATGTGACTTTTAGAGAGATTTTTTTTTTTGCAAATTAAGACAAATTTGGAAGTGAAATTATTTAGATACCGTTTTACTTTTTTTATTGCTATTACAGGACACATATACAGAATCATTTTTGTAGTGACACCTTTAGTCTGAAGTAATAACATTTTTTTTTTTAAATAGTAAAGCCATTGTTATGTGTGTGATTTTTCTGAGTCACGCATGTAACAACAACTTTACTATTTAAAAAAAAAATAATAATGTTATTACTTTAGACTAAAGGTGTCGCTACAAAAATGATTCTGTATGTGTCCTGTAATAGCAATAAAAAAAGTAAAACATTATCTAAATAATTTCACTTCCAAATTTATCTCAATTTGCTAAAAGACTCTCTCTAAAAGTCACACACGTAACGGTGAAATCGCCCACAAAACTTTACAGGGTGATGGAATGCAGCTATACAAGCATATTTCGTTATAGAATGTATCGCTGCACGCTGGTAGGTGGCATTGTAAATGGTATGACACATTCCTACGAGAGGTGTTGCCGGAGCTGCTGCGTCTAATTCCAACTCTCCCATCAGTTCAAGAATGTGGTTTCAACACGACGGTGTGCCTGCACACTTTGCCTTGGATGCGCAGAACACTTTAGATGCAACGTTCCCAGGGCAATGGATTGGTCGAGGTGGTCCCATAGCTTGGCCACCAAGATCACTGGATCTCTCGTGTTTGGACTTTTTCCTGTGGGACCATATGAAAAGCCTAATCTACGAGTGCCCCATTAAAACCGATATGGATCTAGTCGCCAGGATTGTCGTTGTTGCCGGGGGTATTTGTAAAATGCTTGGTGTCTTCGCAAATGTGTGTCTGTCCTCTGTCCCTATCCCGCAGGTAAGAAGCATGCATTACCGCTGGTGGGAGATCTTTTGAGCAATTTCTTTGAGCATGTCCATTAATTACATTGCTGTTAATAAAAAATTTTCTGAAGTAACTCCTCTCAATTTTGTGTTAATTCTTTAACTATGACAGTGGAAAACTACCTTTTAACCCTCTGAGCATTTTAAAAAAGGGTAAAATTGTAATGTTGTTTTCTCTGCATTTTGTTCTAAATGATAAAAAAATAGGATTCTTTCAACATTATAAAATAAACTTAATAAGAAATATGAATGTAACCCTTGAGAGTATTAATCATTCTTCAATGTTTTGAAAATTCATTAAATCTATAGAATTATATTATCTTAAACATTGCATATATTGCAGTGAAACCTGGAGCGTAGTAAACGGAATATTACGTTCCACACACTTAGAGGGTTAACTTCTTACCGCTTGCGTTCTGACCATACATTCTACCCAGAAGAAGAAAATTCTCCAAGTGTCTGCGACGGATATTTCAGCGGCAGAAAATAATCTGCAGGTAAACTATATTACAATTCAGGATTGGCAGGTGTTTGACCTGTGTCTGTTTTTGAGAGTTTAAACTGCTATGTCCAAAACCGTCTTATTTCAAAAACCTCAAATACTACATTGATATGTAAAATTTTACATTAAATAGTACTTATATTATATGAAACAGTACAACATTATACATAATAAATAAGTCTTTTACTGTATATCAATAATTAATATCTAGTAAAGTATTACTGTTACATGCAATTTCTTAACTTGATTTCTCGATATTTACCAGCAACCTATTGGTGAATTGAGCGGGTTTTTCCCCGCGACATATTGACGAATTTCACGTTTATTTTCTGTAACCAACCGACGAATTTCACGATTGTTTTCCTGCAATCGATTGAAGAAATTTGTGATATTTTCCTGCAACCAACTGACAATTTTTTTTTTTTTTTGGCGACCGATAAACGAATTTCCGAATTTTTTTCCCGCGTCTTACAGGTGAAACTTGCATGTTTCTTTTTTTTTTTTTAACACACAATTGTGAACAAATTTCGCAATTGTTTTCGCTACCGATCGGCAAATTTGGCTATTTACTTGCAATAGCTTGAGAAGATTCACAATTTTTTCTCGCGACTGACTGACACATTTCGCAATATTTCCCGCCATCTATAGACGACTTTTGCGATATTCTTCTGCAGTAGATGGCAGAATTTTGGGGGGGGGGGGGTTCTGCGACTGACTGAAGAGATTAAAGATTTTTTTCCCGTAACCAACAGATGAATTTCTAGATAATTTTCCCACGATAGATTGCCGAAACTCGTGATATTTTTCTGCAACAGATTGACGATTTTACGGATTTTTTTCCACGTCTTGCTGGCAAAACTCGAGGGGTTTTTTTCACACGATCGTAGACAAATTTTGCTATTTCCCCTCTGTGATCGACTGGTGAATTTCGCAATTTTTCCCACAACCAACTGCCAAATTTTGCGATTTTTTTCTTCACGCAATCAAGTAACAAATTTCGTAATATTTTCATGTGACCGTTTAACGAACTTTGCTAAAATTTTCTGTGCCCGATTGACAAATTTTCGTTTTTTTCCGCGACCTGTTGGTGAAATTCGCAGGTTGAAATATGCAGCCGGAATTTTTTTTGCAAACCCAAAACGCTATGCAGCTTTAAAAAAAAAAAAAAAAAAAAAAGGCAAAGCGCATTTGCAGCTATAAAAGAGAAGACAGGGTCTGCTTTACGCTGATTTCTTCAACTGCTTTTCACAGAGTTTCTCTTTTGAACTTTCTGGTGAGATGCAAGCACAGTATATGAGCAAACGCTGTTGGTCCATTTAGCAGGGATGTCAGAGAAAAAAAAAATTGATATTTAGTTTGCAAAGAATGAGGAGGTGCGTATTGCAGATGAGATCATAGCATTCCTCCAGATGCGAAGCGAAAGTGTGGCTGCGGCACCGCTCCCGCTGACGAAGTAAAAAAAATCTGTAGAAGGAGGGAAAAAATCTGTGAGCCGAAGAAAATTCCATGGAAAAAAATCTGCAAAAGAGGGGGAAAAAATCTGCGATGTACGTTGCCCGTCTCGAACTTTCTGCTACCGGGACATTCTATGACGAAATTTGCTCGTATAGCTGTGTTCTATCACCCCATAAAGTTTTGCCCACTTTTTCAGATATATATATTACAATACATTTGACTGGCACCCGGCTAACCGAAAAGTACCGAATTTAAAAAGTGCCCTTTTTCCACCAGCAGCTCCCTGCCTTTTTTTTTTTAAACCTAGGGGAAACTCTAAAATTGTATCCAGTTTCAAAAGCATAGATTTGTAAATATGCATTAAATCTTATTAATATTTATTAATTATAATACCATTTAGTTTCCTTCAGAAAAAAATAACCATTAATAATTCATCAGTTTCATAAATTTGTCAGTTAATGTTATGATTCATTTGTTATCAGTGGCAAACCCAAAGATAGTTCAGTATTAACAAATATAAAACATTGATTTTTTCTTTTGACTAAATAAGTGTATTTGTGTTTCAATGTGTATTTTTCAGATAATACATAAAGTGCAGTTAGAAGGGAGGGGTGGGAGCATTAACATGTGCCCCACATGTACATATCGTGGCATTGAATCAGAACATACAGCTCAGTTTAATAGATTAAAGAAATACTTCTTACATTAAAACAAAGAAAAATGTTACACATAGTATCCTGGAAAGCAGGACATTTACTTAAGAAATTAAATACAGTTGAACCTGGAAAATCCGGAAACGTCGGGACCGTAACGATTCCGGATTTTGGAGGTTGTTAAAAAATATTTTCCCGCAGTCCACCATTTTGTTTCTTAAACAATATCAATATAAAGGTAACATCTGGCTAAAAGATTTATGAAATAATACATATTTTGATTATTGTATGTCTTTTAGCCAGATGTTACCTTTATTTTGGTATCGCTTGAGAAACAAAATGGCAGACCGCAGGCTAATACGCAAGCTGTTCCTAATAAAATAGGAATAATACACTAAATACTCATGCTGAAATTAAATAAACATATTAAAACACAATAAATTAAAATATGATACACAATAGACGCTTCCTAAAATTATTTATATTTATTAAAAAATACTCAAAAATGGCGAAACTTTTCAGTTATTGATAACTGTTTCATTGATTTTCGTTTGTGACTGATTAGTTTTTCTTTGATTTGGTATATACACATCATTTCTTGTTCATTTATAAAATCCTTTTGCTCAAGACCTTTGATAGCATTATCTAAGTTTTGAACAATGTCATCAATAGTCATTTTTGCATCTAATTCTTCTTCACCACTTTCACTTACTTCTCCCAAGGCTGTTTTGCGTATTTCATCATCAGTCAATTTATTGACAATTGGTGATTCATCATTGGCATGAATAACTTCATGTATATTATCGGCAGGTAATGAAATTCCAGACGTATTTTCTTTGCAGTATGAAAGAAGATCAGAAATTATGTTTGAATCTTTGGGAATAGGAAATCCTTCAAAATCCTGATCATCCTCATTATCATCAAAAAATATCATTGTTGGCATCAAGTTGTGCCATGCATGACGCAAAATATCTTTGCTTATATTTTTCCATGAATTTGCAGCACACCAAATTGCATCTTTAATATTGAATTCTTTAACGAATTCAGTGATGTCCCTACCGCTATTTACGAAACTTAACATACGATGCAAAAAATCATTTTTATAGCGGCATTTTAAAGCTCGTAATACTCCCATATCCATGGGTTGTATCAAGGATGTGCAATTGGGTGGGAGAAATAACACCTGAAAATTTTCTTTATTTAAAATCTCCGGAGCTGGATGAGCAGAACAATTGTCCAAAACTAAAAGAATTTTTGCCTCATCGGCAACTCCATTAGCTCTGGCATGTGCACAAACTTCGGGGATGAAATGGTTATTAAACCAATCAATCAAAAGATCTGTCGTAATCCAAGCTCGCTTGCTTGATTTGTAAATGACCGGAAGTGATTTCACATTTTTGAGTGCTCGAGGTCGTGCATACTTTCCGATCATCAACAATTTACTCCTGTGAGAACCTGCAGCATTAGAGCAAGCCAGCAACGTTAACCGTTCCTTAGAATCTTTTACGCCAGATGGATTTTTTTCATCAGCAGTAGCTAGTGTTTTCCTTGGTACGTAATGCCAGAAGAATGACGTCTCATAAATTTACGCATTATAAATTTGCTCTAAAGTTAATTTTTCATCAGCTACAAGCTGACAAAACTGACTGACGAAAAATTCAGCAACTTCTGCATCAGCACTTTCTTTTTCTCTGCATATTCAGAGTTGCCGAATTCCGCGGTGCTTTTTAAATTTTTCCAGCCAACCAGCTGAATATTCACAAGGTGTTTCCACTTTCATTTCAGCGTGAAAAATTCTTGCTTGAGCTGTTATCATTGCACCTGTTAAAGGAACATTTTCGTTCCTTCTTTGGCGAACCCACGCAATCATACCTGTATCAATATCATCATTATTCGAAGGCCGAATGGTTTTTCTTTTCTTCATTGCCAGAGGTGTATCACTGTCAGCAAAAAACTGCAATATTTTTTGTTTTTGCTTTTGCAAATCATACACGGTAGATTTCCTACCCCATATTAATCACAAAGTTTCAGCACTGAAGTCCCTTTTCCTAATTTTCGTAGCAATTCCACTTTTTTTTTCTATTGTAAGCGAATTATGTTTTCGCTTTATTGAAACAAAATTGCTGCTAGAGCTAGATGGCGAAACAAACGACAATTTTGAATTCATTTTTCAAAGAATAGAACAAAATCAAATTCAGCAACTCGATCACGTGGAAAATAATCACACAGGTAAACAAACGTGCACACTAGATTAAAGTATGAACCTTGAATGAAAATTTTCACATGACATGTTCCAAAATCCGGAATGATCCAGAAACCGGCATTTTTTCAGAATCTCCTAGTGACGAAAAAATATTTTTTAAAAAAATTGTATGTTTTAAAAACATTTCTTGCTCTGAATTTAGCCTTTCTTTTTATTCATCATAAGATTATTAAAAAAAAAAAAAAGAAAGAAAAATTTATGAATCAAACTAGAGTGAAGAAAAAAAAACCTCTTGTTATCTCTTTTTCTTTTCTGCATTCAAAGCTCTTTTGAAAGTAACAAAATTGACAGATACGCGTAATGACCAAACGATGCGTGTATCAAGGTCATAGGGCAATGGGTTACTAGGTCGATCATTCAGTTCCGTTTGGAGAGGGAGAGAAGAAAAATATCAAGTGTGTTATCTGTTAGTTGAATCAAGTGATAACAAATTTGCGCATTTGTTTGTTTGTTTTTTTAGTTATAAGTACGTACTTGAGAGATTTTATTGGAATTATAAGAAGTTTCCAGTCATCAGCACCCCCTCAATTTCCACGCCCGGGGCGAAGGCCCCCTTCGCCCCCCTCTTCGCACGGTCCTGGCAGAAATAATAAATCAAATATCATGAAAGCTGTTTTGCAACTGTACTTTATATAAATAATACTCAAATTGCACAAATTTAAATTTATACACCTGCAGGGGTGGGGAATTTTTAGAAAATCTTACCAGCCAAGTATTTATTTTCCAGTCAGCAAAATGTAACATACAGTTGAAAGCTGTTATTTATGCAACTGCAAAAATAATTCATTACTAGTACAGCAATGCATTTTCATATTTTTTTTTTATACAAAATTAAGAAATATATACAATAGAAGAAAGTTTAGTATGGGATAGAACTTAGTACTATATTTACATCGTGGCAATTTGGAGAGTCGCAAAATATAGCTAACAAGTAAAAAGTGTATCTTCTATATCCTGCACAGAAAATCCACTTGGCAGTGGTGAAGTAAAATGATATAATTCCCCACCTCTGTACCTATGTAATGCTAACAATAAATAAATAAATTAGTTGTATCCATTAATTCATATACACAGAGAGAGAGTAATAATAAAAATGGCTAATTATGTCTGCGATCTGCATTACCATTACAAAATGTTAAATATCTCAGCATTATTACCATTCAATGCTTTAAATATTTAAAAAAAAAAAAAAACGATTTTCAAAATGAACAAAAACAATGTTGTATTACAAAACAATAATCTTTGAATTAATTGTAAAAGAGAGCAATAAGTATTAGATATATATAATTTGGTGATAATAAAATTAAAAAATTAGTAACCGTAGTTCTTAAACACGTTGAGACACTAAATTTGCACACAGTCAGAAAGTTCAATTTTTTTTGTCTATTTAATGATTTAAATTAAATCTCATGTGTTCATATTCCACTATTTTTTTTTTTTCAGCATACTTCCCTATCCCAGACTGACCAAGAGAAAGTTTATCAGTGGATTAGTGAATTAGCTCGACCAGATACTAGAGAAAATGCACTTTTAGAATTAAGGTAATATATAAAAATGTCAAAATTACATCATTCTGCATTAGATTCATTAAGGATAGGTTAGAACCAAATTTCATTAAGGAGTAACATCACTTGCGCACCCTGAAATTTAAAGTTTTTTAGGAAATTTTTAAGAAATGTGGTGTGTTTATAAAAATCCATTTACACTGAATAAATCGTTGCCACTGGGGTTGCACATCGAAATAATGTGATGTTAAATGTAATCTTTTGATATTTATAAATTTTTCCATTGTTCATAGAAGTTTCATTTTCTTCATTTGAGAGACTTCAATTGGTATCAATAATTTTTTTTTTAGTCTGGCAATAATATCTCTTATATCAAGAACAGTCAACTGGTTCAATATGTCAGAAAAGATTTAATATTAATTTGAAATAATTGACTTTTTTTCTTTTTTTTTTTTTTTTTTCATTGAAGGTAGAATATAAAGGATTACTGTAAAATCCGGCATATGATGCACATGTACGATCTGATACTGTATTTTTTTTTTATTTATTTATTTTTTTTTTTTTTTTGTAGTTATATTCGCCGTGTAATGCATACTCTTTTCTTTAAAAAAAAAAAAAAGTTGAAATGTACATACATATGCGATGCTCTTACCTTTAGAAGTCATTCATTCCAAGGATTTTCCTAGGCTTTCAAACAATGATGGTATGCTGAAGTGACGAGCTAAATGCCATGTTATGCTTAATGAAAAACATATGCTAACATATGACAACTAAATGATAATTTCTTCTACCTCAAATTATGTCTGTTCAGCATATTTTCATATAAAACAAGTATATCAACATTTCTGTAAAAAAAAAAAAAAAAAAAATCTAGAAATAATGTAAATAAACAGAAAGCTATTTGGTAAGCCATTCATTTTTTAGATTCATTCATTTTCATAAAAATAACATTTTTTTATAAAAAAAAAAAAAAAACTTTTATTGCGTTGAATATTTAATTTTAATATTTTGTAAAATCGTCAGAAATTGTTTCACTTTGCTAATTATTATTATTGTTGCAATAAATACTGCTGTGTGGTGAGTCATTCACTTTTGAGACTCATTCATAAAAATTATTTGTGCTGATTGGCAATGGGTGTTTAAATATTTTTGTTGATCTTCTAATATAAAATAATTAATAAAATTTTAGACAAGCTAAAGCAACAATACGAAGACTATAATTATAAAGCACATGGTTTAGACAAAAAGAGCAATGCATCCAAGGTTGCTTTAGTCTTATAAACTCACAACAGTTAGCCAGTCGAAATTCAAAACTAAACTCAGAAAGAGCATGTGCGGTAATGGCCTTCGTAGGGAGTCTTTGCGGCAATTCATTAGTATTATGCTTCATTTCTACATATTGTGTTGGTGCCATCTATCAGCAATTAATATAAAATAAGGAACTTTCTGTTGAAATTATAATTTTTTAAACATATTTTTAAAATAAGAAAATTTCAGGACATATTGATTTATTTTCAGATCAACTTTTAAAAGCTTCAGCTAAACTTTTAAAACTTCAGCTATATAACTTTGAAATTTCATTCTCTATATATAAAATGTAAATTAATATTCTTTCTTTCTTAAAATTTTAATTTAGTTATATCAATTTTTAAGAGCTTAGCTTATATCCGCTTAGGTTTTGAAATTTTGCTTGCATTCTTATTAAAATATAAGGAATATATAATACTGTGTATCACATATCTTAATTATATCAATGCATATCAAATTTTGATTTTAAACATAGAAACATTTGAACAAAAAAATTGTAATTTCATAAGAGAATGTGAAAAGATATTTTTCAGTCATACTAATGCAATTAATAATTGCAATTTGTTTATGAAATAAAATAATATGATTTTTAATGATCAAAATTTATTATAATTTTCTTTAGGCATATTTTTAAAAAATAAGAAAAATTCAGGCTTTAATTCGAGATACCACTTTTAAAACTTTAAATTACATAAACTATTTCATCATTGGGAACAGATGTGTTACACTCACGCTAAAATGTAAACAAAAGATTGGCGACTGTTTGGTTGGCGCGATTTCCAAGACTGCGCCAAACGAATAACTTAATACAATGGCTAGGTTGCCATTAAAGGAAAAAATCCCCTAAATTTGGCGACTTTTTTCTTTTTTTTAACCGATTAATTTTTTTTTTTTTTAGCGTGAGTGTAAAGCATCTAAGCCCATCATTGTATATTAGGGTGGGTCGAAAAAAACGAAATTTATATAATCGAAACATAATAGTGCGGGAAAGTTGCAATTGGTAATCTAGGGCTGGGCGATATATCGATACATCATGAAATATCGATTTTTATAACATATCGTCTCAACCGATTTCAATCTTCCTTAAATATCGATATATCGGCTCTTGTTATATTCATTCATTAGTCAACACAATTTCTTATTCTCCAATTAATTCTAGAGTGTAAACAACGAAACTGCCAAATAAGAGGTATTTTTCACCTTTGTCTCCTCTTCTCCCATATCTAGAGACCATCCATTTACTATTATGTAATTGAAGTGATTTAGAAATGAATAGTATTTTCCATTTTTCGATAAAGGTATTGCATTTTAAGTTATAAGAAAGTTCTATAATGACCATTTCTGGGGTGTCGCGTTACGAAAATTGGTTCAAAAACGTTTACTATGACAGTTTTTTTTTTTTTTAATAGACCCTTTACTTTATTGAAAAATGGAAAGCGCTATTCGATTTTGCCGTTTTTAAATAAGTGCACCTTCCAATTTTGTGCGTCTAAGTTTAAGATTGACTTCACAAATGTGTCAGAAAGTTGAGAGCGTAGATTTGAGAACTACCTTAACAATATATTACATATATTTCTTGAATTTCAAAACTATAATATATTTGCAAATCTTTTGCATCCCCCCCTCCCCCCCTCCAAAAAAACAACTTAACTTGAATAGTTTACGATTTTTTTCATTTTCAAATCTCTATAAAGAATCAACATCACATTCATTAGAATAATCTACCTTCATTACAATAGCTTAAGATTTCTGGTATTTTAAAATTCTAGTAAAAAAATAACATCGCATTCCTAAAGAATTGATTTTATAATCTTTAATAATGAAGTACCCGCATTGAAAGGCAAACGTTTATTCATATCGCAATCGTGCCACCTAGAAGAGAAGGAATATCGATAACTAAAACAGCCACTCGCTACGTTTCACTCACCACATATTGGTTTACCATGGTTGTACTCGCGAGTATATTCTAACATTCAGATATCACGCCGGTCGCTTCAGGACTGGCATGATATCTGTGAGTATTTTATTATACTCGCGAGTGCGCGATTATAATCCAGCATTCGTGAGTGGAAAAAATATATTCTTGACATCGTCTATATTTATTGGACTCGCTCATTCACAAATCCATTCACGATTTCGATGTATTAAGTGAAACTCCGTGAATAGGTAGTTAAATTAGAGGCTGTACGGGCACCTGGGTCTAACATTTTTCTATAGGCTCGGACCGGGCCGGGCTAGGCCAGACTTTTTTCCGGGCCAAATTGGGCATGGACGTCATTCTTTCTAGAAGTGTGTGCGGGCTGAAATTTTCAGGCCCGTGCAAAAATCAGTAAAATGAGACCCGGCACAATAATTTTTGCAAAAAAAATGTTTAGATTTTTAAGTGGACATTATTCTACAATTAAAGTTCTTTTTAAAGAATAATACATACATTTCTAGGCAAAAAAAAAAAAAACTACAGTAAAACCTCTTAAATAGAATCTATCTATGATGGAAATCTGCCTTAAATAAAAAAAATGTCTTGATATGTGCTAAATGAAAAAATACAACAAACGATGTACCTGCTTGCTAAGAATGGAACCTGTCTATAACAGATTTTTTTTTCTTTCCTGATTTTTCTTCTCTTACTGAATCTTTATTTCAATGTAATTGTCCAAGTGAATTTTTTTAATCAGCGTTTATGTACTTAATTGTCTAAATGGTCATAAATATTGTTGATATTTTGCATTCCATGCATTTTGAACATAATTTGAAAATAAAATCTATGTACAAGTAAGTGTGCTTTTGTAATAATTTTAATTTTAGGTTAATGTTGTTTCAGAAATATCGGCATTGTTTTATAGAAATTCAGTCGGGGCAGGTTCGGGCTGAACTTTTTGTTTTTATACCGAGCCAATAAAATTTTTATATGGGCCAGGCTAAAAAACAATGTGTGGTTCAGGCCGACCTGGAAATTTCAGACCTTTAAGTTAAATATGAGTATAATTGAATGTTGGACATATGAATAGAAAATCCTAGAAAATCGAATAGTGTTCCTTTTTGTGTTCTGTGACTACACTAGGATAATTTACGGAAATTTCTGAGTTGTCGGTATGGTTGACTCTAATTGTTTCGGGTAATTTTTTTACTCGTGTGGGTCGGGTTAACCCGATCTTTCAAAAGAAGTTTCAGAAAAACAAATATTTGAATATGGATGAGTAAATTTTTATTTGTTTACTTTTACTTTAATATAATCATTAGCCTCGGAAAAAAGTGCCTGATTTTCACTGTTTGTGAATGAATGAATCTTGGGCAAATGAATAGAAAACCAATGTAGTGAATTATTGAAAAGAAAATACTGAACTGGTCTATATCTGCGATTGAATTCTTTTTAAAAATACATTTAAAATGCATACTTTGGAATACATGTGTGTTTAATAAAATAAATAAATAATATGAAACTATGCTTAACAATGAAAGTTCACAACCATTTTCGGAATATAATAGAGAGCACATTTTTACACAAACACAAACCGCCATGACTCGAATATATTTGATTATTTTTTCGAGTTCGAGTTTTTTTATTTTTGCAGGTTCAGTGATGAATTAACCCGGAGCATCAAAATGTGTACTCCTACTCCCCAAAAAAAGAATTGGTATTTTAAGCTTAATTAATGTTACAGAAGTGCACATTCCTCAATGGAACTCCATATTACACCTGACCCACCCACTTCCTCGGAGTATCAGAAATCCTTTCCATATCCCGGAGAAAAGTGCCTGAATTCAGCACTGTGCGGGTCAGGCTGACCAACAGAAAAAGTAGAATAAGCTTTCAAATGAAAAATATTATGTTTTAATACGAATAGATACAATTAATGGTTTCCTTCTCAAAAGGTAAAGTCAAAATTAGAGGTATGATTGTAGACTATTCTATCATATAGTTTCATTAAAATGCGACATTAATTTTATTTCATTTTGCGTCGGATTTAGGTTAAATACTTCAACTTCGGGTCAGGAAAAATATTTTGTTGGGTGCGGACCAGACAAGATAATTTTTACAATAATAATGCAACTGGACTGGAGCCTGAAATGGAATAAATTTAATGGATTTGTGGATTATTAGTACCGAACCTAAACTGTAAATAGAATAAAAATTAGAAAAAAAAGAAAAAAATTTTTTTTTTTTTTCTTGCGAATAGGTAACATCAGTGGTACTGTTTTTAAGCAAAGGAATAGGACTTAGCAAAACTGGATGGTCGGCTATGTTATAACGGGATGCACGCCTTTCAATGTGTGTTTCGTATTTCTCTCTCTCTGTGTGTGTGCGCACGCGTGCGTCTGTCCCCGGCGGGGGAAAAATGCGTATTCGATATTTGGACAGGAGGACTCATTAAAATCCTTATCTGCTATTGCATAAAATTATTTATTGCGCTTCATATATACAGCATACATGAGCGTCGACAGAACGAAATCAAGAGTCGTGAGATAAATTTTGAAAAACGTTGGACTGTGGCTCGCAGCATCGGCCGAGTTTTTATTTATTTATTTATTTATTGGAGAATATAAAAATCAATTAAAATAAACTAAGAATTATTTTTGTCGGAGACGCCACACAAGACAACGTTTAAGCATACCAGCATTAAAGCAATATAGAAATTTAACAAATATAAAATATAAACAATTCGAAAATAGACCTTAGTCGGATTTTTTTTTTCCATCTGTCAACAGAAAAGTTTAATTTTTTATTAGAGTTTAATTATTTTAATTCGCTTTTAGAAAGAATAAATTGTATTTTTTCCATATAAAAGAAAATTAATTTATTAAATTTCAGAATCCAGGGCGGAGTAATGGCCCTCCTTTACATCCCTTTTCCGGTGCTCCATGGTATCATATATTACATTAATACAGCAGCTACACATTATATCTAAAAAAAATATAATTACGTTATATCGAAACACTAATATAAACACGTTATATAAAAAAAAATAAGGACCGTTCCCGACCCGACCCGTGGGTCAGGCCGGGTTTCGCCAGGGGCCTTTTCCTGTGGAGGCCTCTAATGTCAGTTTACTGACCCTTTTTCAGCTCAAGGGGGAGGCGATCGCCCCTCCCTTAGATCCGCCATTGCATAGAGTACCATGTAGTTAAGAGCCTTAGAAATTCTTCCCAAAAGGGGCTACGCGAGTCCAAAAGTTTGGGAACCACTGATCTAGAGAAATTGTGTTTTATAGCAATTGTATACATAAAAATCTGATAAATTATTTAACATTTTGAACTTTTTATCTTAAAAATATGATTTTTGAGTTAAATAATAATAAAAAAGCAGTGTTATGTCTAAATTGAAAATTGCATAATGGGATGTAAAAGCTAATTGAGAATAAGCAAGTGCTTTATATATTTAGAACAGAAGCTTAACATATATATTTTACTATTTTTGTCTTTTGCTCATATTTATGTATATAATTTTTTTAATAGCAAAAAGAGAGAAGCGGTTCCTGAATTAGCTCCAATGCTTTGGCATTCTTTTGGAACAATTACTGCTTTACTCCAGGAAATTATAAACATTTATTCTGCCATAAATCCACCTTCTCTGACTGTAAGTATTTTTTTTTTCTCTTAACATGATATTACTGAAATGCAGCAACCCTATAATTCTATATATTTATAATTCACAAATCTATAATCATTCTAAAAAGAAGCATATATACAAATAGATTTTTATGTCTCTTTTCAAAGTATTAGTTAAAAAATAAACATATAAACTAGGAAAAGAAAAAAAAAATATGGGATGTGATGTCTTTTAGTGGTACCAATAAATAAATTTATTTTAAAGTATTATTTTCTTGGATTTTCTTCGCTTAACACAAAAGCAGTTGAATATATAGTAATGGTTTATTCTTTTATGATTTTACCAGGTGAAGGCTTAAATTTGAGTTCTTAGTAGTATACAATTCTAAAAGTAAAGAAATAATATTTCTTTCTCATCTTTTGGTATAGCACTAAATGCAAAAAATTAGATACTTGTAAATATAATATGTTATGCTATTGCTTATGCAGAAAAGTGTTTCTAATAATGATTTTTTTATTCATTGCAAGATTCACAATGAACTTTGTCAATATGTATATTGTATTAATCACCCGACAAATAATGATAAGGTTTATTTATAAAAATATATCAAATTTTCTCTGAAGGTTTGTAAAAAAATATGAAATCAGATCTAGAAATAGAAAAACTAAATTTTTTTTTTTTTAAACAAAGCAATTATTTAATATTTATATGTAACTAAAAATTAAAGTGTAAAAAAAATTATAATTTTTACACCTAAAAATTATGATAAAAATATAAATAATTATATTTTAAATCCATAATTATAATTATATTTTTATAATTATTTCATAATTATATCTTTAATCCATATTTTTTATATTAAAGATTTTTTTTTATTATTAAAATCAGATTTTTATGATTTTTTTCCCCTGCATTAAAGTATTAAATGGTAGGTTTCTAAAACAATTAAATCTCTAACTAGTTACAGTTAAAAAAATATTTAAGGATAAAGATTAAATATTAAGGAGCACAATCTAAATTTTTATGGTTCAATTCATAAAATTATAATTAGTAATTATAGAAATGATAAAATCTACAAATAAGTTATTCTATTAGTTAATAGTACAAAAATCAAATGCTCTTTTTGCACTTGTCTTTTGTAAAAATAATGTAATTGCATAATTCTAAACTTACACATGTGTATGTTAAGCAAAAAATTATGAAAATTAATTACATCTGTTAATTCATACATACATGCAGTATAATGTTATGAATCCCACTCACACTGGCAATCCACACAAACCTCAAAATATTAAATATCAGCATTATTACACACTCTGTGGTCATTATTGAAATTTAATGCTTCAAACTTTAAAAAAAGCTTTACTACTTTCACCATCCCTTACTGATTTCTTTATTTGCTGTGTATGAGTATGGGTCTAGTCTAAATGTGAAGTATACTTTTAACTTCTACTGAAGTGGTTTTTCTTCAGTGGTAGGAAGGAATGTGCTAAAATAGCTAAACTACAGTAGTAACTATATTTTATAGTAGTCTGTAGTGTAGCACACTACATTTTGAAAATTATAATGTAGCAATACAGAAAACAGTAGTTTGTAGCGAGCATAGATACTACTTTTAATGCTATTTCAGGTGAAGAGAGGATGTGCCATAGTAACTTTCCTTTTGTTGTGTAAAAATTTGCAAATGTCAGCAACAAATTACTGTAAGAATAGTACATAAAATATTAATGCATTATATAGTTAAGCATAAACATGTCATGTACAATTATATCCCCCGTTATATATAGCTCTGTTTTTGTGTATCCCCCTTTTGTGTAGTTTAACTTTAACCAAATTTTTGTGTTTTATATGTATAAACTAACATCTTGGAGGCTAACACAAAGCATTTTCTTGTATGTTATCTTTCTTAATTTTTTCATGCCCTTGCTTATATTGTATTTGATGGTATATTGCTAGATGCAATTTAATGAGGAGTCATTGTATTACTTAATCAGTGTCCTCAATATTGAGTGTACATTGAATCCTTTGACAAAACTTGAAAGTAGTGATGTAGTGACTATTTCAATCAATGATTTAAAAAAAAATCATTTGATTAAAATCATTGACACCCTACTAAAAAATCTATTTTGTTTTTAAAGTAAAACAAAAACTGAGTTTTTATGGCCTCTCAGTGGGGAGATAACTTGGAAATAAAAGGTAGGAGAATACTGAGATGATTATTGTCAACAAAAATTAGTATAATATTATACATAGGCAAGGAATTCTTGACTTTTCTTTAAAGACTTAAAAAGTCTACTTTTTTAACACAGTGATTTATATTGCCTTCATTGCCTGATTTATATTCAAGGAAGCTATAATGAAATTTGTTGTTTTTTCAAAATCGTTTTTTAATTACCAACTCCAAATCTAATTTTTTGTTTTGTACTCTTTTTCTCATTCAGTGCTATAATTTTAACTTATCATTATTCATTTCTAATCAGGCTCATCAGTCAAACAGGGTGTGCAATGCCCTTGCACTCTTGCAGTGTGTAGCATCTCATCCTGAAACACGGTCAGCTTTTTTACAAGGTATATTATATCTGTTCTGTATGGATAATTATTTTATGTAATGAATCTTATTAACTTTTTTAGTTCACTTTAAGTTTTAATAAAATTTTTCTCCCCCCCTTTTTTTTTTTTTTTTTTTTTTTTTTTTTTAACATATTGTATTGGGATTTATTTTATTTTGTATGTATGAATATAATTAAAATCTACAGATTTATTTTTGTATTTTATACGTAATCTCTATAATCTTTTAAAAACTTTTTAGAAAGGATTATGTCCTTAAATTTAGTCAAAAATATGAAACATTTTTAAATGCTTTACTCTATTTTGATTCTTAAGACTTGTTATCAGTTAGATCTCAAATTCCTCTCTACAAAGTTAAACCTATGGCCATTTAATGCATTTGCATTTTTCAATTTTTTTCCCCCTTACAAGTGAAATGTTTGTTTACCATCTAAATATCAGATTTAGAAAACAGCAAATAGATGTACAGTAATATAGTTTTATTCACAGATCTATTCAGCTTCTCTGAGATTTTAACATTTAAAAATATTAAGTATACATTTTAGAAATATTTTTTGGCAATTAAACAGAAAAGAAACTTTTAAGAAAAGTGCACAAAAAAAATAATACTGTAAAACTTCCATAACGAACACTCTCTAATAGCAGACACCTCTATTTAACAAATACTTTTTCAGCCACCGACACATCTATTTCTTGTATGACTTTACTTGTAGACAGTTCACACTTCCAAAGAGTGGACAAATTCTGTGCTCCCAATGTGTCTGCTCTTTAGATGTTTTACTGTAATAATAACAATAATAAGTTTTTGAGGAGAAATTTGAAATATATAAATTCATTCTATGACACTTGAGTTTAACATTTTAGAGGGAAATTTGAGATCTGACAGATAATGAACCATAATACCTATTCTTTAAACTTTTATTAAACAAATTTTTAAGTGAACCAATTGTTTGTTCCTTTACTTATTTATTTTCCTGCTATTATGTATTCATCTTTTAACTGTCCTTTCTAATTATTTTTTATGTGTTTTCATTATAATTTTATTGTTTCGTTTCATATTTACTGAGTTTCTTATGATGTAGTGATCTCCAAATTATTCAGTATTGAACAATGTTTTTTATCTGTTAACATTATAAGAAAGCTATGGCTAATTTCTACACACAATAGCTTTACCTCAACAATATAAGTAATATAATATTCAGTATCTAATTTTTTTATTATTATTAAAATAAGCATAAAAGAATATTTATTTTTAAGTGTCCTTTGTAGTATTTAATACTTGGTAGTAATATATTTTCTGTCTGTTTCAAAGAATGATAGAAAACAAGAAATATAACTTAAAAATTTTAAGTAGCACACTTTTATTACTCATTTCCCTGGTTTTAATCATATAGCTAAAACTATATTGTTTCCATATTTTAACAAGCTTTTGGTTTGGCACAAAATTAATTTCATTATCATTATTGTAACTCTATTATTGCGAACATAACTTTGGTTTAACTTGTTTCTGTAATATTTTTGGCATATGCAGAAAGCAGTTTTTATCCCTGGAGCCTGTCACTGATCAGGTATGGCCATGAAAATACTTGAATATTGCATTGTCATCAACAATGAAGCTGTGTGCAGCATTTGAAGAAAATTGGTTCGTCAAAAGTGGGTCAAAAATCGATTGCAAGGTTTGACCCAGACAGACAGAAAACGAAATTTTAAAAAAGCATGTAAAAATCAGATTTTCATTCTTTATTATTAATTTATTTACAAAACATCAAACTTTTTTGCATCATTTATTACAAGCCTACATCAGGCATTAAAAATGTGAATTTAAAATATACAATTTAAACTATAGAAGAATACATTTCATTATCTGTGTGTTAATAAATACTGTTCTGGTGATATTATATTCCAAAGATATGGCTAGTTCATGATTTTTTATATTCTTCTTTATTTTTCAGCCAACACTCCATTATATTTGTATCCATTTTTGCATACTGTGAGCAAAACTAGACCATTTGAATATTTAAGACTTACCAGCCTTGGTGTAATTGGTGCACTTGTTAAGGTAATAAACATGTTTTTCTTTCTTTATTTCTTTTAGCACCTGCTTTCATATCAAGTTTTTTTTTTTTTTTTTTTTTGCAAAAATAGTTTATTTTATCATTATTGATCTTGAATGTGTCACCAATTATGTGTATGAAACTAGTAGATCTGTTTATTAAGTGTTTTGTAAGGCTTTAAGTGTGCTGTAATCACTTTTTAAAATTTATGAAATAGAGAAAAAAAAAACTTCATTTAAAAAAAACCCTACATTTATTTACTTGTTCTTCATAATTCAGTGAGCACTTTTCATTTAAAAAATAGTACTAGAGAAGATTTTATTTTCAATATGATTATTAGTGTTGTTCATTAAGTTAAATAGATGTCCATCATTCAGCAACAATAAAAAATCCTGAATCTAATTTAGTTTTCACTGCTTCTGTGTAAGTTTTATTTTATTCTTTCCGTGACCTATGCTTCAACCTTTTCAAAACAAATTGAATTGTTGAACAGCCAATTGTTTTTTTCCCCTTTATGATCTTCAATAGACTATGGATTCAACTGTATATTTATTCTTTTCTAATCTAATTTATTTTTCTGTTTCACAAACATCTGGAAAAAAAAATCTTAGGTATATTTTAATGGTTCTAATTTCATAATCATCAGTATTTTCTTCTATATCATTGTTATTTTATAAGAAACTATGCTTTGACACAATGTAGAAGCACCTTGTCATTAAGTGTGTCTTCAGTGGTTCTAATGCAGTATTCCTTTTTTTTTTTTTTTTTTTTAGATTATTTTTTGGGTAAGTGTATAAAAAAGCACCAGTGAAAGAAAAGGCCTTGCAGCTAGGTCCATCCTGCATGAAAATCTAGACTTTTTAAAGTAGCTTTTAATAACAATATATTTTATGCTGCTCCAAAATAATGACAGCATCTAAAATCATAATTAATCTCAGCAATCATTCACATTTTCATATGTGGTCAATCTTGCATTGATTTTAAGTACTTTTTTTATTAATGAATTTTGGGGTTTTGTACAATGCTTTTATCTAACTGCAAAATTTGACAGATGGTATTTAAAAAAAAAAAAAAAAAAAAAAAAAAAAAACTAATTTTGCATTTGCATTTTTAAGAATAATATTTGGGTGACTTGCAGTATTGTCCATGAGAAACAGTGCATTTCTATTCTAATTTTGCATTTTTGTGCCAAAAGATATATTTATATGCTTTTTTAATAATTTTTCAGACATTTTTTTTTTATTTCCAGAATACTTGGCAAACAAAAGTTTTAAAACAAATGATTTTGCAATATTACTTAGAACTAGTAGTTTTTCATTTGCCTTTCTAATTGTTGTACAAAAAGGTTTATCTGACTTTAAACTGTTTACTATCAATTAATATTATTTTTTTATTGATACTGTTTTTCTTGGCTGAGCTTTAAAAGACAATCCAATTTCACCACCATTAAAAATATCATCAACTTCTAATCTTGAATAATAATGGATATCTTCTACATCTCATTGTCAATGCATTTCATACTGATATCTTTTCTTTAGTATACTTTGTTCTACATGATGTTATGTTTTTTTTTTTTTATGGAAACTGCCTTTTCATCCATTTAGTGTCTGTCGTAAATGTATTATTTTTTAATTTTATAGCAACGGTTTCAGCTCAAGACTGTAACACTTGTCCAAATACAAGAAGATTTTGCATATCACATGAACAAAAGTATTTCCAAATTAAATCATTGATATTCATTTTACCAAATGAAAAGAATTCAATACAGTTATAATGCATAGTGTATCTGCTATAATGGATGTGTGTCTAAAATGGATTTTTTTTTTTCTTTCGCTGGTTTTACACTTTTTTTCCCCCCTCATAGTTCTAAAGTATATATTTAGTAATTATGATAAAGTCTAAATTTTATGTTTGATGAATTATTTTATTTATATTTATTTGATGTCTGATATCTATATCACATACGTAATTTATTAATATATAACGATTTTTCTTCTAGACTGATGAACAAGAAGTTATTAATTTTTTGTTATCAACTGAAATCATACCTTTATGTCTTAGAATAATGGAAACTGGAAGTGAATTATCAAAAACAGTATGTATATATTTTTTCTCATTTTATGCAACAGTATTTCTGGAACAACCATCCATTGAATGTGCAAAAATAATCCTTTTTTGAAAACTTTTCCTAAATGAAGTGTCTGTTCTAAGTGTTGAAATTTTCTTTAAAGTGTCAAAAATGTTAAGTGCTATGTTATTACTTGTGAAATCTTTTTTTTTTTTTTTTTTTTGCAAATATATTTATTTAAAAAAAGAAGAGAAAACACTTTCAGAAAAAAAACACCTATTTCTAAGTTCATTCAACTACTTAGACAAAGTAAAGTAAAAAATAACATTAAAAAATATTTTTGTTTGTCCGTTTGCTTGGAATAGGTTCAGAAACAGTCTCATAACTAACACTAAACATATCAATGACAGATAGAAGATTTTTGGCTACAATCTGTAGTTTGTTGCATTCCGATATCTAAAATAGTTTTTGAGAAAACAAGTAGAATCAATTAATACACCAATCTTTCATTACTCAAAATCTCGCGAACTAATTGAATAATTTTAAGGAATATTACATTGATTAAATGGTCGAATTAAGAAGTGAATAAATGATAATAATTACAATATTAATAAATGATAATAATTACAGATAATAATTTTAGTAGGGCTGCATAGTATTTGGATTTTTTCCAGATATCGAATATCCGTCACAAAACAATCTTTACTCTATAAAATGAGCCAAAAATGTACTTTCAAATGAAGTTTGATTGAAAATTTAAACTTAATTTACACCTTTTTATGATTTTTAAAAATAATTTTCTAGCGTGTAGTTTTTAGGTTATGTAATAAAATATTTGCTTGCTACAGCAATATAAAGTAATGCTTGTGAATTATTTTGTTTCATATATTGTTTTATCTTTATTACAATTGTCTCAACAGGAAAAAACAGTATTATATATTTTTTTTCTTTTTCTGTAGGTTGCAACCTTTATTTTGCAAAAAATTCTTTTGGATGAAACTGGACTAAATTATATCTGTCAAACTTATGAGAGGTTTTCCCATGTTGCTATGATTCTAGTAAGTGTAACTTTGTGATGTTTACTGATAAAAGTAAAGAAACAATTATTTTTCCTATTTATTGTACTCTTGATATTTCTCTAATTGTAGTCCCACATTTCAAAATACTTTTAAGAGCTTATTAAAACAATGATTTTGTCTTTTTGTTTCTATGTTTTTTTTTTTTATTATTATTTGCTTATATTGCTGATTTATTGTAATTTTCTGTAATCTTAATCATATAAAATTTTATATCACTATTTGTCTTTATAAAAATTTCTCTGCAGCTGTGTAACATAACTACTACTTCACTATCAATGAGTTAAAGCTAATCTCTTATTTTATATGAATTGTTATTGCTTGAAATTTATCAAAAAATATCACAGTTGCCTATTTAAATGCTATGCTATGAAATGTTTTAAAAAATTATAATAACAATTAGAAAATTTATATTTTGAGTATTTAAAATATTTTATTGCATGAGTTATTAAAAAAATTATTCTAAAACAAAGCCTAATTCTTATTGTCAGTACAATGTTAACTTCAATGAGTGAAAACCTCACTAACTTGACACTCTTTACCCAAAAATAAGTTAACAGTTTGTACTAGTTTACAATTGATGTAAATGATTTTTGTTAATCAATCTGACCAGACCTAGTAAAAAAAAGGCTGGGTGCAAATTAAATCTCCACAATACAATCACCTTTTGTAAAAGAGAAAAAAAAAACTAGGAACATAAAAAAAAGAGAAGATTAAACAATAAAATATGCATCTTGATGAAATATCTTTTATTTTTACAGAAAATGTGTGTTATTACATCACAAATAATCATTAAAAGTATAATTCTGTTTATCAAAATTATAGACAGTACTGCTCTCTTAAGTGTTAAATGGGGACATTTTTCCACTGGAGAAGTTTTTTGCAGCTCCATAGGGGATGGGGGGGGTGGCAATTTTGATGTTCTGGGGGATGTGCCCTCCCCCCGGGCCACCCCTTGAATTCAACAATACTCTTAACAGCTCATTCTCAAACTTCAAAAACATGAATTATAAGTTTGTAGTTTTTGTTATAATCAGTAGTGTCAGTATCATGAGCTCATTTTGATGCCTCAGTAACTTATCTTCATTATTTTGAGTATAGTGGAATCAACTAGATCCATTTTACTCCTGAAAATGTTACACTTTTAGCAGTAACATTTGAATATAGTGTACCATGAATAATTTTTATATTTGACAGTTATAAATAAATAGTACAAATTTTAATTATAAATAAATATTACAAATATGCTGGATAAAGTGCAGAATCAAGTATATTTTTCCAATTTTAAGTTTAGCAACTGAAGCACGCAATATGCAGTCCATAGCTTACAACCAAATGAATATTTAATATTTGTTTTTTATTTTTTCTAAGCACAAGTCCTTTTTAAGCATCACACATCCTTGATCCATCACACATCTTTTATGACAACTCCAAATCAGAAATAACTTTAATACAAAATAACACAATATTATTTATATGTAATAGTTATAAGTGAATAATACAAATTGTTGTCAATTTAAGCATTTTTGTGTGTATTTTATCCAATAAAATTCTTGCCTTGAAAAAAGTAGTTTGATGTAGAAAAAAAAAATGTTTAAGGTATGAAAAGTAAAATCTAAAGACTAGTTTTGAGTAACTGAAGTAGTTAATAATAATAGGGAAAATAAAAAAGACTTAATGCTTTAAATGTAGTAAAATTGTTCAAAAAGTGGAATCTTGCTAGATCATCTGCTTACACAGCCCATCCCAAAATTTCCCGGACTGGTTAAATTACTGGCCAATAGATATCGCTGCATGTCTGCAAGTGATGTCAAAAGCACGACTAGACTTCATCTTGTAAAGCGGTACAATCCTTATATATTATTTCTCCTGTCAACATCCCTTTTACTCAGAAAATATGAAACGCAGAACAACGAATGAGATACCATATGAAAGGTCTTAGAACAGGCTTCTGACATAGCCCACTTAACAATTCGTTAAAACATGTTTTTGATTAAAATTTGCTGAAATTAAAAAATTAAATCGGCATTGTTTTCATGAAAGAAATGAAAGGTTTTCCTGAAATTATTGTTGCCAAAAAAATAAAATACCACATTATATGATGCTCATAGCAATTATTATAAAAAACACTGCACGGGTTTATTTTATACTTATGATTAAAAAGCGAAATTGAAATTGAAATGTTTAGATTTATAAGTTCCATGGTTTTCCCGAAGCGGATGACGTCATCCTCTAGTGCAGTCAAAATACGATAGTTAATTTTTTTTTTTCTCGCGCGTGCCTTTAGCAATCTTGGATCAGTTTTTAGTCTAACTTTGATGGAATAAATTACATGATATTCTGGCTTGACTAACAACTAAATGTTGTTTGCAGATATTTTTATCCTTGCTTTTTCTTTAGAAGTTTAACCTGCATCTAATAAATATTACATATTGATAAAAAATGATACTTCTCTATTATCCCGTCGACCACTTTTCATAACAAAAAACTATCGCCAAATAAACGGGAGAACGTTGCCATTGGAATATCAAAAAATAAATAAAATATAAGAATTTAAGGACACAATTGTTATTTTAATTAATAAAATAACTACTAAATCAGTAAAACATAATGAAAAATACACGCAAATGTCGAATGTAATACCACTAGATGACGTAACAAACACGCATAATGATTCTGACATCAAGTAAATGGGACTGCATTTTTGGCGTTTAATCTTACAGTTTGGCGGTAGTTTTTTGTTATGAAAAGCGGTCGACGGGTTAATAGAGAAGTACCTAAAAAATATTAGATTTCAGTGCGAAATCTTTGCACGGGCCCTCTGGTATAATGTTACTATCTGTTGTGTGATGCTAAGTGCATCCAGTTTGTTGTAACAGTGTAACATGATCATGTCTGAGCTCATGAAGATCGAACAATGAATGAACATAAAATTGAAGGTACTACCATTTCTGGACATTGCTATTTGGAAGTGTTGAAGCTTTTCATCGTCTGGGTACACAGAGTTCGCCCTCGGTACCGACAACAAGGCAGTTGGTCATTCCTGTACGACTATTCACCACCATACACTTTGATCATTGTGCGGGAGTTTCTGGTTTCAAATGGGGTTGTCATGCTCAACCATCCTGCTTACTCCCCAGATTTATCCCTCTGTGACTGTTTCATGTTTCCCAAGTTGAAATTGCACCTAAAGGGGACCATCTCAAGCAACTGCGACCGACCATTTGTCACACATTGCAAAGGCGGACTTCCAGAAGTTTTTTTATGACGATTACAGTCATTGTAAAAGGTGTATTGAGTCCAACATGGATTCTTTGGAATAGACATAGGTAAAAAATTTTCATTTCAGCTCTTATATTTTTGTTTATAGGATCAGTCTGGGAAATTTTGGGACACACTGTGTATATCAACATGTTCTTTGGTTCCTTTGGGGGTGTTGAAATACTGGAGTTTCACTATATATGCATACCCATACACACAGTAGAATCATTATGTAACATTATTTGATATACTTTAGATTAAGATATGATGCACTAATAGCTATGTTTCTCAAAAGGAAAAAGTGGGATTTGTAAATGTTATAGATTACTCCTCATGTATGTATGTTACATCCTCTAACAAGTGTATTGCATCAAACTTTTAATGTGTAGTATATAACTCTTGTTAGTAAATTAACACTTTTATAAATTATTTTGAATTACTAACTGAAATTTGTTGGGTAGTATGTTTATTTATGTTTTTATTTTTACTTGTTATTAATTTACTTAGGAGAGAGGGGGAAATGAAATAACACAAACTTATTTTTATTGTTGTTTTTAATTGTAATACAATAATTTTTATAAACTTTCTAGGGAAAAATGGTTTTAAACTTGGCTAAAGAACAGTCAGCTCGTTTATTAAAGCATGTTATTCGCTGTTATTTGCGTCTTTCAGATAACCCTAGGTAAGTTACTTTTTTTGTGTCTAAATTAAAGTATTATATTTGTTACTAGCTGTTACCCGTGATTTCGTTCACATAACATTTAAAGTAATTAATGCATTAATTAAGCAACATATATAATTAACAAACTCTTTATCATATTTTACAGTAGATAATACTTCTGATAATCACAATTTTCGTATTTTTGTTTTTATGTATATGATCATTTAAATTTCTTTCATGAGCTTGAAATTTCATACTCTTTCACTAAGATTAAGTATGGAACACATTTTTTTTTCTTTGTTATTCTATTTTAGTATTTCTATTTATTCTATTTTACATTTATTCCGTTCATGGAAATTGATTTAATTAAAGGTTTTGTGTCAAAGAATATTTTTCAAAGTGATTATATTAGTAAATATTTTTGAGGAAATTTGTTAATTAACATGTCACTTTAGGTTTAATTTTTATTTGATTAGAATAATCTAAAAATCAACAAATTATGTTTCTTTTTCAAAACAGTTTATGATATAATATTATTATATGATATTTAAAAAAGAAATTAAAATGTGGTGGAGCATAAAAGTTTAAAAATAAATAAAATAAGCACTAATAAAATAATACTTTTAACCCTCATATATTTGTCATATTTTTTATTTCATAGTGCCACACTTTTAGCAGCTGTAGATCTACAAATAAAATCAAAATGTATAAACGTGGTGGAGCATAAAAGTTTAGAAATAAATAAAATAATACTTTTAACCCTCATATATTTGTGATATTTTTTATTTCACAGTGCCACACTTTTAACAGCTGTAGATCTGCAAATAAAATCAAAATGTATATCACGCCCCAAAAACTTTCAAAGCCTAAATGTTTATTTGTTAAGTAATAGAGTTGCTTATTTATTTGAATGGTGAAAACGAAAACAATCTGAAAAAAAGCACTCCAATTATGGAGCATTGTCATATTGATTGTTGTGTTGTAGTTTAGGACTATGGGAGTTTCAAAATTTCACAGAAATGTATTCCAATGAGAGGCAAAAATTACACTGCAGAGATATTTTCAACTATAGATTTAGCTATTTTAAAATTATAAGGAATTATATAAGTATCAGAGAAAGATAACTAATAATACCTGGATTTTTAATTGCCTGTTCTCTTGCTCTTTTCCATAATCTTGGTGCCTTTTAAAAAATAGAGGGGGGATTTTCTTGTTTAATTCATTGAATAGAGTTGCTTATTTATTTGAATGGTGAAAACAATCTGAAAAAAAAGCAATCTCTTCTGTAAATTTCATGTGAACCATGTCAATTGCAAATTGCATTCTCCAATGAAAATTGCATATGCTAACAACTTTTACATCAACTTTGATATATTTATTAAATTTTATCGAAATTTAATATTCTGGAAAATTGTATGGTAAAAGGATGTTAAACTTATGCTTTGGTGACCAATACATTCTGTGGAAATTACACTACTTTGTGTAATTGCTATAAAATACTAATATTTTGTGAGTGAAAACCGGCACATGATTTAAAATATGACTACACTTTCACCAGGGTAGATTTTCCTCTGAACCGATAGTGTCTAGTTAAAACAAATTCTTTCACTTCATGAATCATGTACAAGTATGCATTTATATTTATAGATAATGTGCATGTTTGTCAACTTAACATATTCAAAACGTTGAGCTAAATTGCTTGAAGTTTCGCTAAGTTTCTCATAATTTTCAAATAGAATACATTATATTATGTTTTGGGAATTACATTATGAATTACTAACTCCGCGAGAATTGTTACTTTTCGCCTGCAGTTAATTGAGAAAAATGACTTTACTTGAGTGTGTGACGTCACATGCACATTATCTATTTAAAACATGAAGGTGTTTAAAGAAATCCAATACTACTGTGCTCATAGAAAAATTTTAAACAATATTATTAAATACTAAATTTAACGCAGAAATTATATTTACAATGTAATTTAAACAGAATTTGCTAAAATTGCGTTTTGAAATTATGTGATGTTTGATGCAAAACATTATTTCTCAAAAATATATTGTTCTTTTAAGAATTGGATAATAATTTCGAAGCTGGTGAAATGAAAATGTTGCCATGTTGTTGAACTTACAAAAAATAGATTAGTTTTTAAAATTAAAATAAATGTTTTACATTAAAAAAAATAAGTGATTTTTTTTTCCAAAAAAACAGTTTACTTTTAATCCCGTTTGTTTTAACACCCATTTTTGAAGAAAAATTAATGGAAAATACTGTATTGTTTTCTTTAAATCCAATTTTTATTAATAGTGGGCATCTAGTCCACCTGTATCCAAAGAACTTAAATATGCCTCCTTGGTTGAAGCTCAAGCTGAAAAAAGTTACAATGTAATGATTGCTAAGTGTCAATATTTGACAGATGATTTTTGACTGTGTAGAATAAATTGAATCATGAAGTTTGAATGCACAAAAATATGTTTTTATTTTTTTAGAAAATTTACTTTAATATTAATAAACCAGTGAAAACAATTTGCCTTTGTAAAATTTGGAGCTAAGTTATTTATTTTTATCTCCAAACATATTTAAATAAATGTACTATGTCATTTAAACACGCTTATAGTAATCTTTAAAAAAAATCATATTATCTGGCCAAAATGACGTCAGTTTCTTATTTCAAATTATAGTGAGATAATCTGAATTTTTATTGGTTTATAAAAATATTGTCCATACACAATTTATTTTATGGCAACGGGAAAGAAATTGCATTAGAAATTAAAAAAAAAAAAAAAAAAAAAAAAAATCTGTAACGATAAACTATGGGAGATGTTTGAAAAAAATGGTAAAGAATGGTTTAAGAAATGTTTAAAGTTGACAGTAATTTTACTCGTGTTCCAAAACATATGTAGATCAAATTTCGTTCAAATCGGACAAAAACTATTAGATTTGTATAAGGAACAAACATACCAAGAATGGCTTTTATATATATAGATTTATGGCAACAAGAAAGAAATTGCATTAGAAATTTAAAACAAGAACGAAAAATCATGCGTCAAGCATAGATTATGTAACACTTTCCAACGCTTCCAAAATAATTTTACAAATCACACCGTTTAATAAGCTAAAAGATAACATCTAAGTAAACAATTTTAAAAATGCATAACATATTTAAAATTATGATAATTTCAGGAATTTTCGACATATACAATATTCAGAAAAATATCTGAATATTTTTATTCACCCCTGTATAGGATCTATAGATTTGTATATATACTACATAGGATGCTAAATTTTAGTTCAGGTAGGAAACGCGTAGCACAGTTTAAATTTCTCCGTCTGGAGTCTCTGTCAATAAACGGAAATGTGTCCGCGAACTTTTGTGCTTCCCTGTATAGGATCTACTGAATTGATGCACACCACGTAATAGACAAAAAGCGAGTTAAAATTAAAATCACGTTCAGTAACTTAAAAAACACTTCCAGGAATTATTGTTAACAGACAGTAGAGAATTCTTTTGTGTGTCCCTGTCAATGAACGATGACTGCTATACACACAATATTCTGCTGTAAGCCTCTTGTAATGCACCTTAGTGATATATATATAAATTTCAATGCGTTTAAAATAGTGAAACATTATTTAAATAAACCGCAGACGATTTTTCTCCTTTGACGTAATGTAACGGAATTCTTTTGACTGTCCCTGTAAAGTAAATATAAGTGCTATGCACACCCTACTCTATATTAAGCTTCTTCTAATGCACCTTAGTGATATATATAAATTTCAATGCGTTTAAAATAGTGAAACATTATTTAAATAAACCGCACATGATTTTTCCCCATATACCGCAATGTAACGGAATTCTTTTGAGTGTCCCTGTAAAAAAATTATAAGTGCTACACACTTCCGTTGAAATAGGGAACATGCTATAGATAACGACAATAACATATAAAAATTGCAGAGCAATCCGAGCATATTTACGGGAGTTAGAGCACGGACAGACGGCCATACGGCCAGACAAACCGAAGTCATAAACACTTTTCAACTAGGTTGGAAAGTGTTAAAAAAAGGTGATACTAAATAATGTGAATGACAACATAACTTCATAATCTATACTTTTATTTGTTATAGAAATATGTCTATCATAAAGCATCAGTAAACATTCAAATCATAAAATAATTGTGTATTTAATGATTTATATTAATAAATAACTAATAAATGATTTTAAGTATAAATAAATACGTTTTTAAACTTCACTGCTGTCATAATTAGTTCATAGTGCCTAGTGCGAAAACATTTGTTGTTTTCCTTTTGATCTTTGATACATTGTCAGTAATAACTGCCTATCTGGCTTTCTTTACACTGATCATTTATAAATATTTTAGATCTAAAATATAAAGTCCAACTATATAATGTTCTGCTGAAAATAAAATAATTATGTTTTATCATGCAAATGTGTACAGGGGTGGTATGTATTTAAATAAGTTAACAACTGGTTCTTTGTCCTAATGACTCTTCAAATATAAACAAAAAAGGAAAATGGTATGTTAGATTGATTATGAAACACTTTCCAGCTTTTGCCAGCACTTACCAAATTTTGATCTTTTGGTACTTAAGGTGATCAAAAGTCCTGAAATTTGGAGACTGTAGTTCACACAGTTTCTGATTTAAAACATTATTACATTTTAAGAAGGTGGTAAATTCATGGTGTAAAAAAGTTTAAAAAAATTATAAATTTTAAAGTTATGAAAGTTTTAAATAAACTCCTGTTGTAAAATTTGGTCATATTAGGTAAGTGGGAAGAAAAAGATTGTTCTTGAACTTGTTGTTTCACACCAAAAGGATTTGCAATGTATTTAGTGAATATGGGGCAAACATGATGCACTGATCAAAATTTCTATCAAAAATATATTAAAACAACACAATTTGATAAGCGGAATGCAAAAATAGCAGAAATTTAATATCACTCTCTAAAGTTAGAAGCAGTAGTTTGGAAGAAAACTTTGAATTGTGTCTATCTCATTACTCTCTTATAAAAAATATTCTACAGAATGTCAGAATATTTACCTACTGTGAATTTTAGATGTAACACAAAACTGAAATAAATTGGAATATTTCACAGTATTATGCTTATAATATGCTTTTATACAAATGAACATTTAAAAGTAAAGAATGTAGGGTTTTTTATTTCCACATTACAACTACCATTTTAAAAACTGGTTCACCAAACTCAGCAAACAATTATGCTGGGATTCTACCGAAGTGGTGTGAACTGGCTCAATCCTACAACTGAGTGTGTGTATAAGGAAAGGGGGGGGGGAATACTGCTATGGCTTTTAATTTATCAAGCTGGAAATTAATTTTTTATCTCCTGTAAACAGTGTACAATTATAAACTGCTCATGTCAAAAATTAGGTTAGAAAATCATTCAATAACAATTGAAGCTATTGATTTTCTATTTATTTATTTCCTGAACAGACATTTGTATCTAGATACTTTTAAAGAAAATAAGTACAAAAATCTAAATTAGTTTTTCTATTTAAATGAAACTTCATAGAAGGCAGATGAAATATGCTGATTTATATATTTTTATTCCCTTGATAACATTGTTTTTTTTTATTAAATTATAGTTAAAACATTTTAAAACTTAACCTTGGAAATGTCTATAAAATTTAATTTCATCAAACAAAATTATCTCTTTTAGAATTTTATATTTAGCATTTTAATGCAACATAAAGTCCAAAGAAAAAGTCTCTCTCTCAGCTGAACTAATATTAAGCATTATGTAACTTTTAACAAAATGTGATAATTATCTAGCTATTAATTATACTATAACTTGTGATTGTAGCATAATTTTTTGTTTTAAATGAGTTTAAAAAGAATGATTCACAGTCAGCCACAAGATAAATTGGAATTGTGTTATTTTTCTTTAAATGTTTAGATAAGTACCTTTCATTATAACAAAGTAAAGTACAAATTTTACTCATTAACATTTTTTTATATTGCAGTCCAGATTTATTTTTTTTTTATCTTTGTATTTAACTTCAATTAAAATGTATGGGGTGTTCTCTCCTTTTTTGGCCGACTATATATCTGACTATATATCTGCAAAATACGTAATAAATAAATATTTTGATGTTAGATATGTGTGTGTGTGGATTCTATTATTTTATTGTAGAGCATTTACATTTTTATCTTTATTGGATCTGTATTTTCAATGTTAATCCTAATTTTATATTTTATACATTTTATTAAGAAATAGTATTGGCATGTTTGTCATCATGTAAATTTATGCTCAGTACAAGTATCTTAAGATTTAATACAATTATTTTCGTGCAACTTATACCATTTCATATTTTCTTCCCATCAAAAATAGGGCTAGAGAAGCTCTGAGGCAGTGTCTTCCTGACCAATTGAAGGATAATACTTTTGCTAACTGTCTCAAAGAAGACAAATCTACAAAGCACTGGTTGAGTCAACTGCTAAAAAATTTGGAAAGTGCTCCTGTCTCTGATGAACGTCTAGGTTATCAAATGACCTAATAATTTTATGTAAAAATTATTTTTAAGTAGCTTTTTTGATTTTGCCTGTGAAATTTTGATTGCAGCTCTATTTTTATATCAGTACGTCATGTATTCACGTGCAAAATCTTAAAATGAAATTAAAATGTATTCGAATGACTTTTAGATGTTTTGTTTTGGAATCTTTCACAAAATGAAATTTTGTATATGGTTTTTGTTTGCCTCATGTACATAGCTTTAAATAAAAAAAAAATGAAAAAAAAATTCCTGATTTCTTTTATTAATAATTTACTTATCAAAAGAATGGGTTATCAAATAAATCTTTACCTTAAAGACTGTGTGTGACTAGTGTAAATTAACAGTTTTGTTTGTATTCGACAAATGGGTGCCAACTGAACAAGATTCGTGGAAGGACAAGATTTTGAAACAGATGTGCCTCTAGTCTGCTGCCAAGGTCTCCACTTTTTTTTTCTCAGAATATACACATAAGATATACTAAACCAAATAGAACTATTTTTATGCATATCAACATGTAATAATCATGTATACGTATCTATCAACAAAACTGTAACAAATAACACATATTTTAAAATCTAAAAATAAGCTTCTGTCATCCTTTTTAAATGAAACATTGAAAAAGTTTATTATTTCTTCAATAGTGAGGGGGGGGGGGGGGAATTGACGAAAATTCCTTAGTTTCTTTTTCTCTTAATGTTTTATTATTTTAAACCTCTTGAGAAGAATAAATTTTATTTTAAAAGAAAATTTAGTTAATTAAATTTGAAAATCCTGAAAGGGACAATTTCTCTTCCTCTCCCCATAATCATCACAAATTATGCCGCATAGAATTGCCAGTAAGTAGTCAATTATACTGGATTCAAAATAAAACTACCAACAATTAAACCAAATCATTCTTGTCACCAGTGCACAGCTGCCAATTCTTCTAAAAAATTTGAGAGAATCCCAAATTTTGAGACGATGATCTCTCAAATACCCCAAAATTATTAATATCCCCTGCATTCTTTAAGCTTTAATGAAAAAATCCTTAGAATTTCCATATTACATTCAGAACAAATTATCCAGTCACATTTATTATATTTAATAAACAGTGAGAAAGTGTAGAAAAATGGCTCATCTTCAAAAAGCCACAAATTTTGTCAATCAGTCAAAAATTTTAACTACTGATAACAATTTTTTTATTCCATGTGATAAAAAAAAAAAAATCTTCACTAGCAACATACAATCAAACATTACACTGAAGCGTACTTTAGTTCAATCCTTCATCTACAAAATAAATGTCAACTTGTTAAGCTATTTTTATTAAAATTGAAAATATAAAAAGAATATATAAATGTACCATATTTCTTGCATATTTGTTTGACTTTTATTTTTTATAGATGATTTTATCATATTAAATAATTGGTAAATTTCATCACTGAATTTGTTGCAGTTTTACTTCAATTTAAAATAGTGTGTCTCTAAGGAAAAATTGTGTGTATTCTAAATTCTAAGTAGCTGTGTTTCCATACATAGTGCATAACAGCATTAAAAGTTTAGAAAATCACAATCATAGGATGTTTAAGCTTGTAATATCATGTTTTGTTTATTTTCCAAATTAACTGAAAAGTGTTAATGACTTTTAATTTGTTCATCTATCTAATTCGTTTTCTCCAGTTTTTATAAAAATGAAAATATTTTTATGTGATTTGAATGTTTACGATGTGAGTTAGTCTTTAATAAATATTGATTTAATGCTAAATATATATTTTTTAAACTGTGCTGAAATTGGTTTATTTTTCCTGGTGCAATTTGAAGTGAAAGGAAGATTCTATATTTGACTGCATTAATTAATTGTTATTGGGAATCTTGTCACTGTGAATTTTCCACGTTATGTTGTGAACTGTGTTGTACAGAAAATCTCCTTAATTTTTGTTCTCCAGAATTGGCAGTTATATAATACTATTAAACATGCATCTCTGTGAGGAAAATTTTGTTATAATTTGTTATTTTCAAAAAATATTTTATGTTTTTATAATAAAAAAGTAATGATTACAAATATATTTTTGCAAGCACAATGGGGTTGTGTGTATGTGTGTTGCAAAATAATATTTGAGATACCTTTTTTTTTTTTTTTAAATCTAGAAAGTGTAAACTTTGTAAATAATCAAAAAGCTTACTTTTATGTATTCATTTAAGCTAGTTAATATCATATTGCAAAGCTTAAGTTGCAAAACTTCATTTTTTTTAACTTAAAAAAGAATAATCATGCTTTTTTAAGAATAATCATGCTTTTTTGAGGCAAAATTTTGATAAGAAATTGAAATTTTTCTGTGCTTTCTCATTCTACCTATTAAATAGTAGTCTATGAAATCTATTTTATACTTTACTAAAACATTTTGTATTTGCATTAAGGTTGAAAAGTTTAATTGTTGAAAATTATTTTTAATTTATTATTTGTTCACAGACAAGCAAGACAATACTCTAATATGATATCAGACAAAAAATATTTTGAATGCAATGAGCACTTTGCTGGAACTTTCTTAAGTATGTGTACTTAATGTATAAAACTATCTAAAAGTTGGTAAATGTAGCATTAGATGTATATAGGTTTTATTTAGTAAGATCAGGGCTCGGAAGTAGTGCGCTACAAGTAGCGAAACTACAGTAGCCGCTACTTTTTCTAGTGGTTTGTAGTGTAGCGCGCTACATTAAAAAAAGTGTAGTGTAGCGAGTAGCGCAATACAAAATATCAGTAGTTTGTAACGAGCATCGACAGTACTTTTGACGCTACTTTAGGAGGGAGGAAAAAAGTGCCAATCTTCAAATCACATGATCATAACTCGTTTCTTTTGTGCGAAATATGTTCTCTAAAAAAATTCGCGAATGTCAGCGACAACTCTCAGTTGCAGTGTCATAGGTTTCTCCATAGACGACGGGCACGGTCACACATTAAGTGTCATTTTCACAGTTTGGGTGTCAGAAACTTCGTGTATTGTCATTTAAATCCATAGAAATCTTCTCAATATAATGCATTTTTATATGACTAGGATTGTGTTTACCAAAATATAGTCATCTGGCTATGTTAAGTCTTTATCGGACAATTTTTTTTTCCCTTTCCCACCCCCAGCAAGCAAAGAAATGTAAAATCTCTATTTAAAAAAAAAAGAAAGAAAAAGAACGGATTCATCTAAACATAAATCATATAATTATCCCTAACCTCTCGAATTCACGCTTCCCCCTAGTAGCATACAGAGGAGTTTAAAATATTTTTTAATCTTTATTTTTATACAAAAATAAACTCTTTCACTCCATTTATTGCTCTCTAATGACAATAAATAAAAATTATTTCCTTGTCCCCAAAATTTATGCTTCTCTTTTTACACCTCCTCCAGCATACAGTTCCAAATGGTTAAAACTCTTTATTTTAAAAAAATGGCCACATTTGTTTCTACCTAATAATAATATATAAGTAATCATCTAAATTGTCCTGTAACCTCCCATAATTTACTCTTCTCCCCCCCCCCCAGCATACAAATAAATCTAAAATCTTTATGTTATTTTTATTTATATATATATATATATATATATATATCTTCTGCCCTAAATAGTGCTCTGTAGTGACGATAAATAATCAGTGATGTAAAATATTCTCCTTCCCCTAAAATTTCCCCCACTTTTCCATATACAAAATTTAAAACTATCCCTTTTTTTTTTTTTTTTTTTTTTTTCTCTCTAAGTTCCAAGTTCCGTATTCTTTGCTGTCTAGTAATTTTTATGGCTATTTATTTTTACTTTAGCTGCACAGGTTTTTATCGTTAAAATAATTGATTTCTAATGTTTTATATTTGATTTGATATTGGTTAGCTTGGTGTTTTAATGGAATATCTTAATCTTTGTCTACAGAATGAATCTAAAGCCCAGTATATTGAAATTCGGGTTTTCAAAGGGAAACAAACAAAAAGAGATGCAAAGGAAAAGAAAAGCTAGGATTTAACTTATGCAAGTCTATATGATCTTGTTCAATTTTTAAATTTCTTTCAGGAACTATATTTAAATTGTAAAGAAATAGGACTATTTAGCTCTATTTAAAAAAACTAATGTATATTCAAATTTACCGAGGGCTATCTGCTCTTAAGGTTATTCTCAAATCCAAACTGGCTACTTTATGACATATTCTTTAATTCATTTTTGTTCGGAAATGCATGAAAATGCAGGTGTTTTTATTCAGAAACTTTGTAACCAAAAGATGTTTTCCATTATTCTTTATTTTATTTTATTTTTTGGTAAAGACAGAATAATTTTCACAAAACACTGTCAAAATCGGCGTTTTCAACTGAATTTCCGACGCCGCAGCAGGGGAAAGGAAAAAAAGTGACACGAATCGCTTATAACCCGAAAAGTAATTTATTTATCAAAAAATGGAAAACTCATTTCAATTCCAAATCGCTTCCACAGTCAGGCCTGCCAATTTTATGCCTTTGTGTTTAAAAATGAGTCAGACAATGTGTCAGAAAGTTTCGCGTTGTTGAGCAAGGAATTTGAGAACCACCTTAAGGGCTACTGTGCTATATCACTCTCATAAATTTCTAAGATTATTACAGTTTTTGTTTTCAAATTTCCTCTTTTTAACATTTGCATAATTAAAAAGTGTTTATGAATTCGCTTTGTCTGTCTGTCCGTACTCTAACTCTCGTAAATATACTCGTATTGCCATGAAAATTTTATATGTTATTGAAGTTTACCATAGAATGTTTGGTATTGGAAATGAAGTGTGTAGCATTTATATCTCGCTTACAGGGACATTCAAAAGAATTCTGTTACATTATGGTCTATGGGGAAAAATCGTTTGCAGTGCATTTAATTAGCGATGATAACTAAAGTAGCGAAGTAGTGACTACTTTTGAAAAGTAGTTTGTAGTCGCTACTTTTTAAAACAAGTAGTTGTAGTTAACTACATTTTTCCTAAAGTAGTTGTAGTTGTAGTTCGCTACAAACAAAAAGTAGTTTTTCCGACCCCTGAGTAAGATGTATATATATATATATTACTATAACAGTTCTGTAAAATAATTTTACATGCCATCTTTAAATTAGAAATTTGGTCAGATTTTGTTATCCAAACTTGTTTGTTATCTTTTGATTTCAAAGATATTATATCTATCTATCCACACATATATATAATTGCTCTCATAATCTGCACACTAATCTATGCAAAATCTGTAAATACTGGCAACCACACTGAAACAAATCTAAGTGGCGTTAATATTTTGTCTTGAATGTTTTATTAATGCAAAATCAAGTGGTCAAGAAAGATGAAAAAGAATTTTAAACTATGCAAGTTATTTGAAAAAAGTTTAATAATAAAGGGTTTAGAACAATAGATTAAGTATTTTTTTTATTTAATTATTAATACAGTGGAACCCGCTTAAGAAGTTTTCCAGGGGACCGGGTAAATAAAACGTCTTAAACGGGAAAACTTCTCAGGGGAAAAATTGTAATGGCTAATTACATAATGAAGACATTCATAGCACAAAATTATACAAAGTGTTGAATTAGATATACGGAATAATGTTATAAATTAAAAAATTATTTTTTTTAATGCATTAATATAATTAAAAGAAAGAAAGTACAGTAGTAAATAATAACAAACTGATTTATCTGTATTTTATTCAAAGCTTCACATTACTTATTTATTGCTAATACATATCATTATTACTGAAATAATCCTTAATACTTTTTTGTTTTTTCTTTTTTTCTAATAGTTGTAAATGAAAAGAGTCAAGTTGTCTTAAATTTTTATGTATTTCGTCTGGGACATTCTCTTGACTTTCTATATAACGTCAAAAAGTTTCTAGTCCTTTTATAGCATCTGAGTAGCTTGGAACTATTGGATCATCTTCAGTTTCACTTGATTCATTCCCATTTTCATCTGGCATCAAATCGCAAATGTCTTCCACTGATAAAATCTGGCTCGGTATTACATCATTATCAACATTAACATATTCACAAAACGACGTAGTAAAGTTCAATTCTTTCTGCAGTATTTTCCAATCATCTTCATCAATCTCTGGTTCATACACATCTGTTATCTCTCCATTTGAAAACCCAGCTTTTTTAAAGCAATTGGCAATGACAGTTGGATTTACAGATTCCCAAGCAGATGTAATCATATGAATAGCTTCTAAAACATTAATCTTTTTCAATTTTTCTCCATTTTCCAGATTTAAAAGAATCCACTTGACTAACCGTTTTCTGAAGTGTTGCTTAAATGCCCTAATTACGCCTTGATCCATTGGCTGCAAAACTGCTGTAGAATTTGGTGGAAGGTAATGCATTTTAATGTGATCCAATTTCACATCTTTGGAATGTGCACTACAATTATCAACAAACAAAGTAATCTTTCTTTTTTCCTTTCTCATTTTAGTGTCCAATTTCTTTAGATATTTTTCGTAAATTGGAATTGTCATCCAAGATGCTTTATTGCTTTCATATTGACAAGGCAATGATTTCACATTTTTGAAGCACTGTGGTTGTTTTGCCTTTCCGATTACTAAAAGTGGAAGTTTCTCACTACCGTCCATGTTGCTACCTAGCAGAACCGTTAAACGCTCCTTGCTCGATTTCCCTCCATAGCAATTTTCTCCTTTAAATGCGAATGTTTTATCAGGTGGTTATAGAATAGGCCACATTCATCCAAATTGAATATGTCTTTTTCTTTATATCCGGATATTAAGGTTGGTAAGATATTCGATTTCCATTCATCTGCTTCTTGCATATTGACACTTTTACTTTCTCCATTTATAGATTTATAAACTAATCCAGCTCTGTTTTTCATCCTGTCGATCCATCCGTTTGATGCATTAAATTCAACATTCATTTTCTTTGCAATTTCATCTGCTTTTTCTCTTAAAATTATTCCACTTATAGGGATGTTTGCTAACCTTGCTTGTTTAAACCAAATAATCAGCTTTTCTTCTATTTCTTCATATTTACCTTTTTTTATTTTTTTTTGCATTTGAAGACTGCAATGAGGATATGGTTTCTCGTTTAGCAATGATGCCATTCAGAGTTGTCACTGGCATATCCAACTTTTTCGCAATTTGAATGCGTGTTAGATGCACATTTTCATCTACCTCTTTCAAAATTTTCAGTTTTTGCTCAACAGTTAAAGCCTTTCGTTTTATTTCTCTATTAGGCATGTTGAAATTTTAATCCAAGGAGAAGAGCAACACAGATGACTACTATTGGACTGTAACATAAAAATAAACCACGAAAAAAATATGCAAAACTAGTCATACGAATTGAGTTTCTTAGTGCAAGCTGAATATCTTTTGTGCTCAGGAGAACGTCTATAGAGCAGTGTCAGATGTCTAAATCCCGTATTCACCAGCTCATGCTGACGGCTGGCAACCCGAATTTCTGAGAAAAACCAGTTCCAATCAACGGCGGGCATGAGGAGAACAGCTTTCTAGCCACTTGCCAGAACAGGTTGGTGAATACGAAAAATGTCAGCGGAACAGTTGTTTCTGACTATTTCTGAAAGACCCCTCCCCCCACGGAGGACATTCCCCCTCAGGGCCTATATCCCTGATGTAGATAATCGGCCGTCATAAATAAACACAATAAACACTGACTATTTCTGCGAATGGAGCTTCTAAAATCACTCACAAATATCTCAATGAAAATGCTTCTTTTAGGAAGCAAACAAACAAGCAAAAAATGAAAGAAAGAATTTCATTTCAAACTGTATTCTTTTGCAATATACTGCTTGCTTTCGCATATTTCATTACAGCGATAATCCCCCTACCCCTGCTAAAATCCGGCATACAAAGAAAATAACCCTTTGCTTTACAAAAAATTCCCAAATGAGTTGTTTGAAGCCTCCTCCGATTCTGAACAATGGTTATCTATGAGGACAGGTGTTCCATTCCTTTACTTTTCTGCTTATAAATTCATTTCTTCATAGGTATATTTTGAATCTTTTTAATTCTTAGAAGAACGAACATTGTAAATGCAAAAAATGTCACCTCAAAGTGAAATTCAAAAAGACAATTTTCGGGGATTTTGAAACTTCTTAAGCGGGAAAAGTTTCAAAATCAAAACTTCTTAAACAGTGAATTTCAGCATTAAAGAAATAGAAAATCAAATGGGACCATGGATAGAAAACTTCTTAAGCAGGAAAACTTCTTAAACGGGTTCCACTGTATATCCTAGAAAAATTCAAGAGTGAAGGTCTCTTATTGTATATTTGATTATAGGACTGATACTAGGAATCGCATCAGAAGTTTTGATAATATTAATTTTAAAAATTGATTCAAGAATAAGATTTCCACTTAACAGGTTGTAATATGAATCAAAAGTTTTATAACTTTGTAAATAAAGAAATTTTATCAATTGGTTTTATTCAGATGTGATAAAAATCTTTCCAACTCTAAAAGTATATTATACTCAAAGTATATCTGGAATTTAAACTTATTCAAAAATCTCCCTCATTGTTAAAGTTTACCATATTCATCTAGGAATTAAATAAAATAATAATAAAACAAAAATACATTTTAGATTTGTTTTTTTGATCTGTTGAATTAATGTTAAATATTTTAGGGTTGAGTTATTTATTACTTGACTCTCAAAAAAAAAAAATTCCGCACTATAATTTTGACTTGTAAAATTAGCCAAGTAGGAACAAGCACTAAAAGGAATTATATAATTATGTTAAAGATTTTTATTTTTACAAATGAAAATAAACATTTTCTATTATGTATTCTGAGAATGTATAACCATGTAATTTGTTTTATTAACAGATATGCAAGTTAACTTTTTTATCATTTAATGTAGATCTATTGTAGTTTATATGTTGCACAAAAAATACTTACTACATTAATAATTTCATGTAGTTAATGTTTATATTTTACTTACTTGTTTATGACTTTAAGTCTCTAAAACTTTAGTATTTGTGACTTTAAGTCGGTACACTTTCTATAAAACAGCATTGCAGATAATTTCTTTAAATTTTACATGCAGGTTATAAACGTATCATTTAATAAGATATTTAAACACTCAGCAAATCATTAACAAAATTTTTAATAGTTTTGTTTGTATCTTCTGAAATATTGTAGTTCATTTCATAATTTTAGATAGCTCTGAAGAAACAAATGAGCTATATAAGCATACAAAATTTCAATTATGTTACATTATTAATAGTTTTTATAAAAAATGCACAGTCCTTGGGGGGAGAATGCATCATCTCCTACTACCTCTGCCGTAAATCATCATATAAAAATTTGACTAGTACCAATCAACTAGTAATAATGTCTAATAATTAATACTATACTTAAATTTTAATTAGTGGATCGTCTATATATAGGAATTGTAACAAACTTTAAAATTTTCTTTACTAATGCCTAACATCATATTTGGATTTTACGGTAAATTTTACGTTTGTATGCCCAACAGGAAGTCATTCGGTCTAGTACTTTAGGAAGTATGCAGGTTTAAAGTTTGGAACTCCTAATGTTAAATTCATTTTTAATTGTTGAAAAACAGATTGCAATGTCTGTAGTTTTTTAAGCATAATTAAAAAACTACTTATCATAATGAGCTGTAATTTTGGATTCTTATATTTGAAGCTTCTAGACATTTATTTCTCTTTTAAAAAGATTATAGTTTACAACCCATATTTTTTTTCAAAAATTATTTTTTTTTTTAATTACATGAATTGTAACTTATAAATTTTTTTAACAGAAATCTATCTTTAGAAGGTTCATATATGGGAATCCAAAGTTGCAGGTCATTCCACCAAGTAGTTTTTGAGTTGGTATCTAAAGTTAAAATTTACTGAATAATCCAAATATGATGTCAAAAATTAGGTGATAGTATTGAAAATTTTAAAATTTGTGACAATTTCTATCTGTAAATGATTTTTTGAAGAAAATTTAGGTATAGCATTTATTAGCATCATCTCCTACTGCCTCTGCCGCAAATCATCATATAAAAATTTGACTAGTACCAATCAACTAGTAATAATGTCTAATGATTAATACTATACTTAAATTTTAATTAGTGGGTCGTCTATATATAGAAATTGTAACAAACTTTAAAATTTTCTTTACTAATGCCTAATTTTTACATCATATTTGGATTTTACGGTAAATTTTATGTTTGTATGCCCAACAGGAAGTCATTCAGTCTAGTACTTTAGGAAGTATGCAGGTTTAAAGTTTGGAACTCCTAATGTTAAATTCATTTTTAATTGTTGAAAAACAGATTGCAATGTCTGTAGTTTTTTAAGCATAATTAAAAAACTACTTATCATAATGAGCTGTAATTTTGGGTTCTTATATTTAAAGCTTCTAGACATTTATTTCTCTTTTAAAAAGATTATAGTTTACAATTCATATTTTTTTTTTCAAAAATTAATTTAATTTTTTTTTTTCAAAAAATTACATGAATTGTAACTTATAAATTTTTTAAACAGAAATCTATCTTTAGAAGGTTCATATAATATGGGAATCCAAAGTTACAGCTCATTCCACCAAGTGGTTTTTGAGTTGGTATCCAAAGTTAAAATTTACTGAATAATCCAAATATGATGTCAAAAATTAGGTGATAGTATTGAAAATTTTAAAATTTGTGACAATTTCTATCTGTAGATGATTTTTTGAAGAAAATGTAGGTGTAGCATTAATTAGTTGACATTATTACTAATTGATTAGTATCAGATATATTTTTATACAATGATTTGCGACAGATTTAGTATGAAACAGAAGTTTTTTCAGGTTTTTACCTAAATATGTAAAAGAGAGGAAAGTGGTTATATTCCGAGAAAAAAACGAAAAAGAATATTTACATATGTATGTGTGATATTGTTTATTTACAAACTTAAAGGTTGTTTTTTAGTGTTCATATCACTATATGAACCACTGAAAAAACAGCAGTGAAAGCATACTGGGCCTGGGCCCATATCCATATGTTGGCATTTTTAATGTGAGTAATGCCAAGTAACTCAATGCTCTAATACAGCAATATGGGAAATGCTAAAGCTAGTAAGCCCATCTCGATAAAGCAGACTATATATAAAATTGGTTAAAAGGGAAATAGTAAAAAAGGCTGACAATATGCAGAATATGTGTATATGTGCAAGGGTAAAAGTACAATAAAGACAAAAGGTATTAAAGGTATTAAAAACACTAAATGACTTTATTAAAACAAAAATACAGGGTCATTCATAATTCCCTCCGGGGTTTCGAAACGTTATAGTAAAAAAAGTAAGACGAATATGAAAAAAAGAAACATATGAAATTATTCCGAAACTATTCAAGTTTTACTTACATACATTACAGGTGTTCTATGTGTGAACCCTTGGTCACACGGCATACATCCATGCGATAGTCCAGTTCCTGCCATACTCCATTTCTTTAAATCTGAATCAGTGGTGTCAGTTCAACGGGCCTTTCGTAATAAATATCGAAAACAGGGACCAACTGACAAAACAATTCATGTGTGGTACCGGAAATTTAAAGAAACGGAGTATGGCAGGAACTGGACTATCGCATGGATATATGCCGTGTGACCAAGGGTTCACACATAGAACACCTGTAATGTATGTAAGTAAAACTTGAATAATTTCATATGTTTCTTTTTTTCATATTTGTCTTCGTTTTTTTACTATAACGTTTCGAAACCCCGGAGGGAATTATGAATGACCCTGTATATCACAAATGATTAGATAAAACACATTTCATCCAAAAAAAAAAAAAAATGTAAGATACAAGAACCTTAAAAAAATTACTTGAAAGAAAAACCTCTTCCCACTACAAACCATTGTTAAACATAAAGAAATGGCAAAACTGGAACCCAAGAGGTATCTAGTAAAACTGGCTTTCATATAATGCAAAAGGAACAATTAAAGTGTATCAAAAGAAAAACTTAGCATTTTCAATTGTTCAAAACATTATACATTTGACTCTTAACCTTGAGCTTTAAATCCTAATTAAAACTTTAATTTGAATATAAAACTTTGAGACTTTAACAAAATGACTCAACAGTTTAACATTATAAATATTTACTTTAAACTTTATAAATATGACACTACGAACTTTAGTTTTAAATTTATGAGCTTTATATTTACAATTTTATAAGCCTTTATGTTAATCTAATTAGCATTACATTTTTAACATTATGAATTCTATTCTTAAATTTTACAAAATTTATATCTTTAGCATAATAAAAATAAACAAGTGGGTAAGTGTGATCGAAGATCGCTCAAAGGGTTTCGTTTAATATTCCTTTCAAAACACTTTATCCTTTCTTTAATAAATTCAAACAAATTTCATTTAGCAACAACAACAAAAAAAAAAGCCATGTTTTTTATAAAGTAAAAATTTACCGGTCTTTTTTTTTTACTTTTTTCGAATATCTAAACCAGCCGGATAGTGGTCCAAGCCTGCTATTATATTCTGTCATAATAATATCCGTCATACGGACTAAATGCAATATTTAAAAAAATAATTTCAAAATTAAGCAAATTGTACACCTTCAAAATGTTAAAATATGTGAATATTTCCATAATCGGATTTTTATTACGATTCGATATGTTTCTCAAACTCATATATTTACTATTCTCTATTTATATTGATACTCGCTTTGTATTATTCTCAAAAATTTGAAAAATTAGTTAAACTTCCTATATGACGTCAGATTTTCTTTTTAATTCTCTAATGACGTGATATTAATCTGCTTTGTCCACTTACACATACTCATACTTCTTGTATTATTGAGAAATCTTAGACATTTTCCGTTTTATTACGACTATGACGTCAATCAATTTTATTTCATATTTATTTTTTTTTCAATTGGTGAAACTTTTTATTTCATTTTCATTTTTCACGTGAAAATCGTCTGATAAAAAATTAATTATTGTAGAAAGAATTTCATTGTGAATTTTAAATCTTTGGCATCGGCTATAACGAAAAATGTTTAAATTTAATAGGAAAAGGCTGTTAGAATTTTGGTTTTTTATCTCTATTTATTAAAATAATACGAATTTTTCAAATTTTAATATTTTGAGCTCTTTACAGCTGCTATTCAGATTTATACACTAAGTTTCAACTCTGTAAGTTACATACTTTTTGAGAATGGCTCTATGACGGACAGACAACGGAGCGGGGGTAATAGGGTTTCATGAGATGAACGAAACCCTAAAAAGCTTTAATATTATATATCCGATACATATTAACTTTTAAAGGAACATTTACTTTTAATACAATAGCCTTTAACTTGAAGTAACATATTTTTCAATAACTATTAATGTCAAAAACCCTATTTAAATAGGACCAATAAAATTAAATCATTAAATAAAGATAAAGCCATTTCAACTCATCACTTGAACCAAATTCAAAGTACCTGAATCTACTAATCTTTGAACGAATGCTGAACTACTTGAAAGAAAACAATGTTATAAAAGACATGATTATTTCGTAATACAGTCCAGGGAAACATTCAACCTCATAATTTAATATGCATTCCTCAAAATAATCTGGTCCTTAAAACTTCTGCAATCAATGCATTCATAAAAAAATAAAAGCAATACCTTACTATTCAAACAGTTAAAAGACATCTCTGATGTATATATATCCATCACAATGTGTTAGTTAAAACTACGAATAAACACTGTCTATCTTGCCCATGGCACTGGTTAAATGATCACAGCGATGACTTCAGTTCTGACATATATTAAGTAATCATTACGCCTTTTAATTTATGACTCCCTCTTGGCTGGACGATTATGATACTGCCTTTTACAGAATCTAAAATTTTGGCCAAGTCATTATGCCACAAAAGGAAAATAAAATACTTTATTATGCATCCTTCAAAGGAACCTTCAACAAAACTGAAGCTGCCGGTAGCAAGCAATAGGCAAGCTTATATACATATTGCACGATTAGCCAAAAGGTATTCTATGCAACTCCAAGAAGGACAATATCCATTCTCTCAAACAATCTCTGGATATACGGAGAACTGACATTCGATTCCAAGGAGAAACACAATTGAGCCCTTAAATATAATCACTAATCAAAACATAACTAACTAAAAAACCAGTTGACGTGGAAAGGCTAATGATCTTTCCTAGGGAATAGGGGTGCCTGCTCGGTCTCCTTCAATTTTGATGTAATTGCTACAGGATGTACACATGTGTCTGAAATGGACATCTGCAAACTGCCAGAGTTAGAAGTAATATAGTTGGGGCACCAAGGGTGCTTCTGTAAAGCTCACTATTTCATTCTCACAGGAAAAATGACCAAATTTGTCATGTTACTATTCATGATACAAGATATCTTATATATTGCAAATATGTGATGTAGTACAACTTTTTGTGAAAAACATAATTGTTCTATTAAAGGTTAGAAATCAATATATCCTTGTCCTCAAACTAGGCCCTACAGCCTGTTGCAACGAATTTGACTATTACATTAACAAGCTGCTGTAACTAAAGAACAAATTACTTTAAAAGTTTGTCAGCTACTATACCAATTATACCTCATGAACATATAAATATTTATCAATGCGCTGCTGAAGTCATTTCCCGTCTATTTGAATATTTATTAATTTATTCATCTTTGAAATCTCCTCAAATATTAAATTCATAAATTCAAGCCCATTTTCAGAAGCCTATACAGTAAAATCTCGTTACAACGAATTTGTAAGGACCAATGTTTAAGTTCGTTATTCTGAAATATTCGTTAATGTGAACTTCTAAAATATTGCATATTTCAAAAATTAAATTAGAATACATATTAAATAAAATTATATATTATTACTAAAGTTACACAAAATTTCTGCCTACATGTCAATAAAGAATTAAAATACACTATATTATTGTAACTATTTTTATTATAAGATAAATATTAAATTCTTTAAATTTGAAGATTTTAGTCTTTACCATTAAGAAATTGATTTATATTATATACCTGATAGCTGAAAAATTCACACTGATATATACCATTAATGTAACTTTTAATTATTTTTTACAAAAAAGTCAGATTTTTTTTTTCCCTTTCTCAAGTTGACAACAAACTTTTCAAAGCAAAGTCTTCAATATTATTTAAAGTTATGTAAAATGTTTGTGGCATGTTGTTTTGCTGGGAAAAAGGAATGCTTTTTAAAAGGTGCAATGTTTGCTATAGCTTCTTTTGATCATAGAACACAATTTTCAGTATTGGATGAACAATCACTATCTTAATATTCACTGTTGTTCGCTTTCTGTTATTTTATTAAAATTTCAACGGTATCATTTGTAGTTAGGTCAGGGCATGTGGCGACGCTTTCACCCATTCAATGTAATCATTAGCTGATAATGTAAGTTATAAACATTCTATAGCTGAGGTCCAGAAATCAGCAGGAAATTGGATGCAATAAGTACACTTTTTTCGTAGTCGTTTGTGCTTCATTTGTCAAATGTATAAGGCCGGAATTTTTCCATTTTAATTGTGATAGATAATATCTTTTGCCAGGCAGCCTATATCATGTCAGTTGCCTATCTCACATTCACCTTTGCAGAAACTTCATTTTTTATGTCAGAAAAAGACTTTTCTATTAGTCTGTGCTCGAATTTCATTTTGGCATTTTTTTTTTTAACAATGCCTTGATGTTTGAGCTGTAAAATGGATATGCAGTTAGGAGATCAACTTTCCACTTTTATGTAAGATAAATTTGCTGTAACCAAGTGTACAGCATCATTATTTGCATTTTTAAAACAGCGTGGCTTGCAGATTTCCCAAAAGAGACTCAACGTTAATACCTCTCCAATTTTACTTTTGGTGGTTATCGCCTCTTTGTTTATTGGCTGCTTTAAGGGTTTTTGCTTTTTTGTGCCAGTGGCATTACAACAGAACAAATACGAAATCTGCATTTTAGATTTTTTTCTTGCCTTTACATTTTTCAACTTTCATTGCTATAGTTAGTACTTACAGCTAGTGGTATAGTAGTACTTGCACTTGGTAGAAGTTAATACAAAAGCAATTTCATTGGCATTGAAATTATTCTCACGACATATAGGCAGTTTTTTCTTCTCCAGAAATTCGTTTTTATGCTATGCCATACCTATCACAAAAACGAAACAGACAACCAGAATTTGCTTCAAATTTCTCAATTTTCATGGTTTGTGAAATATATTTGAACTTCACCATGTAATATAGGTCTTGAAATGGGCAAATGTTTTGTCATATCTTTTAAGCAAGTGTTACATTTTCATAAATTGCTTGGTAGTCACTAAATCGCATTGGTTATCTGTTTGGGCACATATTAGACCTAAGAAAGCTTCAAAGTTTTGGACTTTTTCTTTTAAAATAGTAGCTAATGTAAGTAGTAACATAATTTTTTTTGCGGTATCTACTTGCCTTCTTCCAGCATTTACTTACTACTTGTACAATATTATTTTTTTCTTTCAGTGTAAATTGCTTTCTTTTTCTATTCTCTACCATTAAAAACATAGAAGAAATCCAATTTTAAATGTAAATTATTGCAGATTAGAAATTCAGTAATAGGTACAGTTATTTATCGCCAAATTCGAATGTAAGGGAGTACTTCAAAAATAAATTCTTTGGATTTCCTAGATTTTTTTAAACAAATGTATAGACAAACCGAAATAACTATGAAAAAAGGTTATTAGATGTGAATGTAAAGGAAGAGTTTCTTAATTTTAGAGATGTGCATAGGGCAGCAATTTCTCCTTGTCTTTCAAAAAACAGCTGTGCGATACGCTGAAAAAACGAAGATCGTGGGATATAGAAAGTAAAAAAAAGTTTTCTTTTGAAAATCTAGTTTTTCAATAAAGATAGTTGTTTTTGTGAACTCGACTTCCATTAAACTGAAATGAGCATTATTTTTAAGACTTCAATTCGTTAAAGTGAATATATTTATAACAGCAAAGTATGGGGGATTTTTATCTAAGCTAAGTAATATTCGTTAATCTGAAAAATTCGTTAAAATTATAATTCATTGTAACGAGATTCTACTGTACTTCAAAAGGGACACTTCAGATTTGTTTACTGATAGTACCTCTGAAAAGAGCATATAGCCTTAGTTGACAAGAAAACTGTTTCATTTTAGGCCTCTTCTTTATAATGTAAAAAAAATAAGGTTCAAACACCTACATTGAATGAGATTTACAACTATATCTGGGTGCAAAGTAAAGTCTCAGTACACTCAAATATCTCAAACTCTTGGAAGGATAAAGCTACAATTGTGGAACAAGTGTCTTTGAATTCAGGGGGTGCACATCCCCCCCCCCCCGGAGCCACAGAAACCCCTCCCGGAGAAAAGTGTCTGAATTTAACACTGCTACCTATAGTAAAACTAGTCGTTGGGGGCCACCGTAATACTTACCCATCATGGATATGCATAATATAAAATATGAAAATAAAACATGTGTAAACTACTTATATAATGCATTGCAATTCGAATAAAATCGTGGCTTGATGCCGTCATAAACATTAAATGCTCTATTACTGAATTGCGTAAAAGAAACATCCCTATATCTCTAAAAATGATAATCATATTAACTAAGAGTTTACTGCGTCGGATGAAGCGTCTCATTTCCAATTGAAATATATCTCTGAATCGAAATTTAAATGAAATACAGGTCATGAAAAATCGAAGAGTGGAGTAAATATGATTATAAATATCTCGGCAACTCATTATCCGATCGACTTCATTCTTTATGTAAAATTTATGTTTTTTAATTGTCTTTTATATTCACTCCTTAAAATAAACAATTTCGAAAAATTTTATATACCTTTTATCAGAACGAATATTTCGAGTCCGAAAAAAATAGTTCCGGATAATAGAGGTTACTGAAATTCAATAAGATTCTTCCCATTATTACATACTAAGTACATACCAAATTTCAAGTCTCTATCTCAATTTGTTCGGAAGATAGAGCGTTTACAGACAGACGGCAATTTTTTTTTTTTTTTTTTTTTTTTCTAAAAATATGTTTTTCGGAATCTTTAGTGTCTGAAACGTGTAAATCCGTCAAAAAAAATTTTTCGATTTTCAAAATGAGTACAAGATTTACCCTATACTACGTATGATGGGTAAGTAATAACTATGTGCTATCATTTGAAAGTAGCTGTGGCACCTTCTAGTGGCGAAATTTGGGAGTTATCGATCCTTTCTCGAATAATATGAGAATGAGCGAAAAGATATAAATTACAAAAGTGTAGAGTACCTTCAATTTAGTACTATAAAATGTTTTACAAGTAAAAATAAATTTTTAGAAGCTCTGAAATGTTAATTTTTCTATAACTAATCACTGGCTTAAATATGTCACTAATCATTTCTAGAAGTGTGGCATTATAAGGGAGCTGTATATTTTCTAATAAAACTAACACATGTAAGGCATGCAGTGATGTAGTCGTAAGAAAACCACAGGGTATACGCCATAGACAGAGGTAGGACTACCATAATTGTAGGAGCATTAGGCAGAGGCTATATATATGTCAGAGATTTTACGCTATAGCTACTTTACAAGCTCAGAAAATTAATGTTTACATTTTTAATTAATCTATACTAATAAAAGAAAGATGTTTGTGTGTGTGTGTGTCATTTTTTTGGCCTTTTGCTAGGGAACTCTATCACACATAGAGGTCTGCAAATTCGATTCCGGATAGAAGGCAGGTCCAAGTGGACCTGGGGGTCAGATTTTTTATTAGATATTTTGTACTGAAAGTAAAAATTTGCGTATTTCCCGATTTTCTAAGTTCACCGGCGATTTTGAGACACTCATAAAAGCAATCCAAATTCAATCTTTTAGCCCAAAATAGCAAATTTTGTACTATTATAAATAAAGTTTATTCGCAATTCGTACAACAATTTTTAAATTTTTCACGATTTTTATTTTTAAGTTCCCATTTTGCCGAAAATAAAGGCCTTGTATTTCATCAGCCAATTTCTGACCGATATCTTTGCTATCCAATATTTTATTTTATATCCCCGTATTTAATAAAAAAGAACCTCGAGAATAGATTTAAAAAAAATCAAAAGATTAATAATTTGAATTTATACGAATTTTTAAAATGATTATCAAAATGAAAAATTTTCTATGACGCGAATGGAAAACCCGCAAGGAAATGTTTCTGCGCTGTGTTCTTATATTAACCTCTTATCTCCAAAGCCTGTTACTGTGACAATGGGGAAGGTGTTTCTTGTTTTGTCTTGAGGGGATTTTGTTTTTTACCTTACGGTAGCCTTTTAGGTAGATTTCGTAAGAAATACTACCTATTACATTCTCCCCTATGTTGGAATTTCTGGAAAATTTTTGCAGATGTACGCCGATCATGACTACGAGACACCAAAACCATCCCCAGTTCAAAACTTTATCTATCTATATCACTTTTTTATGGACACGATAACTTCCATAATTCTGCACAAATCTCTTCCAAACTTATACATAAAATCAAGGGGCATAAAATTTCGGTCAAGTTCGTTAATTGGCAAAATCGAATCAGGGGGGAGGGGGGGAGGGAATGGGAGGGCTTTTTGTGAAAACAGAAAAAATCCCATAACTTCTTAATTATGATACGTATCGAATCGGTTTAAAGTTATTACTTCTAGCAAAAAGGGCCGAAAATTTATGCATGGCAGATTTTTTATATCATTAAAAATGGCCTCAAGGAGGGGGGGGGGATAGGGGTTTAAGAAGAAAAAAATTCATAACTTTGTCAATTAACAAGATATCAAATCTTATCTACAATTTTCGTATTGACAATTTTTTTATAAGACCAACCCTTACAGCAAAAAAAAAAAAATAATAATAATAATAAATTAAATTAAATTAAAAAAAAAAAAATCCCTGCCGGTTCCGCCTACAGACAGAGGTAAATTTTGAAGTGGGCGGTCCCAACTGCCGTATCATGACAGAAAGGTTATTTCTTCTGCAATTCCCAATAAACAGGCGCCCCACGGTTTGAGTCTTCGAAATCTACCTGTTCCTGTAGGTCGAGCCATCAGGGATTTTTTTATTTTATGTGTGTGGCTTGATGGATTTTTTTTTTCCCTTGAAGGTGGAAAGAAAATCATTGCTAGCTCGAATTTATTAGACTTGGGCCGGGGCCGCACTTAGTTTTTCTCGGCAGACAAGAACCGGGCAGATCGTTATTTTATCCTAATAATTTATTTGTTTATTATTCTCATTATTTAGTTTATCTTCATAATATATTTATTTTTTATTCTCATTTGACTGCGGTTTCTCGGCAGACTCTTGATAGGGCAACGCCAGGCGGGCTTGCTAATTAATAAATAAATTCGTGTCTATGTAGGGACACTTTGGTTCCCAAATTATTTAGCTCTAGGTGCAACCGTTCGCCCTCAGGACAGCGGGAAGGCAGACAGATACAGACACTATATTTTATTATACGTAGAGATTTATTTAAATCATTTCTATCTGACTCTGACAAGGGTGGTATATCCACCTTGCTGTCTAGAGACGCTTAAAAGTCAATAACATCCTGGAAGAGATTATCTGTTCCCATTTCCTACGAATAGTAGTTTATATATATATAAAAAAAACCTTTTAAATTTTGATTAGATGTTTAAGCGTTTTCCATCACTCATTTTTTAGAACCGCTGACGACAGCGGTGTTGGGGTGGGTTTTCAGCGCCCCAGGAAATTAAAAATATTGCGCCCCTCCTTAGGGGCTTCTTAAGATATTTATGTTAGTTTTCAATACAGCAAGAATTATCTAGCGCCCCTAAAAACTTTGCGCCTGGGGCAATTCCCCCCTCCTGGACCCTCTACGCCACGCCACGCCACGCCACGCCACTACCTGACGGTCGACTAGTTTCGCTCCCGCCTCTGTATATATATGTTTTTTTTTCTTTCCTTGGTGTAAGGAGGTAGAATTTGTTCAAAGAATTCACCTTCACAAAATTTCTATATCACCTAACAACATTCTCTAGCAAAAAGAATAACGTAGTATATTCCTGTTGCTGTTCATCAATCCCCTTTCTTCAGAATTTTCGAAAAGTTGCGAATAGACTTGCAATTCCAGTTATTAATTCGCGATTTTTGCTGTGCAGGGTTATTATCAGTTGTCGAATTTCAAATGCCTATCACGTAAGTAGTTATTTTGTCTCAAGACACTTAAACCAGTTCCACAGAAGTTGGAATAAAAAATATAAAATCCTGGTTCCCAATATCGTGGGTTCACCAATCTCTCTCGACAGTTTGAAGGTCAAGTGAGGGCACCTATCGCGTGTCTCTAGGTGGCGCATGCTTAATTAACTTCGCTTTTTTTCTGACTCCTAACTATATTCTTTGTTTCTTTATTTCTTCTTAAATGGATAAACTAAAGACCTTGATCTTGGACTGTGGAAGGCAGACGACCCAAGGATGAGCTTCAGTCGACTGTTTCCCTGCGTTTCTCTTTTGGTGGCGGTAAGTTTATCTATCCCTTTATGTCCAAAATTATGAAATAAGACCACCTCAATAATTTGCCCTTTAATATTTTAATATAGAATTAAAGAATATGTAATAATAATATAAAATTTAGAAAGGATTCACGCATTAAAACTGACTTATTAAATCGGAAATAGACTTTTCCGTAAAATATTTACGATACAGTAGAAGATATTTATAACACCTACATAATGCATCTCTATATAATACCTCTATATAACGCACAACTCCTCAGACACAAACACTGAATTTTGCAGTTAAGAAGCACCAGCGTACCACATTGCAGAAAAACCTCTAGACTCTAGAGGACTAAATTTGATTTATTATTTCATTTTTATCTCCTTAATTCAGAGCTTTTTAATGAAAAAATTGCTGTTATTACGATAAACATTTTTTTTTTTTTAATTGAGTAACACAATGATTTGGTCCATGTTAATAAAGAAAATTTAACAATGTGTGAATTGATCTATATTAAGTAAAAATTTATAATCTGCAAAACTTCTGGTCTTATGGAGACAAATGTAAAACATTTGGTTGTAGGTTATCAACTTTTTTTTTTCAATGGATTTTTGGATATATCGCGCTTTTTTTTTTTCGTTTATCTATAAATGAGAGAATTTTAATATAAAATTTTCCCTTAACACAACTTTTAACCTCCCCCCCAAAACAAAATAATAATAATAATAATAAAATAAAATAAATACATAAAATAAAAATAAATAAAAATCATATGCAAATGGTTGAGAAAATATCCATTTTTAAAAATATTAAACTTCGTAAAATTGAGTGTTTTCTGCGCATGTTAAAGAAAAGTACTTTTAAATCCTGTTAATATTTATATAAAATTTTCTTTAATAGGAGCCGTCGGGCATAAAGTTCTCTCTCTGCTCTAAAAAAAAGTAACCATTGCTATTGCTGTCGCTGAAATAATTGATTTATTGTGACTGGGGCTCTTTCTAGGCTTATACTTAAAAAAAAAAAAAAAAACTATTGCATAGAAAAATATGAAAACTGTTAGTTTTATAGGGAAATGTGTGATAAACACGCTGAAGCTGACAGTTTTTAAATCGAAGTGAGTCATTTTAAGCGCCGTTATTTAATGTTGAAATCGGTTGAAATTGAAATAGTTCAGTTAAAAAAAGTTTTATGGTATCAAAAGTTATGCATAGCAATTTAACCATATTTTGCGAGCACATACTAGACTAGCTTGCGGTGTGTAGTGTCTAATTATTTTTTTAATTTGTCTAATTTTTTAAGGGGTTTTTTTTTCAATACTTTTTTAAAAATTTCTTTAGAATCTGAATAGAGAATTATTTCATATTTCGAAAAAGGCATTTTTTACCTACTGTTGCCAGATTTTTAAAAAGTGCAAGTAATAATAAACATTTTTCAGTTTTAAAATATATTTAAACGTGAACATTAAAAGGGAAAGAAAACTTTAAAATAACTAAATCATTATGTACTAAAAGCATTAAATGAGGAAAATTCCTTCATACTTAAAACAACTTTCTTATAATGTCTAAAAAAAATTCTTCTAGACGTTATTGTAAAAATCCGGGAGGCAGCGACATTTTTTACTTAACGTTTTTGTACAAACTGATTTTCAAATGTGTGATAGATTTTACTTAACAATCACGAAAACAGCCTTCAACTGTCGCTACTATACGGTGGATGCGGCCTTGGGAACCGACCACCCCTCCCCAACTCCAGTCAAAGGGAAATGACTGCGATCACAGAAGATCACCACTGGTCGTGATTATATCATTCAATCTTCCATAATCCGGTAATGCTTTTAAAAACAGAGCAAATTAGCGTGTTTTTAGATCTTGCAGGGTCTGGACGACAGTTGGCGAGCGTAGGTCGTAGGGGACAGAATCCCCTATTAAATATAAAAAAAAAATATATATATAAGCTGTTCGTGATGGAACAGATGCGCACCTGCGGGCCAATTGTCACCACATACTTTTAACGGTATACTTCGCCTTATACAATTGCAGAAATTCTGTCATTAAATAAGGCAAAGAATACTATAAAAAATTGGTGGTGACAATTGGTTCGCAACTGTTCCATCCCTCTACCTTGTATCATAAGAAATCGCAAAAATCGAATAAAAAAAACTGTCCAGATTCTTTTCATGCCACAATTCGAAGTTAACTAACTATAAAATTGGTTGAAAATAAAAATGAGTTTTTTCTTCTTCTTAAATCGTTTTCAAAATTTTGACATCTATTGTAAAAATTTCTTAATTGTTTAATTCTATAACTTATATTGTTTTCAAACCAATCTTAAACATCAAGTAAACATTTTCAAATAAATTGAACAATTACGAATATCAGTCTATACTAATATTACAACGAAGAAAAGTTTGTAGAGTTTGTGTTTCTGAAACTATCGAATCGATTTCAAAAATAATGATAGCAAATTGATGGGACTATTCAGTTCCAACATAGGCTATATTTTATGTCGGTACCACTACTCCCAAATGGATGAAGGAAAGAAAAAAAAAACGTTCTAAAATTGAGATTTCTGTGACACGGTTGGGGATAGAAACTTCAAATTTGGCATTGTGGTCATTTCCAAGATGTAAATACTCGCTAAGACCCGTTTCTGAAACATTCGAAATTTAAAAGGCTGCAATCAGCGAAAAGTGTTCTAAATTGTGATTTATTCGGAAATGTTAAGGGCTAGAAACTTGCAATTTGACATGGTTGTTACTTTCAAGACGTGAATACTCACACGGAACAATATCTAAAAAAAAAAAGTAAATAAATAAAAATAAATTAAAAAGAATGCATGAACAAAAAAAAAATTCTAAAACTGCGATTTCTGTGATACTGTTGGGGCTAAGAAACTTAAAATTTGGCTTGGTGGTTACTTTTGAAATATGAATGTCCACTAAGAACTGTTTCTAAATAATTCGAAATTTAAAAGGATGAAATGAGCAGTAAACTTTCTAAAATGGTCTAAATTTACGATTTTGGAATTGTTAGGGCTAAAAACTTGAAATTTGACATGACTTTACTTTTAAGAAGTAAGTGCTCTCACAAAACAGTTTAAAAAAGTGAAATGAGCGGCAAACATTCTAAAATCACGAATACTTTGGACTATTAAACCGAGTTCCAAAACTTCTTTCATGATAATATTGGTGACAGACAACCGGGCCTTTTTTTTTTTTTTTTTTTAAATCTCTGTGCAACTGCTCTCAAAGGGGTGCAATAACGATAAATGTTCTAAAATCACGTTTTCTTTTAATATGTTGAGGATAAAAACATATTTGACACGGTGGTTATCTTTATGATGCAAATAAATGCTCGCTATAAGAGCAGTTCTAAAAAATTGAAATTAGCTGCGAAATGAACAGAGTTCTAGAAACGTTCTAAATTACGATTTATTTGGAATTCTTGGGGCTAGAAACGTGAAATTCGACTGTTATTTAATTTTAAGATGTACATGCTCGCTCAGAACAGTTTATAAAATTTTGAAATTTAAAAGGGCGAAACGAGCGGAAAACGTCCTAAAATCACGATTACTTTTGAACTACTGAATAGATTTCAAAACGTCAATAAGAATAATAATGATGACAATCTTTACTTAAAAAAGCCTCTATTTACCCCTGTACAAATTTCCCTCAAAGAGGTGCAAGAACGAAAAATGCTGTATAAATTCCTTTGAATCTGTTGTAGCTAAAATCATGCAATTTGGTATGGTGATTACTTATAAGACGTAAATTCTTGCTAAGAACGTTTGTTAAAATATTCGAGATTTAAAATGGGGAAATAAATGATTGGAATAATTACTCTGAAACTATCGGAACTATAATTTTTTGATTTGATATTCTATTAGGACGCTCCTAAAGAGAAGTAAAATAACAAGTGGGTAAGTGTGATCGAAGATCGCACAAAGGGTTTCGTTTAATATTCCTTTCAAAACACTTTATCTTTTCTTTAATAAATCCAGATAAGTTTCATTCCCCCTCCCCCCAAAAAAAGTCATGTTTTTATAAAGTAAAAATTTACCGGCCTATTTTTCTTGTTGGCGAAGCCCGCTATTATACTCTGTCATATGGACAAAATGCGATATTTGGAAAAAAAAAAAAAAAAAAAAAAAAAAATCAATTTTAAAATTTAACATGTTGTATACCTTTAAAATGTTAAAATATGCCAATATTTCCATAATCGGGTTTTTATCATGATTCAATACGTTCCTAAAACTCATATATTTACTATTTTCTATTACTCATATTGATACTCTCTTTGTATTATTCTCAAACATTTGAAAAATCCGTTAAACTTCCAATATGACGTCAGATTAATTTTCTTTTTAATTCTGTAATGACGTCATATTAAGCTGCTTTCTGTATTTACATACACTCATACTCCTTGTATTATTGAGAAATGTTTGAAAATTTCCGTTTTATTACCAATATAACGTCATTTTAATGCTTTTTTTCAATCGGTAAAACTTTTTATTTCATTTTCATTTTTTACGTGGAAATCTTTCAATAGAAAATTAATTATTGTAGAAATAATTTTATTGTGGATTTTTAATTGTTGGCAACTGCTATAACGAAAAATGTTTAAATTTAATAGGAAAAGGCTGTTAGATTTTTGGGTTTTTATCTCTATATATTAAAATAATACGATTTTTTCAAATTTTATGATTTTAAGCTTAGGTATTCAGCTATAAATACACAAAATTTCATGCCAAGTTATAGAGTTTCTAAGAACCGGTTCTATGACAGGCAGACAACGAAGCGGGTGTAATAGGGTTTTGTGAGATGAACAAACCCTAAAAAATCGAATTTCAAATGGGTGAAATTGGAGGAAAAACGTTCTATAATTATAATTTCTCTGAAACTGACAGTATTCAGCAAGCAGCATTATCCGAACATACCGGTTAATTGAGCCTTTACAGTATTTCTCTCTCTTTTTTTTCAGATATATGCAATTTTGATAAGTTTCATTATAAAACTTATTTTTTATTATCTTTCTAAATTATGTACTATTCTAAACTAAGTAGGGGGAGGGTAAATATTTTTTGCTGCCACCAGATTTTATCAAATTTGTAAAACCCTGGTCATGTCAGTGTTAGATACAACTTTTCTGAGCAATGGGATAAAAAAGTAATTGCTATAATTAATTAAAATGATAGAAATAAAGAAATATGATTGCCAACTATAGATAGGGAACTAAGCACTTTATATTTAGTCTTTTGCCACACGAAAATGATGATTGAATAGATACTGAACCAATGTTTTCTAACTTATTACTTAACGGTGTTTTATTTTTTATGGTGAATCAAGGATTTGTAGGAAATAGGTTCTGAATCTACTGAAACTATTCTAAAAATTCTTTCACTGTACAATAGCTGATAACATTCCTTAGAAATTTGCATTGTATTTTTTATTTATTTTTTTTTTGGAAGAGGGTAATTGATTGGTATAGGTATATTACCCGGCGTAGGTACCTGTGAATCATATCATAGACAAATCAGACTCGACGAAAGAACACAAAAGTTAGAAGTTTTTAATATTTAAATCTAGTTTTCATTGCCCATGTTTTACAAAATTTGTTATAACATGTCAGTAGTCCGTTTCCAAGGCCGCTTTTATAAAAATGCTGAATATAAACACGAAATGTTAAATTAAGAATTTTTTGTTATAACTCTCCCTCCCACAAATGTCAGACAATTTTAAAACATATCAATATAAAAAGTAATATAGAAATAGAACAAATAAAAAATATTAAAAATCCAAAAGTAAGCACCTACTGGCTTCTTTCAAAATGGAGAATTGAAACAGTTTATTATCTTTTTGATTAGGGTAGTCACATTCAAAAAATTCTTAATTATTTTTCTTCTGAATGTCTAATTATTTAAAGTCACTCAAGAAAAAAAAATTTTGTTAAATAAATTTGAAAATACAGAGTAGAGCAATTGCAAATGTCCATGTTTAACAAAACAGACTTCCTGAATTGGTTACTTAAAAATGTATTTTGTTTGCATTATTTTTCTTTAATATATATTTCCCATTTTTTAGGTTTTTCTTGTAAAAAACATCAAGTGTGGACCAGCAGGAGCAAAACTGGGCTACAGAAGTGGAATTTTTAAAGATTTTGTTTCAGAAAAAACTAGAGGTACTTTTTTCGAACTTCACATAAAATGAAACAAAAAAATTTCAACATATCTTATTTAAAAAGAAGTTGAATGACAACATTTAAATATTGCAGTGCTTAAAATCAGTATAATTTGCTATAAATATGCAAAAAAATACAAATAATTAAGTAAATAAAGTCTTAATTTAAAAAAAAATCTTAATTTAATGACAAATTTCTTGATTGAACAACCGTGGCAGAAGATTATATTTTGAAACAATTCCACTAACACATTCTGCTTTTAGATTATTCTGAAAATTTACTTTATATATCTACTTATAATAAAATCCGAAGGCAAGAAAGTGTCTGTAACCATTCCGGGCAAGACCACTCTGGTCTGTGAATCGACCATACTTAAACGCCATGTTAGGTTTAATGAAAGACCTATGCTAACATATCACAGCTAAATGATATCTTTTACTTGAAATCATGTCTGTTCAGCATATTTTTCCTATAAAACAAGTATATCATATCATATTATGTTTTAAGTTCTTAATTAAAAATCCAGATTAAATATCGGAATCCTAGGTTAGATATAAACAAACACTGTTGAGAACAATATTGTTTTGGCGCCATCTACTGGCTTTAAAATGTACTTTTCTACAATACAAACCTTTCATGCTGTTTGTATGAAGTCTTATGAAAATGGAACGCAGATCAACAATCCGTCATTTTTAAAAGGGGTTATATACTAGCTTTTTACAAATTTACTGTACTTAATTTTTTACAAGCATAAGGAATTACATTTAGAAACAATTATTTAAAGCTTTTTTCTGTTTATTCATAAGGTAAAATATACATAGAAACTTTCCAAATTATGTTAATCTTAGATTTTATTATTTTTTTTAATGTCATTTTAAACATTTAGTAAATTTATGATTTAAAAAAAAATCAGTTGATTTAATTCAATGATTTAAAGAAAATCAGTTGATTTAAATCATGATTTAATCACCAATTTGAATCAACTGATTAAAAACGTTGACACATAGATTGTTTTGGCACCATCTACCAGCTTTAAAATGAACTTTTCTATGAAGTCTTATGAAAATGGAACACAGATCAACAATCCTTCATTTTTGACGGGGGTTATATACTAGTATATATATATAATTTATGTGTGCACATTTACAAAATGAACAAAATTCTTTAGTCAGTATTTTTTAGTGCTCAAAAGCCTACGGCAATTAACACGTGCCTCATAGACAAGGCTGATTATTAAGATGTGGGGATAAACAAAGGCCCCGGGTAACTTTTTTTTTTTTTTGGGGGGGGGGGGAGAGGGGAGGGTACCTGAACATTTTATATATTTTTTAATTAATTCTGTTATTAGGACTGTTTTAAATATTTAGAACCCCTTTAAAATAGAGGGGGCCAGAGTCCTGAACATTCTGCCCATAGATATTCTAACAATTTTCACTATTCTTCGCTCACATGTTCTATGTAGCATAATACAATAATATAATTGGTAAATAAGCTATACTTATTATCTAACAAATTAAAGGCTACCCCTCCCCTCCCCAGCTTCTTTAAATTCAAATTTCAGATTTATTATCTATTTTTTAAATTTATATGAAATATTATTTTTAAGTAATATTGAAAATAAAATCTTAGGAAAGCAAATGAATTTTCTATCCAATTTCATTATTTTGAGATACAGTAAAGCACTGATTATACGTCTTTCAGGGAACCATTCTAAAATGACGTGTATAACTGAGAAAGATGTACATCCGAAATTGTAGTTGACTAAGGTATAAAATCTTTGACTGTTGAAATATACTGCTGCAATCATACAAATTTAATTTTGCTACCATTTTTGGTTGTTTAAAATACACTATACAGTGGAACTCCAGTTATACGTTTTGCCCGGGGCCGGACAAACGAAACGTATAACTCAGTAAAAAGTACAACTCAATTAATGGTGTACCGTAACAATTTAAAAAATATATCGTGAAAACTTTGATCCGCTGAGGTGTTTGATACCTTTTATATTGAAAACAGAAGTTTCCTAAGTAGTACTGCACCCATGACATAAATTTTTGGAAATGGAAATGAGAAGAAAGAAAGTACATAAGAGAAGTACACGTGAACTTATTTTATCTTAAAAGCTTTATTAAAATTATTTTTAATACACTTAGAGTACTTAAAAGAAATCGTTGCAATCGCCTTGGCATATAAATCATTTATCAGAAAACATTTCAATAGTTTATTGAATCTTGTTGAAATAATCACTAATCTTCGTTTGTTTCTTTTCGGCAGAGCTGACACTGAACAGCAAATTTTGCATTTCTGTTAATAATGCAGCCGCCTTATGGTTATTGCTTTTACTACTGACGAACCGATTTACTACGTCAAAATCTTTCACATCAGCTCTGAAGTTTGAGTGGGATCTTTCAAATCAGACTCCTCGGCCGCGTCGTCAGTGTTTCCGATTTCAAAATGGATAAATGAAAAATAAATTCTTCCGGGGACGCAAAAACGTAACGTATAACTGAGGGAAATGTGTAATTCAAAACGTATAACTCAGCTAATTTTTAATGGCAAGTGGTCTGGACCTCTGAATTGAAACGTATAACTGAGGGAAACGTACAACTCAGGTAATGTATATCTGGAGTTCCACTGTATATTGAAAAAAGTTATAAAAAATAAAAATAAAATTAAGATTCATTCCTAAAATCGAAAAATAAAAATAAGAATTATCAAACCTTATATCAGTTGCACACCCTAAATTACATTTTTTTAAATTCCACTATCATCTTTAACATTTTCAGGTCTGACCTATTTCAACCTCATATCTTCCTCTGGACTGAGGGTATTTGGTACTTTTCATGATTTTTTTTTTAAATACTTGAAAGATATGTATTGTAATATTTTTTTTTTTTTTTACTATAAACTTCAAACTGATCGTATTCATAATGAAGGAACTATTTAAATGTACTAAAAATTAATATTTAATGAGAAATTATTAAAAAAAGCATGTTTTTTAAAATTTAGAAAAAAGTTCCCCATAAGAAAAGAATATTTTTATTAATTCTTCATAGACTTGAATAAAAACTTACCCAAATGTTGTACAAATATCTGAAAATAGGTTTTATTTGTATATAAACATTATTTAGTAAAATTTGCTCTTGTGTAAATTAACATTTATAAATATTTATTTCGTAAAATCAAAGTGACACTGATTTTAAGTTCTGATTCTAGATATTTTCATATACAGTATAGGACCATTTATCCAGAAAGGTCGGGGCCAGATGTTTTCCGGATAACTGGTTGGACATTAAAGTAACATCTATTTGATGAGATTTGTAGAATATATGTGGCTGTGACATTGTTTCTGATTTCAATTAATTATTGAATTAGACAGATTAAGAATCCCATTCAATCAAGTTCAAAGATTAATCAGAGTTTGAAAGAAGACAATTTTCAGCAATACCTTGGAAAACACTGCATAAAATTTAAAATGCTCAATATTTAACTAAATATGCTTTCATTTCAAATCCTAGCTATTGATCAAGTTGTACAATGCATGTGGTAATCTATCAATCAATCAATGCACATGTCAAACTGGCACTTTTTTCTGGAAAGATTATGAAATCAATCAGTTGGAAATATCATTCTAGATAGCTGGTTTTCCAGTTAACTCAATTCCGAATAAATGGTTTCATACTGTATTAAAATACTTACTACTGCCATCTATGTACTTTTATAGCTCAGGGAGTTAAAAATTGAATCTGAGAGACTCTCAAGCTTAGTTTGCTTCATCGAAAACGACAACCCGAGTTACTCTTGGGCTTAGACCTCAAAGTGTTAAAATCTATTTATATAATACGCAAGTGAGATGACGATTTCGGTCAGGACCCATCCATCTAACCATCGATGTACATGTTCTAACAATGTACCAACATCTTACATGTAAACAAACAACTTTTATTTGCAAAATAAATTTCCGTAAAATTATTTATGTGCATGTACTTTAAATTCATATTTATTGTGACATTACGAGAATATTATCCATTGGGTTTATATTATCTTTATACTTATTTATGTCATTTTTTCATTACAATTAACAAGAGAAAAGTTGACATGCTTGTGTCAACATGATGTAATTTTCAGATTCTTCATTTCTTAATGATAAAGATCGTGTATTTGAATGGAGCTTTTATTAATTATTTCATCTTGATTGTATATACCTTGATTAGATGTTAACGATAGCTTTAAAAAAAGTAAACTATAGGTTAGATGAATTAATTTTTTAATAAAGAATTCGGAAAAGTAAGGTATTTTAGGAAAATTAAACTTATTAAAAGTAATGGTAAAAAAAAAAAGATTGCAATCATAATTGTTCACATGTGTATTATAGAAATAGTTTGTATTTTATTAATTTTAAATTACTGATTGGGGTATGTCACTTTATAACAGGGACAGGATCCCTGGTTGTGGAATAGGAACAGACATCAGGATTATGGAAAGGAAACAAAGAAACCATATGTAAAGAAATTATCAGTTGAAAATACTAAAAGTCTGTGCGATTTGCAGATTGTATATTATTATTCAAAATAATTTCTCCATTTTAAATAAAAATTGAATTAAAAATGTGTTATTAAAACAGAGGTCCATTCATTAATTGAATCCTGAGCTGCAGATCATGCCCATTTTCAGGTTAGTTTTTCTTATTGTCAATGTGAATAGTATATGAATATTTTTATTAATTATTTGAAATTTTAAGTGAAAATCATGATTTCTACTCACTGTCCTAGGACGGGCATTTACACTAGTATTAAAATAATCTTTAATCGTCATCCGATGTGCCAATTTACTTTGAGACTTAAGCAAAGCATACTTGGTCTAAACTGCAATGAAATCAGGAAATGAAGCAACGTTTACTAATCTCAAAACTGTCATGTGAAGAGACCACTCACTGTTCATTCTTTTCATCCCATGGCCTCCACAGGTTACATGAACTCTGTAGCAGTCACACATGTTCTTTGTCCTTCATCTTTCCCCAAATATTGCAGCATGGAAAAATAGAACCACACTGGGAAAAAATTCTTAGGAAATAGATTATGGCATGAAAGAAATGGCGTAAAACTGAAGTTATGCTTAGTATAAACAAAAAAGTACAACATTAAAACACATAGGGATGAATTGGACCGCACTGAAACGATGTGCAAAAGTAAAAGATGTGTAAATGAGAAGCGTATAAATGGTGCTTTACTGTATCAGAAAAGATGTTTGGTATTGAATGAATATAATTAAATCAGTATTTTTGATTTACATATTGAAATTTTTTATTTCATTCTAAATTCTAATATTTAATGTAGTAGTATACTTCAGCAATGTAAATAACTCAAAATTGATGATTTTTGATATTGTTGTATTAATTGAGCAGTATGGTTTCACATATTTTCAGACATCTTAATATTGATTTTTGAAAAAGTTTACATATTTGTGAAAGCAAATATTTTGGCACTTAATGGAAGACCTAGAAATGAGTTACTACTGTAAGTCAAAACCTGTCTGTGATAATGAATGTGTATATATATATATATATATATATTAAAAAAGGCGGAACTTTATTTTTCTTATCTTTTTATAGTCTCTTTATCCTGCCGTTCAAGTGCCATCATTGTGAATCTAAATTTTTCTGATCCCTTTCGAGGACTGGTGCATGCTGGCAAAAAAGACAGTGGTTGCAGTTTTCGTGGGAATGGACAACTTTCATATTCACTCAATGTACCACACACTTCTTGTGGAACAACACACGTGGTAAGTACAAAATGTTAAAGGGGCAACAGCAATTGTGAAATTCTAATGGAACACAGCTACTATTTTAGTATTACCTTTTCTTAGGAACTATTGAAGCAATTTCAATAATTTTAAAAAATAGTTTTGGCAATAGCTAAACTATAAATTGAGTGTTCAGCAAGAAATAAACAATGTAATAGTTATGAGTGTCCACCTTTAGGTAGCTTCCATTTAAAAAAAAAAACAAGAAGCCTATTACAGCCATATGAAAATTTTGGTATATTTTCACTGATTATGACCTCCCAGATCACAAAACTACCCTCTGCCCAAATGTTGATTTATATATATATGATTTTTGTAATGCGATATCACTCATTTTTATGAAGCGATTTGGATGTGACTTAACATATGTACAGGATTTACCAAGATCTCAACCAAGTTCATTGGCCAGCTTCATCTGCCATCTTGTTTCAAAGTTACAGTCACTTCAAGATTTCAAATTCAAAAAGATGTACAAAAAAATTAGGTATCGTAAAAGTTTATCTGTTACGTGTTCAACCTCAACACAAGGATTCCACAGCATTTTTTGTTTCGCCTCTACCTTAAAAAATGGCTGAGATATAGCAGTTTGAAATTCTAGGGTGCCTGACATTTGAAACAAGACACCAGATTAAAAATAAGGGACTTCTCCTTAAACAGGCTTAATTTATGAGTTTTAGTAAACGTAGTTTCTTGCAAAGTTTCTTTCACTGTTGTAGCTGTTGTTCTAACTTTCATACATTTAAAACTATATATTCATATCTGCTAATATCAAACAGTTGAAATTTAGCTAATACTAAAATAAAATAAAACTGTTAGAATCACCTTATTTGTTTCAAAGAATAAGGTACTTTAATATCAGCTGTTTTCCATAGAATTTCACAACTGTTATTGCCTTCTTAAGCATGAATTTATAAAATCAACAGAAACTGAATTTATTATTGAATTTGTTAGAATGGTAATCACAATTTTTACTTGGTGCTTCTAGAGAAATTAAATACATTAATTGAAATTTGATTTTTTTTTTTTTTTTTTTTTTTTTTTAATCTGAACAAAAGGTTTGAAATGCTCAATGTCATTTTATAGCTGCATCATTGTTAACATGACTTCATTCTCTCAGAAACATACATTTTTGGTACTAAATTTAAAAAAAAAAAAAATGTTTTTACATACTGCTTCGATCTAACATCATAACAGTATTTACATGGATTGTGAAAAAGTATTAATTAAAACCACATTATTACATTATCTAGAAGCTATGTCTGCAACCATGTTTTCCACGGACATGTCATCTGTTTCATAGATTATTGCAATACATTGAATATTAGATTGAATTGAATGATGCAGCTGGATTACATTTTGTGCAATTAGTGTTACTTGCTCTATTTAATTTTATTATATTACAGTCTTTATCATGATCATTGAACTGATGGGGTTATCTTGATGTTCAAAATTCAGCTGTTTCAAGTTATTCACGGTTATTTCAAGAAAACTACTTGCAAACTTATTGTTATATTCAAAGGTTCTAATAGGCTTTTTTTTTTTTTTTTTTTTTTTTTTTTTTTTTTTTTTTTTTAACACTGAAGTGTTCATTTGCCTTCTGTTGAGCTATTTAGCAGTTATTAATTTTCTGCTCATGGACCTGACTTAGTTTATTGTTAAGGCTGTAATAGGCATGATTTATTATACTCAGTGGACACATTATTTTTATTACAAATTAAAATATTTTATTATTTGATTAATCGCATGTATTATATGATTATATTGCACAACACTTCTATTATTACATATTTTCAATTGTAATTATTTTGTAAGAAATATTTTGTGACCTAGTTTTGCATGTATTTAGGAGAATGGTCTGTCTATTGAAAATTCAACTTTTGATACTTATCATATCTATGTATTAATTGAATGAACCAGCAATGGCTCATGTATAGATGCCCAAAATCTTACTTGATATTATTAATAACACATAATATAATAAATAATTTTTTCTAAATTTTTTTCTTTACACTTATACTTTATATATTCCTTAAGCTTGATGTCATTAGCTATTGCTCAGTTTATGAAAAAATTCTGAACCATGAAAAATTCTTTGATACCTTCCACAATAGCCAAACAAATACATTATAGCAAAATTTAATTCATTTTTCTTGACCAAAATAAAGGGGAAAGAAAAATTTATTTACAAAATATTTGGACACTGCTTTAGAAAAATTCAACAACTTTCATTAGAAAGGAGCCATAACTAGTAATAATCTATACAACAAAATTATAATCATTACAGTAATTTCTGGTATAAATGCCATGGATCAAACAAACATGTTTTGTGTATGATATTTTATTTAATAAAATGTTACTTATTCCTGTGTCATGCATATTTGACTTCATTTATTAAGTAAAAATTCTGCAGCAAAACATGTTTGTTTGATGTACGGTGTTTATGCTGGAAATTAATCTTATTTGACAACAACATATGTCAGCCTTTCTTGAGAATTCATTTCATTTTTAATTGCAGACTCCTCAAGACAGCTTTGCAAATACTCTAACAATACGATACCATCCAGCTTTAGAATTAGAAGGAGATGAAATAAAGACAATACTGTGCAAGTATGGAACAGGAAGTATACAACTGGGATGACAATATGCAATTGATTAATAATTAATTATAAATTATATTATTATGAATAGACATTCAAAATTAAAATTAAGATAGAATTTTTATATTCTACATACTCATTTGTTATAAATTATTGTTATTTAATTAAATTTCTATCAAAAATGATAGAAACTTTTCTAAATAGCTTATGATGAAATACACCAATAAAATATAACACACAATCTTCGTTGTTTAGTTTCATTTCACCAATATTGTCTAAAATATTTAATTTTTTAAATGAACAATGTTTCACCTATTTTCAAATATTTAAATGACTCTTCCTTTAAGCTTTTTGAAAAATAACTTTTAATTTAACTATACCAAGAGCTTAAAATAATAAATGTAAAAAATACTCAAGAGGTTTTATTTTACTGATTGCTGATTTATTTATTTATTTGCAGTTTCAAAAGTTTAAAACAAACATAAAATTGCTGTTAAGAAGAAAATATGGAGCATTATTGCATTAAACAAAATTGGCAACTCAAAGATTTTTTTTTAATCAAGAAAACCTTTCAAATCACCATAGCTTAAAAAAATAAGTATGTACAAATATTAAAAGTTTTTTAAATTATTTTTTATTTTGAATAATGCTCCCCCCCCCCCATGCATACATTTTTGGGACAAATATAATTTTTTAAGAAATATTTAAAAAAAAAAAATCTGTAAAAAAAAAGGAAGAATTTTTAATGATTATTATTATTGGTTAATTTCTAGAGCCCACTGACTAATACAAAGAAAGGATCATTAAAAGAAAAGAAAAATCCCTTTAAAAGAAAATGCAAATCAAGAATTGTTCATAACACATAAATGGAATACCAAGAATTTTATCGATTCATAAAATTGGATATAATTTTTTTGTTTAAATACACAGAAAGTTTGATAACTTATGCAAATTAATTAATATTCTGATTTTGAAAACCAAACATATTTTCTTTGAACATTTTAACAATATTGTACATTAATTTGATATTGCATTTTTAATTCATGAATAGTGTATAGAAATTATGAGTACATATTTATTACACAACAAATTAAAGAATATAAGTGCATTTTTGTAACCAATTGTTGAAATCAAAAATAATATTTTTTTGCTTTAGTCAGTAACAATGAAATTTCAAGCATCATAATTAAGGTCTGGTAAAATGAGGAAAGGATAAGGAAGTTAAATATTGGAAGATGCATTTTGGGAAGTTATTTAAAAATATATATGTGTATATTAGAGGAGGGAGGCTCAAATTAGTCTTGTCCTAGATCTCAATGATTTTAGCTAAGTTTTTGCTAATTGTTACCCCTCTCCTCCCTAAACAACAATAAAATGAGTTGAAAATGCTACATTTTTAGATAAATTCATTTTTATGAGCAGGAATTGACATATCATTCTATATTATAAACAGTTAAGAATTGATATTTCAGTGTTGTAAGCAGATATGGGAAATGTTCAGATAATCTTACCAGCCAGCAAGATGCAGCACACAGTTTAAAATTGCTATGACAATATTTACGAGGGTGGTTTGACATGTTCTCGGCCTGACAGTGAAAGCACAAGATTTTTTACATACTTTCATCTTATTTTTCAATGCAACTAAATGCCTTTCAGACACACTATTGTGTGTGAATTCTTTAATGCAGCCCTGTATGAGGGTGGTATGAAAGTTCTCAGCCTGACAAAGAAAATACAAGATTTTTGACAATATTTTATTTTATTTTCAAACGTGCAACACAATACATTTCAGAAGACTCTTGAGGAATGTTTATTCTTTGGTGTTTTTGGTCGATGTTCAACAAACGTGGCATGCATAGAGTGGAAACCTTTTTCATACCCAAAACATCATGTAGAATATAGTGGACACGATCTATTGAGGATGTTTGCAATGTCAGCAAGTTCGTGTATATTCAATACAGCACTGTGAATTTTTGAGACAATTTCGTTGGTCGTAGTAGGTTTTGGGCAGCCTGAGCATTCATCATCATGAATTGATTTCCTACCATTTTAAATTCAGCAGCCCACTTTTTTATCGTTGAATATGAAGGACAAGAATCCTGTAAGGTGGAGTGTAACTCTTTTTGTGTGTCCATGGGGATTAAACCTTTTTTAACAAAGTATTTTATGACAGCTCGCACTTCCATTTTTAGAAAATGTCAAAACTTGTTTACTTTACTTTATCGCCCAGCAATAACCAATAAACTCACGTGTCTGAAACGCGGCAGCATGTCATCTAAAGGATCATACTTTACAAACATCATTATCATTTGGTCATACCTGTTCCCTCTCTGTGTCAGGCCGAGAACTTACCAAACTATCCACGTATACAACTAAAAAAATATTTCATTACTACAATGCATTTTTGTAGTAACATTTTCATATAAAAACAAGATGTAAAACAAGGAAAGTTTGTTGTAGAATAGAACTAACTTAATGTTGTGTTTACATCATAGCAATAGGGAGAAATGTGAAATATGGCCAACAAATAACAATATATAAAAAGTTTTGGTTATTTTCTACAGCCTGCAGTTTTCAAAAGAATGCTTATTTATATATATGAAAATATATTTGCCTCAGCCTATCAGCATATCCACTTTCAAATAGATGAATAAGGTATAAAAATGAGAAATTGGAAATTTTTTTCCATCTATACAATGGCACCAAACTCTTATAAATATAATTTAGACACATTTTAACTGCGATTTATACAATAAAATGAAATATAACTGTATGTATGATTGTTATTTTTTTCATAACTTAGAAAGTATTAACAACAAATTTAAACTAACAATAAATATATAGATTCACTGAATCAAAAAATAAAATTAGACTGTTTTCTAAAGGAGTAAATTCAAATACATCTGATGAACATATGTAAATTACACTGATTCATTTTTCAAAACAAATATTATTCTGGATGGTTTGGCTGTTTGAGATTTTCTCCTTTCTTTCAACAGGAAAATAAAATCTCCATGCTATATACATGCATGTCAAATTGATCTTTGCTTCAGAAATGCATCATTGAAATGACCCGAAAGTGTTGTATAAATAAGACAAAATATTCTATTTCAAAAGAACCTTACGGAAACTTCCTTTCCTTTTTAAAGTATTAAAAAAAAAAAAAAAAAATTCACTCTGCAAAGATACTTTAAAAATAACTTCATTTGCATGACTTTCAAATGCTTATAATATAAGCTCACCTTCCATTTGATGGCTCTTTTGCACATCAATTCAAAAACAAACTCCAAGGATTTGAGTAACAAATTCTGTGATTATTAAATTTTCCAACCCCCACTCCCTTATATGCCTCCAATATTTTCTTTGCATTTTTGCATCAATTCAGAGAATGTCCAAAATTATTTTTAAAAAGGTGGAATTTCTCCTTAGGGAACTCTTTCATGCCTGATGAATACAATTTATCACCACTGGTTGCAAGAGCCCAAAAATAGAATTATATTTTACCTTTTTCAGATCAAAACATGAGCTTGTTTCATAGCTGTTTTGAAGCAGTTGTATACTAGAAATTACATAACAGCTTATTTGCAATCAATTCACATTTCCAGTTCATTACTAATCTCAATTATGTTTATATATATATATATATATATATATATAATTACTTTTAAAATGAGAAAACAAAAATAACAGCCAGACGCATTTGATAAGTATTTCATTCAGATTATGATTGTAACCACAATCTACATAAGTACAAAAATAAAATAACATATTCAATAGATTATCATAAATATTTCCTTTAGTGCAAAATATAAATTTAACATAAATAAATTTATTAATCAGATACAAACATTTTAGTGAAAATAATATAAAAACATCTTAATAATATGCTCTCTTTCTATACAAAAATAAATGCTTAAAAAAATTCATAACAAAGAATATAAATTTGGTCCCACATTTAAAACTCATAAAAAACAAACAATTTTAAGAATGCATGGAGTCAAAGTTTCATCACTTATGAAATATGCAATAAAAATTAAGAAAGAAAAAAAGAAAAATGCATTTTTAAAAATTCAGGAGAAATCAATTTATTTTAATAACACAATACAGATTAAATTAGTTTAGTACTAGTATTAGCAAAAGAGCAGATTTTATAACTTCTTTAACAATTTAGAAATCCTGCTTGTTAATGTCGCTTCTTAAATCAAGCTATTTGCAACACTCAGGTCTGAAAAATATGTTGTTTCAAAACTAAAGCTAATTTATATATTTTATTTTTATTTTATTTTAATCAACTAAATGGTATTGTGCTAGTATATCTTGAAAAATGTGATATAATTAATTATAATTCTTTATTATATATGTATATATTTTAAAAATATATTAACAAATACAGAATAAAAATAAATAAAATTTTTGATTAAACATAAAAGTTTGATCACACTCCTGTTTGATCAAAATGATAGCATAAATGAAAAGTTAACACAGATTTTTCTGTAGGCAAAAATAATGTAGTAAACCTTTCCTGTCTCATTCAAAATATAGAATTTCTTTTCTATGATAATATGCCATAAAGAAGCTGATTTACATAACATATGGTTGTTTAAAACAAATTTATTATCATTCAAAGTAATACTTTTCAGAACATAAAAATAAAACTGAAAGAAGTTAAATTCAACCTTTTCTTTTATATGAATGGATATTTTACCAAAATATTGTGAATAAATTATTATGAATTTTTCAAACTAGAAAATACAACTCTTTTGTTTTTAAAATAAATAAAAACTCATATGTTATTATCTTACAATTACTAATAGAATAAATTTAAATACATTCCTGAAGATTTTAAATATCATAATTGAAACCTACATTTGCACCCTGATGATACTTTTACCAAATAGTAACTAAAACATATTTGGTAAAAGCATGATGTGAAAAAGTATTAAATACATTACAAATACGATGATTGCAATTTTAATTATTTTAATTTTAATTTAACTCTTCATAAAAAAGAATAATTATTGAAATTGCAAATCATCTATAATTGGTCATACAATATGAGTTTCAACTGATTAATCCTAAAATGTCACGCCATTTAAAACAGAATCCCTTTTTAACTTTATTTTTATTGCTATTTCTAAGAATAATTTTACATAGTACAGTGAAATGGATATTTTCAAGTTAAATGGAAACTATGTTATTAAATATATTATTTCAAAATTACAACAATAAATAAATAATAATAATGGGTTTTAATATTTACATGATTCTGAGAATTAATTTATAAGCAACCTGGAATTTATCCTTAGAATGAAATATAGTAATATTATTTTAAACAAAAATCATATGTTTTAAGTAACATTTGGCACAATTCCTATAAGAAATCTAACATATTAAAACATAGAATGTAGTGAAAAAATATATATCTAGAAGATAAATTTGTATAATGAATTAATGAGTTATTCTTTATATAAAGGGCAGTCGATATCTCTGTTCATTTCAACATATATAGTTTTTAATTGGGTAAAATCATTTATAGCAGCTAAGCCATTTTCTCTACCAAATCCAGACATTTTGAAGCCACCAAACGGAACTTCTGGTGGAAATATGTTATAATTGTTAATCCAAACTATTCCTGCTTGCAGACTAGATGCTACTCGATGAGCTCTTTGTATGTCTCTAGAATAATAATTTTTTAAAAAAAACTAATTATTTTAATAACAAGTGACAACATATGTATATAAAAAGAAAATAATAATACTTAGGATACATTTAAACAACTGAATGTGTGGCATAAAAATGTGAAAAAAATCTATGTTAAAATATATATAAATTTAGTTATTTTAGAATATTTTACCTAACATTTTGAAAAAAAAAAAGTCTCAACAATGGTGTATAGACCCTTAGGTGAACATTTGTTTTTGTTTTATTGATAAATTGCTGAAATATAAAATCAAATCAATGGTAAATAGTGATTAAAATTATGCCTCGCCATAACATACAATACTTTAAAATTATTTTAATAATAAATTAACCAGTTAATTCAAATATGATATGAAAGTAAATAAGACTAGTTTTATTATGTACAAAATTGTTATTTTTTTTATGCCAAATGATTTCTTGATTCTTTTTCTCACAAATATAATAAGCATACCTGCCAACGTGTCAATTTTGAAAACCATACAACTTTTACGATGTACTTTTACGACGTGCTTACAAATGCATAACATTAAAAATATATGCGAAAGTATGTAATATGGCTTCTTAAGCACAAGCAGCGTTGCCACTGCCTAATAGCATAAAAAATAGTTGCTTTAGTAGCCTACAATGAAAAAATAGCAGCAAAAGTCACATTTATACAAACATAATAACCAAAATAGTTGCATGCTTACTTAAAAGGAGAGAAAAAAATCCTTATTTGCCATAAAAATAATAACCAAAACTGTTTTATTAATTATAAAAATGTAAGAAGAAAAAAAAAACAGAAACTTTTTAAATTATCATTTGGGATAGATGATCAGAATGCATTTCAGTTTTCCCAAACTAAATTGAATATAGGTTAATCTTGTACTTGGACATTATAGTGAGGTAACTGCAAACATGTAAACTTTTATTGCATGTTATTTATTAGCTAAAACTTGAATTCCATTTTGTAAACAAAAATGCACTGAAGCAGGAAATCTGTCTGTAAAAAATAGTTTTATCAGAAAAGGATGCATTTGATAAAGAAAAGACATAAGAAACATTTGTGTGCATAACTGATCGATTCTTTACAAAAAATTTATGTAAAATAAAATACCAAATTGGCACAGATAAAGTCTGACCAACAATGGGTTAAATAAAGTCATCTAAATAAGTAAGAAAAATAAAGAAAGACAATATTTTAAATTGTTATTCACAACATTTTAAATCTGTCATAAATCTGTTTTTGTGGTAGCAAACATGATTGTCTTATTTCTAAGTAGCATTTAAATCATCTTGTTTACTAATTAAAATTTCTGGTATGAAACTTTATACTATGAGATATGAAGTAAGAAATAAATATGATTCATGCAGCACAGTGAACAAAATGACAGTGAATTGTATATGGTTCTTACAAGGTTGAAGGGCTAAATATCTTTAAGAACAACAAAAAATTGAGACAAATACACTGTAAAGCATATGGGTGAGAACCAAACCAAAAATCAGTAGTTTCCCACCAAAATTGGCACCTTTGCACTACATTTAGATTAAAAAAAGTAATTTCTTTATTTGAAATGAAATTTTTTAGAGATTTTAAAAATTGAATAAAAAACTTCAAAAATTGATATTGAAATGCAACATTGGGATATCAAGTTAAAGAAAAAGAAAGAGTTGGTAATTCTGAGACTGATGAAAAAAAAAAAAAAATCCCCAAAATAGTAACCATAGTTGCCTGATACTGAAAATAGTTGCTTTTAGTAGCATTTTAGTTGCAAATGGCAACCCTGCACAAGTTATCTGAATGTTTAGTTGTATCACGATGTTCTTTTATATCACTCTTACATCCATGAGAAAATTTAACATCTAAATTACACACGATGCAATGAGCAAAGTGTTCTCCTTTACGAGATTCATTATACACATATTCTTTTGCATAAGATTCTATGAAAACTTGATTATACTTCTATATTGTTGTTTTTCTTTTTCCATTTTGTAATAATGGAAAATACCAAATGAAAAATCTTTTCTGTAATTGAAAAAAAGACCACAAGACAATGCATGCACTAATTTGAAGTTTTATCTTTTACACAATAAATAAAATAATATTTTAAGATTCATTACTAATTTATTTTCAAATCTGTACAATCATACTGTTCACCTGTACAACCACACAAATTGGCAGCTATATTCGTCAAATGCACACAACAGATTAAAAGGATCAAATAATAACACGCTATTATTTTGGGAAGAGATTTATGGAAGAAAAGGTATGTTCGAAAATAATTCTTTTTAAGTACCATAAATTGGAGTTACTTCGAACATGTGGGTGCTATTTCAACCCATAACAAAAAGATTTGAAATCAGTCCATGTCCACTGCATTAATAGATAGTGCTGTTACCTATTAGAATGTTGTTGAATCATGTCATACACTCAATACATCAGACCCAAGATTAATTTTTTTTTGTGGGGGGTGGGGCGTTGGGTCTAAGTAACACCAAGTTATGGTACATAGAAAACTGTAAATAATATATTTAAAAAAAAAAATTAGTCATGCCCAGGGCTTTACAAATTTGAAAAAATCTGGTAGCCAAGTATAAATTCTAGTCGCCAGTAAAAAAAAAAAATTACCCCGCCCCCCCCCACCCCCTCGCTATTGATTTCCGAAAGCACAAATGTTTTTTTGGGAATTAAGGGAGAAAAAATAATAACAAACAATAGTTTAGAATTATTAGTTACATAGCTCAAAATAGTACTTAATTAAAAAAGACAATGAAACTAAGTTTTATAAGGAAACATATCCAAATTTATATCTCTGAAAAAAAAAAAAAGGATATATTGTAAAATCTGAATAATCGACATGTTCGGGAAATACTGATTACCGAATGCTTCAAAAGTCTGAATAGTTGTGTGCTACAAAATCTATATCTGATGAGAGAGCATTGATAAAATAGTGAAACCGGAAAACGATTTTTTGCCCATTTAGCCTGTCGAATTCAGTCAAATAATTCTGATTTTATTATTTCGAAATTTGCAATTAATGAACTCTCTTAGTTTTACCAAATTAAAAATAAAAGTTTAATTTTTTTTATGTTTGAATATAAGTTCAAGTTTATTTCTTAATATTTTGTAACTTTGCGGCATCTATAATGAGATATTTTACAAGAAATTTAATTAAACATTGTGACGTTCGCAGTAATATACATTGCTAAAACGAAAAAAAAAAGAAAAACATTTTCCTGCGCTGGAATTACTAAACATAATGGAATGAGCAACCAGCTGAGGTTTATTTTGAAAAAATAAAAAGAAAAGAAAAAAAATTTTCCAACGTTCCAATGGTCTACGATAGGAATGTAAGAATAAATAAATTTTAAAAAATAGCTTACCCTTCTGAAGTGCAATCAATGATTTTTTATTTCCATTTACAGTAGATAATAATCCAAACAATGTAATTATAAATTATCGTTGAGTAACAACCCAGTACCAGACACTTGTCTTCAAGACAGAGTGACGCTGATGCAAACAGGTGCTAGGCGCCAAACATTTTAAGCCCGAAAGAAATATTTAGAAGATGCATATTATTTTTATTAAAATGAAGTAATTATTCTTGAAATTTTAATTAAATTTTATGGATTTACTTCGAATGAATTACTTATAATCACTTATATGTTATTATTCTTTAAAATGAATGTGATAGATTAATCAATTTTAATTCTGAACACAACAATCTGATTTGAAAGTTACAAAAAAGCGTTAGGCCTTTTTAATCACTGCATCCAATTTTTAGATGTCACAGATTGGATTGACAATATTTCTTATTGAAACTTCCCCCCCCTCTCCCCATATTCTCATCACGTGACATACTAAGCCGACTAGAATGGAAAAGAATGGCGCTTTGTGTGCATAAAATGGAAAATGCCTTTTAAACTTGGCTTTTCCATTAAAAGTACGAGAGATAGGGAGATTACCGTGCTTGCTGCCCACACGAGTAGGGTGTTGGAGAGACAAAATGTCGTTTGTGCTCATTTTTTAGTTCAATTTTTGTAAAAAAAGAAAGTAAATAAATAACAAAGTCAGATTAAAAAACTTAGTGGCCAGATAGAAAAAGTTGGTTGCCAGTGGCGACCTGACGACCGCATTGAAGCGATCAAATGAATTTTAATGACACCCACCTATTAATCTACAGATGTTTCTTGTAAGGTAGTTTCACTCATCAGTTGCAAAGAAGTATATATTTTAACCCTTTAATTCTGTTGCATTATTTCTGCATATATTATTAATCATTCAGAAAATAATAGTAATGTAAATTATTAGCATGTACAATGGTATTTGAAAACTGACATGTTTATCCATTTTATGTACCAAAACCTTTTTATTGAAATTTTTATTTCATTCTAATATTTTATGATAAATAGGTCATACTATTGATAAAACTACAAAGTAAAAAAGTTTAAGAACTTCCAAAAACACATCATCAGCCAGAACCATAAAAAATTGGAGATGTAATCTGATATTGATAAAACAGCAAAATAAAAGTATGAGTTGCATGAATGCTTTCAAAGATTGAATACAATTTAATGGAAATTCAAATTTCAATTATTTATTAATTGTTTGAAATTGAAAGTAATTAGCATGTACAGGTATGTTGCAATTTTTGTAATGAGTTAAAATTCTAATTTCACCTTTTTTTTAATGTAAAAATTTATTTATTGTGACTGGTAAATAAAAAATTTTAATTAGTTAAAACAAATATCAGAGTTTTTATGAAGAACATTTCTGTTGATCTAAACATTTATTTTCATAAGAGAAAAAATTACATAAGAAAAGGGTGCATTTTCACACCATCAGCAGGGAATGAGTTGACAAAAAAAAAAGTTTAAGCATTAAATAAAATATGTATCAGAACAAAATATTAATATGCTTACTTAGTCATGACACCAGCTGCTAAACCATATGGAGTGTCATTTGCCCTTGATATTGCTTCATCTTCACAATCAAATGGCATTACCGAGACAACAGGTCCAAATATTTCTTCTTTGACAGCAGCCATTTTATCTGTACAATTTATGAGTACACATGGAGATATGTAAAAGCCTTTCAAATCTGAATTTTCCATTTCAACTTTCTTACCACCACAAGCTATTTCAGCCCCCTACAACAACAACAGTATTTCATGAGAAAAGAAAAGGTAACCATACAAAATATTTATTGTTTTATTATGTTTATTTAATCATGAACAACAAACATATCTAGCTCCTAGCTGTATTGGAATATTATTCCAATACAGCTAGCTACAACTACAACCATATAAATGGTTACATGTAACTATTTGTATATTTCTGGTTATATATATATAAATAAAATACCTTTGAAATCAAAGTATACACACTTAGGATAGCCATAATGGAAGTGCAAGTGTTTTTAGGGCTCTACAAGCTAAACTATTAGGGATATTTTAAAAATCTTTGGTATTTATACTGTTTAGATCATACAGGAATGAATTTTGCAATTAAAAAAAATAATTTTAAACTCTGCTGACAGATGGTGCAGTATAAAATTAAAGAAAAAAAAAATGCAGAATTTACCACCAGCTAATTTTTAAAAAATTTTTATCGAAAATTTGATATGACACTAGCTTAAAATTTTAGCCATGACAATATCATAAAAAAAATGTGCTCTATTAATAAAGTAGCTAATAATCTATATAATAAAAGCATAAGTCATGTGACTGGGAAAACAAATATGGGCTGATCACTTCACTTTTCATATCCCATAGGCGATCATTTTAACTCAAAATTATTTTTTCAAAAAAGTGCATAAAAGTTACTTTTAGACAGAAATGTAAAAAAAAAAAAAAATAATGTTGGAGTGATGAGTTACATTTAAATATGCATAGATTCTGAGATAAATGCAGTTGAAATTATGCTGACAGCCCAATTTCTCACCCCATTACATAAACAAACACAAGATTTGTTCATCATGAGCCATAAAAATATTAAACCATGAAGGTAATCATTAGTAAAGCAAGTTCTCTGTGATGAATTTTGCAGTGTGGTCTGGTGTGTCAAAAAAAAAAAAATAAAATAAATAATAATAATAAAAAAATTGTGCTTATAAGCATGGCATACATAAAAGAAAATGCATGCTCATTTCATGGAAAAACACAGAAAAAGCGTAGCCAGGTTCAGTACAAACCCTGAAGCAAAATTCTCATTGGATCAGCATGATCTTTGTAATAATCTGTTAAATCTCTGCATTAGCGAATGTGTTGCAAACGGACATGAAGCATAAGTTTTTTTTAGAAAGATGAAATGTATAACAGCAGAAAATATACAACATGCTGCCATAGTCGCAAAGAATTCTTGATCTCTCTATAAGAATCTTTCGATTTGATGAAGGATTAAACAAGTAAATTATAAATAAAAGTAACACATTGCAATGCTTATGCTTAGCATACATTTAAGGGCGACCAAACTGGTTGCCTGAGATGGCTAGTTATCAAAATAACATTGCTGTAACTATCAAAACTGTTACTTCTAAAGGACTAGTTCACACTATTGTAACAAGTTCAAGCTATAGTGCAATCTTATGAAACCATGCAATACCTATTTTGCAAGTTAGCAAGTTGTTTAAACACAACAACTTTCACACAAGATAGAGCTCCTTCACATACTGCTGCATCAGTTAAACAACTTACCTGCAAAATGTCTGGTGAAGACCTTATTATACTCAAAAACTAAAAATTCTTGGTCTTCCCAGGCCCAACTTGAATCCTTATAATTTCTGGTTGTGGTAATATCTAAAGGACTGTATAAAAAAAAGAAATATAGTTCTGTAGTTGGGCTGAAAACTATCTTAATTATGAATGTCCTAAACATGAAACACCCTGTTTTGTGTCTGCAGCACTTTTATTAGATTTGAAGGCTCACATATTGCGAATAAAGAAGCTCATTAGCATCATTAAATTTATGTTTTTGGTCTGATAAGAATAATTGTATTTGGATGAAAAATAAAAGCACAAACACACATACACATAAAACATAACATAAAAACTATTATGAGTACTTCAGTTTCTGAAGAATGGAATGACAGATTTTCTGTTTCATTCTGTAAGTTCTCCAAACATAATACAGAACAAATAAGATATTTTGCTGCATTCAAGGTGTAGAGCTCGACCTCAGAGACCCTTTTAAGAGGAAACAGTTTAGAATGCCAATGGAAAACAGCTGATACTAACATACCTTTTCTCAGAAACTACTGAAGTGATTTGAATAAATGTATATATTTGATATTATAATTAGCTATATTTGGATTGTCTTGTTTTCTGGAAAATCAGTTCCTTTTAAATAATATTGTTTAAAAAAAAAAAAAATAGAATTTTTGTTTTGAAATCACTAACTACTGCTTTTTCTAAAATTTAATTTTTTTATTGAACGATCAATTTTCTGTTAAACTACTGTAAAAACTATAAAAAATAAATTTAATTGTTTCACATTTCTAAGAAAAGAGTATTTCAATATCTGCTCTTAAAAAAGGTCAAATTTTACATTATAATCAATAAAAAACTTCCATTACTTCCGAACCCAAATATTTCGTTTTCAGGTAAACATGTGATGATTGTTGTTTAATAACGATCACCAACTTCTAACAGAAACTCCTCCAGCATGCAACTTCTTCCTCTGTTTACAAATGAATAAATACTATTAAATTTCGATTTTGTCTGCTTTTCAAAATTAAAAACAATACTATATCTTCACCCTCCTCTCACCCACCTAATTTTTTTAGTGCCCTGGGTTCCCTGCCCATGCCTAAATCTGGCTCTGCTAGTGGTATTTGTTCATTTACTTGCTCACATTTGTTTTAATCCAGATTATTTTATTCTTAATGAAAAATGTGTGCTTTATGGATTGATCTACTTTGGCGATAGAAAATTAAACACATCAAAAGAATGTAGACTTTGTAAACAGACGACGCATTTGCGATTTTGTCCGAATAATAGAGAAAAAGATAAAATTGGAAGTTTGCAAAATCAGATGAAAAAAGATTCTTTTGTCGGAAAAAATAAGCAGGATGATAAAATAATCGCCAAGGTTGAAACACTCTGTTTTGGAAACGAGCCAATAAGTACGCAACCACTTCAATTTGAACATTTGTGGATATGGGGAAAGGAGATCAAATGTGTTTTGGATAGCGCGGCAGAAATACCCGTAATAAACTCTAACCAATTACCGGATTCATTTAGAAATAATGAAAATTCAAAAATTCAGTTAATATCGGCTTTTGGAGAAAGAATAATTGTTAATCTTGCGACATTGCCGGTAGCTTTAAAATCCGGAGAGTCAAATTGTATATTTAACAACAGTGTAGATGTACTGTTTGCCGTTACAGATAAATTATATGGGACATGTATTATAACACTGGCAGTTTATGAAATATTACAGTTAGCTAGTAACGAGAGGGGAAAGGAATGTTCTTTGGAAGATGATAGACAGAAATGTTCTTTGGCGCCAGTAAATGATACGCAATCGGAAAAAGGTAATGAAATTGAAAGGCAAAAGGTGAGGAAAGGCAACAAATCAGAGGGGGATGATATAAATATTGAAAATTTATGCTGACGAGGTGAAAATCAAAACGCGGAGAGAGAATTAATGATTAGTTGTATTGAAAGGAAAGATGATATCGGAGATTTGAATGCAGGCCAACGATCAGATGCAAGTATATACAGGGAGTAACAGAAGAGTTGCGAAACATTACAGGGTGCTTTCAAAGACGTGGAAAAGTGTAAAAATGGGCTTGTTATAATAGATAATTTGCTTTATCATAGAGAAAGAGTCACGGGGGATTGTGTTACGCAATTAGTGGTACCAAAGGTAAGAAGGGGGGAAATTTTAAAAATTGCACATGAATCAATTTTCGCTAATCATCTCGGCATGAAAAAAACAAAAGAAAGAATTCGTTATTCATTTTATTGGTCGAATATGTCACGGGATGTAAAGGATTATTGTAAATCTTGTAAAGACTGTCAGTTACGGAGCAGAGAGAGGGCTAGCGATCAGATACCCATTGTCCCTATTGAGAGACCAGAACTTCCGTTCGACGTTGTAAATATTGACATAATTGGGAAAATTGAACCACCTTCAGCGCGTCGACATCAATATGTACTTACCTTAGTGGATCAGCATTCGCGGTGACCGGAGGCGATCCCGTTAAGAACAATTACGGCTAAAGCTACGTGCGATGCATTATTAGAAATATTTATGCGAACAGGGATACCCTGCGTAATAGCAAGTGACCAGGGTTAGGGGCGGCTCCTAGATTTGCGACGACAGGGCATCCACAAAGCTCGGAGCGATATAATCAGGTTCTGAAACGCATGCCACACCATATAATTTGGAGCGATTCCAAAAATTGGGATAAACACATCCCTTATTTATTGTTTGCTTATAGAGAAATTCCGAATAGTACCATGGGAGTATCGCCATTCAAATTAATGTACGGAAGGGAGGCGAGGGGCCCATTAGCAGTATTGAAATCTACATGGTCAGGAGAAATACCACTACCCATAAATCTTGGAAAGAGCTTCACTCAAGAATAGCTTCACTCAAGAACAATCAACTCAAGAGAGCTTCACTCAAGCTTCCGAATAACTTCAGGAGTTAAAAATTAATTTAGAAAGGGCGGCGGAGCAAGCAGCAATAGTAGCGGAATTTAAACAAGGCTCGTATGCGAAGTATGCTAATCGGAGAGTGATTTACAAGGAATTTAGACCAGGGGACCAGGTATATCTATTAATCCCGGATTCCACGAACAAACTTTATGCTAGGTGGATGGGACCAGCCGAAATTGTAGCACGCTGTAAGCCTGATTCTTACAAAGTAAAATTAATAAATGAGAATGTTAAGAATATTCATGTAAATAAGATAAGAAAATTTATTCCTAGGGTACGGGCGGTGGAGTAATCTTTGAAAATGAAGAAGAATTAGGAGAAGTCCATCCCACCCCCAGTGTGAAAGATAACTCAAATTTATTTGACATAGAAGAAGTAGATTTGAAGCATTTAGGAAATGTAGAAAGAAAAGAGATGTTAGATTTATTATACAAATATAAAGATTTATTTTCAAAAAAGGTACAAATAGCTAAGGTAGGAGAGCATAAAATTAGATTAAACGGCGAAGAAATGAAAAAGCCCTATGTTTATTGAATCCCAGAGGCGTTGAAGCCACAATTAGATAAACAAATCGAAGAAATGCTAGAGTTAGGACTGATCGAAGAGAATGATGCGGAGGCGCCACACCCGGTAGTGTGCGTGATGAAGAAAGATGGGGCCCTCCGACTGTGCTTAGATTTTAGAGCTTTGAATGCAATCACAAAAACCGACGATTTCCCTATGGAAAATGCAACGGATCTTTTGTTCAATATTGGCAGGGCCAATGTAATAACTACAATCGACCTTCTAAAGGGATATTGGGCCATACCACTGGAAGCAGAAAGCCAGGGGTTAGCATGTTTTAAGACTCACAGGGCTCAATATCGCTTCAAAGTGATGGCCTTTGGGCTCCGGAATGCAGCTGCAACCTTTCAGAGAGAAATAAATAAAGCACTTTCAAAATACAGGAACTTTGCTAGAGCGTATATAGATGATATAGCTGTTTTTTCGGAAACATGGTCAGATCATATTACGCATCTTGACACGATATTTTCTAAACTTCGAGAATTACGGTTCTCAGTCAACCTGAAGAAGTGTGCCTTTGCGAAAAACCAGATAAAGTATTTAGGACATGTCATCGGGTCCGGCAGCCATCGAACCGACCCAGATAAAGTGGAAGCCATCAGAAAATTAGCCGTCCCACAAACAAAAAAACAACTTAAGAGTGTCCTCGGATTGTGTAACTACTACCGTGATTACCTGCCTAAGTATGCCGAAACAGCATACCCATTGACAGAACTTAACATGATAAAGCTTTCAACGAACTAAAGAGGGGTCTCGTTGAGGCACCTAGTCTTTATACACCAGTTATAGGGCTTCCTTTTACCATTCAATGTGATGCATCTGCAATAGGCATCGGTGCATGTCTATCTCAAAAGAAGGGTGAGAGACTATATCCAGTCAGTTATGCCAGTCAAAAGCTCACCAAAACTCAACAGGCTTGGCCGACCATTGAATGGGAGGCCTATGCAGTTATCTGGAGTCTAAAGAAGTTCGAAACTTGGATCTTTGGTTCGCCCGTGGAACTTATCACCTATCACAACCCACTGACTTTCATCACCAAAAATGCTCCCCAATCTTCCAAACTGCAGCGATGGGCATTGGCTTTGCAGAAGTATGACATCATTATTTCACATTGTCCTGGTGCAAAGTTGACGAATGCGGATGCATTGTCTAGACTGGAGACAACGGAATAATAAAATGACTATTAACTTTCGATGAACAATCAGTGACTGTTTAAAAACAAAAAAAACTTTTGTTTATGTTGCAGCTGTAATTCTATACCATCTATTTCCTATTAATTTGTATTCTGTTTCTCATTGTTATTTGTATTTAGTATTATGAAACATTAATTGTATTTTTATATTGCAGTAGCCAGCGAGAGTTTCCAGAAATGGTTCAGAGATGTTTAAGTATTTTTTTTTTTTGTATTTCTTTTTATATATATTGTAGTTTATTATTATTCATTAGTAGTTGACTGGTAGAGGATGAAATGTAGTGACATCACCAGTCTGGATTTCAGATTGCAAATGTGGCATACCCCTTTTACAATCTTAGGTGGGGGGTGTCATGCCGGTGACATCAGGTTTATGGCAACCCTTTTTTTCTTCTTGTCTCTCTTCTACTGCAGAGTGAGGGAGAAGGTAGGAGAGTTTGGCAGGAGGCCAAGGTGTTAAGACGATGCGTGCGGCGGGCACGTTATGGAAATAAATATAGTAATTGTGTTGATAGAAGAAAATAATATTGTAACTACTGCTGCTACTGGTATTCTTTATATATCTATGTGTGTCCATGTTCTGTGTGATGTTTTGTCGTGTTAAATAAACTTGTGTTTAATTGTGAAAAATGGCTGCATTCCTGAGTAAAACGGAAGTATAAGAATAAAACGGTATGTGGCAAAATATCGAGTTTTAAAATTTAAAAAGGAGTGAACGAGGAGAAACACGAAGGAAAGAAGGTTTTTTAAAGCTGTATGACAGCAATCAAGCAATATTTAGAGCAATAATGAGTAACAATTAACAATACTTTCTTTATACTGTATGTGTACAATAAAAGGCGGGAGGTGGTAAAAACAAACAATATTTTCATTATAGATATCTTATTTATTGGATTTTTTTCTTTAACCCTCTAAGTGTTTTGCCCGTATTTTTCCATTTCCAAAAACAATTTAAATCGGTTCTAGACAAAACATTTTTTAACAAAATTGTATTTTAAGATATATGTAAAATAAAGAGATATGCAGTGTATTTTAGAAACAAACGTGGAAAGAAAATTTAAATTATTTTGTGTTTTACAAATATTTTTATGAAAATGCAGGAAAGCCCTCAGACGCTCAGAGGATTAATTCAAATTTTTTCATTAATTAAATAAATAATATTTTTGAAAAATATTGAAAAAAAAAAAACATTGCTAAGAATATAATGCAGTTTTTTATTTAAAATAATATTTTACCTTACAATATAACTTTTGTTAAATTTCATTCCATTATTTTTAACTGTCCTAAATTCTTTAGAAAAATGGCAAAATAATGTTCTTAAAATAAAACGATAAATATATGTTAAACTTCAAGCTATAAATTTTTTTTAAAAAAGTCACTGCCATTATGAGTAAATAATTATTAGAAGACTTTTGTACAAGCAAAAATATAAAATTATGCTGGCGTCGTACATGATCAAAAGAACATAGTAAAGTTTTAAATTTAAATCATCACTATAATATGCTATATATATATATATATATAAATCTAATTAATCATGCATATATTTTAAAAATGCAAACACTATGTTGGCAAAGAATACAAATAAAAGAAATTTTAAAAGAAAAAAAAATACGACAAACTAAACTTAAATTATAAAGCTTGTACAAGTACTAAGTAACACAAATTCTTCAAATACAATTTAAATTTGAATAAACAAACCTCATGAACAGCACTGTTGATATATTTGAGAATTTTATTGCCATGATCCATGCTAATAATAGCACCAACTATAGTATCCTCATCAAAGGGATTTCCAATTTTTAGTTTTGAAGTAGCTTCAATTAATTCGTTCAAGAAAGCTTCAACAATGTTTTTCTGAACATACACTCTGGTGCAGTTTGTGCAAACCTTTAAAATATTGAAATGTGTTATAAATGCAAGTAAAGATAAATGAAAAATATTGATACTAATGCTAAAAACAAGCAGTCAAATTAAAGTACATGATATCTAAAAAGATTTAAGAAATATACATTAATTCTTTGCATTGTAATTTCAAATAGTGAGGTGCCAAATAAAAAAGATGCAATAAAATATTCTAAACTTACAAAAATATAAGGTACAATCTGGTGCAAAGCATAAAATTAAAAGTACATAAATTCTTAAGCACATCATAAAAACAATAAAAAACGAGGAGTTTTAAGGGATAAATTCTTTTTCAGACCAGAACAAGCCAAGCTAATATGGGTAATACTGGACATAGATTTTGCTCTTTTGAAATTATGCATTTAATTTCATTCCGAAATTTGCTATACATATTTTAATATGTGTCATAAAATGACAAATGAAAGGAAATTTTAGAATTAAATCCATTACTGCAGCAATTAAATTGGTGCAGTAATAATAATATAAAATTAATAATAATTATGAATTATTGTTTATTGATATTTAATGCGGATTTAAATCCGCATATTCTTAAGAATAAAATTAAGATGTGTAACATCAATAAAATCCAACAACTTAACTTTAATCTTAATTCTTTTTTTATAATTTTTTATGTAAATATTTGTAAATAAATATTCTTTATTATGTTATTTTAATTTGTATTTTGCAATCTAGGTTTTAATTATGTCCTTTAATTTTTTTTAAATTTAATGTTATAATTTAAATTCCTGGGGGTAGAATTTTAGATGATTACACATGGCTTTAAAAGTGATATGATCGTCGAAATAACACAATGCCAAATAAATATTATTTTTTAGCTAATCTAATTATTAATTGTAATTAATAAACTTAGATTATAACATCATAACACTAGAGCCAATGGTTCTACTCATCTTACATGATACATCTCGGATAAATATTAATTTTAATCTCCTTTACCTAAATTCCTAAAATAAGATGCTGTATCCTGTGTTGAAATGCTAAATTTATATCAGATTAACTAAGTAGGTCTGTAGCATTCCAGCATTTATTAATAAAGACATGTAAAAAATTGTATATGAGCATCTACTGCATGCCAAACATGAGCGATGCTATAAACTTATGCAGTTTAAAATGAATGTAGACATCAATAAAGAGTTGCCACAGAACACACACTGTTGTGACAAACTGCTCTCACTAAAATATCCCGACAAGTGAATAAAAAAATAGGGTTAAAAAACAATCACTTGATTTTTTTTTTTTTGTGTAATTACTTGTTTATTTATTTTAAATGCCTTATAATTTTAAGCTGCAAATTTTATTATTAGTGTTGGGATTATTGCAAAATAAGAGACATGTCAAAATGTAAACATTCTGTTAAACATTGATTATTAGAAATTCTATCACAGATTTTAAAACTATGCATTTCAACTTCAAAGACATTATACGGCTTGAAGCTTCAAGATCAGGCATGAAAATTAAAGAATCATGCAGCAGTGTGACAATAAACATATTATATCAATAAAATAATTCCAAATTAACCACTTTTTAATTTATATCACACAACTTTCAATAAACGTAATTATATTTTCATTTAAAATATGTTAATAATTCTGTTATTTATTCAAAAGTAGCAATGAGAAACAAGAAAAACTACAAAATAAATGCAATGATATTTACTATCTAAAATTTTTACACATTAGTTTTTTGTATTTGTATTACCTTTAATATCATTGCAGGTTAAAATATATAACATTTAAAAAATTTGATTTTTTTCATTAAAAAAAAATAATAATGCAAAGATACATACTTTAACTATTTTTTCTACTATGGAGATTCCACTATACAACTCAAAAGAATGCTTAAGAATTATTTAAAGGTGTTTTTATATTATGCTGTTTCAAAATGATTATTTCAATGGAAAACAAAAAAGATTAACCTACTAACCTCACCTTGAGTCAAAAAATTTCCCATTAATGTAGCTTTCACAGCATTTTTTAGATCACAATCTGAGAATACTATTAATGCAGATTTTCCACCAAGTTCCATAGTAATTTTTTTCATAGTGTCAGCACATGTTTTTATTATTTTTTGTCCTGTACTAATACTTCCGGTAAATGTGACTTTGGAAACACCCGCATGTTTGCACAGAAGTTCACCTGTTTCATGTCCACCCTGAAATAAATAAGTTTTTTTAACATCCTTTCTTTCATTTATTTACACACAAAAGAACCAATAAAAATCTTTGAAAAAAAAAAAAAACAATAATCATTTGTATAAAATAAATGGAATTAGAATTAAAAAAATATTACAAACATATTAGGGCTCATCTTATTTGTGCAGATTTGCCACCTTTTGTTAAGTTTTAAACCAGTATGAGGTGCCTGCAGACTTGCAAGGTTCGTCGTTCCTTTGTGAACAATTGAATTCTGAAGCAGACAACAGATGGCGCTACAAGCCTGTGTTCCTGAAGTTCTGTGGTGGAGAAAAGGAACGAAAGGCGAAGGCAGTCAGTTGCTCTACGGATCACGTCCGGGTCACCAGTTTGAGGTAGCTTCACCTCTCCACTGAAAAATGGACGGCAGTGCTACCAACAATTTTACTTGGGTTTCGTGCTGCACTAAAAACTGACCTTAAAGTTTCGCCAGCAGAACTTGTTTTCGGATCTGCACTCAGACTTCCTGGAGACTTTTTCGATGACAAGTCAATAATTACTAACCCTGAGGAGTTAGTACAACGACTAAGAGATGTTTTTCATGACTTTAAGCCATAACCAACCAAGTCGCACCATAGTACTAAATCATTTATATCACAGGACTTTAAAACGTGTACTCTTGTTGTTTGTACGTCACGATGGTGTTCGCCAATCCCTACAACCTACATACGGTGGACCTTTTGAAGTCATTGAACGATATGACAAAGTTTTCAAAGTGGCCATAAAAGGCAAATCTGCCAACATTTCTCTTGATAGACTAAAGCCAGCCTTTTTGGTCAATGATTCCCTTTTTGGTCAATGATTTGGTCAATGATTCCACTACTGAAACAACTGTGATCAAGCCAGTTCTTTTGGTGAACGATTCACCAGTGGCACATAAAACAACGATGGCAGAACCACGATGCATCAGAAGATCTGGAAGAGCTGTTCGCTTTCCCAATTGTTTGATCGAACAGTAAATCATTTAATATCGTTTCCACTAGGAAGGGGATACTGAGGTGCCTGCAGACTTGCAAGTTTTGTCGTTCCTTTGCGAACAATTGAATTCCGAAGCAGACGACAGATGGCGCTACAAGTCTATGTTCCTGAAGTTCTGTGGTGGAGAAAAGGAACGAAAGTGAAAACAGTCACTTGCTCTGCAGATCACGAAGAGATTGGACGCCTGAATTTTCATGTTCTGCGATGCCACATGTCGCGAGTTTGTAGCTATATTTTATTGTAAAGTATGTTAGTTGTTATTAAATTAATTGTTTAATTAAGATGAGTTTTAACTAAAACACAGTTATACACGAGTTAACGAATGATGTTTAATATTTATACATCGATGAAATCAGATTATTATCTGGAGAGGTGAAGCTACCTCACAGTACATAGTAAATAAATGGCACACTTTCTTTTATGATTTAACAGCAGTTTAATTTTAAAATTTAATTAATATGTTTTTACTTTTTACCCTAGACTTACAAGGCTATTGGTGCACAAGAACATAGAACTGCAACCAGAGGCAGGGGTGTTTGTAGCCTTTACTTAAAAAATCCTGAAATTATGTGAATAGGGAAAAAGGAGTGTTGCTATGATTGTTTCTTATTATAACTAATGAAATATACCAAAAGCTCTTTTAAAAACTAAAAAAATTATTAAATTACTCTATATACTTTCTAAAATTTCATTACACAATAGTTTTCTCTTAAGAGTAATTGAAAAATTATTCAAAAGATTTAAGAAATTTAGAAAAAATATTACGCAACAATTCATGAAATCAGGACAAATTCATGTGAACAAACACTCTGCAAAAGTCTAACTGTACTAATGCTTTTGCTTTAAAAATGAGTTAAATTCACTATATAATACAGCTAAAAAAACATGAATAACAAAGAGTTTTACATGCTGGAATAATGAGAATATGTCCTCCCCTCTGTCCCTCATATATACCTGTCAAATAGAGCTATTTTTGTATGGTATCTGTTATGGATGTGAATTTGAAATGGCATTAATACTCACTAAAAATTAATTTTGTGTTTTTATAAAATTATTGTAAGTTTTTGGAATAATTTGTCCCACCACATATAAGCTGTCTTCTGTTAAGTTACAGTCTGTGACACTGCAAATTTTCTTAAAATTCAGGAGAGATGGCAACTACACACTAAATTAACTTCAGCAGTTTTAAAAAATTTTTAGTGTTTGTTATCTTAAAAAGCCAAAGTGAAATCTTTGAAAACTTTTGTGCTTTTAAAACTTCAGAAATTTACTTAAAACAAACATTCTATTTATAATACAGATATACTATTTATATAACGGATTAACATCAGAAAACTGTCTTCTAATGATTAGATTATATGTTGGATAATATTACAGGCTATCTATCTAAGAGTTTTTCTCCTATCTCTCTATTTTTTTAAAAATTATTATTTGGATAATGTGAACAAATTTCAACAGTTCCTAAAGCTTCATGGTAATGAGTTTCCACTGTACTTTGTAAGTTTTCTGGTACAAATTTTATAACTTTTTCAAATTATCAATTTCAAATACAGTAAAACCCCAGTTATCCGAAAAGCATGGGACCAAACGATTTTCGGTTGACCGGGGTTCCATAGGAATTTTCCTAAATTTATTCTACCAGATGACACTACTCACCCTCCTCACTTCCACACAGTCAGGTAAGGCATTCGTGCTTGCAGGTGCAGCAAGAGTCCATATTCTGTTCGATTTGCCCTTCCTGTTTACACGTGTTTTAATTTCCTTCAAACTTTATTTACGATGAGTAATATTTTAAAGCACAAACGGATTTTTAAATGCATGAACAGCTCAACGAGTTGAAAAGTTGATATTGGCACCTCAATATATTGAAGTGCAGGAAGATGCAAAAGCGTCAGATATGTTGTTGTTTCATGATAATGGAGCATTAGAGCAATGCGAAGTTGGAAAAAAAAAAATCACAACATATTTTGTAAAGAAATGAAGTGTTGTATGTGTCTAGGCAATAAAATGCCTGCATTTACACAATAGTCCAAATAAGAAAGTTGACGCTGTTTATTTATTTCATAAACAGTATGCTTGTTAAAATAAATAACCATATTAAAAAAAAAAAAAAAAACGAAAAATCATGCGTCAAAGATTGATTATGAAATACTTTCCAACACAGTCAGAAAACTGTAACGAAGCTTCACCATTAAAAATGGCAAAAAAAGATATGTAAGTAAACAGTTTAGAAAACATGTAACACATTGAAAAATACAGTTTTCGAAGTTACCTTCCAGTATCAAAAAAGCAGTCAAATTATTGTGTGCAGCCCTGTATATGATCAATAGACGTGGATATATAGCATGATAAAATTCAGTTCAGTTAGAATATTCACATTTAGCAATTTTCGCCAATCGATGGAAATGCATTCGAAAGCTTTTGTACAACCCTGTATATTATCTGAAGACTTTTGTACACACCACATATTAAGCTAAAAGGCAACTTAAAACTCACTCGCAGCAATTATCAACCATAAACGACAATATATCTTTTTCTTTGCGTATCCCTGTAGATGAATTTGTTTATATTCCACAAACTTCGATTAGTCTACTAAATATAGTTCAGCAGAAAAATGCATAACACAATTAAAAACTACCCTTAAGCAACTCACTTCCATAGTCTGTAATACTTGCGGATTCCCTTGTGTAGCCATATATATGAACAAACGAGTTTATAAACACACATATGCAATGAAAAAATTTAGTTAAACTTAAAAACGCAACCCAAAGTTGAAAACACACTTTTCACACATAGACTATAAATAACGCACATGTACTGTAACCGATATCTTTCATGTGTCCCTGTAAATAAATGCAATGCACACCACACTTTCAAGAGAGCAATTTATAGTGCACTTCAGTAATGCATATAATTTTCATTATGTTTGAAATAGTGAAATATCACTAAATTACACTGCAAACGATTTTTCCCCGTAGAACAATGTGTTCTTTTGTTTAACCCTGTAAATGAATAATGAATGCTTTACATCCCATATTCTACAAAATACATGTTTTAATGTGCTTCATAATTGTCTGAGTGCAACGAAGACTCATACACAGCGCAGTATTACTTTGCCCCATATATAGCTACGATGGATATTAAAACCTTTCGTCAAGCATAACTCAAAAAATATTTAGCGGATTTCGTTCAAATTTTTACAGCCGGTACCTATAAAGGTGACAACAACGTCTATTTATTACCAAGAATAAATGTCAAACCGTTTGGAAATTATATTAAAAAAATAGTTAAAAAAGCACAATTAAAGTACATACGTCACTAAATTTTGTGCGTACGTCATTTTCACCGGCGGGAGATTTTCGTAGACAATCGGTATTGAAAAGTTCATGGAGTACATGGAGCAAAAAAATATGCACGCACTAATATTCAGCACAATAAAATATATTTCAATTTAGTAGAAATCGAAAATTAATCTGGATTTTTTTCTGTTTAAAAGTAAAACCCCGCAATAACTTGGTAGACTTGGTATTAGAGATTTGGCGCAAATCTCAGCAATAGCAGCTTTTTTTATTTCGCGTGTGTCAATTAAAAAAAATATATATTTGGTGTTTCAATAAAAGGTTTCGATTTATGGCAGTATTTCTTTTTTTTTCTCTCTTTTTAGCATTTTAAATGGGATTAATGAAAGGCATGTATTTTAAATTAAATGAGTAAAAGGTTTATATTTAAATGAAATGAATTCAATATGAAAATGCTACAGGAACAATATTTGGCGATTTATCAACTGCGCCAGGATAACATAAAAGTACCAATATATCCAACGGTACGCAGTATGTGAAATGAAACAATTATATTATAATCACCCATCGTAGAAGAAAAAAAAACTAATATTCTGCATTCAGAGGGAAAAATCCATCTCCATCTCCTGTGCAGTAAGATTTGGCGGGTTCTTTTTTGGCGATAAGTTTTTCGATGTGATTGTTGGGATCTGCAGGATTTGGCTTACTTTTTCTAAATCTTATTTTTTTGCAGATGTAGTATTATGTAAATATATATTTTTGCAGATATTTTTCTATTTTGTATATTTGGCATTCTATTTTGTACATTTACTATTTGGCATTTGGAAAAGAGATTTTTACCTTTTTATCTGTGCCTTCGGTAATATTAAAAAATAAAAAAAGATTTACATATATCAAGCATATAATGTTAGGCTTTGCATTTTTATACGGACCACTTCTCCATTTTTAGATTTTAAATGCTATTTATTATTTACTAGCCGTTTATACAATTTACCCCCCTGACAATAACAATTATTTATTACAAAAATGCCTCTTAGGTTTGTTAAATAAGTTTGTTTATGTATTTTCATTACTTATTAAAATATCGAATATGGCGATAAAATTTTATTTTAGCATCGTGCTTAAATTTTTAAGATGGTGCAAAAACATGCTTTAATAAACGTATGTTTGTAAATATTTGAAAAACATGTTTTACCGCTCTCTTGAAAAATTTTGTAAGATGTTAAAACTACCTTTTGGCACCATTTTAAATATTTCCGCTAACCGACATAGGATATGAAACTTTTCCCCATCCAGATACACAGGCAAGGCTGGTCTCAAACAAGAGTAAAGCTAGCAACAATATTGTTTTAACTCTATAAGATTTACAATAATGATATTAAATGCTCCGATTGGCTTTGGGCCCAATTACGAAAGTTTCTCCAAATGAAGCTCGGTCTACAAGGTATTAGTTAATAATACAAACAACACTAATGGCATGCAGGCAAAAGTTTTAATTTAAATGTATATATTTGAAACCCTTACCCCCCCCCCCTCACCCCCCAAAAAAAAAGAAAAAAGAAAGAAAGTTACAGTAATGAATTTAAAATAGCGTTAAGCCAAGCTTTCTGACATAAGCAATTGGCTGCAAACGCGATAACGAAACTTTCACTTAACTTAATAACATGTAGCTAATATAACCCTCAGGGTACTTTGCAGTTATACAGACCTTGTGGGTTTTTTAAAAAGCTTGACACAATTCAGGTTTAAGATGTTGAGATTTACTGTCAAATGATATAAACAACTATGAACACAAAACTGATGAATTATTATTCAGGTTTATGTATGTATTTTAAAAAAAATTGCATCCGATTACACTTATTAGATAAATTACTTCTGTTTGCATTTAATAACTGATAAACGGTTTCTGTATATTAAATGAATTGTTTAAATATTGGGAAGAGGTGGCGAGAGGTAGAAAGACGAGTAAACAAACGGGTAGACAGAGGGTAGAGAGACGAGTAGCGACATAGGTAGGCTGACGGGTAGTGAAACGAATAGACAGACGGCTCGAGAGAAAGGTAAAAAGAGGGTTGACAGAGGGGTAGCGAGATGGGTCACGAGACGGGTTGAGACACCGGTAGACAGGAATGTAGCGAGAAAGGTTGCGAGACGCGTTGTGTGGTGGATAAAGAGACGAGGAGAGAGATGAGTACAGAGACGACTTGACTGACGGGTAATGAAATTGGTAGCGAGTCGGGTATACAGACGAGTAGAGAGACAGTAGATGGGTACAGAGATGGGTAAGAAGATGGGTAGAGAGGCGTATAGCCAGACGGGTAGAGAGACAGAGAGACAAGTTGTGAGATAGATAAACAAATGGGTAGCGAAGTGGATAGAGACACGGCTAGACATACAAGTAGTTAGACGGATAGACAGACGGTTAGAGAAATAGATTGGTGGATAGCGAGACCGGTAGAGAAATATAGAGACAGGTAGCGAGACGTGTAGAGAGATAGACAATCGGTTAGAAAGACGGGCAGAAGAACGGATAGGGAAACAGACAGATTGTGGAGAGAGAGACAGACAGGCAAAAGGAAAGTCTGTGGATTGGCGCAGTAAAGGCGCAGGGGGCAGAGCCTCCTAGAGAATAATCAAGAAGTATCTGTTAAGCTTAACTTTGAAATATATATAATTTTTCAATTTTGCTGATATGGAGATTTAATGTAAAAGTTATTTTACAGAAGTAATCGAAAGATTTTTTGTATACTTTAATAGTAATTTAGACTGTAGTTTTGCAATCTGGTTTGTAGCAAAGCATGCTATCAATGCGGTTTGAAGTGTAAGAGTTTCTATAAACAGTTTATATTATTTTTCTGTCAACATCCCTTTTTTCAGAAAATACGAAACGCAGAATGACGAATGAGATAGCATATGAAAGGATTTTGCACAAGCTTCTGACATAGCACACTTAACATTTCGTTAAAACATGTTTTTGATTAAAATTTGCTGAAAATTAAAAATTAAATCGGCATAGTTTTCATGAAAGAAATGAAAGGTTTTCCTTAAATTATTGTTGCCACAAAAATAAAATACCAAGTTATATGATGCTCTACAATTATTATAAAAACACCGCTCGGGTTTATTTTATATTTATGATTAAAAAGCGAAATTGAAATTGAAATGTTTAGATTGATATTTCTTTGTCCCATGTTTTTCCCGAAGTGGATGACGTCATCCTCTAATGCAGTTAAAATACGATTATAATTTTTTTTTTTCTCGCGCGTGCATTTTGCAATCTTGGATCATTTTTTACTATAATATTGATGGAATAAATTAGATGATATTCTGGCTTGACTAAAAACTAAATGTTGTTTGCAGATATTTTTATCCTTACTTTTTTTTTAGAAGTTTAAACCGGCATCTAAGAAATATTACATATTGATAAAAAATGGTACTTCTCTATTATGCGGTCGACCACTTTTCATAACAAAAAACTATCGCCAAGTAAACGAGAGAACGTTGCCATTGGAATATCAAAATAAATAAATAAATAAAATATAAGAATTTAAAGACACAATTGTTATTTTAATGAATGAAATAACTAATAAATCAGTAAAACATAATGAAAAATACACGCAAATGTCGAGTTAAAAACCACTTGATGACGTAACAAACATGTATAATGCTTCTGACATCCAGTAAATGAGACTGCATTTTTGGCGTTTAATCTTACAGTTTGGCGATAGTTTTTGTTATGAAAAGTGATCGACGTGATAATAGAGAAGTACCTAAAAAATATTAGATTTCAGTGCGAAATCCTCGCACGTGCCCTCTGGTAGATATATAATCAAGGAAGAAAAATTTTAAATTCACACACAAAAAAAGGTGCAACAATGAAATTAAATTTGCGTTAAGCCACACTTGATAGAATAATCTATTGGCTGCAAATCCTATGACGTAACATGAAAAATCTTGGTGTTTTAAAAAAAAAACGGCGTTTTTTTTTCTTTTCTTTTTTTTTTAAGTTTTGCGCAATACGCGCTTAAAAAAATGAGTTTCTTTGCCATATGTTAAAAAAAATTATGACAACACATCTGATGAATGTATGTATGTATATGAGTGTATATGAATTTATAGATGATATTTTGTAATTTTATCATTTAATTTGCTCTTTTTCTTTATATTATAATTGTTAACCCTATGTTCTCAGTAATATCACTCAGACTAATCCCTTTGAGGGAAGTCCTAGTTATATATCAATTTCATCATGTTTTAAATGACGTAGCATCATCAAAAAGCACTTGAAACGATTATTTCCCATTGACTGTAATTTAATGGAATACTATTGACTATCCCTGTAAAAAAACTATAAGTGCTACACACTTCAGTTAAATCAGGGAACATGCTATAGTAAACAACAATAACATAAAAAAAATTCAGGACAGTCCAAGTAGATTTATGCGAGTTAGAGCATGGACAGACGGCCAGACAAACCGAAGTCATAAACACTTTTCAACTAGGTTGGAAAGTGTTAAAAAAGAGTTTTTTAAGGTCTTTCGGTTAAGCCGATTTTCGGATAATCGGGGTTCTACTGTATATGTAAACCATTTCAAAACCTTTTATAAATAAAACCATATTTCTTTTAATTAAAATATTTTAGTTTTAAGTATTGTTAAAAAAATAGATTAAACAACAGAAATGAAATTTAAACTAAAAAGCCAAAATTATATTGCATCAAAAAATGTATAAAGTGATGCACAAACAGTTAAAAGCAGAATGTCATATTAATTTACATCTGCATCTACTTTACTTCATTTTTTTTTTTTTTTTTTTTTTTTTTTCAAGAGGAGGAGAGGCTGTTGGTGCGGGCATTTATTTAAGATAAATTTGTATTTCAAACAATTTAAATCTCAATCAAATTCAAAATTCAAAACAAAAAAATGATTTTTTTAAATCAAAAAAAGAATTTATATTAATGAAAAAATGTATTTAATTTATTCAGCCTGCATAAAATTTAAAAAGAAAATTGCTTGATACATATACAGAGTTGCCAACCCCTAAAAGTTTTTTAAATAATAAGAACTGTCATTTTCAATAATCACTCTACTCTCAGACTTTTCAGTAATATAAGATGATTAAACATTTCAGGTACAAATGGGAACATGCTTCTAATTTATTGAATAAAACCGTAACAATTATGCAGAATCTGTAAATCTTAGCAAGCACTTCTTCATTTATAATATACCCATTTTACATATGCAAACACACGCAACGTCAAATATGAAACAAATATTATGACCATACAAGTGTTCTAGCAATATAACTTAATCTTAAAGAAAATAGTAAATAACTCATTTTCGATATTTCTCTGTTTAATACATACAAATAATGAAATATACCAGTCTTGACTCATCATTTCTTGAGCAAATAAACAAACTTACTTGAACAATATTTACAACATCAGGAGGTAATCCCACTTCAGTCAAAATTTCTGCTAATAAAACAGAGGTTACTGGTGTCAGCTCAGAAGGTTTATATACAACGGTATTTCCACAAGCCAAAGCAGGAGCAACTTTCCATGACATAACTTGAAAAGGATAGTTCCAAGCTCCTATCCCTGCAACAACTCCTAAGGGTTCTCTCTGAACTATAGCAAAACTGTCTCCAGATGATGGGTAATGATCACCTACATATAAAATTTAGAAAAGCATTTTGATTGAATAATGAAAGTTAACACAAATAAATTAAACATTTTTGTGACATTGTCTATTAACCACTTCAACGGCTGTCCCGAATTAAGTCGGGAGTAATAACATTCCAAATAAATTAAACATTTTTGTGACATTTATGTCTATTAACCACTTCAACGGCTGTCCCGAATTAAGTCGGGAGTAATAACATTGTTTCCCTATCTATGTGGCTGTTGAAGTGGTTAATAAAAAATAGAAATAAAAAAACAATTATCTTAGAAATAAAAATTATTCATACCATGGATACTTGCAGCTATGCCTCCATAATATTCAAACACATCAGCACATCCTGCAATGTCTACTTTAGCTTCCCATATTGGCTTTCCTGTATCAGTTACTTCTGCCTGAGAAATTTCTACAAGTTTTTCCTACATTTGAAATATTTAGAAAATGTAAAAGAAATGTTTAATATAAACAAAAATCTAAAGTTATTGCACAAAGAGAAGTGAGATCAACCTGTCAGACCTTAAATGAAAGAATCAAGAGAAAAATATAAAAGATACTACTATTCTGTGTGAGTCACAACAGCTCTAAGACTTTCATTGAAAAAAATCTTAAAATACACTATTGGTTAACATCTAGTGATTTTTTTATACTTGCCATTGATAAACTTTGGAGCTCTTCACTATCAACAAATACTTTTTATTTCTCATGGAAAATGTTTAACATTATTGTAAGTTATTCTTATTGTTTTGCATTATTGCAAGTTAATATTAATTTTTTGCATTATTGCAGATTAATCTTTCGTAATTGTATTGCATGCCAAGTACTAAAATCAAACAGGAATGATGCTACCAACTAACTATATTGGTTAAAACAAAGGCAGTTGCCATTAAAGATGTCATGTCACATTCCTTAAAATACATAAATTGACTGCAAACCTAATTATCAGGGTTGCCACTGGTGACTAATTTTCTAATTCTATCTTGTATCACTTTCTCAAAATAAAAATCTTTCACATATACTTTGACAACATGTGCAAGAGAAATATAATACGAAATTTATTTTTTAAAAACAGTGATGCGAATAGAAAATAAAAATAGCCGCCAGTGGCAGACCTGATTTATGAAACTTTCTGCCGTACCATACATACATTATGAAATCCTACTCCTAGATGCATAATCAGGGCTTGCACTGAACATTTAAAATATGGGGTTCTGAGAACTTATAAGTAAGAAAAATGTGTGTTAAAACATTGAGACATTTAATTTTTTTTTTTTTTTTTTTGAGTTAGAACATTACATATGAAATTTGTTGCTTTCAAGTATAACTAGCTGATCTCTGCCCAGCATTGCCCGGGCCAGTGAAAATAAATAAATAAAAAAAAAACCCATCAAGCTTTTATTATTTTATATCTTTAACCTGATTTTGTATAAAATTATATTTTTAAATGAAAAATTCACGAAAAAATATTGATATTTAGTGATAAAAGTGCTCATTTTCTTGTTTTTTTTACCTAGGGTCGTTTCATAGTTTTAAAATAAAAAGTTTTTTTTGTCCAAACTCTTTGAAATCTTTATTGGTGATAAATAAAACTGTCTTACAGCCCATGTAAAAATTTCATGAAAAAATATTGTTATTGAGTTGTAAAAGAAATATTTTCTTCTCACTTTTTTTTTTTTTTTTTTTTTTTTTTTTCCACGTCGGCTCCTTTAACATAGCAATAAAAAAATAGTTCTCATCTTCCGAACTCTCTGGCATTTCAATCAGTTACAAATATAACTGCATCCAAACTCTCTTTAAAAATTTTCAAAAAAATATGCATATTTAGTAGTGAAAACATGAGTATTTTTAAAAAAAGCTTTAGCTTTCAACCATACAGCAAAAATATATTAGAAGGTCTATGCATATAGGTTCCTTGTGATAAGGCGCTTCCCTGATCAGTTTTGGTGGTTCATTGGTTAAGTATAAAAGGAGGGAACGGTGGTTAATCCCCCTTTAATTTAGATAAATGGGTTTTTCCTGCAGAATTATCTGATTTGCTTCAAATTTGGTATACCGGTATCTTCTGATAAGGCACTTCCCTGATTAGATTTGGAAATTCATTGGTTAAGTATAAAGGTGGGAAAAGGGGAGGGCTAATACCCCCCCCCCTTCTTAATTTAGCTAAATTGATATTTTATGCAGAATTATCCGATTTGTTTCAAATTTGGTATACAGGTTTATTGTCAATTTCTTTATTTTTCGAGGGACATTATTCTTTAAAATAAGAGTATAATATACAATTAGTGTGAATAGCTTGCGAGCTCAATGCCATCAGTTTAACTGGGCACTTTTATTTTTATTTATTAAAATTTCTATTGATTATTATATTTATTTAATAATTTATAATATTCAGTTCAATGCAGTTGTTAAACAGATCTTTTTGATGGCCAAATTCAGCTATTTGTTTATTCATATTTTATCTATTTATTTCATACAAAGAGACTGAAGGTACAATTTTGATTTTGATTATGTTGGACAATGGATTAAAAAATATAAACAAAATCTAAAAATAACGCATAACCAGCTATTGTATTTTTAATTTTGTGACAAATAAAATTTTACACTGAAAGATTGAATGCTACAAATTATGAATATATTATTAGCTTTTTTAAAAGCCTATTTCTAACATTTTTCTTTCTTTGAGCAAATTATTGATTATAAAATATGATTGTGAAATTTTAACCAGATAAGTTTATGAGGAGTTTACTTGGTGCAGCTGTCGCAGATGCACCGGGATATCTTTTTGGTGCCAAAATGGTGATTTTATGCCTGAGCAACCCGGTGACATTGGCGAGATTTTGCTTTGTATGGCAACCTAGTAGAGCAATTTGCATGTGTTTTATATTAAATTAAACATTGGGTATTTTATAATAAATTAATCATTGTATGTTTTTTATAATAAAATAATTTGTGTGTGTTTATAATAAAAATTGTGTACTTTTTATAATAAAATAATTTGTGTGTGTTTATAATAAAAATTGGACATGTTTTATAATAAAATTGTGTATTTTAAAACAGGGTTGGCACGGTTTAAACCAAATGGTTTAAACCATGGTTTAAACCACAGTTTAAACCAAATGGTTTTTTTCTGAAAAAAACCAATTGGTTTTTTTGTTAATTTTTTTTAAGGTTTTTTTCTTATATAATTAAGTTTTCAAATTATTTGATGTACAAATAACTTCTACTTCTAACTGAACAGCTCAACTCATTTCAGCAGTAAACCTGCATAAGTCACAGTTGCATCATAATAGTTGCACCTGTGTATGAATGGTCCAAGAGTTAGCATTTGAGAACAAAAAATGTCTAATTTTGGTAGAAGAAAAGATTTAGTTTGGTTATATTTTAATGAAGTAAAAAATGATAAAAGGAAAGGTTGTAGAGCTAGATGCAAAAATTGTAATAAAGAAATGGAAGGTCAAGTAGCTAGGATGAAGAAACACATTGAAACTTGTAATAATTCTCATCATCATTCTGATTCTGTTGATAATGGTAAGTACTTATTTTATCATTATTATTGCTGCTATTATTTTTAATTTTGAAAGAAAATTGTTAAAAATTTGTTAATAAGTTAAATATTTGTTAAATTCAAAATTTTTAATTTATCTGTAAAATTACAAGTAATGCATATTGAGACCACATTATGTATATCTTCATTCAGATGATTCTAAACTCTTATACAAAATTACATTATTATTTGAAATGCTATTTGATTGAGAAGATAAATTATAAAAATCACATATATTATTATTTAATTTGCATAAGCTATTTGATTTTAGAAAGTTATATTCTGTGAAATAAAAAATATTTATGTAATTCTAAGTAATGAAATTTTGGAAAAAACAAGAAAATTTTAAATAGACATTTTTTTGTTAGAGAACTTTATTTTGATAATCTTAAAATTACATTTGATAAAAGTTTGAAAGTTTTACAAATTAATCATATTATTAAGAACAAATTATGTGATCAGAACTGTTATTAAATGAAATTGTTACCGTAATTTCCGGCGTATAATCCGCAGCTCAAAGAGTCGTTTTTCGACCCAGGAATTTTATTCAATAATTGTAGTTAAATATTTACAGCGATCTTTTAAGTTACATTTTATAAAATAATATTTCTGGGTCGAAAAACGACTCTTTGAGCTGCGGATTATACGCCGGAAATTACGGTAATTTTTAATTTATGCATGGCTCTTAGAGATTAACTAAGTTTTCACCAATCATAAATATCCAAAATTATAAAAGACATGGTAATTTTATCTCGAGTATTAAATAAATTATCAAAAATAAATATATCAATATGATAGAGATGTTTACTTTGCAGTAAAACAAAGAAAAAAAAATGTCTTTGTATTGAATTATTGTTAATTATATGATTATGATTTTTGAAGTAATATGTTCTGTATCATTAAGCAATTTTTATTTTTGTGTAGATGATGTGTCAGTGTCACTATCCAGTATTTCAAGTTCTTTGGATTCAGCAATAACACAAAGAGCAACAAGTGAAATTGGTTCTTTAAAAAGGAAAAGAGATACTATGGACTTTTTTGTCAGTAAATCAACACCATCTCAAAAGCAAATGTTTGATGAACAAGTTGCTAGGTTTATATATGCTACAAATACGGCATTTAGCACTGTAGAGCATCCTGAGTTTATTAAAATGGTTCAGAGTTTCCGCCCAGAATATTCTCCACCATCAAGAAAACAAATTGCTGGGGATTTATTAGATCATACTTACAGCAAAGAAAAAGAAAAATGTGCAAATATATTAAAAAATGAAGTTGTCACATTAGGATTAGATGGATGGTCAAACATTCACAACGAACCTGTGATCTGTGTTACTTTAACAACAAAAGACGGGAATACATACTTAGCAGACACTATTGATACATCGGGAATTGCTCATACAAGTGAAAATCTGTATGATATTGCGACTACAACCATTAATAAATGCCAATCGGAATTTCAATGTTTAATACAAGCATTAGTGACAGACAATACTGGAAATGTCCGAAAAATGAGGGATATGTTTGATGAAAAAGAAGAGTTTAATATTATTACTTATGGATGTGCAGCCCATATTTTAAATTTACTGGCAAATGATATAAGTTATCCAAATGTAAAAGAACAAATTTTGCATGTAATCAAATACTTCAGAAACAACCAATATGCAAATGCGTGCTTCAGAAAAGATGCAAGTATATCAAAACTAATAATGCCTTGTGAAGTTCGCTGGAACTCATTTGCTGACGCTTTAGACAGCTATTTGAAATCATGGTCAGTTCTTGTAACTATATGCGAAAATAATAAAGACAAAATTGATAAAAATATCCAAAGTCTAGTTTCAAACATTTCATTGAAAAGAAATGCTGAAGACTATTTTCAACAATTAAAGCCAATTAGTGTAGCTTTAGATAAAGTACAAAGCCAAAATTGTACAATTGGAGAAACTGTTTTTCTTTTTAAAAATTTAAAAAAACAGATGGAAGATTTGAAACTGAATAAAGACATTATGAAAAAACTAGATACTCGTTATAAAATGGCAATAACACCAGCCCATCTTCTTGCTTATCTGTTGGATCCAAGAGCCAAGGATGCTGATCTCGAATTGTCATCGGAGGAAAAAAAAGAAGCATTGGAATATGCTAAAACAAAATTTCCCAAAAACAATTTATTATCTCTGATACTAAAATTTTGTGCCAAAAGTTCTCCATTTCAAAGATATCTTTTTGAGAATGATTTTAGTAAAGATGTATCAGCTATAGAATGGTGGCATATTCAAGAAAATGAAATCAAAAAGTTCAATGATGGTGTGTTGAAAGAAGTTGAAACGATTCTTACTGCAAAAGCGACTACTGCAAATGTAGAGAGAATTTTTTCTTCATTTGGTGTTGTACAATCAAAGTTACGCAACAGACTGGGTTTACAAAAAGCGGCAAAACTTGTTTTTTTGTTTAAAACATTAAACCCTAATAATCCTGTTTATTAACATAGAATCTTTATAGACATGTGTCGTACTTCCATTTTCTTAAAATTTTGAAAATTTATTCAATTTCCATGTTTTTAAAATGTTTCTTTTATATATATTTTTTAAATATATTTCAATTTAATTTTCTTACTGAAATTCAATTTGTTTTTTTAAATTGAATAAAAAAGTAAGTCTCACTTTCTTTTCTTTGCATTATTTTTATTTAAAAAAAAAATTAGTATAGCATACCAAGGTAAAATTCTACATTATATCTTTATATTCTTATGTAACACAACTAAGTGTTGCTTATTAAAATGAAAAAATATAGGAAGGCAATAGATTAAGTCTTTAAAGAATTTAATATAAATCTTGCAATTAAATACTATTAAAAACTTTTAAGTATCAACATTAAGATACAGAATCCATTCTATGAATGCAATATGAAATACATAAACATATTAATATGTTTTATAAGTGTGCTAAATCATTTGGTAAACATGAATTACAGGTTGCATTTGGAAATATGTATATATAAAACAGCAATTATTTCTTCAACTTTTTTAAAAAGTAATCTTTAAAAATTATTTAAAACTTATCACCATTACTGTAGAACCTGGCGGCACAAGTGATCATGTTCTATGTATTACATAGGAAACTTTTGTATATATATAACTGTTTTGAATTTGAATGTAAATGATGTTAGCTCAGCTCTAAATAAAATTTAATGATTTGAATTTGTACATAATTAATAACAATTGTTTATTTATTTTGTTTAAACTGTTTTCAGAATATATATATATATATTGTTATTGTAATATTAATCATTCTTGTCAATGTTAAATTTTATTTACTGATGTGCATATATGTAATTAAAAAAGATACAAAAAAAACCCGGTTTAAACCAAAAAAACCGGTTTTTTTGGTTTTTTTAAAAAAAACCCGGTTTTTTGCCAACCCTGTTTTAAAATAAAATAAACTGTTTCATAATAAAATAAAACTAACATGCTCTTAAGCATATAACAGGTACCCGAAAATGTTTTTTTTTTTTTTGCCAAAATGGTGCAAAACAAAAATTGCGCTGTGTCTGCGACAGCTGTTCTGCTTACTTTTATGGAATTGAATTTTTGATTAAGGATCCTTTTCGTGAAAGAATTTTGAAAATGGTCCCTTTTGAATAAATTAAATTTTTTGAAAAGGCCCTTTTTATTAGTTTTTTTTTTTTAAGGGGCCCTAATTTTTGTCTGGATCGACCTCAGATGCGAGTTGTGCATTATAGGTAATTAAATTGTATTTTCCTGCTTTTATTGATAATAGTTCTAATTATTAATAAAATAGTTATAATGAGATTTGCAACAGGTTTTTTGTTTTATTTTTAATTTTCTTATTTAACCTATCCATATTTTAAGCTGAATTTAATATATTTCTGTGAATTATTTTGTGTTGTTTAAGAAATGCAACAGTTTTTGCTTTCTTCTATCTATAATAGAAGAAATAGTGTAATCTAAATTTTTTTACTTCCGGTTTTTGGCAGATTTACATGTTTTAGAGATCAGAAATCTCAAAAAACATTTTTTTTTTTTTTTACAAAATGTCTGTCTGTACATGTGTGTGCCCTCTTTGTTTCATCGAAAAGTGTATGACATTATGCATAGAATTGAACCAAATTTCATTTATATGTTTTTGACTATGACCAGCAGGTCCCACACGAATTTGGAGATATTCCACCAGAAGACAGTGCTGTGATAGCGATTTTGTTCCATTTTCCTTATTGTATCATTGGATAGTGTATGTGGTTATGCATAGAACTGAATTAAATTTTATGCATAAGTTTTTTACTATGGCCTACAGGTCCCAGTTGCATTTGGGGATATTCCTCCGAAAGGGAGTGATAGCCACTTGAAGATTTCAAATTCAAAACAATGTACCAAAAAATTAGAAATCCTAAAAGTTTTTTCTGTTAAATGCTCCATCTTGATCCAAGGATTTCGGAGCAATTTTTGTTTTGCCTCTATGTTAAAAAATGGCTGAGATACAGCAGTTTGAAATTTTAGTGTGATGGATATTTTGAAACAAAACAGCAGGATTCCTCCATAAATGGGTTTAATTTATGAGTTTTAGTGAACATGGTTTCTTGCAAATTTTCTTTCATTGTTGTAACCACTGTTGCAACTCTTTTATGTTTAAGACTATACATTCATATCCGTCAGCAACAAATTATCGCCAAGCTTTGCAACAATTGGCAAAATATTGCCAAATTTGGTGACAAAAATAGGTTGCCATAAATGAAGCCAACTTGGCTACAGCTGAATAATTTGGCAAAATTATCATTCAAATTCAATATTGAAGAGAACTGGGAGTGAATTTTCTGTAATTGGGTTCCACGTATTTTAACTTCGTGTTTTCCAGTAAAATTAGCTAAAATCTTAAAACCAAGGAATAGGAAAAGCTAACATTTCCTGCCGGTACAGGACAGAAGGGCTTTCCGTAGTCCTGTTGTACATCAGTTGCTTGTGCAACAAAGGGTGTTCCGCATCCAGGTGACCGGACAATTCGCAAGAAGCTAGCATACAATAGAATAATGAAAAATATTGATTTTATTGGCGATGTGATAGCGAATTTTGAAGATATGTATGAGATAGATGAAAATTTTGGGATTGGCACATCCCAATAGTTTTGTTTTATTTTTAACTTTCTTATTTAACCCATGCATATTTTTTATGGCTATTTTATTTTACCAACACTTTGTTGCCAACTTACACAAAAGAAAATTCAGTAAATTTCTAAAAAAAAAAATCAGCTAAGCTGCTTTAAAAAAAAGGCTTGATACAAAGTAACACTTTTTTTCACATTTTAGAAATAAAAAATAACATTAATAGAGAAAAAATATGGATTTTTTTTAATTCCTAAAATTAACCATTCTAAAATTTTTACGCAGTCTACACTTTAAGCAAAAATTCATGTTCAAATTATAGTTACAAGTATAGGAAGTATCATATTTTCTTCCTCTGGAGGTTGACTTTTGCAAACACAGTTTTTGGGTGATACTGATGACTTGCCACTGTTGGAATGATCGCACATAACACAAGATGACAGTAAGACAACATTACAGAAATCCCCATATTGGACCTCTAATTAAAACACACAAAATATTTCATTTTATATCATCTGTTTAAATGAAATAATATGTCAATAATCTGACTTAACATTCTAAACTTAAAATAACACTTTTCCATCATCAATAATCAAAATTATTTTGCAGTAGTATCAATTTATGTTGAGTCATTTTTAATACCCATTGATTGTATATTATTTACTTAGCAAAGAATTTTTCATTGTGTATTGCTAGTTGTAATTGTTCTATGATATACTATAAAATTTACATGAATGTTGCAAGGACCACTTTTAAAACCTTATCGATACTAGTCCTTTTTGTATTAAGGTGATTCCACAGCATTTGCCTTCAGAGCTTTGAAAAATTATTTTTCAAAAATAATCAAATATTATACATCATTTTAAAGCTAGAAATCTCTTCTATCAAAATTTATTAATAAAATACTTTTACTATGAATAAATAAAGTTTTAGAGCATTTTATTTGTTACATCACAAAAAAATCTGTCACGTACGGGACATTTGTTTTTTGACGAAAAATATTTTGTTTAATTTAAAAATATTTAGGGCATTGTATTTTCCTTAAATAACAACATATTAAATTGTAAAAAATTTAAAAAATAATCAAATCTTAAAAATTTTCATTAACTATTTTTGTCTTGTCCCATACGTGACAGTTTTGAGGATTTTTTTTCTTTTTTATATAAATAATACTAATGACAATTGCACAGTTTTTTGTTTTCTCTTACTATATAATACAAGTATACTGAAGCACCCAATATTATTATTAAATCTTTTAATTAATGAGCCGACTTAATTGAATAAAAATGTGTCACATACAGGACAATTCTGTTACGTACGGGACAAAATTTTGAATATTAATTTAAAACTGTGTAAAAATTTATTTTTAAGATAATGCTTGTCATTTTTCTCATAGAGGACAGCACTGTTTCAAAATATCTGTAATTATTTATAGTTAAGGGCAATAAATACAGTCATTTCATGCATTGTAATGCTTAAAACAACATCCTAAATCATCTGCTGCTTTTAATATTGTAGTTTTGCAAACCATAGTGTTTTATTATTAAGAATATATTTTGAAGATTTTAAAATTATTACTTTAGTTTTTCTTTTGAAAATTGTTATGTGAATTAGTTGTGTGTGATTTGCTTCTAGCAAAAGAAGAACTGATCAGTCAATTACTTCCATTTGCATTGTATGTTTATGTGCACATAAACGGTATGCAGAATTTAAATATTTAAAAGAACATTTACAAGTTGATGATATTATAGTTCATGAAGATTTTGCTGAAATACCAAGTAGAAATAATGGTGCACATTGAAGCTCTATACAAGTGACATTATTTACATGTATTGTGTATTATAGAGATGACACGACAAAACTTTAGAATTAGGATGTGATAATTTTGTGGTTGTCTCTGATGGCTTAAATCATACAAAGGAAGCCGTGTATGCATTTAACTTTGCAATACTGCAAGACATGAAAAAACAACAGCAATAAGTGTGCTCATTTCTGGTCTGATGGTTGCGCACAATTTAAAAACGAATATAAAATGCAGAATTTGATGTTACATAACGATCATCACAATATTGATGCTAATTGGAGTTTTTTTGGAACGGCTCATGGGAAATAGGTAACTGATGTCCTTGGGGCAGTAGTAAAGAGAAGTGTTTGGCTTGTGACATTGCACAGAAAATTTACACTAAGTTCAAAGCTGCAAGGATCTTTCAACAGCCTCAGGGCTCCGAATCCAAACCTTCCTGCTTTTCGAGGTGTTTAATTTGTTCATTTTTCCTTTGAAATTTGCCGGATTTAAATTTTCAGAATTTTTTTCCCTTTCTTCCTGGCTTCCTTCCGCTAGTGTCTTGGCATAAGGGACGTATATAAGGACTGTATGAAACGCTGCACTCTGCAAATTCTTCGATGGTATGAATTATGCAGAAGAATTCGCAAAAGCTTCTGAAAAAGAAATCTCTAACATTAAGATTATATATATATAAGTTCAGAAGAAATAAAAAAAATCTTATAAATACAATGGGATTAACAAAGCAGTGGAAAAAAGTGACTTCAGTTCAATGCATCCTTCATGTTTTCAATGCATAAAATTTTTATTTAAATTTTTGTATTGTTGTGTGAAATTCCTTTATTTACTTGTTTTGATATGCCTTTTTCAACTTTTAATAAATGAATTCACTAAATTTTTCAGTTAAATTATCTTTTTTATTGATACTTGGTAGATTAATGTAGGCCTAGGATGCAAAATGTTTTTAAAATGGTTCATAAACTTTTCATTATATTTTTTACCATAAGAAAACAATAGATATATCATAAAAACAGTGTGAATTGTCCTGTACATGACATCTAAATACTGTGGAATCACCCATTAATGTTTAATGAAACACATTAACTTACCCGTATTTTGAAAGCAGCAGCAGTCAAAATTTGTCCTCTTTCTCTGGCTACTTTTCTTGACCATAAATTAAAAGCATTTCGAGCATTATTTACTGCTGTATTAACATCCTCTGGGCCAGAAGAGTTAAAATTATATATAACAGAGCCTAGAAATACAAACAAATTTATATTGTACAGCATGATAAATTAGTAAAACATTGTTTGAATATTAACAATTTAAAAATTTAAATATTTTGATTTTATAGATAAATAGCAGCAGATGTTCTTACAATGAAAAAATGTTTTGAATAATTTTTAAAAAATATACTATTCCTCTTCAGCCAGCTTACCAGCTTACAACATTTTATTTACATCTCTTGATTACTTCTTAAAATGTATACTATTTATTAAATGTTAAAATTACAAAGTTCACACATATTTCTTTAGATATAAATCAATGACTTTAACTTTCAAATATTCAAATAAAGGGAGGAGAGGGATTTCAGGCATCTGGCAGTAGAAATTTAGGAGATTGATCATTTATTTATAGCTACTTCAAAATAACAAACAGCAGAAAAAATGAAATAAAAATTGTAAATTTAGTTGATGGAAGAAAATAAGGGGAGGAGAGGATTTTCAGAAGGGGGAATTAAGGTTATTTAACTATTGTTACTACAAAGCAACAAAATGAACAGAATATCTTTTAAAAATTTAAAGAGCTCTAAAGATTATAAACTCTTCACAGCAAAAGCAGGAAAACAGAAATTTCGTAAAGAAAGGAAGGTAATAGGGGCAATGTAAGTTGAATTAAAAAAAAAAAAAAAAAAAAAGAATCTACCGAAACATGGAGATTCTCACTCCTGAAACAGTGGATTTTAGTTTAACTTAATAAACAATGAAAAACATAAGGAAGATAATGTGAATTGTAATTTTTCTAGATCTGTTAAAATGCAAAATCACAAGCACTGGTTGCATCAAAAACAGTATTGTATTCAGACATTTTTCTCCAGAAGGGTTTTTTGCAACTACAGGGAAGGAGGGGATGGGGAAGGGAATTTGCTCTTCTAGACCATAAAATCCTAAATTGTCCAGAAGGAGGCACATTTTGACCTCCTGATTTGTAAATTTAAGAATTGCTAGTGAACACTAGGTATAATTTTAATTTTAGAAACAGGAAGATATTCAAATTTTAGAAATTATGTGAATTTGAAGAATGTGATACCTGGGACCACAGAGTCCTGCAACAATAAAACTGCACAAAATGAGGAATATTTTTGTTTTCTCCTTATGTTTAGAAATTCTTCATTTTTTACTGGGATGTTTGATGAGGTGGGAGATTTGGATGATTTATTAATTATTTGCTATTTCTACAAAAATAACAAATAGAGCAGGAAATGTTTTTAAAAAATTTTAAGTTTGTGTGCTTGGGGAGTGAGCAGATGTCGATGCAAGGTTTTTTTCTTGGGACCCATTTTGTGAAAAGTAAAAGTTATTTTTGTGAAATTTATTATATTTTTATAAAAAATAACATTTTGCAAAAAAGATGAAATCCAGTTACCCAAATTCAAACCAAGTATTTATTAATAATAACTTCTTTAAGCCCTTTTGCTACAGTTTCCTTTCTGGTGAACTTAGTTTTGTTTGCAAATTACACATTTTAAAACTTAAATTAAAAAAAAATAATGATGAAGAGTATGTTTTTATGGAATGGAATTTTGTGAAGGGTCTATTTTATTAAGAAGAAATTTGTGAAGGGGCCTGTTTTATGAAACAGATTTTTGTAAAGGAACCCTAAATAGGCCTCAAATTTATCCTGGATCGACATCTGGTGAGAGTGGAAATTTCAGGGATGGGGAGGGAGATTTCGAAAATTGTTTATTCATTGTTACCTATCAAAAAGTGATGAATAGAGAAGAAAAAAAATTAATAAAATGTAAAGAATTTTAAGGATTACTAAATCTTGTGAGGAAGGGGCAATCAAAAGCTACGAAGCAGTTTTTTTTTTTTTTTTTTTTTTTTTTTTTTTTTTGGGTGGAGGGGTGGGGGTGGGGGGTTGTAGAAGCTGGATTAGATGATTGATTATTTATTTTAAAAAAATTAGTTTTAGATTTATAATTTTGAGTGCTTTGTACTGCAGTGAAAGTGAAAATTTCAGGCGAGAGGTTGGGAGAGGGAAGAATTTAGATGAGGGATTATTTATTTTAACAATACAGTAACAAATGGAACAGAAAAGGGTTTAAAAATTTAAGATTTCAAACTTTGTAAGATGGAGGGTAAAAAAGGGAGAAGTAGAAACTTTAGAGAGGAATAGGGTTGATTAGATAATAATTATTTATCATTACTAAACATTTACAATTAGGATCAGGGTTGGTCATTTTGCAGGCAAAAATTGGTAAAAACTGGTAAAAATCAAATTTTGCATAACTAAATGCAGTGATGTCGTTTATACAAGAAGGAATCATAACAAATGAAATCAAATGTTTTCTTGGTAAAAATAAAGTATAAACCAAAATTTTCTTATTTTGTTTATCTTGCATTACTCGTCCCCCCAACCTCTCCAAAAAAATACTTATGTACCTGCCCTTCCATTCATCATCCACAAACTTGTTTTCTGCTTGAGCTAAGCAAGTAATACATCTTATTTTAAAACTAGAAGTGTTTATAATTTCTGTAGATTTTCCAATATTGTTAAATTTATTGCCCCAAAGCAGAATATTTTGCAATGTTCTGCAACGAACCTTCATCTGATCAAAAATGTTCTGCAGGAAAGAAAAAGTAAAACACGGGGAGATTTTCTTGTATATGTAGGAGTGCTATTTCATATTGTATAGAAATGCTAAAGACAATTCGTAAAATGCTAACACACAAAAACCAAAGAAATGACGAATTTCATGATTTTACTTGGATCGAATGATGAATTTCACGTTTTTTTTCTCAGAATCGATTGACTATTTTTGCAATATTTTTGAGATTTTTCTCTCAGGTAACTTTCTATCCAAGATCGACTGACAAATTGCGTGAGCTTTTCCCATGCCCAATTTATGAATTTCCCAATATTTTTCAATGAACGATTGAAGAAGTTTTTCCGGTGACTGATAGATGAATTTAGCACTTTTCCCAATGAATGAATGAATGAACGGTGAATTTTGTTGAAAATGAGAATTTGAAATGTTCTGCAGAGAAATTCATTGTTCTGCGACATACGTCGCACTTTTAAGCATATTCTGCTTTGGGGATTTATTGCAACATAAAAATCAGACCAATTTGACCTTTTTTCAGATAAAGATTTTTTTAATGATGAAATTCATAATTTCGCAGTAATTAAGATGAGTATATTATGTGATCATGCTAATGCATTGTAGTACTATTCTGTGATTGTTAATTTAAGATAGGTAAAAGAAATGAAACATGCATATATGTAGAAAATCTGTTTTTGCCATTTTTAGTGGCAAAAACCTATTTTTGACGGGATTTTTTTTTCCACCTGCGGCAAAAACTTGCCAACCCTGATTAAGACAGAAAGCAATTTTAAAAATTAGAAGACTTCTAATTTTGTGTGCTTGATAAGAGGGGGAGGAGATAAAAGGGAAAGCAGAATTTCAGATGGAGAAGATAAATTTAGATAATTGATTACTTACCATTACAACTCCTAATGTTAAATTTCTTTTAAATCAATGTAAAAAAAAAAAAAAACTACTGGGCAGAATGAGCTGTAATTTTAGATTATTATATTTAAAGCACCTAGAAATCAATTTCTGTTTAAAATAATTACACATATATTACATACACACACACACACATATATATATATAGATAGATAGATAGAATAAGATTATAGAATAAGATTTTGGAAATCAATTTCTGCTTTCAAAAATTATAGGTTACTATTCATATATTTTTCAATATATATATATATATATATTTTTTTTTTTTTTTTTTTTTTTTTTTTTTTTTGAAAAAAATATGAATAGTAACCTATAATTTTTGAAAGCAGAAATTGATTTCCAAAATCTTTAAATATGCTAATCCAAAATTACAGTTCATTCTGCCAAGTACTTTTTGAGTTGTGATTTAAAAACTATCTGCATTGTAATCTGTTTTGCAACAAGTCAAAAGGAATTTAACATTAGGAGTTTTAAAATTTTTAATCTTTATATTCCTAAATCATTTGACCAGATGACTCCCTGTTTGGTATCCAAAGATAAATTTACCAAAGAAATCAAATATGCTATCAAAAAAATTGGGTGTTCATATTGAAAATTTTGGAGTCTAGTAAAATTTCAGTATAAAGATCCTAAGCTTATTTCTTTTAAACATAAATTGAAAACATAAATTGAAAGAAGACATAATTTTCAGTTGAATGGCTATTTTTGTTTTTATCTGAGACAATTTGGTGATTAACTAGTCGTTGGGGGCCACCGTAATACTTACCCATCATGGATATGCATAATACAAAATATTAAAATAAAAAATTTATAAACTACTTATAAAATGCATTTCAATTCGAATAAAATCGTGGCTTGATGACGTCATAAATTTTAAAGGCTCGATTACTGAATTGCTTAAAAGAAACATCCTTATAACTCTAAAAATAATAATCCTATTAACTAGCGGTTTATTGCACCTGATTAAGTGTCTCATTTCCAATTAAAATATATCTTTGAATTGAAATTTGAATAGAATACAGGTTCATGAAAAATCGAAGAGTGTGGTAAATAGGATTACAAATATCTCGGCAACTCATTATTCGATCGACTTCATGCTTTATGCAAAATTCATGTTTTTTTATTGTCTTTTATATTCACTCCTTAAAATAAACAATTTCGAAAAATTTTATATACCTTTTATCAGAACGAATAATTTGAGAGTCCGAAAAAAATAGTTCCAGATAATCGAGGTTACTGGAATTCAATAAGCTTCTTCCCATTATTACATACTAAGTATATACCAAATTTCAAGCCTTTATCTCAATTTTTTTGGGAGATAGAGCGTTTACAGACACACAGACGGACGGCAAATTTTTTTTTCTAAAAATATGTTTTTCGGAATCTCCAGTGTCTGAAACGTATAAATCTGTCAAATTTTTTTTTTGATTTTCAAAACGATTACAAGACACCCTTACTACGTATGATGGGTAAGTAAAATGGATGCTCTTTTTTTGTTTTGTTTTTAGGGGGGGGGGGGGCAGACTGTACATTATATGTATTTTAAATTAAAGTTACATACTTTAAATTAAATGAATGAAATATTTATATTTTAAAAGAAATGAATGCAATGTTTATATTTTAAATTAAATTAATGCAATACGAATGGTGGCAATGGGAACAATATTTGGCGATTTATCACTTATGCCTGGCTACATAAAAGTACCTAATTTTTAGGTAAAAATAGAAGCAAATCATATGGATTATAGGAAAAACAGCTACTTTATAAGAAAGTTGAAAAATAATTTTTAACCCCCCCCCCCCCCCTCCCCTTTAAAAAAAAGTCATGTTTGTCACAATTTTCCATTATAATTACCTGTAGCAGGATTAATTTTCTTTATAGATTTTAGAGCATTAGAGGCTTGGACTCTTCTGCCTCCAAGAAAGTTTAGTGATACAGATGTGTCCATATGCAATTTTCGTATGAAGTTCCACAAAAGTATTTCACAGTGCCTAAACTGGTTAATTTTTCTCATGTTTCTAAAAACCTGAAAATTAACATATTATTATACTTGAAAGCATTTATGGAATAACATCAAAATTTTAATGAAAATATTATTAAAATGACTTGACTAATTATTCAAAATCAGAGTTTTAAATTAGCAGCCACTAGTTGTATTTTCCAAATATAAATTTCTGTTTGGCAATTCTTAGCAAGCATTCTTAGAGATCACAATTTAGTTTTCTGTGAGGATGGTTTATATGACTCTGGAATCTTGAAAATACAAACAGAAGAAATTTGTAAAATCTCAGTGAATAAGAATTTTCTTGAAGGAACGGATTTTTTCCAACCTTGTTTTAATCTCCTATTTCCTCAAATTCCATCTGTTGCAGTTTAAGATTGCATTTGCAGATTTCTGAAATTTGATGCTTGGTCATTTTACTTGCTACTAAGCATCAGAGTTCAGAAATCGACATGGAGTATGGCAGGAATTTTTTTCGATATAAATAATAGCGATTGAAACAATATTTTGCAATTTATGATCTGCACCTGGCTAACAGAAAAATACCATTTTTTCAATAGAAATCAATCTATACTAATAAAAGAAAGTTTCGTTCTGTGTGTGTGTCTGTCTGTGTGTGTGTGTGTGTGTGTTGGCGATGTCTAGCCAAATCTAGCCCACCTAGAAGTCTGGAAATTTAGATGTGGATAGTCCAAGGTCTGGCCATGTGCACCTGAGCCTCAGAATTTTAATATTTTCATAATTAGCCTAGATATTAATTATATTCTCATTAACCATCGCTTCTAAAATGTCATCTTTTAAAACAAAATGGCGAATGAAACGGGCTGGCACGCTGGATTTGCGAGCGGAAATGAACAAATTCGAAATTATTTTACTAATTAGCGAATTTTAAGAAAACTAATTGATATATCAATTTGAAAATTTCTGAGCATATGTAAAAAAATATTCTGTATCTGACTATGTGATTTTTGAAAAATTCGGTTGGTAATTTTTTTTAATTTACGCAAAAAAACTGCCAAAAATCTGCCGACGCCAGTGAAAACGATCAGAGAAATTTTCAGACAGGGATCGGCTTTCATTAAAAACTGAACTACAAAGAGATCTGTTTCTCTGGCTGATCCCTCTCATTTAGTTTGCGAAAATGAAAGGAAATAACTGCCAAATTTTACTAATGAACAAATATTTAGGTAACTAATTAAGATATAGATTTGAAATTGAGGTCGGGAAGGGGTGTCATCTGCCGGCTATTTTAGCATAGCATCTTCGTTATGTTCTAATTATCAGAAAAATGTAATTCTTTTTTTAATGATCGCGTTTAATGTACGTGACGGTGGTTCTCTTGAACAAATTATTCATTATATTTGCGGGTATGGGGAGGGAGGGGGTTAACGCCTTTCTCTGAGATTGTAATTATCTCGGGCCCGGGCAACGCCGGGCGGGTTAGCTAGTCTAGAAATAGAAAAAAATTTAAATTTGATATGAAATTAAAAGTTACACCAATTTTCTGAATGCAAAATGCTTTGAAAAGTATTTTGTTGAATATTTTCAATGATTTTTTTTTCTTTTAGAATTTGCTTAGTTTGAAAATTTAAGCCTTCATTTTTCATATCTAATTATGATATATGGCACTAATATTTAATAAATATATTAAAATTTTTACAGCATGGTGTTTTTATGTTATATGGAACTAAAAGTATGTCTAATCTTAAAAAAAAAAAAAAAAAAATCCTGAAATTTTAAGTTTTTAGCATAAAGTGAGCAAGGTCTGCCTGGACCTGACCCAGCCCGAAACAATATTTATTCATAAGACTTGGTCTCAGTCTTCACTCTTTCAGGCCTGGGGCAGACCTTACATTTTTCTGTACAGTTGAACCTCGTTAACATGAACCTCAAGGGGAATCAAAATTTTGTTCATGTTATCAGTATCAAATCTTTGTACTCGTTTTTATAGGGGACTATGAAAACAATTCATGTTAAAAGTAATTCATGTTAAGCGTGTTCATGTTAACGAGGTTTGACTGTACTTCATTCATCCTAGAAGTCAGCATAGGCCAAAATTTTCAGGCCCCGTCCCGACCCAGCATGCATGAAAGTCATAGAACCGGCCCGTCCTAGCCCATGCAAAAATCAGTAAAATAAGACCAGACTCAATATTTTGTGCGAAAAATGCATTATACAGTACACTTCCTCACATCGTTACAGATGTAATCTGTGAAACTTGCAGTAAAGATGTAGGTAAGAAATTCAAAATATTTTTTTTTATATCATTCCATACATATTTTTATATGTAGTTATGACTGAACTCATGCTTTCTCATGAAGTAAGTATAAATTTATGTCTGAAAAAATTTCAGATAGCACCGATATCAGTGATGATCTTTTTACCAAATACATTTATGTATTAATCAAGATTTTTTTATTATTACGTATGGCTTATTCTTTATTACTTCTGTCTTTATTCTTTATTACTCTGGCTAACTTCTTTATTTTAAGATTTAGATTTAAGTTATTAGTGTACTTTTATGAGAAGAGTTTCATAACATAATTCAGGAAAAAATTATCTCATCATTATTATGCATTATTAATTATTTAATTTACTTAACTTTTAATATTTTAATCAATTTTTTATTTAATTATTAATTAATCTTTTTTTTTATATTTTACTTTATTTTAAGCATTTATTATACTGTAAAATCCCGATTGTAAGCTCCTACCCTTGCACCCACTTTTACACAATTGTGATTTTCTTTTACATTCCCAAATATATCCCCCCCCCCCACCCCCCAAAAAACTTTTTCTGAGCAAAAAAAGTATTTAAAAAAGAGGTAGAAAATTTTCTCTCTTTTGACTGATTTCCACTCATGTTTTTATATATAATTTTAATGAAAGACCACCCTCCCCTACTGAAATGCCCACTTCCCTTCTCTGCCCCCACCCCTAGCACAAAAGTTTAAAAACAAATTTAAAAGTTATAAAGGTTAAACTATACATTTTTATACCAGAGAGGGTGCAAAGGGGGAAGCAGTAATTTTGGAAAGGGGGTTAGATGACTATTATTAATTGTACAAAGTGATAGATAACAAATAAAGATGAAAAGTTTTAAAAAAAGATTTTTAAATATTTAAAGTTTTGATTTAGGGATATTTTGTTAGGGGGCTTTTATGGGGAGGGAGGATTTAGATTATTCTTTTCATAACCGGAAATCTGTCGAAATACAGACGATTCTAATCCCTTCTCTCCTATTTAACTTTTTCACTTCTAAATTAATGATAAAAACTGTTTTTTGTGATTTAAAAAAAAAACCTCGATTTATAAGCCCTCCTTCCAAATTTAACTGTTTTTGCTTTTGAAAAAGGAGGGGCTTACAATCGGGATTTTATGGTAATATCGAGTGCAATATTACATTCAAATTACTGTTTAAAAAATGTAAACAAAACAGTGACCAGAAGTGTGCTAAAATTCTAAAATCTGTTCAACCTCTGGTCTTAAGTTATGTGAATGACAGAGTATATTGTATTTTTAAATTGCCATTATGCTACAGTTAAAATTCTTTTTAAAGCATACATTTCTAGGCAAAAAAAAATAAAAATAAAGTACAATAAAACCTGCAAAAAGGAACTTGTCTATGGCAGAATCTTGTCTTAAACAAAAAAAGTCTTGATCCATGCAAAGTGAATATAATAATCCACGCGAAATACATTTATTTACAACAGATGCTGCTAAAAAAGAAACCTGTCTATAATGAATTTTTCTTGCTTCCTATGCGATTTTGCCTTATAACATTTTACTACAAAGCATTTTTCAGGTTTTTAAGTCTCCAAGCCATGGAATATAGATTAACAATATTAATAACTCAGACATTTACATATAAGTAGAGATTCATTAAAAAAACAATATAGTTTACATGGGCAGAGGGAGAAAGAAATCTAGGGAGAGGCAGTATTTTGGAGTGGATGTGCCAGTACTTTGCAGCCCATTGCACTTTTTTAAAAAGAAGAATATAAACATTTAAGCTAAAATAAGTATTTTTTATCAGAATTCCTCATACAGGACAATTTTTAAACACACTGGCGTGAAAATCTATACAGAAAAAATAATAAACAATTAAGAAGCCTTTTCAGAGGGCTTGTCCTTCTGTACACCCCTGTTTAAGATAAATTTGAAACACATACATGTAAAAAGATAAACCTAATTAAAAACCGTCTTCCATAAGGGGTTCAGGACACAGAGACCCATGTTGAAACATTCTTAGTTCTTATTTCTCTAAGTGTTTAATCATTTTGTGTTACTCACAAAGAATATTATTTTTTTGTTGTTGTTTTAATCATCATAGATAAAGGATATTTAATTGAATTTCAAAATTCAAGGAGAGCCAATAGCCCTATCCTGCCTCCCCCTCCTTTCTGCCGGCATGTATGGTGGTTTAGATGTTTTTTTTTTAATTATTTTTTCTTAAGATGATTTCAAAATATCATAATCTTAAAACTGTACAAAGATAATTAAAATAAAAAAATTGTCCCTGTAATTTATTAAACTAAATTAAATTTAAATATAGCAGAATATTGTTATCCAAAAGTTTTGTTAGAGAAATATAGAATATCACAAATTTTTAGCTTCTATTTTTATAGTATAGCCTTTGACTGATATCTAACATAGCACGGGAACAATGAAGTCTAGGCCTGACCAAAGTCTTCGGAAAAAATAAAACTCAGACCAGACCTGGCCCGGCACGCAAATAATTAAGTCCAGGCCTAGCTCAGCTCGAGTCTAATAAAATAAATCTTGAGTTTCAGGCCAGGCCCGGACCCATGCAGATATCTAAATTTTTCCCTCAAGCCCATTTGGGCTGGCATCTATATATATATACAGGGTGATTCATAAAAGATGGGCAGAACTTTAAGGGGTTATAGTACACTTAAAGACAAATAATATTAAATAGGAGACTAAGGGTCCCAGACGTATTCCCAAGGAGATAGGGGGCATTAAAGTTTAGGGTCCGAAATTTCAAATGATTATAAAACATGGAAAAATTGGTCGATTCGTTTGCGGTTTTTGCAAAAAATTTTCTTTATGCCAGTATTTTCTTGAAATAAAATTTTAAAGTTCAATTTCAAAAAATGCCGATAGGGGGCGCTTTAGACTTTGGAGTAACAAACAACTATTTTTTAACGTTATTTTTTGTATTTCTTTAAATGATTTCGAAAGCTTAGACTTAAACTTAAATTTTGATCTAAAAATCTGAGTCCTAACGAGTAGTTAAGTAGCGTAAACTGAAATTTGAAATTTGAAACCCTTCTCCCCCCAGAACAAAAATCAGTTATTCCCGATCTTTGTGTCGTAGATTAGGCTCTAACTACTGCCGCGTTTTGCTAAAATTATTCTTTATGTCAGTATTTTCTTGAAAATAAATTTTAAAGAAAATTTTCAAAAAATTCCGATAGAGGGCGCTTTAGACTTTGGAGTAACGAACAACTATTTTATACCGTTATTTTTTGTGTCTCATTAAATGCTTTCTAAAGCTTAGACTTAAATTTTCAGCCCAAAATCTGAATCGTTAGACGTGGTTAAGTTTCTGGGGAGAGGGGTTTGAAATTTCTACTCCTGAGCACAGTTCAGTTTACCATGTCCACACATTGTGTGCTGTGATACGAGGTAAAAAGACACAAATTAGGATTATGTTACCAAAGCATATTTATTAACATGTAATCACAATAAATGTTCAAAATTGTGACCACCAGAGGTTATGCACGCAGAACAACGGCGACGAATGGAACGGCGAACATTCGCGAAAACATCAGGCTTTTCGAGCACTTCCCCTACAGCGGCGGAAAGTCTGGCGACCAGTTCCTCGGGGGATTCAATGGGTGTCTCATACATAAGAGCCTTCAATCGTCCCCAAAAAAAGAAATCGAGGGGTGAAAGATCTGGCGAGCGAGCAGGCCAAGCAACAGGACCACCTCGACCAATCCATCTGTTCGGAAATGTGATGTCCAGATAGTTGCGGACGTCTCGTACGTAATGGGCTGGCGCTCCATCGTGCTGGAACCACATGACCCGCCGGATGCGTGGAGGAACAACGTTTAACAGGTCTGGCAGCACATGTTGCAGAAATGTGAGGTATGTTTTACCGTTGAGGCGTTCAGGAAGAAGGTACGGTCCGATTAGGTGGTCTCCGAGGATTCCTGCCCAAACATTGATGGAAAAGCGTCTCTGATGAGCATGTGGATACGTAGCATGTGGATTGACATCCGCCCATACATGTGCATTGTGTGTGTTAAATGTACCTTCACGTGTGAAGGTACATTCATCGGTGAAAAGCACAGTTCGTCCAAAATGTGGATTTAGCGCGTTCTGCTGCAGAAACCAGCGGGCGAATTCAATACGATTTGGATAATCCCCTGGAGACAGTTTCTGGACTCGTTGCACATGAAACGGGAGCAAATGTTCATCCTTCAGTACCCTCCAAGTCGTGGACTGTGAGGTATCCACCTGGCTAGCCACTGTTCGTGTACTTGTACTTGGCTGCGCCGCTACTACATCCAGAATGGCTTCTGCAACAACTACTGATTCGTCCTTTTTTGCACGACCTGCATTCGACCGGGAAGCGAGAAATGATCCCGTCTCACACAACTGTCTGTGCAAGCGCTCGAAAGTTTTGCGGTTAGGCAACCGCCTGTTAGGAAATCGCTCTCCGTACATTCGTTGTGCCTCTGCACCATTTCCATCTGCCGCTCCGTAAATTAAATGCATCTCAGCCTTTTCCTTATTCGTGAATGGCACCATCTTCCGATTCATTACTACAGCGACTTACACTTGACTCACCGTTCAGTGGTTTTTATGCCTGAATCGTGTCGAAATTTTGCATACGTGTTCTTCTTCTTCCCCATTTGACATTTGCATACTTTCTGTTTCCTTCTTCACCCGGTGACTAGCGTCAGGAATGGAGCTTTAACGTTTGCATGAGCGACGTTTCCAACTGTGCCAGTGCCTTTATGAGTGAATTCCGACTATGCAGTCCTTGACGAAAGTTGTATTTTTGCCTCGTATCACAGCACAGAATCGTTGGGCATGGTTAAGTAGTGCAAACTGAACTATGTTCAGAAGTTGAAATTTGAACCCCCTCCCCTCGCTACTGAACCACGCTCAGCGATTCAGATTTTGAGCTGAAAATTTAAGTTTAAGTCTAAGCTTTAGAAAGCATTTAATGAGACACAAAAAATAACGGTATAAAATAGTTGTTCGTTACTCCAAAGTCTAAAGCGCCCTCTATCGGAATTTTTTGAAAATTTTCTTTAAAATTTATTTTCAAGAAAATACTGACATAAAGAATAATTTTAGCAAAACGCGGCAGTAGTTAGAGCCTAATCTACGACACAAAGATCGGGAATAACTGATTTTTGTTCTGGGGGGAGAAGGGTTTCAAATTTCAAATTTCAGTTTACGCTACTTAACTACTCGTTAGGACTCAGATTTTTAGATCAAAATTTAAGTTTAAGTCTAAGCTTTCGAAATCATTTAAAGAAATACAAAAAATAACGTTAAAAAATAGTTGTTTGTTACTCCAAAGTCTAAAGCGCCCCCTATCGGCATTTTTTGAAATTGAACTTTAAAATTTTATTTCAAGAAAATACTGGCATAAAGAAAATTTTTTGCAAAAACCGCAAACGAATCGACCAATTTTTCCATGTTTTATAATCATTTGAAATTTCGGACCCTAAACTTTAATGCCCCCTATCTCCTTGGGAATACGTCTGGGACCCTTAGTCTCCTATTTAATATTATTTGTCTTTAAGTGTACTATAACCCCTTAAAGTTCTGCCCATCTTTTATGAATCACCCTGTATATTTGTCTTACGTGGCGCAGAAATAGGGCTGAATTTTTGCTGGCAACAACCGTAGTTTCCAGAGCTCAGACAAATGAAAAAACTAGATTGTGTTAGATAGATCAGCTCTTCTTCAAATATGGCGGTCCGTGTCAGAGCAGTGAAAATCAAGTTAGCAAATATTAAAAATAAAATAACATGTACGTAATCCAAAGCATCTGAGATTATTCCTCATTTTAATTATGAGTAATATTGCTAATTTCAAATGAATTCTCAACTCTTATTTAGAATTTATTTATGAATTTCACTCACATGAAAAATCGGAACCAGGGGTCGATGCAGGGTTTTTTTCTTGGGGCCCGTTTTGTGAAAAGTAAAGGTTATTTGTGAAATTAATAATATTTTTTTTAAAAATAACATTTTGTAATGAAAGTTGAAATTCAGTTAATCAAATTCGAACCAAGCATTTATAAACAAAAACTTCTTTTAAAATCCTTTAGTTTTCCTCTCTGGTGAACTTGTTTGTTCACAAATTACAAATTTTAAAACATCACAAAATAATAAATAGTAAGTTTTTATGGAATAGAATTTTGTGAAAGGGCCTATTTTAGTAAAAGAAGTTTTGTGATGGAGCCGGGCCCATTTGATCCAATTGATTTTTGTGAAGGGGCCCATTTTATTTTATTAAATTGATTTTTATGAAGGGGCCCTAAATAGGCCCCAAATTTTGCCTGGATCGATCCCTGGGAGCGAAGTAAAAATATCAACTGTCTAGGTTGCACCTGCCGCCATCTGTTTCAGAAATCTATAATCAATTAGAATAGTAAAATGTCGAACGAAATTTAAACAATCATTGATGATAAACTATCTTCCTATTACATAGTGTTTTTTTTTAAAGGAATAAGCCGTGCTGTACAACATTATAGGTGCAATAAGTTTTAAACAATTATGTTTCCAAGATCCTTTATTCATAGTATGTAAATGATTTATATATGCTCATTAGTAGCTCTAACTAAATGCATTTTTAGTTGTGTTTTCAACGGAGTTCAATTACTTTTTTACATTAAAAATAATTGTCAATTTCATATGTTCAAATGATTTATGGTACTACTTATTCCGGCTAGAATTACTGAAAAAATAAAAAAGGGCGAGCGAGCGAAGCGAGCTGGGCCCACGTAGCGGTCTCAATGTGAATTACTTCGCAATTCACGGGGGGTTGACGAGCGTTAGCGTGTAGGGGGCGAGCCCCCTAGTTTTATTTATTTATGTTTATAAAAATTATAGTGATGATGTATATTTGTTTAGCGAAATATTTAAAAATTTAATTTGGTTAATAAATTAGAGAGATATTTTGTTAAATCTTTTTCCATTGTAGAATTATGATTTTCTTTTATAATCTTTTTCTTTCATTCTAAACCACGTTGATCTTATTGAAACTTCATTTGAATGCAATTGTCTAATTATATAAGAAAATCACTCATTATAATACCATTAAACTAAAGATGTATATGCTTAAAGTGATAACACAGCTTATAAAAACCTTTTAATATAAAGATCGACAAGTTTTGAATGCACAAACGATGACATTTTCAAGATAAAAAATGATAAATAAACTATTCTTGCAAAATTTTTTGTAATTATCTAAGTCAGATTTTTTAATCAATGTATATGCATGTAATTGTCTAAGTGGTCATTAACATTCTTGATATTTTGTAATCCATGTATTTCAAAAATAGTATGAAAAGGAAATCTTTGCATAAATGAAAGTACTTTTTAAATAATTTTAATTGTACGATAATGCTGCTTTAAAAACATCTGCATGTTTTGTAAAAATTCAGTTGGGGCAAGAAAAGCCAATTAATTTTTTCATTTTTTGTATGGGACGAATGTTTAGCTTTTATATCAGACCAGGCTTAGGCCGAGATTATTTTAGCTTTTATACTAGGCCTTTCCAAATTTTTAGCTTTTATTTCGGACCGAGGCTAAAATTTTTTTGTACAAGTCGGACCGGGACCTGGAAATTTCGGCCCGCGCAGACTTCTAAAGTGAACTATATCTTTATATATATATTAAAAAGCACCAGTATTGGTACTTGTCAATATTTTGGATTATGTTAAATTTTTAGATGCAGCAACTTTTCTTTGGTGGATTAAATCCTCTGTTATTATTATTCCCTCTGCCCCCAAGAGTTTTGAGTGCATTTAGGTGGCAATGCAAATGTTATTTACAGAAATCATTTTCTTATTATGTAAACATTAGTTACCACTTGTTGAGTATAAGGTTTCTTCTAACAACGTTTCAGGCAAGAAAGGAAGGGGGGGGGATAGGGATAATATTAATCACTCAAGAGCCCTTCTCTTATAACAGCCTTGGGTCCTCAAACGGGTAAATTGATCTCTGCGCAGAACCAGAGTCAGATAATATAGACGAACACACGAACGCCATTCGCAAAAAATTTTCAAAATTTGCAGACAGTTTTGATGTGTTTTTTACAAATTTCTGTATATAAAAAAAAATAATAATAATAATCAAGACTCTAGTGAGAATTGGTGCGATGCACGTTGCAGACTCTTGAGAAGGTCTGCAGACTATTTTTCAACTGGAGAAAAAAAAAGTTTGCTAGAAATTATTTGCCATGTACCATGGTATAGTATTTTTTGGAAGAAGCGCCGTGGCACATACGAGTTAAAAACTTAAAAATATTGTAAGTGCGATGCTTATGCTGGAACGGCGAGTACAATACTTTTTTTTTCCCTCCTGCCAGGGCCGCTAGCAGAAACAGTGCAGCACCGAAGTGGGTGCTGCAGATTATTTTAGGCTTTGCAGATTAATTTAACAGATTAAAAATAAATTTTGTGTTAAAAAATAAATGTTAAATGTTGATCTCTTTTAAATAAAGTTTATTTGGTTGGAAATTTTAGAGAATGTTTCTGCGTTTGTTTAGCGTTTTTTACATTCGAAAGAGGAATTCGGTTTTAATATCTTAGTAAATATTATCCTCTTTTCAATAAAGTTTAATTCAGAAAACTGGAGGGGGGGGGGGGTGGAGCGGGGTTGAGTGCATGTAACGTAATGCAAGGTATTGGAAAGAGGGCATTTGTCCTTAAGTTCTGCAGACTGTTTATAAAATTTCTACTTGTGTTGTTTATAAAATTTCTACTTTTCGCTTGCTGGGATCAAGCGAAAAAAAATTGCTTAGCAGAAATTAAAAAAAGCTAAATTGAAGAGAATTAGAAATGGATTTCAATTCTCTAACCACAGATCTGCGCTCTGAGCCAGGGTTTCGGTTCTCGGTTCCATTCGCGGTTTTTCTCTTTTCTCCTCGGAGTTAGAGCGAGTCCATTTTAGAAAGACAAGTCCAAGGGTGAGATGAAGTAAGCATGTGGGAAGCTGTTTATCCAGCCAGGCGCATTAGCGAGCGGAGTATTGTGGTCATAAGTGTTAGCTTGCAAGTCTCTTTTCTGTTTCCTTGCAATTTAAAAATATTTTTATAAAATGGTCTTTTTCGGCTACCGATTTATTACAATAGCATTGCTGAATAAAAACAGTAGATAAACTGATGAGTAAGAGTTCATCTCTTCCATTCATGGACTAATAACTTTTCTATTTTAACATTCATTTATTCATATTTCAGTTATTTTATAGATTAATAAAATAACAGTTTTGTTGAGCAATCATAAATTGATATATTTATATAATGATTAAAATATTTCACATTTTAATAAATATTTTTTCTTTTAAATTTTCATTAGTTTTTCTTTCATTCATTAGTTGTCTGTATTAAGCATACCATTCAATACTACATTTCTTGACTGAGTTTTAATAATGTTTGTAAATTAATATTTGTCTTTTAGTGGTGTTGCTTAGTGGCACTCCACTCGCATATAACGAGGGGCGCGGCGTTTTTTTTGCAGAAAATTTTTAAAGAATTATTTGAGTTCGCAGACAGTTTTACATTTTATCCAAGTCTGCGCAGAACATACAATAATCATTTATAGGATGATTTACAAAAGAAACATCAAAATACTACTTGTTTTTTACAAACAGAAATTCGTATTAATTAAAAAAAAGAAATGAAAAACTGTCAGGTATTTTTCTAAAACGTATATTACTATAGGAAAATGGATAAAGGAAATAATACTATTTTACAGAAAACCTGATCTGCAAACAAATGATAATTCAAAGATTATTAACTTCTATAAAAATTATTACAAATAATTTGAATAAATTGCATTCTATTCAGATGAATTTAAATAGCAACACGAACAACTTACATGTTTTTTTTTTAATATTTTATCTCTATCCAATCAAGAAACACGAACACGTGAATTGTTGTTTACATTGGAATTAGTTAAAGTAAAAGTTAATAGTTTTGTAAAAAAATTAAAGAAAAACCTCGTTATTTTAAAATAATAATAATAATATTGCATGTACTATCATAAAAAGCATTTATATATTTTTTGTAGCAATTTTGATATCTTTTTAACTATTTTGTTGACGGATAAAAAAAACAAAAATTGTCATGCATCAGATTAGAAACATCTCAACATCATACATTTTGTTTATTTCAATTTTGCGAGCCGGCAAGTTGTTTTGAAATAAATTTAATTCTTGTTTTGTTATTGAAGGATAAAATGGTATATTTCTTCCTTTAATATCAATATCATCTATGGTTTTTAACGGAAAATATTGAGTGAAATCTTTATTATATGATTCTGTTTCGTGTTTGTGTTGTAGAAATTTATGTATTCGTACTTAAACTTCTAAATAGTTCTTATAGGATTTTTATTTTAATATCTTCTACATAATTTTTCTATTAATTTAATGTTTATTTTATATATTTTTAAATATTTAATCAGTAATGATAATAAATATTACTAAATAATTGTGTTTTGTAGCCTTGTTTAATCTATTCTTAACATTTTGCGCTCCACTGACACCTATACGGTAACATACTAAGTTTAACCTAAAATGATTGATTGACACCAGAATTTAAAAACAAATTTATTTGGAAATTAGTAAAAGCTTTTATTCACGTACTTAATAAAAGGAAAATTTTCATTCCAAAATTCTGGTGCCAATCAATCATTTCAGGTTAAACTTAGTATGTCACCGTATAGGTGTCAGTAAAGTGCAAAAGGTTAAACCTTAAAGAATAAAAAATAATGAAATATAGGTAGGTGTGCTTGTACAATATTGAATTTAAGTCTCCTTTTAGTTAACTTATTTATTATTTTATTTCAATTAACAGTACAATGTGCTGGTTAAACTGTGACCTTTAATGATATTTTCTATAAAGATTATGCAACAGCAATTGATATTACAATCATCCGTGTTAAATGTCTGCAACAGTGAAGTGCTTGCTGGGGACTACAGCTTAAAAGGGTATACGGGCCTTGGCGAGGTAGAGAAAATGGGATTGGCAAAAGAAGGAAATTTTTCGTGTATATTTTCTGGTAACCTTTTCCCTGTTCTTATACACAAGCTCAATTTTTTCAATATATATACAATTTATTTAATATAAAAAAGCTATTTAAGGAATTTTTCAATCTTTTCTTTCATATTACTTTATATGATTTTAATATGATAAATTTTTCTATGATGAAGATAGGTTTTCTATCTATACATATTTCTAATAGAGATGCACCGAATATTCGGACATATTACTGAATATTCGATTATGCCGAATATCGAAACATTCGGCCAAAACGAACGCTTAAAAAAACTTTTATTTAAATATTTTTAAAAACCCACAATTTCTACTTTTAACAGTCAATTAATAACGATATTCAAAATAATTAGAATTAGAATCATATTTCTATGAAAAAGAATGCTTTTACATTATTTATTTAAAAGTGTCACTTAAGAAAATTAACAGGGGTAGTACTTGTCCTGATATTCCTGAAAAAAAAAAAAACGTCCTGAAATGTCCTGAAATATGGTAGTCTGTCCTAATATTCCTGAAATTTTGCAAGTTTTGTGCTATATCGGCATTTGAAATCATCAAATAGGGGGTAGGTATATCTTTTTACTGATGCAAAACAATCACAAAAGTTACAATTTTCTTCAGTCTATCGTTAAAAATAGTGATTTTCCTCGATTTGCACAAAAAAAATTGCAATGTTTGGTGATTAATTACCAAAAATCCTATTTTTTATCGATTAGTCATTAAAAAAAGTTTGCTATTTTCGTCTGTCAGCCACAAAAAAATCACAATTTTTACCAGTCAGTTATAAGAAAAAAAAAAAGAAATTCGTCGATTAGTAAAGAAAAAAAAATCGAGATTTTTTTTCTTTCAGTAATGCAAAAATTGCAGTTTTTTAGCAGCTTGGTCAAAGAGTTCTGGTAAAATTGCTTTTTTTTTTTAATGTATACTTTTACAACAAAAAAATTTTGTATATCGTGTACTATTTATGATAATAAAATATATTGAAGAGGGAGTTAAGGGTTTTTTCGGTTCGATTTTCAATCAAATGTGTCCTGAAATTGTCCTGAAATATCGTAAAAAGTATATCCTGAAATATCTCCTGGGCTAATACTACCCCTGAATTAACCATTAATGATGACCTTCATAGTAATTAATCATGTACAAATAAATGCAAATTCCTGAATATTGTCTAGTAAATAATCTGTTTCTTGCTTTTTCGCAAACATCATGTTTCTAAACAAAATGGAAAAAAAAACTTTCATAGGTGATAATAGACATCAAGACAGACAATTTTTCTCCAGGAAACCAGAATTACAACACACTTATTCAATCAAAGATAAAGTGCATCTCACTCCAGGTCAAATTACGTTAATAATATTGAAGATATTGTAACTATAATTTTCAACATAGTTACTTTGATTTCTGTGAATTAAGAGAAGTACTAGAAATTGCCACCATTCATATCTAAACAACACTGAGCTAGATATTCCTTTATTCAGAGTACAGCTGACACTACTACTGTGTCACTGGCCAAAATTCAGCCACTTCCAATAATATCATATTTGCTACAAACAAAATTAATATGATGCAAATCTCACTAAAATATCTTCATATGTGTTAAAGTTGTGAATGAAAATTCAGTTTCAGCTTGCGGTGACACACCCTGTGTTTTTGATTGAATGTATTGTATTTTTGATGGAAAAAGTGGAAGGATTGAGATAATGTTTCTTGCTCAAAAAATGTTTGCCTTGATCACATTATCTATGCAGAAAGTTTGTTCCAAGATGTATGAACACCCTGTATGTTTACAACCTTTGAATGTGACCGCCTATTCTAGACATATGCTTTCTGGTTTATTTAAAAACTTCCTTGGCAAATCAAAAGGAACAGGAAGGTTATTCTTGCTGATTTGCCACCATTTTAATATATTGTATTGTTTTACTTTAGTCCCTTCCTGACAAATAAACACTATATCACTGTAAAATGTTTCGGTACTTTTCGGTTAGCCGTGCGCAAGTGATATATGTACATATATAAATATATATGTATATACATACATATATATTCATACATATATGTGTATATGTATGCATATGTGTACATATATGTTTATGTGTGTACATGTATAAATATCACTGGTGCCCGACTAACCGAAAAGTACCAATGTTTCTTCTAATTAATTCAAACTTTTTCTCTGATTTTAATGTATTTGCTTTAGAATATAAGAACATTTTATAAATTAATTTTAACTCACAGAAAAAAACTACGAAAGCTTTATTAATTAAAAAAGTTTCAAGACTATGCTCTTTTTAAGTTATAACTCAAAACCGATATTTTTTAGTGTAAAAGTTTTTTGTAAAAAGGTCTAGTTCATAAAATGGTAGTATCTGTGTTAAATATTATGTAAAATTGTTTTATAATTTAACTTTTAATACTTTTAAACTCTGAAATTTGAAATATAAAAATATTCGGCCTCACTGTTACTATTTGGCTAGCCTAATTATTCGGTATTCAGCCAAAATCACTATTCGGTGCATCCCTAATTTATATATTCCATACTTAAGTATTCAAGTAAATAGCCTTTAAGATGGTTTAAAAAAAAAATAAAAAAAAAAAAATTCTTCCTCACTCAACACGAACCTTTCTGATGCATTTTTCTGACTGTTTTAAACAGAAAAGCATGACACTTACTGGCATGATTATTGAAGTGATTTGTAATCCAACACTTTTTTTCATTTTTTGATTAATGAGTTGCATCTTTAGTTAGAAGCGATTGTTGTCTCATGGTCATGATTGACAGTCTTTTCTCTTTCCCGCTCTGTCATGTCCATAAATCCATTCAAAAAGTCAAATTTGGCAGCATTTACTGAAAGATTTTCTGCCATACCCAAAAATGGGTAAAACAGTTCGATTACATAGCTCCTACGAGAACCTGCCAATTTCATGCATTTGTAAACAAAACTGAATCAAATAACAAATGGACAAAAGCTTCATCGAAATCTTTCATTCAGAAAATTATTGCTTTATTTTTATGTTCATATCAAGTTTTTTCTAATTATTTCATTTCTCAGTTACTTCTCTTGTCTTACTTTGACTTGCTGGGCCCTTCATCAGTTTATCAGAGACTGTACCCCCCACCCTCTCCCTTAGCTTCTCCTTAACAAAACATTAAGTAGTAGAACAGATATTGTGCAATTACTGCAATATTTCCAAAATTCTCATTAAAAAAAAAATGTTTGTTTTCACTCTTTTCCCAACACAAGATACAACCTGTCTAATGTTAATGAAAATTATAAAAGTCAAGAAATTCATCAAAGTGCCACGAAAATCATGAAAATGTCATTTTCATAGTTTTGAGTTTTGGCATATGCATATTGATCAATTGTTGTGCCAAGTCTAACATTGTTTTAATCCTTCACCATCCACAGCATGAACGTGAACTTTATTAAAATTTAAGGAAATAAAAATGTACCATTTTTTTTCATATGTTTTATTTTTAAAGATGATTTTTTGTCATGATAAGCAAAAGTTAACTTGTGTTTTTTGTCATGACAAATGAATATTTATCACCGAATTTATTGAGTGTGCCGCATTGCATCATAAAATTAAAATACTGTATCACTGGTCACTGGAGAACAATTATGTTTGTATACTAAATAATCTAAGTTTTCCTGCATCAAGCTTAACACCAGTGGCGCAGCCAAGGGGGGGGTTTGGGGGTTAAACCCCCTCCCCCCAGAGCTAAAAAAATTACTATAATTGCCGCTTATATGAATCAACACTACTAAAGTTAAAATTAATTTTTTTTTCCTTTACGCTTTGGCAGAATCTTTTATCGCAGCTTGAAGTGATTCTTTTTCAATTAATGTACATGTCTAAATTTCTTTCGTATGTGCTTGCGGTTTGTTTTAATACGAGAAATGAAATCATTTTCAGTTTGGCATCTGCGTGCTTCCTAATGCATCCGTTTTGGATCACAGAATAAATAAAGAAAGATAAAATGCAATGTCTATTTCTCAATACATCTGCATGCTAAAATTCCTGCAGATGTTAAGTTCGGACAGCTAGTTTTCTGTTGTTATAAAGATGCTGATATGGTAATGTGGTTTCTTGGTTTGCGTTAAAAAAAAAAAAAAAAAAAAATAGAATGTGTTTCTCCCTAACAAATTTTCTTCTGTCATTATTTTTTTTTTCTCTATTTCTGGGCACTTTTTTTTTTTTTTTGCTTATTTTCTGCTCTACTCATTTATTAAATTTCATTATTAAAAGTCAAAATGTATTATTATTTTTTTTACAAAAGACAAAATTGCTTTGAATTTTACAAATGTATGAAATATAAATATGCGGGTGGGATAACAAGCATAATGCATACCTCCTTCTAATGAAAGGGGGTTTGGGTTGATGGTTGTTGTTACTGCTGAAAATTAGAGCCCTGGTACTCTTTTTTCCTGGAATTTAAGCCCTGCCTGTGAGTATGGATTTTGAAAAAAAAAGGCGTAAAATGTGCGCTAAATGCATTTTTTTAGAAAAATACTATCTATAATTACACACAATTTTACGCTAACCATGCATTAATTTAAATTGATCAGCAATAAATTAGTTATGCATTGATTTACACTTATTGTATTTTAACGAATGCTATCTGCATGTCATTAAAATTATACTAGCTGACCCGTCCGGCGGTGCCTGGGCTCATGATAATTACCTCAAATTTGTATGATTATCTATCTTATATCAATTTTATATTTTTAAATGAAATTTTCACAAAAAAATATTGATTATTAGACAGAAAAGCATTTTTAAAGACACCTTCTTGTTTGGTTGGGTGTTTTGTTTGTTTCTTTTCTTCGTAAGGGTCTCTCGTTTCATAGTTTTAAAAAAAATAATCCCAGTTGTCTGAATTCTATAAATTTTTCATCAGTTATAAACAGGTCTTGACAAATGCAGTTGCCAAGTTGCCATTGGCGACCTAGTTTTTCTATCTAGCCACCAAGTTATTTAACCTGATTTTTTTTAATTATTATTATAATTTTTTGTACAAAAATTGACCTAAGAAATGACCATAAATGGCATTTTTTCTCATTTTCGGCATTTTTAATTAGGTAAAAATAAGTTTAACAAATGCAAATTTTAAATTAATAAAAAATAATTATTTGACTGACTTCGACACGAAAACAGGCAGAAATTGTTTTCCTGCTTCACTGTTTCATCCATGCCCTCCTCATCAGATATAGATTTTGCAGCACTCACTTATCCAGACATTTGAAACCTTCGGCAATCAGCATTTCCGAGAACATACCGGTTAATGCAGCCTTTACATTTTTTTTCATAGATAAATAATTTTGATAAATTTCATTAGAAAACTTTGTTTATACCATCTTTTTAAATGATGTAACTATTCTAAACTATGTAACTAACAATCCGACAATAGGCTTATTATTTTTCTCAATTAATTGATAAAAAACTTTTGTGCTTTTGAAAATTAGTGACTTCGGAGGGGAGCCGTTTATATTTTTTACTGGCTACCAGATTTTATCAAATTTGTAAAGCCATGGTTATAAATATAATGGTTTTAGAGACCGTGGAAAAATATTGATATCTAGCTGTAAAAGAAATGCTTTCTTCTCGCGTCTTTTTTTTTTTTCTTCTTTTTTTTTTTTTTTTTTTTTTTTGCGACGTGTCCTTTAAAATAACAACACAAAAAAGTTATTGTCCGAACTCTCTGAAATTTTATTCGATTGTCAATATAACTGTATTTCACCCCTCTTTAAAATTCCATGAAAAAAGTCTGTCTTTGACTAAAGTCGAAGAGAACAGAGTCACAGAAACACAGAGTTACGTCAAAAAAGACTAAGTCCCAGACTTAGTCACATTTAATACTGAAAACATGAGCCGACGCTGAGCAAACCCACGCCAAAATACCCAAATTTCTTTTTGCATTGTCATCGAAAAATTCTGAGATTTTTTTAAATACTTTTATTCATCAGAGCGTTTCCAAATTTTTGTAGGCGCTGTAATTTTGATCTTCCAAGATGCTTTTAATGGATTTAGTCGAAATACAGACGTTTAGTTACTTTTAGAATAGAAAAAAGATCGTCTTCGAAAGGCCCGATATGACGTGAGGTTCTAAATAAATCATAATTTAGAATGCTTTCAGCTGTTTCACACCTTTAAATTTCCCATTTATAATAAATTCTTTATGACAATAAGCATTTCCATCTTAAAAGTAATCTCTATACTAAATTTCAAGTTTCTAACACTAACAGTTTCAACTAAATCATAATTTAGAACGCTTTTAGAAAGTTTTCAGCTCATTTCGTCCTTTTAAATTTTTAAATGTTTTTAAAAATGTTATAAGCAATTACTACATAAAAGTAATCATCATGCCAAATTCCATATTTTCATACCAATTGTATCACATAAATCGCAGTTTTAGAATGATTCTTACTCTTGCATTCTTTTAAATTTCGTAATGAAAAAATAAATTCTGGGGAGAATTTACGTCTTTTAAGTAACATCCATATAAAATTTCAAGACTCTAGCTCTAAAAGTTCTAAATGACTTGTTACATTTGGCAAAAAGCAAGGTAAGTAAGTCTATTGAAAATTTTGTTAAAATTGCTTCATTATTATTAAAGTTAGGAATAAGAATTCGTGATTCTTTGCAATGAAACCTTGTGTATTTTTAACACTTTCCAACCTAGTTGAAAAGTTTATGACTTCGGTTTGTCTGGTCGTAATGCCGTCTGGCCGTGCTCTAACTCCCGTAAATATGCTCGGATTGCCCTGTAATTGTTATATGTTATTGTCCTTATCTATAGCATGTTCGCTATTTCAACTGAAGTGTGTAGCACTTATAGTTTTTTTACAGGGACACTCAAAAGAATTCCGTTACATTACGGTCTATAGGGAAAAATCATTTGCGGTTTATTTTAATGATGTTACACAATTTCAAACACATTGTAATTGATATATATCACTAAGGTGCATTACAAGAAGCTTAATATGGAATAGGATGTGCATAGCACTTATAGTTACTTTACAGGGGCAGTCAAAAGAATTCTGTTACATTACGTCTATGGAGAAAAATCGTTTGCGGTTTAATTAAATAATGTTTCACTATTTTAAACACATTGGAATTTATATATATCACTAAGATGAATAATCACTCACTTTTTGTCTATTACTTGGTGTGTATAAATTCTGTAGATCATATATAGGGCAGCACAAAAGTTCGCGAACACATTTCCATTTATTGACAGAAACTCCAGATGGAGAATTTTAAACTGTGTTACGCGTTTCCTAACTAAACTAAAATTTAACATCCTATGTATAGTAACATATACAAATCTATAGATCATACACAGGGCTGAATAAAAGTATTCGGATAATTTTCCGAATATTGTATATGTTGGAAATTCCTGAAATTACGTTTTTAAATATGTTATGCGTTTTCCAAATTGTTTACTTAGATGTTATCTTTCAGCTTATTAAACGATGATGATTTGTAAAATTATTTTGGAAGCATTGGAAAGTGTTACATAATCTATGCTTGACGCATGAATTTTCGTTCTTGTTATTATGATGGACATAGTTGAATTTTATAAATTTTATAACAGTCTTCATACCCCCCACCCTCCGCCTGATTTTTCGTTCTTGTTGATTGAACAAATGGATTCCAACTCTGTTATTTTCTACGTAAAAATTATTTGCTGTACTGTGCTCTTCCATCTTTAAGTTTACCCCTCATCATTTTTAAACACTTTATAAATCTAACCTAGTTTTGTGTTAGTTCATTGGTGCATTTTATAGTTTGTAACTCTATTATAGTTTGTATTATAGTATATCTTATATATTTAATATAAGATATAATATTGTGTATTGTAACTTGTATAATATATAGTTTGTATTATAGTATATCTATTATAGTTTGTAAATGCTGTTTAAATGAATCATAACCAACGTAATTGCGGAGAAAAGCATTATGATTACATTCATTTAAAAGACTGATTCCATTAACCGATGATTCATATAACCGGCGAAAATCTTTATTATAAACTCAAAAAACCCCCTAGAACCGAATTCTGGCTGCGCCACTGCTTAACACCATTAAATGTGTAGTAAATAAAAAAATTGGAATATTTAAAGTTGTAATATTGTGCAATTTTAACCTTCTTTGCAAAAAATTAGCTGATTTTTACATTTTCAAAACAAGTTAAAAAGTGATATATTTTTATTTTAAATGTGTAACAAGAGTTTATCATAAAAAATAATTAGTATAATTTTAAATATGTTTTTTAAATTTTATTGAAGTTTGAATTCAGTTTTACTATTAGCATTTCATTCACATATTTTGTAAAATTCCAAGGAATAAAAGTTTTTCCTATCTGCAGATTGAAAAAAAAAAAAATGTAGTTCTCACTTAAATTATAAAAAATCCCACTTAAAACTTTGCTTTAGGTAAGAGAAATGACACTTTTTTTTTTCTTTTTGTAAGAGATTTTATTATAATAGTAACATTTAGAATTAGAATGTTTTGATTTCTATTTTAATTAAAATCTTTTTCTGAATTTGCTACATGTTTTGCTTGATTTTAATGCATACATATTTTATTTTTTAGCTTTTTTATTCATTTTTCAAATCTTTGGTGGGCAAAGATGTTGTTGTAGAACTGAAAAATGATTTAAGGTAATAGATATCTTTTTATTGTCTTTTGCATTAAATTACAAGTATTTAAAATAGTGTGTATGATACATAATTATTTGTATTCAAGCTGAGTTTTTATTTATGTCAAGATGATTATTTATTGTTTTTCTAAGTTTTATTTTATATATTTGTATGCAAATACTTTTCTTTTTAAAACATGATAATACAGCAAAAGATCTTGATAACACAAAACTAAAAACGTGAGGTTGTGTGCTATAATAGAATTTTGCATTATATAGACCACATTTCATACATCATTAAACTTTCCTTGTGTACACATGGCCAAATATGTCTGAAACATATCAAAATACAGTAGATCTTTATATTGCATTCTTTGTATAATATAGATCATTTCACACTATAGGTGCAGATTCACGGTCGCCAGTCGCCACGTGGCGACTGGATTTTTTTCTTTGGCCACTAACTTTCCATGTCTAAGTCGCCTAAGTCTAAGTGTCTTACAGGGATGCCCCCTTTCCACCAACAGTCAGATTTCCGCATTTTTAAAAAAAAATTATTTTTTAAACCAATTCTGCACATTTTCTGTGATATTTTACCCCTTTTTTACTTTTTCTGTTGTCCATAATTAAAAAACATGATTAAGCATGGATATCACATTTCTGCAGATCTACAAGTTTCCCGTTTTCTTCTTTAAAAAGAAATTATCCCTGAATGTCAAAAATTGTTCAATTTATTTTATTAAAATCTAAAACTTAAAAGAAAATAAATCTTCTCCATATTTTGTCATATATTTTTTTTCTTTTGATTTTTATAGACATAATTTTTGATGCAAATGCCCATGGTGAGCATTTATTTTCAGCTATGAAAAACACTTTGGGGTGGGGGTGGATTTATCTGTAGAACAAAAAAGTTAGAGAATCGTTTATTTGGGGCATTGCATTATAAATATTTATTCCTACAAACTGTATACAATTATGGTTGGAAGCTTCTATAAAATCCCGTTGCCCAATTTTAATAAAGAAAAAATAAATTATTTATTTATTTAAGTTTTGTGTAAATTTTATTTTAAAATATACTGTTTATTACTTTTGAGCTTTAATAGTAGACAATAAATTCCATATAGCCATATAAATGCTATTGTTTTTATGCGTTTGTTTCCCAATATAGTCACTGGATTTTTTGGGTTTAAGAGCCACTGGCTCCTTACAGATTTTGGGAATCTGCACCTATATTTCACACATGACATAGTTAAATTTACTTTATAAACATGGTCAAAATATGCCTGGACCAAATCATGCATTATATTACTCATTTTCAAAACATTTTATTGTAATAATAGCATTTTTTTTTTCATTAAATAACTCTGAATTAAGGAGATCTAGTTGAATTAATGTATAAAATTTGGTCCTCAGGGCTTGAAATTCAATTTTTCCTAGGAGGGGAGTCTCCCTCCCAAAATTTATAAATGGAGGGAGTTGAAATGTTTGTGAGGGAGAAAAAAAATCTGTAAACTTCACTATTATTTTACATTCAATTAAAAAATTACATTAATAATGACAAAATATTATTGAAAAATTTTAAATTGACAACTCGGAATAATTATGCAAAATGTTTATTTTTATTTATTTATTATTTTTTTTTTAAGGAAGAAAGTCAGCTTTATATATACATTTATTTTTCAACTTTCACGAAATGTTATGAATCCTTAACAATTAAGTTGTTAAATGAGTTTCTGGATTTAGAGTGTATTTGATTTTCAGTACTGAAGATGTAATACATTGATAAAAAGTGTTATTTGATTCTAAAGCACTTTGATAATTTCATGTGCACATAAAAAAGGCAATGTATTTAATACAACATATTGCAAAAGATTCAAGATACTGTTAGTTTCAATTTTTATGTGTCCTTTTCAATAAGTAGTTGATATAAGTTATAGAATTTTCTGTGTTAATTATGAATATGCTGGTTCAACTGTTAAAAAGGTTTGTTAAATATTTATTTTTGTTTGTTTAACCATACCTCATGTTAATTTATAATTAAAGTAATTTAAGGCTGGTAACTGGTTTAGAAAAAGACTTACTCTTGCCATTTTGTTGGCTGATAGGGATATAAACTCCTCATTATAAAAAATTTATTTGACCAAAGGCTATTTCAAAAGATATAAAATTGTGAATCATTGTAAGGGGCTCATTAACCCATTAGGCATAACCCATAAAATATCAGTATGTATATTTACCTTTTTTTTTTATAATAGAAGTTTTTTTTTTTTTTTTTTTTTTTTTTTTTGTAAATAGGAAGTCTTTAAAATACTTCTGGGAAAAAAAAGAGTATTTATTTAGGAGAAACAGCATGTTCCAAAATGGGAACAATGGCACCAAATAGAGGTAAATTTAAAAAAAAAAAAAATTTTTTTTTTTTTACTTATGCCTCTGTGCATTTATGGTAGTTATTTCTCATTTCTTTAGCTATAAAAGGGATAATATCATTCTAAAACTGATATTTTATGAAGAATTCATATAAATTAGTCCTACATTTAAAATTAAAATTAAAAATTAACTGATTTTATAAGCATTTTCATTATCCATTTCTTTATTTTTCATCATTATATAATTTTTGTCCTAATATATTACATGAAAATGATTGAACAATTTTTATGCAGCATTATATTGTATTTTTTTCATTTTCTGAAATTGTTTTTTAACTAGTTATTTTTCTTTTTGCATTTTGTTTAGTTTTTTCTATATTCCAATTTCAAAGATTCGTCTGAACTTTCGTCTAAAGTATCAAGTTTCTAAACACTAAACACACATTTTGGGATTGTCTGTTGATTTTTTAGAATTTACGGAAATAATCTACTTTACCAGATTGAGGCCATGACCATGGGTTAAATCATTACATGAATTATTTTCTATTAAATCTTCCTCATCTGTTACAAGACTGGGATCAGGTGGCAAACAAACAATTTACTTAACATCCGAAAAATCATCCAAATATAAAATAATTTTGTTCAATCATCTTCCATGTTTAATAGTCAGAAAAAAATGATGTAATGATGAAAAATAAAGGGAAGGATAATGAAAATGCTTATAGAACTGATAATTTTTTTTTATTATTATAATTGTGGAAGTTTTATAATTTATAGGAACTCTTCATAAAATATCAGTTTCGGAATTATATCCTTTTCATAGCTAATAAACTGAAAAACAAGTAATATAAAAAAAAAAAGTCAATTCCTACTTTTTAATCATAAATATATAAAATAAACCCATGCAGAATTAATGTCCCACGTTATCTTTATTGAACATTATTTTATAATCATCATTGAGGTATTTAATGTTGGCATCACTAATTTGAGATAAATCTTTCATTTCATTTATGAAACAATGGAAGAAATTTTTTTCTCCCATATAAAAATTAAAATTAATTAATTAAATTTAATTAATGAATTAATATTTGAAAAAACTGTATTAACATCAATTGTCATCCAGTACAAGTTTTAAAAAAATTATTTGAACTTGAATGGATGAATAGAAAATATTTGATTAACGATTGAAAATTCCAACAAGATATATATAGAGAGAGTGTGAGCTAATAGTAGGAATTTAATAACTACTATAAATGCACAGAGACATATGTAAAATTTTTCAAAAAAGTTACCCCCATTTTAGGAACAACTTGTGCTTTCAGTAATTGTGATTGATCTATTATACATATTAAGCCCGGATTGATGTTGTTTTACATAATAGACAGTTGAAAACATATTTCAACGAAAAAATAATTTTTATTATAAAGATAAAGTTATTTTTTAAAAAAGAAAAAATGATTTTGAATGTGGCCAAAAAGCTAAATTTCGGCCTTTTTAACACATTTTAAGAAATATAAAATTTTAAAAAAAAGAAGAAAAAAAAAGAAATTGCAGAAGTTGTCTCATATAATTCAAAATGCAAATACTTTTAACAATATATAAAATACTCATTTTAGAAAAAATCCTAAAGCAATGTTCCCAAAAAGAAATAACTTACCATCTTGTCTTGCAGAAAGTTAGTTTTTTATGTCAAAGTATAAAATGCAAATTCATAATTTTATTTTATGAAATAGGTTTTCTAAATCAAGAAATAATAAGTTTAAAAGCACACTTAACAGTGGTAATGAGCTCCTATATTGGATAAAATGTATATGAATATGAATTGTAAGCATCGATGTGCTATTAGCTGTCATGGCCGGTGTTGCCTGGACTTGTCATAATAACCTTAAATATACCTCAAATTAGTGTTGAATGATTTTATATTTTTAAACAAAGATCTTTCCAATTTGTAAACCTAATGTTGGGGTCCCATTGTCTTTGGCAGCATACACACTTCAATTTGTATGATTTTATATTTTTAAATAGAGAATCTATCCAAACGAACCTAGAGTTTGCACATCGGGCTTCAGTGTTGAATGAATTTATAGGTTTAAACAAAAATCTTTAACAATCGAAGCTAATGTTAGGGTGGCCCCCACTGCCTTTGACATTGTACATCCTCAAATTTATATGATTTTATATTTTTAAATGAAAATTTATCCAAACAAACTAAGGTGCTTCCGTTATAGTGATTACAATTTATTTTCTGATGTTTAGATATTATATATTAAACTTTCAATTCTGACTTCCCAAGAAAACCTAAATAAGAAACCTCTCCCTCTTTTAAAACTTCAAATGATTTCTCTCACTGCTGAAAATGTAGAGGTTTTCCAGTGCATGTGCAGAAACAAAAAACTCCTCCAAAAATGTTCTAAACAAAAATTTAAATGGGAAACTATCAAAAAAGGCACTGAAAGAGAAAGAGAGAAGGTCTGGCAAATTCATGAAAGAACTTCTAGATTTTTTTTTTTTTTTTTTTTTTTTGAAGTAGTAAATATTAAAAATAATTTTAACCAAAGATGCATTTGGAAGGAAAAAAGTACCATCTATGTGTGGGTATTTTTTTTCCATATTTCGTTCAAAAAAACAAGGGTGCAAATTTTTAAAAAATGGCACAAAAATGAAAAAAACAAATACTGCTCTTTTTTTTTTAACGGATTAATATTAATATTTTTTTAACGAACCACATCGAATTGGAATTGGAAAGATACCCTGAAAGAGTGGGCATTTTTTGTTTTGTTATATTTTATTCAGGAAGGAGGATGCAGACTTTCAAAAATACACATAAGGAAAAAAACAAGAAATAGACGTTTGAAAAATACTTATTTTTAAGAAGTAAATATTAATATTTTTTTAAACAGGTAACACTATTAGAAGCAGAAAAGTACAGTGATTAAATGGAATTTTGTATTTTCATACTTTTATTTGTTAAACAGATGCAAACTTGTAAAAATTAAAAAAAAAACACTTTATTGCAGAATGATTTGGAAATCCCTACTATCAGCTCAAGCACACTATTTTACAGTTTTTAATGAATTTTTAATTAATATCTCAGCTAATCATCAAAAAATGAAAAATCTGATCCTTGGGTGCATTTGGACTATCTTCATTCAAAATTTCAGACTTCTATGTGCAGTATATTTTCCTAGCCATCGCCAACATACAGACAAACATCTTTCTTTTATTAGTATAGATTAAAAATTTAGATTTAGTAAAAGTCATGTTTTATTATTAGCATCAAGGTGTTTGTAATATTACAAAAAATATATAAAGATGTTAAAATTTTTAAAATGCAAATAATAAAAAAAGAGCAATTTTAATTTATGCTTAATTTTATTTCTATTGTTTTTTCACGTAATCAAAATATATATTTTAAAAAGAAATGTTAGTATTCAGCCTAAAATTCAATATTTGGTAATCGGCCAATTCATTATTTATTACATCCCTATTCAGAATCAGAACTTCTTGCAATTATTATTTAAATTTAATTTTTTTCTTCAAATTGTATATTTAAAAAAAAATGTTGGTATTTTGCAAAATATTCAGTATTTGGCTATTCGGCCAAATCATTATTAATTACATCCCTATTCAGAATCAGAACTTCTTACAATTATTAATTAAATTTAGTTTTTATCATCAATATATTATGTGTATTATGAAAATATTTCAGAATTGTTTAAAGAAATAGTTGTTAGATTTTTTAACTATCTTGTTTTTATCTAAACTATTGTATTTGCTTTTAGTATATGTGGTACTCTACATTCTGTTGATCAGTATTTGAATATTAAATTAACAGACATCAGTGTAACAGATCCTGAAAAATATCCTCACATGGTAAGCTGTTTATGGTACATTTTTGTAGTTTGTTCTTTTTAGTTGTGATTGTTTTTCTCTTTTCTTGAATTGGCTGGCTCTCAGTCATTATTTAATTTGCTTAATGTTAATATTTAAAACTTTAAAAGTTCTTTCATTATGTTTTTGTAAAGGAGATGGAGATTATCTATCAGTAATTTTTGACATTTGCAATTTATTATTTTGTCTAAATAACATTTAGATCTGTCCTCCCCCCTGTTTGGCCATGTCCTTACTTGTCAATAGTTATTTTGATGCTCAAAGTATAGAACAAATGGATTGGCCATCTCATTCTCTGGATCTTAATGATATCGAACACCTTTATTAGCACTGGGGCTGATTTAGGACAGATGACTTCTTTAAATCCGCTTCGAAGTTTGTTCTGTATAAGGTCCTTGCATCCTATTCCTGTATCTGTCAGTTTGGTTACCACTGTAGAAATGCAATGTCACACATATAGTACAGCTAGGAAAAAACTTATTGCCTTATTAAAATACAATTACAGTATAACAGCATTTATCCAAACTGAGACCAGAGGTATTCTGGATAACTGATTATGGCATCAATGTAACACCCATTTGTTCAAATTTGTAGAATATTTGTGGCTGTGCCATTGTTTTTGATATCAATTTAATTATTAGATTAATCAGATTGAAAGAAGATCAAAGTTTGAAAGGGGGCAGTTTAGGGGAATCAATTGGAGACAACTCTGAATAAAAATCAAAATCTCTATATCTAAATGCTTCCATTTCAAATCCTAGAGGTTTGCATAAAGTTATACCATGCATGTGGTAATGTATTAAGCAATGCACATGTCACACTGGCACAGTATGGCACTTTTTCTGGAAAGATTTTTAAATCAGTAGTCCATTGGAAATATGACTCTGGATAACTCTTTTTCAGATTAACTTGTTTCCGGATGAATGGTTCCATACTGTATTTATTATTTTCCATTTAACATTAAGCTACTATTCCATTTAAAATTATCCTACCATATGCCTGTTCACATTGTTTTTTCTCCCATCTTATCATCCATCATATTTAACAGACTGTTTCAGGCTTCACCATCTGTATAGGTACTACTTTAATACTTCACTACCACAATTCACAAACTTTATGGGTGAAAAATCTTACAGTGCACTTTTTCACATTCTAAAAAAAGCAGTTTTTTATTCTACCTTCATATTTATTTTCATTGCTTTTAACAATCTATTTTAAATATTTATGCTGTTCTTTTATATAATCTTGACTCAATCTGAATGGAAGAAATCCCATCCAATTGTCTGAGAGACTATAAATCATTTCTTTGTAAAATTTATCATTTATCCTGTCTAATTTAATTTTTATGTGTTTTGTTTTTTATCCTACCAATGTCAAATAACGTGTCTTAAGATTTTGATTTATGGAGTTTTTTTAATTTTAAATTAAAACAATCACAAATCAATCATTCAGTGTATTAAAAGAGATTTGTGATTGAACTTAAAAAATACAAATAAAATAACCAACCATAAATCAAAATTTTAAAAGGTGTCATTTGATATCTGTAGAAATAGTGTAAAACTGGCACTTAGGAAAACAGATGTATTAACTACTTGTCTTTGAATTTTTCTACTCAAGATTGACACATAGACACAGACATCCTGTCTACAGCTTCTTGGTGACCCAGAATCTGCCTAGTCACATTGTTTTTTCTCCCATCTTATCATCCATCATATCTATCAGACTGTTTTAGACTTCACCATCTGTATAGGCACTAATTTAATACTTCACCACCACAATTCACAAACCTTATGGGTGAAAAATCTTACAGTGCACTTTTTCACATTCTAAAAAAAAGCAGGTTTTTATTCTGACATCTGGTTTTTATTCTACCTCCATATTTATTTGCATTATTTTAACAATCTATTTTAAATATTTATGCTGTTCTTTTATATAATCTTGACTCAATCTGAATGGGAGAAATCCCATCCAATTGTCTAAGACTATAAACCATTTCTTGCAAAATTTATCATTTATCCTATCTAATTTAATTTTTATGTTTTTTTTTTAATCTCATCTGACACAGCATGCCCTCTGGACTTTGTGCCATTAAAAAACACTCAACCAATCATTTAAAACAGGGATATCACCCTTTTAACTTCCTTGATCCACATCTAAGAGGATTTTAGGTAGATTTCGTAAGAAATACTACCTATTACATTCTCACCTAAGTTGGAAATTTTGAAAAATTTTTGCAGATCTACGCTGACTTTTTTCTGACCACGATAACTGGAAAAATTCTGCATAAATCTCTTCCAAACTGATACATAAAATCTCGGTCAAGTTCGTTAATGGGCAAAATCGAACCTGGGGGGGGGGGGCTTTTTGTGAAAACAGAAAAACCCTCATTTCTTTATTATTATACGTATCGAATCCGTTTAAAGTTATTATTACTTCTAGGAAAAGGGCCGAAAATTTATGTATGACAGATTTTTGATATAATTAAAAATGGCCCCAAGGGGGGGAAAAAAGGGGGTTTTAGAAGAAAAAAAATCATAGCTTCGTCAATTCACAAGATATCAAATCCGCGTAAATTTATTATTAATCCTCTTAGTATTATCTAAAACTTTTATATTGACAAGTTTTTTATAGGACCAACCGTTATAGCAAAAAAAACGAAAAAAATCCCTGCCGGCTCCGCCTGCAAACAAGTTATTTTTCGAAATAGGTGGTTCCAACTCCCGCATCTTTTTGAAACTGATACATAAAATCAAGGGGCGTAAAATCTCGGTCAAGTTCGTTAATGGGCAAAGTTGAACAAGGGGGGGGGGCTTTTTGTGAAAACAGAAAAAACCCCATAATTTCTTAATTATGATATGTATCGAATCCGCTTGAAGTTATCATTACTTCTAGGAGAAGGGCCGAAAATTTATGTATGACAGATTTTTGATATAATTAAAAATTGCCTTAAGGGGGGTGGGGGGGTGGAAGGGGGGGTTTAGAAGAAAAAAAATTCATAACTTCGTCAATTCCCAAGATTTCAAACCCGCTTAAATTTATTATAAATCTAAAACATTATTATCTAAAACATTTATATTGACATGTTTTTTATAGGACCAACTCTTACAGCCAAAAAAAAAAAAAAAAAATCCTTGCTGGCTTTGCCTGCAAACAAGTTTGGTTTCGAAGTAGGCGGTTCCAACTGCAGCATCATCGCAAAAAGGTCATTTCTTCTGCAATTCCTGACAAACAGGCGCCCCACGGTCTGCGTCTTCGAAATCTACCTGTGCCTGTAGGCCGAGCCGTCAGGGATTTTTTTTTTTTTTATCTTGGGCTGAATATACACTATACTAATTAATATTAACCACTGTTGTTAAACAAAACTGTCGTAATCTTTGACTTCCTTTCTAAGTAGAAATGCTTTTAAAATTGAGCACATGAGCCAGAACATTAGGACTAGTTACATTACATTTTATTCTATTGTATTAACTTAGGATGAAAAATATTTGCTTTTTTCCTTTGAATAGAAACGGAAAGTCTGTAACTGTCTGTAAATGATTATGCATCGTCATCATCAACTTTTTCAATCCACTGCTGGATGTAGATCTCCCCTAGATTTTTCCATTGTTTCCTGTCTATAGTGCTTTAGTCATCCAATTAATACTGCCCACTTTTCTGATTTCATCACTCCATCTCACTTGAGGCCGTTTTACATCTCTGGGATACCACTGTATGATATCTATGCTCCATCTATTGTCTTGTCCTCTTGCAATGTTCCCAGTCCATATCCACTTTAACCATTTAATTCTCTCAATGATGTTAAAAACTTTCGCCTGACTTCTTATCCAGGTTTTTCTCTTTCTTTCTCTTCTAGTTATGCCTAGCATAATCTTTCTATACTTCGCTGTGTTGTTTGTAATATTTATACCATCCGTTTTGTTAGTGTCCATGTTTCTGCTTCATATGTTAGTGCAGTCAAAACACATTTGTTAAACACCTTTCTTTTCAAACAAGGAGGTATGTTACTCTTCAGAACAATATTCTTCCCAAAAGCACTCCATCCGTTTCTTATTCTTCTATTGATTTCATTAATAATACTGTTGTCCAATGATATTTCCTGTCCAAGGTATACATAACTTTGCTCTTCTTTAATCTCAGTGTTGTTGTAGACGATTTTCTTTTTTGATGGGAATGAATTAAACATCACTTTAGTCTTTTCCAAATTTATTTTTAATCCCACATTAATGCTAGCTTCTGTCAAATCTTTTAACATATTTTTCAATTCTTCAGAGCTATTACTGAAAATTAAAATGTTATTGGCAAACCGGAGATGGCTTAAAATTCCTCATTTATTCTAATCCTTTTGTTTTCCTAATCCAACTTCTTGATAATATTTTCTAAGACAGCAGCAAAAAGCTTAGGCGAAATGGTGTCTCCTTGTCTTACTCCTCTCCCAAGCTTGATCTGCACTTTTCCTTTGTCCAAACGGATGGTACCTGTTGCTTTCTTGTAAATATTCTTTATAATATTGATGTAAGGTTTTTCTATACCAATGTCCTCCAGAGATTCTACTACTGCTGATGTGTAGACCAAATCAAATGCTTCTTCATAATCATTCATATTGATTACAATCAATAATCAATAAAGGCAAGGCAGAGTGGTAAATTATATTCCTTATGTTTTTCTATGAGTTCCCTCACTCTTTGAATATGATCCATTGTGCTAAATCCACTTCAGAATCCTGCTTGTTCTCTGGGTTGAGCTGAGTCCAGAGCTGATTCAAGTCTTCTCGTTAAAACTTTGGTGAAAATTTTATAAATCACTGACAGTAAGCTGATTGGACTGTAGTTTTTAATGTTTTCCTTCTCCCTTTTCTTTTAAAATAAAGGCCAATTATGCCATTATGCCAATCTTCTGGTACATCTGATTTCTTGAGACATTTGGAAAACAGTAAGGCTAGCATTTTTGCAAATTTTTCTCCTGTTTCTTTGATAAGGTCAATTGTAATTCCATCTTTGCCAGGGCATTTACTTTTTTTTTTTTCATACATCTAATGGCTTGTACAACTGCATCTGTCATCACTGGGATTATTTCTTCAGTTTCTGTATGTTCACTCGTGGATCATGTAGGTTGATTTCCCTTTGATCTTCACATTTATATAGATCGTTACAGAATTTTTCGACAATGTGTACTATTTTATTATTGATTTTGGTGATCGTTTCATCTGCCCTCTTCAGTGCAAAAATACCTTTTCTTCCAACACACAGTTTGTGCTTAGCTGATTTTAAACTTTTGTTATCTTCTAGAACTTTCTTGAAAATATCAGAGTTAATTTTTTTTATATCTTCTGTAACACATTTTTTTTACCATTTTACATAACTCTGCATATTCAACTCTTGATTTAGGTTAATTTTTCTTCATTTTAAATTCTACATTTCTTCATCAATTTTCTTATTTCTTCTGTTATTTTCTTTGTCTACTTTACTTGTGCTTCACCGGCTATTGGCCTTGCAATTTCTTGTAAAGTATTTGTTAGTTTCTTGCTCAATATTGTAACATCTTGCTCTTCTTCTAAAATTGATTACGTACTTGGAAACTATTTTTAAGTTCCAAATTAAATTCTTCTTTATGTTTCTGGAGATTTATAATATTGACTGATTTCTTTGAGTGTTGCAAACGCTTCATTCTTTCCACTTTAGTATTTAAAAGCAGCTTTCATCTTACCAACCTGTGATTGCTTCCTGTATTGAAGTTATTGAGAATGCTACCATCCTGAATAAGATGATTTTTGTTTATCAAGATGTAGTCTATTTCACTTGTTGAGCCATATCACTATGTCATGTCCATTTTATATGTGGCTTTTCCTTGAAAAATGAATTTATGCTATACATCTGCTGACATTCTGCAAACTCAATCAATCTGTTTCTTTTTTTTATTATGCATTCGATATCCATGATTTCCTACTCAGAACTCACCTTTCTTTTTTCCCCCCAATCCTAGCATTCCACTCTCCCATTATTAATTTTATGTAGCATTTTTCCTTTTGATGCATTGAAGCTACTTCTTCACCCAGTAGCAGAAACAGTGCAGCATGGCAGCAGCGCTGCAGACTATTTTCGTCTTTGCAGATCAATCTAAAACAAAATTCTGGGCTCTGAAAAATTGCTAAAATTTCTTTTTTGTCTCTTGATTTATTGAATTTTCTTCTTATGCTTAATTTATAAATACAGTGAAACTTCCATTTAACGAAATCTCATCGTTACACTTAACTTCGTTATGAAGAAAATTCGTTTAATAGAAATCAACTAAAATTCATGAAATTTTTATTTCCGCTATGGCAAACAGGTATTGGATTCAGAAGCATTTGATTGAGTTTCAATTACTAAGCCGTCTTGTACAAAACAGTTGTGTACGGTCGAAGAAATCACGTCACCCAAGCTTGTGCTCAAGCTTTCATCAGCTCTGATACACAGGTTCTCAAACTAATGTTTTCACTACATTGTCTTTTTTCTGTCATTTTCGACAATGTACTTCAAGATTTTTTATTATTTGACGAAATTAGCGGTTGTTTTTTTTTTCGATCCTTTGACGAAATTTCACTTTTTTCGCGATCGCTTAACGAAATTAGACATTTTTTCGCAGTGCTTTGAAGAAATTTGTGTTTTTTTTTCTAGACCCTTTGAAGAAATTCATGTTTTCCCGCGATTATTTGACGAAATTCGCAGGATTTTTTTTTTTTTTTTTTTTTTTTTTTTTTTGTGATCCCTTGATGAAATTTTACACTTTTTTCGGAGTCCTTGGAAGAAATTTGCGTCTTCTTCGTAAGCCTTTGACGGAAATCGCGTTTTTCTGCAATTTGTTAACAGAATTAGCTTTTTTTTTTTTTTTTTTTTTTTCAATCCTGCAACGAAATTTGCGTTTTTATTTTCGGTACTTTGACGAAATTCACGTTGTTTCCACAATCCTTTGATGAAATTTTCTATTTTTTCTGCGAACGATAGACATAATTGATTTTTTTTTTCGGCGACTATCGTTCAAAATTCGAGATATTTATGTTCGAAATTTTGGACTGAAGACTTAAATTTTCGAAATCGAATGCCTTAAATTTTTAGGAAAACTTGAACAGAATCACCCCTGATGAAATAAATACATAACTACTTTTTGTTTCTAACGAATCGTAATATAAATTAATTTTAAACTAAAATTTGAGAGAAAAATGATTTGTTTTTAATTTCGGGAAGAGAAGGGGGGGGGGGCGTGTTCCCCCGCCACTGAAGTAACAATATTTTAGTGATTAAACATTAAAACACAATGGACTGAAAAAGAATTAGGAATCGGTAAAATTTTCAAAAAATTTCAGAAAATCTAAAATTTTAGTAAAAATTTACAAATTTTCGAATTTTTCTTTCCGGACTTTGGGTTTTTCCGGATTTTGGATTTTCGGATAATGGGTCATATACTGTAAAATGAATCTTTCTTATCAAACGTAATTAAAATATAAGAAATGCATAGTACAGCGTAATTTCCATTTAATTTTGCTTATGTAATCAAACAGTGAGTTATATGGTTAGTCAAGCTGTTTAAAAACTCATTGATAACACTTTTTTACAAAAACTTTCGCACATGGATTATTTGTTAATATTTGATTTTGTCCAATCGTTGAACTATTTCAGAAATTTAATACTAAGTAAAAAAAAAAAAAAAAATATATATATATATATCCTTATTATTTTTATTTGTAGAAATCATTTGTCCTTTTTAAAATGTATTTTTCTACAATACAAACCTTTCAATAATAAATCTCCATGCTGTTTGTTTGTATGAAGTCTTATGAAAATGAAACTAAGATCAACAATCCGTCATTTTTGACGGGGTTATATACTAGTATATATATATATTGCAAAAAGATTTATTATATGAATTTTTTTTTAAATTAATTATTAAAAAAGGTAAGGCCATTGATTTTAACAAACGCTGTGACATTCTAATGAAAAAAAAAAGTTCCAGCATTGGTTTCCTAAGTAAGCTGTTTATCTGCGAAAAACCGTCTCTGTGACAGTGCACATGACCTTGTGGTCGGGAATTTTTATTTTTTTTTGGCATGTGGAAAGATGTTCATTTAGAAAAAAACGACCAGCAGAGTGAGATATATTTAAAGTAATTCTGAGAAACAGTAAGGTAATTTTAGGTATATTTAAGGTTATTATCCCAGGCCCAGGTAATGCTTGGCAAGTCTGCTAGTATTCAATAAAGAATGAAATAGCATTCTCTTCTTTCTACACATTCCTTCCCCTCCATTTTCAAAGTAGCTTTATCCCACTTTGAGAGTGAGAAATTATAATAAACTTGGAGTATTTTACTCTTTCTAATAAATTTGTTATTTTCATTGTTAGTTTTCACTTTTACTAAATGTAAGAACTTTGACTCGCAATTTTTTAAAAGTACTTTTTTTTTATGTTTTCTGTTTGTTTTATTATTCTTACAAATCATTTGAATTAAACCTTACCTTTTTAACAGCTATCTGTGAAAAATTGCTTTATCAGAGGTTCAGTGGTGAGATATGTTCAGCTTCCAGCTGATGAAGTTGACACACAGTTGCTCCAAGATGCAGCAAGAAAAGAAGCAGCCCAGAGTAAACAGTGAATGTTTTGTTATATAGTCAGTAACTGCCATCAACTTCTTTTCATTTGTAAATATCTATTAATTTGTATGTCATTATTTTCTTACATGGTACAAATGTAATATACCAAATTTGTACAAAATAAAATAATTAATTTGTAAATTGCGATTTTTTTTCTGTTTTGTGTTTCAGAATAATTTTTTATCCTTGCAAAATTTGTGCAAATACAGAATGACAAATGTTTTTGAACTGCTTGCATCTAGCTAAATAATGTGTATATGAATAATTGCTAAATATAGTAACACACTTGAAAAATACATCAGTAAAGTATGTTTTCGATGTTTGGGAGCAATGGTACCGAAATCAAAATCAGTATATTTTTAACAGATAGTGTTACCATTATTATATCGATTTTTTTAAATCTGTTCAGTAGTTCCAGAGTAATCTTAATTTTAGAATGTTTTCTGCTCATTTACCACTTTTAAAATTTGAATTTAAAAAAATAAAAAATAAACTGTCCTTGTTGGGTATTTATGCCTTAAATATATAAGATAGTGTGTCAACTTTTTAGTCTCCCATTACACCCCCACCAATTTAAAAGAAATAGGAATTTTAGAGCTTTTTCCTTGTGTCACTCCTTTTGGGACAATTGTAACAAAATAAAAAGGATCTTATGTTTGAGCAGAAACCATCACCATTATTGTACAGAAACATTTTTTTAACTCAGTTCAGTTGTTCCAAAGTTTTATAAATGTTTTCCCCTCATTATTCATTACTCTCTATAAATTTCTAATTTTTTAGGAACAATTCTTTGTGAGTATTTATGTTGTGAAAGTAACCATCATATCAAAATTTTTCTCCCTCGCACATTCTGGGAGGTAGATATTCTGAGATAAAAATGTAGTTTATATTTAAGCAGAGATAGTCAGCATTATAGTGCTGAAAATATTTTTTTTAATCTGTTTGGTAGTTTCAGAGTACTCATGATAGTAGAACATTTTCTGCTCATTTCACCCTTTAAAATTCCCAATTTACCAAAAAAAAAAACTAGATAAGTAGTTGTGTGTAGAAAGTAACCTCCATGTTTTTTGTGATTGTACCCCTTGGAGAGAGTGGTACCGACATAAAAAGTAGTTTATGTTGAAGCAATGTATGTCACCATCTATATATTTAAGAGGGAAGGCTTTTTTTTTTTTTTTTTTTGTCAAATCCACATAAAATCGTGCCTAATACGCAGGCGTAAACTTAAATCTATAACCTAACCAGTTTTAGAGCACACTCAAATGCGAAAACAGTGGTCGAGTGGTATAAGGCGCGTTCCTTCTCTGTTCCGATTATCGTGTGGGTTCGATCCCCCGCTATTGACAAAATGATTTTTCTTACGTTATTGGCAATAATTCATTTTAATAATGCCATATGTAATTCAGGGGGAAAAGTTATATAATTTGTGTTTTATTTTATTAGAATTTTTTATAATTAAGTGAAATTTAACACCCAAGAATATTTTGTTTTAATTACTCAATAAAAAATATGTATTATTAATTGTTAGCTGCAAACAGCAAATTTTAAATTCGGGGTTTTAGAATCAGAACTGATAAAAAATAATTTAATAAAAGTTTTTAAAGGCTGTGTAGTTACAAAAAAAAAAAAAAAAATCAGGAATACTAAGTATTGTAATTTTTCCAAAATATTGGGACTGTGGTAAATAAAATAAGAAAAGTTATGATTATTCTCCTTTAAAAAATGAAAAGAAAAAAAAAAGAAGCAAAAATATCCATATATGAATTATAAAAAAAAATCAAGCTGGATATACTTATAAAGAGTTTAATATGTTTCAAATTGTTCTTTTAAGTAATGGCATTTTCATTTCCTTAGCATATTCTCTTTTTAGCGCTACAATTATAATTGAATAATATTCAATTAAAAACTCCATTGTTTTAAAATAGCTCACTAAAATATGTGGAACAAAGTATTTACAAATTCCTTTAATTTTTCCAGAGGATATATCTGAATAAGACTTTTGCTTTGAAAATTCGCAAAGTAAGCTGGACATTCTAGATTTCCTTACAGTTTGGCATTTGTTCTATATCTAATTATTGCAGAATAGGGCTCTGTGTTCATGTGTTTGATTTTCTTATCTTGAAACAGATGGTGCCATTAACGCTATCGGCAATAATAACATCCTATACATCTTACATATTAAAACGAAAAGGGATTTTCGCCAAATTCAATTTTAACACGAATTTGCCCCATTTACGTATGCGTAAACTTAAATCTAGAATCTAACTAGTTTCAGAGCACACTAAATACGAAAACGGTGGCCACGTGGTATAAAGCGCGTTTCTTCTCTGTTCCGATTATCGTGTGGGTTCGATCCCTGCTATGGATAGAAGGATTTTTCTTATTTTATTTGAATATTCTTCAAAATTTTCAAACTTTTTAAAACAGCTGTAAACTTTATATTTATGGTATTATCAAGTTTTGATGGGTTCAATCTAGTTATTTTTTTAAAACTGGTTCAGTTGTTGCAGAAATTACTTTCTACAAACAAACATTTCTTTTTTATAATATTAATATAGATTTTTAATTTTATTTAACATTTATTACATTTCATTTAATGTTAATTTCTGTTAGACTGGACACCACTTCACGCCAAATGTTATGAAAGCTAACAAAGATGCTATTATGAAAATTATATATGCAAAAGCTAATTTAAGTAGAAGATAGGAATTGTAATCCTAATGACATATGTATAGCTCAATGAAAAGTATAACTATTTTGTTGAATGCAAATTATAGAGGGAATTCACAAACAATAAAAATATTTCATTACACAGGTGGTATAATGTTGATTATTTTAATTAGCATTGCTAAAATTATTTTTTTCATGCTAGTGGTGCTGCTATATAAATTCAATTAAGTATGATTCTCAGAAATCAATGGATGTACACCAGAAGTATATAAATCAAACAGCAGTTATTAAAGGATTATGGATATTTCCACACATTAAAGGAATTATACCTAGAATTTGGATTCGGAAAAAAATATCCAATCTGACCATTTGCTCATTGTGTCTGTTCGCTTACTTATTTATAAAGGCTCTCTACTGGCAAAAATTTGGATTAAACTGAATGTACATAACAACAAAGGTTTATCACAAAAAGCTGTTGTGCAAAACTACTCTTTCTAAAAAAAAATACACAATAAATAACAACCTTATAATTAACAATAGGCAATGTTAATAGCATGAATGCTTTCCACGATTGCAAGCAAGATGTGGATTATATAACAGTCACTTGAATTCATTTTCATTTTTACACTTTTATTTAACTCAACTTGGTTTTTGTATGTAAAGATGGAATCTTGTAATTGATTTTAAACTCTTTTCCTGATAATTATAAGAATTATGTACAAAAGTATGTTTTTGATGACAATACAACATTTCAATATTTTTAGAACTTAATTTTAAGGAAATTTTCTTTAGCCCGCCACAGGTGATAAATAACCAAATTTTCTTTATGGCCACAGTTGTATATGAGTAACAACAACAACAATGGATTTAATGAATTGCCAAACCATGCTCACCAAAAAAGACAATGTGGCTGTAAAGCTGCAATAATGCAATATGTTAAACACTAAAAAATATAAAATATAAAAGGTGCAACATATTTTATAAGAATACGCTTTAATCAATTAATAGTTTCATATTAATTAAATTATAATTATACACTAAGAAATCAATTTAGAAATCCTGAATAGATAATTTAAAAAATGCTTTTTTTTTTCTTTCCTGTAACCATGTCTTTAAAAAAAAAATGGAGCAAAAATTATAATTTTAAAAAATAAATTTTCTAGCTTGTGCTTTTTACAAAGCGTAAAAGAAGAAATGCGGATGAATTTTCACTAGTCGTGATCGGCCCTTGCCAAAATCATGAAATTAGGTATGATTTTTAAGATAAACATTGAATACTTATAAAACAGTGTGTTTTAAAAACTATTTTTACTTTTATAGATACTTTTTTCTTTAAAAATTGCTTGTTGGATTTTTTCAACCTGGACACAGAAACTATTTTTGTTTGTTAAAAAAAGCATTGTTAGTAAATGTTATAGGACATAACAGTTATGGAAATTACTCCTTACATAAGGAATATAAAAAATGAATTTGGGAGGGCAAATGTTCAAAACTATTTCTTACATAATGCTTTGCCTTTTAATAGTACCACTGAATAATGCAATGTGCCAGCAGTATCCGGCTCCTGAGTGCAGAACTTCAATTGGCACCTTACATCCCTAACCCGTACCCCCCCCCCCCCCCCCTAAAAACATCAAATAACTTTTTAATGATTTATAAATGCATAACTGTCAACTTTCTGGGTTTTTTCAGGTCATATAAACATATTTTGAACCCAAAAATTTATTTAATAAAATGTTTCTTGTTTCTATATGGTTCTTATTTGATTTCATTTATTAAATAAAATTTCTGAGTCAAAATGCTAATTTGACTTGAAAAACTACGTAAATAAAACACGAAATGTAGCAAAAACTGTTAAAATGGCCTGTATTGGAATCTTGAATTAAATGGAAATATTTCATTTTCCTGATGAAAAGAATACAATATATTTACATATTGCATGCCTGAATAAAACACGGAAACCTGTTTAAAACGGATTGTTTCTAATATGTTAGCCGATTTTACCATATATTTATTATTAAAAAAAAACTATATCCTCTGTTTCTGAAGGAAAATTATGTATAAAATTCGCTATTTAAAAAGCAAATATATTTTTAAGCAAAATTCTGTAGGTGAAAAAAAAAAAAAAAAGCTCTTAGGGAAACACTTTAAGAAAATGAGAATTTCATTCACATTCATAATATATTTTAAGTTTTGTTTAATTAATGTTTAAGAAATATTTTTACGATTTTCTTCGTGACTTAATTCCTGTATGGTATTGTTCTCATATAAACAAGTAACAGCTGCAGATAATTAGTAAAAAAAAAAAATTATGAAATGAGTGTCGCCATAACATCACTCGTAGACATGATTTTTCGTAAAGAGAAAAATAATAATAATTTAAAAAAAAAAATTCGAGTTATAGATTTAATATCTACAGAAAGAAAAAAACATAGTAATACGATTTGTGTATTTTGTTTGGAAAATTCCCATCGTTCATCGTTTTCTGAGTGACTCAACAAAAAATTAAAGATATTATAATAATGATGAAAATTGGTTCTTGTTTTAAGTTGTTTGTCTTTTTCTTTTCAGAAATCATTTCGCCAAGGCATGTAAAGTTAAAGTGGTTTGTTTGTAAGATTAAAGTGGAAAATGGTTTATGATTAGTTTTATAATATGAATCGTTAGTTGAAAAATGATTCATAAAAAAAAAAAAAAAAAGGAACGATTTTTATGAAAATAAAAAGTCATCACTCAAAATTCAAAATAGAATTGAATACTTAATTTATTTTCAGTAAAAACTTTTTTTTTCGTTTTGCACCACGCGCTAAACAGATTGACGCTGTACGTATTTGCTTTAAATTAATACAGGGTTCGCACAGACTCCTTAGACTCCTTGGAAACTCCTTAGAAATGAAAACATTCCCAAGTAGTACTTAGAACTACTTAGATAAGCAAACGACTCCTTAGAAACTCCTTAAATTGTATTGCGGCTTCGGACACAAGCGATATTGCTGCCGAGGGAAAAAAATCGTAATTGTAAAATGCACGGTAAATCCTTTATGCACGTCATTTATCTGAAGCACAGCATCATGCAAAAATGCGAATTTCCCCCCAGAAGATCACGAAAAAACACGAATTTCCCCCCGAAGATCACAAAAAAACACGAATTTCACCCAGAAGATCACGAAAAAAACACAGCTTCCATCAAAAGAAGGCAAAAGAAACGTCAGTTTCGTCAAACGATTGAAGTAAAACGCGATTTCCATTAAAAGATCGCGAAAAACCGCGAATGTCTCCCAGAAGATTGCGAAAAAACGTGAATTTACCCCCAGAAGATCGTGAAAAAAAAAACCGCAAACTTATCCCCAGAAGATCGTTTAAAAAAAAAAAAACGCGAATTTCTCCCAGAATATAGCGAAAAACACGTGAATTTCCTCAAAAGATCACGAAAAATGCAAACTTCCTCAAAAGATCGCGAAATACACGCAAAATTCCTCGAAAGATCGCAAAAAACACGCGCATTTTCTCGAAATATCACAAAAAACATGCGAATTTCCTCAAATGATTGCAAAAAACACGGCAATTTCGTCAAAGGATCGCGAAAAACACGCAATTTCCATCAAAAGATTGTGAAAAAACGTCAGTTTCGTTAAACGATCGAAATAAAACGTGAATTTCATTATAAGATCACGAAAAAACGCGAATTTCCCCCCAGAAGATCGCGAAAAAAGACGCAAATTTTCCCCAGTAGATCGCGAATTTCCTGAAAACATCGCGAAAAACATGCGAATTTTCTCAAAAGATCGCGAAAAATATGCGAATTTTCTCAAAATATCACAAAAAACGTGCGAATTTCGTCAAAAGATCACTAAAAACACGCAGTTTCCATCAAAAGATCGCGAAAAAAACATCAGTTTCGTCAAACGATTGAAATAAAACGTGAATTTTATTAAAAGATTGCGAAAAAACATGAATTTCTCCCAGAAGATTGCGAATTTCCCCCAGAAGGTCGCAAAAAACATGTGAATTTCGTCAAAGTTTTCACCATCAAAGAAATCGATTACAGCTGTTCTAAAAGTATAAATTCAAAACTTGTTATATTTTTTCTTGTATGTTGCGTTTAGCATTTTTTTTTTAAATTTTCTTTAAAATGTATCATGTATGTGATATACATAATAAGTGTTTAGGGTTTGACTAATCTCTGTTTATATGACCATTGGTCGCTGCATAAAAAAGTTGATTGTCTATTTTGTATTTAAACTTACGAAATCAGTAAACAATATTTTGTGAATACTTTGCAATTCCAGCACTAACAATTAGATTCTAATAGAGTAAAATTTGTTTTTGTCTCCAAATTGGGCATTAAAAATTGGAGTGTGCATACCACATAACGATGCAGCACATAAAAGCAACAACAACAAAAAATAGCAAATTCTTAACCATTTTTTGGACTCCTTGGATTTTTTCGGTATTCCTTGGATTTTTTCTTCCCAACTCTGTATGAACCCTGTTAATAGGAATAATCTATATTTCGGAAAATTTGTTTTATTATTTTTTCTAAAATATCTTATATTTAAGCATAAATCTTAGATTTTTCAAAAAGGGGAGGAGTGGAGATTAGAGATGAGACGGTCCGAGTCCGACACAGGATCGGGCTCGATTTTTATACCAGCCTTCTTTCTGGAACTGACAATTTTATTTATTCTCATATAGAAAAAAAAAAAAAACCTTTTCCCTTAAAAAATTACATATTCCATTTCAAGTAATTTTAATGTTACTTTGATCAGATTGAATAGAAGGGGAAACAGAAGTCTTATTTTTCTTTTCTAGTATTAGAATGTTACTTAGAAAATTCACAATATTTGCGACGTGACAGATGACTGGGTGATATGGCGGCAATACAAAGTGGTGCTAATATTTGTTGCTAGATTTTCTTTTGAGACAGTTGGATATTTTTTAATTGGAACGTTTATTTTATTTTATTTTTTTAGAGATCTAATGCGAGATGAATATAATTTTGTTTTTAATCAGTGAGCATTAGCTTAGGTTTGCAAATTTTTAGTCTTCTATTGTGAGCTAGTCATATTTGCTCTTCGTATGAAAATAACGTTAGTAATTCTATTTTTAATCATGAACTCTGCTCATGCTAAAGCTCTGCTCTGCTCTGCACATTTACGAAGTCGCTTTCATTCGTAAGTAGATATAATTGTCATGTATTGTTATTCCGATAGAAAGCGTTTGAAGAGTGTTTCCAATTTTCCTATAAAAGCACAGGTTCTTTCAGATAACGGTGTCAAATTTTTAATTTAAGCTGATTGTCAGGAAAACAAAATGTTTTAATTAAGGAATCCTAATAATATTATAAATCTGATTTTGTGCAAATGTTAGGCTGAAGCCAGCGTCAAAATGGAGCATTTAATGATCCTGTACCTTTGCACATAGATTGATTATAACCCTCATCTGAACATAGGCTGGTTTTTGTTTATTTTATTCAAATATTTTTCTTAATAATTCAAAATTTCGTTATTTTCATAGAGAATAAATGGACATTTTTCGTATAATATTTTAAAATGGTTAAATTTACTTTACCGTAGCTAATATTTTATCGTTGCCAAAACTAAATCAAAGCCCGAAATAATAATTTTTACTCAACAATTAAGTTTCAATTGAAAGATTTTCACGTGAAAAATGAAAATTCAAAAGAAGAGGAATTTCCGTGATATTTGAAACACAAATATGGAGTATTTGTTATTATACATGAAGTATGTATATTGGTTACGCTGAGAAGATCTTTTCTGTCAAAAACTGCGTTATAATTAGAAGGAAAACTGAACAATAATCGTATTTTTAAGAAAAGATTTCGCTTGGACCATGGAACTATAAAAAGGATCCTCCTTGGCTTGAACAAATAAGACGTCATAAATAAAACATGTATTTTCAAGTATTCGTAACATTACAAGGAGCATGAATATCAGTGTATAATAAAAGTATATACATATTGGACGTCAGATTTAAGATGAATAACTGAAATATGTTTTTTGATACTGATTAATAATAAGCTTGAAAATCAGTTACATACAGATGTGAGTTTTCTGATAAAATCCCCGTCATGATTGCCAGGAAAAGAAAATTAACAAGAATTATATCATTGAAAATAGATTTCTCTGGAATCAAAGTGACGCCATATTTCAAATAAAACGGGATTTTTCAAATATGTTTCAAATGGTGCGTGAATCAATTTCATACATTAATAATTACAGAGTACAGTGAAAGAATAGAGAGGCAGTGAACCGTCAAATCGGCTTGCAATATGAAGCCGGTTATCGCTCATATCGTTAGGCCCAAGGGCTGACTTCATTGGACGGGGATAGGTTTTCAAAGCAAGCCGCCAGTTGTTTAGGCCAACTGTAGGGTTGCATTTTCAGCATCACACCAAACATAAACATTTCATACATATTTATTCTCTGAACTCTGCGATTAATAATACAAGCATCAGCAAGATTATTAGGAAAAGAAAATTGAACACAAGTCTATTATTTTAAAATCTGACTGTCTGTTTGTATTTCGCAACTACTACTCTTAATGCAATGCAATTTACTTAACACCATCATTGATCTAAGGATGTCACATAAAATCTGAGAATTTAAAATTTTGAAGTACATTCCGAGATATTAATTTTTTTTTTTTTTTTTTTTTTTTTTTTGTAAATTTTAACGAAATTTCTCTAAAAACGGTAATTAAATTATTCCATTTTTGTGAATAAAAAAAAAGAAGAAATAAAACGGATTAATACATTTTCATGCCATTTTCTCATTAAAACTGAAAGAAGAATTTATTTTCAATTTGAATAGTCGGTGAAAAAAAAAAAAAATCTTGATTACAGTAGAATTTCCGAAAATTAAAAACATATTTCCACTTATTCAAACTTTATGAATTAATGTATTCTGCAGAACAAAAATCGTCTGTTTCAGCATATTGTCAAGAAATCAAGAGTTGTTTCAGCTATAGATTAAACCAAGGAGGCAAATTTGCTGTTACATGCAAACGTAACACGTGCAATTGCAAAGCTTTTCGCAACCCCAAATTACATGCAAACGTAACATTTACATGTAATTTGCACCCAAATTAATTTTAATTTGAACCCTTATAAATGTTAATTTGCACTGAAAATTACATGCAAAAGTAATGTTTACATATAATTTTGGGTTGCAAAAAGCTTTGCAATTGCAAGTGTTACGTTTGCATGTAACTGTTACTGTTACATGCAAACGTAACACACGTAAATGTTACGTTTGCATGTAATTTTGGGTTGCAAAAAGCTTTGCAATTGAAGCTCCTTGCATTTAGGTGTAGAATTATTCTTCCATATTTACAAGAATTGAATTTAAACAAAAAGCATATACTATTTCCAATGAATTATTTTTAAATGATAGCTGTTAAAACGTTTTTCAAAGTCGTTAAAAGTAAAATGGTTTATCAGGTAAAAGTGATATTTGTTTTTTAACAAATTGTACTTCTTTAACCCTTTGAGGGGCGGTGGTATATATTATATACCACCTAATTTTAATCCGATTCAAACCAGAAACTTTTAATAAAATTTTACTTTTTTAACTTTGACGAAAATAAGTTGAAAAATTGCTTTTCCTTATTTTGAACTAAATTCTTCCGTAAATACCGGTGTGAATTCGACGTTACAGGTACGCAATTGCTTGCCCCTGAAAGGGTTAAAACTGAGCTATGTCAAGGCCCCTATAACAAAGAAATACCGTATTTTCTCCTATGAAATATGATAAAGAGTTAGTTAATTATTTACATTTTTAATTATCGGGGGTGAAATATTTTGCTTGATTAATGCATTTATTCTTCTTTTAATGTTACGTGAACGAAGTCACGGGTAACAGCTAGTCAATTATAAGTTACGATATACACCTTTTATAAGAAATGGAAAACATTGTTCGATTCTTTGGCATAGAAATAGTAATTTCTGCAAATTGCATGCATTTATTCATAAAACACACTTTGTTAATGTGGCCATCAAATTTGCTTGTTGGGAGAGAAAAATATTTACATCCTTTTAAGGAAGTATAGTTATATTTGATATCAAATTTCTCTGTTGATAAAATTGAATGTAAATTTCCATATAATTAATTACGAGCAGGGAAGACCGAGCTATGCTCGGTCAAAATTAAATTTGAGTTCAAATATCATGACCAAAATGACCCACTAATTGAATTTTCTCGAACATGTGACTTAGCCCAACAGTCTTCTCGTGCCGGAAAACCATAGGATGCAAAATTTAGTGTAAATTGAGCCGCTTTTTAGATATTGACCCACAATGACCCAGAAATGACACACCAATCGAATTTTCTCGAACATGTGGCCTAGTCTAATGATTTTCGCGTGCCCGAAACTCATAAAATACAAAATTTAATCAAAATCGTTAGAGCCGTTTTTTAGATAAAATTAATTTGACCCGCTTTGACCCAAAAATGACCCCCTAATCGAAAGTTCTCGGACATGTGACCAAGCCCAATAGTCTTCTCGTGCCCGAAAATAGTCGGATACAAAATTTCCTCAAAATTGTTTGGACCGTTTTTTAGATACAATTAGCTTGACCATGACCTAAAATGACCCACTAATTGAATTTTCTCGAACATGTGACCTAGCCCAACAGTCTTCTCGTGCCCGGAAACCATTGGATGCAAAATTTAGTGTAAATTGAGCCGCTTTTTAGATCTTGACCCACAATGATCCAGAAATGACCCACTAATCGAATTTTCTCGGACATGCGACCTAGCCCAATGCTTTTATCGTGCTCGAAACTCGTAGGACAGAAAATTTAATCAAAATCGTTAGAGCCGTTTTTTAGATAAAATTAATTTGACCCGCGTTGACCCAAAAATGACCCACTAATCGAAAGTTCTCGAACATGTGACCAAGCCCAATTGACTTCTCATGCCCGAAAATGGTCGGATACAAAATTTCGTCAAAATCGTTTGAACCGTTTTTTAGATACAATTAGCTTGACCATGACCCAAAATGACCCACTAATTGAATTTTCTCGAACATGTGACCTAGCCCAACAGTCTTCTCGTGCCCGAAAACCATTGGATGCAAAATTTAGTGTAAATTGAGCCGCTTTTTAGATCTTGACCCAGAAATGACCCACTAATCGAATTTTCTCGGACATGCGACCTAGCCCAATGCTTTTATCGTGCTCGAATCTCGTAGGACACAAAATTTAATCAAAATCGTTAGAGCCGTTTTTTAGATAAAATTAATTTGACCCGCGTTGACTCAAAAATGACCCACTAATCGAAAGTTCTCGAACATGTGACCCAGCCCAATTGACTTCTCATGCCCGAAAATGGTCGGATACAAAATTTCGTCAAAATCGTTTGAACCGTTTTTTAGATACAATTAGCTAGACCATGACCCAAAATGACCCACTAATCGAATTTTCTCGAGCATGTGACCTAGCCCAATGGTTTTCTGGTGCCCCAAAACGGTAGGATACAAAATTTCGTCAAAATCGTTAGAGCCGTTTTTAAGATAATTTTTGCATATATATATATATATATAACCACCCACAAGATTTGCTCATATTAGAATATATGATGTGCACGGGATAAACATTTATTTTCACATACGAAGTTTTTTAAAAATGAGATATTTAAAAACAATTTTTAAATATTATGCAATTTTTTCTGGTATCGGGCTCCGAAAAGAGAGCCTGAACTCCGAGAAGAGCTTCATATTATAAAATATTTGTAAAGCAGCTCTAGGAATAGAAATATCAGAAAGTTCGGCGTCAATAGCACCTAACAATTTTATCTTAGTTGCTAATATGTAAATGTCCGATGCTGCCCTGGGGTTCGTGTTAATTGTTTTCGTTGTGGGTCAGGTTGACTCTAAAAATATTCCGGGCTGAGTTTTGATTTGGTCGATTGACTTTGATTACGAGTCAGTTTGGCGTAACCTGATTTTTCTAAAGAAAATCCAAAATATTGTTTGAGATGAAAAACTATATATTTGAATATGAATGAGCCTTTACATATTTATATTTCCTACACAAACGAGGAAATTAATATTAAAAATATGATTATAGACTATTTTTCTATAATTACATTAAATTGTTGGTAAATTTTCTTTGATTTCGAGTTCCGTGTTGGCCTCAGGTTGAAAAATTTCGGGTTCTTGTCGGACTCCGATTAACGAGTTTTTTTTTTTTGTCGGGTTGCGAGTAAGTGAAAAATATTTTTTCTCGGGTTGCGGGTTGAATTTAAATTTTCTGATTCATGTTGGCTATCATCCGACACTTGCAGGACTTGAACACGCTCACCAAGAACTCCATACTATTCTAGCTTGCATAAAGGTTTAAAGCATTGTTACTTCCTTATTCTATTACCTGAGGGAAAAAAATTCCCGTTGTAAATTAATCATACCAAAAATTTCAACATTACTAATTTTAAATTACTAATGTTCGTCATGCCAATTTCAACTTCATGTTTCAAATATGTCATTTTATTTTCGATTCTAGTAGTTGATATAATTGTTCAAATGTTTAATATTTAAATTGGTTCAAGTTTCATAATCTAAAGATGTAAAAACTAAAAACAAAATATAATTAACTTTAAGAGATTAAGTCAAATTATAAAACCTAAATTAATATAAAAATTAAAAGTTCCATGCATAAAATAGAATATTACAATCCCCATATCAAATACCTACGACAGGAAATTCCAATACCTTCGTAAGCGACTGATGCTTTATTATTATTTTGACCAATTAAAAGTTATTCCATAAGCCAGTCTCTCCAATGTGAAACCTCTACATTGAACATCAAACTCATATGCAAGTTCTAGATTTTCTTTTTTCCTTTTACTTACCCATCATACGTAGTATAGGGTAAGTCTTGTAATCGTTTTGAAAATCGAAAAAAAATTTTTGACGGATTTACACGTTTCAGACACTGGAGATTCCAAAAAACATATTTTTAGAAAAAAAAATTTGCCGTATGTCTGTGTGTCTGTAAACGCTCTATCTCCCGAACAAATTGAGATAGAGACTTGCAATTTGGTATGTACTTAGTATGTAATAATGGAAAGAAGCCTATTTCATTTCAATAACCTCGATTAACCGGAACATTTTTTTTCGGACTCTCGAAATATTCGTTCTGATGAAAGGTATATAAAAAATTTCGAAATTGTTTATTTTAAGTAGTAAATATAAAAAACAATAAAAAAACATAAATTTTGCATAAAACATGAAGTCGATCGGATAATGAGTTGCCGAGATATTTGTAATCCTATTTTCCACACTCTTCGATTTTTCATGACCCTGTATTTCATCCAAATTTCACTTCAAAGATATATTTTAATTGGAAATTTGACGCTTAATCAGATGCAATAAACCGCTAGTTAATAGGAGTATTATTTTTGGAGTTATAAGGAAAAACCTCTTTCAAGCAATTCAGTAATCGAGCCTTTTTATGACGTCATCAAGCCACGATTTTATTTGAATTGCAATGCATTTTATAAGTAGTTTACACATTTTTATTTTAATATTTTACATTATGCATATCCATGATGGGTAAGTATTACGGTGGCCCCCAACGACTAGTTTTTTTCTTTCTAAATTACTTATTCAAGAACTTAGAAGTAGAATAAAAATAAAATATTACAAAAAAAGAGAGAGAGAGAAGAGATAATTAAGTGATTATAAGTACACCTGTTTCAAGTAAATCTACAAAACAAATTAAGATGTCAAGAAAATGTAATATATTTTAGTATAATTCAATTAAGGAATTTTTTTAACTTTTTGAAATATTTCCTCCTCAAATATAATCTTTGGCGCCTTGACTACTCTGGCGTCTGTGTGCACTGTACACATTGCACACTGGGTCAGCGCGCCCCTGTGAGCCCCCAACTTTTTTTGCTATTTACATGCTTGAAATTATTGAATATCAATAATCATTATTTTAATTGATCACTATCTCAGCAATCAACTTGCGTGATTCATAGATGAGTCTAGATTATGTTTGCATGCGTCTAGGACTAGAGATTTAAAATTTCCAGAAATTTGGAAGTGGTGGAAAAAGGTTTTTCTAGAATAATTATTGGAAATATTTGGAAAAAAATGCTTTCTTACAAAAAAACTTTTCTTGCAATTATTTTTCTTAGAAAACATAAAATAGGCTTATGCACACTAAAAAAAACTGTTTTTGCTGCACATGAATATGTTACAGAATAAATAAATGTATGAAATAAAATATTATCCTACTAGCTATCCGCCCGGTGTTGCCCGGGCCCGAGATAATAAAAATCCCAGAGCAAGGCGTTAACCCCCTCCCTTCCCATACCTGCAAATATAACGAATAATTTGTTCAAGAAAACCACCTTCACCTACATTAACGCGATCATTAAAAAAAGAATTAAATTTTTCTGATAATTAGAACATAATGAAGGCGCTATACTAAAATAGCCGGCAGATGATAACACTTCCCATCCTCAATTTCAGATCTATATCTTAATTATTTATCTAAATTTTTGTTCATTAGTAAAAATTGACAATTATTTCCTTTCATTTTCACAAACTAAATGGAGGGATCGGCCAGAGAAACAGATCTCTTTGTAGTTCAGTTTTTAATGAAAGCAGATCCCTGTCTGAAACTTTTTCGGATTTTTTTCACTAGCGCCGGCAGATTTTTGCATAAATTAAGAAAAATTACCGACCGCATAGTCGTATGCAGAATTTTTTTTACATATGTTCAGAAATTTTCAAATTGATATCTCAATTAGTTTTCTTAAAATTCGCTAATTAGTAAAATAATTTCGAATTCGTTCATTTCTGCTTGTAAATCCATAACAACAACCATTTTGATTTCAAAGATGGCATTTTCGATGCGATGTTTAATGATATTTTAATTAATATCTTGAGTAATTATCAAAATATTAAAATTCTGAGACTCAGGTGCACATGGTCAGACCTTGGACTATCTACACCTAAATTTTCAGACTTCTAGGTCGGCTAGATTTTGCTAGCCATCGCCAACAGACAGACACACATATACACACACACAGAGCTAAACTTTATTTTATTAGTATAGATTAAGAATTTAATCTTTCACTCTCAAAGTTTCCACAGAAAGTTTTCTTGCTTCGCACTATTTTTTATCATATGATCCAATTGTTAAAATAATCATTTCAGTTGCATTTTCTAGTTTAAAGTGCAATTAAAATTTAAAAGGGAGGGGGAAAAAACCTTATAACTTTCATCCGTTATCAATACAGTTTGAAAGAAAAATTTAACTTTATTGTGTGAATCTACACAGTACAGTAAAACCTCCATAACGGACACTTCCAAATAGCTGATATCTATTCCAGCAAAGAATTTTTTTCCCTACATATTTACATGTTTTCACTTCTAATGCCTTTGAATAGCAGACACATTTTTTATGGTCCGTATGTGCCTGCTATTAAGAGGTTTTACTGTATTTCCTTTTAATTAGTATGTAACTGCTGCCAAGCAACTTCTTGTTACCGATTTATTTATATTAAAAACAGTAAGGATCTATACTAAGGATGCACCGAATATTCAGTATTCGGCCATACTACCGAATATTGGGTTAACCCGAATATCAAAAATTTCAAACCAAATACTTTAAAAAAACTTTTTTTTTTTTTTTTTTTTTTTTTTTTAACTATCACAATTTCAACTTTAAACTGTCAATTATTAAAGATATTTAGAATAATTAAGAAACAGAATCATATTTAAAAGAGAATGTTTTTACATTATTTATTTGCTGTTTGAAAACTAACACTTAAGGAAATTAACCATTAATGATGATCTTCAAAGGAATTAATGATGTACAAAAGCTAGGCTCCTGAATATTATCTGGTAAATAATCTGTTTCTTGCCTTTTCACAAACAGGGTGTTTCTAAACAAAATGAAACAAACTTTCACAGGTGATAATCAGAGTTGTATAATATGGACATATGCATGCCGTGTGCGGAAAATTTTCTTCAAAATTTAGAACATTGCAGAAAAAATTTTAGAAAAGAAAAACGTAACTTTTGTTTTAATACCAAAAGTAAAAAATATTCCAATTTTATGTACGATTTATTTACTGTTTTCACAAGTTTAAAGATGCAATAGATTGTTGAGACATTACAGACGCTCTTGCGAAGAGGTGAAAATATTAAGGATTGGGCTATTTCTAAATGCATTGACAAAATAATTGATAAGAATCAATCCTATCATGGATTTTTAGCTTTATTATTTATTTAACCAAAATAATTATTTAATTAATTTTAAATTTAAATGGTAATTATTTTAAACTACTGTTTTTAATTCATATCGTCAAAATAATATAATACATAATTTTATTAAACATTAAATTAATTTGCAGAAAGTTTTTGACCCAATATTAATGTGCTCAGAAAGTTTTTGGTTTTATGCAAGTCTGGTGATAATAGGAATCAAGACATACAATTTTTGTCCAGGAAACTGAGATCACAACCCACTTATTCTGTCAAAAATACAATATAACTCACTCCAGACTGAACTTGAATTTTCGTTTGTTGAAAATATCGTTACAATATCTTCATTATTGTTAAAGTAACAGACTTACTTTGATTTCTATGAAATATGATGACATGACGAGAAATGCTAGAAATTGGTACCATTCATATCTAAACAACACTGAGCTAGACATTCCATTATTCAGAAAGCAGCTGATAGTACATATACTGTGTCACTGCTCAAAATTCAGCCACTTCCAATAATGTTATCACATTTTATACAAAGTTAATATGATGAAAATCTTTCTAAAATATCTTCATTATTGTTTTTAAAAAATCCCTGACCGCTCGGCCTACAGGCACAGGTAGATTTCGAAGACGCAGACCGTGGGGCGCCTGTTTGTTGGGAATTGCGGAAGAAATGACCTTTTTGCCATGATGCAATAGTTGGAACCACCCACTTCGAAGCCTAACTTGTTTGCAGGCGGAGCCGGCAGGGATTTTTTTTTGTTTTTGCTATAAGGGTTGGTCCTATAAAAAACTTGTCAATATAAAAGTTTTAGATAATATTAAGAGGATTTATAATAAATTTAAGCGGATTTAATATCTTGTGAATTGACGAAGTTATGATTTTTTTTTTCTAAAAACCCCTCCCCCCCCCCCCCCCTCTTGGGGCAATTTTTAATGATATCAAAAATCTGTCATACATAAATTTTCAGCCCTTTTCCTAGATGTAATAATAACTTTAAACGGATTCGATATGTATCATAATTAAGAAATTATGAGGGGGTTTCTGTTTTCACAAAAAGCCCCCCTCCCCCCCCCCTGGTTCGATTTTGCCCATTAACGAACTTGACTGAGATTTTATGCCCCTTGATTTTATGTATCAGTTTGGAAGAGATTTGTGCAGAGTTTTTCAAGTTATCGTGTCCATAAAAAAGTGACATAGATAGATAGATAGATAAAGTTTTGAACTCGGGGTGGTTTTGGGTTCTGGGAGTCATGATCGGCGTAGATCTGCAAAAATTTCAACTTAGGGTAATTTTAACCTAGTAATAGGTAGTGTTTCTTACGAAATCTACCTAATGGTGAACGAAAATTCGGTTTCAGTTTCTAGTGACACACACTGTATTATTGATTGAATGTATTGTATTTTTGATGGAATAAGTAGATTGAGATGCTGGTTTCATGTACAAAAAATGTTTGTCTTGACCACAATATCTCCCCTGAAAATTTATTCCAAGATTTTATGAACCACCTGTATGTTTACAACCTCTAAAAATGATTGCCCACTCCAGTCACTGCTTTTTGGTGCATTTAAAAACTTCCTTGCTAAATCAAAAGAGGCGGAAAAGTTTTTCTTGCTGAGTTGTCACCATTTGAATAGATATTGTGTTTGTTAAAGCAAAAGCGCTTTAGACATTCAAATATGTTCAAATCTTGACAAAACAAACTTTTTATGTAGTATACAGGAAGATAATTTTAGGATATGCATGTAGTGCATAGTATTTGTATGCACATTTATATGCAAATAACTTAAGAGTGCTTTCTACTTTCTTCTATCTATAATAGAATTTGTCTAATTTGGCGATATTCTCATTGAAATTCAATATTGACAAGAACTTGGAATGACTCTTCTGTAATCGGGTTCCGCGCATTTCAGCTTCGTGTATTTTCAGTAGAATTAGCTAAAATATCAAAACCAAGCAATAGGGAGGCTATCTTTTCTCTGCCGGTACAGGCCAGAAGGACTTTTCGTAGTTTAGTATAATACATCGGCTGCTCGCATCCAGGTAACCCGAAGATTCGCAAGCAGCTGACGTACAACAGAATGACGAAAAATATCAATTTTTTTTTTTTTTTTTTTACGCTGTAATAACGAATTTTGAAGCATTAACATGTATGAGATAGAAGAAAGTTAAGTGATTGGCATATCCGACTCGTTTTAGGTTTTAGTATAAAGTTTACTTGTAAAAGGTCTTGCTCATCAAAGTGGAATTATCTACGTTAAATATCGTGTTTTAAATTTAACTTTTTAATACCTTTAAACTTTGAAATATTGAAGTATTTGGCCAGCTGAATATTCGGTATTCGGCCGAATAGTAACTACTCGGCGACGAAATATCGAAGTTTTAGTACATATAATAAATACTGACATTGGATAAAATACTAATTCATGAGAGTGGCGAGTTTTTGTGGTTTACACTGCTGATATATTAACGTGTCATCTAAGTGTATTGTCGGCTAATTGTTCTTGTCAACTAATTGTCCTATAGGCTAAATGTACATTTCGGCTAACTGGCCAGTCTGCTAAATGTCTGAGACCGATTCTGAACATCTTCAAACTTCCACAAATAATTTATCATCGTAATTTTTGCCTTATTTAATTGCATATAAATAAAGTGAAAATTATGTTAATTTACCGATGGAAGTTTGTACATGTTGCACGTATCTGGAATACGACCTTGCATGTGACAGATCTAATTCTATTAGCAAACCATTTTCACAAAATAAACGAAAAACAGAAGAGAAATGAACATACACTAACTATAACTAACAATATATTTATAGAGGTTCCCATGAGTTACAAAAGCAAATGTTCCACATGTCCTCCCACTCCACAGGATAAAACAGATTGGAAGCAAATGACCACATGTTATACTGCAGCGTATGTCATATGTCCGGCCGGATGGCCCGATTCCTCTTTGACGGGATGCAATTTCCCGTCAAATAGGTTCTTTAAATTGCACCGATCTGGAAGACTTAATCGGTACACTCATGATTTAGAATAGTTCCACAACCAGAAGTCAATTTTTGTAAAATCATTTGATCATCATCATCTTTAAATATTTCTGTGATCGAAATTTCTGCGAAGCATTCGTTAACACTTCATAAGATTCCCAAGCAACATTCGCTCAGTTACATGTTCCTACACACCAAGTTGGTGATTGAATCACTAAATGATCCCCTGAGTCCTGAGTAATACCACTTTTATAATCATCCTCATTTGCATATTTCCGGAAGATGCATTCGAGTTAGCTTCTTCTATCGATGACTTTTTGTTCAACAATTTTCGATATCAAAATCCCGCATCATGACAGTGCTTTTATTGCAAATTGCAGGCCCGTACAGAGGGGGTTAGAGACGGTACAAATTACCGGGCCTGGCTCTCCTAGAGGGCCCGCCTTCGGTTCTGGTTTTTATATAAAATACCAGCAAAAGTAGGCTCGTACTTTTTTACGTAAAATATTAAAATTAAAATAACTAACAAAAAAATAAAATTCAAAAGTCTGAATTTGCTAGAACGTCTTTACGAGCCGGCCAGAGGTCTCATACTCTTGTGTATTGTATTAAACATTTGACAGGTTACAAAACGTTTACGACTGTAATTTTAGGAGTTTTTCCATCGGACCAATAAAAATAATAACAATTAAATATTTTCGTCATTTCAAACCTTTCTAGTCACCTTAACAGCCTGAATTATTATTTTTTCAGGTACTTAGAGATATAGTGTTCTATTAAGATATCTCGATTAAAAAAAGTCTAAGATTAAAAAAATGTCTCGTATCTTTTCATTAATAAAAAATAAATATTCTTAAAAGTCGGACATTTTAAAAACTTGAAATAAACATAATTTTACTAATACTAGGGGGCTCTGCCCCCTGCTCGCTACACTCACCAACCCTCGTTCTGATTTCACAGCCTCTTAAAACCTGGTAATGTATTCTGTTTTAAAAAGATGATGATGATGATATTACGAACGGCGACTATCTTCTGTAATCAGGTTATAATGCTTTTTCATTTAACTGGTTATAATGCTTTTTCATTTAATTCATCTTTTTTATTTTTAATATTCATGTGTAAACACAATTTTTATGACGTAATTTTCTTTATTTCCTGCTTTCATCATTATTGTTTTTAATAGTATCGCGCAAATACATTTTTTATTTGAGATAAAACATAATCCTTTGCGCTTATTTAGAAATTGGCAACCATATAAAAAAATTACTTTTTCAATAAAAGATTTTTTACTCGATTTTTAAGGATTTTTTGAGTTTTTATTGTCCGACCATGATAATTTTTTTTAATTTTTGAAAGCTTGTTATATTTGGCGTCTGGTGGTATGATTTTCGAATCCGTAGAATGGCTAGAAAAAAAGTAATAGCTCTTCAAAAAAGTCCCTAGTAAAAAAGCGATGAGAATAACCTGGAATATCTACGCAGAATTTAATTGGTACATTTCTAAATCGTTTTGGCTCAGTTCCAGACTACTTTTTTTTAATATAGAAGGATTAGTAGGTCAAGATTTCATGTTGTTTCGTATACATCAGAGATGGCCAACACGCGGCACGCGTGCCACAGTGTGGCACGGCGGAGTTTTAACAGTGGCACGCGAAGACTTATTGAATTTTTTTTTAATTAAAAATAATAGGCAGAAATCCAGATAGAAATGTTCTTTATTAACTGTCCAAAGTTAATTTTCGCAATAAACTTAAAAGAAGTCACTACATTAATCTAATAAGCGCCTAAAATTAATTATTACCGACCTGAAATCCAAATCGAAATTATTGACCTACAGATTACAGAACCATTAGTCCAGTAGAAATAGCATTTTACCTTACAAAAATTCGGGTAGTTCTGATTTTTGGGTATGTTGTAAAGGTTGACCCTCTAATAAAAAAAACCAAGTTTTCGACCTTCTAGACCTTGTGCGTTTTTCACAATATTGAAAAAAACCAATATTTTTCGGCAATTTTTTCGATTTTTCTTAAATAACTCAATTTTAATGCATTTTACAGAAAAAAGCACTGTTACCATTTTGTAGAGCATAAAATTCTCTACAACATGCAGTATTCAGGTTTGTAAATTGTTCAAATAGGGGGTAAGATACGGAGCCGGGAAAATAGGGTAAAATTTGCAAAAAATGCAAAAATCCACTAAAGATGTTAGTTTTTGCTTAATAACCTACTTTTAGTGCGTTTTAGAGACAAAAGCACTTTCACCATTTTGTAGAGCATAAAATTCTCTACAATATGCAGTATTCATGTTTGTAAATTGTCCAAATAGGGGGTAAGATACAGAGCCGGGAAAAGGGTTAAATTTGGAAAAAAATGTAAAAATCCACAAATGACGTTAGTTTTTGCTTAATAACCCACTTTTAGTGCATTTTAGAAACAAAATTGTCATAATAAACTTTCTAGAGCATGAGATAGTCGATAGTTTCATTTTTTATAGGTTGACTCTCTAATTAAAAAACCAAGTTTTCGATCTTCTAGACCTTGTGCGTTTTTCACAATATTGAAAAAACCAATATTTTTCGGCACTTTTATCGATTTTTCTTAAATAACTCAATTTTAGTGCATTTTACAGAAAAAGCACTTTCACCATTTTGTAGAGCATAAAATTCTCTACAACATGCAGTATTCAGATTTGTAAATTGTCCATATAGGGGGTAAGATACGGAGCCGGGAAAATAGGGTAAAATTTGCAAAAATCCACTAAAGACGTTAGTTTTTGCTTAATAACCTACTTTTAGTGCGTTTTAGAAACAAAAGAACTTTCACCATTTTGTAGAGCATAAAATTCTCTACAACATGCAGTATTCATGTTTGTAAATGGTCCAAATAGGGGGTAAGATATGAAGCCGGGAAAATTGTGGATTTATGGATTTTTACATTTTTTCCAAATTTAACCCTATTTTCCCGGCTCCGTATCTTAGCCCCTATTTGGACAATTTACAAATATGAATACTGCATGTTGTAGAGAATTTTATGCTCTACAAAATGTTGAAAGTGCTTTTGTCTCTAAAACGCACTAAAAGTAGGTTATTAAACAACTAACGTCTTTAGTGGATTTTTGCAAATTTTACCCTATTTTCCCGGCTCCGTATCTTACCCCCTATTTGGACAATTTACAAATCTGAATACTGCATGTTGTAGAGAATTTTATGCTCTACAAAATGGTGAAAGTGCTTTTGTTTCTAAAACGCACTAAAAGTAGGTTATTAAACAAAAACTAACGTCTTTAGTGGATTTTTGCAAATTTTACCCTATTTTCCCGGCTCCGTATCTTACCCCCTATTTGGACAATTTACAAATCTGAATACTGCATGTTGTAGAGAATTTTATGCTCTACAAAATGGTGAAAGTGCTTTTTTTTTGTAAAGTGCACTAAAATTGAGTTATTTAAGAAAAATCAAAAAACGTGCCGAAAAATATTGGTTTTTTCGATATTGTGAAAAACGCACAAGGTCTAGAAGATCGAAAACTTGGTTTTTTTATTAGAGGGTCAACCTATAATAAATGAAACTATCGACTATCTCATGCTCTAAAAAGTTGATTATGACAATTTTGTTTCTAAAATGCACTAAAAGTGGGTTATTAAGCAAAAACTAACGTCATTTGTGGATTTTTACATTTTTTCCAAATTTAACCCTTTTCCCGGCTCCATATCTCACCCCCTATTTGGACAATTTACAAACCTGAATACTGCATGTTGTAGAGAATTTTATGCTCTACAAAATGGTAACAGTGCTTTTTCCTGTAAAATGCACTAAAATTGAGTTATTTAAGAAAAATCGAAAAAAGTGCCGAAAAATATTGGTTTTTTCAATATTGTGAAAAACGCACAAGGTCTAGAAGGTCGAAAACTTGGTTTTTTTTATTAGAGGGTCAACCTTTACAGCATATCCAAAAATCAGAACTACCCGAATTTTTGTAAGGCAAGGCCCTTTTTGCGCTATTTCTACTGGACTATATACTGAAAAGCAAATATACGGAACTTATTTCAGCTGCAAGTGATCCAAATTATATTGAATATTGGAAATTTGTACCGGCAAGTAATTTTCCAAATTTACATGATTTGGCTGTCAGATATTGCTGTAGGTTTGGATCAACATATGTTTGTGAACAAATGTTTTCTATTATGAACATAATAAAATCAAAATATCGTTCAAGATTAACTGATATGCACCTAAAAAACCTAGTTTTGTTAGCGTCTTCAAAAATTAATCCTAATATAGATGACTTGGTAAAAAAGCTAAAAATTCAAAAGCCACATTAAGTAAGTTAGAATTAAATGTTTCAAGTTATTCATTTTTATTTAATACATAATCTGGCAGAACCTTTAAAAATGTTTATAAACAATAAAAACCTAAGTTTATATTTTTGTTTTATTTATATTATTTTTTAAATCTCCATTACTCAGACTTACAGGGAAAAAATGTGGTATTGGTATTGGCGTAAAAATCACATAATCAGCTTATAAATAACATGATATCGCCTTTTGATATTTTAAGTATGTTGGAAAAATTGGAAGTGGCACGCATATTTTTTTTTCTTCAGATAATGGCACTCTTCCCAAACAGGTTGGCCACCCCTGGTATACATACATTTATTATAAAGACGTTGAAATTTCACGAAAATCCGGTTAGCCCTTTTCACGAAATCGTATGCGCAATCTGCAAAATAACTATTTTAAATAAAGTGACTTTAAAAAGGAATATTCCAAATGCCGTTTATAGTAATAACTAAAGTTTGTTTTACCAATTTTCATTCTTAAACAAAGTTCTGAAAGCAGTTCTGATTAAAATATTTCAAATCAAATAACTTTTTTACACGAGTAAATAAAAGAGTACTCTTTTTTTTGTCCGTTACTTTTGCGAATTTACGTTTGCTAATTCGTAAAATCTTGATACTTGATAGAGTTTTCCTTTAAAAGTACAGTTGGTCAAAAATAAAAAATAAAAGAAAGAAAATTAGATTCCCTATGCTATTTTATCCCTAAATTATCGCACAGAGATAGAGAAGTGTGGGAGGTACCATTCGACTGGGAACCGTGTCTACTTTCCGAATATGAATTTTTGAAATAGGAGTAGTCGGTAGTCTACGTATTATAAATTGTAATAACTTTGATTTTTTTTCACCCACTTTCGAAAAAAAAAAAAAGAGTTCCTTGGATCGAAACATCTTAAGAAAAGGAAAATTGGATTTTCTCTCTCTCTGTCTCTTTTATTTTATAGGATAGAATGAATAGGCCCATACATATTTCAGACAGTTTTTCGAAAGAAAAACAAATTTTAATTATATAAATATATATCTATACTATAAAGTTTCGCTCTGTGTGTGTCTCTGTTGGCGATGGCTAGGAAAATCTAGCCCACCTAGAAGCCTGGAAATTTAGATTTAGGTTGTCCAAACCCTCTCCTGATGCACCTGAACCTCAGAATTTTAATATTTCAATTATTTACCGACATATTAATTAATATCTACAAAGAACTCTCATAAAAAAATACGCTATTTTTCTCTTGGGTTGGTTGGTTGCATCGATTCTTCACAGAAGTAATTAAATAAACCAGAGTAGCGATGCGTAGATAAGGATTTCTAACTAAATAGTGTCAATATGGATTGAAGTTATCAGCGTACAGCCATGCTATTGTCGCGCCACCTGCACATGACAAATTACACAGACATCCCCCTGTTTGAAATATTTTCCAGGCACATTTTTCTTCATGACAATTAGCCGGGTTTATAAGTTTTTTTTTTTTTTTTTTTTTTTTTACATGACATATATTATTATGATAGAGATTATTAATACAGAAAACTTTATTTAACAGATTATTTTTTATATTTGCGCGAATGGAGAGGGGCAAGGGTCTAATTACATTTAACAATTTTAACATTTTTAGCTCCGTTTAATAGCTATTTTATATAGAGAATACCGCTATTTTAAATCTCAGCTAATAGTGTTCCGAACTTCTGCAAACCAGTTCCATTTTTACTAAATTATCGTAAAAATCAGCATTCATAGCTTCATGGTGTATTTCTAGAAAGCAGTTACCAGGATTTCCGAATAATAGTCTAAGCCAAATTTCAAATTAAGTTCCTAGCTTAACCAAATGAATCCATTTTTAAAGATGCATAATGGTCCTCCTAATTAGTAATTTGCTGAAGGACATCCCATCCTCCCCCCCCCCCCCCCAGGCCCTTCCTTCAAGGTTATGCTCCGTTTCCATATCTCAGCAACTATCTTTCCGATTTTAACGCAAGTGATTCCAAACATTATAATTAACTTAATAGTCACCCTATAAAACGTTAAACTAAATTTATGAGTAGCGGTTACTACTATTTCCGAATAATTGTTTAAGCCAAATTTGTAATTAAGTTCAAAACTTAAGCAAACGAACGAATTTTGAAAGATGCATAGTGGTCCTCCTAATTAGTCATTTGCTGAAGGGCACTTAAACAACCCCTCTCCCCCCCCCCCCTCCGGCCTTTCCTTCAAGATGTTTTCACTAACTATGCTCCGTTTCCATATCTCAGCAACTATCTTTCCGATTTCAGCGCAAATGATTCCAAACATTATAATTAACTTAACAGTGATTCTTTATAACATGAAACTAAATTTATGAGTAACGGTTACCACTATTTCCGAATAATAGTTTAAGCCAAATTTGTAATTAAGTTCCTAGCTTAAGCAAACGAACGAATTTTGAAAGACTCATAGTGGTCTTCCTAATTAGTCATTTGCTGAAGGGCACTTGAACAACCCCTCCCCTCCCCCCCTGCCCTTCCTTCAAGGTTTTTTCTCTAACTATGCCCCGTTTCCATATATCACCAACTATCTTTCCGATTTCAACGCAAGTGATCCCAAATATTATATTTAACTTAATTGTCACCCTTTATAACATTAAACTAAATTTATGAGTAGCGGTTACCACTATTTCCGAATAATAGTTTAAGCCAAACTTGTAATTAAGTTCCTAGCTTAACTAAACGAACGAATTTTTAAACATGCATAGTGGGCCTGCTAATTAGTCATTTTCTGAAGGACACTTGAACATCCCCTCTCTCCGGCACCTCACTCAAAGTTATTTTCTTTAACTATGCCGTATTTCAATAACTCTGCTAATAATGCTCCCATCTTCTCGGAACCAGTTCAATTTTGTAGCACGCCTACTATACAGTAACGTAGGCAGCGGGGACCTGTCTCAGAAGTTCGTTCGGAAAGAGGTTTGTTTAGAACAGAATGCTCCCCTGGCGGTGGTATGGGGAAATAAAAGATTTTCCGGAGCGTACAAGCATGCCCGGTATACGGTGCCGAACCCAGACCGTGGCCAGAGTTTCATTTTTAAGAGATTTAAGTTTATTACGGGGCTCGGGCAACGCCGGGCGGGTCAGCTAGTTAATAAAATAAATTTTTGTCTGTGAATGTGTGTGTGTCTGCCTGTTTGTTTGTTGGCGATTACTAAGATCTACAAAACTGGATTCCGAATAGATGAAGACAGGTTCGAATGTACCTGAAGCTCAGATTTTGGATTTTTCTATTATAATTTTTGTTATTTTATATTGAACGGAACAATTAACGTATTTCTCTGATTTTCTAAGTGTGCAAGCCATCAAAGGATTCACAGAAAAGAAAATCTTAGAAAGTTATCGGAAAATTTTTATAGGATATTCTCTTTTATAAAGCGAAGTTATTTTAGATTCCAAAATTTCTGTATAATTTTATTGTTGATAATAGATTGGTTTTGGTATTTTTCCTTTTAAATTCTTAATTTTATTTTTCTAAATTTTTGGATATACCTCTAACATATTTTTCTTTATAACTCTATAACGATTTGAGAAAAAGTACGTCCCTATGCTTTTTCCGGGCTGTTTTGATCCAACGAACTAAAAAAAAAAAAGTGTCAAAAGTGGGTGGTAGCGTTTGAAAAATCAAAGTAATAATTTTTTTAATATGTAAACGATCCCTATTTAAAAAATGCATTCATATTCGGAAAGTAGACGCAGTTCCCTGTCGAATGGTAGGTACTTCACGCATCTCTTTGAAATAATTTGCTAATAAAATAGTATAGAGGTCAGTACTTTTCTTATCCTGGAAATTTCTTTTGTTTTTAAATGCAACGAATAAATTACGCGATTTTTTTTGTTTGGTGTAATAAAGTTGTATTTCTTGTCATTTTATTTCCGTGTCCGAATAATAAGAATATGCGAGGAAATCACGAAAATGTTTTCACATCTAGAGATACAGTTAATACTCTCAGCGAAAATATTTGTTATGGAAGGGGGATGGGGTCGAAGTAGATAATGGCGTAGAAATATTGTGAAAATATATAAAATTCTTATTAAACAAAATTTGAAGAATATATTCACTCACATAAACAGCTTCCTGGATTAGATGGAAAATGCCTTTAAGAGAAGGGTGCACGGGTCTGAAGCTGCTCGGGTTAGCCCTTTTTCATTGGACTCGTGCAGGGTTGCGCCCGGCCATGGACAATGTTGAATTTAAACACATTTTCCCGGAAGAGATATTTCAAAATTAGATTTAGATTTTTTTTATAATCAAGTTTTAAGGGATTTTTTATTTTGTTTTTGCATAAAGTATTTTCTTTCACTATTCGCATCTTTGTTCTTAAATAGCGCATAATTTCAGCGTTTACAGCACAAAATATACACTTTTATGTAAAGTTTATCACTAAACTGTAATATATTTTACGAATTTTTATTGATTAATAAAAAAAAAACTTTTAATTAAAAAAGTTTGACCATGTAATGTTTTGCTTTTAATTTTAATAAATATCAAGTTGCAAACAATTATTTTGTTTCTTTGCACAACCCTGTAGACATCAATGGTGAGGGATTTTTTTTTTTTTTTCTAAATTTTGGGAAAATAAAACCATATATGCGCCATTTTGGTTCTTTTAGTGAGAAGTCTGAGGCTTAAGAGAAAAAGCTTAATTTTCATTTTGATGTAAATAAAATGCTTCAAATGCATGTATGCAGGTTTTCTTTTTGACTCTGTTTCAGTGACTGATTTTTACCATTTAGCTTCTTTAATAGTTTCACTGCTTGGTTTATCCGTGAAAATTAAACAAAAAAGTAATTACTTTTGTAATGTTGCACTTTAATCTTAGTCTTAAGCTGAAAATAAAGTGAAAAGTACATCGCTTTTAAACAATTGATGTAATATATTTAATTTTTATGGATGAAATTGCCGATATACTTTTACATATGTCATATTCATCGATGGAAGCGTTGCGTCTTTCTACGTTTAGGGTTAATGAGTACTTTTATTTTATTTGCTCCGTGCGAAGAGCGAGTTTACTACTAGTATTAAATAAAAGAAATCTCAACTAAAATGAGAAATGATAGAGGATTACAATAAAAAAAAATTGAGAATGGATATTACAATTTATTGTTTTCTCTCAATTGTAAATTTGGCAGGTTTTATTATTATTATTATTCAGAATACTACAACTATTTCCGAATATTAATTTTAATTAGCACATTTGATGTTTTTTTTCCCTTTTCTCAATAGATAGGCAATTATTTGGAGTTGCCATCTGTTACCAGTTAGCACAAATAACATTATTTTAAATTATTTTTTGGGGAAATTCAACCAAAATTCCCAGCAGAAAAAAAATCCCAAAATTGCGGTCTCACTTTGCAACAGGTGCCCTTAAAAGGGTTAAAAGTAATTTGTAAAATTGAAATAGACCTCAATGTATTCTTGAATTTTCAAACAATGTTTAAATTGTGATGATATAATCAAGGTGTTAATTTTTTGGGACTTATTCAGTTGCTTTGAAATGATTTCATCCTTCCACATTTCGATAAGTAACTGAAAAACGGTTAAGAATTGCAAAAAGTTATATTTATAAATATTTTTATTCATATGTATGCAATAATGATACATTTTTTTTTCCATTTACATAAAAACTACAAATTTGGTCAAAGTAACATTTCACATAAAAAATTCTTATACAAAAACTGAAAAGTACATAGAATATGTCTACTTCTGATATGAGTGAACAAAATGAACAACAAAAAAGGTACTTTTCACTCGCCTAAGCACACTGTCCTCACAAGTACCTCTGAAACGCTGTAAGGATCACAGTTGGAAGATGGTCGCCTATCTTCCAGGTAGCCCTTACCCTCTTCAGCAACATGTCTTGGAATTCGAATGCTAGCACCACGATTGGCAACTCCTGCACTGAAATCATGAATACTGGATGTTTCATGGAAGCCTGTCAAACGGCGCTCATTATCTTTTCCTTGTTTAGGGTCATATGCTTGGATGTGGCGTTCATGGTGTTTAGAGAGACGTTCAATAGCTTTTTCAATTTCCCTAAAAAGATAAAAATAATAAAAACTTAGTTCATGTATCAAAATTGTTCCATTTACGTTGCTTAAAGAGAGATTTTGGATACATCTCATCAGTTGAAAATACAAGGGTAAGTCAAAAAGTAAGTTTCCTTAATGTAATACGCAACAACGGAAAGAAATAGCCAAAGCAAATGCAGTATCCTGTGTGTGTTTCCATTTCCAGTAACAGTTGATAGCATAAAGGCAGAGCCGTCGTTAGGAGTGGACAAAAAGTGCGGCTGCACACTGTACAGAAGCCCGCTCCTAGATTTCTTTCTTTTAAAACAAGATATTTAAATAGCATTTGTTTGCATAAATGATTTTTAAAAAATCCACTTTTTTTTATTATTATTTTGTGTAAGATTTTTATCTGTTAAGGAATCTATAGCCTGTGCTTTATTGGCTAAGTTTAACATCGGAAAAGAAAGTTGCTCTCCTCGGCATACGGTATACGCTATTTAAATACTATTCTTACAAGTGTGATATTTTTTAGGAATGAAATCTAACTAGTTCATGCCACTATAATGAAGACAATCACGAAAAGCTACTGAGCTTTTAAAGTTTCAATATAAAATGTTGAGAATTTGGTGCCATTGATGAATTTGGATAAATGGCAATTATTATTTAAATGATTATTTGAAAAACCAAACACACATTTTAATAAAAGTTATTTTATTATTATAATGTTGCATATTTTATTGTTTAATCAAGTTTCCTCTTTTATTATACAAACATCCTTGTTCCTGTCAACACACGTATGTCATGTAAGTTTTTTTTTTTCTCCCCTTAAAGATAAAGACCATTGCGTTACAGGAAGTGACTGAGTATTAATTAATTTGCAATGAAAGGGCCTTGCAAAAGTTCTTGCACTGGACTTCGCTTTCGGTAAGACGGCGCTGCACAAGGAGTAGATTTGTTAGACTTAGAAAGGCTGATTTTCATGTCGCGGCTGTTTTAAGAAGCGATCATACCTATATACACATTTCTATATCCTAAACGTTCGTGAAAAAAATATGTTACACAATTTCCTAGGCTAGATAAAATTGATCATAAAACTGCTTCAACGATACGCGTCTATTCGCGGCAAAATTTCCTCGATTTCATTCACGCAGAAGCCAGATGTTGATAGAGACAGGTCTGTGAAGTTGATCCTCCCCACCTCCCGACTTTATGGAATTTAAAACTGAAAACAGAATATGTTTAAGCGTCGTTTGAGAGACAAAAATAAATGAGTTGCAAACAAAATAAAACTAGGGGACAACTTCACGCGAAGTTGACCTCCCGTCATTACGGAATTTAAAAACTGAAAATAGCATATGTTTGAGCTTCAGCGACGAACTGAAAAAAAGTTATAATCAAAAACAAATTTGGGGCCAACTTCACGTGAAGTTGGCCCTCGAGTTTGTTTTTGCTTATAACTGTTTTCAGTTTGTCGCTCAAACCGCTAAAACCTATACTGTTTTTAGTATTTAAATTTCATAAAGTCGGCGAGGGTGGTTGGGGGGGGGGGGACAACTTCGCAGAACTTATAAAACATATAAGTATAGAGTAGGTGTCGTCAACCCTTTTTTAACTTACATTCCATATTTGTAATCTTGTTAAGTTATAATTTCCCTGTCTCTCACTGATACTGATACACCTAATAACTTAATTTAGTGCTCATGGAAAAAAAGTTTTTCTTTAAGAGTACATCAACTTCTAATGACTATAAGCACCTAGGGTTCGATATTTGAAAAAAATTACTTAAAGAGGACATTTTTTTTAAAATAGTTAAATGTAAAATTTGAATTTGAGGGAAATTCCATTTATCGAGATAGCAATTCTGCACAGTTTGTAACCCAGTTTCCATATTTAATTTGAGGTTCTCACTGTGCAAACAAATACTGTGTATGTACATTTTTCTTAGTAATCTATAGTGTATCTTTTAACATTTGACAAGCACTCACTTCACACCTGAAAAAGCCTTAAATGCCCAATGGTGGGCGGTAGAGGATAGGTTGAAGACGTTAGTGAACGAAAAAAAAAAAAGCAAGCCGAAACACTTCCACTGTTTTCGGCTGTCACGTGACCAACATAAGACTGGTTTCTTCCAATTGTCAGACTGCTTTTCATCTTACCTTGATCACGTGACAACCAAGTTGGATAGAAGTCTCTTATGTTGACAATATTGAAGAAACCAGTTATAGAGAAACAATAATGCTAAGCTGCTAAAATTACACGGTTGTTGTTATGTTACGTAATTTTCTTTCTCATCTACTTTTCTACATATATTTCATTTTATCTTTTTTTTTTTACACAAAATTATGACAATAACACTTATAGCATATAGTTGCGCATATTGATTAAAAAAAAAAAAAAAACAGTTCTCATTTTGACGATTCACAACATTGGAGTAATGTTTCTTAATTCTATAATCGCAAGCAACGTAAAAATCACGTTCTGTTTATCTTTTAGTCCCCGCTGTTATCGCGTCACATCTAGGTTACAGTATGCGATCTCGACCACCTAAACTAACCAAAAATGTTAACAATAAATTAAATTTTCAGGCGATATTTTTTTTACTGAAACAATTAAAAATGACATGCGGTTGGAAACTTTTGAGATATTTTTTTCAAGGTAACTTACTTCAATCCGTTGTCCTCTCTCATTGCTTTTGTGCTGAAATTTGAGTGTGCACCAGCTCCATTCCAGTCTCCTGGAATAGGTTTTGGGTCAAATGTAACAACTACTCCAAAATCTTCAGCAACTCTTTGCAGAATGAAACGAGCCATCCATAGATCGTCACCTATGGATACACCTTCACTGGGTCCTACTTGGAACTCCCACTGTGCGGGCATGACTTCAGCATTTGTTCCACTAATTGGAATGCCAGCGTACAAACAGGCACGGTAATGAGCTTCAACAACGTCTCTCCCATAAACTTTATCAGCTCCGACTCCACAATAATATGGACCTGAAAACAGAATGAAAATGTATTATATATATAAGAAAAATAATATACATAAATATATTCAAGAAAATTATTTGTGAATACAGCAATACATGAATATTAATTTCCTGTCACAAATGGTCGTTTTCTATTTGTGTGTGACCTTAGCCATATGAATAATACCTTCATCGTATTTTAAAATATACCGATCGTCTTTCTTAGTCTGAAAAATAATATACTTAAGAAATTTACACTAAAAATCATTCTAAAATTTTGCTTCAATAAAGAAGATATAAAATTGTTAAATAATAATCATTCTGGCATAAGTTTCAATAAACATAATTTTTTAAATCATGGAGTTTTAGTTTTACTGCTTAGTTTATATAAGTTTACAACTCTTTTTAACACTTTCCAACATAGTTGAAAAGTGTTTATGAATTCGGTTTGTCAGAAGCGGATAAATTACCTGCCGGGCCCCTAGGCTTGACCTTTTTCGGGGACCTTCTCCCCTCCATCAAAGCGATATATTTCAGAGTTTTTTGGCACTAAAAACGGAAATAATACTTTTAGTGCAGGTAAACACTGAAGTTTCCTAAAATTCAAAGTGTTCGGTAAGCGATGGTCGTAAAAAATGGGATTTTTAAATTTTTCTTCCTAGACGGAGAACAATAATTTTCTGAATATAAGTTATTAGGACCAGGGGTCCCATATAAAAAAATTAAATTTCATATTTTAATATACATACAGCCCCTTATAAAACAAAAGCTATACTTGATTTGTACACTTTTTGCAATTGGAAGAATGTTTCTATCATCAGCGCTTGAAGCGATAATCGCAAAACCTCTATTTTGAATCATCCAGTATGAAGCAATTCTGAGAACATTTTCATACATTTTCTTTCCGAATGGGTTTACAGTAAGTAAATTTGCAAATTAATGTATTTTGACATAAACATTTATATGGAGTGTCTAACCTCACAAGAACTTTCTTAGTTTAACAATGAATTTTACTAAAATAAGTATACAAGGTCGGGTGATCGCCCACGGTACCAAAAATAAAGGGGCGATAAATAGACAAAATGCTTGATTAAAACTTAATAGCTTCTTTAAAAGATATCATTTGCTGACAAAATTTCGCCCAAGATCCTACGGCTAAAAAAGTAGTCTCTGTGTAAATCCATCACAAACTGGAAGTCAAAAAATTTCAAGAATCCAATATTTTCTTCTTATGAATATCGAAAAAATGAAAAGAGGAGTAGCATTTGATGTTAATTACCTACAAGATTCAATAAATGAGTGAAACAAAGAATATTGCACATTATTTCTCTTTTGCGTAAAATATTAGCCTGATATGAAGAAAAAACCTGAAAGAAAATCTTAGCACCGGTGGCCCTTTCCTTCCGGGTCCCTAGACTTCAGCCTACTCAGCCTAATGGATAATCCGCCTTTGCGGTTTGTCTGTCTGTTAATGCTCTAACTCACGTAAATATACTTGGATTGCCATGTCATTGATATATGTTAATGAGGTTTACCATGGCATGTTCGGTATTAGAAATTAAGTATGTAGATTTTATAGTTCATTTATAGGGGCACTCAAAAGTATTCCGTTACATTACGGTCTATGGGGAAAAATCGTTTGCGGTGAATGTTAATGATGTTATATTATTTCAAACATATTTAAATTGATATATATCACTCAGGTGCACTACAAGAGGTTTACTGTAACATGTGGCGTGTATTCGTCGGTGATTTACAGGGACATTCGGTTAGAGGACTGTCTAAAAACAATAGTTGCTGGATGTATGTTTTAAATTGTGGTACGTTTTTAAAATTAAACAAATTTTTTGTATAAACTCTACCGTGTGTATAAATTTTACAGATTATATACCGCACAGCACAAAAGATCTCGATTACATTTTCGTTTACTGACGGAAATTGTTGAAGGGGAATTTACAACTGTGCTATACATTTCCTAACTGAACTAATTTTTAGCATACTATGTAGAATGTACACAAATCTGTAGATCATATACGTGGCTGCACAAAAGAATTCGTAAAACTTTCCGACAATTGATGGTAATTCCTGAACCTGAAATTGGGTTTTCAAATGTGTTATGCGTTTTCCAAACTGTTGTTTATTTAGACATGGACGGGCTAGTTGAGCTTAAGCCAAAAGGTAGACCTCCCCGCCTGGTTTGACTTTAACCTTGTTTACTTAGTCTTTCATCTTATTAAACAGTAGAGTTTTGTTAAATTATTCTGAACATGTTGAAAAGTGTTGCATAATCTATGCTTGATGCATGATTTTTCGTTCTTGTTTAGTTTAATACCTTGAGGTCCGGGAAATCCATTTTTCGGCCATCCAAATGGATGCTTATCACAGTCCAAAAGAGTGTATTCTTGTTCGATGCCAAACCATGGTTTGTGATCCTTAGCTTTTTCCATGACTTCTAGGCAACTTCTACGTTTGTTCGATTCTGAAATAAAAAAAATAAAACGTAAATTTAGTAGAATGCAAGCGATAACATTTCGATGTACAGTAAAATTTGTTCGAAAAGGAATCACAAGGGACCGAAATATTTTTCCGAATTGAACACGTTTTCGCATTCTACAAAATGATACACGAAGCTTACTGAAAGTCTGAAGAAATTATACTCCGTAACTTATCTTATAATACCTTATAATATATTACATTATGGTACAATATATAATATTACATAATGTTCTAAGATATTCTGTATAATAATTATAATTGTGTATAATATTGTAGTACATTATAGTATAATAGTAGTAAATTATGGTAATTTTATTATATATTTTATTAAAGAGTGAAGACATTGATGAAATTCTTGCAATGATGTAAAATCTGTGTTAGAATTTACCTATCTTCACTTTATTATCGTTATCAATATTTAGGCCTATAATAACATGGATAAAATTACATTTCCCATCGATTTTAGAGGAGATACGCGATTTCCAAGATTTGACTACAAAAAAAATGCGTGTGGGTTCTTGAAAAGCTTACAAAACTCATTCATGATCTCCCTCCCTGGTATCGAATCCATGAATTCCAAATTCCAATCACATGTTTGTTTATGTTTCTGGAAATGTAAAGTGAAACCGCTGGGTTGAATCAACACTACATGTAGATAATGCCTCAGGATCGAGGCCATGAACCTCTATACCAGGACTTCTAACGAAATAGCCTTTCCAAGAAGAAAATCGTTCCTCGAAAAAAGCCTCAAATAGGTGGCGCATGTGAAGACGGATTCTGCATACGTCACTAATTCGTCTGCTAGCTTCACCTCGAGCTTCACCGTTTGACAGTGACAGCCATGGGCGCTGCTGCAGCACGGATTCTGGCCAGCTGCGCAGAACCGTGCGCATAGCTGTGCAGCTGCCATTTAGTGCCGAAGTCTCGACACGATGTTATCACATTGCGTTAGAAGTCCTTCTATAGAGGTTCATGATCGAGGCTAACGAAAAAGACAGGCTACCGCGGTGCATTTATCTTTTTTTACAGACCGCTAGAGTGACGTGATGCTCTTTTCGTACACCTGCAGTGGCGTATCTAGGATTTAATTTCGGGGGGGGCTGACTTAAATTTCGATAATGTTCTAAGTTTTACGAAATATGTTGAACTGCGTTATAAACACAAATCATGTTTGACAATAAGGCCGTAGGCAGAGAAAAATGGGGGGGGGGGAGGGGTACGGGGCCGAACTTGAGCACCCCCCTCCCACCCCCCGCCGAAATAAGTTGAAAAGTGATAATGGATTGTTTCATATACTTTTATTTAAAAGAAAGTCATTGTAGCTTATAAACTATAAAGTTGTCTCCTTTTCCCCTAAATTCTGGCTACGGTTCTTGCTTGACAATAAATTAATGTTGCTTGGGACAATCTCAAACAAATTTTTTTTTTCATAATTTTTTTTCTATTTTAGGATCAATTCCCTATTACTGCCAAGGCACGGGGTACACTTTTCCAGAACCCACATATTTAAGGGACCCAAAAATTTATGGTGTTTCAAATCAATTTTATTGTAAACAATCTTAATAGATTAAGAAATTAAAATTTCTAGATTCATTACACAACTTATGTAAGCTATAATTGTCAGTGATATCATAAGTATATTTATAATTTTTCTTCTCATTTGAAGATTTGAGTTTCTCATAGTGCGCCCACTTTATTTCAGCTTCTTCATATGTGTTTTAAACTTGTTTAAAAATGTTTTAATTTTATGACTATCTTATTTATAAAATATCATTTTCTTTGGGTTGCGTATGTTTTTAAAGTTCGTGCAACATTAGTTCATGTTTATTTAACATGATATTTGAGTCTGTCAAGTTAATTTTTACGAAGAAATTTCAATAATAATAATAATCCAACTTCAGTTCACATTTATTCTCAGTCTTTCATTTAAATGGGTGCATTACATAGTTATATTCATACACTTCTCATTCACAGTATTTGCAAAAATGTGATAATCTACGATTAGGGCCAAAAATACGATATTTTTATTGACGAATTTTGATTCTATGACGATTTTTGATGGTCAGGGTCTGTTCAGGATAAACAAACTTTCTTTGCAAAATCTCTTTTTTTAATACCAACAAAAATTTAATTCAAAATCATAGGGGTAGCAAGCATTCCTTCTTGATCTCCTCCTTCCCTTCGTATACATGCTCCTGGGATTTTGATCAAACGTATGGCTATTAACCTTCACGAAATATATGTTAAAAAAATTCCTCAAGTTTGTGAAGGAAGGGACAAGTTAAGAATAAATGGAAATTAAACATCAGATTTCCCTTTTTTAAAAAAGAGTTAAAGTTATTGAATTATGGCTAATAATATTACTGGACTTAAAAAAAAAAAGGGTAAGTAAAATTGTAAGAAAATTTATTTTTAACCAGTGAATTTATTTAATGCTATGTTTCTTTTGTTAATACTCCAAATGGTAAAAATGCCGATACTAAAGTATGTCGTGTCAAAATAAGAGCGATTAGAAAAGAACACTATTCGCAATATTGTACTTTCATAGAAGAGTAATTAAGAATTTTTATCTTTTGCTGGACCATTTGTACATTGAAATATTGAAAAAGGCATCTTCCTCCCTGCTCATCATCGGGAAACTTTCTGACACATTTTTAAACGCAAAGGCATTAGACTGGCAGGCCTGACTATGGAAGAGATTTGGAATCGAGATGAGTTTTCCATTTTTTGGTAGATTACTTATCGAGTTATAAGTGATTCTGGTAACGTATTAACAACTCGTTTTTCGCGTTTCTCAGGCTGCCGCGTCGGGAATCCGATTGAAAAAGTCAATTTGGACAGTGCTTTCTGAAAGATTTTCTACCTTTACAAAAAAAGGGAAAACGTGTTTCGATTGCAAAGTTTCTGAATAAAAAGACTGTGAATTTCATGCGTTTCCGAGCAAAAATGAATTAAAATATATGTCATAAGTAACCAGTTTGTATTTGAGAACAGCCTTAAATCTGGAAAAGCATGTGACGTAAATAAAACTAGTTCGCTAGTAAAAAGACCAGGAACAAACAAATCAACAGGAGATTATTTTTTTAGTATTACTACTGGGCATCTTTAAAAGACCCATCCAAAACTGAAAATCAATAATCTTGCTTGACACTGCCATTCACAAAAAAATTTCAGTTCGTACATTTGCTGATTTGGCGATAATGTTTAATGTCACTGCACACTAATATACCTCCTTAGTCTTGGCATCATTTGTGGAAGAGAGTTAAATATTCTTTAAATTAAATATCTTCTAGATCTTACCAATTGAGCATATTAAACGTATTCAATTATCCACTAAAACATGTGTGGAACTGTTTTTCAGTCCTTTGAAAATAGATTTTGTGGTCTCAAGTAATTTTGATTGCAGGACTGAGAGGCATATGGGGCTAACGAGAAAATAAATTCGTTGCGCGCCAGAAAATAAAACAAATTTATATCAAAAAGAAAGAAACAACAAAGTCAGTTTTTTTTATTTCACTGCGACCACATGGGAAGGGGAATGGAGCTGTTACCCCATAACCCCACCCCTTGTGTACTAATATGGGACTAAAGAAAATAGATTGGGTTGTCCATTGCATGACAGAAAAATAATTATAATTTTATCTCAAACATAAAGAGAAAAAATCGGCACTTTTTTCATTCCATTTTTGACCATTTTGGGAGGTGGGGTGTCTGTTCCCCTTCCCCCTATTTGGATATGCTGTGCTGTTACTCTGTACTAATATGGGAGTAAAGAGAAGAAAGTGGGTAGTCTGTTGTATAACAAAAAAAAAATTACAAATTTATCTCAAAGAAGAAAAAACAGCATTATTTTCATGAGATGTTCGACTATTTCGGGAAGAGGGGGCCCTCTGTAACCCCATCAGCCCTTTCCCCTTTTTAGATACGCTCTGGTGTGAATGTGAACTAATATGGGGCTATAAAGAAGAGAGTAGGTAGTCTGTTAATCAATTTGATTGTATAACTAAAAAAAAAATTACAAATTCATCTCAAAGAAGAAGAAAACAGCACTTTTTTCATGAGACTTCCAATTATTTCGGGAAGGAGGGCTGTAACCCATCAGCCCACTTATACTTTTTAGGTATGCTCTGATATCATTGTGGACTAATATGGGGTTAAAAAGAAGAGAGTCGGTAGTCTATTGTATGACAAAGAAAAATAATACAAATTTATCTCAAAGAAGAAAAAAAAACAGCACTATTTTCATGAGATGTTCGACTATTTCGGGAAGAGGGGGGAGGGCTATAACCCCATCAGCCCCCTTCTCCTTTTTAGGTATGCTCTGATGTCAATGTAGACTAATATGGGTTTAAAAAGAAGAGAGTGGGCAGTCTATTGTATGACAATATATATATATATATATATATATATATACAATTTATCTCAAAGAGGGAAAAAAAACAGCACTTTTTTCATGAGATATTTGACTATTTCGGGAAGGGGGGCTGTAAACCCATCAGCCCCCTTCCTCGTTTTAGATATGCTCTGATGTCAATGTGAACTAATATGGGGTTAAAAAGAAGAGAGTGGGTAGTCTGTTGTATAACGAAAAAAAAAAAATACAAATTTATCTGAAAAAAGAAGAAAACAGCACTTTTTTCATGAGATTTTCGACTATTTCGGGCAGGGGGGGGGGGGGGGAGGAGGCTATAACCCCATCAGACCACTTGCCATTTTTATACTGTGATGTCAATGCGGACTAATATGGACTAACGAGAATGGCTAATCCGCTGTATAACAGAAAAAAAATTAGAAATTTATCTAAAAAAGAAAGAAAAAAGCACTTTTTTTCATTTTACTCTTGACAATTTCGGGGGGGGCTGCAGCCCCATCAGCCCACCCCCTGGATAGTTACTGTACACCTGCATTGGTGCATTCGAGCATCACGTGACTCCCGCAGTCTGTAAAAAAAGATACGAGTAAAGCACCGCGGTAGCCTTTCTTCGTTAGCCTCGCTCAGGATTGAATGACGTATTTCGGAATCGACCGATGTGCACGCATTCGCACCCTTATACAGCATTAGCTTTGTAAATTTATTGTGATAAATTTAGTGTATGATTACGGTTTTTTAACATGGTGATAAATGGATTGTATCCTTTCGTAAGGGTAATTATAAAACAGGCCCAAAAGTAGCAACATTTGACTTTCCAAAAGATGAAGAATTGGTAAAAAGATCAATTGTTATTCATCGGAAGGATTATGTTCCAAGTTCCAACTAAAACAATCTCCGGGGAAGTAATTTTTATCGCTGATTTATGAGTATTAAATTTTCATGTTTATTTTCGTGTTAACAAAAAGCGAAAGTAAAAAAAAATGAATACAACTCAATAAATTGTTCGTATGTATTTTTTTTTTTTAACTGTGGGATAAAATACTTTGAAAATTCTAAAATATCTGTGGCATTTCTTAATGATATTCAGATATAAAGGTTAAAATTTAATTATTAAAAATGAATTTGTGGCAGTGAAAAAAGTTATATTTTCTTAAGTTTGTTGTACGATAATAAGAAATGGTAAAAAAAAAAAAAAATTAGTTTTTATGCTTCAAATATTCAAGCTTGAAATTTTCTCTCCATGCCACTTGTTTTTTAACAAAAACCGAAAGTAAAAAAAAATGACGCATTACTAAGAGGGCCATAGAAATTATCACAGTAAACTCTGAAATATGCAGTGATATGATACATGCTAAAATTGATAACGTATGGCGTTGCTTCTTACGGACAGGGAAAGAAAGTGGGGGAAACTTCAACGACAATAACTAGCGACGAGGAAACGGAACAGTGTTAACTGATGATGCATCAGGACAGAAGGTGAAAATACGTATTTTAAAAACTTTTATACATCTGCACTATCTTTTAGTGTGTTTGAAAGCATTTTGTAAAACTTTTATACATCTGCACTATCTTTTGGTGTGTTTGAAAGCATTTTTTAAAAGACATATGCACTATCTTTTGGTGTGTTTGAAAGCATTTTTTTAAAGACATATGCACTATCTTCTGGTGTGTTTGAAAGCATTTTTTTAAAGACATATGCACCATCTTTTGGTGTGCTTTAAAACATTATAATGTCTGAATGAATAGGTAAAACAGGTGATTATAGAGACATCTAAACAAGATATTTTTGCCATAAAAGGCATGGGGGATATCGCAAGCAGCAAATCGCTAGATGACGCTGTCATTAAACACACAAAGCGCTGGTTTTGCACACACATCATTATTTCTACCGTGGATTGTAAAAAGGATGGCTTGTTTTACTAATCAGGAAAAGGTGGACATGCATGGTGCTGCGGTTGTGAGTGCTCTGGAAACCCTAATTGTGTAGTAAATAGAGTTCTCTCCACAATCAGAAAGCACCCTGTAGCGCTTCACTGCTTGAGTTACGACCATGAATTGTATAGTGTTTTGAGCTTGTCTAGGCATGTTCTATCACCCTTTAACCCTTTAAAGTTTTGCCCAGGAGTTCCGAATTACCTTACCGTAATTCCGAATTTACCGTATACCTTACTTCTTAAAATGCTAGCTTTTAAAATAGAAAACAGCTTCTTAAATTGTTGGTCAATTGTAAACAACTGCAAAATTTGCAAGATGGTTGGATGTAATAGGTTCAACTGGTGCTGATCAGCTGATCTGCCATGACGTCAAAACTCTGCTCTTATGTATTATATATGGGATGGTGTTGGTTGAATGAGCTTTCTTTTTAAGCTCGGATCCTCATTTACTTACATGTATTTCTGATTAAATACGTGGTCGTTTACACAAAATCCAACAATGGTTTTAAACTAAGAAATATTGGGAATGAAAATAATCACACATAGTAGAACTACATAAAATAACACAAAAATAATTTAAATTACCAGTTGGTTTTCGATTGTACTTGAACGTTTCACAGAGAACAAGCCTGTTGTTTCCTCCGCGGAATGGATCTTTATAGAGCGCCACTGGATGCAAGAATATGTCCGAATTAGAGCCTTCTGCTTGGTATGTGCTAGAACCATCGAAATTCCAAATCGGCAAGTCTGCAAGATAAAAAAAATAAAATGTACAGCTTTCGTTAATTGAAAAATAAACAATTGTTGCTTGTCGTTAGTAGCGAAACCGTATAGGATGGCTGGGGTCGCTAATGCCACGGAACCGAAATATCAGAAAAGACTCCAACTATCGGAGAGTTTACAAATGAATTTATTATTTTCTGAGGTTAAATTGACCAGATACTACGAGAAACTTCATTACAAAAAATTGAAAATAGGAAAATTATAGAAAAAAATGTTTGTTTAGGCCCATGTCTATCTTGTATATGTATTAAAAGGTCTCAATGTTTCTGTCCATGTGTTACTTTTGAACAAATCAGCTAATCCGGCAGAATGTAGTAAAAGGAATATAGGCTATTATTGGACCAGTAACGGAATGACAGTTTAAGTAATAAGTAGATGTTGTTTAAACTGTAGAATAAAAACTTATTGGAATTAGGAATGTTGTTTTATCTGAACTTTAAACTCAACCATTAATTTTTATATACTTACTAGTTAAGATTTAAATGATTAAGAACAAAAATAACTGTACATTTATTCTTGGTAACTGAATGATGTGTTTGCTACAGAAATATTTCTCTATGAACTTGAGCTAATAATGTAAAATTCAGCCAAATGGTAAATAATAATAAAGCTTGTACAAAAATGTCAGAACCAAGAGGGTACTAATTAGGGAATATATTCTGATATTTCCAAATTTCTAAATCAATAAATAGTTATAGAGCAAAGCAAAAAGAAAATATTACTCTGGTAACGAAATGACAAAAAGTTCTACATAGTTTGTAAGCTTCTTTTTAATTTTAAAATTACTGAAATTAACACATAATTCATTGTAAATTGATTAAACATTATTCTGCAGTTATACAAATGTCAAACACAAATCTGTTCCATATATGAATTCATGAATCATGAGTTATAATTGATGGCATTTTTAGCTTTTGCATTATTTGGTTCTTATCTATCCAATATTTATAGTCTTTTACGGGAAATGAATAAGTTAGCCATTACTCTCTTGTTTTCCCGTACATTATACTTAATAGGTTTCGTCCTCTACAGAAACTATCTCTGCAATATATCAGTGAACAGATTTTTCCCCCTGCCACTGAATCAATATATAGTCTCCAGCATTGTAAATATTTGTGTCCTGGAAGTCAATGCTTGTTTCTAAATACGACATTATCAGCTTGCTTTCCAGTTATTTAGCTTTATACCCGGTTCAGATTGGATATTTAAGATATCTTAGACGCCGAACTCACTGAGAGGGAGTTCCAGAAACTCACTTAGTGAGTTCGAACTTTCTATTGCTAGATAGAGCCACTAACCACTCACTCTGATTAGTTCTGGAGGCCGATTGGCTGTTGAGGTTTCCTTTAACATATGCGCATGTGCACATTCTATGTTTGTTCAGATCTCGGACACGATGATGTTCAGTGAGTTATCTTAGATGAGTTTTGCGGTGTGGACAGGTATTCAATTCCGGGAGGGTACAACCTCAAAAATGGCGGTCTAAGCTATCTTAAATGTCCGAAGCGAACAGGGTTTTACCGTCTCAGAATTCTAAGGACTTTTTTCCGTCAGAAAACGAGTATTTTCCATATTCATTTATATATTTATCTATAGGCTTCAAGTGGTGTGTGCTATGTGCATCCGAAAGAGGAAAAAATCCCTTTCACCTTTCTGTGAGCTCTTCAACATATTCATTTATTGTAGTTGATGAGATATATGGGAAATGTTTTGCAGTAGTTTCAGAAAATTCGTCAGCAGTTGTTATAAGTTTTCGTACCAATATTTGACGCCACACTAAGCGTTTTACAGAGCTTCCAATACCGTCTACAACCCCTTTACCGTGATTTGTAGCAAAAACATTCCAAGCGACAAAACTATTAATAGCGCTGCTTAAATTGTCTTTATATACCATCACTAAAAATCCCACCTCTTCAATATGTGGTCGGGCAGGAATGAAATCTGTAATTAATGTTTTTAAGAAAACATACGCAGCAACTTTTTCGTGATTGGTATCATCACTTACGAGGACATAACCTTGTTTTCCTCCATTTACATGCCATATATTTGCAGTGAAAAGTGTAACTTGTGTATTACATCAATGTGTACTTTGAACTTCCTTCTGCATTTTTATGTTGAACTTTTCAGCAAAATCTACTTGTATTACCGCTTTCTTTTCAGAAACATTAGCTTTTAGAACTTCGATAAATTTTTATTGCTGTCGTTTGATAAATGTGTACTTTAAAATGTAGCATATTTTACTTTTAAGTATATTTAGATATTGAATTAAAGAGTCTGTGAATGCAAGTTTTGTACATTTAATATTAATTTTCTGCCATTGCCTTCATTTAACAGTCTCCTCGGATTTGTTCTCTGAAACTACGTTAATATATTTCTCGTAAAATAATTTTGACAAATTTCACATTCAGATAATATGTATGTTTCTTACTCTTGATTACAAGCAACAGTAGCCATGAAGCCTCTAAGTGGTTGAGAAAAATCGTTGATCACAGCTGTTGGACCTTCAATTGAAAGTCTGACATTTTCATGGTATAAGTGGAATATCTTTTTGAAGAAAAACAAAATGGTGGTCTCAATTCACAGAACTTTGAAAAGTGAAATTTTTATCTCAAGTTCTGCTTGTAGAAAGAGAGCATAAGCTTCTCGTAATGTCATGAGTAAGAAATGCTCCTGTGCTTTTTCTTTGGTGCCATTTTTACATAGTGTAACACATTTTTTCCCTGGTGCTTGCTACGATATAAAATTCTTTTTGACACATAATCTTCTATTTCTTGGCTCATCTTTCTGTTTGTTTCTGGTTTTGCCTTCTCTAGACTTTTGATCTGAGAAATATATTCGCTTGCAATCTCTTTAACTTTGAGACATTTTCTTGGGCTTGAAGGTAAGTCTCATGAAACTCTACGAACAGCTTTGGACAAAGGTTTTGATGATTTGTATATGGACTTAATTATGTGGATGAGGATGCCTGTAATACTCTCCATCAACAATTTTGTTGGTTGATTTTCTCTTTTTATCTCACTTTTTTCAACTCTGCAGCAGTGAGGGATTGATGTGTGCCGATTTTACGCTTCCGGTCCTTTTCTTCTTCTTCTTCTTCTTTTTTTTTTTTTTTTTTTTCAGGTAAGCCTTTAGCTTTCAACTGTTCTCTGTAAATGAAAAAAATTAAATTCTCTACATACACCGGAAAAACAACGATTTTTTTTTTCAAGCTATAACAATATATGATCAATTTTTTTGGATTTTGCATTTTTAATAAATTTTTTTATTTTTTTTAATAATATTTCGTTTGTTTTTCAGGTCTAATCGAGAGACTGCGTAATAAGCAGCATAAAAAAGAAATGATGACTCAAAAATATGAAATCTGGACCACAAAATCGTGGCAAAACTAGTTTTGCAAGATTAATTTTTCGTACAATATTAAAACTTTTGTTATTGTTTTTTACAATGTAAAGAATTATTTATATAAACCACCTGTATAGTATATATGTATTGATTTCATGGGTGAAAGGATGTGACTCGGACCTTATTACAGATCCCACACTCATTTATTAATCCAGTCCATGCTACATCAAGAGAGTGGGAGTTCGAAGAGGTCCCGAGAACCATATTATTTATGAAAAAGCCTACATGGCTTCTAGGGAAGGCTGATCATCTCAAACTCTGCTAAAAATCTGAGCTCCTGGTGAATTATATGCCAGTTTTGTTAAGAATTTAGGACATTTTTCAGCAAAGGGTGAACTAATCAAATATGGGCGTGAACTTACTTTTAATTTGATAGAAGGCTTGATTTAAGTGGTCTTATGATGCAATATGTTTCGCCAATTGCATCACAACAGTCATTTCTAAATTTAATGTTAATGGTTATTTATGAACCAATCATATTAATAACTGTCAAACAGATAAAAGTTATTTAAGATTTACAACCTAAAATGTACTCACCAATTTCGTATTTTGACAATAACTTGAATTTATATTTTAAACATAATTATTTACTTAGGTTTCCTGATCAGGGTGTAATAACTGTCATATTGGAGAAAGTTTATTAAACTTTAGGATCTAAATGTCACTCTGGATTTCTTATTTTGACATTAATTAGAATTTATTGTATGAACATAATTTTTTAGTTTGATTTATTATATGAGTATAATAACTGTCATGTTGATGAGTGATTAGTATATAAAGCTTTTGAGATAATGTGATTAGAAATTATAGCTTTGAGTAATCATCCAATATAAACATGTCAATCAACTTCTGTTTGAAGAAATTAATTTCGCAAACTTCAATAATCATTAAAGATGTTTATGATGGGTAATTTCTTTTTAATAAATATGTTGGGCTGAGGAATAAAATTAATAGGGGAAAAAAGGGTTTTTTGAATATAAGACTTAGAAAAGAAGCTGGAAACTTCAATTTTGAACTTTAAATTTCATTTTTAATTTTAAAAAGGATTTATTTTTATCCTTTCATACATATATATAAAATGCAAATGGGAATTTTGTTCCGACGTCTTATAACTTACATTCTACTGAATGGTTTTTAATAGAGTGTTTAGATAGTTTCACTGGGAAGGTTTTAGGTTTTAGTATATAACATATTGTTCTACGTTGCTTAGTTACAGAATTAAGGGAGAAAGTTCTATAATCAGGTGAACCCGATTATTAACACTAGAACGACCGGAAATTTTACTCAAGTTTTATAAAACTACTTCACACCAGAATTTTTATTCAAAATTATTTAACTTATTCATTTAACATATTTCTGTAAGTTTTATATTTAATTTATTTTAAAAAGAAATTTCTGGTTCCAATCGGTATATATTCATTTGGTAGCGGTCAAAATGACCGCTCATGGTCGTTCTAGTGTTAAAGATTAGCCTTTTTAAAAGATTCTGAAGAATAGATTTCGATGGGATTTGTACTGTTCGTTAGATAATTTTTCAAAAAAGGTTTCAGTATATAGCATATCGTTCTACGTTGCTGAGCAAGTTTTATAATCTGTTGAAGCTGATTATGAAAGATTAGTCTTTTTAAAAAGTTCTGGACAGATTTGGATGAGACTTGGATTGATATCTAGATAATTTTTCCCGGATAGTTTTAGTATATTGCCTATCATTCTTCACCAAATCTTACTGTAAATGATCAACTAAAATAGTTGGTCCTTAACAGCCCGAATTTTGTCTGACACATTAGAAAATATAATAGCGCAATAGCGTTCGTGTCGTTTTCAGCAATGCGGAAGGACATTCCAAGTAAAGGTCCACATTGCTTTAAAACACAAGGTCAAATTCACCGAAATATTTCGGTTGATTCAAGGTTCGTTTGGAAAAACCGACCAACGTAAATAAATAAATGCAAAAAGAAGTAATAGCTTGCCCTAAATTAATTACAGGGTTCCAAATCCACGGCCAAACTGCAGTTAATTTTCGTCATTTTAAACCTTTCTGGTCCCCTTAACAAAATTTTATTTGAGGGACCCTAAATTAATACATATAAATATGTAGATAAATGAGAGAATCGTAAAAGACCTTACTTACCTTCAGCCACTTTGGGCACAAAGTCGATGGTTCTGGTTTTAGCTCTCAAGTTTTCGCCCGTGCCATCTATCCACACATACATACATTGCACTTTATCCTCAGGTTGAGGGAGACTTAGATACCTCAAAGTAGTCTGCTTATTCAAAAGACTGCTACTTGACATACACGTGGACCCAGACATTTCTTTCAATGTTACCTGAAAAAAAAAATAACATTAACAAACATAAAATCAAGTTAACACAAAGGTTTAAAAAAATAAATAAAATGAACTATTAAAGTAAAAATAGTTTTTTTTATTATTATCTTTTATTTAAAAAAAAAAAATACTCCTATTCAATGTTTATCTTAAAAATCATGCATAATTTCATGACTGCCATTCACGTTGTTCCAAAAAAATTCAATTACAGTATGTTAATTTGATTTGGTCCCCGATATTGAAAATATATTGACGTGTTAAAATCTTTCTCACAGCTCGTCAGCTTTTAACACATTAAATATTAAATTAAGCATATATTTTAGAAATATTTTGACAACTAAGAAAGAAAGAGACATTCTTTAAGAAGAACACACAGAAAAAGTAGTTAAAAATATTAATTTCCGGAGGAGATATTTTAAATATACAAATGCATTCCACGCCCATAGGTTTAACATTAGCGAGAGGAATTTGGGGAGTTGACTGACCAACAGTCTTACACGGTGGTTCAAGTGACTCTGCCCGCATGATGGCAAAAAAAAAAAAAAAAAATGTTTCAAATATTCATTTTGAAAAAACCGGTAGAAGCTTATTTTTGGATTTTTAACATGTTTGCTACATTTCTGTATTGCTTTTATGTTGATACATTTAAAAATTGCACATAGGGCTCTGACTTTTTTTTTTTTTTTTTTTAATTTAGTTTTTTTTTTTAATTTTTATGTTTAGTGGCTTTAACTTTTAAAAAATATCAAGTTTGATCGAAAAATTTTAAGCAAAATGGCATGGCCTGTTTTATTATTTTCTTTGTGTTACTCATGATTTATTTCTTATAAGATCATTAATGTTTTCTATAATACCATAAATATGATTACAAATTAAAAACGCAAAAAAGCAAAACATTTGTGTCACTTAAGAGCTTTATGAATGTCAGTGTCAAGACATTAAAATATATAATGTTCACTCGCTGACTCATACTCACTGATCAAATTTACAGGAAATTTATCTTTTGAGAGAAATCTAATAATTAACTATACGTGCACTGAAGGACATTTAGTGCTTATTGTATGTCTGTTACGTCTGCCATTACTATTTTTCAAACAAACTGATCTTTTGAACGTCAATACAAAATGAAATTTTGCTTTAGAGATTAAAAAGTATAAACAAAGATGTAGTGAAATGAAACAATGGAAATTGGATGGGCTAGGAGAGCAAATTATTGGGTGGGCTCGATCCCCACGCAGGGCTCGCTTAAGACTTAGAAGTAGGGGTAACCCAACGTTACTCAAGGGGCTCCCCTATTACTGTATCAAATGTTTTGTTACTTACTAAATCCATTTTTCGAGTGGTACAACAATTTGAAATTTTACCATCAAAACCGACACTTTAGAAAGAGCGAGCTTCATAAATTAGATAAAAGTTTCGTAAGGAAATGCATTTTTTACCCTGATTAAAATTTTCTTTTTCTAAAAATATTTTTTGAAAAGTAAATTTGGGGGGCCCTTTGTACTTCTTTGGGAAATCACGGGCTTTCCGGGCCTATTTGGTAAACAGGCCCTGTCCCCACGGGCCCATATAAGTTGGCGCCACTGCTATATTTATATTATCTATCAAATAAAAACATGGCCTTGGCAGCGGACTAGAAGAACATCTGTTTCAAAATGTTGCCCCTTCTTGGATTTATCGTGCAGACTCTCAATAAGCACTGTACCTGTATCCAAAAATGCAATATTTTTACGAGAATCACGTCACGATGACGCACTTTTACAGTGATAGATTTTTTGCATAGCTATTTCGGTTGAAATACTAAAATAAGCATAAAAACTACACAAATTATTTCGATGTAAATATGGGTATGTAAAAAAATACAAATTTCATGACCTCCATGTTAGCTCTGCAGGTGGCATATATTTATCCTTTCACCAGCATACTGTTCTGTAAATAAACATAAATGATCTCGAAATATTTTTCTAAATCTGACATACTCAAATTTTGAGCAGAGGAAAAAAAAAATGAAAATAAGGTTTGCATGAATTCATGTTGTAAAAAGAAAAAAGAAAAAACAGATGACGCTCGGTGAGATATTTTTAAAACGTATTCATCGAGCTAAGCTGCTTGCGTTTTGGAATTCGAAGTGAAACCATATTTTACGGATATAAATCTGCCATCCGCCAGCTTCGATGCTAAAAAGCAGCCAGAAAATAAACTTGATGCCAAGGTTAATAGAAATAAGTGATTAGAGTCTGAGTGCTTCCAGGATTGCTGTTTATTATATTTCATCTTTCAATAAAAATATTTCAGCTGTTAAAATCTCATATAAAAATTTCATAAAGCATATATATATATGAAACGAAGCGTGTTGCTCCGTCGGTGGGTCCTTGATCGCCGGGCCGGTGGCTGCGCGGACTGATGGCGGCTCCGTATTTACGTCAAAGCGCTCATTCTGATTCCCTTGCATGCTCTTGTAGTCCTGGGCCGTGAGCGGGATTCGGTTAAATTCCGAGTGAATGTATGTCTGTTTAAAGGAAGACACCGTCTATTACGGAACCTGGTTTATTTCTTTTTCTTACATGCATCCTTTTAAACCAGGCCCATATTGGCGTGAGAGCTGCTTTTTAAGTCTGTCTGGACATCGAAGGTTCGTCCATCGCGAGGCAATTCCGAGAGAGCAGATTGGCGTGGATTTGTTTAGATGAGGGAAATCGTAAAAAGTTCGCTCCTGATAGCAGTGCAATGGTATAAATATGAGGTTTTTGCATTATTTCTGCTAGAGGTCGTCTAAGTCAAAAGAGGCGTATTTTTAATTTTAATTGGCCGCGAGCTGAGTGATTGATTGTGCGGAATAAAGGCGTTGGCTCTATCGGCCGATCGGATGCCGCAAGACTTTAAAATTGCGTTAGCGTCAGCACAAATATTCTTATGAAGAGTCAGAAAACGATCTTTGAAAGTTATAAGATGCGATGCAGGAAAACTAATTTAACAGGGGCGACGGCATTTTCAATCAATTGAAACACAATTATTAAAGCATTTAAAAGTTTTGATTTAAATTTCTATTTTTTAAAACGGTAATTTAAAATTTTAAAAGGGGCAAAAAGGGATTTTGCATTTTAAAAAGGGGTTTAGCTTTTATCCTTTCATATCCCCCCCCACTAAAACAAGAGCCACAGGGCTCGCCTGCAAGACCTGTGGGTCTTATCTCGTGAATTTAACCCATGTTTTTTTTTTTTTTTTTTTTTTTTTTTTTAGATTCTTATTTTCTCCAGCTCTCAAGTAATTTCTCCAGCTCTTCAGTATTTACTTCAGCTCTCAAGTCAATTGGACCTATTTTTACATTTATATATCAAATTTACATAAAAATATTGGTTACACTAAAATATTGGAATTCTTTCAATGGTGCTGCAGCAAAACAATAATGTGTCTCGAGACGACATATCTTGATTATAACAGTTGTCATAACATAACTGTGTTTGTAGTGTTTCCCTTTCTTTCCAGTTTTTGTTTTAAAGTTTTTGATATAGTTTGTTGGGAAACATCCTTTTGTGTATAATTGCAAATTGCAACCATAAACTATATAGTATATTAAAATATTCACAGGTAAACATACTGAAAACTATACAACATATGCAAATGTAAAAAATATTCAATAATAGACAATGTTCAAATGTAAAAAAAAATATTCACAAATACAAAATATTAAAATGTAAAATATATTCACAAATACAAATTATTCAAAAATATAAAATATTCAATAATACAAAATATGCACTAATACTATCAACAAAATATATTGTATCTCAAATGCAATTTGAAAAGCTTGCATTTCTAGAAATATTGAATTTTCACACTGAGATAAAATAACAGTAAAATATCCTAAAATACTAATAACAAAAACAAATTATATTTCTTCGTATACCTTTCCGTTTTGTTAGGGACTTAGCTACTTCTATGATGCAGCCTTAGGTTTATATCCATGAAAAAACAACACTAAGTTGTTTAAAAAAAAAGAAAACTACAGCTAATAAAAACTAAATATACACTTGCTATAATTTTCACCATGCGCAGGGTCAGTGCGATATGGGTTTTAATACTCTGAGGGGAATATCACCCAAAAATATGCCACTCGCACGACAGAAAAAGAAAAGTGGGTAATCGATATTCACCTGCAGAGGGGAAGCGAAGCAGTTTTGCCAGATTCTCCGTTCAACCTGGAAAGAGAATCTGGGAAAACAGTCCGGCTAAAGATGGGTGGCCACGGAGCGGAGGACCCCTTCATGTGTCATCAATTCGTCATTATAATATTTTTAAAAATAATAATAAAAATTCTAACAGTACTTTTAAACTGTCACCATCATTCTACACTGCTGGGGAGATAGGTTACACGCCCAGCTGGGTCCTCATCCAAATGCTACGAGTAAGGGGGACGATAGGAAAGCAAAAATTAAAAAAAAATTAACAGCTGAAAGAGATAGATGGGGTTTATTCATGGCTGAGTTTAAGATTTTGAGGAGGGTGGTAGTATCTTAACTTGGAGGAATGGACAATTTCGGAATTTCTCTTAAAATGTGGGCTGGGTTTATCAATTTCAAAGGATACATCAGAAAGTTGTTTTAAAATGGTGTATGGGCCAGAATATGGTGCAGTCAATTTACGGGTATTCGGATAGTGAAATTCTTCATACATCACAATGTCACCAACTTTAAACTTTACAGGAAGGAAACGAGCATCATAACGGACTTTATTCTTTTTATGGTAAGCAATTGTTCTCTCTTTAGCCAATTTTCTAGCTTCTTCCACAGGGGGATAGTAACTATTATTTGGTAAAGGGGGATCATATGGTAAATTTCCTAAAAATAAATAGCTAGGGGTGAATTGGGTTACAGAATGAGGGGTGTTATTATATTCATATAAGACTTCATCTAAAAGCTTAGTCCAGGGTATTTTCTTGGATGTGGAATTGACTTTACATTTTAATCTAGTGACAATAGTCTGATTTAGTCGTTCAATTTTCCCATTCGTTTCCGGGTGATGGCTGCTCGTCAATCTGTGTTTTATATTGTAATTACGAAGAAATCTCCTAAACCTGGAAGCTGTAAATGCTCCATTTCTGTCGGTTAACAATCTATCTGGTACTTGTATTTGAAATAATTGTTTCAAAATGTTTGTATAAGTTTCGGTAGTTACACTTTTTGACGGAAAACCCCACACATAGCGAGTTGCATGGTCAACGACTAAATGCAAATATTTTTTTGTAGAATTGTAATAATTAAATCCGCCAACAGAGTCTACTGCCAAACATTCAAAAGGTATCTCTGTTGGGGGCATTAATTGCAATAAGCCAAATCTTTTTTGTCTACATTTTTTGTTTATCTGACAAGTGTGGCAGTGTTTTACAAAATTTTCAATGTCCTGATTAAAGTTAGGCCAATAATATTGCGGAGAGATTAAATTTATCATTTTATAAATTCCAGGGTGGCCAAATTGTGTGTGGGTTTTTTCTAATAGGGGTAAACGTAAAGACATGGGGACCACAATCTTATACAAACCTTTCTTTTTAATAACAACAACATCATTTATCTCAGTGTACTTTTTACCATCAATTGTTACATTTTCTTTCTTCTGATTGTCTCTTACTTCATTCAAGTCAAGGAGATGTATAATATGGGGTAAATTTTCTGAAACAGGTTGTCTAGATAGCATATCAGCTTCAACATTAGTGGAGCCTTTCTGGTATTTAATTTCATAGTCAAACATACTAAGTTTTAGGGACCAGCGGAAAAGACGTCCTCTTAAATTTTTAACACTTTTGAGCCAGGTAAGTGCCGCATGATCTGTATGTATGACAAATTTTTGACCGTGTAAATAATGATAAAATTTATCTAAAGCATCCACAATCGCCAAACATTCTAACTCCGTAATTGCATAATTTTTTTCATAATCGCGAAGATTTCTAGAGTGATATGCTATAGGATGTAATGTTCCTTTTTCATCAACTTGTTTCACTACACATCCCACTCCATGACTTGATGCGTCTACAAACAAATGACAAGGTGTTTTGGGATCAAACAACTTTAAGATTGGTTTTTCAATTAAAGCATTTTTTAATTTTTCAAAAGAATTTTGACAATTTTGGTCCCACACATAAGGGACATTTTTCTTCAACAAATTGTTGAGAGGGTATCGAATGTTAGCATACTTTAGAATAAATTTGTGATAAACATTTATAGATCCCAAAAAACGTTGTAATTCTTTTACATTCGTTGGTGGTGTTAATTTCTTAATCGTCTCTATATTAGGGTTGTCAGGTGTGATACAACCGTTCGAAACTTCATATCCTAGAAAATTAATTTTGGATTTCACAAAATTACACTTTGACAATTTGAGTTTAAGGTTTTCTTGAACACATATATTAAATAATGTCTCTAAATGACATAAATGTTCCTCTTCATTTTGGGAGAATACAATAACATCATCAAAGTAACTACAGGCAAAGTCAATTTTGTATTTATTAAGAATTCTACGGAGGGTACGGTTAAACCAAGCAGGTGAGTTTTTCCATCCAAACGGTAAACGATTCCACTCATATAATCCAAAGGTGGTGGCAAATGCCAGCTTCTCAGTGTCTCGAGGGTGGATAGGAATGTGCCAATATCCACTAGCTAAATCAAGAGTGGAAAAAATTTTAGCATGCGCCAATTTATCTAACAGGGTGTCGATTCGAGGTAAGGGTTCTGCATCTGTTTTTGTAATGGCATTTAATTTTCGGAAGTCAATACATAACCGGGTTTTCTTCCCTTCTTCACGTTTATACACCAAAGTTACGGGTGATGAATAAGGGGAATAGCTTTCTTTAATGATACCGGCTCGCAATAAATTTTGAATTTGTTCTTTAATTTCCTCTTCTTCCTTAGGGGAAGTGCGATATGCTCTTAAAGAAACGGGGAGATCTGATGTTAACTGTATTCTCTGGGGTTCCATGTTTACACAGCCTATATCATATTTATCTTTGGCGAAAATACAGACATATTTGGCTAGAAGAGCAGGTAATTGTTCTCTGACAGACTGAACATTTTGCACATGGTCAGTGGTCTCGAACAACTCCGGCTCAAAATTTTCTTCGAATATCTCTGCATTTTCAATTGCTGGCTGGTTAGTATATACTTCTGATAAATGTAAAGTATGGTGAGACGCATTTGTTGGAATATGGTCCATGAGAGGTACTTTCTTATTATCTTGAGTTATTTGCATTTTAACACAGTCAATATTTAATCTAAACAGTTTGCAATGGGGTAGCCCAATCAAAGCATAAGGTAACTGATTGTTAATTATAAAAAGTTCAATTCTCTTAGAGATACGTCCTAATTGCAAACTAACAAGGCATTTTTCTTTCAAAGCAAGAACACCTTGTGTTTGGGTGACTGGTATACTCTGCTGAACTTTACATATTTTTAGGTTAAGTTTATGGGCTAAATGACAAGGAATAACACTAATCGAACTCCCAGTATCGATCAAACAAGGTAGTGAGTCTTCATTTTTTACATAAGTAACTTTATGACAATCTCTATTTGATTTTTTATAGCTAGCTTTTTCTTTTTGTATATGTCCGGACATAAGAAATCGTCATTGATTACTAGATGTATTTTGGGATGACTCATTAGCGCTATGATCTTGGTTGGGGTTCGGCAAAGTCATATTGTGACTAGGGGTTGGTACTGCTAACACTTGTTGTCGAAAAGGGCAGTTTCCCACCCAATGATACGCATTTGGTATTCCGATATTAAGACAAACTTTGCATGGATAGGGCGGCAAAGTGGTCTGGTGGTGTACATTAGGTCGTGGTGGAACATTTGAAGTCGGTCTAAACGTATTTTGGGGATTTCTGGCTTGATTTGATGGAAAAGGTCGAATGGGGTGTGTTTGATAGGGAACTCTGTAGTTCCACTGCCTGTTAAAATTCTGTCCATTCTCATATGGAGGTCGGTTTGGTCGCCATTGGCGATACTGATTGGGGTTTTGGGGGCTTGCTTCAAATTTGCTCTCATTTCCCTTTCTGTCCAGTTGCAGTTTGCTAATTCTGAAAACTAATTCACGCCATGCATGTGTAGTTGAGGGGTTGCCTGCAATAACTAATTTCTGCATTTCTAATGGCAAGCCCTCCGTTAACCCTTCCAGGATAAGTTTCTGCTCTAAACCTAAGGTTCGGCCTACTTTAGTCTTTTTTTGATAATATTCGTTCAAGTCCTCTCCAACTTTATATCTAATACGTGAAAAATCAGTGAGAGAAAGGGTATCTGGAATTTCGTAGTGTTCATTAAACAAAGTGACAAATTCGGACCAATGAAGTACATTTAGACAATTATTAATGTACAACGTAAGTGCACTGTCCTTTAAATACTTCTGTATGTGCCTAATTTTCCAGCACTCGTCTTTTCCCTGTCCTATACAGACACTCTCGAAATAGGCTAGCCATGGTATCCAAGACATTCCATCTTGCGGAGAAAACGCAACGATATCGGGGTCTACTGACATTTTTGGGTTGGCGGATACTGAAGTGTGACCAGACCCAGCTTGAGCTGACAGGGTCTGTCCACCTAACATTGTTACACCAGATGTCTCTGGTGCACCTCCAGATTCCTGACTAGACTTCTGATTATTTTTCTCTTCAGGATTATTAACGGGATTATCATCTTTGCTCGAAATTTGATTTTTTTCTTTTTCGGGGTCACCTGATTTGTCTGTTAAATCCTCTACTTCTTTGGGAGGTGTTGGGTTACTCATGATAGATATAAATACTAAATATCACTGAATTACACAGAAATATAATACACAATTAAAGCACATAAGAATAAAAATGAAAAAATCTTTCAAACTATTTAAAATTTGTAACACTATATCTAAATATCTGTTAAAATCATCTTTTTAAAATTAAAATCCACCTTAATATTTTTTTTTTTTTTTTTTTCAATAACTTGAATTCAATAAAAAAAATTTAAATAACCTCACTAACTATAAAGTACGTTGCATATAAATCACCTTTAAAAAGTTTAACACTTAATAATAAAAATATTATAATAATATAATAATAATAAAATTTTCACTTCTGCTAAAATATTTTCAAACTGTCTAGAAAAATGATTTTAATATGAGGTTTAGTTAATGTTATTTTTCATTAAAATCGTAATTATCCGTTCAACACAACTAAAGAATTTTCATAAAAATCACCATTCTTACTCTTTCATCTCTTTAAAATTACGTTAAACACAATACATAAACAATTATATATTTGAACTTAAATAGCTGACTTAAAAATAATTAAAGTTTTCACACAAGTAATAGCATACTAAAATAATCCTCTTTAATTTATTTTTGGCATGCATAAAAAATTAAATAAAAAGTTTGAGAACCACTGCCTCTCACTAAAAAGATCTTTAAAAAAAATTTTTTTTTTTTTTCTTCTGTACGTTAATATCAAAAGTACATACCTTTATACGCCTTTGCTTTAAATAAATCCATGAAAAAATTTACCTCTTACTTTTTTTTTTTTTTTTTTTTTTTTTTTTTTACCGCGACGCGAAACAATAATAAATTAATTTCACTGAAATATTTATCTCTATATCTTCTTGCACTGCCCACAAAAATACTTTTTCCCGTAGTCACGTGGTTTTTGTTTTTGCTGAGGGCAGTTCTGATTTATTTTTCTAAATAGTCCAGAAACCAGAAACCGAAACATCTGAGTCACGAGTTCATTTCTTTACCGGCGCGCTCTTGAAAATTGAAAACAGCTGTGTAGTTGACCTACTTTTCATCCGATAAAACACTTCGATTCTTGCCGGCAGAATGAAATACTGCACAAGATTGAGAATGAAGAAAAGTTAATGATTCACTTTCCTTTTGACGAAGGGAGATTAAGTACTTTTGAGTTTTTGGGATAAATTCCGTAAGTCTTTCATCGTATGCTGTAAGAATTTTTCACGGAGGTATTCGCTGTGATTGACGGGCGTAGATTACGTAACTGTTTAGTTTTTGGGATTTTCCCGTTGAGATGAACTGTCCTACTCGACTTCTGAAACGAATCGTGTTGCTCCGTCGGTGGGTCCTTGATCGCCGGGCCGGTGGCTGCGCGGACTGATGGCGGCTCCGTATTTACGTCAAAGCGCTCATTCTGATTCCCTTGCATGCTCTTGTAGTCCTGGGCCGTGAGCGGGATTCGGTTAAATTCCGAGTGAATGTATGTCTGTTTAAAGGAAGACACCGTCTATTACGGAACCTGGTTTATTTCTTTTTCTTACATGCATCCTTTTAAACCAGGCCCATATTGGCGTGAGAGCTGCTTTTTAAGTCTGTCTGGACATCGAAGGTTCGTCCATCGCGAGGCAATTCCGAGAGAGCAGATTGGCGTGGATTTGTTTAGATGAGGGAAATCGTAAAAAGTTCGCTCCTGATAGCAGTGCAATGGTATAAATATGAGGTTTTTGCATTATTTCTGCTAGAGGTCGTCTAAGTCAAAAGAGGCGTATTTTTAATTTTAATTGGCCGCGAGCTGAGTGATTGATTGTGCGGAATAAAGGCGTTGGCTCTATCGGCCGATCGGATGCCGCAAGACTTTAAAATTGCGTTAGCGTCAGCACAAATATTCTTATGAAGAGTCAGAAAACGATCTTTGAAAGTTATAAGATGCGATGCAGGAAAACTAATTTAACAGGGGCGACGGCATTTTCAATCAATTGAAACACAATTATTAAAGCATTTAAAAGTTTTGATTTAAATTTCTATTTTTTAAAACGGTAATTTAAAATTTTAAAAGGGGCAAAAAGGGATTTTGCATTTTAAAAAGGGGTTTAGCTTTTATCCTTTCATAAATTATATATATATATATATATATATATATATATATATGGTTAAGTTTTCATGGTTGCGTTGTAATGTATCTTTCATTTTATTATGTTCTGGTTTAATGCTTAAATCTAATCTGCCCCTGTGATCTTTGTTTCTCAGCCTCACAAATATTACTTTCATCTATCAATTTCGACATCTCTTTAAGTTTTAAAAGTGATGAGTTTGCATTTCTTGCAGCAGTCTGTGGCGTGCAGTTCCCAGGCCTGGCCAAGCCATGGTGTCGGCATAAGACCCCAGACATAAATCAAAAGCTAATTGACCAATTAAAATAAATGATCCTCCCAATTTGACTCTTTCTCCCTCTGCTGGAAAATATCCTAAATTCTGATTAAAACCACATGCAAGGACGAAGAAGACAGATTTTTGGCACATTTGAGCGGTCAGCCAAACCCTCGGCCATGTAGATATCAAAATTCAACGTAAATGGCTCGCGGGACCTCCGATTGAACGCGCGAATATGACTGTAAGAAGGCTTCCGCTGTAAGAAGGCTTCAATAAACGAGTTAGATTCGCAAGAGAAGTCCCGAGTCAAACTTATTTATGTGTCACCAACTTATTTCTCCCAAGTCGTTCCCAGGATTAATTCGTTACATTTTATAAAGTCGGCATGACGGTCGCCTACTTCGGGAAAATCCCAGCCTTTCTTCCAGAACTTGATAAAGGACAAAATCCACTTGTGCCATGAAAAATTCGGATAGTTTCAGAGTTGTGTCGGCGCAATCGGCCCACGAACAATCTTAGAATATTGCCTGTAATTAATGTGACATTCGATAGGAGAAAGAGAACGATGTTTTTGCGCATACCTTTGCGGATAAAAACTCCCTTTTCGTGTTTCGTCGCCTGGCTACACTCGGAAATATCATGAGACTGCTGAAAAATAATGAGTACCGGGTCCTTATAGTCTTTCAAGAAAGTGTATTTTACCATCAAGAACTTTTATTGTGTATAAAAACTGAATATATTCATCTAGAAAAGAAAAATACTTTTCCCCCCATGGCCGGTAAAAAAGAACTTTTTTTTCTCCAACATCAAATTATTTTACTTAGTGTGCTTACTCGCCAGATAACACTCAACTAATTTTCGTATTCATCTGAGAAAAACCGAAAATAAACATCCTTTATGCTGAAATTTATTTGCTATATTTCCGGTCCTCAACCAAGAAACTTTTTTTTTCTCACTCTGTTATCGTCAAAAAGAAACTTATCTATTTGCAACCACGTCAATTTATTAACTTTAGACTCACTGAAGATCAAACTGAATCTTTCGAAAAACTCTTTTATAACCTCAACATATGTAGGTCAAAGAGACAGCTGATTTTCAAGATCGCGCAAACTCTGATACAGAACTGAAATATTTATCTGTGTCCTTCGCTATCTGTGCGATCCCGACTTTAAATTTTTGTGGTTAGAACTGAGTAAGAAAAGGAAAAAACATTCAGTTTTCATTTATTTTTTAAATCTTTTTTTTTCTTTCAGTTGAACCAGTTAAACTAAAGTGATTCATCATGAACTGAACTGACTACCGAAAAATGTTATTATTTACCTTTAGTGAACAAATAACGTTAATGATCTGGGTCAGAAAAAGCACTGTGTTTTATTTTATTTTATTTTATTTTATTTTATTTTATTTTTTGTATGTGTGTGTGGGTGTGTTAAAGTAAATTGGATATTTTAATTCACAGGTAAGTTTTATTGCTATTAAAATTTCCGTCTTAATGGTTTTGTAGAAAAAAAGTATAAAGTTTAATTACATTCTTTTTAATTTCTTCATTTAAGTGTTTGAAAGTAACTGATATTTTTTAATTGAAGCTTAAATTTTTTAATATTTTATTAAGTTTTGTATTAAAAGTAATTAAGCCACAATACAGATTTCTTTTACGTTATTTCTTTTATGAAAAGGTGTTTTTAAAAATCAATTTTGTTAAATTAAACAATATTTTACTTTATTTATTTGCTTAAAGAATTAATATTGAAAAGTTACTTCTGGGAATATCAAGAGAAAAAGAAAAAAAAATGCCGTTATTAATGTGTAACTTTTAAAAGTTTAACAGTAGATTTTTCTAAAATATCACAGTTGGGTTAAAGGGATTTTAGAAGTCTTAAGCAAATTTAAACTTATTATTTTAACATTTTATTAGCTTTATTTATTTTTTTTTTTTTTTTTTTTGTAAAGTTCAAGTTATTAAAGTTTAGGGCTGGATTATTTATCGATATATCGGTCAAATATTGATATTTTTTAATTATCGCAATACCGATACCTGAGCTCTGATTCTGACGATATATCCCAATAACGATAGCTAAGCTGAAACTCTACTGATATATCCCAATAACATTTTTTCCCCCGCAGCGCGACTTCGAAATCCTAGAAAAAGCACCGAAATTGCTGTAATAATATCGGAATAATCATTGTATCCCAATAACATTCTTTTTTCCCGCAGCGCGACTGTAATCCAATGTATCCCAATAACATTTTTTTTCCCACAGCACGACTGTAATCCAATGTATCCCAATAACATTTTCTTTCCCGCAGCGCGACTTCGAAATCCTAGAAAAATCACCCAAATTGCAGTACTAATATCGGAATAATCATTGTATCCCAATAAAAAAAAAAATTCCGCAGCGCGACTGTAATCCAATGTATCCCAATAACATTTTTTTTCCCGCAGCGCGACTGTAATCCAATGTATCCCAATAACATTTTTTTCCCCGCAGCGCGACTGTAATCCAATGTATCCCAATAACATTTTTTTTTTCCGCAGCGCGACTGTAATCCAATGTATCCCAATAACATTTTTTTCCCGCAGCGCGACTTCGAAATCCTAGAAAAAGCACCGAAATTTCAGTACTAATATCGGAATAATCATTTTCCCCCCATTCATTTATTCCTGCCTGCTTCATTCAAAGCCAAATATCCCTTCTAATGATTATCTCTTTTTCGTTGTTATTCCAATATATCCCCATACAATCTATGCTTTACTTGCATATTCCCCTTTTCGTTTGTTACTGAATAAAACTGTTATCGTCTGTGTTTCCGTCGCTGCTTAGACATATTGCAATACATCCCACATATTGATATGTCCAAATTCAAACGAATAAAGAAGTGCTTAAAATACGTACGAGTTAGTTGTGGAGTCTATAATATTACCAGAGCTTAGCAGCTGGAAAGCTCGGTTCGCGAGCAACCAATCAGAGTGCGAAATGGTACAATTTCGCCTTTCGGTTACGTTGGTGAAGCTAAGCTTCCACATTAATGTTGTATTTATGTATAGTAAATAGATAGGAAGCTGTAAATACAGTGAACATTTTTAATTTTTTTTTTCTATTAAGAATGCATTGATATCTAAGAGAAAGATTGAAAAACAACATTTCTGCAGCATCTGTAATCCGTTGAAAGCAATTTAATTACAAGTATATTAGTACGACATGTGGCATTAAACTAATTTCAGTTTTTGCTGTTGATTTTTACTTATTTTAATAATATTAAAATCTGCAACGTCCTAAATTTAAGAACATTTTATTTTAGTTTCTTTTTTTATAATATTCTTAGTTATACACGAGGATATTAAATAGTCAAAATAGTGCAGAAAATAGGAAGAATAGGGAGCATACTATTTTGAAAGAAAACCACTATCCAAGCAATGGTATAAGCCAAATATATATCGCACAATGTGTCCATTTCCTAAAATATTTCTGTTTTGTATAAATATGAAATTATAATATTTAATGGATGCTGTGTGAGCAAATAGGTTAGGAGAGTTGATTCGTTGCTTTCTACACCTGTTTGTACTTAAATTGCTGCTACCATACCATTTATCTTTGAAAATTAACATTTTTTCTATTCCCACACACTTTAAGGTAGTTATCGCGATATATCACCAATATCAATATTAATTCGTTGATATATTGCGATATTAAATTTTTGATATCGTCCAGCCCTATTAAAGTTATAGGAAATTTGGAAATGACCAGCTATGCACATTAATTGTGATAAGTTTTGATAACAGTAGTTTTCTTTTCTTTTTCATGAGGTGAAGCATACGTGCGATCACCAAAAAATAACTGCAGTTGAATTTAATGTTTATGGTATATAAATAAATGGGTTGAACTAGTTACTTTTATAAATGCTTTCCAGTAAAAACATTTAAACAGACAACACATTTTTGTTTCTTTTTATAACTTTTTCCATATAAGAGTGAAACAGAAAAGAAAATAGCTATGAAGATATTAAATGATACATTTACACCAGTGATCGTTCAGTGTTTCATCTTTCTATTCACTAAGTATTTTTCATCAAGTTTTTACCCAATTTTTCCAGGTGAATTTTTTAAAAGTTGTAAATATATTTTTAGTATTATTTCTAGATTTTGTGTGTGTTTAATTATTGCCTATTTTACTTATTCATTATTATAGTTAGTTTCTTTTTATATGAAAATATATTTTTACACAACTGGTAACCATACAAATCAATTTACAAATTTATATATCATGTAAGTAAGTATTAATGTTGTGTTTTTCTGTACATTTATTCCGTATTTTTAGATGTTATATTATTATTTTTGCCATTTCCTCTTGTGCAACTTTATTATCTCTATCACTTTTTTAATTAAAATGTCACACCCCATCATTCTCTAAACGACCCCCATGTGTTGGTTAAACCCCAAACAGTTTTTAAAGAAAAATTTGGAAGGCCCCGTCCTTACCATTTTAAATATTCAAAATAAATTCAATTTATTAACCAATCGGTTTAGACATGACCTTGGTGAACCCACTTTTGCTGTGGTAAGTCCAATAGTGTCTAAATCCACCCATTCAATTTTTAAAGATGACCATGGTTCCAGTCTATTAAATCTTTAAGCCCACAATTTTTTTAAAAGTTTTTGAGTTGGTTAAACTCCAACCAAAAACACCCCTGTGCAATCAAAGAGGATTCAGTGATATTCACGTGCAAATGTGGCGACTGCTGACATTTTTGTAAGAATAGATCCATTAGTAAACAGAATTGTCACCAGGTTGCCATGCACTTCTAAAACGCTGTCCTTTTTTATTCATACCACGTTTATTATTTTTATTTTATTAATTAGTTTTTCCTTTGCCAGTAGTAAAACCCTTAAAAATAAAGTTTTTGCTATTTGCGTAAAATCTAGCAAGGAAAACTCTGAACATTCTGGCCTTAATCTTAAAGGAAAAGTGTTCTGTGATTTATACTTGTCTAGAGCAGGATTTTTTTTTTTTTTTTTTTTCTTTGAGCTAACAGTGAGGTGTAGTTCTAATTTATTATATTGCTGATCGGATTTATTGATGCCACTGGGGAAAACAAATACACCTCAGTTTGCAAAACAGTAAATTCCATTGCTTACAATTAAATTGCATCTACATCTTCACCCAAAATAAAAATATCATGCTCAATTTTCTTTTTTTTTTAAATTTTTGCTAAAACCTACTCGAGGTTTAGGATCTGCTAAAACCTCCAAAGGTTTAGGATACAAATAAAACTACTTACCTAACCAGTAGTCCCTGTAAATAAACTCTATATTTTACACTTGTTATGTCCACACCTGTTTTGTCCATTTTACAGTATATTTCATTATTTTTAAATATTTATATAATCTTTTAATTTTAACAATTTTATATTTCTGCAATTTTAATATTTTCACGTTTTGAAAAAATGTGAATAAACAATTTCAAGTTTTTCCATAATTTCACATTTCTAACTAGTTGTCTAATGTGAATATATTACATATAAAGAACATATATTTTTCACACCAATTTCTTACGTTTATTATTTTATTTTATTGATACCATATGTTTATATATTTGTATATAACTATTTTTTATATTTAATTTTTGCACTTTTTACCATAAAGTCATAATTTTCACAGAACTATAAATTTTTTATAAAATATTTTGAAATTTTGTGCTGTAAGGACTTGAAAAAAATAACACAAAAATGGCCAAAAAACTTTTAATCCATACAATTATGGCCAAAAGACAAACAACAAATTTATGGCTATTATTTTAATCTTTATCTTATTAGTATTTTTTTTTTCCTCATATAGTTTTGTGGTAATATTACTGTATTATTGTTTTCACAGATTTCGAATGTTTTGTGGTATAAATATTATATTTTTCAAGTTATTATGTAAAGTTCGGTCAGATTGTCCCGAGAGCCATATCCCAAATTTAGAGCTTTTTAGCATAAAACCATAAGATCTTTAATTTTTCCTTAATTTTTATGCGTTGAAATGTACATTTGAAATATATTTTTCCAGCAGCAAAATTCAGCCCTCACATTTTACCAATCTTAGTTGTGAATTTAACTTTAACATTAACTTATTTTGATGCATTACTCCATTAAACACTTCTTTTTAATACACTTTGGCATTCTCGGTCTTCCGGGTGAGCCCCCCCAGCTTTGCAGGCAAATCTGGACGATCTCATCTTGGAGGGGGGGGGGGGGATGTGAAAGGATATAAATAAACCCTTTTTAAAATGCAAAATTAAAATTTAAAATCCCAAAACATTTTTTCTAACTTATAAATCTAATGCTTAAATCTAATCTGCCCCTGTGATCTTTGTTTCCCAGCCTCACAAATATTACTTTCATCTATCAATTTCGACATCTCTTTAAGTTTTAAAAGTGATGAGTTTGCATTTCTTGCAGCAGTCTGTGGCGTGCAGTTCCCAGGCCTGGCCAAGCCTTGGTGTCGGCATAAGACCCCAGACATAAATCAAAAGCTAATTGACCAATTAAAATAAATGATCCTCCCAATTTGACTCTTTCTCCCTCTGCTGGAAAATATCCTAAATTCTGATTAAAACCACATGCAAGGACGAAGAAGACAGATTTTTGGCACATTTGAGCGGTCAGCCAAACCCTCGGCCATGTAGATCTCAAAATTCAACGTAAATGGCTCGCGGGACCTCCGATTGAACGCGCGAATATGACTGTAAGAAGGAAGGCTTCAATAAACGAGTTAGATTCGCAAGAGAGGTCCCGAGTCAAACTTATTTATGTGTCACCAACTTATTTCTCCCAAGTCGTTCCCAGGATTAATTCGTTACATATATATGTATATATATATATGGTTAAGTTTTCATGGTTGCGTTGTAATGTATCTTTCATTTTATTATGTTCTGGTTTATATATTTATTTTTCATTTGAAAGTTTAAATATTTTGGTACATTTTAAGTTTAATAAGGAATTTTTCAACTATATATATATATATATATATATATATATATAATTAATGGTTTATATATATATACACACACACACACACACACACACATATATATATATATATATATATATAACGAGATAATCACGATTTTTCAATTTTAATATTAAATTAAGTTATTAGCTTTATCTATTTTGATAAAACAGGGTTCCTATTTCTGTAAAGTTAAATAAGGAGAACGGTCCTTATTTTTCAATACCACTATTCCAAAATATGAATACTAAAAAGTAAAGACTGTGTACGAATACTGTAATATCGATAGATCTTTTTCAACTATATACATACAGCTTGAGGTAGTTATCTTGATAGGTAAATAAATGTAATTACAGATATGATAAATATATAGGATGATTTTTTTAAAAAAAGGACAAACTTTAAGATGTAGTAGTGCACACTACAACAAACAATTCTTGTATTGGAAACTAAGGTCACAACCCATTTCTTGTATACGAAACTAGGGTCACAATACATTTCTTCAATCAAGAAGAATACGGTGTCCAAAAATGAAAATACTTATTAACTAAGCTATAGGAATGAATTTGACCTGATAGACTTTTCCCATGACTACACCATTCTTACAGTTATTTCAGCGCTCGAAAACAATATTAATTAATATAATGTTAGTTAATCCATTTACTGTTATTTTCCATTAGAACTAAACGAATAGAAATTAAAAAGTAGCCAATGTTATTGTAAAGTTCTGACATGTCATTAAATTTTAATTTTTAACCCAATAATGAATTACATTTATTAGTTATGAATATTTGCTTATAAAAATAAAGATAATGGAAATAATGTGTAAGCAGAGACTAGTTTACAGCGGTGCAGTCGCAACACGTGCCGGGGCTTCTAATAAAAGAACCCCGCCCCGAAAAAAAAAAATGAAAAAGAAAAGTCTCTGTTTTCGTCTTTACCTAACGGCAGCCTTTTTTTCTTTCTTTCTTTCTATCTTATTTTTCCGGCCCGAAGAAATAAAAATTAGTTAGTAATGATTTTCGTTCCGCTTGTTTTTTAAAATTAAACAATTCAAAGGATGCGATCAGCGGGCGTGTCTCTGGCTTATTTTTTTCGGCACACTCGGAAGGGACCGGGCCCGGTATTTTCTTTCTTTATTTATTTTATTCTTTTCTGGTTCCGGACTGGTATTTTTAAAATTTGCATTTATTCTTTCTTTTTTTTTTTAAATTCTCACTAGACTGGGGACGGGTCAAGTACGGGCGTAATTTTTCATGGCAGACTTGGGCTGCTTGTGAACTAAGCTACGCTGGGAGACGGGGTCTGCTAGTATTATATATATTATTTCTGATGTCAACATACGAGTACTTGCGATTCCTGATTTTAGTTTGAATTACCAGCTATACGCTCCACGTCTTGGCTTCGTCAGGGTCAGGACGAGTGGCCTCCCTTAGGCATTCAATAGTCTTCAATAGATGGCATTGGAGAGATAGGAGTGCAATCCAGGCCAAAACTAAAATCGCCCAGCATTGATGCGAAGGAAGGAGGTTCAGTGCCCGGTGGGTCTCATTCGCTAATACAATCTTGTTCTTAGCGCTCGATTCTGAATAAGATTTTATTGGTGAACGAGACCCACTCCATGTACTGAACCTCCTTCCTTCACATCAATGCTGGGTGATTTATGCTTTTGTCTCAATTGAATGTCTATTGCTCACAGTGCCATCTATTGCTGATAATTCGAACTAAAATCAGAAATCGCAGTGAAAAAACTCCTGATATTATACATCACTCTCCTACAGGATTTTTTTTTAAATATCTGTCACCGTTTGGAAGTTATTGAATTTTAAAATCAGTCAGTCAATTTTAGGACACCCGGTATAGATTCCAGGACGATTGAAGAGGGACTTTATATCTATAGTTGTCAATGTCCAAATTGTCCAGGTGTGCAAATTGTTCCCTGTGTGTACTCATAAAACAAGAAACTCATAAAACAAGTCTGATTCAGGGTCCGTTAATGGATAAAAACGGCCCTGACCCTGAGTGTCAACACAAAGTCGTGTATTTTACTTATCCGAATAAGGAAGAAAATCCAATTTTTTTTTCGACTGAAATAACAGAACAATGGATTCTGTTGTTAGTGAGTGAAAGTCATTATTAGTCGGCTTCCATTGTCAAGCCTGACAAGTTTTGCCCTTGAAATGTTCAGCGTGTAGTCACAAAAAAAAACAGAGGCTATAACTCAATAGGCAGTTATACACCACAGAGTATACGCTTTTTAGCTTTGTACGAGAGTCAGAGAGAATATGGAGTTCCCTAAAAAATCCAGAAGGTATACGGTGTATACCAGCATATACCGTCCACTACATCCCTGGAAATGTTACGTAATCATACCTTACATAAAAACTAAATTAGTCAGTTTTACAATTATTAGCTATTTATATCCCAATCTTTTTTTTTTCAGCACTTATTAAAATACCCATGTTAAAATTTAAAATTATCTAAAACTTACATATGAATATAAAAAAAATATATTTATTTAAAATTTTTAAGTCATTTTTTTTCTTTATTATTTCTTTTGTTAAAGATTTAGTTCTTTATGTTTTGGAGATAATTATTCTAATTTTTATGATTATCTATTAATTTACATAACACAAAAACAAAGTTTCTAGAAAAACAAAAGTAATTTAGCAATAAAAAAAACTCGTTCTTTTTTTTATAACAAAAAATTTAATTAAAACTATTAATTAAAAGTTGAACTATTCATTTACTGTCATTTTTTTTTCAAACTGCGTAATAACTTTTCATAGCTGTATGCGGAAGAAAACATTTATATTTAAATACTTTTTTTAAAAATATGTATTAAAAATTTAGGACTGCCTAACACTTTTGACCAAGGCTGTATCTAGAGGGAGTAAATTAACAATAAAATCCTATACAGGGCTGCACAAAAGGATCTGGAGACATTGACATCCATGAATGGAAACGCATACAGTGGTATACGCCGTAAACCTTCTGGATTTTTAAAACCTATGCTCTGTTAATTTTTTTTACGACCACAGCACAGGTTGTAGCCTGTGACATGCGTTTTCCAACTGAGTTGAGTTTTAGTTACATTGTATGTCATACATAAAAATCTGTAAATAACATACAGGGCTGCACCAATGAATTGGAATTCATTACTGTCTATAAGCGGCAATTGCTGGAAAAGGTTTTTAAACTGTGTTATATGTTCTTTGAACGGTTTATTTAGATATATCCCTTTATCATAGGAAAAAATTAAGTTTAATAATAATATCCAGGTAGTGTTGGAAAATGTTTCATAATCTATGCGTGATGCATGATTTTTCTTTCTTTCATAGTTTTTGATTCAGCCCTGAACTTGATAGTCAATTGAGAAAATGTTACTAAATCTCAGCGTATAAATGCTTTGACAAATGTGCTTTATAAATTGAGTAATAGAATATCTCTTGATTTCAAAGATTTTGATTGCAGTATTGAAAGATTATTTTCAGATAATATCATCATTACCCAAAGTATAGCTTCTTTAAGACGTATTGCTTTACACATTTAAACTCATAACTACTTCTCTTTTGTACTTTTTAGTTTCTACGTGTGCATTCGATATGATTAAGATTAGCTTTTGGCATATTTTAAAGATGATATCAGTCAGAAAACTCTTCGTCTTTATATAAATTCTTCTTTCTAAAAATGTATTACACATTTAATAAACATTAATAATAATCTGTTGTTAAGAAGTATTTTAGAAACCTTGTATTTTTTCCAACCTAGGTGAATATCTGTCTCCTCTTACCACTGACTAGCGAATTCCCAAACCGTTAATATTAGAAATATATTTGCAATTGAAAAAAATGTTTCAAATATTTTTTATCATTTAAAAAGCATAATAGAAACCCATTTTAGAAGTTTAATTCTAAGTCAAAATAGTTACTTTTGTAAAAGTTACGAAATTGTAATTTTTATATAATCCGCAGATCCTATAAGTTATATATATACATATGTCATTTGAATCTCATGTGGGTCCTTAATTTTCTTGTTTCATTTATATATGTTATTAGGGGTTTAATATTGTCGATTTTAGGCATAATGCTGACAATATTTGTTGAAATGATATATACTTACTATGAATATTCTTATAAAGCCCTTCTGAAGATTCTATAAGATATTCATAGTTTACCAATTTTCCTTTTCCAATTTTTGCTTTTTCATCCTTTTAAGTATAATTCCTTCAGTGTCCATTCCACTGCTTTTTATGGTGTTTTATCTTTCGTTCTTCACATGTGTATTCATATATATATATATATATATATATATATATAACCATAAATGAAACAGTACCATAACACCAACTTAAATGAAATAATGATTTAGTATGTAATAATTAGTTGACAATATATATATATATATATTCCTTACTTTAACAAGTAAAACAACAACAGCAAAAATACCATTCTTTTACAAGAAAATTTTACCGAGTTATGGTTCTTTGAATTTTGTCAATTTTCCTACTCTAAAAAAAAAAGAAAAACAAAAAGGAAAACCTGATGATATACTATTATAAACTTTGAACTATAAGCTGTACGTTTTTTTTTCTGGAAGGGGGGGGGGGGAGGTTATCCTTACGGTACGCGTATCCTTAAGCATTTTGTAATCTAATGAGAAACCAAAGAAAATTTTGAAATTTGAAATTTCCACTAAAAACTAGCTCTTCAAAGGCAGGATGGAATGTTCATGTGATTTGAAAATTTTTATGTATTAGTTTGTCGACAGTAAAAATGTTTATATTTAAACTCACTCAGCGTTGTTTGTTCTCAAAATATGGAATATATTTTTGAGTATTGAACATACCTCAGAGATCGCTTGCATAAATGGTCATTTAAGTCATTTAAGTGGTCATTTACAAATAAAAAGAAATCTAATTCTGGGAGGAAATCGCTCAAAGACAGTCCGCTAAAATGGTGGTTTTCCTCGAATCAAAACAAAATACCCCTAAGCATTTTTGAAAAGGAAAAACACATTGATGAATATTTTACGAAGAAGATCATTGTACATTAGTAGTTTAAAGTAAAAAACCATAGGAGAAAAATTAAGCTAAAATAAAAGAATTTGGTTCTATTTTTTAAATTTCAAATCTGTATAATTAGAAGCTTGAATTAAATGAACTTCTTTGAAAGGGGAAAAAGTTTAATTCATTAAGAAAAAACAAATCCACAGTCTTTCAAGGTGTGTCCGCTTATTTGCATCAAACTTCCTTTTTATATTTTTTTAAAGGAAGGAAGGTACGGGTTACACATCCAGATAAGCACATTTAGATATTTAATGCTTCCTCAAGACAGGGAATAAAGATACAATTAGGCAAGATAAGCTAAAAACAGGACTTTTTTTTTATTCTGAGGGGGTGGGGCAAGAATACCTCTAAACATTTTGTAATTAACTTGAAGAATAAAAAAAAATACAATTTTGAAATTCCTGCTAAACTATCTTCAAAGGTATTGTAGATATTTATGCTCTTTGTTATGTTTTGTGTATAATTTGCTGACAACAAAGATGTTTACATTATTTACTCTGGGTAAAACCTGAAACATATTTTTAATACTAAAAAAAAGCCTTGAATAGAACTAACTTTTACTGAGAATATCTTTCAAATATTACAGCAAAAATATAGTACCCAATACCATTACATTACATGCAATAACACCCAAATATCATTAACCGTTTGAGCTCCAAGGGGTAATCTAGAAAATCTTATTAAAAAAATGGCGGCGTGGTACCACTTGATTTATTTGATGTCGAAAAACGTCAAGCGATGCGATAGCACATCGTCTTACTTTATGTCGAAAAAGGTGTTTTAATAATTTTTTTAAATATTTTTTTAAGAACCGCCTTAAACGATTAAGGCAAGGATACCATTTCTAGATTAATATTAGTTCGAATAGAAATATTTTTTATTTGCAGTTTTCCATTAAAAAAATAATTATATATAAAAATATATATATAGAATAAAACGGAATTTCACAAACGGAATTGCAAATGAATAGCCTGAGAAATAGCTCCAAGTATAAAAAATATGACTCAATAAGTGTTTCATGCCCTCATTTTGAGATTATCTATTATTGAAGTGTAAATGGGTTAATTTACTCTTACCGAGAAAGGATTTATAATTTAAAAAAATCAAATAAAGTTATTTTTATGAGACCTTCTTGGTAAACCGTTTCAGTAAATGAATGTAATACTTTTTTATCAATTACTATACAATCATATCTTTTATCTATTAATAACTTTCATACATTGTTATATACGCTATGTACATGTAACCAACAGTAGTCGAAAAACAATTACAAAAACAGTGCGTGAATATATAGTTGAATAATGATAGATAATTATGAATGTTAATATTGCAATCGGGAAAAGTTTATGTCCTATAAGCCATGATACTTATTATTAGTGCTTATAAGCAAGCTGCAGATAAGTGAATTTGGAAATAAGGTCAATCTACTTTTCGGAGCTTAAGAGGAAATTTCCAGCTGGCAGAAAATAATAAGCACTAACATTTACAGTTCTCTGAGTCGGTTTTCCTATATATATATTTTCTAATTGAGTACTTGAAGAGCGATATCTCTTTTCGATTTTTTTTTTTAATTGTAATTTGATCATTGTTAATTTTACATATATTTGTTTCTTTTAAGGAAATAAAATAATAAAGCAAGTTTGTTAAGCGCTGATGTAACGTATAACTTTTTCTTTCTTTCTTTTTTTTTCTTTCCTTTTTTTTTTCTTTTTTTTAGCCCTACGTGTAATTTGGTTAATGGGAACAAAATGGGATCGTTTCAATTTTTTTTTTAATATCGCATTGTTTTATAAAATGGCTGCCGCGCCTGCGCGGTAGCGTATTACTGCTTATTTTACTGTTTATTACTGTTAATTTTATGGTATAATACTGGCAGCTGGGATGCCAGTATTATACTGTAAAATCAACATTTTTTTTTTTTTTTTTTTTTTTTTTTTTTTTGCAGTGTACATAAGTGCAAATCTAGAATAAAAACTAGCAACAGTTAGATATAACATACAAAGACTCTAAAAGGGTCCCATGACACTATGACAAGTTTTTGCTCATATATCTTTTATGGGGGCTAAACTGGCAAGGACATACGGTTAAAAATGGATTCTGAGCCATGACGAATATTTGAGCCTTAACTAAGAATTCGAACATTGCATCTTTTGATTAGTGGTCAGCGAACTAACCACTGAACACTGAACAATTAATGCGCTACTATAAAAGGGAATTTCATTCATTATTGCACCTTCCCCATCATTATTTGAATACCGTGTAAGTGCAGAGTGTTTATGTTTTAGTATTTATCTGCGTTTGCGTTTTCCTAACTAACTTCTTGAAAACATCTTAAATCATGTGAACGAGCAGGGCCTGAATAGTTCAAGGGCAAACTTCCACCAGTAATTCCGAAAAGGAATTTTCGCCTTAATTAGGACAAAAATTCTAAGTTTAAAACCCTTTCTAACTCTAAAATTATTCAGGTGTTAGTTAAGCATGTAAAAAATAATTTAAAAAATTTATAACATAAAAAATAAAAAAAAATTATTGACTAAAAGGTGCTTTTTTTCATATCTGCAACAAACAGAAAATTACATGTATTTTAGCAATAACGATGTGAAACTGCTCAAATGATAAATGAAACTTTGGTATGAAATATTAACCCAGTCTCCCCGTTTGTTGAGAATTCTATGAACAATTTATATTAACTGCTGTGTTGGAAGACAGCAGCAATAAATAAAATCTTCTTTTAAAACCAGCTGTACAAGTAACATTGACTTTTGAGATGTTGCAGATGTGCAAAGCGGTGATACAAAGGGTTAAATATAATGCGACGATTTCTCTTTAAAAAAAAATCCCTTACGGCTCGGCCTACAGGCACAGGTAGATTTCGAAGACGCAGACCGTGGGACGCCTGTTTGTTGGGAATTGCGGAAGAAATGACCTTTTGCCATGATGAGGCAGTTGGAACCGCCCACTTCGAAATCTAACTAGTTTGCAGGCGGAGCCGGGAGGGATTTTTTTTGTTTTAAATTTTATATATATATATATATATTGCTACAAGGGTTGGTCCTATAAAAAACTTGTCAATATAAAAGTTTTAGATAAGCGGATTTAATATCTTGTGAATTGACGAAGTTATGATTTTTTTCTTCTAAACCCCCCTCCCCTCCCGCGTTGGAGCCATTTTTAATGATATCAAAAATCTATTATACATAAATTTTCGGCCGTTTTCCTAGAAATAATATTAACTTTAAACGGATTCGATACGTATCATAATTAAGACATTATGGGTTTTTTTTTCTGTTTTCACCCCCCCCCCATTTCCGTCCCCCTTGGTTCGATTTTGCCCATTAACGAACTTGGCCGAGATTTTATGCCCCTTGATTTTATGTATCAGTTTGGAAGAGATTTGTGCAGAATTATTGAAGTTATCGTGTCTATAAAAAAGTGACATAGATAGATGGATAGATAGATAGATAGATAAAGTTTTGAACTGCGGGTGGTTTTGGGTTCTAGGAGTCATGATAAGCGTAGATCTGCAAAATTTTTTCAAAAATTCCAACTTAGGGGAGAATGTAATAGGTAGTATTTCTTACGAAATCTACATAAAAAAGAAAAAATGGCGGATGTTTGCCTTTGCAATAATAGGATCCTGTGAATGAGAAGAGTCACAAAATGTATTTAATGAATAACTGCGAATAATAATATTTGACCGTATAAAGTGCACTAGTATGTACTTAAATCCAAAATAACTTTCCTCGTTTCTTACTAATGAAGGAAAAAAAAACACGGCAAGTGCTTTTTGAAGGATTTAAATCCTGTAAATAGAAAACAGCAAACGCGTCCAAAATTTAAGTAACGAATGAGGTTGTGATCAAGATTCGTTCGTTTTAAATAAGGTGCAGAGCAAAAAGTGTAGCAAAAATTCTTTTCATAAAAAAAAATGTATTTTATTACATAATGATTCCAGTTGTCATTTTCCTTTCAATATCGAAACATACTTCATGAGCAAAATCAATGGCAGCGTATAGTAATTTTATTTTCTTTAAGATAAGTATCATCTTATAAAAGGTATAATTATATTAAAAATATTCTGGAAATAGAAAACCGCGACTCTATAATTTCTTTGGGAATGCAGTTTTACGGAAAGAAAAAAAAGCTAGTCGGAGAACAGGTATACCCCTTAAAGCATGTTATCGAGTGATGGAAAGGTTAGAATAACATGATGGCTTTTAGACAAAGGCTGGATCACAACGAAAGAAAATTTTGCAAGTTTATGAAAGACATCGTCTGGCGCAATTTACAGTTTACCATCCAAAATACAACCTGGAAGATACTGTAGAGGTTGAAAATTTAAAGGTATTAAAATTTCAAACGTTTTATATATTTCATATAACAGTAATAAAAATTACTACTATATTAAGTATTACTATAATAAAAAATTTTAATATTATTTATAATGGCAATAATTATAAAAATATCTTTAGTATCTCAAAAGACTGTTGGTAAAATTTTGAACTGGGTTAAAAAAAAAAAAATAAATAAAAATAAAATAAAAGCACTAAACACTAAAATATTTTTAGAATTGCATAATTCAAATCCTCCAAAGACTAAATTTTCATTATTTCAACTGAAAATTAGCTGTTTGAGTAAAAAAATTTCTTTGTAAACAAAATTCAACCACTATCATGAAATAAAAATTTCTCGAAATACACAGAAAAAAATAAAACCCAATTTGGGTCAAAAAATTCTTAGTTATGTGCCCAAATTGGGTCATGCCTGTTTTGGTTACCACTGTGTATCCATTTTGAGCACTGTTAAATACCCATTTCAAAAAAAATAAAATAAATAAATAAATAAATAAGTATTTAACAGTGCCCAAAATGGATACACAGTGGTAACCAAAACAGGCATGGCCCAATTTGGGCACATACTTAAGAATCTTTTTACCCAAATTGGGTTTTATTTTTTTTCTGTGTGGTGAAAGGTTTAACAAAGTAAAACATTATGCAATTACAACAAATGGTTTTTATTTATATGCCAATATGTTTGCTTTCTAATATACATATGAATATCTGTTCCTCAATATACAAAAGTAGTCAAAACCAGATTTAATATGTTGTAATAGTTAAGGCGGAAGTAATAATTACACATTAATCCGACCTAGTAACCTCCTTTGTATAAAAAAACTAATTAAAGCAGCAGTAAAACCGACACTCATTTCCGTCAGTTTGTATGACTAGACGCTTTTTCCTTATGATAAAGTAATTTTTTGCTGATGTTTATTGCACTCTTTCTTTTTGAATATTTTTCTAAATGAATGTCATTCATAAGAATAGAAACTTGTTTCATTCAAATGGTTTCTATTAGAAACGAAAGTAAAACCACCTCTCGTGGTTTCGGTTATTCCACATGCGCACTGGCAAGCAATAACTAAAGGGTACCAAAGCGCAGAACAATCGATCGAAGCGCAGTCAAATCGATATTATTATTATTATTTTTTCTTTTCAATGCTTAAAAACTATTGTGTAAAATCAATTTCTTGCGCAATTTATTCCGTAAGTTATTTGTAATAGTAATAAAAATGATTACTACTATTTTTGTTATAACTATTATAAACGTAAAATGTAAAACTTGGATTCAGAATACTTTCTACCTTGTACCTCTTAAGACAATAGTACCTTTAAGCCTAAAACATGTGATGAACATGTATGAAGAAGGAAATTTTATCATCTGAATAAATGTACCTCGGAATGATATCTCTTTCTATAATTGCATACATTTCATGATTAAAATTTCTAGATATTTATATAGCGTTTTCACTTGATCTTATAATTGTAAAACGCTATTGTAAAAGAAAAAGAAAAAACATATGAGTAATTTACAGGTTTCTTGTGTATTTTGATGGATTTCATAAAAAAATTCATTGGTTGAAAGATATTATACCTACTCCATCCTTCCCTGCCGGACTTCTAAAAAAAACAAAAAAAAAACGACGCAATGAACTTCAAATTAATTAAAATTTCTGTCATCGTTATTTCTTTTGTTTTAAAACATAAATCTGCTTTTCAAAAAACTACATGACCTGCCTTTATTTCAAGTTCAAACTATTCATGAGATAATGATTACATTATTCAAAATTAAAGCTCAAAAGTTTAACTTCCTAATTATAATTATCCTAATTATTAAATATTAAATTAATTGCGCTAAAATTCTTAAATAAATACATTTAATATTAATTTAATTTCTTTTTTCTGAACAGAAATAAATTAGCATATCAGAGAAAGCTTTCTTAGGAAATTTCAGAATATTTTCTAAAAATGTAGGTGATAACGTACAGTCGTGGCCAAAACCATTGAAAAAGGGAGAGCGAGTGTGATATAGGCAGTATACAACCCATACTAATTCCGATCAAATAATAGAAGAAAAGCGAAATTGGTGGCATTCAATTACGAATAACGTTTACTTTAGTTAGATATATTAAAAAAATTTTTAGAGGGCCCTCTATATTATAATAGCATATCACGTGACCATGCGAAACAAATACAGGGGGCGATCGCATCACATTTCAGAAGCAAGTCGGCCATTTTTTATAGATTTTTTTTTTTCCTGTAAAAAATAAACTGCATAAAATTTACTTTTGTAGAAAGATTGTAGGAACAAAAAGGGATTTTTGAGAGATGAGTTATATTCAAATATGTATATATTTTGAGATATTCTCAGTTGAAATTCAGCTGACAGCTCAATACCCCATTCCATCGAAGTAAACACATCTGATTTATTCCTCTGTGATTCACAGATTATTTGTCGTTCCTAAGAAAACATGGTAAACAATACAAAAAACAGTCAAAGGTGTGAAACTTTATGGCTTTTTCATGTAAGAACACTTATGACGTCATTCGCCTGTAAATGAATCAGAGTTTATTATTCCCTGAATCGACTGTCTAAACGGGTGAAGCCGGGCTAGTATTAAAATAAACACAAACTTATTTTTAGGTAGATTTCGTAAGAAATACTACCTATTACATTCTCCCCTAAGTTGGGATTTCTGAAATTTTTTTGCCGACCTACGCCGATCATGACTCCCAGAACCCAAAACCACCTCCAGTTCAAAACTTTATATATATATATATATATATATATATATATATATATATATATATATATACATATATCACTTTTTTATGGACACGATAACTTCAATAATTCTGCATAAATCTCTTCCAAACTGATACATAAATTCAAGGGGCATAAAATCTCGGTCAAGTTCGTTAAAGGGCAAAATCAAACCAAGGAGGGGGGGAAGGGGAATGTGGGGGCTTTTTGTGAAAACAGAAAAAAACCCATAACATCTTAATGATACGTATCGAATCCGTTTAAAGTTATTATTACTTCTAGGAAAAGGGCCAAAAATTTATGTATGGCAGATTTTTAATATCATTAAAAATAGCCCCAAGTGGTGGAAAAAAGAGGTGTTTAAGAAGAAAAAATTCATAACTTCATCCATTCACAAGATATAAAATCCGCTTAAATTCGTCATAAATCCTCTTAATATTATCTACAACTTTTATATTAACAAGTTTTTTTTATAAAACCAACCCTTATAGCCAAAAAAAAAAAAAAAAACCCTGCCGGCTCCACCCACAGACACATTTAGATTTCGAAGTGGGCGGTCCTAACTGCCGCATCATGGCAAAAAGATCATTTCTTCTGCAATTCCCAACAAACAGGACCCCCACAGTCTGTGTCTTCGAAATCTACCTATGCCTGTAGGCCGAGCCGTCAGGGATTTTTTCAAAATTAGAATTTGGAATTAAAGAAATTCTACATGAGAAAAAAATTAAATTAAAACATTCATGATTCATGTAGCAAGGAAATTACTTAAATTAAGATAATGTAAATTATGGGTTATAGCTTTTATAAATCCGATTTATATTATATTTTATGTTTACGATTTTTGTAGACATTTTAACAACAACAACTGAATTTTTATACAAAACACTTTTCAGAAGGGTAAATTTAAAGGTTTCTGATATTTTAGTAACGTCAAAGTCAGTTGCAAATGTTTTATTGTTCATTATTCAATTTTGGATAAAATAAATCACATAATTTAAAAGAGGATATTATAAGCAGTAATTAAAAATTTGAACATCATGGTAATTATTTGAATACCTTGCTAGCTTGAAATAAATACCTGAAACAATTCAAAAATAAAGTTTTTTTTTTTACTTTTCGTTAATTGACATGTTTGTTAAATAACAAACATGAAATTAATTTTTATGTTATGACATATATTATGCATTCATTTTTCTTATTTCATTAAAATATTCTAAAAATATTTAAAAAATTCTACTGTAATTATAATTATTCATGAGGAATTATTTATTTAAATCGTTAACTATCACAAAAAGGTTAACTTATCTCTAATTTTACTCAAAATTGATAAAAAAGAATCGAAGATTAAAAGTAATTTGCTTCAATAAAACTATAAAAAAAAAATAATAATTAAGTCAGGATTTTTTTTAATTAAATCATTTCAGAATTATTGAGTCACAATCTTTAAAGAATAGAACCAATAGAACCAGTCTTTAAAGATCGTAAAAAGGTATTTTTTCTACAAGTCTCTCCAGAAACCTTTATTTTTACCGAAAATTTCACAGTGTTTTCCCCAATATAATTGATAGTTAAAAATTATTTACTTCCATAAAAATTAATGAAAATAACGGAAATTAATTAATAAAAAATATTAATAAAAAATTATCTTTATATCTTTACAGTATTTAAATTTCTAATTAAATTATCTTTAGTTAAATTTAAAGAAAAATAATATTTATAAGACCTTTTCGAAAATATCTTATATCGAGAAGAAAGAATTTAATCTCTCGCGAAATAAAACTTCCAGAATCTCCTACTGACAATTAATTCGTCAGCGAACTACTGAAACAGCTGATCGTGGTTTATCATATCGATCGTTCAGACTTCAGAGGATAATACTGAGTTTCGTTTTTACCCGATATTTTGTTGTATTTGAATTACATGACAGTTTTCAATTATTGAAAAAAAAAATAAAGAAAGAAAATAAATCTAATTGTGTGTACTTTACATTTAGAAATTATTTGAAATATTATTATTATTATTCTCTTTAACTTTCTTATAATAAGTAGAAAAGCAAATTTACAAGGTAGGATAATTGAATACGAGATCGCCGAAAGGAATTTCCAACAAGAGATTCTATAAACCTTTAGTGTCACCCAAAACTAATCAATTTTTCCACAATGTAATTGAAAGTTAAAAATTATTTACACAAAGAATTTAATTCGAATTAACTATCGAAAAAATAATTATAATAATGAAAATGAATAAATAAATAATAATAATTAAAAATTATCCTCATATCTTTAGAGTGTTTATGTTCTCAATTAAATTATGTCTAGTTAAATTTAAAGAAATAGAAGAATTATAAAAAATTTCCAAAATATTTTCGATCGGGGTTTGAAATATCCCAATTGCCAAGTCATCATGGAGATTAAAAAATTGTAGCTACTGACCAAAAACTTTTAATATAATAATCTTTCTGAGACAATGCAAGAATAATTTTCAAATTTAATTCCACTTATTGAGAATTAATTAAGAACAAAAAATACAAACGGATTTTTTTTTTTTTTCAAATGTAATGGATGATATTTTAGCAAGATTAAATATTTCGTACAAGTACTATTGCGAATTTCTTGGTACAAACAAACCTCACATTCTCCTGTTATATTCCTTTCTACATTTTTTTTTTCTTTTTTTTTTTTTTTTTTTTTTTTTTTTTTTGAAAGATTTTTTACTCCTATCAATTGTTTAAGAAATAATTAAAGAAACCAAATAACAGTAACATATATACAACTACAATGGGTGTTTTTTATATTTAAAAAAAATTGAAATTGTTTAAAAAAATGTCGAAGTTCATTAAAATTTGTTAAAAAAAACCTATGTTTTAAATTCTGTATAACACATTTAAATATTCTGTAAACAAAACCAGTAAATTTATATCCTAAATTTTATCAAAATTCTTAAAAAATCTCTTAAAAAAGTAGAAAACTTTTTGTCACTTTCGAGGAGTTAAAAATGCTCCTTATCCATCTATTCATTTTTATTTTTATCAACTTAGGTATAAAATTTTATTAATGTTATTTTAATTACACTAGGTTTTTATTTATTTATTTTATTTTTATTTATTTATTTATTATTTTTTTTTAATGCCTGATTATTAACATTTGAAGTTTTAATTTTTCTTGTACATCAAAAATATGGATTACAATTCCACATGCCTGAGAATAAATAGAACGAAAGTTACTATTAGAAAATTGTGATGGGTTTCTTCAATGAGTAAAACACGATAAATTGATAGAATTGCAATCCCTAATCGAGAAGAGAAGATTTAACTCCTCGCGAAATAAAACTTCCAGAATCTTCGACTGACCCTTAATTCTGCCCCGGAGTGTGGGAACAGCTGATCGTGGTTTATATCGATCGCAGAGAGCGAGAAGCTGAGTTGACACAGGAAGTGTTGCATTGCTTGCAAATTTTCCATTTTGGGAGGAGGGGGGAGGATCTAAGCAGCGTTGAATTCAGGGGGTCGCCCGGAGGGGACATTCTCCCCCTGAGCATTGAATTGTCCCCCCCGGAAGATTTGAGACTTTATACTTTTAATGGTCAAAAAGTGCAATTTCCTCCCTGGAATTCTGTAATATCCTCCCCGGAGCCACAGAAATCCCTCCCGGAGAAAAATGTCTGAATTCAACACTGGATCTAAGTGTGTATTAAATTTAGGAAGTAGTTAAAATATTAATTTTATTTAATTTCTTAAATATGAAAGCAAATTTACAAGGTAGATAAATATAAAACTATGTAAACTATAATAAAAAAAAGAAAAGAAAAGAGTTTTCTTTTTAAAAAATGAAAACACAATTTGTCAATGATGACATTTTGACAGATGAAAGAATTTTGTCCATCGGAGATTTCGGATTCTAATTTCGAAGATGGTAGAATGAAAAATCTTTGAGAAAATGATATAATTTTGACGCAGTTATAGAAAAATGTTTCAATTTTATTAAACTAAAATCTAAGCTTTCTTTGAAAAGCGTTGTCATCTACGAAAGCATTTAAATTTAATTGCCTTTGAAAAAAAAAAATCTTAAACACCATCTATAAAATTTTAAAGAAAAATAATTTACATTTTATTCAGAAACGGGCAAAACGTCTGAGAATCCCCATTATTTTCCTAACAATCGTTAGGTTTTATTATAGAAATTTCATTAAAATCTAAAATTTCGAAAGTTAGTGTAACATCCTCGTATCCTTGGGAGAATCAATTTTCCTTTCAGCTCTCAATTTGCTATATTCTCGGAAATTAAGTGCATACATACAGTCAGATTTTAATACACAAGATTTCATTTTAATCTCACTCACCTGATACCAAGGTCCAGGGGAGGTTTATCGATGAAGGGCGAAGGCGGCCTATCTTTAAACAAGGTAGAAGAAATTATAATGTAGTTGAGAACTCCTTTATTCATAGATTATTTGGATATACCGATGCCGTAAAAAGTTTCGAACTGCAGAGTAGAAAAGATCTCGGACGATGCTTTTATACTAAAAATTGACGCGCGCGCAACGATCACGTGATCAGAGCTCTTGCATTCGCCAAAGCCAGAATGCAGACGCGTGACTGTGAAACAGCATCCTTTCTCTCCAGCTTCGATTTTTAGGAGAGAGAGAAAGAGAGAAGGAGAGAAATTGCAGAGCTTGTTTCCAAGGGAATTACGATAGTGAAGAAATGATAATTCAAAATTCTTTAACAAAAGGCTCTTCGGAACTGAACACTTGTTGAACAGTATTTTAAAATAGTTAGAGAAATATTGAATTTATAAATGTGAGTTTTTCAATATTAAACACGTGAATTTTCATTTTGCTAACAAAGCGTATAACCAACAGAGTGAAAAATGTCCGACCGGGAATCGAACCCGGATACTTGGTACAACGCACCAATGCTCTACCATTGAACTACCAGGACGATACCCAGTCCCGGCCTGGACATTTTTCACTCTGTTGGTTATGCGCTTTGTTAGCAATAGGAAAATTCATGTATTTAATATTCAATAATTTCGGGCGCAATTTCCACTGCTAAAAATTAATGGAAAAATTAATTAATTATGTATACGAGTTTTTCTTTTTCTTTTTCTTAGAAAACTTATATAAAGACGGTGGGACGGTTACGTACTCTTAAGGCTCTTCATCAGTCAGGCCGAAAATTCCCCTCTCTAATGTTAAACCTATGGGCTTGGAACGCATCCGTATTTTTCAAATTTCTCCCCTGAAAATTAAAATTTTTATCTTCTTTTTTCTGTAAATGCTCTTCTTGAAGGGTGTTTCTTTCTTTTTTGTTTGAAAAAATGTGTCTAAAATATATACTTCATTTTATATTTTAAGTGTTAAAATCCAAGTGAAGCAAGGGAGTTGTAAATAAGATTTTAACACTTGAAATAAAACTAACGATGTATTTTAGAAATATCTTGTCAAATAAAAAAGGAAGAAACACCCCTCAAGAAGAGCCTACAAAGAAAAAAAAATTAAATATTTTCATTTTTCGAGGAGAAATTTAAAAAATAAAGATGCATTCCAAGCTCATAGGTATAACATTGGAGAGGGGGATTTGCTTCTGACTGTTAACAAAGCTTAAGGGATCATAGGGCTTTTAAAACTTCAAAAAATTACATCTTTGAAAAAATATATATATACAGTGGCGGTCAAAAGTTTCCGGCCAGTTAGTTTTTAGGTAGATTTCGTAAGAAATACTACCTATTACATTCTCACCTAAGTTGGAAATTTTGAAAAATTTTTGCAGATCTACGCCGATCATGACTCCCAGAACCCAAAACCACCCCCAGTTCAAAAGTTTATCTATCTATCTATCTATCTATCTATCTATCTATCTATCTATCTATCTATGTCACTTTTTTCTGACCACGATAACTGGAAAAATTATGCATAAATCTCTTCCAAACTGATACATAAAATCAAGGGTCATAAAATCTCGGTCAAGTTCGTTAATGGGCAAAATCGAACCAAGGGGGGGGGGAAATGGGGGGGCTTTTTGTGACAACAGATAAATCCTCATAATTTCTTTATTATTATACGTATCGAATCCGTTTAAAGTTATTATTACTTCTAGGAAAAGGGCCGAAAATGTATGTATGACAGATTTTTGATATAATTAAAAATGGTCCCAAGGGGGAAAAAAAAGGGGGGTTTTAGAAGAAAAAAAATCATAGCTTCGTCAATTCACAAGATATCAAATCCGCGTAAATTTATTATTAATCCTCTTAGTATTATCTAAAACTTTTATATTGACATGTTTTTTATAGGACCAACCGTTATAGCAAAAAAAAAAAAATTAAAACCAAAACAAACCCCTGCCGGCTCCGCCTGCAAACAAGTTATTTTTCGAAGTAGGCGGTTCCAACTCCCGCATCTTTTCGAAACTGATACATAAAATCAAGGGTCATAAAATCTCGGTCAAGTTCGTTAATGGGCAAAATCGAACCAAGGGGGGGGGAAATGGGGGGCTTTTTGTGAAAACAGATAAATCCTCATAATTTCTTTATTATTATACGTATCGAATCCGTTTAAAGTTATTATTACTTCTAGGAAAAGGGCCGAAAATGTATGTATGACAGATTTTTGATATAATTAAAAATGGCCCCAAGGGGGGGGGAAAAAAGGGGGTTTTAGAAGAAAAAAAATCATAGCTTCGTCAATTCACAAGATATCAAATCCGCGTAAATTTATTATTAATCCTCTTAGTATTATCTAAAACTTTTATATGGACATGTTTTTTATAGGACCAACCGTTATAGCAAAAAAAAAAAAAAATTAAAACCAAAACAAACCCCTGCCGGCTCCGCCTGCAAACAAGTTATTTTTCGAAGTAGGCGGTTCCAACTCCCGCATCTTTTCGAAACTGATACATAAAATCAAGGGTCATAAAATCTCGGTCAAGTTCGTTAATGGGCAAAATCGAACCAAGGGGGGGGGGGGGGACTTTTTGTGAAAACAGAAAAATCCTCATAATTTCTTTATTATTATACGTATCGAATCCGTTTGAAGTTATTATTACTTCTAGGAACAGTGCCAAAAACTTATGTATGACAGATTTTTGATATAATTAAAAATTGCCTTAAGGGGGGGAGGGAAGGGGAGGGTTTAGAAGAAAAAAATTCATAACTTCGTCAATTCCCAATATTTCAAATCCTCTTAAATATATTATAAATCCCCTTAATATTATCTAAAACTTTTATATTGACATGTTTTTTATAGGATCAACTCTTATAGCAAAAAAAAAAAAAAAAAAAAAAAAAAATCCTTACTGGCTCCGCCTGCAAACAAGTTTCGTTTCGAAGTAGGCGGTTCCAACTGAAAGTTACTGAAAGCCCCCACCTCAGGAACCCGCTTTTGGCATATGGTTGGGACAAGCCCCAAAGCCTGAGGTAGGAAAATAGCTACTACTAGCGTCTTCAGTCACGGGAACGCCCTTCGAAAAACCCCCCAGGCAGAGCCGGCCCTGATTTATTGAAAAGAAAAATTTTTGGCTTTTTACATTGAGGGTTACAATTTCTGAAGTCCTCATTCGGACTTAGACAAGTTGTTAAAATGCCACATGGCATATTGTTGAAGTTTCTTCTTTTCTTTTATACATACTATTGCCCAGTGGCAAGATAATCGCATTATTTAATGCCACATGGCATATTGTCTGAGTTTCTTCTTTTTATGGAAGATCTTATTTGACATACTTTTGCCAGTTGGCAAGAGGGTGGGCATTATAAGGGGTTAATATATATTAGTTGATTTGATTATTACTTGTAGTTACATTTGCATTATTCTTGAGTATAAATATAATATTTACAGTTTAAGATGAGTTGATTGCTTATTTACAGTTTATCGGTTAGTATTTACAATTTGTTATTGATAGTGCAGTCTTGATCACAGGTATTTATTAAATTTGAGATGTAATTATTTATTTTAAGTTTATTTAAGTTAGATATTTGTATCTGATAAATGAGTATTTTTCGTTTAGAATGTTATAGTTTTCATATAGTTTTTTAAGTTTAGTATTGTCTTTGAGGATTTCCATTATGTTTTGTTGGAAGGTTTTACTTGTGTCTTGTGGGAATTTATGTTTCATGTAGCGACACTTACCAAAAAGATAGTGAGTCGGGTCTCCACGTTGACCACATTGACAGAGGTCATCATCTTTCTTGCCTATTCTGTGTAGAAATGATGGAAAGCTACCACAGCCTGATAGAAAGAACATGGAGACCCTGTCGCTACATATGAGTGAGAAATGAGCTTTCGGTATTAATGAGTATGTGTGTCTGCCACTTTCCGAGTGGTCCCAGTTATATTGCCATTTATCCAGGAGACTTTGTTTAATTATTTTATTGAGGTACGATTTTGGGAGTTTAAAGTCTCTGGATAATGGGTGATCACAGTAAGTGGCAGCCTCATTTGCCAGTTTGTCTGCAAGCTCATTTCCCTTGTTCCCAGCGTGGCCCTTCACCCATGTGAGGTAAAAGAGTTTGTTTTTGTTTTGTTTTATTGTTTGATGTATGTCGTATATGTTCTGGATTGTTGGGAATATGTTAGTTAAGGCTAGTATTGATGATTGGCTGTCGCTGAAAATTTGGAATATTGATTCTGTTCGGTTTATGGCCCATTTTATTGTGTTTATTATTGCTAGGAGTTCTGCCTGGAATACCGTGTTGTTGTTTTGTAACTTGTGTACTTGTTCATGGATTTTAATATCATTTTTAAAAGCTATTAATGCACATGCCGTGTTTGTTTCTATCTTTGAACCATCTGTGTAGATGTGTATTGTATTGTGTTGTTTTATTATGGATTCTGTCGTTATTAAGTTATTTATGTGGTTTTCTGGGTTTATTTGATATCTATGGATTTTTTGTTCTATTTTTTCTTTTGTTATTATTTCGTTATTGTGTATTAGGATTCCTTGTTTCGTGTTAATATTATTTTTGATGTTTTTATATTCTAAAGTTATGAGTAGCGGTGGTATTCCGAGCAGAATTTGTAGGGACGGTGTTGATACGTTTTTGTAGCATTTTGTTATGGATGTGAGACATAGTCTTTGAATTGATTGGATTTTTCTCTTGTCGATTATTCGTAGGTGGTCAAACCACACCTCTGAGCCGTAATCAATGATTTTTTCAAGCACGGTGAGGTACCATTCTCTGAGGAATGCTCGATTCACCCCCCAGTTTGCCGAAAAAACCCTTTTGATTGAAGATGTTATTGATAATAGTTTGTTGTTGATGTTTTGGAGGTGGGTTTGCCATATAAGTTTTTGTTCAAAGACTATGCCTAGGAGGTTTATGTTTTCTACACTGTAAAACATTTGTGTAAGTTTACCATGGTTTATCTGTGTAACATTACACAAATTCTGGAGTAACCCCTTCTGATTATTTAAAAACACACATCGCCGGTGAAACGTTTCACAGTGCTGTGTGAAGATACCGTTCTCCGGAATAACGGATGACGTAAATTCCAAACGCATGCGCAATGATAAATATTCTCACACGTGACAGGCGGGAAATGAAGAAACGAGGCAGAAACAAATGCGATAACGTGAAGGAAAGGACGCTGTTGCAAGTTACTAGTCGCCATTTCAGGAAGAAACTTAAATATTAAGTAAGTTGTCATTTTCTTAATATTTTTTATGCAAAATATAGAGTATTTTAAGGGCCTGATTAATGCACGGGCCTCGGCCCTGGGCCCACAAATTATGTGGCTGATTATTTTTTTTCCTTAATCAAATACTTTTCAAATAATATTGTTTATAATATATATATTGTTTTCAAATAATTTGTTATATCTCCCCCCCCCCCCCCTGTGTGACGTCGGGCTTCCCCTATATGTAAGTCCTAAGCGGGCGGGCCCTTGATTACCAGACTTTTAGGGAAAACACAATTTTTATGATTTTGGATAAGGCGAGTTTTGAAAAAGACGTCTTTATTTATTCTGCAACATAAACTGTGGATCATAGATGTTTGTGAATTATACAAATGCTTATTTGAGAAAGTGGACGGTAATTCATTTTCTTGATTATTCTTGTAGGTTAATTTTTTTTTTGTAAACTTGAAACTTTCACCCAAACAACTTTGTCAACTCATCAAATAAACCTACTTTTTTTTTTTTAAAGTGTCGCCGGGAATGGGGAGGTAGGGGGGGATGTTCCGAAGTTCCACTGTTTTTCAGGGAAAATCTTAATGAACATGCTAAGAGCTAGCTTCACTTAATAAATTTATATATTCTATATTTTCTTTCAAAATTTGGATGTGTTTGTTTTGGTAACTGAATTTTATATACTCACGGCCATTTACAAAATTTATTTTTAAAGTTTTAAGACCAATGTACATTATTATTATAAATAAAAATTTAATTGTAAATAACAGAAAAAATATGAATCGAACTTTAATTGTAAATAACAGAAAAATATCAAAATTCCAGTAATTGACACCCCACAAAAAAGAAAATAAATATAATTGTTTTTATGACTGTATTTAGTACCAGAATTTAATGAAAACATTCTAATAAAAAAAATAGTTATATTAAAGTAAATTTACCAATTATGATATCAATGATTATCACAATATCAGTATTTTAATTATTTTAGATAGATGTTTTAAAATACTAAATATCAGGGAATTACAGTTGTCAAATTGAGAGAGAGTGGGGGGGGGGGGGGGGGGTGATAACAAAAAAAATCTGAACAAAAAAAGTTTTGGAATAGTTTTACATAGATTCGTATAATTCCCACTATTTTTAACAGTTAAATTCCCCGAAACTACTTGATATATTATTTGTTGTAATTAGTATTACAAATATAAAAGAAATTTTTCTGCGGATTGAATTTTTTAAATAATAAGTAAAATAATTTTTAAAAAAATTGTAGAATTAACGTTCGAGGCCACTGATCTGCAGATTTACTAGTTTCATTGCTACTATAAATTTAATTAAAATTATTATTATTATTATTATTATTATTATTTTTTTTTTTTTTTTTTGGTCGGAGGTGAATAAGCAAACATTTAAGACCTGTCCTGGCCACAGATTGTCATTATTTCTTATGGTCAGTGGTTGAGAAAAACTATTTTTTGTAGCAAACTATCACTACACATACCTTTCAGGTTAAGAGCTCTGAATCTTTCGCACTTCTGCAGATGTCTGTTTTTTTTTTTTTGTTTTTTTAAGAAAATCTACCCCCCCCCCCCCCCCCCTTCAGCAGCACACAAAATTTAAATTTTTTATTGTAATAATCAGTCATCTAAAATCAGTGGTCGCCAACCTTTGGAATCTCACAGACCAGTAAATTTATAATTTTTAGTTCTGCGGATCACCATGATGATATTTTGTGGAACATAAAATAGTACTTGTGTACTATAACGGTCAGAGAACTGCCATTTTTTTAAGAAATAAAATGTATCTGTTTAATATCTAACAAAATTCTTATTTAATCGCAACATAAATCTTTAAAGGTTATTTAATTGTAATAAAATTTGTTTACTTGTTACAATTTAATTGAAGCTTATCTAAGTATTGCATATTTAGTGTAGGGGAGACCGGTACACACTAGACCTATGGACACAGTGGACTACCCCCTAATTATTTATTTATTAAAAAAAAATTTAAGCTTCTCTTCTATCCTAATAGACAACAGCACTGCACTGATTATTTATGGCCTTCAGAAAATATGTTTAGCTCAGATTGAAATATTTTATCCTGATGGGTTGTTCTGAGCTTCTAAAAATAAAATTTTTCATTATCATATTTTATTTTTTTAGTAATTAAAGGTTGTAGATAAATAAGGTAAAACAGCCTTTTTGCAAAGCTCAGATACTTCTTTTTTATTTAACTTTAAAGTTAATATGTTTAAAAGAAAGCTATAAACAAATATTAATATGATTATTTATTGAACTTCAATATGAGGCACAATGTACCACCCACTCCTGGGGCATAGTGGTCCACAATCCACTCTGCTCCTGTAATGCAGAATGTTCAAAATATTTAATAATTGCTTATTTTCTATTAAGAAATATTGTTTTAAAGTAGTATTTAACTGTAAAATAAAGTAAACAAATAAAAATAACAATTTATTTAACATAGTAAGAAATATTTTGTTTTGTATTTACTGTAAATATAACTGTAGTCTAATTGGTGATAATTATATTCAAGTAAAATTCAATGCAAATGAGATGCAAATTGAATGGAAATCAGTTTATTTTCCCCGAAACTGTAGATGAATCTGCTGTTGATGTCAAGGATATTATAATGTTGCTCCCTCACCCAAAAGTATTTCAGGAAAATTCCATGCTCAATCTTACTCATAATCATAAGTATTTTGGAATTTCATTTGCAAATTTTAATGTGTGCTGATTTTTTTTGTACTTAAGTAATAACTTCAACTAAATTGCAATTGTTCCTGTATTAATCTGTTATTATTTTCAAAATATAATTATTCTTGTTTTTGTTTCAAAATGTTACTTGTAAATTTATATTATTATTATGTTATTTTGCGGGCAAAGGGGAAATAAAAAAGAATTAGATTAATGAAAAATAGATTTATATTGTATTTCAGATAATACCTAACAGCGGTCCACTGTGCCCCGGTGGGTGGGCGGTCCGCTTTATGGGTGCATATAAAAAAAAAAATTAAAAATGTATTGAAAACTACGTTTTGAGAAAATTATGCTGAATGTATAAAGGTTTAAAGAATATTCAAAAATATTTTCATGCAGATCAGTTTACCTGTTACAGAGAAGAAAAAAAATTAACTGAAAAAGTGGTCCACTGTGTACCAGTCTCCCCTAATATTTGCAGAGTTTCCCCCAGGTTTAAAAAAAGGCAGGGTGCTGCTGGTGAGAAAAGGGCACTATTTTATTCTTAAGGGCACTTTTTGGATTCTTAAAGGCACTTTTTTTTAATTGTTAAAAGGTATTATTTTGAACTAAAATAACTTCTTTAAAAACACCATAATTTTTTTTTTTTTTTTTTTTTTTTTTTTTTTTTTTTTTTTAATGCGCTAGGCCTTTCGAAAGATCTAGTTCTTTCCAAGGAGGGTGCTAATTATTTTATGAGGGGCAAGAAGGGTGCTATTTTGTAAAGAAAAGGGCAGGCAGGGTGCAGCACCCTTCTGAAACTGTCTGGGAGAAACTCTGATATTTGCTCTAGTTTGTTTTCAAATAATCTGATTGGTTTTGGCTCGAATGATGTTGCTGAAAAACAGAAAGTGGTCAAGTTACTATTTTATTTGCTGTGACAAATAAAAAGTCTTGTTGCACAAATGTGTTTTTGAAAACTAAATTAAAATGTTCATTGCTTTTTTTCAGCAATGGGTGCTCATTTTTTATTTAGCATAATAAGAAACAAATAATATTTGGTAAACGTAATTATTATAGCCTGTTATTATTTAAAATTTCAAAACTAAACATATCTTAAGATTCATAAATATAAGAATTTCTTGGAATAATATATTTGTTTTAATATAATTAAAATAAAAAATCAAATATATATTCAAATGTAAACAATAAAATTGAAAGTAAAGATATTGAAACAAAAAAGGCAGCAAGAAACTTTTTTTAAACCATTTTTTACAGAAAGTTACTGCTATTTCTTTAAACATTAATTCAATGAAAATTTCAGTTTAATCCTTGCTTCTCCTGGAACCATAAATTAAACGATAATTAAATCAACAGTTTAAAAATATATATAGTACAGTAGATTCCCTCAAATCTGCATAACTTGAAACCAAAGATTGTGCAGATTTTAGAATTTTGCGGATTTCTGGTCACTGTTTTGTTTACATTTTTTAAACAGTCATTTGAATGTAATAATGCACTGTAAATTATAATGAATGCTTACAATAAAGTAAAATATTAAAATAATTAAGTAAAGTAAGAAAATTTAAAACATGATTAAAATTTTAAAGGTAAAGGTCAAGTACACAATAATACATAACTAAAAATAGGCATAATAACGATGAGATTTTTTTTCTTTTAATTATTCAATGAAACTTGCCTGATAAAGTTACACTAATAATTTACATAAAAATCATAAAATAAAAGTTTTATTTCATGCTTAGGCAAACTTAATATCCAAAAGTTCTCGATTAATACATTAATTTATTTGGTAAAAAGATCACAATCACCACTGAGAACAGCACTGTCTTGAATTTTTTTTTCAGAAATAAAGTTATACTTCCTTGATGAGAAAGCATGTTCAGCCAATTAATAAGAATTACATATTAAAATGTACATGGAATGATATAATCATTTAAAAAATCCTGAATTTTTTCCCTACATCTCAACTGTAAGTTTCATTGTTTTCATTTGTAATGATGTGCAGATTTTAGGGAGTCTACTGTATTCAATTTTATCGAAGCAGTCTTTCATTTCTGAACAAGGAATGTCATATTTTTCATTACTTGCTAGATACAATTTCCAAACAGAAATCTAAATTACTGAAATATACAACTAATACATCAATGTTTCATAAAATAAAAACTAATCATTGGTCAATGTGTATTTTGATTTGTGTATTTAAATGTAACACATATGCAAAAGAGAAATAATAACAAATAATTAACAATAATCTTCAAAATTGTATAATTTACATGACTTTTAATCCCAAACTTTGGAGATTAGAGGGAATGGAATTGATTTATATAAATAGACCCTTTCTAACTACTATTAAATACTTTAATTTTTAAAAATGAAAGTACATTGTGAAAATATTTGCATAATTTATTGTATAAAATTACCCTATATAAATAATATTCAGATTTTTATATTGTTTTAATGTTAGTCTCATTCTAAGTCTTTTTTTCTATGGAACAACATGTTGTAGCAAAACACTAGTTTGGATGCTTTCTGTTCTTCAAGTTTGTTTTGCAATTAGGAGTGGATAAATCCAAAATTGGAAAATATCGCACAATTGATGCTGAACTGCATGGACTGGAAACTGGAATGCAACTCCATGAGCTGTATAAATTAACTTGTTATATTGGTTTTTTAAGCTTTCCCACCTACCATTGCAGGTACAGCTTAATAGAATCCAAACAAAGAAAAAATGGTACTTTTCGGTTAGCCGGGTGCCAATGATTTATGTACATATATAAATAAATAAATATATATGTAAGTATATATATAATATATTTTCATACATATAAGTGTATATATATATATATATAAATAAATAAATATGTAAGTATATATATAATATATTTTCATACATATAAGTGTGTATATATATATATATATATATGTGTGTGTGTGTATATACATATATTTTCGGTTAGCCGGGTGCCAATGATTTATGTACATATATAAATAAATAAATATATATGTAAGTATATATATAATATATTTTCATACATATAAGTGTATATATATATATATATATATATAAATAAATAAATATGTAAGTATATATATAATATATTTTCATACATATAAGTGTGTATATATATATATATATGTGTGTGTGTGTATATATACATGTATATGTATGACTGGTGCCCGGCTAACCGAAAAGTACCGAAAAAAGGCTACCTGTTCTTTGCTTGCAAATGCACATTCTACAAACTAAGGATTAAGGCTAGGCTTACAGCTACAAACGTGAAATAACATGCTCAAAAAAGAAGGGGTGCAGGGACTTTTTTATAATTTATAAAAATAAAATTTAACATAAACATTGTTCTAAATGATTGAACTGAATTTAACATAATAAAATTGAAGATATTAGATATGTAAATATTGAAAATAACAAACCATCTTCTTTTAAGTTATTGATTTAAAGAATGTTTAATTATATTGGTTTCATATTATAATTCATTTAATTACTCAGAGAACATTTGTGTTGCATATGTACAAAAACAAACATTTAGAAATTAAAAATCTAGGTAACTTATGATCAGTCATTGAATAATGGCCACTTTAGCTTTACACAACCTCTTTTTTTTTTTATAAACATAAATTAGATAAGGGATTACATTTTAACATAAATTAGATTGCGTTTTTTTCTGTGGCTTTATAGCTCAGCATGTGTCTTTACTATTTTAAAAACTAATGATAAATTATTTAATCTTTTTCAGCTGGATATAAGTTGCTTCATTCATGGAGAAGGAAATTCAAGAGGGACTGCATATTTAATTCTTTGCATAATCAAGAAACTGATGCAGCCAGAAAGAGCTACATGAAGTGCAATAACAATGGTATTTTTAAATTGATTTGCATATGTCTGTGTTAAATATTTGTTTAGCATTGTTATATGTGACATATTACATGTTGCTACATTGCATGACACTACCTTCATAATTCTAATTAGGCACTATAAATTACATAGACTGTGATTTAAATATATATATATATGCATATATATATATATATATATATATATGCATATATAAATAAATGTTTGAAGTGTGTTTTGATTTTTATAGTGCAAAATAATCTTACAAATTCAGATTTTCTTTCATATGTACTTTTGTCTGGCAAAATCAAAATAAGAATATTGTTTTTCTGATATTCCTCGCTATCATGATTGCTTAGCTTATACATTTTTTTTTAAAACCGTATCTTGCCCAACTTTATCTTCTGACTGACTGTACATGATTTAAGATTTAATTAATATTCAAGTTTTGTTGTACATGTATTTATATTAAATAAATTACTTTACACTTTAAATTCCTGAGTTTTTTTTTTTTTTTAAACCCATTTAAACACTATTGTTTTTATGCGTTTGTTTTACAATTGTGGCCACTGGATTTTTTGGGTTTAGAAGCCAGTGACTCCTTCCAAATTTTGGAAACCCAAATTTGGGATGCACCTATAATGCCCAGCCAGTAGTGCTGCAATCGACAGAATATTTTCCAACTTCTCTTTTGTCCACTCAAAAATTCGAAATAGGTTGACAGTAAGTAATGTTTCCGAACTTGTTTTTTGGTATGGAATGCTGAAAAAATAATTATTTTGTAATGATGATGATGGTGATGAAAGTGCCGCTTAATGTTGAATGTGTAATTTCTTATGTTATTAAAATATTTAATTTTTTAAAAGAAATTTAAGATTTCACTTATTTGAACACAATATATTAATACATGTACTCACTACTATTGCTTATATTTTGCATCTCTGAATTATTGCATTATGCTGATTGATAGGTTGATACATCTTATTTTAAAACTAGAAGTGTTTATAATTTCTGTAGATTTTGCAATATTGTTAATTTATTGCAGCATAAAAATCAGACTAACAATAGCTTTTTTTCAATTAATTTTTTTTTTTTTTTTTTATGGTGAAATTAATAATTTCTCAGTTATTTAGAGTATATTAAGTTACCATCATAATGCATTGTACTACTATTCTGTGATTGTTAATTTAAGATAAGTAAAAGAAATAAAACATGCATTTATAATTTTTTTAATTTATGATTTTTTGCCAGGACGGTTTTTACCGCAGTTTTTTCCACCTGCAGCACAAACTTACCAACCCTGAACTAAATAATAAATAAAAAAAATTAAGTTTAAAGTAATCAAATTGTATTACAATAGCTTATAAATTATCAAATTTATAAAGATTAAATTAATGGTAAATAAAGTAACATACATAACCTAAAGAAAAACCTAGTATTGCAAAATTAAAATTGACTTTTCAACGTTTCTCGATTGTTACTTATTAAATTAGCTCACATGTTTATGTTAATGGAAGTTCGTGGAAATTGGATACTTTTCTTAAAGGTTCAAATCAAGCTGTAATATGTATTTTCTAACAATAATACATCAAAAACAATATCAATACATTATTATATATTATTATTTTTAATAGTGGTGTACCGAGTAGTGCTTTGGCCGCGTACCGAGTGAATACCGAGTAATTGTGTTTCAGAAAGAATCACTGATTCGAACATGAAGTGTGCTTAGTGGTAACACTTCTATGTGTGTGTGTGTGTGTTTATATATATATACCTATTTATAAACATGCATCTTGAGCATATAATTTAATCATATTTTATAAAATTAACTTCAATTTTTGAAATTTTATTTATTGTGGACCTTTTAAAGACAATTTTTGTATATTCAAAAATTTTAAAACAGTAACATTATTTAAAATTTATATATATAAAAAGAATTGATATATAAAAAGTTCAATTAACCAATATGAAATTAAAACTGATTATTCAACACAACTTTACCCATTTGTCATTTTGATACCTGAAATCTGTCTATCAAAAATGGTTTTTGCTTGCTGTAACAATACCTTTGAATAATGCAAAAGTTTCATATTTTTTAAAAGTAGCTTATTTTCTTTTGATTAAAAAAATTGGGTACTTTTGTGTAATAGCAGCCCCTGAGGATGAATCGCCAAGCGACCAAGATTTATCGCCAAATTATAAAGCATGTATGACATAATATGATATATTTTTACGTTAAATCATTACTTTTGTGATGTATATGGCCAAGTTATTAGTCATATATAACACATATATGATGTATACATATAACATGTGCATAAGTTGTATAGGATGTATATATATGGCATATAAAACGTAAATAATATGTATGTAATGACGTATAATGGGTGTTTGGAATAATATGTGTATATATGATGCATATATAAGCTTTTCGATGATCTTGGCGAAATCAGAGCTGAAACCTTGGCATAATTGTAATTGTGGAGGCCGCTATAACACGAAAACATCAAAAAAGGGGGCGGGGCTTTACAGTTTCTTTTCTTTTCTCTTTTGTGTGTGTTTGTAATGTACAGCTAAAATGCTATTTTATAAGTGCTCGCAGTGAACCCATTTTTTCTGAAGCACACTGCAAAAAAAAATTGTTGTTTTACAGTATAAAACTGGCATCCCAGCTAAGCAGTAATACGCTGCCGTGCAAGCAGTAATACACTATCGTGCATGCGCGGTAACGTATTACTACTTGCACGGCAGCGTATTACTGCTTATTTTACTGTTTAATACTGTTAATTTTATGGTATAATACTGGCAGCTGGGGTGCCAGTTTTAATACTGTAAAATCAACAATTATTTTTTGCAGTGCAGGCCAAATTTACATCAATAAAAGAAATGCCCTATCTCCTGAAAATGTAGAAAGATTGTAGTGTTTTTGTACCATAATTTGTCATACAGCAAATTTAATTACCGTATATACTCATGTATAAGTCGAAGAATTTTAGACAAAATTTGCTAGCTGAAAATGGCGGGTCGACTTATACACGAGTAAGTAGAAAAAAAAAAAAAATAGCGGAGTGAAATACCGGAGTCATATGTTTTTCGCAGATAGTTGGTGAATGTGCAAGTCTTTTAATTAATCACATATGGGTCTAGGTTGGAGAGACAGATAAAAGCAGACAATGGTGATTGATAAAAAAAAAAGCTCAACAATAATGCTTCTGTAATTGTTCTGCACTCATTTTCTCTTGGGATAGAATTCCCTTCAATACAGGGGCATTCCTTTCAACATTTTAATCACCTTTTCAAAAAGAGTTCAACTTGAGAATGCTACTAGATTTCTCTCCTAAAAGTCCTACAATACAAAGAAGTACTATATTTTAGCAGTTTAAGAAGTTGTTTACCTTGTAAATAAGGCTTGAATAGATTAAGAAGAAAAAAAAAGTAAGTAATCATTAAATTGATGTGAATAGCTTTCAAAATAGTTTAAGCTTCTTTAGTTATACATAATTATACAATTTTAAAATGTTGAATTAAAAAAAAAAAAAAAAAAAAAAAAAAAAAAAAAAAAAAAAAAAAGTCTGATTAGAAACGTAAAAAAAAAAAAAAAAAAATACTAATACTAATTTAATGAATGGTTTTTCTTTAAATCCTGGATTACAAATCATTTTTGAACATACTGCCAGAAATGTGATTCGACTTTTACACGAAAATTCAATTTTTTCCAAAATTTTGCGTAAGAATTGGGGGGGGGGTCGACTTATACACGAGTATATACGGTATTATTTTTTTTAATTGCATTTATTGTATTTTCTGTTTCTGCACACTGCTTCGTTATCCAAAATCAGTCTTTTCCTACAGTTTTAAAAATGACTTTTTTCTTTTTTTTAAATATAAACTAAACTTTAATTTACATTAATTTTGCAGGGGGGGGGGGGTTCTTACCTTTTGCTATGTTTTATAGATAAATTTTTATGTACCGAGTAAATAGTTTTATGAATTAGGGCATATATTATACATTTATATTCAAATACCTTTTTATAGATCACATATAAATTAATTTGTCTTCAAATATGCTTAAAAAATGAAATTCTTGCAACTACTCGGAATTGGCCGAGTACAGAGTATATACAGAGTACTCGGTACGGCTCTAATTTTTAACTCAAACTGATTGATAAAAATATTATATGAATTGACATTTTTCCAACTGAGTGAAAATACGTCCAGGCCGAGAGTCGAAATCAAGACCTTTGGATAAATTGTCTGTGTTGAGCTACCTGGGCCGATAGCCAGCAGACACATTTCACTTAGATAACCTGATTGGCGATTATGTTAGCATCCATTTTTAATTAAGTTCCATTACCTGTAGTTTATTCTGTTGAATTCAGAACAGATGTTATTGCCAACAGTTGTCTGTCCAGGTAGCTCAATAGGCAGAGCGTTGTCAATTTAAGTGAAAGGTTTCAAGTTTGACTCTCAACCTGAACACATTTTAGTCAGGAATTTACTCTAGTAATAGAATTTTTTTAAAAACAGGTATTAGAATTTGTGTGAATTTGTAGATATGATCAAGTATTAAATATTAATTATTTTCTTATAAATTTCTCCCTAGGGTGAATATACTACTTCTCAACAGAAGAGACCTGTTCCAAGTTTTTTGAAATGGCCGTCTGTTTTGACCAATTGTATATAATTTTTAATTAGACTGTGCAACTATTTTATTAGATTTTATATTGCATTTAAAATTTTATTGCATCTACAGTAAATTTAATAAATTATATTTTATTTATATGTCTTATATTTTTATTTTCCCATCTATTGTGTTTTATTTCTTTTAAAGTATTTAAGCTCTTAGGCATCAGTAATGACAATAATTTTTATGTTCTCTTTTTTGATATAATTTTTGAAGGATAAAAGAAAACATGGGACAAAATGGTAAAATAAACATTAAATGCTGGGAGTATATATATATATATATATATATAAACTATTTGACATCCAGCACAAATTTATTAAATGTGACCACTGATACACCAATTCACTGTTATGTTTTATATCCCCCCCCCACCCTTTTTTTTTAGATTAAATCAACCACAAATCATTTTTAATATGTTGATGAATTATTTTTATGCTTCTTAGCTTTAAAAATTATGTATAAAATAAACAAATCAAAACTTTGTAAGTTATCATTTGACGACGGGAGAAATAGTATTAAATACTGTAACCTTCTCTTCTGTCTAATGTGAAATTAATTAGGACTAAGAACATTTTCCGTCATATTATTTTACCTTCAGCAAAGTTTACTCTACGTCTATAAATTCACTGGGACTTGAACATCTTTCTGCGGTAGACAGAGTTTACTGTAAATGTATAATTATAAAATGTATTTATTTACACGCCATATAATGAATATTTCCAACTGAAAGAGAGAGAGAGAGTTAATAAAATGAGGTATGAAAATTATTTAATTTAAGTAGATGGTTGATATAAAGGGATTTTTTATGATAGAAGAGTAAAAATAAGATGTTAAGATATAACCTCTTAAACTTATTTTTTGATTAAATCTTAAACTGGAAAACATTAATTTGTAATCTAAAAGAAAAAAAAGTTTTATAAATGTAAAGTTGTGAAAATAAATGTATATCATAAGATTTTTTACTTTTGTTATTTATATGTCTAATTTCTTTTATTCAAGCTGTTCCTCTTATTGTTATCCCATACCAAGTTCTTAAGCAGCTTTAAAAGTATATTTCTAATTGCAAAAATGTTTCAAAATGTTCTTTATCATATTAAAAACTTTACTTTTATTAAATACTTCTTTTTTTTTTTTTTTAAACATTAAAAATTTAAATTTTTTGTGTGCTCCTTGCATTCTAGAGTTATATGTAGAAAATTTTCCTTCATTTCTTTACAAGTAAAAACAAAATTCTTTCCTTTACGGCAAAATCCTACTGACTTTTTCTATTCTTTTAATTTTCAGTATTTTTCTATACAAGAGTCTTTGTTTTTAGAACCTGTAAACACTGAATATTCATAAAATTCAAAGTATCCTAATTCTGTTAGTTTTGTCATAAAAGAAAAAAAAATAATTAAGAGGGACACCCTGTATAAGTATTAATTTATTGACTTGGGTTATATTGGAAATGAGATGTACAATAAAAACATGTACCACCATCTTTAGAGGCACAGAATATATTTTTACATAAGAAGCACTATCATATAAATTGAAAGGCACAATGTGCCTCTTAATCTCAAAGGCAAATGTGTCTCTGAATATTCAGGGGCGCAAACATTCCAAATGTACCTTTTATATCAGAGACACAGTTTTAAGAGTATAATTTAGCTGTTAACAGCATTCCTACATTTGTGTGGCATAAAGCAAATTATGAGCACCATATTTGCTTTTATGCTTTTTGTTTTGAATATTGTCTGTACTGCGCCAAGAACTACAAGTCAAGAATATTAAGCAAGTGTTAATATTTTTTTTTATCAAATTTTAAATCATCATGTAGTTTTTAAACCTTATGTGTTAATTGTATTATGTACTGTGGAGTTTAGCAGTTATTTACGATTTCATATTACTTTTTTTCATTGCCATTATCAAGTTAAATTTTTCTCCACTCCCTTTAAATAATTAAATATCAAATACAACATTTTATATTTATAAGTAACAGTTATAAAGCTGTGTTAATATTTGTTTGTCTTGAAAAATGTCTGATTAAGTGGCCCCAAATTTAATATTGTATGACCATTAAAACTTCCTAAGTTTAATTTAAGCATGATCACAAGTAAATTTAACAAAGTGGTGATCCATGGCAATCATATATATTATTTCTGTTGTCAACATCCCTTTTTCTATGAATTTACGAAGCGCAGAACAATGAATGAAGTATCATTCAAAAGGTTTTAAAAGCAGCTTCTGACATATAAACTTACATTTTCCTAAAACATCTTTCTTGATTAAAAATTGCTGTTAATTAAAAATTAAATTGGCATTGTTTTCATAAATGAAACGATAGGTTTTCTTCAAATTGTCTTGCCACAAAAATTAAATTCCGGAGTATATCACACTCACAATGATTATCTTTTTTATACTATTTATATTTTTATAAAGTGTGACATCTCTGCACATGTTTATTTTATATTTATGATAAAAAAGCAAAATTCGAATTTCAATGTTTAGGAGAAAAAAATACCATAGATTGTCCATGTTGTACCTTTTTTAAGCGAATGATGTCATCTAATGCAGTTTACGATTATTTTGTTTTTCTCGCGCATGCTTTTTTGTAAGTTTGATGGAATGAGTTGATATTCTGGCTTGACTAATCTTATGGAATAGATATCGCAGACGCTCCAGGGTTGCTTAAAAATTTTTTGTGGTGCTATTTTGGGAAGAAAATCTCATTTTCGAATAATTGTTAGACGGCCTATAAAATTGTATTATAATTTTATTTTAAAACACGCACATTTAATTTTATTATTACACAGTTTTATTTAAAACACATTATTTTTAATACACGTGTATTTAATTTTATTTAGTAATTATTTTAAATTTATTTACATACACATTTCATTTTGTTATAAAATACCATGTTGTCATATGATGCAAAAGTCACCAGGTTACCACACCAAGCAAAAAATCACCATTTTGGTGCCAAAAAGAAACCCCGGTGCATCCGTGACATCTGTACCACTATGGTTTTGTTTCATTAGAAGTTTAAATCTATAAATAAAAAGTTTAGATTGCAGTGCAAAATTCTTGCATGAGTTCACTTTTTTTTTTTTTTTTTTTTTTTTTTTTTTTAAAGCTATGCTAAATACACAATAGCTGAATATAAATGTTTAGACAATAAAATTTCCTAATGTACCTAATATATTTTACTGTATTTTTTTCATATTTTTTAAGAATAATTATTAAATTATTAAAATCTGTTTAAACAAAGATTTGAAGATTAAATGTAATAGTCAGCAAGAATAAAATATAATTACTTGAAAATAATATTTGAGTAAACGTGGGGTACTATAGTCTTTAAAAGATATAGTCTTTATCAACTCTATTCCATTTAAATGTGGGTTTATAAGCATTTTAAGCATCGACACAAGGCCTGAATATTATATTCATATATAAAATATCACAAAACTATGTACGTGATAAATAACAATTATGATTTCCCTATTCGACATAGTAGTCAAAGTAACCCCAATTGATCTTTCTAATGTTAAAAGCAAATCTATTGCTTGTGGTAAGAATAATATTCTATCAATATTCTAAGAAATTTAAAAAATGAGAGACAAAAATTAGTACAAATCTGTATCTTAATTTTCTTTTAATATGACAAATGAAAGAAATCATAAAAGCTGGTGTCATAACACATTTAATTTGGTAGTTTATCTCATAAGAAAGTCATAATTTTGTTTCAAATCAAGATCCCGAGAAGAAGGATTCTAAATATTGAGAAAATTCCAGAAGTTGCTGAGAAAATTATTCAGCTATTTATTATTGGAATCTCATCGAAATTGAGCTAATTGTCTTATATTTCAAATATGAATAATTTTTGGAGGTACGATTTTAACTTTAAAATTTTACTGTAATGTTTTAATAAAAGCAATAAGTTATGAAGCTGTACACTAATAAACATTTAAAATAAATTCATAAATACTGTATCCAGCATTTTGGATGATTGTGCAATGTTAAAAATAATAGGCACTAAATGTGTCAAGAAAGGTATTTAAATTTATCAAAATTGGATGTTGAATTCATCCTAAAACAGGTATTTAAAGGCGCCCAAATTGAGTATTCATGTGTTCTAAAATAGATATTTAAGATTGTGCAAAATAGGTGTTAGCATGGCCAAAATGGGTACTTAGTGGTATTCATATTGGGTGTATAACCAAATTGGATATTAAATACTGCCTAAAATGGATTCTCAGTATTCACTGAAACATTTGGTGTAACGTTACTCCATAAAACTGGAGGCAGCATTGCTGCCTCCAATCTTACGGTGGTATTTAACTGATATAACTGGTGTAACATTACACAGCTCTTGTGTAAGTTTACACCATAATATTGTGAAACATATCACAATTTCTGTGTAACGTTACACCACAATTGCGTGTAAGCTTTCACAGTAATTGTGTGTAAGGTTACACCACAATTGTGTGTAAGCTTTCACAGTAATTGTGTGTAAGGTTACACCACAATTACTGTGAAAGCATACACGCAATTGTGATGTAACCTTACACACAATTGTGGTGTAACCTTACACACAATTACTGTGAAAGCTTACACGCAATTGTGGTGTAACCTTACACACAATTACTGTGGAAGCTTACACGCAATTGTGGTGTAACCTTACACACAATTACTGTGAAAGCTTACACGCAATTATGGTGTAACCTTACGCGCAATTGTGGTGTAACCTTACACAGAAATTGTGATATGTTCCACAATATTATGGTGTAAACTTACACAATAGCTGTGTAATGTTACACCAGTTATATCAGTTAAATACCACCGTAAAACTGGAGGCAGCAATGCTGCCTCCAGTTTTATGGAGTAACGTTACACCAAATGTTTTACAGTGTACTTGTTTTATTGTAGTGTTATTAAGTTTTAGTGTTGGTGGGCGGGTTTTTAGGATGTTGTTACCAAACATTATGTATACTGTTTTTTCTGTAGATAGTGTGAGGTTTAAGTTGTTGCATATGTTTAGGAATAGTTTTATTCTTTTGTTAGCTCTTAATTCTAGATCGCGACGACTGTTCGCATGGATTATCATGTTAAAGTCGTCGCAGAAACATCTAAGGTTTTTAAATTTTTTATAGAATTCTATTAGTATTTTGTTAGCTATGAGTAGCCACAGCAGGGGTCCAAGGCACGAACCTTGTGGACAGCCCTGGTGGACTTTTCGTTTTGATGTGTTGTCTGTGTAGTCTGTTATTACATGTCTATTGGTTAGAAAACTTAGTAGTTGTTTCTTGATATATGTGGGAAGTGGAGAATTTATTATTGTTTCTCCCAGTACCTGCCAGTCTATGCTGTCAAAGGCTCCCTTTATGTCGAATGATATTAGGATGCAATATTTATATGTTTTTAGGAGGTCTTTTATTTTTGTGTGTGTTAATTTTAATAGTTGTGTTGTGTTTTTGCCCTCTCTGAATCCATATTGGGATGGGTGAAGATAGTTTAGATTTTCTAGATGGTGTGTTATTCTGTGTTTTAGGAGCCTCTCCAGTATTTTACCGAGCATCGGGAGGAGACAGATGGGGCGATATGATGTAGGTAGTTTTGGGTCTTTGTTCTTCTTAGTGAAAAATACTACTTGGGCTATTTTCCAGTTTGTTGGGAAGTGATTAAGGGTAAGGCATTTATTTAGTAGGTCTCTTATTATGTGTTTAAAGTTTTTGAATAGGTTTTTTATGATGAATGCGTCTATTTTATCATAGCCGGGAGCTTTAAGATTATTTTGTTCTTTTATTGCGTTTTTGATTTCTTTAAATGTGAATAGTGGAGGGGATGTAGAGTGTGCGTCTTCTCCCGTTGTCAGGTCTGTTAGTTGTTGTTGTGTGACTACAGGCACTGGGAAGTGATGTGTTGTTAGATCTTTAAAGATATCTGATTTTGTCGCGTATGTGTGAGAGTCCTCTAGTGTTGTGTGTATAAAGTGTTTATTAGTTATGTTTTTGGATGTTGCAATTTTGAAGGTTTGACCAAATTTATCTTTTGTTTGTGTGCAGAAGGTTTGCCACGATTTTAGTTTTTCTGATTTAATATGTTTTTTATAGAGGGCTCTCTCTTTGTTAAGTTGAATTTTCCATTTAGTTTCGCCTGTTTTATTAAACCTTTTTCTGAGTGCCGAAATTTTGTTTCTGTGTGTTTTTAGTTTGTTGTTCCACCAGTTGAATTCTGGGTAGAGTTTGAGTTTTTTGGTTTTTAGTGTTTCATTTGCTGTTGCTGTTATTGTATCGTTAAAGTTTTCTAACCAGGTGTCTAGATGTTCTTGTGTAAGTGTGTCTTGTAGTTTTGTTTGTAAGTTATTTAGCTTATTTTTTATATGTTTGTTGAATTTTTTAAAAGTTGTGTGTTTAGTTTTGTATCTTTCTAATTCTATTTTTTTTGTTTGGAGTTTAATTGTAAAATAGATATACCTGTGATCTGAGTGGCTATCATTAGTGACGTCTACGTTCCAGGATTGGATTGTTTCTGCCACATCTTCGGTACATAACGTCACATCAGGCGTACTTGAGCACTTCCTGTTTGGTTGTCCAACAAAAGTCTCTGGGGCCTCCGTGTCGTTTATTAGTATTAGTCCTTTTGACATTATTAGGTATGTTAGGAGGGTACCTCTACTGTCCTCTTTGAGGTATCCCAACAAGGAGAGACGGGCGTTGAGATCTGCTCCTACTATGATGTTCTGTAGTGGTGTGTAATTGTCGATCCATTTCATGTCTTGTGTTATGTCTGATGTTGGTTTTGAATATATCGATCCGATGGTGATGTGTCCTGTTGTTGTGGTTATGTTTGTGAAGCTGGAGTTTTCATCTGTATATGAGTGTAGTGCTTCTATGTCCGGTCTTGTTATTATTATTGCTGCTGTGTTATTTTTACTTTCGAAGATTTGCCATCTTTTTGATGGTACTCCCCAGATCATGTTTTTGTGTTTGTAATAGTCCTGTATGAGCAGAATGGTTATTTTTTCTTGATTGGCTCTGCCCATCAGGTTGCTTGTAGCTGCTTTGGAACCCTGTAGATTAATTTGGATGCATTTTATTGTGTCGTTTTCTTGTATTGGATTTTTGGGGATGTCTTCTTCTGTGTGTTGGCTGTTATCTGTAGGTGTGTCTTGTTGGGAGTTGTTGCCTGTGTTACTTGTTTGCGTCATCGGATCGAATATGTTGGGATGTTATGTTTGTAGTTACGTGTATTTGTTGTGTCACTTCTTCTCTTCAGGTAATGTTGGTATACCGGGCATTTACTTGAGGAGGCTCTGTGATAGTCATCTTCGCCTGCGACTTTGCAGTGTATGCACCGGTGTGAGCGTGGGTAGTCTTTGTTTGGGCATAAGTTTGAATTGTGGAATCTGGTGCAGAATTCGCACACTGCGCGTGTTCTGCACCGATCTCCTGTGTGTCCGTATTTCTGGCAGTTGTTGCATCTGATGAGTGGACGGTATGATTCTATTTTACAAGTGTTGAAACAGATGGTGATTTTTCCTATTGATAGTAGTTTTATAGCTTGCTGTGCATTGGTTTGGATCACCATCTGTTTTGTTTTTGCACGTGGGTTATCTATTATCTTGTGTGTTTCTATGGAGGTGTTGTTGTTTATTTCTTGTAATATTCGTTTTATTTCTTCTTCTGTAGTTTGTTTTGGTATACCCAGTAGTATTAATTTTTTGTTGTTAGATGGTTTGGTGGTAACTTCTATTATTCCTTTTAATTTGCGTATTTTGTTTATGAAGTCTGTGATCTTGTTCATGTTGTTTTCGGTTTCTGTCGTGAATATTAGTGTTTCTTTGTCTCGTGATATGAAGCATTGGACTGGTGGCAGATTTATTTGTTTTCTTGCTTCCTGGTTAAGTATTTCTCGGATGCTGTGTAGTGTTAGGTTTGTGTCCCTTGTTCTTCTTACAAGTATTGCTGATGATGTTGCTGTTTTTGTTTGCATCGTATCTATTATCTTTTCTTTTTGTGTGATTCTTGCATATGTTGTGTTGTTGTTGTTTTCTACTGTGATTTCCTCTTCTTCATCTGTATTACGTTTTTCTTTCTTGTCTTTTTCTTGCTTTATGTGGTTAAACATTTCAAATACTTTTTGCAGTTCTTCTGTTCTATTGTTTACTTCTGTGTATCGATGTTTTATTTCATGTCTTAGGTTTTTGTTATTTTCGTTTAATTTCGCGTATTCTATTTTCAGATTTTCAAGGTTTATTTCTTCTAGGTTTATTTCTTCTTCTCCTCTTAGCTTTTGTTCTTCTTCTCTTAGCTTTTGTTCTTCTTCTCTTAGCTTTTGTGCTTGTTCTCTTATTTGTGTCTGTAGTTGTTTGTTCTCTTCAGTTTGATTTTCTAGGTGGTCTTTTGTGATTTCCTGTATCTTGCTAATATGTGTGATTTCTTTATTTAAGTCTGCTATCGCTTTTAGTTGGACTTCTATCTGTGTTGACATTTCTTTTATTCTTTGGTGTTCTTTTCTGTTTTTCTCTGTTTCATCAATCTGTGTTTGTGTGTGTTTGTGAATTTTGGTTGTATTGGTTATTTTTTCCCTTAGTTTTTTGTTCTCTTCTTTCAATTTTGGTATCTCTTCTTTTTGTTCATCGATTTGTAGTTGCAGTTGTCTATTCACTTTTCTAATCGTTTCTATTTCTTGTTGTTGTGTTACGTTTTTCTGTTTTATTATTTCTGTGTTTATATCACTTGCTTTTATGACTTCTTTTAGCCTTTCGTTTTCAACAGTTATTTCTCGTTGCATTTGTAGTTGGTCTTGTTCGCTTTTCTTCAATTCTTTTTTCTCTTTCTCTATGTTTTTGATGTTCTCGTCGTATTTCTCCAATCTTTCCATCAGTTCTTCTTTGTATGAAGCTGCTTCATCTGCGTCACCTCTATCCCTTCTTCTCAAGAAGTCATTGTGTTGTTGTAAGAGTTGTGTTAAATTCATTCGTGTAGCTGTTATATGGTTGTATTTTATGTATTTCTTTTCTTTTTTGGTAGATTTTGGTTTTCTTGGGTTGGTTCTTGATGCATTGGATGATATAGATGTTGTTGTTTGTTTCGATATGTTGGAAGTGTCAGAGTCCGGTGATTCGGAACAGTCCGTTTCATTATTCATTGAGTGTACGGTGCGTTTTTCACTGTCGCTCGACATTTTGCAATTTTTTTTTTTTTTTTTTTTTTCTCTTCTTTGTGCTCTGTAATAACTCTATTTCTAGACTATGGATTTTAAAAATATTTTTTTTTTTTAAATCTAATTAAAGCTAGAGGTTCGTGGGAGGCTCTCTCCGGTCAAGGCATGTGGACTGTAAGTACTAATACAAAAGATGCAAGAGTTATAAATTAATTTAAGAGAACGTAAGATGTGAGGATAGATCTAGAATGCCTTAGGGGCTTAAGATTATTATTATTAAGATTGAGGAAGATGTAGATTGTGTATAATCTCACGGGAGATGGTTATTGACAATATCTATACTATGATAATAAGGGTGCCTTATGGGCTTAAGATTGTATGAAGAATATGAGGCCAGCCGAGGTATGTGATGAATAGTTATGGGTATGAGTTATTGATTAAAGTATGTAGAGAAGACAAAAGGGCATTGACTCTGAGAGAAACTATAAAAAAATTTGGAGTTTCCCCATTGGAGTGTAGTTAAATTATAAGTTCTTAACGTTGGAACATGAAATATGTGAGATTTTAAGATGCAGAGAGGAGTTTAGAATTTTGAAGATGCCTAAATGCAATGATTATGGAAGATTATGAATTTATTAGTATGAGATAATGCCCTTTTGAGAAATATAGTTTAAGGAGTGTCCGCCATAAACGTAAAAAAAAAAAAAAAAAAAAAAAAAAAAAAAAAAAAAAAATATTAAAAAATTAAAAAAAAAAAAAAAAAAAATTTAATGTATATTTCGTGTTGTTGTCGAAATACACATTGAAGGAGTTGAGAGGGGGCACCCTACGCCCACAAATTGGGTGGGAGAGATTTGTACTTATTTTAGTGGATGTAGAATTGAAATACCTATATGCAGATATGCTACACTTGATTATTTTAATAGATTTTAAAAACTTCAAAATTTTATTAAAAGTTAAAAAAAAAAGGGGGGCTAGGGGCTTAGAAATGACAAATTGGTTTTGAAACAATGTGTAATAGATGTAGAATGAAATTACCTATGAAATGATATCCAACACCGGTATGCTGGAGGATAAAACTTATGATTTTAAAATTTAAATTAAAGATTAAAAAGTGGAACCTGGGGCTAAAAAATGAAAGTAATTTAAAAAAGAGCTACGGGAATGAAAAGCCCTCTTGAGGACCTATAAATTGACATAATGCACTGGTGATTTCAAGTAGATATAAATTTGGCCCTAGAGGGGGCCCTGGGGCCCTCCCTGTAAGTCTGAGTTTGAGAAGGACCACGGAATCGGAAAGCCCACGAAAATTCCATTCCGAATAGGGAAGACAGGGCGATCCGAGCATTTAATTTAAGATTTTATTAGTTTAAAGATAGACCAGACCTGGTTACGGGAAAAGGAGGCCCCCTGCGCCCCTGAGTGAATGAATGAAATAGTTACTAAGAATAGAAGATGTAGAATGTAATTGCCTACGAAACAATATGCGACACGGGCGTGCTGAGAGCATTATTGAAGAATTTAAAATTTTAATTTAAAGTTTAAAAATAGGGCCAGGGGCGTAAAAATGAGAATTGCTGAGAATGGGCTACGGGGATGTATAGCCCTCTTGAAAAACTATTTTTTATATATTGCATTAGTGAAATGGAGTTGAAATTAATTTGGCCCTTGAGGGGGCCCCAGGGCCCTTTCATGTGGGGTCTGAGCTTTATGAAGGCCTCAGAATCGTAAAAGCCCACGAAATTTCCATTACGAATAGGGAAGACGGGGCGCGATCTGAGCTGTTTAAAAAACTAGTTAAAAAAAAAAAAAAAAAAAAAAAAGGCCTGAGTTCGCAGGTTTGAGTCTGGGATATAACTATATTAACATCTACACCTATGCTTGGGTTTGATGATATTACCCAGGATGCAATGGGAGACAGATTTCTAAATTAAGACAAACAATTTTATTGAAAGCTGGGCTAGTGTGTTCAAAGCCTCTAGCACTAGATACTGGTTGCCTAGTAACCAACTCATCCGCCACTACTCTCCATAAAGGCATCCCAGTTCTTATTGAGTTTGCCTACTCGAGTTTTATGCAGCGTCATGTTACAGCCAACCAACCAATCGTTGGGAAAATTTGGCGTGAATCTGTTATAATGGCCGCCATTTATAATAAATATGAACATTTCACTTTAAAGCTACAAAACAGACACTTAAAAAAAAACTGAGAGAAAAATGAATGGCATCTATGTGTAGGAAATTTAATTGAGCATCTATAAGAAACGATGGAAATATGAAAAAGACATAATTAGTATTTTTTACGAGGGTTTGAAGAATATACACTTTGAAAAGATATTGCAGCGATAATAAAATACGTGACAAGGTATGGAAGAATGCTCAAAAAAGGTATTAAAATACATAGAAAATATGCCAAAGTGCCCCACAGAGCTTAGGAAGACCTTCTACAAAGTCAAATGAACACTTAACACTCTCGGGAACACTAAATTAATTATAAAAAAAGGGAGCTAATTTGAAACTTACTTATGTAAAACAGACAGCCACGCCCACGCCACGACTGCATGCGAAACAACGAATTTTAATCAACAAAGCTGGTACACCACCTTAAAATATTACCAGCACTCCAATAATTTTTGAGAGGTTATCGGAGCACTAAGTACATGTGCTCGTAAATTTACAGGGTGAAATAAAATTTGGAAGTATTTTTAAAAATTTATAAAAGTAGAAGAGTTGTTAAACGGGGGCCAGAATTGAAAAACTTATGGCCCATAACCCAACTCAAGATTTAGCTAGAGATTTAAAAATTTTTGAGAGGTTATCGGAGCACTATATACATGAACACACCAAAAATCCAAGAGATCGGATGAATAGAAGATATAGTTTAAAAAAAAAAAAAAAAAAAAAAGGGTGGTTAAAAGGCGGGTCGGGTTTTCAGAATTTTTCTTTTTCTTTTTAAATACGCGAATGTTATTGTTTAAAATGACTAATAAATGGTACTACATGATGAGATACATATAAATGAAAATAAATACAATGATAATTTATAGAATATGTACAATTTTTGCGCGTATGAGAAGCTGATAAACATGGCGGACACTGATGCTCGAATGCCATGTATTTTGGCCATAGGGCCAAAGAAGCATCACTAAAATGGACATAATTCATTCAAAAAATGACCGATTTGGTCGTGGCTGGTCTCATTTTGAACAGAATAACTTTAGACGTCGAATAAAACCGAAGAGAGCATTCCCACTTACCTATAAACGCCTTTAACTTAGCCGGCAATTGGAGCGATTTTCGAATGTAACCACATGGTTTGAGATATAGGCGTCTTCCAGGCGGTTCCAACTGCAGCATCATCGCAAAAAGGTCATTTCTTCCGCAATTCCCGACAAACAGGCTCCCCACGTTCTGCGTCTTCGAAATCTACCTGTGCCTGTAGGCCGAGCCGTCAGGGATTTTTTTTTATTTGTTTGTCAGAACGTTTCAGAGAATAAGAAGCGCAATTGCTCCAAAAGTTAGCAATATGCAAATGACCTCTGACCACGTGATCATTTTGATTGGATACTGAAGACACTTGATGCAAAGGGGAGGAATTCGAAATTCGTGTGTGCAAAAGTTTCCGGCCATTCGTCATTCGTTAGTTTTTGCTATCGGTAAAGTGTTTTTTTGGACGTGTTTGTTAATTAAACAACGTGAATAACGTAGTTGATATTCAAAAATGTAAAGTTGAACAATTATTGCCCGTAAACGAGTGATTTGTTTGTCGGTAAACGGCCAAACCTCTCGTGAGATTGCGGCAAAGTTATCGAACAAAAAATCTACTGTGAACAATATTTAAAAATGTATATAAAGATTTCCATGGCCTTCAGGACTTGCCACGACCGGGAGACCCCGGAAAATGACTATTCGTGTGCACAGAATTATATTAGGAGAAAAGCAGTTGATGACCCGCATAAAAATGCCGCTGCAATATCCCGCGATTTGATTTACGGAATGAAAATATTGCTGAAATAACTCAGTCTACTGTTCTTAAAGAATGTCTCTTTTTTTCTATTGAATGAAATGAAACAAGAGGTTTTTAAACATCTTGTTTCATTTTCCTGAAACGAATTCCTTAAAATACACGTTTTTTCGACCTTGAAGGTGGGTATAACCCCTTCTTATAGACATTTCGCCATTGTTCCTCAACATGCAATACTTAAATTTCCATACGCTTTTACCAGACCAATAAAAATCACTGTATCTTTTTTCTTTACCGAACGGTTACTCTAGTTTTAAGTATTCGGAGTAAAGTAAAGACATTACGTTTTTTTTATAATTTCAGATAACATTTGACCGAGTTTAAGAAAAAAAAAGTTTTCCTAAATTACGTTACGATCTAGTGGAAGATGATTAATCAACATCAGATGAACACGAACAATAAAAATATTTAATTGAATAATTGAGATTTAAAAAAAAAAAAATTATTTATTTTTTGACCATTTGGCGGGTATATGGCCACTGTCGCAAAAACGTTATACATTTTCGTACAATTTTGACAACGGATTGGTATCTAAACAATTTTAAAACCCTACGGTGGCCACATATCAGCCAAATGGGAACTCAATCGAAACACAGTTTGGGCGCTATCGTGTTCACTAACATAAAAACAGGCATACAGACATAATTGTAAAAAGACCAAAAACGGACCCTGTGGTCTAGAAAATATAACAAAATTCCTACACACATGCATACATTACACACATACATATGGAACATTGTAAAAATGGTGAAAGCGAATTCGGGGAACCTCAAAATGTAAAGATATACCAAAATTTCCACAATCGGGTTTTTATCATTATTAGAATACTTTCGTTGCACTATGTATGACTGGAAAGTTCAAAAAGGGTGTGCAATGCTGAGTCATAAAGCGTATATTTTCCATGATAATGCTCTCGTGCATTCAACTATTGTTGCCAAAGAAACAATAAAGAAATATGAGTTTAAGGGTCTTGAACTTTACTCTTACAGCCCAGATTTACCTCCAAATGATTATATGGTTTTCCAAACTCAAACTGACCCATAAAGAAAAGATTAATGAGGATGATAACTTGAAGAGCTGTTATGAAATATTTTCAGGACAGACTTTCAAATTATATTTTCGGGAGCACAGTAGTTCATTAAAGATGTAAAAAGTATATCGAAGTATAAAGTAATTACATTGAAAAGAAGATTAACATTTTCTTTGATACGCTTATAAGCATATGAGGCCAGAAATTTCTTAATCTATCTATGCGTGTTAGACAATACAGGGTGTTTCAATTTTCAAAACTAATGGAATGTCAAGCCAAGCAATTTTTCTATGGGTAACCATTGTCGCAATCCACTTATTTAGTCAACAATACTCGGTTTCTCATTTCAAGCCGAATCCAGATTTTCGTTCATAACTTTAATAAAACTGAAAATATTTCAACAACATTTGACCGAGTTTAAGAAAAAAAAGTTTTTCTAAATTACGTTACGATCTAGTGGAAGATGATTGTTGTATCAACATCAGATGAACACGAACAATAAAAATATTCAATAGTTATCAAAACATTTCTAAACTATGTGCTTCATTTATATTTTTATGTGTTAAAATCTTAGGGAAACTAAATAAGATTTTAACATTTCATATTCAATTCAGTATATATTTTAGAAAAAAATTGACAACTAAGGAAAAAAGAGACATTCTTTAAAAACAGTACAAAGAAAACAGAAGTTAAAAATATTAATTTTCCGAGGAGGTATTTTAAAAATACGAATGCATCCTACGCTCATAGGAATAACATTAGCGCGGGGAATCGAGAAGTTTATTGACGGTCAGCCTTAAGTGTTTGGAGTAAAGACATTATGCTTTTTATAATTTCAGATAACATTTGACAGAGTTACGAAGATCATCGTAGACAGCTGCCAGAACGATACCATCTCCGAGAGGCGGGTCTTCTGCGGACATCAAACTTTTTTTCATCTTTACAAAAATCCATTTATTTTCTTTAAAGTGTAAAAAACAAAAGACAAAAAGAATTTTTCAACTATTTTGTTTGATTTTCCTGAAACAAATCCCCCAAAATTCATGTTTTTTTTTCAACATTGCAAATGGGTATAAACCCTATAAATATAGTCATTTTGCCATTGCTCCTCAACAACATGCAATACTTAAATTTCTCCACGCTTTTATCAGATTAATGTATCTCACTGTATTTTTTTTTTCTTTATCTTTTAAGCAAAAAAAGTTTTACTAAATTACGTCTCGTTTTAGTGGAACATGATTGTTGTATCAACATAAGGTGAGCATGAACAATAAAAATATTCAAACGAATAATTGAGATGAAAAAAGAAAATTACTTATTGTTTTTCTTTGGTCACAAAATAGTTTAAAAGTGGTTTAGATACTGTCAAATTTGTACGAAAATGCATAAAGTTTTTGCGACAGTGGCCTATAATATTCGCCAATTTGGAGCTCAATTGAAACACAGTTTGGACGCTATCGTGTTCAATCACATAAATACATGCATACAGATATCATCGTAAAAAGACCAGAAACGGAATCTGGGTGTAGAAAACGTAACAAAATTCTTACAATGCATGCATACGCACATACATGTGGAATCATTATAAAAATAGCGAAAGATGTACCAAAATTTCCACAATTGGATTTTTAACATTATTACAATACTTTCCTAGCACTATAGTATATGTCAGGAAAGTTAAAAAGCGTGCAATGTTAAATCACAAAGCTTATATTCAATCATGTTAATGGGAGTATTAAGTTGTTTTAAGAGGTTATACCTAACTGAAAACTTTCCAAAAAGCATTTTCTATTGTATTTTATGAAAGTATAATTAGTAAAAAATATTCAGTTGCATTTTCTAGTCAATCTGATATAAAATTAAGAAAGTTCCGCCGCTTTAATTTATTTGTTTAATTTAACATAATAATAATAACTTATTTAATTTATTTTTCTTTGTTTCATGTTTTTCAAGAAGCGAATGACGTCATCTTCTAATGCAGTTAAAATGCGATTGTTATTTTTTTTTCTTCTCGCGCATGCCTTTTGCTATCTTCAATCAGTTTTCACTATAACTTTGAGGGAAAAAATGAGACGATATTCTGGCTTGACTAATGTTGTTTGCCGATATTTTTATCATTACTTTTCCTTTAGAAGTTTAAACCTGCATCTAAAAAATATTAGATATTGCTAAAAATTACTAGACTGCAGTGCAAATACCTCGCACGGGTCCACTGATATGTTTTATAAAGTTGGTAATCACGATATAACTCCAACAAATATCAACCAATCTTCTTCGAATTTTGACCTATTTTTAAAAACAATATTATCTAGAGAGTAATCGTTCTTTTTGACGTTCTGATGTTGTTTTCCCCCCTTTTTTTTTATTTAATAAAGAATCAAAGTTTAAATTTTTTTGCGAAAATCGGTACCTTCTTGGAATGGTCGCCAATTTTTTCCAAATCAATTTTTCTAAAAACCGAACGATTACTCTTTAGGTTTAAGTGTTCGGAGTAAAGATATTTGACAGAATTACGACGAACACTATGGTGTTGGCTACCAGAATGGCACCATCTCCGGGAAATGGGTCTGCAGGGGACATCCAACTTTATTTCGTCATTACAAAAATCAATTTCTTTTCTTTAAAGTGTAAAAAACAAAATACAAAAAGAGGTTTTTAAACATCTTGTTTCATTTTCCTGAAACGAATTCCTTAAAATACACGTTTTTTCGACCTTGAAGGTGGGTATAACCCCTTCTTATAGACATTTCGCCATTGTTCCTCAACATGCAATACTTAAATTTCCATACGCTTTTACCAGACCAATAAAAATCACTGTATCTTTTTTCTTTACCGAACGGTTACTCTAGTTTTAAGTATTCGGAGTAAAGTAAAGACATTACGTTTTTTTTATAATTTCAGATAACATTTGACCGAGTTTAAGAAAAAAAAAGTTTTCCTAAATTACGTTACGATCTAGTGGAAGATGATTAATCAACATCAGATGAACACGAACAATAAAAATATTTAATTGAATAATTGAGATTTAAAAAAAAAAAAAATATTTATTTTTTGACCATTTGGCGGGTATATGGCCACTGTCGCAAAAACGTTATACATTTTCGTACAATTTTGACAACGGATTGGTATCTAAACAATTTTAAAACCCTACGGTGGCCACATATCAGCCAAATGGGAACTCAATCGAAACACAGTTTGGGCGCTATCGTGTTCACTAACATAAAAACAGGCATACAGACATAATTGTAAAAAGACCAAAAGACTGTGGTCTAGAAAATATAACAAAATTCCTACACACATGCATACATTACACACATACATATGGAACATTGTAAAAATGGTGAAAGCGAATTCGGGGAACCTCAAAATGTAAAGATATACCAAAATTTCCACAATCGGGTTTTTATCATTATTAGAATACTTTCGTTGCACTATGTATGACTGGAAAGTTCAAAAAGGGTGTGCAATGCTGAGTCATAAAGCGTATATTTTCCATGATAATGCTCTCGTGCATTCAACTATTGTTGCCAAAGAAACAATAAAGAAATATGAGTTTAAGGGTCTTGAACTTTACTCTTACAGCCCAGATTTACCTCCAAATGATTATATGGTTTTCCAAACTCAAACTGACCCATAAAGAAAAGATTAATGAGGATGATAACTTGAAGAGCTGTTATGAAATATTTTCAGGACAGACTTTCAAATTATATTTTCGGGAGCACAGTAGTTCATTAAAGATGTAAAAAGTATATCGAAGTATAAAGTAATTACATTGAAAAGAAGATTAACATTTTCTTTGATACGCTTATAAGCATATGAGGCCAGAAATTTCTTAATCTATCTATGCGTGTTAGACAATACAGGGTGTTTCAATTTTCAAAACTAATGGAATGTCAAGCCAAGCAATTTTTCTATGGGTAACCATTGTCGCAATCCACTTATTTAGTCAACAATACTCGGTTTCTCATTTCAAGCCGAATCCAGATTTTCGTTCATAACTTTAATAAAACTGAGAATATTTCAACAACATTTGACCGAGTTTAAGAAAAAAAAGTTTTTCTAAATTACGTTACGATCTAGTGGAAGATGATTGTTGTATCAACATCAGATGAACACGAACAATAAAAATATTTAATTGAATAACTGAGATTTAAAAAAAATATTTTTTAAAATGTAAAGTGAGGTGGCATCATCATAAGTTCTAGAAATGGCTTCCATTCATGTCCATACAACACAGAGCTAGACTCTTCGTAATTCGTAATGTAGTTGGCATTACATATAGATCCTCATCGAATTACGGTGTACTTTCAGCACTTCATGTGATGTTATAACATTCACATAAACCAAAGTAAGGCTGCTGAAATTATCGCTAAAATACCTTCATGTATACAAAAAAAATTTTTTTTTCTCAATCATATATTGGTCAACGAAATCTTCACGATAGAATTTGTTTTAATTAATTCCAACTGAGTGAATTGTGTCGACCAAAATGATCTACGATAGCTAAATCACTTAGAACGTTGGCACGTTAAACCATGCCAGACGCCCCATGTCCTACTCCTGGCCTGACCATTTTTCACACCAGTTGGAATTAAAAATAAAGAAAATCTCTTGTAATGATTCCTTTAATCGATATATGATTGAGTTAAAAATAATTTTGTAATTACATCTACATGGGAAATGAAGTTCATTCGCCTGAAGTTTCATCTGTAGAACTGTGCGATATTACAAACTTAGATGTGTTGAAAATAGAGATTTCTTGAGTAAACTGTGACAGTCTGAGTCGTCCAGTTTGTAAAGCGTTGGTACGTTAAACCAGAGGTCTTAGATTCGACCTCTGCCCTGGACATTTTTCACTCAGTTGGAAACTATAATAATAAATTAATAATAAAGACATTCTCTAGTAATTTTTTTTTTAGTTGAATGTGATTAAGTTAAAAATAATTTTGTGATTACATCTATATGCGAAATGAAGCTCCTTCGACTCAAGTTTCATCTGTAGAACTGTGAGATTTTGCAGCGTGGGTCTTATTGGCAACAGACTTTTTTTTTAGTAAATTGTGTCAGTCAGAGTCTTCCAAGTCATCCATTCGGTAGAGCGTTGGCACGTAAAACCAGAAATGTAAGGTTCGGCCCCTGCCCCGGAAAATTTTCATTCAGTTGGAATTAATAATAAAGAAATTATCTTGTAAAGATTCTTTTAATCAATATATGTAAATACATCTACATGGGGAATGCAGTAACTTCGTCTGATGTTGCATCTGTAAACTGTGTGATATCGCAGTCTAGATGTGTTGCCAACAGATTTTTTGAGTAAACTGTGTCAGTTAGAGTCATCTAAGTCGTCCAGATTGTAGAAGCGTTGGCACGTTAAACCAGAAATTTGAGGTTTGTCTTCTGGCCCGGACATTTTTCACTCAGTTGGAATAAATAATAAAAAAATTATCTTGTTCCTTTAATGTTTAATGCATAAATGATTGGATTAAAAATAATTTTTTAAATACACCTACAGTTCCGTCCTCTGAAGTTTCATCTGTAGAACTGTGTAATGTTCCAGACTGGATGTTACTGCCAACAGATCGTTTAAGTGAATTGCGTCAGCCACAATCGTCCACGACTGCTCAATGGACAGAGCAAGTTATTCCTATATAAGTCCTAAGTTTATCGCCTGCCATGGACATAGTCCACTAAATTGGAATTAATTAAAAAAAATTCTCTCGTTAAGTTCTTTATTATTGTTAAAATTATGAACGAAAATACGGGTTCGACTGGGAGTGAGTCAACCGGTAGTTTTGGCTTAATAAATGGATAGTAAAACCTGGCCTCCTGTGCATTTTTGTTTTGTCTTACGTATATTATCCCCAAAGATTGTTTCATTAGTTTGGAAAGATTCTGCATTTAAATACAAACATTTAAATGATATCTAAATAAAGTTACAATTTTTAAGCACAGTAAAACGTTTTATAACTAACCTGTGGATAAAAATCAAAGTAGTTCGCTGTAGAAGTAGGTGTGGGAGGTTTAGGTGGTGATAAGCCCATAGTCATGTTAAATTCATCCATTGGGGCTGGAAAGGCTGCTTTTAGTTCGACAACTTTCATTGCTCTTGCCGAGGAATTTTCTGGATACTGTGCTATGAACTGTTTGTGCATCGTTGTGAAATGGCGCCGCAAATTACTTTTCTTGCTAATGGCAACAGTAGCATGACAGATGAGACAAGTGCATTTACCGTTTGACATTGTAAAGAGGAATTCAGTTTCCCATTCATAATGGAAGCGATAGTTTTTGGGTTTTTTACGTTTCACTTCTTCTACGAAATTCATCAACACTATGGAAAGAAAAGACATAAATATGTAGCTAAATAAAAGTTACAGTTATATTAACTTGCATGGAAAATGTATATTACAAGTAATTCACTCAAATATAGAATATAAAGCAGTACATTAATTATAGAATTGCAACAAAAATGCAGGAAAGAAGAGACAAAATAAATATATACCCCCCCCCCCACTTTCCAAAAATAAATAAATAAATAAATAAATAAAAATAAATAAAATAAAATAAAATAAAATAAAGTAAAATAAATAACAATAATAATAAACAGAACGAAAGAACATGTAACATAGTTTTGATTTTTTCTTACTTATGAATATTATGACCTTTTTTAAAATTTTTTAGAGAAGTAAAGTTAGAACACATTCATATACCTCAAATAACATCGTCACAACTCAAAATTTTTTGTTTTTGAGCTAAGCATATGTATATCCATAAGCATGGTATAATACCTATCTGGCTCAGCAATGTGAATACTATGTCTGAGTGCACGCATGTTAGAGACTGACTCAGTTATTAAAACAATTTTTGGTCTATTTTTCTCAAAATGGAATTTTCCGACAATATTTAAGTTTTTACTAATTTTTAATATTTAAGTTCTTTTAGTTTACAACTTTCGCTGCTGTCAATCAATTAGCACCTTGAACATAACAATATTCTCAATCGTTGCAAACAAAAACATAACAGATGACTGAAAAAGAATGTACTTACTCATAGATGATCTGGTATCCGAAGATTTATCATTCTGTAATCGCCTAACCTTTGCTGGTGGCGACGAGTTCAATAAGTCCCTAAAAATAAAATAAATAAAACTAAGAATTACATAATTTAACCCCATAATTATTTTATTCAACTAAAATAAAAGGTCACAGTATCTTATTTATAACTGGATGTTTCGAGATTAAAGCCATGAAATGAAGGAAATTTTTTATGAAAAAAATGTGAAGAAAAGTTTAGTTTTTCGAATATATTTTCTCAAATTCTTCACCAAATCGTACTAGTCTACATGGTATGTTATGCATCAAACTTCATTCTTACGAAAATTCCATCAAAATCCATGCAATAGTTTTTACCTGATGCTGTAACAACGGACAAATAAACTGACAGTTTTATGTAAAAGTACGATTAGCTCGATTCAAATGAACAACTGCGTAAACATTTGCTTTTACATCCACAATGTACAATTTTTACAACATTTTCGCGATTAAAAACGTTGATTTCTGCAAAGAAAAATATTTATTTATTTATTTATTATAATTATAATTATTTTTTTTAAAAACCTAAATGTCAGAATTGAGATTTATAATATTCTGACAAGATGTTTCATTTTTTTTTATTTATTTTATTTATTATTATTATTATTTGCCGTTAAATAGATATATGTATTATTGCAATTCTGCTATTATTAAATATGAAAATTTAATTAATTAAATATGAAAATTTAATTAATTAAATATGAAAATTAAATTGTAATGTACAATAAAATTTGCAGTGCATTTCTAATGTGTGCATTTTTCTATTGCATGCAATTTAAATTCATAAATTAGTTTAATTGTAACAATTATTTATATTAAAATATTTGTAAAGTCAATGCATCGTAATATCATGACGTAAGACCGAGTACATGGTGTAAGAATAAGACCATCGTTCAGTCTTTATTGTCTGCAATTTTCAGTAATGGTACTAGCATTCGCACAACCAGGAAATTTTACTTGTTTTATTATACTACCAGGAAACTTTACTTGTTTACTTAATGTTAATATCCATCGATATAAATTATACAGAACAGGAAAAAAACAAAAACATATGTAAGAATTATTTATCTTTCATAGTTAGCTTCTCAAAAAGCATATGGACTCCACAAAAGCTTTCAGACTTCGCTTGTCAAGTAGATTAGCTTTTCGGGTTATTAGTACTTTATAGCTCCTGAAAAGATTAATGTACAAAAAAAGGATACTCAACTCCCGTTTTAACTCTGCCGCAAATCATGTATAAAAAATCTGACTGGTACCAATTGACTGGTAATAACGTTTGGTAATAACGTTTACAAATTAGTGCTACACTTAAATGTTGCTTAGGAGGTCGTCTACATATGGAAATTGTACCAAACTTTAAGATTTTAAATACTAGCACCTAATTTTAATATCATATTTGAATTCTTCGGTAAATTTTGTCGTCGGATACTAAACGGGAAGTCATTCTGTCAGATAGTTTAGGAATTATACAGGTTAAAAGTTTGGAACTCCTAATGTTTAATAATTCATCTTTAATCATTGCAAAACACCATTGAAATAAAGATTGTTTTTTTAAGCATAACTATAAAACTACCTGGCGGAATGAGCTGCAATTTTGGAATCTCATATTTGAAGCTTCTAGAAATCGATTTCCGGAATTACTTGCGAATTCAAAATTACTGTAGTTTTTGAGTTACCTTTAAGAAACTATCCGCTTTGCAATCTCTTTTGAAATGATTAAAAATTAATTTAACATTAGGAGTTCCAAACTTTAAACTGCACAATTCCTGCATAAAATTACTTGACCCAATGACCTCCCGTTGAGTATTCGAAGGTAAAATTTATCGAAGGATACAAATATGATGTTGAAATTTAGGTGCTAGTATTAAAAAAATTTAAGTTTGGAACAATTTCTATAAGTGGACGACTCCTTAAGCAAAAATTAAGTATAGCATTAATTAGTAGACGTAAATACTAATCGATTGGTACCAGTCGCATGTTTACACGATGGTTTGCAGCACAGTTAGTACGGGGGTATCCTTTTATTTTCATGATTGTTTTCGATTTTTCAAAAAGTTTGTTTTAGTAAAAGGGAACACTTCAAATTGTTATTTACATATGACGCATAGCAATCGACAAAACAATGTAGACTTAAAAATAACGCCACAATAATTTTTTTCTGAAATGGCTATCGGAAACACCAGCGGATAGCGGCCCCAAACAAACTGTGTTGATAGTATTTAGTATATACAGTGTGATTCATAAATATCGAAACAATAGGCTATCTCCTTAAATTTCGCCCCTAGGCACATACTTCCAATTGCAAAGTTTCATCAAAAAAGGTGCAAAATTTGATGAGATAAGTTACAACTCCATGGGGGGTCTATTTGAGAAAATACAAAAATTAATTTTTATACGGTCCCCGTAGGATAAAATCTCCAATTAGGAAATTTTTCCTTATCCATTCCTGAATTAAACAAAAAAATTCCATCTTGATATCTGCAAAACTTAGAGAGATATGTCCGTTTTAATAATTCGTGAGGTTTCAAGGGATCACACAAATTGAAATGCGTGTAATTCAAGAAACAATGTTACTGTAAGGTGTCCAGGAAACATTTATTGTTATTTTTATTTATTTATAGAGTTAGAATTGTGAATTTTTGTGATGGTTAACCATATAATTTGTAAAGAGAATCGCATCATAAAACTTCTTAGAAAATCTTTTTTTTTTTCTTCGAAAAATTCAGAGTAATTTAAAATTTTTATAACTCGAAATATTATCTGTCGAATTGAATTATTTTTCTTTTAATATATAAGTTTTAATTTTTATTCAACATTTAAAAAAATATTAATTAAAAAAATATTTAAAATAGCAAAAAAAAAAAAAAAAAAAAAAAAAAAAATGCAACTTATTTTAAACAAATCATATTTTCAAAAGTGAATATTTTTCTCAAATTTGCCGAATTAAAATTTAAGTAAAATATTTGAAAAAGATATATTCCAAGTTTGAACCATTTATCTTTAACGGTTATTGAATTATGTCAATTTAAAGATGAGATTTTGAAAAAAAAACCTATGATGCAGAAAAATGCATTTAAAGTTTTAAACAAAGATTGGCACCTAATTGTATTTTCTTTTTCGATCGTTTGGCTCTCGGGAACAGATTTTAAATTTGTTTAACGCATACCCTAGTCTCTCATACAAATCTGGTATACAGCCAAAGTTACAAAATTTAAGTTTATTAGAGATATAAATTTATTTTATGCACTTTATGTTTTAGGTCATTAATGGGTTTATTGATATGATGCGAAAGAAAACCATTTTCATGGGCGATGCAGTTAATTTTATTTAATTCATTATCTAGACAGATGTCTGTGCATATTTTAGATTTCTACACAGGCCGAAATTTGTACAAAAAATTTCCATTTTTCTTAAGATATAATTAAGATTATTTTAAAGAATACTACATACATATTTATAAGAAATTTTTACAGTATATTTTAGGTTACTATGTGTTCGCATGACAATTACATAGCTGCCAAACCTCCCAGTAATCCTCCACAATATGTTGATTAATTTGAACCAGTTAACCACTTTATAACCAGAAAATTTATTTAATGAATCTTTGACTTACTGAATTTAAAGGTTTTAAGTCGAATTTATTCAATTGAATTTCTTAAATGAGTTTGTATTAAACCTGGGTCAAATAAACACACTTATAACGAAAGATTAGTGGGAGCTTGACATCTATTAAAAAAATATGCAATAGCAACTTTAATGATTATTTATACTCTTAGACCAGCGGTTCCCAACCTGGGGTACGCGTACCCTTAGGGGTACGTGGCGGGGTTGCGGGGGGTACGTGAAAATCATATCGGTAATGGCGGAAATCACAAAAATGATTTAACTGAAAACACAAAGAAAGTTGATAGTTTCGGATTACAAAGTTAGTTTCATTTGTTACTTCAATATGTTACACTCAAAATGAGTGTAATCCATTGATAATTCTATGTCACTAGCTCCTCCTACTGCTGATCATATTGCATGAGTACTTATATATTTTCGCAATCTTTGCTAAAACCACCATTGATCATTTTACAATGTTCTTTTCCCACGCCTTATTTATTCCCGTTTCTAATTATAATTACAAAACGCCTAAATTACGCCAGAGCTTCTGGGTTTAATGTTTTATTTTAAAACGTGTTGAAAAACAGGCCCTTATTTTCATAGGCGGAGTTATATCACGTATATTAATTGGAAAGCCTCCTTCCTTTTAATGAGTATTAAATTTGAAGTGTTTAATTATTATTTGAATAATTTGATTTACATTTAAAATGGATAACTAGTTGAAATCTGGAACTCTTAAGAGTATTGCAACTGGATTGAAGTTCAATCTGATGATTCGGAAACTGCAAGTTCTTCGAAACAATTTGATTATTTAGAATTGCAAGAGAACATGAGCGCAACTGTTAATAGGCATGTTCTCATAACTGATAAATACTGAATAATAATTCTTTATAATACTTTAAATAATACTGAAAACATCTGTGCTCCCTTAATGAATAGAAAATATAATAATGAATAATTCTTAAAATATGGATGCCGCATTCACAGGAGATGAAGATTTTAATAATATGTGGGGAGGAGAGGAGTGGGTGGGTGGTTTTGATAAATGGGGGTACTCCGAACTGAAAATCCTAAGCAAGGGGTACGTGAAAGAAAAAAGGTTGGGAAGCGCTGTCTTAGACTATTACATTCAAATAAAGATATAAAAAAAAAAAAAAAAAAAAAAAAAAATGTAGTTTGGAAAATAAATAAAAAACAGATTTAAAAACATTATAACTTTTGAAACTGTATAAAAAAAAGTAGATTTTTGAAAATATTTCTGTGTAATTTATTAAAATGTATTTCCAATGATTCCGTTAACAAGCGTTTGATTATCACTATTACGCATCTGTCAATCAGATTGGAGGAGTTTCTCGGTGTGTTGTTGTTTTTTATTTGGGTTTTTAGATTCATTTTCATGTCTTTGGGGGGATACAATAGGGTTTAAGTTTATTTACACTGAGGAAGTGAGTCCAAGATACTCATGAAACGTGCGTCTGTTTATTATACGATGTTATTGTGTGTCAAACGTTGGTATTTTTAGTATATCACTATTTTTTTTAATTTTAATTTTAATGCCTGAGGAAGACCACTCGGCTGAGGGCGAACCCAGCCGTTGAGCGTTTAATGTCTTCCCCGGCTAGCTCCCCGGCACGCAGGGATTAAACGTGGCAGTACAAGCTTTGCCAATGGCTGGTCCTGCCGGGCAAAGCCCCACGCGACAGGTGGCAGGAACTAAAGACATACAAAAAAAAAAAAAAAAAAAAAAATTACAGGGTCTGTCGCTGGAACCAGCGTTCCTACGCGAGTATATCACTATTACTATTTTTTACAAAACTTATTGCCTGTCCGACACGTCTTAAGAACAATAAAGACACGGGCCGGCACGACCCGGCCGGCGGGGCGTGCCGGTTACGGGTCTGGCAAAATGCTCGGTCTCATGCAGACCTCTAGCATATTTCTCAAGCAAGTTTAACGCAAACATCTATACGCTGTTATATTATATCTAAAAGTTAAGGCATTGTCTCAGATCGACTTTTAATAATGTGTAAATTTATGGTCGATCCCTAACTTGCATTTCAAATGAACTAATATCGCTTCGCTCAGAAGTATGCTTAAGTGGTGTAAGTCACGAATTTTGGATTTTAATATCTCTGTGAATTTTGCAGATATCAAGATAGAATTTTTTTTGTTTAATTCAGGAATGGATATGGAAAATTTTCCTAATTGGAAATTTTATCCTACGGGGATCGTATAAAAAGTTAATTTTTGTATTTTCTCAAATAGACCCCCCATGGAGTTGCTACTTGTCTCATCGAATGTTGCACCTTTTTTTATGAAACTTTTCAATTGGAAGTATGTGCCTAGAAGCAATATTTAAGGAGATAGCCTATTGTTTCGATATTTATGAATCACACTGTATATTTTTTACAAGCTAGTTCAGTTGAGTTTTTTTATTAATTAATTAATCTATTTTTAATTACCCTATTGATTCTAACACTCGTGTTTGAAATTACCGAATGGCAATATCAATTGATGTAAATTTTACAGAATAAGAAAAAATCTTATGTGTAAGAATTACTTTATTTTTCACAATCAGCTTTTCGAAATATACATTATAGCTTGGCCGCAGCAATAAGGTCTCAGACGTTGCGTGTCAAGTTGATAGCTTTTCGGGTTATTTTCCTAGTAATGATTCGATGGCTCGTGAAAAGATCAATGCACCCATCGTAAAGCATTGCATTGAAACAAACTTTCACAGAGTTGGTTTTATTAAGAGCGAATAGTTCAAATGATTTTACATATCAGTATAGCAATGTAAATTCAGAAGTAATACCACAATGAAATTTCCTGAAATGGCAATCGTGACAACCAGGGCCTACGCACAGACAAATCACTTAGCGGGACAAATCGTCTCTGAATGCAATATTAGACAAATAAAAATCATTTTAAAAAAATGTATATACCATAGAATAATTTATAATATAGAGTATAAAACGCATGAAAAATAACATGCAAATTCTTACACATGTAATATGTATAATTATTTTTAATTTCTAAAAATCTTCTCTCCTAGAATATTTTAACATTTATTTTTACCGTTTACGGTTACTCTCAGAATCCTCACATCTATACATTCCTCGACAGTTATATCAACAGAAATAAAGTTAAAACTAACATTTTTGTTCGCGAAAAAACATTTTAAAGACAAATTTAGAGTAATAATATCATTTACTTTACACCAGGGTAATGTTATTCTGAATTGTATAGAGAAGCTTGGGGCCCATAACACTCCAAATGGTGCGAACCCTTTTGTCCGATGGTTGTTCCGGTCCTGGGGGAAAACCAATGGAGAGAGGTACCAAACAAAATATTTTGATACTGTATTTTCTACAGACAAATAAAGCTAATAGCATTTTTTGTGTAAATTAGCCTGTCATTTCTCATATTTGTTTCTGAAATTGCCTAATGTCAATAACCATTGATATAAACTGTACAGAATAGGCAAAAAATATCGTGTGTAAGAACTATAGTCAAACTTTTCGAGGAAATATCGTCACCTGGTTGCTACAAAAAGACATCAAACGTGTCAAGCAGATAGATAACTTTTCGAGTTATTACTTTACTAATAATGATTCTATGGCTTGTGGAAAGATCAATCAATGCACACATTGTAAAGCAATGCTCTAAGGCAAATTTTCAGAAAGTTTGTTTAAGTAAAACTTAGTAGATCAAACAATTTTACATATCGGTAGAGCAATGTAAATTAAGAAGCAGCACTGCAACAAAATTTTCCTCAAATAGCTATTAGAAGAACCTTGGATAACGGTCTCAAAACAAAATATGTTGAAACTACATTTCTTACAGACTAATGAAAGTAAAAGTAATTTTTTTGTAAATTACCCTGTCACTTCTTTCACTTGCATTTTTAACCGACTGCTAACAAAAGAGAATATACAAGTCGTTTTCTTTTTTTCTTTTTTTTTCTTTTTTTTTTTTTCTTTTTTTTTTTTTTTTAATGTACGTCCACGCATAACTTTGGAGAAAAAATGCCCCAACTTATTTTATTTTATTTATTTATTTATTTATTTTTTTAGGATAAAGTTCACTTTGGAGATTTTCTCCTACTATAAATCTATAAATTTCATTAGAATCCAAAAATGGTGTGCTTGTCTGTTTGAACGTTTTCTTCATCTTTTTTTTTTTTTTTTTTTTTTCTCTACGTTCTAAGCTGTATCTTGCATAAAAATTGGTTAATCTCTGCGACATTTCATTATGTTGTAAAAGGGCACTGTACTACTTTATGTTTTTTTCAAAATAAATGCCGTAGCATGCATAGTTTTTGTTTTTCTTTTTGTTTTTTCAGAATAGAGCTCGTTTTAGAGGTATTCTCCTTGTTTTTAAGTGTTCCTACTATAAATTTCATTAGGATCGAAAAATGGTGTGCCTGTCTGAACGTTTCTTGTTCTGCTTCATCCTTCATCTTTTTTTTTTCTTCTTTCTTTTTTAAATAACTTTCTAAGCTGTATTTTACGTAAGAATTGTCTAATCTCTACGAAATTTCATTATGTTGTTAAGGTATACAGTACTACTTTATGTTTTAAAAATAAATGCCGTATCGTGCATAGTTTTATTTTTCTTTTCAGGATACGTAACAAATTTTAATATATGACCATGGTCTACACATCCTATAAGATGTAGGATGTGTTGATCAAACACGAACGATATTGGTAACAATTGCGGATGTAGATAACAATAAAGGAGTAAGAAAGTCCCTCTGTTGTGCCAAAGCACTCTCACTAAAATACACCAACGTACGTACAGTAAGTAAATTAATTCGATAAATAAGAAATAAACCGTTAAAGCCAGTTTTTTATTCTTAAAACTTACTTGTTAATAATAATAATAATAAAAAAATCCCTGACGGCTCGGCCTACAGGCACAGGTAGATTTCGAAGACGCAGACCGTGGGGCGCCTGTTTGTTGGGAATTGTGGAAGAAATGACCTTTTTGCCATGATGCGGCAGTTGGAACCGCCTACTTCGAAACCTAACTTGGTTTCTAACTTTGGCACTCCTAGCAGGTGGAATAAAAGTTTTAGATAATATTAAGAGGATTTATAATAAATTTAAACGCATTTGATATCTTCTGAATTGACGAAGTTATGAATTTTTTTCTTCTAACACCCCCCTTCCCCACCCGCTCTTGGGGCCATTTTTAATTATATCAAAAATCTGCCATACATCAATTTTCGGCCCTTTTCCTAGAAGTAATAATAACTTCAAACGGATTCGATACGTATCATAATTAAGAAATTATGGGATTTTTCTGTTTTAACAAAAAGCCCTCCCATCCCCCCATCCCCCACCTTGGTTCGATTTTGCCCAATAACGAACTTGACCGAGATTTTTGCCCCTTGATTTTATGTATCAGTTTCGAAAAGATGCGGGAGTTGGAACCACCTACTTTGAAAAATAACTTGTTTGCAGGCGGAGCCGGCAGGGATTTTTTTGTTTTTATTTATTTATTTATTTATTTATTTTGCTATAACGGTTGGTTCTATAAAAAACTTGTCAATGTAAAATTTTTGGATAATATTAAGAGGATTTATAATAAATTTAAGCGGATTTGAAATCTTGGGAATTGACGAAGTTATGAATTTTTTTCTTCTAAAACCCCCCTCCCCCCCCCCTTAAGGCAATTTTTAATGATATCAAAAATCTGTCATACATAAAATTTCGGCCCTTCTTCTAGAAGTAATAATAACTTCAAACGGATTCGATACGTATCATAACTAAGAAATTATGGGTTTTTTTCTGTTTTCACAAAAAGCCCCCCCCATCCCCCCCCTTGGTTTGATTTTGCCCATTAACGAACTTGACCGAGATTTTATGCCCCTTGATTTTATGTATCAGTTTCGAAAAGATGCGGGAGTTGGAACCTCCTACTTCTAAAAATAACTTGTTTGCAGGCGGAGCCGGCAGGATTTTTTTGTTTTTAATTTTTTTTTGCTATAACGGTTGGTTCTATAAAAAACTTGTCAATATAAAAGTTTTAGATAATATTAAGAGGATTAATAATAAATTTACGCGTATTTGATATCTTGTGAATTGACGAAGCTATGATTTTTTTCTTCTAAAACCCCCTTCCCCCCCCCCCTTGGGGCCATTTTTAATTATATCAAAAATCTGTCATACATAAATTTTCGGCCCTTTTCCTAGAAGTAATAATAACTTTAAACGATACGTACAATAATTAAGAAATTATGGGTTTTTTTCTGTTTTCACAAAAAGCCTCCCCATTCCCCCCCCCCCCCTGGTTCGATTTTGCCCATTAACGAACTTGACCGAGATTTTATGCCCCTTGATTTTATGTATGAGTTTGGAAGCGATTTATGCAGAATTTTTCCAGTTATCGTGGCCATAAAAAGTGACATAGACAGATAGATAGATAGATAAATAGATAGATAGATATATAAAGTTTTGAACTGGGGGTGGTTTTGGGTTCTGGGAGTCATAATCGGCGTAGATCTGCAAACATTTTTCAAAATTTCCAACTGAGGTGAGAATGTAATAGGTAGTATTTCTTACGAAATTTACCTAATAGTTTCCTACTGTTACTTTTTCAATATCTCTCTTTTGCGGTTTCTATTCATTTTTTTTCTTTAGAATGAATCCTAGGAAATTCTTTTCTAACGTTTTTGTTTTTCTTCTTTTATGCTCGTTTTTATAGGTAATGTGATAATCGAAACACATCTTTTTACACACATAAAACAACTTTTTTTTTATTATTATTACTTTTGACGGATAACCATAGTTCAAAACCCTCGAACCACACAAAGATGCTAGCTGAACCTCTGCCAAAATATGTTTTCGTGTCACTATAAAATATTATTCACCTCTCCCCCCACCCCCGTCCAATATAAAAGAAAAAAAGAAAGAAAGAATATATATGTATGTTGTAAAGTCAGCATAAAAGTAGGACAAGGAGAAAAAAAATGGAAAAAATTTCACAATATACAGAGTGATAAATTCTTATAATTTAGTCACGTTTTAACGGATATTTATAAAATAAAATGAAATATCATGAATGAATAATTATTTTAGTAAATAATTCAGTAATTCAAGTAAATAATTCATAATATTTTAGCAAATTATTTTAGTAAATAATTCATAGTATTTTAGTAAATTATTTTAGTAAATAATTCATAATATTTTAGTAAATTATTTTAGTAAATAATTCATAATATTTTAGTAAATTATTTTAGTAAATAATTTATTTTCGCAAATAATTTCTAAATTAATTTAGTAATTAATTTAGAAAATAATTCTAAAAATCAAAATAAAATTTAAGCTAACAATGGATGTAGATCATTGAATCATAAGGTAATGAAAGGCACTTTATTAAAGGTTAAGAGTCCAAATATATTTGATGAATTTATGGAAAGTAAATCTTTCATGCCAAATTTTACTCTGGATTGTCTGTTTTCAGATTTTCTCCTCCATTTTATGAAAAAGAAACGATTTTTTTTCACTATGCTAGGTCCTTACATACTAGTGTTACCAGTTCCACTGTCACAAAAAGCGGGACAGCAGCTTCTAAATCGGGACATAAAAATACAGGGAATTCTATGAAAAAAAAAAAAAAACCCTGCCTATAAGGGAATCTTGATTTAAATGTAAAAAAAGTTATAATCCCTATATGGAAGAAATACCACAAAATTCTACCTACTAAAATGTAAACCTGTCTAAAGCGGAATCTTTCGCCGGTCATTTGAGATTTCGTCTTAGTACGTTTTACTGTAATGTATAAACATAACAATTTTACACAGTCCTGTGAAAGCGGAATCGCTAGAGACCGAAACAAAACTCAGTTTTAGAGAATTTCTGATTGAGCCGTTATAACAGTATTGCATTCCTTCAGTAGGGACTATGGATTTTTTGCCTTTTATGACACAATTCCGTTATTCCAGGTTTTATTGAGCCACGTACATTAAAAACAGAATTGCTATGTACCGTGAAAATATTTTGAATGTAGACAGATTTCCATCTCAGGTAAAGTTTAACAGTAACTTCCAGGTAAATTCGCACGATATTTTTCTCGACGGGACCATAAAAGTTTTCCGTTATAGACAGGTTGTGTTTAGCAAGTTTTACTATATTAAGTTTCATCGATGCAGACTATCGAATATCATGGTATTAAAAGAAATTTAAGAGCATTTGTGTATCAAGAAAAAATCGCGACTTTAAGCGTTACGCGCAGTGGTTCCGCGGGGCGAGTATTACAATTGCTGAAAATTGGGATGTCCTGCATAAGTCGGGACAACTGGCAACACTATTCCATACCAATGTTGTCTTTGTCCCAACAATACGTCTTCACTACATTGAAACTATCCAAAGATATTTAATCAGGGATGAGCCAAAATAATATATTTCAAAAAATAATCTTATGCACTCTAAAAACGACATTTTCAAAACTGACCAAAAAATAGTCAAATCTGAGTATGTCGCATAGTCAAAATGGCTCCAAATCAAAATTTCTCAAGTTTGAAACATGTAAATACTCATTTCTGAAAACATGCACACACTCAAGAATAAAACATCATTTACTCATATTTGAGTATGTCCATGTTTCAAAAATGAGTATGGACTGACTTTTATGTGCTCATTTTTGAGTATTTCTATGTTTCAAAAATGTGTTTGAACTGATTCTAATCATTTTTGAGTATATCCATGTTTCAAAAATGAGTATGAACTGACCTCTATGTGCTCAGTTTTGAGTATGTCCATGTTTCAATATTCTGAGTATTTCTGGTATTTCAGAATTGAAAGCATTGGGCCGTCATATTTGAAACAAAAAGTTTCATAACAAAATGAAAACATCGATTTACTCAGATTTGAAAGTGTCATTTTCATCAGTGTGCAAACTTTATTTCGTTTAAAGTCAGACATTTTAAGCTATTCATATTATTTTCAAATGTTCATAACATAAGCTATCTTTCAAGAAATAACGGAAGAGAAAGGACAAACTCTAAGGGTATGGGGTTTGAGTAAATAAAATGTTTCAGATTAAAGTTTCTCAGAACTCCTTTCTCCCCCTAATTTGTACTAAATATATTCTTGTCATTTTTGCATCAATCCAGAGAATATCCAAAACTGTTTTCAAAAAGGTGGATATCTTTCTTTTTGGAGGAACTCTTTCTTACTTGTGTAAGAAATGTGAACACTTTCAATATCAATTCAAAACAATATTATTCGAAATTTAATAATCATGTACATATAATGACCGAGTAGTCCACTATAAAAAAAGCCCACAGAAAACTCCATAGCCTTGTTTTTGTAATAAAATAAGAAAAACTACAAAGCAAGATATTCACATGAAAATATTTGTTCAATAATTCAATAAGATTTTTTTTTTTTTTTTTTTTTTTTTTCAGAATATCAGAATGTGTTTAAAAAATCTTCAATTCTCTCTCTCTCTCTCTAAAATTCGGTTTAATTTAAATATATTCTACTGAAACATTTCTTGTGAAAATAAACAATAAAATGTGAAATAGAAAAGATGTATTATTAAAAAGAAAAAAATTGCTTCTTTTCTGTATTTTCAAAAGTAAATATGTTACTGAATGATTTTGGGATAAGAATTTTGCAGACAAGAGAGGGGGAAATCCGGAATTTTCCAGGATTGTTGAAATTAATTCTTAATCTTAAAAATAAACAAGAAATATACATAAAGTGTAACAAAAGCAAATTAAAAAAAGAAAAAGAAAAAATATAACTGCATTTGGATTTTTTAATAAAAATATAATATAATAAATAAATGTCTAAAAAATTCAGTTTTTTTTAAACAAAAACATAATTTTTTCGTTCTTCTAAATATATCTCAATTATTTAAAAGAGAATAGTTATACATTAAAAAAAGGTAACAAAGAAAGAGGTATAAAAATAACTGTATCTGAATGTTTTAGATTTACAAATAAATAAATAAATCATTGTTTATTGAATTAAGTTTTTGAAGAAAAATGTTTTAAATATGTTTATTTAAATTTTTCAAGGAGTGATAGTTTTTAAAAGTAAAATAGCTCTATCTGAAAGTTTAAAAGAAAAAAGTAAATAAATAAAATAATAAATTGATTTAAAATGAAAGTTTTTGAAATAAATCAATAATTTATTTATTTATTTATTTATTTTTATTTTTTGCTTATTTAATCTCAGCGTTTCAGGGATTTAATAAAGCAACATTTTCGAAATAAAAAATTGTTGGTCATCAGAAATTAAAAGAAGAATACAGGACGCCCGCCGCGAGATTAGAGAGAAAGAGAGAGAGAGAGAGAGAGAGAGAGAGAGAGAGAGAGCAGAAAATATGGTTACAAAGCGTGTTTTTAAAACTTTAAAAAATTTGTTGAAATAAATTTATACATTTTTAAAATTGCTCCTCATTCTAGAGCAGTGTTTTGTTTGTTTGTTTTTTCAACTTTTTCTGTCCCACAGGCATACTCAAATTCTGATGATTACATTTTCTTACTCTATTTATTAAACCAAACAAAACGCTCTATTACAGAAAAAAAAGTATAATCATTTATTATATTTTATAATAAAAAGATAACAATAAAAATTTGTTCCTAACTTGTTTACTTCCTAAAAATTTCCTGTTCATTTTCTCTTTATTGCATAAGATTACCGAATTTGACTTTCTTCTTCTTCTTCTTCTTCTTTTTATTTTTATAATATCTTCTTTGTTAGATCAAAATTTTGAATAGGTACAATTCGTCTGGATATAAACCTCTTTCCAAAGATCTTGCAGAAGTCTGTTTTGGTTAATAATATTACTAGCTGATCCGTCCGGCCCCGTGATAATAACCTTTAATATACTTAAAATCAGAGTTGAATGATTTTACATATATTTTAGATGAAAATCCTTGAAAACTAACATAATATTAAGGGCCCCACTGCCTTCGGCAGCGTATACTCTCGAATTTGTATATTTTTTAGTTTTAAATGAAAATTTATTCACACGAACGTAGAGTTGGGTGCTTCCACTGCTTTCGGCAGCGTAGATCGGGCATGCTACGTATGCTGCTATCTGTTGTTTTGATTATATATTTTTAAAAGGAAATCTTTCCAAACGAAACTAATGTTAAGGGCCCCATTTCCTTCGGTATCGTACACGCTCGAATTTGTAGGATTTTATATTTTTAAACAAAAAATTATCCAAACGAATTAAGGAGGCCCTGTTATAGTGATTGCCGATTCAATTTCTGATATTTAGAAACTTTATTAAACTTTCAATTCTGATCAAAAGTTTTTGAAAAAACCTAAATGATATAAAACTCCCCTTCCACCTCTCCTTCCACATCTTTTAAAACGAGAATACGATAAATTTGCATGGTGCGTTTCAGACACAACACAAATGATATCTGGGGAGCTACTGGGGGAAAAAATGGTGAATTCGGGAAAAGACTTACGGAAAATACATTTTCTGAAATAGTAAATATTTTTTTTAAACTCAAAACAACGTTAGAACGGAAAAAGTTCCAGAAATAAATGGGTATCTTTTGTTGTTTTCTATTTCGATTTGGAAAACAGGTGTGGAATTTTAAATTTGCTGACAAAAACGAAAACTATGAAATCGGCATTTAGAAAGAAAAAAATGTTTGAAAACAAAAAATATTAATAATTTTTTAGAGACATTTTACAAAGACATACTTAGAAAGGCAAAAATACCATGAATAAATAGTTTTTTTTTCTCGATTAGGATAGTGGATGCGGATTTGTAAATATGCGGGAAAACAAGAAATAGAAGTTCGGAAAAAATATTTGTTTGAAATGGTAAATATTAATATTTTTTTAAACAAATAAAATTGTTAGGACCGGAATAAATAAGTAATTTTTTTCCGTATTTCTGTGTGAAAAGCGGATGCGGCAGTTTTAAAATGTGAAAAAAAAAAAAAAAAAAAAAAAAAAAAAGGGAACGTTTTTCCTCGCTTCCTTACTCACTGTCAGGAAAAATTCGAAAATACGGATTTGGATCAGACAGCTTGCGACAGCCATTTTGCGATGTTCATTATGTTTTTTAATTAATACAAATTATCAAACAAAAAGGAAAAATCATGCGTCAAGAACAGATCATGAAACACTTTTCAACACATCTAGAAAACTGTAACGAAATTTCATCGTTAAATAAGGTGAAAGAAGATATGTAAGTAAACAGTTTATAAAACATATAACACATTTAAAAATCCAGTTTTATCAATTACATTCCATAGTCAAAAACTGAGTCTAATTATTTTGTGCAACCATGTATGTGCAACCCTATAGATTTGCATATATATATTCTACATAGTATGCTAAAATTTAGTTCAGTTAGAAAAGTCACTTTTAGCAATTTTCGCCAATAGATGGAAATGCACTCGAATTCTTTCCTGTATATTATCTAAACACTTTTGTAAACATCAAATATTAAGCTAAAATTTAATTCAAGTAAAAAACACATAACAAAACTGAAAACACACTTCTAGCAATTACAACCATAAACGGCAATAAATCTTGTTCTTTGCGTAAGCCATCTCTATTCCTGTATAGATTTATCTACAAAAACAACTTTTCAAAAGTAGAAAAAGCCAAGCGTAAAAAAAAAAAAAAAAAGTTGTGGCTAAAAATTGGTGTGATATCAAATTTCCAAGCTATTATATTACTTATTTAACTTTTTTCCATTAAATAAGTTATCATATATATAAGTCGAGTGCCTACGTATATGTTAATTTGAAATCGTTTTCTCCTAAACTAAATACATCCTAACGAGTTTCTGAAAATGCAATTTTTTTCAAATTATGCATGATGGGCTTGGCGGCCATCTTTGCATATTATTCACAAAATTCTAAACACTCAAATCCGTAGTTAAAATCCGAAGTTCAAAATTATTATTTAAGCAAATGTTTTAAGCGTTTAATTTATAGACTTGTATGCTCTGAAAATTGTGTCTTAAGATAATGATGACTTACCTTAAAGACTCATCTTATGATTTATGTTTTAGAGTAATTAATATTTCAAACTAGTAAAAATCAATTTCTCAAAATATCAGTCTTATCTAATTTATCTGTCCGTAGTTAAAATCTGAAGTTCAAAATTGTTATAAACATATTACAGTGCAAACATATTACTCTTTTACTTTAGAAATTTGGATGCTTAGAAATATGGAAAGATGGCCGCCATGCCCATCATGCATAATTTGAAAAAAATTGCATTTTCAGAAACTCGTTAGGATGTATTTAGTTTAGGAGAAAACGATTTCAAATTAACATATACGTAGGCACTCGACTTATATATATGATAACTTATTTAATGGAAAAAAGTTAAATAAGTAATATAATAGCTTGGAAATTTGATATCACACCATTTTTTAGCCACAACTTTTTTTTTTTTTTACGCTTGGCTTTTTCTACTTTTGAAAAGTTGTTTTTGTAGATATCATTTCTTTTTTTTAAAATAGATTAAACATAATTTAAATAATCTAAACATGAGAAATAATTTAAAATTACATTTTACTTTCAGTCATTGTTTAAAGGGTTAACTAGAAATACCAGTAGATTTTTCAATTAAACTAAATACACTCTTAAAAACAACATACTAAATGTGGCTTGTTATAATACTTGTTATCCTCCGTTAAAAAATATCACTGACTTATCCATGAAATGAATAAAAATGGAATACGTACATAGCGTGTCAGTGCTGCATTTGATATGAAACGTGATATCACGCTCTTTTATTATTAGCACTAGCTGGCTTCGCCCACTAGCAGCCCTTAATTTACATCAGGGCCTCGAATCTTGTAAAACCTCGAATAAGATAAACCTCGAACCGAACGAACCTCCGACCAGGTTCCCCGCTGCCTTCGGCACCGGATAATCCAAGGATAATCCCTTAATTTGCACATCGAATAGTATAAACCTCTAACCGAACGAACCTCCGACACGGGTCCCCACTGCCTTCGGCACCGTATAGCAGTCGTGCTGCGCACGCTCAAGTTCCATCTTCCACCACCAAGTAGCGCAATCTAAGATAAACCTCGAACCGAACGAACCTGCGACCAGGTTCCCCGCTGCCTTCGGCACCGGATAATCCAAGGATAATCCTTTAATTTGCACATCGAATAGTATAAACCTCTAACCGAACGAACCTCCGACACGGGTCCCCACTGCCTTCGGCACCGTATAGCAGTCGTGCTGCGCACGCTCAAATTCCATCTTCCACCACCATGTAGCGCAATTTGTTCTATATGAACCTCGGGCACTGAAATCGTTAAGGCTATAGATGTCGAGTCGAATGAGCTATACCCCGTCGTGATCCAGCCCATGGAACCAGAGATAGGAAAGTGCCCCCTGGGGGTGAAAAAACGAACTAAAATCAGAAAGCTCTATCGATGTCGAGTCGAATGAGCCATACCCCGTCGTGATCCGACCCATACAAACAGAGATAGGAAAGCGCCCCCTGATGGTGAAAGGTAATCACGTTTAGGGGCAAAGTGGGGGAATGAACACCGGAGATGCATAATAGGATTAAGCGGTCACAGACCTTTCCAACGATGTATCACATGAGGGGTATGTGCAAAATTTAGAAATCTCCCCCTCTCCCTGCATAGTATGATTAAGCGTTCACAGACCTTTCTAACGGGGGGGGGGGGGGGGCGCAAAATATGAGGGTGACACCTGTGATGCATAACAGGAATAAGTGGTCACAGCCCTTTGTAACGATATGTGACATGACGGATATCGTTAAAATTTAGAAAAGTGTCCATCCCCCTTGTGTAGGCAAAACACGCTTCGCCCCTCCCTATAATTTTTGACGCGGCTTTATTTTTAAAATTTATGTTATGTGTTATAAAATATCGTAAAGTGTCAAACAGATAGCCTTATTATACTTCCTAATTTTGTTCACGCCCCTCCCCATCTCCTCCCCGAAATATGACCGCCACTCTTTTTTATAATTTTTTTATCATGTCTTATAAACTATCTTAAAGTTTAAATCAGATCGCATTGGAATTTAATATATTTGCTGAAATTGCTATTATATATAGAATAATATAGAAATAAACCCTCCTTTAGCTTGTAATTAAGATATACGAACAATTTTTAGAATTTCTGAAAGCTGATTTTTATTTATTTATTTATTTTTTGTTTATTTATTTATTTATTTATTTTTGCGTTGCCCTGTGCATGTTTGGAATTTCTTAGCAATTTCTTAGATTTACATTATTTTATTCAATTAAACATTGTACTGTTACAATAAATTAAAATGGAAACTTCACTTCTAAAACAAAAATAACACAGGCCTACAAAATTTAAATTTTTATCTGGGGTTTTCATGAATTTATGTAAATTGTAAGAAATCTGCTATGCTTATTTCAAAATAATATCCATTTTTAAGTATCACGTCAGGATTTCTTTCAATTAAGAAACTAAGAATTTGGAATTTGAGAATATACAATTTACACAACATTCATTTAAAAATGTACAAAAAAAATCAGATAAATAAATAAAATCATATATACATATATAAATGTGTGTGCATGTTTTATAAGAAATTATATTCTAGTATATACAGTAAAATTACTTTTCTTTATCATCAAAAGAACGCTTGTATCCTTTAGATTTTGAAGCTGGTTTAGTGTCTCTTTTTAGCCCCCAGCAGTAATCTGCCAACATATTTACATTCCAGTGTCCTTGATAGCGTTTTTCCATGCATTTTATGTCCTGGTGAAATCTCTCACCTTGTTCTTCACTCATTTCACCAAGATTTTCAGGAAAACATTCAAGATAGGGGTGCAGAAAATGCATTTTTAAACTCATGTTACAACCTAGTTTTTGAAAGTTTTGAACCATTTTTTTTCAATGATCGTTGCGTAGTTAGGATCTTTGTAATTTCCTAAACATTTCTGAGTAACGTGTTTGAAACTAGCCCATGCATCTTTCTCGATTGATTTAATTTTTTCCTCAAAATTTTCGTCCTTCATTAACCATCTCATATCTGGGCCAACGAACACATCTTCTTTGATTTTACCTTCCGATAAATGTGGAAAAACTTCATTTAAATATCGGAAACTATCCCCTGTTTTATCTAAGGTTTTTACGAATTGTTTCATTAAACCTAATTTAATGTGCAAGGGAGGCAAGAGGACTTCTTTTGGATCAACTAATTTCTGCCGAATCACTTTTTTTTTTTTTATATCCTGGATTTATACAACCTCTTGATGCCATATTGCTATAAGAAACTGACAAAACAAACGTAAGATATAAATAAACGAACAAAATAAATGCATGTTCTCACTACAAATGCGCGGGAGAAAATTGTGCCTTCTCAGGCAAATATCAATACATAATGTGGCGCCATCTATATTTATATTTCACATCCTTTAGTGCAGTATTGTATTTTAACATTTATTAATGTCACTTTACTAAGAAATTAATTTTTGTTTTTATTAAAAATGTATCTTATTTAATAAATATTACACTTTGATTTTATTAAGAGGCACCCCCTTCTTTTTTGTTTTGTGAAAAAACTGCGGGTGTTAGAAAAAAACTAATGTCATATTTGTGATCAGCGTGACTGATTTACTAAGAAAAAAGTGCCATTCTTCAAACCCCAGATTTATGTTGAGCTGTGTAATTTAACAACTGGATTTCATTAATTTATAGGAAAATGACGTGAAAGGTATTCCTGCGAACGAAATGCGTGTCCTTTACCGTTTTTTTTTTTTTTTTTTTTTTTTTTTTTTTAAAGAAATAAATGAATCACATTTAATTCATTTCAAAAATTTTGTTTACGTTTGGAAAGAAATTTTAAATGCCGATAAGTCTTAATGTATACATTTTAGAAGGTACATCTTCCCTCAAAAACTAATTTATTTTTAAAGATCTTTCTAAAAACGTAAATTATATATTAAAAATATTTTTTAAAGCATAAACACTACGTCTGATTACTTTATTTTACAATATTATAAGAACATGCATTTTATCGGACAATTAAATACACTAAACAAACATGAGTGAAAAGTTAACCGGGGGCAGGACTCGTACCTGGGATCTTGTGCATGCCGTATTGACGCGCTGCGACAGAGCCACCCAGACCGATATCCTTGAACGGCAATTTCTCATACTTATTCATGTTGGAAACAGTCATCTGCTACAATCTGCAGTCATATTTAATTGTCTGATAAAATGTGTGTTCTTATAATTATGAAGTTTTATTTTTTTTTAAATATCTTCAAAAGAAAATGGTCGACTTGCAGATGAAATTTGATGTGGTTATATTATAACCTGTAACTGATTTGTGCTATTTTAATACAGATGGTACATGGTCGTTGGCGGGTTTTATCCCTGTTTTGGCATATTTTTTTAATCGCCAAGTTAATTAACAGTTTTTTGCTAATTAAGAATAGAAAATAATTCTTTTTTACACTGAATTTTATAAAAGCACATAGATTACGTAATTACTTGTCCAAAAATGCAATCCTTTTTTTATTCTGCCCAATATTAAGGCCTGTAGCTTGTTTGAAAAAAAAAGTTTGACGAAGAAAAAAGTGATCATTTTAAGTAACTCGACGTTTTTTAAAAAAAAGCTATATCTCTGTTTATAAATCACTAATGAAGATGAGTTTGGTCTTAAATTGAAGAAATTCTTCCTTAGATTCTTCTAGTTTTCGTTTTTTTTTTTTCTACGACGCTTGGTTTGTTTGATATCTGATATTTTAATCTGGCATGTTTTGTCGATTTAACATTGCGAAGTTGCTTTCTGTATATAAGCATTAGCGGTCTTTATTCCAGTTCTTGGCGTTGTTTGTGTGGCGTTTTTTTTTAAGCTTGGCTTGGCAGAGCGACCGCCCTGCTTGATTTATATTCCACAAACTTCTATTAGTATACAAAATATAGTTCAGAATGAACATACATAACACAATTAAAAACTATACCCTTAAGCAATTCACTCCCATAGTTTGTAATACTTACGAATTCCTTTGTGTCCTTATTTAATCGACATACATACTCCACGTATTATGCAAATATTTAGTTAAACTTAAAATCCCAAACAAAAGTTGAAAACGCACTTCCAGCAATTATCGTTTATAGACAGTACTGAAACTGAATTATTTTGTGTGTCCCTGTAAATGAACAATAAACGCAGCATACTTTTCAGTAAACTTATAGTGCAACTCAGTAATGCATATAAATTTCATTATGTTTGAAATAGTATAATAACATTAAAATATATAGCAAACGATTTTTCCCCATAGATCCTTATGTAACAGAAGTTGTGTGACCTTGTAAATGAATAATAAATGCTTTGCACACCACATTCTACATAAAACATATTTTAGTGTACTTCATAAATGTATATAAATTCCATTATGTTTGAAATGGTGTACCATCATCAAATGCACTTGAAACAATTTTTTTCTCTTTGACCGTAATGTAACGGAATAGTTTTGACAGTTCCTGTTCCTGTAGAGAACTATAAATGCTACACACTTCATTTTCAATAGCTATCATTTTGTGGTAAACGTCAATAACATATAAAAATTTTAGGATACGAGATTTCGAGTACGGGCAGACGGCCAGTCAAACTGAAGTCATAAACAATTTTCAACTATGTTAGAAAATGTTAAAAATGAGAAATATGAGCCAGATGAATTGCGACCTGCCTTCATCTATCCTCATCCAGATTTTCAGACTTCTACATGTGGTAGATTTCCCTAACCATCGCCAAAAGACACACACACACATACAAACAAACATCTTTCTTTTTTTTTTATTATAGATTTATTGCAGAAAAGCTTTTTTCTCACCATTATTATGTTGAGAAAGAATGATGTATATATATATATATATATATATATAATTCTTGTAAATTCCAATTGAGAAAAATACCCATTATTGATTTTTGTCATTGCAATTTTCTGTTTTTTCAAGGTACTTAATAAAGTGTGTGAAAAATCCCCCCCCCCTTCCTTCACCGAAAGATTAGTACTAAGATTTCTTTACCTGGATACATAATAATTAATCAGTTTGGAAAACTTCATATGATTATGAAGATTCAAAGCTTCTCATATGTACATTAAGATTTTCAATTTGCAGTTTAAATCGTTAAGATTGGATTGAATCACATCTTCTTACACGATTACGACTTCGCTTTATACAATGTTTAACTATGTTGTATACTTACACCAAAATTTATGTGGCTTTAATATTTCATAAAATTGATGAGTGTTTACGTTTTTGCAAAGGAATATTAACATACTATAAGCAGTGAAGTTGCGTTGTGATTAAAATCATTCAGAAGCACAAGTTTAAAATGGATGTAATATACCATTATGAATAATCTAAACTTGTACCGTATTACATCTGCCAAATTACAAGTACTATAATAGTAAAATTCGAAAACTGTTCAATTTAAAACAAATGCAGTTACTTTAATATCATCAGTCCTGGGGTACCCTCAATAATAAATTTCTACCGACAATAATAAATTAATAAATGGCAGCAAAAATAAATGTCGTTTTTACCTGACTTTAAGAAAATGCTTGTAAAGCAGCGTGACCGAAACAATAAATAATTTTCATAATTATCTAACTTATACTTTTACAGTTAAAAAAAAAAAAAAAAAAAAAAAAAAAAAAAGAGAAGAAGAAACTTTGTAGATTGTTAACTTAATTAAAGCCATTAAATTTTTATTGTATGAATCTAGGTTATTGATAAATAAATTGACATTATAGGGAGCTAGAAATTTCGGTTTCACTTACATGAAACTAAATTTACTAGCATTCTAAATAAAGTATCATCTTAAGAAAAATGCCTATCGTGTCATTATATGTATATGTGGGTAAAAACAATGGTATACAAACAATTATGTATGTAAAAACAAACCTTATGGTTTCATTATATATGCATGTAAAAACAATGAATAAATATATAGAATATTATCATAACTTCGGATCCGAAGAGGTTACATGAACTTTAAATAAAACATACTAGTATTTTAATTAATTAATGCATGATGATATTAATTTCAGTTAAAATACAAAAACAGAAATTGCAGAAATTGATGTGCGTTATCAGATTTAAGTATGCTGAGTTATAATTTTGACATCCCACTCGTTCATTTCCATTTAATGACATCCCATGACACGTAAGTTAGAAAATCAATATTAAATTCCAAAATGAATCAATTGCTGCGAAATTAAAATAGGCTATTTGTGCAAGAGAAAATGTGCAATTAATAAATCTAAACGAGAGTAAGGAAGTTAATAAATCAAACTCCGGATCCAGTAAGCCTTATATAAACCAACGCGTTCAACCAACTACTTCACTAACTTTTGTTTCAAAATTGATTAATGGATATATTCATCTCAAGTTTTCGACAGTGCAATGTCCTAAGATAACATTTTATGGGGAGATAAAATGGTGGAATAATGAACAAAAATTTATTCAAAATATATTCATATGCCATATATAAATATGATTTGGATTTCGCATATGAATTTTTAAGCGACTGTTACATTTTAATTAAACAGAAATTAATGAATCTAACTCTACAGTAAGGATGCCAACTTTAAACTTTATACACAGGGAGAATTATATTCAGCTGAAGAATACAATTTGGAAAAGACCAAACTGCTCGACAAAAGCCATAAATTATTTCTTTGATTTGGAGTCTCTGTTATCAGTTGTAACCTTTTGCATTGTTCTTCAAAGGTGAAAAGCGCATGAAATTAACAACAACAACAACAACAAAATCTCTACAAGGGATGTGATAAACATCTCCCTCGCAACGGTAACTAGCTTGTCGCGATCGACAACGGAACGACCACATCAAACAAGCTGGCAAAGGTCTCTGACTCTGTCATCCTTGGTCTATTCCCAGCCTATGTCATTGCCACTTTTTATTGCTAGTTATTTTTTACTGTACGGTTGATTTATATATATATTTTTTTTCTTTTAGTTCATTAAAATGGAAAATGAAATTGGGAAAATCACTTTTCCGTTTTTATTAAATGAAAAAATCTTTAATTTTAATAAATCAATGTAAGAGTTTAATCAGTAATGTATTCCCTATTGTTATTAACGACTTTTCTAGTTTTTTTTTAAATACCCTGGTGATAGAAATTCACAAGCAGACTAGTTTGTTGCTTATCTTCAAGCCAAAAGATTGTCCAATCATGTTCTCAATTTCACATCAATATTGAACGAAACGAAAATTGTTCAAAAGCGATCGGAAAAGATGAAAAACCGATGGCACCAAGTCTGGAAAATATGGAGGATGAGACAGTTACTTCCCAATTGAGTATTTGGATGGCCGTGTTTGACAAACTAATTTTGTGAGGAAGAGCGTGGTCATGTTGGAGAAAAACGCTATAATGGTGCAGATAATTTTCTCGATGCATTTATTGAACGTAGACATTTGGATTGACTATCTGCTTATTTTGTGGGACTGAGCCTTTCTTTGCGCTGGCAATGTTGACGTAAACACGTTATTTTTCGTCACATGTAACGATGAAGTACAGAAATCTTTGCTTTTTGCATCCTTCCCTACCCAATTGTAAGTGAATAGCAATACATGTGAGGAGAAACGTTTACCTTTCATAATTTGGCATCTCATTTTAATGATACAAAGAAAAAAAGGCAAATAAACGGTACAATAATAGTAACCGTATACAGCAAAAGTAAATGGCAATGGCTTATTCCTCAACGCAATACATATATGTCCTGTAATAATTCATCCTTTTACGACTAATATCACTAATTTAAAGTTAATTATTTAAAATTACGTCCAAGAGAAAAATGAAAAAAAAATTGCAACTCTTGCGAATTTTATTATTTATGTAAATAAATATGTTAAACCATTCTTTACTTCAGTTTAAATAATTTTATCTATTTAAGCTTTATATTTTAAAGTATTTTCGTAACTATATTGAGGAATCACTAATATAATTCTATACTAACTTTGTGATTTTTTTTTCTCACTTAAAGAAGCAGCATTTTTCGGTTGTTAATATTTGCATCCACAAAACCCGGTACATGATTAAGAAATAGAGTTTTAGCTTAAAATTTTCCTCGCATTTTTAGTAAAAACATCAAATATGTGCATAAATGATGGCAATCCCCATTGAGTTTTCAATGTCAAGGAAACTTTTTCTGATGCAATCTATGACGAAAGAACAGGAGAAAAAAAAACCTGAAGCAAAAAATATCAATTTTACATAACAAATCTGGGATGGCCTTGTTGCTTTCTGTTAAGCAAACACATCAGGGGACCACTTAATGAAACTTTTGCTCATTAACAGAAACGATGAAGCAGGGAAACAAAGAAAGGAAAGAAGGAAATTACATACTATTTGGAAATTATATACTATTACTGTCAATATACTTATTGTTGCTGACAGATTTACATTTCATTATTTTTAAATCAGTGCAATTATTCACCGATAATTACCTATGCTGAAAGCAGAAATCAAACAAAAAAGTATATATCCTGTTATCCGAAGGAAAGCAATTCCGGAAATTTTCGATTTATTTCCACCGATCGTGACTCCCAGACCCACAAACTACCCTCCGTTCAAATGTTGATTTATACACATATTCTTAACATGTTGAAAAATGCTATTGAAACGGTACGTTTTTATTCTTTATATTTCCTTTTGTTTCATAATTTTTCAATAAATATCTTCATGTATATTTATAATTTTCCATTATAATCGTTTTTACACCTATTATCTTTAGATCTTTAATATATTTCCATTTTTATTCAATTTTCTTTAATTGTTGGATTGTAATTGATCGGGCAATTTGAATTAATAAAATTTGGCTGAAACTTATTCATTCAAACAGAAATCAATTACGTTTTACTTATATTTGTGGAATATTGCCCTTGATAAAGTGTTCACGATATAAGTTTCAATTTGTTCCTTGTCATTTTTTCACCGTATGCACTTTGGATTTTTTCTTCACTAACTTTATTTTCTTTCTCTCTCTCTCTCTCTGTTTTTTTTTTTTTTTTTTTTTTTTTTTGATAATCTTACATTTTTGGATATATTTCTATGTATTTTATTATAATTATAGGTGGTTCTTATATTGTAGATTATTAACGTGATTTGATGTTTATTATTAACAAAAGTTTTATTATATAAATATATATATAATAAGGCTTTTTGTTAATAATAACTATTAAATCACTATGTAATTTTTGACATGAGATAACACTTGTATTTATGAACCGATTTGGATGTGACTAAGTATGTGTACAGGACTCATCAAAGTACCGGCCCATCTTGTTTCAAAATGGCAGACACTTAAAAATTTTAAATTCTAAGAAATGTGCAAAAAAATTAAAAATCCAAAAAGTTCCTTACGTATTCTGATACATGGATTCTGGAACATTTTCTATTTCGCCCCTATCTTAAAAAATGGCTGAGATATAGCAGTTTGAAATTCTAGACTGGCTGACATTTTGAAACAAGACAACGCATTAAAAGCACTGGATTCCTCCATAAAAGGGTTTAATTTATTAGTTTTATTGAATTTGGTTTCTTGCGAATCTTCTTTCATTGTTCTAATCATTATCCCAGTTACCATACGCTTAAAACTACATAGCCGTCAGCGTCAAATTATGGCCAAGCTTGGCGATACTTAACGAAATATCGACAAATTTTGAGACAAAAATAGGTTGACCTAAATGAAGCCAACTTGGCGATAGCTGACTAATTTTTTGAAATTCGAATTCAAATTCAATATTGATAAAAACTGAGTATCTTTTATAATCGGGTTTGACGCATTTTTGCTTCGTGTGTTTCAGTAAAATTTAGCTAAATTCTTAAACACAAGAAATAGAAAAGCTACCTTTTCCTTCCGGTACAAGTCGTAAGAACCGTAAGAAGGTAATAGCTTCTTATATTTTATAATGGAAGCTACCTAAAAAATATATATCGGCACAATTACAAATGAATACATCAAAAGTTATATAAAACAAATAGCTTTTAATGATGTAAACCAAAACCATGTACAGTAGAACTCCAATTATCCGAATCAATTGGGACCGGACCTCATTCGGATAATCAAAAATTCGGATAATTGGATTTTTTCCGAAAAAGGGTCTAGTTTAATTAATTATTGTATGTATGTTGAAAGTGGGAGAAAAAACTATTTTTAAACAAAAAGAGCTTTTAATTAATTAAATGAAAAGGCAACACTTTTACATGTTAAGCGTGTACTTACAAGTGCTGTACATTAGTACAGTATGTACGTATCATACTGTAAATGAAAGTCATTGCTTGCTAAACATCTCGGTCAAAGTAAGCTGTTTTACAGTCTTCATCCGTTTTCGGGCAGCCAAGTCGCGCATCCGTTTGACAGTGAGAAGTTGCATGTGGTCACACTCGGGCTGACTCTCCATCCACTTCAACGCAGTTTCAAGGCCGACAAATGCTTCACTAGCTGATGGTCCAGTGTATGCTTCAACTTCGACATTAAGGCCATCTTCTTCCTTGACATTTTTCTCATGCTTTCAATAAGTGCATCATCATTTAGAATTTGAAACCCAGGGTCTGACGAATCACACACCATCCATTCTCCTATATCTTCAGCACTACCTTCTGAACATCCAGGAATTTTCAAAAGAATGTTTCTGAATCCCTCAAGTGTCACGTCATCCTCATCTTCTCCTGTCTCTTCCCTTTCCTTTTCTTGATCTTCTTTTTCCTTTTTCTACCTTTCCTTCTGTTCGTCAGTTGATATGCCTTTCAACTTGTTCCACGCACGTTTTAATGCGACTGCCTTAACCAAGCTCCAAGCTTTATTTTTTTTGTGGTTAGCCAACACACCTTCTTCGTCTTCGCCCTCTACCAAAAGTTTCTTTAAAAGTTGCCTTCTGTAATGGGGTTTCATGGTTCGCGTACACTATCTTCGCGGAGGGAAAGACAATAGCGCGCGTAGACAGAATCATTATTTTGCGAATCGCAGTACGTTTCCGTCTTAATTTTTTTTCTGAAATTCTGAAAACGATTCGGATAATCACCGATTCGGATAGTCGGAGTTCGGATAATTGGAGTTCTACTATAATAATAAAATGCTACAAATAATTTCGGTATTCTAATTTTATTCTCAGAGGTCAATCACTTGTTTACCATTATTGATCTGTAAACTGACGAACAAAATTTCATTACGTGTCGGATTTTTTAGAAAGTATTTTCTTTTACCAGAATTTCCTAAATAAGAAAAAATGGAAAGAAAAATGTGTCTTTTTACTAAAATTTAAATCAATATATTACTTTTTGTACGATTATATATAAAAATACATTTTTAAAACCAAACTGTGTAAAACTAAAAATTGTCATAATTTTTGCTTATTTGAGCTATGAAAAATCAATTTTCTCAATTTTCTAATTTTAGGCATAGTTATATAACACTATATATCATTTCCACAATAGTGAAAAAGAAAAAAAAACTACCAATTTTTGAACTTTTAAAATCAAATCAAACAAATATCGAGGAACTTCAAAATTTAGAAAATTTCGTGAATCCAAATTTTTTGGTAAGAAATCAAAGCTGAATTCCTACTACATAAAAACCAACTTTTACGCTTTAGTCAAAATATCGCCCCTAAGATTTTGTCACACTTAAAGAGGCGATTAATAGATTTGAATATGGTTAGTTAAAAAATGTAATTTATTTCTTGTTTTTCCTATTTAGAAACAATTTCTATAACAGAATACAGAATTTATTTTTTTTATTTTTTATTTTTATTTATGTTTTTGTAAATTACAAATGAATTTTTATTACAATAAATGACATTGCCTGTAATTTTCTCTTCGCGTCTTCTTTTTACTTTTTCAGCCAAAATTCTTTCTTTCACGTAAATATGATAAATATAATAAAATAATTTGAAATAATAAGCGAAAGTTATTCTTTTGTAAATGTAAAGTTTCGGTTTCTTCCAAAAAATAAATGTTCACTGTAAAAAAAAAGACATGTTTCTTAAGGAAAATTAACCACAAACGAAAATATGCAAAATATGCCTCTTCCTATTTACTAAAGGGCTCCGAAAAACGTTCTTTATCTTTAGAAACCTCAGAAATCAATATATTTTCGAGATTAAAAGAATCATTTATAAAAACATAGTTAATTTTGTTGCCAGTAATTTTCGGAAACGTTTCCGAGTAGTTTTGATAGTGTATATTAATCAATTGTCTTAACCTATAATATAGATTTTTCGTGTGCTGTCAATTCTCAAGGAAATATTTTCATGTTTAATGGTTAAGTATAAAGGGGGGAACGGGAGGCTAATCCCCCCTCCTGAATTTAGATAAATCGGTTTTTTATGCAGAATTATCCGATTTGCTTCAAATTTGGTATATAAGTTCATTCTGATTAGGCGCTTCCTTGATTAGCTTTGGGGGTTCTTTGGTTAAGTATAAAGGGGGGGAAGGGGTTAATGCTCCCCCTAATTTAGATACATGGATTTTCATGAAGAATTATCCAATTTGCTTCAAATTTTTTATATAGGTTTATTCTGATCAGGTGCCCTGATTCGTTTTTTTTTTTTTTTTTTTTTTTTTTTGGGGGGGGGGGGGTGTCTGTTGGTTAAGTATAAAGGGGGAACGGGGACTAATTCTCCCTTTTAATTTAGATAAATAGTTTTTTCATGCCGAATTATCCAATTTGCTTCAAATGTTGTATACCGGTTTATTTTGATAAGGCGCTTCCATGATTAGATTTGGACGTTTATTGGTTAAGTATAAAGGACGTAAATAGGGGAGGTAATGATCCTCCTCTTTTAATTTATATAAATGGGTTTTTTCTTTGAAATAAGAGTATAATATACAAATAGTGTGAATAGCCTGTGAGCTCAATGCCATCAGTTTGACTGAGCACTTTTCTTTTTATTATTTTATTTCCAATTTAATATATAAATTTTTGTTAAATATACTTTTTAAAAAGTTAGTATCCAGCCGAATATTTGATAATCTGCTAAATCACTATTTGTTACATATCGTACTATATTCCTGTGGCACCATTTTTTTTTCTTTTAATGCTGATTGTGAAATCCCATAGTAACCTATATAAATTTTAAAGAAATGATAAATTCCGTTATACAATTATCAAAATATAGCTTTCACCAGCAGGAAGCAGATGTCCAATGCTGGTAGAGTACATTTTTAAAAATTTCCTTAATTTTTTAATTTTTTAAAAATTTTATGAATTTTGAATTTTTTACTTAAAAGAAAATTTTCAAATATTTTGTTCTTAAAAATACTTATCGCTGAAGACGAAGTGTCCCTTTAATCATTCTTTGCTCTTGTGCTGTTTTTATCTTTTTAAATATACATGGTCACTAGCAATTAATACAATAAAAAAAATTAATGTTATTACTGTTATTATTACAGGATAATACTGCAGTGATCAATGTCGCCTTCCAGCTAGAACAGATCATCCTTGCCTAATAGAGAATGAGGATGTTAGAAAGGACGTCAAGGTGTTTTCGTATGTTGATGGTGTGACAGTTTTTTCGGAGAAATGTTCAACTGACTCAATTTCGTTGCGGTAGCATCCTACTGGGTGTTTAATTAAGGCTGTTATCTAGGCCGGAATCTAGGCAGGCTTTTTTACTAAATGCATCAATTCTAAAGGAATAAAAGCCTACTAGATGGAACCCGTCAAAACTTGACGCAAAAAAATACTATAACAATATCAGTAAAATAAGCTTCTTTATTATTTATGAAAGGGTGCGTATAAAACAGCCTTGCAAATATTTTATTTTAATTTTTTCCCCAGTCAAATACAGTACTATTTCCGATGCAAACTCTAAACAAACAATCCGTAAATAACTGTGTAATGCAAATCAGTTTGACATTACCACCATATTCCCCACGGCAAGAAAAAAAATTCATCGACCTATGAAGTGTATACAAATAGTATATTCCTACGTTCATATCATATTCAGTAAATAAAGCACACATATCCCACCCCCCTGTGATAATGCAACCGAATGAGCTCCTATGCGCATGTGCATTGCATCTGCCCAAAAGCACCGTCGAAATTCGACGTTAAAAAGTTTTAAAATGATTAAATTAAAAGTTTTAAAATGTCCTCTTTAATCATTGTTCGTTTCAAATCCATATCTTCTAAAACGCATCCATTGTTTTAAGCTAATCAATTTTTATGCAAAGATTAAGAAGTTTTTTACAGTAATAAATTGATCTGCAGATGAGGGAGATTTTTAATGTTTTCAAGTGTAATTTATTTGTATGGTTTCTTCGGTTCCTTGACATAATCAGGATGATTATCCCTTTTCCATCACAGTCGGGATATTTTTCCTCTTATACAGTTGGCAAATGTAAAAAAATAAAAAAATGCAATTCCTAGCATATCCTGATATCTGATGGAACATATTCATCGACGAATTCAACATATCAATTTTATGTTCAACATAAACTAAAAATAGTCTTTTTTTTCTTTTTTTTTTCCCTGACAGATTTTTGTTTAGTGCCAAAATGTTCTATCTTATGGATAATCTGATCTTATGATTTATCACTTTAAAAAAAAAAATTATTATTCATTTTTTATGATGGTTAGGGAAATCTATTTTCAATTGTGGCAACTTTCCCAGGGGCTATTTTACATTATTGAAGTAAACTGGTGGTCATTGATAAGATAGAATTGAAAAACTTTTCATGCTTGAAAATTATTTAAAAAGTCGTTAAATTAATCGGCAGTTTTCAAATAAATTTCAATCGAAAGCTAATTTTTTTTCTAATTGATGATGTAAGAATTGAAATTGTAAAATGTAGTAAAAAATAGAAATTTGTAGTATTTCGAAGTGATGTAAGCGCGGTGAAAGCTAAAGCGATAGCGCCTTTGTTGTCACAACCGTTTTACATTTCTAAAAATTGCCACTGTATTTTGGCTGGCGTCCAAAAGTGGAAAAACATTTTTTGACATCGAAAGAGAAATTCACAGTGAAAGAAATAGGACTTTGCGCTAATAAAGAACTGTTAAATGAACTTATAATAAATCTACCAAAATAATTCCTATGAAATATTAGTCTTACATTGTTTATTCTAGCTAAAAATACAATCATTATTTCAAGATTTTTTTCTGCCATAACACTAATTTTAATAACTTTAAATTTCCGGAAATCCTTTACTTTTGTGATTTTTTTTATTAAAAAAGGAAATCTTCTATCCTATAATTTAAAAAAAGGCAATTGGTAACATGTAATCAAGGTATGCAATCAAGATGAAGAAATCAATGACGGCTCCAATTCCAATCTTTATAATTATGAATGCAAAAATCAGTAAAATTATGTCATGTTAACACAATCATATACATTTTTCTCTTTAGTTTTACCAATGTAAAAATGCACTTCAAGCTAAGCATAACGTCATTTTCACCGGCACAAACTTTTCACACTTACTTCATATACCTTACATTAATGCTTAAACACCATGCACACAAATATAAATATATTTTGTATTTAATAGTAATGAAAAAATGGCAGCAACAAAGTTATAATGCATAATGATAAAATAAACCCAATGGACAATATTCCCGTGACGTCACAATAAATATGAATTTTTATTCGCTTATAAAACACGCGGATAAGTATTTTTACCGAAATTTAACTTGCAAATTAACAAATATTCGGCCTTAAAACCGCGTGCTTTTAATATTTATTATTTCTCTTTTATTCAATCACAGAGTTTAGAGAATAAACTCTGTGCTTCTCAACAGTAGGCGTTATCCGATTATGACGTCATTAGCAGAAGTAAAAGTTTAATTGAAAATTACGGTTAATTAATTAAATTTTCGAACAAACGAATGCACGATAACAAATCTGTGTCCAAATATCTTTCATTTAAAAAAAGAATGATGTAATTTGATGCAGTAGTTTGTTCTCACGGATTGTCGAAAGAAATCGCTTTGCGTTTTAAATATATAGATAGCATACATATCATAAATAAAGTGCTGTAATTTGTTTTATTAAAACATTTTGATTTATAGTTTTGTTGAAAATAAATTTTATTTTTCAGTATAAATGTTTGTTTTATTTTTTCTGTCTTTTGTTGTTAGCCAGAAAAAATCGAGTAATTTATATATTTAAAAAAAATTGTATTTTGTCAATATGTGCAATTTAATGTTTGTGTAAATTAAATGCGCTTGATTTATTTTAATAAGTTTAAGTTTAAAAAAAATACCACATACATATTTGCTAAGACCGATTTTTTATTGAATGCACTCTTATTTTATAGATATTTTTTCTGAATTATTTGCAATTTTTAATATTCTGCTATTAAGTGATCTGCCATTGAGGAATAAAAGACTCACAAACATTTATTTCTTTGTTATTAATCATGATAAAAAAAATTGTAATCAATATACTTTTTAAAAAATTAGTATTCAGCCGAATATTTGATAATCTGCTAAATCTATTTGTTACATTTTGTAAAATTATCACGTTTTTCTACTATATTCCTGTGGCATCATTTTTTTCCCTTTAATGCTGATTGTGAAATCCTATGGTAACCTACGGAAATTTTAAAGAGGTGATAAATTCCCTTATACAATTATCAAAATATAGCTTTCACCAGCAGGAAACAGATGTCCAATACTGGTATTGTACATTTTTTTAAATTTCCATTTTTAAGTATTTTTTTAAAAAGTATTTTTATTTTAATTTAATTTAAAAAAAAAAAAAAAATATATATATATATATATATATATATATATATATACTGGCAACTGGACTTCCACTGTAAATAAGTGCTTATATATTCCATATCTTTGCTTTTTCCATTTGTAAAGAGTTTATAAGTATTATTCACAAGTTCTTATTTATTTCTTCAAAATATAATGCAGGTTTTAAGTTATCAAATTGGCTTTTGATCAGTTTATTTAGCAGATTCACCAGATTGGTGTTATAACTTTTACTTGAATACAATCTTTTGTTAAAATATTGTGTGCAAGTACATGATTTTGGAAAGAAATGTTTTTTAATTATTTTTTTTACAGCAATTGGTAAATTTTGGTATCTTTTGAAATCTAAGCATAGTTTCATTGCCAATTTCTTCAACGTTATCTAATCAGTTATAATACAGAAAGTTCAGAAATCTTAAAATATTTAGATCAATAATTGAAATTATATTTCAGCACTATAATCTCAATTTAAATTAAATAATTGCTAAATAACACTTGTATAGTCTAACAATTTTTAATCAGAGTTCATTGATTTAAATGAACTTTATTTTAATCCTGATTTAAATCAACTGATTTATTTAAATAAACTTTTTTTTTTCAAATTTAGATTAAGATATTTCATTATAAATATTATTTTTTGACAACAATACATTGTAAATTTAAGGACTGGGAGAGACAGAACTCAAAATCCTTGCTTTTTGAATTTTATTTAAATCAAATATCACACTTTAAAATAAAAATTCTAATTTAAAAATAGATAATCTCAGCTGAGAAATGTTAAAAGATTAAAGCATAAATTTGTTTGTTAAAAAAAATATGTAAATCTTATGTGAATTTTTTAATACAAAAACATGGAGAGTTTTTGCGAGGATTTGTAAAACGTTAGAATAAATAAATATAGGTCAATCAAAAGTATATTTATTGTTATTTATGTTGATATCTCATGACTTCATTGTACACATGTAAATAACAAATGGTTCGATATTCCAATGTAATTTATTTATGGAAAGATTCGGAAAATAAAGATTCCATGGTTAGTAATACTCTGAAATGTTTTTATATTTTTAAAATATAATTTAAATTTTAATTACTTATAAATGTAAACTAATAAACAACTAAAGTTTTAAAATCTTTAAAAAAAATCAAACACCTGATTTAAAAGTTTCTTTTATTTTAAATTTTAAAAAATCGAACTTCAATTCACTGCAAACTCTGTAATCGCTTATAAAGAACTCATAAAGCTGTAAAATTGGTGTTTATTTTCAAACATTTTAATAACAAAGAATAATTTTTTCAGATCCATTGAAATTTATAACCAGATAATCATAATTATCTTAAGTATTTTTAATATATGCTCCAACTTCATTAAATGAATAGTGTATGTATTCCAGAGTGGTGTATATAATCTGGAATAGGTATGTTTAAAGGAATACTGTAATAATCCAGATCTAGAATTGAATGTTTAAAATTGCATTTTTTTTCTGAATAAAATTCTTACATTATCTTTTATATATTTTTTTCGGAATAAAATTCTTACATTATCTTTTATATATTTTTTTCTGAATGAAATTCTTACATTATCTTTTATATTTTAAGATTTTTAATAGAGAAATTTGGTCAAAACAAAAAGATTTAGCTTTTAGTAATGAAGAGTGCATATGCTTTTTATTTTATCAAAGGGGTAATTTAAGGTGGTAAATATTTTATACAGTCAATAAAAAGTATATTGTTAAATTGCAGTTAGTGTAAATAAGTGATATATATATTAAACAAGACAACTTGTTTAATTTATTTCATGTTTTCAAAAGTAAAAGAGAATTCACATTTCCAAATTATATCATTTTCTGTTGCTCCATTTTTTAACTGTATATTTTTAACTGTTTATATGATTAAAATATTTCAAATTAAACAAGTGAATGAGTTTCTATATATTTTTTTAATTTCAAATAAATTTAAATGAGCTTTTCTAATTATTAATTTTAATGATTTAGTAAAGGTTATTTTACTTTAAAACGCGTAATTTTAAAATTGTATTTTGAATTTTAAAAAAATAGCTGATTTAAATTTTAACAAAAAATGATTTTTTGGTTAAATAAATAAGTAAAATCACGAACCCTGCTTTTAATAAAAATGTTCATTTACTGAGGCTTTTTGTTATGTAATTTTCAGTTGAGCTTCAAGTTCAAAGTCTTGTACATTTTCAAATTGCATGGCTTCTAAAAATTGTTTATCATCAACGTATTTATTAGGGTTAGCTGAATTCTGCATATTCTTATAATTTACATGACTTCAAAAGTTTAGATTTACTTTATTATTATTATTATATTATGGCGTTTTTAATTTAGACAGGAGAAAAAAATTACCTTCCACATAAAAGATAAAAAATTAAAGTTTCAATGCTGCTCTATATAAATTTTCAGAATTTATAAAATATTTTCTGATTTGTGTGTGTGTGTGTGTGTGTGTAATAGAGCGGAAAAGCACCCAAATTGGGTTATAATAGTTAGGTGCAGCAATGTTCCTAGTTGGAAAGTGTCTCTGTGACACAAATTGGGTATAAAAAGTGACAAATTTGAAATATCATATGTGCAGGGTGTATTTGGGGACAAAAAAGAACATTTAATCTCCGACCTGTCACAGTAAAAAACAAAGTTATTCTTCTGGAAACTGTCTTTTTTAATTTAATGTTAAAAAAATAAGCTTAGAGGGTCATATTCATGCCGAAATTGTAGCAAACTCAATAGCATCTAATTGGGGCATCATGTTTGGTTTTTTCAGTAAATGTTGCCCTATGGTAACAAACGGGAATTCACTCAGTCAAGCAGTTTTGAAATTATGAAAATTTAAAGTTTGTAACTCCTAATCTGTAATCGTTGCAAATCAGACTGTAATGTGAGTGTTTTAAGCATAACTTAAAAACTACTTAGCGGAATCAGCTGTGATTTTTGATTTGCATATTTGAAGTTTTTAGAAATCTATTTCTATTAAAATTAAATTTTTTAATTAATTTAAAAATGCATTTTTTTATATAAATTATATATGAACCATAATCTATAATTTTTTAACCGAAATAGATTTCGAAAAGCTTCAAATAAAATATACGAATCTAAAATTATTACGTCAAGTATTGAATTATATATAAAAAAAACTCTACAAGCTGTTTAACATTAGGAGTTCCAAACTTTAAACTTCATAATTCTTAAACATTTTGACCAAGTGACTTCCCGTTTGGTATCCTTGAGTAAAAGTTACCGAAAGAGGCAAATATAATGTCAAAGTTAGGTGTACATATTGAAAAGTTTGGAGTTTTGTGCAACTTAAGAATGAAGACGACCCCATAAGCTTGTTTTTTTTTTAAAGGCGTAAATTAAAAGAAGGTCTAGTTTTTTAAGGAGGGGCAGTCACTATTGTGTTTAAAAAATGTTTTGTATGTCCTTTGTTTTGGATATACAGCAATAACATTTCAATGTTAGTTGCATACAGTTCATACGCATGCAACATGTCATATACTTGTGCTACACCCAGTGACATAAGTGTGGGTTTTAAATATCCAGTCCAAATTGAAAATATTTTGTTCCGTTTTTAATAAATAACAAACAAATAAATAAAATTTCAAGCTGATTCTGTATTATAAAGAGACTTTTGTTATAAAGAGTAGGAACAATAACAGATGAAAATATTGCTTTTGGACACTGTTTTGATTTCCTTTTATCTCAATTAAATATTATTAAGAACTTTTTTGAATACATACACACATTTTAAGTATTTTTTTTTATCATAAAATGCATTTTGTTCCTACTCTTATTTAAAACAAAAGTTTCTTTACAATACAGAAAATTTTCCGATCATAATGAAAAAAAATTCCGTAAAGTAAAGAAAAAGTTTCTATTCTACACAGGAATTTTTAATTTTTTCAAGATTAGTTTACTGACTGATTCGGAAAAGTTTCCTTTTCAAAACGGAATACTTTCTATCTATTCTTCCATTCTTCCAAAACGTTTCTTTATGTGAATGGAAAGTTTTCCTTTTTAAAACGGAATACTTTCTATCTATTCTTCCATTCTTCCAAAACGTTTCTTTATGTGAATGGAAAGATTTCCGTAAGACCCAGGAATTTATTCTGTGCCTAAAGATTAGTTTCTGAATCAAACAGGAAAAGTTTCCTGACGGAAAGAAAATACTTTCGTTTTTTTTCCGTGTGGGTTCGGAAAAGTTTCCTTACCTATAAGGGCAACTGGAAATCCTATTCCTACCGGAAACTTTTCCGAATTTTTTTTTACAGTGAACAAACATGTTTTACAGACAAATATAGTACGTTAACAGCATTAACACTGGCATTAAAATTAATATTATTTTGTTATTTTTGCATGTATAAATTCAATTACGCAGCTGAAAATGTTTAATTGAGAAATGACAGCATCCAAAAAACCGACATTACGGTTTGAGAAGACTGATTAATATTGCAAAAACTAATCGGAAACGTTTCCAAAAATCCGTAGCAGCAACATCAACAAAAAAAAAAAAAAAAAAAAGAAAGAAAGAAAGAAAGAAAAGAAAAGAAAAGAAAGAAAAAAACACATTGTTTTTAGAAAGGCTTTTTTAAATCACGAAAATATATTAGTTTCTGAGGTTATTAATGATAAAGAATGCTTTTCGAAATTGCGTTTAGCTCGCAACAGGTTATTGTACATTTTCGTTCGTGGTTATTTCTATTTTCGTAAATTAAGCAACTTTTTTCTTTTATTAGAGTATGGCTCCCATCATCGGCAACAATCGGTATTAAATTGCTTTCGCTTTCTTTGCATCGTTAAACATACAAAAGAAAGTGAAACTGGATCTTTTAGCGATGTCGATTGAAGCACGTGCCTGTGCATCAATAATATAATCGAAATCGCATGAGGCATGACCACAGTAATTTCAATCCACTTTTGCAATTTCCTGATCATTACCTCAGAGAGCTTTTCTTAGTCAATATCTGCAATCTTCTCTTTATGCATAAAATACAAGTAATCGTATATTTTGCAGTAATTATCTTACTCTGGAAACAATTACAATTGGTATTGGATTCATTTTAGTTATTTTACGATTCTGGGGAATATTGTAAATTCTGCAGAAGAAGGAAATAATAATTAAGGTGATACGGAACAGATAATTTATTCACTTATTATTTTATTTTATTCTATTTTTTAGTTTATAAATACTTTTTACTCGCTTTTTTTATGAAATGTGCATTTATATGTACATATTACGAAAATCATATTTACAAAATTTTTCCTCAATTCAAAAAATCCTGAAATCCTGTTGATCAATATTAAAATTAAGAATAAATGAACAAAGTCTCGTAACTTTATCTTTTATAGAAACTTGGTGATACAACCCGGTTTACTTCATTAATTACGCAGATCGTTGCCACCATCGATATGACATAAGCCTTACTCACTGACATGTTTTTGCTTTATCCCTTTCAGGGGCAAAACACTTCCATTGCTAAAATGTGGAAATGAATAAATGACACCGGAATTTACGAACAAATTTATTTGTAAACAGGAAAAAGCTATATTTCACATAGATCAGAAACGGAAAATTGTATACCAAAATTTTGGTGCCATTGGGAATTAAAATTAAGGGGTTTCATAAACGTACCACCGCCCAATATAGATTGAAATATGTCAATTTAAATACGACGAATCTGAAAAAAATGAATTTTGAGATAAATGTATTTAAAGTTTTAAGTACTCCTAACATAAGCGCAGACAGTACAGGTTATATTTTTTATCTAATTATTGTATTTACACGAAGTGTGCGTCATTTCATTCTAAAATCTCTAGAGTATTTTTTAAGCCATTTTTCGGTTTCTTCCGAAAAATAAATGTTCACTGTAAAAAAAAAAAGACAGATGTTTCTTAAGGAAAATAAACCACAAACGAAAATATGCAAAATATGTCTCTTCCTATTTACTAAAGGGCTCCGAAAAAAGTTCTTTATCTTTAGAAACCTCAGAAATCAATATATTTTTGAGATTAAAAGAATCATTTATAAAAACATAGTTCATTTTGTTGCCAGTAATTTTCGGAAACGTTTCCGAGTAGTTTTGATAGTGTATATTAATCAATTGTCTTAACCTATAATATAGATTTTTCGTGTGCTGTCAATTCTCAAGAAAATATTTTCATGTTTAACAAACATGTTTTACAGACAAATTATAATACGTTAACAGCATTAACACTGGCATTAAAATTAATATTATTTTGTTATTTTTGCATGTATAAATTTATAGTATTTTTTAAGCCAAAAAAGTAAAGGTGTAATATTTCGGGACTTTTGTGTCCCGGACCACTTTAACAGCTTCTTTAACCCTTTCTGCTCCGACGATACTTTTTACCATTAAAGAAAATTTGCGTATCATATATTATAATACGAGCAAATCTTGTGTTTCTCTCTGTGTGTATGCAAATTTTATCTTACAAACGGCTCAAAGGATTTTGACTAAATTTTGAATCCTACCGTTTTGGTGTACGAGAAAACCATTGGACAGGTTCGGGAAAATTGGATTAGTGGGTCATTTTGGGGTCACTACGGATCAAGCTAATTTTATTTAAGAAACGGCTCTAATGATTTTAAGTAAATGTTGTATCCTACCGTTTTGGGGTAGTAGAAGAGCATTGGGTAGGTCACATGTTCGAGAAAATTCGAGTAGTGGGTCATTTTGGGGTCACTACTGGTCAATGCATTTCAGAGGGAATCAAGGTTGAAACAGTTATTAAGTTGTTGAATAGTTGGCAGTAAACGAAATCACAAAGTTGGTAACATTTTGCCAAATTTGGCGAATTGTTGGCGACATTGACTGTCAAGATAGCCAATGTCAAAGCACATACTTGGCGCCAAATCAAAGAATGTCGCTAAGTTTTCGACTTGCACAAAATTTTGCTGACATTTGGTGAAATAAATGGCTTTTAGAATATGAAAATTTTTTCTAAGAATTCCCAATAGGAGTCGAGATACATAATCCAACCAATCAGAGTCCATAGAACGTTCTCGAAAACAGAATTCGACCAATCAGGGTACATAGAACTTATTGTTATATCGTTATTACACAGAACTTATTGTTATATGTTGTAACACAGGATTTATTGCTATATCGAGTTACGCATCACAAAGTTAATTTTAACCGAGCATAGCTTCGGTCTTCCCAGCTGGTAACAAAATTAATGTGGAATTCATTTAATCCGTCTACTAATAAAAATAGATTTTACTTTCCATACAAAATACTTTATTTTATTAGATTTAGAAAGCATACAGCGAAACAGTCGAAGCTAAATATTTTTTTAAAGCAGTTATTTTTTCAACCATTTACAGAGGAATAGCTTTTCTCTTATTAAAATATGTTGTATGAAATATTTGCAGCTACAAATACCTTTCCATTTACAGATAGGGTCACAGTAGATTTATTCACATCGTTTTTATAAGAATTGCGAGATTTCCATAACAGTATTTTTTAAATTAATTAATCTAATTATTCTTGTACATATTTTACAAAAAGAGCTATAACTACCAATCAGTTTCAATGAAAAAACTCATCTAAATTCCATATTATTATTATACAAATTTTCTAACATATATCTTCAGGCATTAAGAAATATAATTATTGAGATGGAGCAATTTCTTGATCTATAACTTCGGGTATAACGTGTTAAAGTTTTTGGGGAAAATAATTGCAAATATCTGAATGTAAAAATATTCGTTCTATCGTTTTAGTATAGCTCTATTCTAAAAAAAATAACTAAAGCTGCTGCAGTTCCCTTAATTAAATTTATTGTGACCGGGGTTCTTTCTCGGACTATATTAAAAGAAATATTGCATAAAAAAAACATGAAAAATGGTAGTTTTACAGAGACAAGCACTGTAAAGCAGACATTTTTAGATTTGAAAATTATATTAAGCGCTATTTAATGTTGAAATCGGTCAAGATAATTCAGTTTCAGGTTTTATATGATTAATAATTATGCATAGCAATTTAAACATCTTTTGCGGGCATTTACGTGACTTGATTGTGGTATATGCTATGTACAATGTTCATTTTTTTTTTTTTTTGGTCTAATTTTTTCAGTTTTTTTTTAAAATTATTTTTTTATTTAAAATTTCATTATATGAATAGAGATTTATTTTACATTTCACATAAACCGTTTTTTTTTTTTTTTTTTTTTTTTTTTTTTTACTTTACTATTGCTAAAAAAAAAAAAAAAAAAAAAAAATCCCAAATAATAATATTTCCAATCATTTTTTAATTGAAAAATATATTTATACGCGAATATTAAACGAGAAAGATAACTTTAAAATTATTACGTGCGAAAAGCATTAAATGGGGAAATATACGTCATATTTAAAACGATGCATTTAAAACACATTTAAAACGATTTTTTTATACCGCCTAAAAGACAACTTTTCGTCTAGGCGTTATTATAAAAGTGGCAAAAGAGCCAGTGGCATTTTTTATTTAACCTTTTTATACAAGATGATTTTTAAATGTGATAGATCTTAGTTAATCAGTCACGAAAATAGTTCGCGACAGTGGTGGAAGCGGCCTTGGAACCGAAAAATCTCCGCAGTCAAAGGGAAATGAATGGCAACCCGAAGATTGCCACTGGACGGGATAATATCATTCAATCTTCCTTAATCGGGTAATCTTTTTGAAACAGAGGAATATTTGTGCTTTCATAGCCTGTTGTGTCTGAACGGGGGTTGGCGAACGCAGCTTGTAGGGAGCAGAGCCCCTAGTTGTATAAAAATATAATTAAAAAAAAAATTTAAAGTAAGTTATATTCTTTATTGTTGAATGCTGTTGTTCAAATTAAATTAAACAAATTAAGCACCGTAAATTGGGGCTACTTGACCCTGGGATGATTCTCAGACCCAAATCAAAAAAAGTATTTTACATCCGTCCCGGATCTACTGTGTTGAGAGTAATTGACGCGATTCTCCAATTCTTAGTAGGTAACAGCGTACACAGTAACACACTAGACAGATTTTTTTTTTTTTCATTTAGCTCTAAGTAGCCCTCTCCTATGTCAAAGTAACCCCAAGTTATGGTATAATATTATTAGGAATATACAGGTTTATACTGAAACCTGCTAAGATAGAATCGGCAGGAAACAATCCATTTTAGACAAGTTTCCGCCTTAGCAAGTGCACTGTTAAAATTAATTATCATTGACTTGATATCTATTGACTTAATAATAATTGTATGGAATTCTTTTCGGCGGGGCCGTGAAATGCTTCCATTTTAGGCAGGATACCAAAATAAACAGGTTTCTTTTTCACAGGTTTTACTGTATTACGTAAATTTACAACGGAAGACATTTGGCGTTCTTTGTAATGCATCGAACTGATTCATAAGCGAATGAATGATTCAGCTTACAGATAATTAGAAATAAAATTAAAGCGAACAACAGGGAATAGAAAAGAAGGCCGTTTTTAGAAAATTAAATTGTCATCATGATAAAATCTTTTTTCGTGCAAGAAAGCTAGTTGCATCATCTAGTGATTGTTCCGCGTACATACAATTTTAATGATAACTTACAGATGATGGGAAACGCTTTACTTGATAGATTTCTTTCTTTCATTTTTTAATAGTTCGTCTGTAGTTTGACATATCTTTTATCTTTTTCCTAATGAATACATTATTGCATTCCACTTTTGCAACATAAATTATATTTCATTTAAAAAATTGATAAGTGGAACAATGATTTGATGCCTAAAAAACAAACTTAATGTAACTTGAAAAACAGATACATGTACATTCACAAATTTATTTAAAAATTCATTTTCAGCTTCCCCTAAATTATGCAGATTTTTCTGCAAACGCAGTAAAATTTGTAAAAATGGAATCTCTAATAATAATAATAATAATAATTATAATAAAGACTGGTTTCCGTTTTGTCAAGTGTAACTGTATATTCCTTCCGTTGAAACGATGAAATTTTTGCATTTAAGACAGAATCCGTTATAGATAGGTTCCGTTTTCGCATGTTTTACTGTATGAAATGAAGATACTTAAATGCATTCTAAAAAATTACATGTATTTCTATTTTTTTTTTTAATCCAATACACTAATTCACTAATTTAGTATTACCCTGATGCAGTATCCTAATACACATTTCTGCATTTATCTCATATGTTAAAACTGAATTCCCATTATTATACTCTTTTATTTAACTCAACCTGGTTTTTGTAACGTAAAGATGATGGAATTTTGTAATCGATAATTAACCCACTTCCTGATAGGCTTAGAATTATAAAAATTACGTTCACAGGTGTGTTTCCGATGACAATACAACATTTTAATATTTTTAGAACTCAATTATAAATAAATACATTAATTTTAAGGCATTATTCCGTACCTACAGGTGATAAGTCACCAAATATTCTCTGTAACTCGTACAATTGTATAGGAGTTGAAACTGCAATGGATTTAGTTATGCGCCAATACAACGCAATGTATATTAAAAAAATACGTTTTTATCAATTAATAGTTTAATATTAATTAATTTACGTTGAGAAATCATATTATAAATCCTAAAGAGATTGTTTAAATAATGTTTCTTTTCTTCTTTTCTGTTACCCTATCTTAAAAAAGAAACAGAGCAAAAAAAAAAATATTTTTTTTAATAAAATAACTTGCTTGCGCTTTCTACCAAACGCGAAAAAAAAAAAAAAAAAAGTGAATTTTTAGGTGCGTTTATCTATACTATTATATAAAGAGGAAACGGTGACTGACTGACTCATCAACGCCCAGCCGAAACTACTGAAGTCAGGGTCACGCAATTTGGACTGTAGATTGCTGTTATGGCCTAGGCAAGCAATAAGAAGGGATTTTTGAAAATTCACCTCCAAAGGGGGTTAAAGGGGGGTTCGAATGTTTTAGGTCATTTTGTCATATCTCAGCAGCAGTTATAGGTAGGAGCTTGAATTTCCAGAAAACAAATCTACTAAAAAAATGATTAAACACCTATTTCAGCGATTTTAGAAATTTCCCCCAGAAGGGAGTTAAAGGGGGGTGGTCGAATGTTTTAGGTCATTTCGCCATATCTCAGCTGCAGTTATAGGTAGCAGGGCATACAGGAAAATAATCTACTAAAAAATGGGATCTACTAAATCAGGCTAATCTACTAAAAATCAGGAAAATAAATCTACTAAAAAATGATTAAACATATATTTCAACGATTTTAGAAATTCCCTACCCGAGGGGTTAAAGGGGGGTGATCGAATGTTTTACGTCATTTCGCCATATCTCAGCAGCAGTTATAGGTAGGAGCGCGAAAATCAGAAAAACAAATCTACTAAAAAAATGATTAAACATGTATTTCAGCGTATTTAGAAATTCCTCCCCCCGAAGGGGTTAAAGGGTCGAATGTTTTAGGTCATTTCGCCATATCTCAGCAGCAGTTATAGGTAGGAGCGCAAAAATCAGGAAAACAAATCTACTAAAAAATGATTAAGCATGTATTTCAGCAATTTTAGAAATTCCCCTCCCGGAGTGGGTTAAACGGTGGCGGTCGAATGTTTTAGGTCATTTCGCCATATCTCAGCAGCAGTTTTATGTAGGAGCGTGAAATTAAGGAAAACAAATCTACTAAAAAATTGGTTAAACACGTATTTCAGCGATTTTAGAAATTTCCCCCCAAAGGGGGTTAAAAAAGGGGGGGGGGTCGAATGTTTTAGATCATTTCGTCATATCTCAGCAGCAGTTTTACTTAAGAGCGCGAAAATCAGGAAAACAAATCTTCTAAAAAATGAATAAAACACGTATTTCAGCAATTTTGGAAATTCCCCCCAGAAGGTGGTTAAATGGGGGGGGGGGGGGTTCGAATTTTTTAGGTCATTTCGCCAAATCTCAGCTTTTATGTAGGAGGGCGAAATTAATTAACACAAATCTACTAAAAAATTGGTTAAACACGTATTTCGGCGACTTTGGAAATTCCCTCCAGAAGGTGGTTAAAGGGATATTCAAAGTTTTGGGTCATTTCGCCATATCTCAGCAGCAGATTTAGGTAGGAGCGTGAAATTCAGGAAAACACGTCTACCAAAAAATGGATAAACCCGCATTTCAGTGATTTTAGAAATTCCCTCCGAAGTGTTTTAAAGGGGGTGGTTTCGAAAATTTTAGGATATTTCGCCATATCTCAGCAGCTGTTTTATGTAGGTGCGCGAAATTCAGGAAAACAAATCTACTAAACAAATGATTAAACACGATTTCAGTTAATTTAGAAATCCCCCCCCCCCCCGAAGATGGTTAAAGGGGGATTCGAAAGTTTTAGGTCATTTCGCCATATCTCAGCAACAGTTTTTGGTAGGAGCGCAAAATTCAGGAAAACAAATGTACTAAAAAAATTACATTGTCTACCCGTGCAACGCCGGGGCGGGCCGCTAGTAATTATATAAATACGTAGCATATATAGTCGTCGTCTGGTCCGTCTGTCCGCATACAACAGCGCAAAAACTACTCAACCGAATGGTTTGAAATTTAATATATATATAATCGTTTCAGAATTTTCTCGAATCATTTCAAATTTTATGAAAATCGAATCGAAACTTAAAAATATATTAATAAAAGTTTTCTTCATTCTATTAAATCCTATCATACGTAATTAATTCAATGATATCCCATGATAGGAAATGATACTAGGTTGCCATGGTGATTACGTCATATTTAAGATGGAGTCAAATTATTTCCGTATTACTGAATTTAAAAACCGAATTTGTAAACTAAAATTAATTATAGCAATCCTATAATCTACCGACAGTTTTTTGGATAGATGTTTCTAGAGAAATAGATATTAAATGAAAAAAAAGTCTAGATATGGATTTCAAATTCTGAAATTTTCAAAGCAAGGTTAAGTTTCCCATTGGAATTTTCAGTAAATGTCAACAAAAGATAAAATGTTGCCAACTTAAAATGTACTTATTTTATTACGGAAATTAATCATATCATAATAACAGACGATATAATTCATTTCACTGAAATAATAACGATGATTTTTTTACATTGCCTTGTATTGGATATTTGCGCATAGTATAATTTTCATGTAACATAATTGTAATTAATTGTTTGTAAAAGTGTATTGAAACTAAATTTCATAAAATAAAATTAATATATATCTATAGTATGAAAATCTGCACATAAAGTAAATTCTGTATTCATGCATTTTTGCATAAGAGTGCAACAGCTATTGCATCAAGATCTGAATATTTGTAAAACTAGTTATAGTACGAACCAGGGCTATCTCAATATTATATCAAGATAACCTTGTACGAACGCACCTCATTTATCACGTTTGATGTACAATTTCCAACTTGTTTATAATCGACGTAAAATTCGATTAATGTATTGTCACTGAATTTTTTTGGAAAAACATGAATTGTAGTCAAAGGATTAGGCGGGATTTTCAATACGAACATTGAATGTTTATAAAAGAGTGTTTTTTACAAAACTATTTTTACTTTCATATTTATTTTTAATTTACTAATTCACTAAGACATATTTTTTCTTCGTTTTGAAATAATGTTTAGTTAGACGGGTAGTCCCAGTATAATTAAATTAATATATCGATTCTTTATAGTGCAGATTTAGTTTTTTAGAGCTCTAAATTTTCTTTACTCTCTTTTACTAAATTAGTCAAACAAAAATAAGAAAATTACTGATCTATGCAAAATACTGGAAAAAATTATAATCCCTTTGATAATTTAAAAGAATCGGTTTTTCACATGAATAAAAATATATTCCAATTTCCTTTTTGGCACGTCTATACATTCCTCCTGTTCTCAGTATTCATTTAAAGTGCCACATTTGGATATTTTGGATGCATCTCGTTTTGTTTTTTATGCTTCTTTTTTCTGTGCGTTATTTATTTACGCAGTTTATTACCCATAAGTTATGATAGAAAAGATGAATTTCCAGCGTAATCATTATGATACGTTACCATAGAGACTTCCTGGAAAAGAGTCAAAAAGAGCTCTTTCAGCCATGACAGATTATATGTAATTTCGTTTTTATTTCTTTTATATTTGTTTCTCAGTGACTTAAAAATAATTGCAACTTGCGAACATTAACCTTCTCTTTAAAATAACTAAACGTAAACATATTACGGCTGAATAAGAATTTTAAAATTAAAAATATATTTAAAATCAGATATTTAATAAAACTAAAAAACAACATATTCATATAGAATAATAAAATAAATTACAGTAGATGTTCATTTCAAATATATGATGTAACAAAATTTTGTAAGAAAATCTTCACTGAAAAACATGAAGTCAAACATGTTCTTAACATCCTCAAAGTTCAAGGTCATTTAGGGCATTTCTTCGCGAGTTTCAGTAATATATTCGAAGAAACATCTGAAATTGGTCACTGCCCCTTAATTTCTGGACACCAGTATATTTATGACTTGGGTTTGTCTGCTGCCTATTCGTACTCTTAACTCTCATAAATGTACTCGGATCGCTATCTTTTTTTTTTTTTTTTTTTTTTTTTGTTATATGTTATTGAGTTTCACTATAGAATATTTGCTATCGGAAATGAAGTGTAGCATCTATAGTTCGTTTACAGGATCACACAAAAGAGTTCCGCTACGTTATGGTCCATATGGAGAAAAGTCGTTACATTTTAATGATGTTATGTTACAATACTTCAAATGTAACAAAATTGATATGCATCACTGAGGTGGACTACAACAGGCTTTCTGTGGAGTATAAAATAAGTAGCATTTATAGTTCGTTTACAAGGAGCCATAAAAGAATTATATTATGATCTATATCAGGCATGTCAAACTCGTTAACCGCCGCGGGCTAAATTAAGCATTATATACAAAGCCGCGGGCCACATAGAAAAAGTATATAATATTATTACCGTTGCACAGAATAAAATTTGAACATACAAAACACAGTCATTTGGAAGAACTTCACGCAAAGTTCGAAAGTTATACATATTTTTTTTTTATCTTAGTTTTCGAAAGGTTACTCAAAATTACTTTTCATCAACGAAATCTATAAAATTTTATTGAATTTTCTCAATTTTATTTATTTTAAAATTTGATTGTACATGCTGGTCTGTCAATCGTGATCTAGCAAAGCATAGATGTCAATATTCGGAATTTTTCAAGTGAAAAATAAAAATAAATAAATTTTGAATCGGAAAATTTATTTAATAATATGTGTGGTATTTATGCGCTATTTTTTTTTTCCTTTATTAAATACATTTTAAGGTTCAAATTATATTTATCTCAATTAAAAAATAACAAAAAGTTGGCAGATATGTAAAGATGTCGTATAAAAGTGCGCACCGAACATAGCTAAAATATGCCTATTTGCATATTATACTTTAAAAAATCGGTCGATTGATGATTAATTACAAAAATTTGGAAACCCCATATCCATATATTTGCTCTCTAATGTAGAATTTGATTCTGCAGTAAAATATTCTAAAGAATAATTTCAACATCAATCATTACAGAGAAGAAGTAAACATATTAAACTGATTTTTATATTTCTTGAAATTCAACAATTTGCTTTTCAATTCATTTTTTTAATTTATTTTTAGTATATTCTAAAAATTTCTACTTCGATGATTTTTTTAATAATTCTAGCAACATTTAAAATAAATAGTAATAAGACAAATATTACTATTAAAAAATACTGATAGCATTCTGAATAAAATTAAAAGCCCGCAAAACTGGTAACACTGATATACATTAGCAGGGCTGCCAACTACTACGCTTATTTCGAGTCAAATAATTCTTTTAGAATCGGAAATTTTAGTTAACAAACGCAATAAAGTACAAAGCATTGCAAACCATTAATTAAATTCAGTAAGCAATTTATTAATATTTTTCTGGTTCTAAACATGAATACTTGATTTAAAAAGGCGTAGTGGTTGGCAGCCCTGCATTAGCTTTTTTATGTTTGTCATTGTCATCTCTAAGACCATGTTGATGCAAGAGAGTTCATGCAAAGTGAATTTTCAGCATGCGTTTTCTAAAAACTAAATTAAATACAGGTAAAATGCCAAAGACTTCGCGGGCCACAGATAAGTTGTCGGCGGGCCACGTGTTTGACATGCCTGATCTATCTGAAGAAATCGTTTGTGGGGCATTTTAATGATGTTACGATACTTCAAACATATTGAAATTGATATGGATCACTGAGGTGCACTACAATTTGTTTTCTATAGATTATGGAGTACATAACATTTATCGTTCATTTACAGAGATACACAAAAGAATTCGGTTACAGAACTGACCATATGATCTATAATTGCTGGAAATGCGTTTTCATCTGTGGTATACATTTTTAAACCCAACTAATATTTAACGTATTATGTCGCACATATAAATTATATAGATTATATACAGCGCTGCACGGAAGAATTCGCACACATTATCGGATGCAATCAGCAGTAGCTGAAATTGAATTTTTAATTTCGGTATGTGTTTTTTTAATTATTTATTTAGATGTATCATTTCATTGTATGAAATAATGAAACTCCTTAACAATATTCTGTTAGTGTTGGAAAGTGTTTCATAATCTATGCCTGATGGGAGATTTTTCATTCTTGTGTTTTAACTTGTTTTTATCATCTGACATAAAAGATTCGTAAAAATATATTTTTTAACAAATTTGAATAATGGCTACCTGCCAACCTATTATATACATCATGCAAAATGATTAAAAAGAAATAGAGAGATCAATAAACCAGACAGAAAAATTTCTTATAATTTAAAAAACAGATACAGCATAAGTATTGTATCGAGTTCAATGATTTTACAGGCCACTTCGTCAAGATGGGCAAAATGAATTATCAGTATGGGTAGTAGCAGAATATTTATAGGCAAAATTTTATTGCCTTTAAATTGCAACAGTTTCCACCATAAAAAATTTTGCGGATCGCTTTCAGACTAATGAAGAGGAGAGGTATAAAAATACTGATTTTGAAATTAAAGTAGTGTTATTTTTCCCATTATTACTATATACTCACTCCCTTTTTGTTTAATAATAAACTGCATAAGATTCTTGTTTTAGGAGTGAATACTTATTTTATATGGTGGTTCTTGAACCCTCTTGCTCACAATTTCCCTCCTATGAATCAATCTTTGAATTGGCATAATTAAAATGCTATTCAAGATAGTGCGGGAAATGAATATTTCTTTTATATATTATGAGACTCGAGTGTTTAAAGATATCACTCAAAATAAAATTTAGTTGAAAACTTATTTAAAAACACTTCTTTTTATCATTTAAGTTATTGTACTTTAGTTATCTTTTAAGTTATTTATTTATTATTTAAATTATTGTAATTTATTTATTATTTAATTTATTGTAATTTATTTATCATTTAAGTTATTGTAAAAAAAGACAAATGTTTCTTAATCTTCGAAAATATAATATAACCACGATCGAAAATATACAATAACCTCTTCCAAGTTACCCATGATTCCGAAAAGCTTTTTTGTATCTTTAGAAACCTCAAAAACCAATAGATTTGCGAGATTTAAAGAAACATTTATAAAAACTAGGTCTCTTTTGCTGCCACTGACTTTCAGAAACGTTTCCGAGTAGCTTTTATTGCGTATCAATAAGGTCTCTTAAAACTGAGTATCGGTTTTTAGGATGCTATGAATCAATGTTGAATTCAGAGAGTGGCCCGGAGGGTACATTCCCCCATGGAGCATTGAAATGCCCCCCCCCCCCGGAAGATTTGAGATTTTATGCTTTTAATGGTTAAAAAGTGCAATGTCCCCCCGGAACTACAGAAATCCCTCTCGGAGAAAAGTGTCTGAATTCAACACTGCTATGAATTCTCGATTAAACATTAAAGCTGCGTAATTGAATTTATACCTGAAAGAGTAACAAAATAATATTATTTTTAATGTTAATATAAATGCTGCTAATTTATCGTTTGTATCTGTAAAACACGTCTATTGAAGATGAAAATGTTTATTTGAGAATTAACAGCATCTGAAAAACCTATATTCCGGGTTGAGGAAAATGATTAATACACTGTAAAAACTATTTAGATACATCGAAAATCAGTGGCAGAAAAATAAACTTTGTTTTAAATATATATTCTTTTTAATCTCGAAAATACATCGATTTCTGAGGTTTCTAAAAATAAAGAACGCTTTTCGGAATCATGGGAAACTCTGAAACGATTATTGTATATTTTCGTTCGTGGTTATTATTATATTTTCGTAGATAACCTCCCCCCCCCTTTTTTTTTTTTACAGTGTGGCTTCCATCATCGGCAATAAACTGCTTTCGCTTTCTTTGTATCGTCAAACATACAAAAGAAAGTGAAACTGCATGAGATTTAGGTGAGGGAAAGAGTTGAGGTTCTTCAAAGTTCATAAGATACTTCTACTAATCTATGTAATCTAACTAAACTTAACTTTCCAACTTTTTTGTTGTTGTTGTTCTGTTAAATTTAAAATTTATACATGTTTATTTCCTTCATCAGTTTCTGGATTATTAGTCCTATTTCCTAATAATTAAGATTTTAGGCACTGCTAACCTAACCTGTCACATTCCCAAGCTTTCGAAAATAATCATATAATCTCTATTACCAAGCAAAACTTTTTTACGGAAAAGTCTAGCTATACATTTCCAGACTTTTTAATAGTGAAGTTTTGGGGTTCTTTAACTCCTTCGCGACAAGCGTCTTTTACAGAATTTTTAATCTTTCACCACCGTTTTATCAAAGCAGAAATTTTCGCCTAATTGAATCGCAGAAATGCTAAGATTTAATGAGACAAATCTTACAATAAAAAATAACTGGTGTTAATAATCGACGATTCTGAGCATTTTATGCGTCACGTATACGTGTCGCTCCCCAAGGGGTTAACCGAGAATAGAGCTGCCAATAAATCTACCTTGACCAGATTGTCTAAATATTCAGGGGTTAATAACTTTTATGATGCCATAATCTCTAAATGGACCATCTGATTTAGAAACAATAAAATGATGAAATATTTTCTCTACAAAAACTGGCCGGGTTTTTTATTCTCATAAATCCTGTATATAAAATGGCGCGACACCGGTCGAAGCCGTCAAGCCCCAGCACAGCGAACGCTTCCTTTACTCCAGTCCCCGATGACGTCACCAGAGCTTTCCTTCCCCATCTACCGTCGAGGGCCCCCGTACAATTCCCGGGAAAATTTGTGACAAAGTTTCTTTTCATCTTCTAATCTAAATTTTGAAAAAATATACTCACATTTTCATGAAGGATCTTTACAACGATGCAGGTCGCGGGAATCTGCCTCTGAAAGCCTGGACTTGCAATGTCGATCGCGATCGACGCGCTGACGTACGAGCTTCGATATTCGGCGGTCACCGACCGACAGTGCGCTTCTGTGTTGGCGCAGTGCTGAGGTCCACCCCGCGGGCACTAGGCGCCACCAAACTCCTCGCATGGCGACCGACCTAGAGCTCGCGCACACTGCGGGGGGGAACGTCAATACGCCACTCCCGATCCATACGGGGCCGCGCTCCTTTCCTTGCCTCTGGTCCCGGATTTTAGACTACGTATAAAGCTCCTAGATATATCAGGCAAAGGTTATTCGAATAGATTCATATGTCACGACAAAATCATCTCAGTTATAACCCCCAGAATATGTTAATAGGTAGGTGCAACAGATCTCTCCAGAATTGGATTTCCGTAATTAGAATCTCATACCCGGAGGGATACCTATTGAAAAGAATTAACCATACTGGAATAGAGTGGAATAACCATACCATACTGGAAATACACATAGTATCGCTTGTAGATGAAAATAATATTGTAAATTAATTAACTGACACATATGAAGAATCTTTTACTACACCTGTTTCTTAATCCTTTCAGACACACTCTGATTTTATTAAAAATTCTACTACACATCACAATATCTTAACTTTAAATAACCAGAATATGTAAGTGTGTGTACTTAATCCATTTCTTCAGGATCCGTACCACTAGTTTCCAAAAGTAATGTTTCTCTTACAGAAAATTGCGATTAAATAAGGGAAAGTTTTTATTTTAAAATAGTGGTATTCAAAAGTAAAGCCTTACAAAACCTGCTTTTTTCACTTCTGTCATAAACATAAAAGGTAAAAGCAACAGCAATAGATTTTGCCAGATATTTGTATCTATCTACTCTTACGCTCAGTTTTTGTTTTCTGCGTAAAGTTTAATTACTAGTAATTAGATTTTATCCCTCATCAACTTACACTTCATTTGATTGTTCTGCTTCCCACTGGCAAGTTTTCTTGCTTCAGGGCAAAATACAACCAATAACTCAACAATAAATTCAAAATATGTCCTCTATCATTAATTAATAAGCGACAAAGGAAAGAGTTGTGTGTTTAAAATGCAAAGAATCTTAAAAAACAATTATCGGAGCGAATGGGTTAATGTATATGGAATAGGTGTTAAAGAAATAACAAAATGATTAGTTAAAAAATCATTCAACTAGCATTATTTGCTTAAAAGTTACTAATAACTAAACTTAAATTTGAACCGAATGCTTGAAATGCTTGATATGAGTGTCAATAATAGATAAATAAACGGTTCTCGTTTTATAAAAATAGGTCTTCATGATTTTTTTCTCTTAATTCCTTCTTTAATGAATATCCCAGCTCTAATATATGGAATGTCGGAAAAGGACTAAAATTTCAAAATAAATTATGATTAAAAAAAGGAAATAATATGTAAATTAAAATTTGAAAAGCAAAATCTCACATTTCTTCAAACATAGGTATGAAAAAAAATAATTCAATTTGGACCTATGTATGTAACTATTATTAATTTTCATTCTGGTCAACCATATCCTTTAATGGTAATTTCAAAACGTTAATAAGTTAATAACATGAAAATGACTGACTGAAAAAAAAAACATATCATAGAAATTTCCATCTGTTAAAAAATTCCGTGCATAGGTGAAATATAGTTTTTTTTTTTTTTAATGAAAGAAGTTACAAATACATTTATTTATACTTCCAGTATACTAAAGCTTAAAAAATTTCAAGCATGCTTTTTCTCAATAATAAGAGTAACGAAGGTAAATAAAATTTAATACAGATTACATTAAAATTTTAAAAGAGAACATCTTAATATATGATTTGATTACTAACGGCACTCTAATAGGCCACGACATACTAGAACTCCTATAGAAGCGTTACGACACACCGCTTGAGATACACTGTTTTAAGAAACAATTTTCCATTAAACAACGATTGTATCTGTGTTTCAGTTTTATTTTCTTCATGGAAAATTTCGCCATCATATGCCGTCTGTTTGAGTAATGTTTTAAAACGTTTCCTCTAAACAGTAGCTAATAAATAAATTTATGCTTTAATGCATTAGCATTACATAAATTGAACGCTTTTTAGAATCATCTACCAATTTTACAACAAAAGAACATTATGGAGAATGGTCATTCTATAGGGAAAACCGTTATTAAAATATCTGTGCTATAAAGCCATTTGAGACAAATTACTCTAACGGAGCGCATACTATAAAACGGTATTGATTTAGTGACTTACCAATGAATAAATTTTATGATAACGTGACTGACCGTAGAAAAACATTCTTACTTTGTATGATAAAACAGTTGACATCATTACAGTAACCAAAAGTCCTTAAATTATGTTTATACGATTCATCACCACTATTCATGAGAAACTTTTTAAATAAAAAAACTTTTGTACAATTAAAAACAATAGTGATGATCCTTAAATAAATTCACAGTTTCTTTAAACAAATTTATTTTAATAAAATCCACAGTATTTAAACAACTCCAGTAAAAACCAAAAGACAAAGCAAGCTATTCTGGAAGTTTTTGGAAGATTAAAATACCTTGAAACTAACAGAAAATTTGAAGTACTATAAATCAATGATAAATACGAAATTCTAGACTTTGCAAGTGGCTAAAATAACTTGAAATAAATAAATAAATAACAGTTTGTAAAACTGAATATACAATAAGTGTGAATTTTGCGGAAACATTTTAAATGACAAATATCATACGGCACACCCAGAAAACAGGAATTGATTAAAACTACAAAACAGGTTTTGTTGAGTACAATTTGGTTGTTTTAGCAAAATTCAAGTAAAATTGAACCATTTTACTTGAATTAACAAAACATTTTTTGCTGACGATACAAAAAATTTTTGTATCGTCAGCAAAAAATGTTTTGTTAATTCAAGTAAAATGGTTCAATTTTACTTGAATTTTGCTAAAACAACCAAATTGTACTCAACAAAACATGCTTTGTAGTTTTAATCAATTCCTTTTTCTGAGTGCATTTAAACCAAATATATACCAATCAAGATAAATCAGTGACAAACATATAACGCATATCCCAACAATACTAGTGGCTAAGACCAGATAAATGAATCGAGTTGGAACTCGGACATACAGACAGACAGATGACCATCCAAGACAAACAGACAGAAAAACGAATTCATAAACACTTTTCAACTACATTGGAAAGTATTAAAAATATTTCTTTTCTATATAGTATTGCTTTTAAACGCTAGGGGGCTCTGCCCCCTACGAGCTACGCTCGCCAACCTCCGTTCTGACACCGTAAACTCTAAAAACATGCTAATCTGATCTGCTCTAAAACGATTACGGAAGATTGAATTATAATTAAACGACCAGTGGCGATCTCTTGTAATCGTGTTTCCATTCATTTCTCTTTGACTGAGGAATTTTAAGACCGAATAAACTGCTGTCGAAACAACTAATAACTGTTTTCGCGATTGATTAAATACGATCAATTAAACATTTGAAAATCAACTTGTATAAAATGGCTAAGTAAACAATGTGAATTGGCAACAATAGGTAAAAGATTTTGTCGAAATAAATGAATCTCTCGTGTAAATATATTTTTAAATTGAAACTGTTTGGAAATATTATTTGAGCATTTTAAATATGGCGTACTTTTTCCCATTTATTGCTTCTAACGCGTAATAATTTAATTATTATTTTCAAGCTTTATTTCTCTATTTAATATTCACGTGCAAGTACATTTTATTTTGTGACATAATTTTTCCCATTTATTGCTTTTAACACGCGATCATTTAATTATTATTTTAAAGTTTTATTTGTGTTTTTAATAGACACGTGCAAATACATATTTTAATTGAAAGGGAATATTATTATGTGCGCTATTTTACAAATTGGCAACAATTTAAACAAGTGGGTAAGTGTGATCGAAGATCGCACAAAGGGTTTCGTTTAATTTTCATTTCAAAACACTTTATCACTTTTTTAATAAATCCAAATAAATTTCATTTTCCAAAAAAAAAAAAAAAAAAGAAAAGAAAAGAAAGAAAGAAAGAAAAAAGTCATGTTTTTTATAAAGTAAAAATTTACTGGTCTATTTTTCTCGTTTTTTCAAAAATCTGAACCGGCCCGATAGCCCGCTATTATACTCTGTCATAATAATATCAGCCATGTAGACCAAATGCGATTTAAAAAAAAAAATCAATTTCAAAATTAAAAATGTTGTACACCTTCAAAATGTTAAAATATGCGAATATTTCCATTATCGGGTTTTATTCATGATTCAATACGTTCCTCAAACTCATATATTTACTATTATCTATTATTCATATTGATACTCGCTTTGTATTATTCTCAAACATTTGAAAAATCCGTTAAACTTCCAATAAGACGTCAGATTAATTTTCTTTTTAATTCTCTAATGATGTGATATTAATCTGCTTTCTGTACATATACATACTCATACTCCTTGTATTATTGAGAAATGTTTGAAAATTTCCGTTTTATTACCAATATGACGTCATATTAATATTTTTTTTTTCAGTTGGTGAAACTTTTTATTTCATTTTCATTTTTCACGTGGAAATCTTTCAATAGATAATTAATTACTGTAGGAAGAATTTTATTTTGGATTTTTAATTGTTGGCAACTGCTATAACGAAAAATGTTTGAATTTAATAGGAAAAGGCTGTTAGATTTTTTTTTTAATATATATTAAAATAATACGATCTTTTCAAATTTTAATATTTTGAGCTTCATCTTGGGTTTCCTGCGATGAACGAAACCCTAAAAATGGACTTTTCGAAATATGAAATAAATTTCTATCGACATAAATTTGAGTAAAAAAGTCCTTCCGGCCTGTACCGGGAGGAAAAGGTAGCTTTCATAGTCCATGTTTTTAAAAATTCAATTCATTTTACTCAAACATCCGAAGCTTAATTGCTTGGAACTCGATTATAGAAACTTCAATCCCGGTTTTCGTTAATACTAAATTTGAATGTGAATTTCAGCATGAGAATTACAGCATAACAAAAATCAGATTGTTTCAAAATGTCAGCCACCCTAGAATTTCAAACTGCCATATCTCTGCCAATTTTCAAGATAAAGTCAAAACAAAAAATGTTCTGGGATCCTTTGTATCACGCTCTAACACTTAACAGAAACAACTTTTTCAATTTATAATTTTTATACATCTTTTTGAATTTTTTATAAAATTTAAAAAAATTAACTTGCTGCTATTTTGAAACAAGATGGCGGATAAAACTGGACAACGAACTCGGTCAAGACCTTGGTATATTCTGTACACATGATCAGTCACATTCATATCGGTTCATAAATACGAGAGTTACACAGCATAAATTTTACTGTCTGCAAGCGTAGTAATTATATAATATAGATTATTTATTTTCTCTTTTTGGCAAAATCGGAATGCATTGTACATCCAAAAGTTAAATGACAGTGGTCGGTATCAAAATCCTCCATTTAAAAATAATGGTTAACTAGAGTTCTGCATTGGTGTTGGGTAACCTTACTTTACCCAAACCCGATCGGACTCGCGGTTCGGGTTGATGCTGATTTTTTTTCGTTGCGGGTCGGATTCGGTTCGGGTTGACTTTAATAATTTCGGGTTTGTATTGAGATTTGACTCAAGAGGGTCGGGTTCAGGGTGACCCGGTTTTTCAAAAAAAAAAAAAAAAAAAAAAAAAAACGATATATTTGAATATTAATGAGTACATCCTACAGGGCGTTTCTATTATCATGGGACAAACTTGGAGGGTTGGTACAGGACACTGTCACAAACAATTTTTGTACAGGAAAGTAGGATCGGAAATCCATTTATATAGTCAAAAATACAGGGCGTCTCACTCCAATCCGAAGTCGTGTTTTCGTTCATAACTTTAACAGTTGTGAAGATATTTTAACGAAATCCTTACAATATGCTTACAATTCATACATAGATGAGTCAGATGCGATTTTTGTTCAAACATTTTCACTACTGTTAAAGTTATAAACGAAAACACAACTTCGGATTAGAGTGAGACGCCCTGTATTTTTTACTATATAAATAGATTTCCGCCCCTGCTTTCCTATACAAAAATTGTTTGTTACAGTGTCCTGTACCACCCTTCCAAGGTTGTCCCATGATCGTTGAAACACCCTGTATATATGTTCATTTTCCAACATAAAAGATAAAATCGATATTAGAGATATAATTAATAATTGAATATTCTTCCATAATTATATTAAACAATGGATTAATTTTCTTCCATTTCGAGTTCGGGTCGGGTTCCGGGCTGACTTGAAATATAAATTTTGGATTCGGGCGGGGCATGACCTGATCCTCACAGAACTCTAGTTCAAACCTAGGATCTTAATCGAGAACTATCAGAACTTAAATCTGGCGCCTTAGACCACCACTACTATCTTGACTTCGTTCAAATTGCACCTAAAATGAAAGAAATTCTTAGAAAATATAAAAGCATCAAGCCATAAATTTTCAACGGAAAATCGATCTTCCTGCGCATGCTTCAACTTTTTTTTAATGTTGAATAAAGGAAGTAACAAGTAACGTTGATTAACAAGAATCAAGAGGGCTGAGGAAAGAATAGCTCGCCTATTGGCTTACTGCTCGCAACCCTAGCGCTCCTTTTACGACTTTTCCTTTTTTCTACCCCTTCCCCGAGCGCCTTGATCGTGATCGACGAGCCTTCTTCCCCGTGCTTTGTTTGACAGCGGAGTTTACAATGAGAACCCCATTCATTGGTGTTCAATTGGAAAGGAGGACAGAAACCACATTTCTTTATAAGAGAAGAATTATGGCCCTATAAAATTTTCAAAAATATCGGATTTTTCGATCTGAAAAGTATGCATTCCTGCTTAAAGTAGGCTGGGATTTCTGAGTTTCAAAAAATTTCGAATTCGGCCCATAATTTTTTATTTTAGTAAAATCAAGATTTTTATGTAGAAAAAGAAACAAAACGCTAAGGATTTTGCTATTTCATTTCAAATTATCTCGGGTGTATAGATCCGATCACGACGCGGTTTGGCTCATTCGACTCGATATCTATAGAACTTACCTATTTTAGTTCCGAGTTTCACTAGTGAAAAAATAAATCAACTATCACAGTTTTTTAAAATACATTGATGCACTCTCTGCAGGATTCTAAATGAAATTTTCTTACTAAATAAACCAACCAGCGTAGCGAGCGAAGCTCCGCTAGTTGCTTATTTCATTTTACGCATGCGCAAATCTGCCAGTTTGTTTCTTAAAAAGAAGGTATGTATTTTAATATTTATGATCCTTAAAGATTTCACTTTACTATAAGTATTAAGTCAAAATATGGCAATATATATATATATATATATATATATATATATAACCATTAATGAAACATTACCGAAACACCATCTGAAACTTGAAATTATGATTTAGGAAGTAATAATTTATTGACAACGAAATTGTAACCTCAGCACTATGAATATAGATATTAAATACTTATTTAAAAGAAGTAGAAATTAAATTAAAAATTGAAGGAAATAAATAGAATGAATTAAATTTGTGGAATTTATACAGAATTATCAAGTCCCAAATGCATAAATTCCACAAATAAAATGAGTGGTTTCATCTTCATATTAGCATTAAAATTGCTAAAGAATATGAATTTGGGAAGACCACTCAGACACATATCCATCTAGTGAAAAGAAAAAAGACTTAAAGATCATAAAACAAATACATTACTAATACAATAACAAAATGGAGAGATACCTTACCCATATTTATAAGAGAAAAACTTGATAATACATCTCCAAATATCAAAAACACCGCGATGAAGATGGATTCCTGCAACACAACACTGACCAGATACATGAAGACATCAATAAAGGCAATGAATTGCAAAAAAAAAAAATTTCTAAATGTTGCCAAAAACATTATTAGAAGATTACAAACCCTGTTGCCAAAACAATTTAGAAAATGAATTACTTGGATATGGAATATTTTAAAGCATCACAAAACATGGTGCTTCCATCTATGATTTAGAAAATGAATTACATGGATATGGAATATTTTAAAGCAAACAAACCATGGTGCTGCCATCTATGATCTGAATATGTAGTGAATATACAATGGAAAAATCAATATTAAAAATGAAACCATTCTATCTAAAGTGATAATAATTAATTAATAAATATAAATGAAATTAAAAATAAAATAAATAATATTTAGATAATAAATATATATGAAATTAAATATAAAATGAATAATAAATCCAATTACATTAAAGTAAAAATGGATGTAGTAATGATTAATTAAAATACTAAATGTGAATTAAGATGCTATGGAGTTAAATTTAATATTAAACATATGATACAAGAGGTAAGGGAATAACATTAATTTAAATTAATACATATTATTTTAGCGTTTAAGAAAGTATTACATTATATTAGAATATGATATTGTCCACCGTGGCCAAATTAAAATACTAAATTATGTGAATTAAGATGCTATGGATTTAAAAATAATATTAATTAAATATTGAAATTTATAGTAACATATTATGTTTTTGCAAACAAAGTTAAGAATTAAATACACATGATAGAAGTAGTTAGGGAAGAAAATTAATTTAAATTAATATATATTATATTAGCGTTTAAGAAAGTATTATATTATATTAGAATATGATATTGTCCACCATGGGCATAAAAGTAAATACAATTAATCAATAAACATTCTTAATAGTAGTGAATAATACATTTAAATTAATTAATGAAGATTTAAATAAAACTACAGTAATGCGCATATAAAAGTACTACATCAAAGTCCATTATAAAATTTGTATTAGCAAACGTATGTGTAAATCAATACACACACAAATCACAATAGTATTGTTAGAAAGGAGGTTTTCCGTTAATTCTAAATTAGTAGGATAATCAACTGGAAATATAGATATATTAGTGTGATCAGTGGCAATTAAAATTATGTCATCAATATAACGATATAAATGTATATTACTGTTAATAAAAGTACGTTCATAGTGATACAAGTATAAGTCTGAAAGTATACTAGATGTACATCCCCCTTGTGGTATACCGACTTTCTGTAAATATAACGTATCATCATGCATTATAAAATTATTATAAATAATGAAATTTGTTAAAGTTTTAAAATAAGCAGCATCTATATGAATAGGTAAATTTAGTGTATGATGATACTTATTAAATAATGCATTTATAATATTATGTAGATCTAATAAATCTACATTATTAAAAAGATCTTTGAAATCATAAGTCATTATATTGTTAACACATTTAAGATTTTTTAAAATATTGACGAGTTGATAGCTATTTTTTATACAATGTGTATTATCAGTGGATGTTGTCAGTGTATAAATTTGATTGAGAATTTTTAATAGATGTTTATTTGCTATATTATTATATGTATTGCACCCAATAGTTACAGTCCTAAATTTAATTGGATTTTTATGAAATTTGGGTATAAGAACTAAATAAGGATAATTAAAGTTAGTAGAAGAAATATTTAATAGTTTATAATAACTGTGAATTTTACGATTGTTTACAATTACATTTTCATTAGTTTTTTGAAACGATTTGTTAGTAGAAATACAAGATGTAAGTAGTCGGTGATAATAAGATTTACATATGATTGCATAATTATTGGGAGATTCGTCAATGTATGTGATTACAAAGTTTTTTTGTAATTTAGTAATTTGCTGTAACAAGTGTTTAGTGTTAATTTTAACCAGATGTGATAAATTATGTTTTAAAGACGTAGTTAATTTTTCTATAACTAGTATTTTCCATTGATTAACACTAGAACGACCGAAAATTTTACTCAAGTTTTATAAAATTAATTCTCACCAGAATTTTTATTTAAAACTATTCAACTTATTCATTTAACATATTTCTGAGAAATTTGTATTTAAATTATTTTAAAAAGAAAATTCTGGTTTGAATCGGAATATATTCATTTGGTAGCGGTCAAAATGACCGCTCACTGTCGTTCTAGTGTTAAAATATTCAATAGGTTTACTATATGAGATTGAAATTTTATAAATAAAAATATCTATATCGTATATAAACTGTTTTATAATAGAATTTATATTAAATTTAGAAGGAAGCCTATATTTAATACCATAACCCATTAGTTTTTGCAGTTTAAAATCATTCATAATATTAAGATTACCAGTGATTATATGTCCATGATCATTATTAACGTATTTTTTTAGAGTGGGGTCATTGCATTTACACGGAAAAGTACTTGCATCAGATGTATTTTTTGAAAATGCATTATAGTTAAAAATCTTTCGTCCGACTGTATTAGGATATTTAAATGTTTTTGAAATTTGAAGATTATTAATAGGAAAAAAACAGTTTTTATCATTAATTATAGAATTAATATTAATTTATTAAAGATTTGATTTGAAAAACTGATTATCATTTGAGTATTAGTGTTTTGAATTTTTTGTTTTTTATGTAAATTAATGTTGAAAAGATTAGCTCTTGTCATAATAAGATCATAAAAAATATCAGAGAAATGATTTGAGTAAGATTTACTAAGAAACACATTTAAATATTGCACTATCTGTTTCTTTTTAATAGCAAAAATGTATTTTCGAATTAATAACCAGTTGTAATTCTTATTATAGTTATGCTGAAGATAATTTATTTGTTTAACAATATATTTTTTGGAAATAACAACTGTAGCAGTACACTTTCCTCGTTTGTTACGTGTAGTTTTATTATTTAAATTATGATTAAGTGTAGGATAAATAGGAGAATAATCTATAGTATTATTTGTTGAAAAAACTTTAACTGGTCTTTTAAATAATTCACTATTAAGTCCATAAGGATAAATAGTGTTATAATATTTCATATATGAAGACTCCATGAACAAACGTTCTGATTTAGTTTTTATAATTTGTATAATTTCAATTGTAGTATTTTTAAATTTATGTTTATGAAAATGTTGTATTTCTGCTGTAGACTGTATATTTTTTGCTTTGTTCTTGTTAGTGTCTGAACGATGTTGATTGATACGTTTATGTAATGGACCTGATGTTTCACCTACATATTTCAAACCGCATAAGTTACAATTAATACTATATATAACATTAAAGGCTTTACAAAAATTTGATTATATATATATATATATATATATATATATATATATATATATATATATATATATATATATATAATGTATGTGTATCATTTTTTTTTTTTTTGGAGAAAAGGTTGCCTTTAAAATTAAAATTTCACATCTATTACTGAAACATTAGTGGCGCAAAGGCTTAAATATATATAATATTATAATAATAAGTATATAAAACATTAGCGGAGATACAGCAGCTAATGGAATGAAAAAATGTTAGCAGATTACTGCTGGATACTTTTAAGGAATACATCAAAAGGACAATACGCTAGACACAAACCAACAAAATAACAGACGTTATTGATTTATTTATTACCTAAGATAGTGAAATACTTTTCATGCTCTCATTTGTATCTATAGTAATGTAAATGAATATATGATCAATCATTCCGTTGATGCAGTATATTTTTATTATTATAAAATAAATTCTCTACCATACAAATAATTGCTGATGGTGTAATTTGAACGCCTATTTAGAATTAGCAATGTCATATCTATACAGTGTGTCCACGTACAACCTGACCGACCTTTATTTTCGCAACCGTTGGTCCTAGATGCATACTTCCAATTACAAAAATGGTTTAAATAAGGTAAAGAATTATTTTTAAAGCAATTTGGGTCAAGAGAAACATTTATTAAAAAATTACGAAATTTAAATTTTTATACGGTCCCCCAATCCTATAAGTGATATTTAGTAAAAATTTACTGTGACACTAAGAAGTAAGACAAAAAAAAATCCCATTCATCTAACATTAAAATTGACCGAGTTATGAAACTTTGAAATGCATGACTTATACCACTTTTTTGCATCTCAAAACAGATGATTTCGGACATGCTTTCAGGGGTCGTATATGAAGTACTTAAACGTATTTCAACAGCTCAGGGGTCCGATGAGGTTGGGAGGGGAGGGGGGGGGGATTAATTTTAAGTTTGAAGTTTTTAACTTTGAAATTTGCGATTTGAGAAAAATCCTGACGTGATGGTTTAAAATGAAGGTCATTTTCGGATTCAGCGCTAAAAAATACATAAGAATCAATTTTTAAAAGCTAAAAAACATGGCACAACCCAAAATTTGAAAGACAGTGGAATCTAGCAGCATTTTAAAATCTGTATCATTTTGTAAAGAATTGAGGCTGTCGTTTTTCATCCTTTTATTTAACAAAAATTCTGTTATTTTTATCCTCTTATATGTTCAGTACAAATTGTATAGTTTGCATTAATATGTCAGAATGATTATAGATTTCACATTTATATTAGATTGCAATGTTAATTTTACTCTCAACTATTTTTTTTTTTATATATCTGGCGATTATTTATATTTCTACTACATTTGTGAATGACCCCTACTTCACAGCAAAAAATATACTCCAACTTTAAACAGCTATTACTCAGTCAATTTTAATGTTAGATGAATGGGACTTTTTTTTGTCGTATTTGTTAGTGTCACAGTAAAATTTTACTAAATATCACTTATAGGATTGGGGGACCGTATAAGAATTTAAATTTCGTAATTTTTTAATAAATGTTTTCCTTGACCCAAATCGCTTTAAAAATAAATCTTTACCTTATTTAAATCATTTTTGTAATTGGAAGTATGTATCTAGGACCAACGGTTGCGAAAATAAAGGTCGGTCAGATTATACGTGGACACCCTGTATAATAGTTCATAATATGTTGTTGTTGTTTTTTCAAGGAGGAGAGATTTTATTGTTTTTTTTTCTCTTAATGTTATAAGAATGATATTAATAAATATTGCTACAAGTTTATCAATTGTTTGAACACATTTTACATTAACATTTGTAAATTTAACAATGATGAAATGTTTGAAAGGATTGTAATGCATTTATTTCTTAGAAACTATTTGTATCAAAATGTGTATTTTTCCCGCTCATCAACGTGAATTTTTCTGACACAAGTAATAACTATATTAATATATATTACTATGTCTGTGGTTTGAACATCGATTTTTTATCCTATTTTCTGAAAGTTGCTTTATTTAGAAAATAAAAAGATATTTTCGATTCTAGGTAAATTCAAAACAGAATCTGTAAAAAATTTATGCATGCACAGGTGAAAGTAAGTTATTTTATCTAATTCAATTATAAGTGATCAACCTTTCCGTTGTAGAGTGCACTCTCCAAAAAAAAAAAAAAAAAAAAAAATGAAAGTGTTAAAAGACGTAAAAAGTTGCCTGGCCGAAAGTTGCCCTTATGATTTGAAAACACCCTTATGATTTGAAAACATTTTTCCATTATTAGAAGAAATTTCTTGTCTTTTGACTGGAGAATTTCAGAAAAACTTGAGCTTTAGGTTTGTTCATTTTGGCGTATTTTGAGGAAAAAAAGACACATTAGAACTACTACGTGTCTAGTACGAAAAAGCCTTTGCAGCAGAGTTGCCGAAACTATAAGTTGTTTTGACGAAAATGCAACGTCGATTGGAGCATTTTAAGGAATTCTTATGTTAGGTTGGCGAATTTTCTGTTAGGAGGAAAAATGGGCAAATCAAAACGATTTTTTTCTTTTTTTAATGGGATATAATCAACGGAAATATGCATCTTAATTCATGGATATTATTTTTTTTTTAGTGTAATTTCTCAGCATCCGGTTTCAAGTACGCGGCCGAGTTCAAAATGGCCGATTGTTAAGAAATCCAGTGAAGAAGTTACTTCAGGGCATTATCTTTCTTTTTTTTTTTTTTTTTTTTTTTTTTTTTGTCCTTTTATAACATGATTGTCATTTCGTATTTAGCTCTTTTACAAGTTCAAATAAAGAAAATTCGGACGCTGTTTTGCAGTCACCTTTAAAATGTTAAATTTTCTAAGAAATTTTAATTGACTGTTGAAGCGAAATTAAGAATTATTTTTTAACAGAAAATTATCAACGCATCGTACCTTTTTTTTTTTAAACATCACGTGATCTATGATCTACGTTGTTTAAGTAATGTTTACAGTTACTTAAAGTTTAAAAATCCTTCATTATAGCATTATAGTCACCGATGCTGTTGATTCTACGATCGAATTTCGTGTAAATCAATATACAGGGTGCACCTTTTTATCGCTGACCAATATCCAACTGTTAGTTTTAGAGGTATACTTCCAGTTGCAAAAATGATTCAAATGTTGTTCATTCAAATGATATCATATTAAATATCTATTTACGTCAAAATACTTATTTTTCAAAAAGTTGTGAAATTTGAATTTTTATAGGGTTCCGTGTCTAATAACATATTTAGAAAAACATTCTCCAGGCTCTTACAAGTAAAACAAAACAGCACCCATTATTTTATGACACACCCTACGTATGGAAAGTTATGATACTTTGATTTTTATAAATTTCAGCATTTTCCGGCACTAAAAAGGGGTATTTCCGTTTTTAATAATCAGTAATATATTTATTTTCCGGTCAAAATCTGTTAAAATAACAGAAAGTTTGAAATAAATACAGACTTTTGTTTCCGTAAAAAAATAGTTTTTGACTGGCGTCCTAGGTAACAGTTATTGTCTAAGTTTTATTATTATTATTATTATTATTTTACAGTATAGTTCTAATCCGGTGTAACAAACGTTATTATGCAAAATATCACTTTCTCAACAATCCTTTTATATATATATCCTTCTATATTAAAAAAAAATAATCTGGAACTGAGCCTAAAACGAAATGGACCAATCAAAGTCTGCGTAGATATTCCGGGTTATTCTCATCGCTTTTTTACTAGGGACTTTTTTGAGGAGCTATTGCTTTTTTTTTCTAGCCATCCTACGGATTCAAAAATCATACCACCAGACGCGAAATATAACAAGCTTTCAGAAATTAAAAAATATATCACAGTCGGACAATAAAAACTCAAAAAATCCTTAAAAATCGAGTAAAAAATCTTTTATTGAAAAAGTCATTTTTTTATATTGTTGCCAATTTCTAAATAAGCGCAAAGGATTATGTTTTATCTCAAATAAAAAATGCATTTGCGCGAGACCTTTAAAAACAATAATGAAAGTTTAAAATAATAATTAAATGATCACGTGTTGAAAGCAGGAAATAAAGAAAATTACGTCATAAAAATTGTGTTTACACATGAATATTAAAAATAAAAAAGATGAATTAAATGAAAAAGCATTATAACCAGTTAAATGAAAAAAACATTATAACCTGATTACAGAAGAAAGTCGCCGTTCGTGATATCATCATCATCTTTTTAAAACAGGATACATTACCAGGTTTTAAGAGGCTGTGAAATCAGAACGGGGGTTGGTGAGCGTAGCGAGCAGGGGGCAGAGCCCCCTAGTATTATATAAAAAAAAGTAATGGTTTGGAAATGGACCAATGAAAATCTGCGTAGATACCGCGAAACGTATCTGACTGGTCAGAACTTTCTGACTTTTCTTAGGGGAATTAACATGAAAGTAGAGAATTTAGATAGGATGGGCGCTATTAGGGGGGTTACCAAGGGAAAGGGACCCGGGTCTGTCGCCAAGTTTGGCGCCAACTTGGCGATATATCGCCAAATTTGGCGGCCAAAATTAGCTGCCAAAAGTGGCGCCAACTTGGCGTTATTTACAGTATTTCGCCAAATGTCCATAGACTCCCATTAAATCCAATAGCGTTTACTCGCTTGCAAAAAATCAACAAATTGAGATATTGCAATGCAACAAAAATTAATATTAGCTTATGAATAGAGCTTAATTGAACTATTTACATTATTTGTAAGCACAAACACTAACCATTTACAATATTCGTAACACTATATATACAATTGGTACTTGTTAGTTATCTTGTCGACCAAATTACTGTCGCCAAATTCATATATATTAAACGAGCAAGGGATTTTCCCGATTATTCATATATATTAAACGGGTTCAATCCTGAGTTAGCTCCGCGTGATTACGCGGGGGTTTGGTGAACGTAGCGAGCAGGGGGGCCGAGCCCCCCTAGTCGCATAAAAAATTAAAATGTTACAAATTTCACTCGCTGTACTAAAATATAATCGTTATTTCTGGTGTTGTGTATTAATATATGAAGGGTGTAGATGCAAAATTCACACTCTCCACATAACGTAGTTTTTAGAAAAATGCAAAAAAACTCATTATAATTAATAAACATGATATATTGGCACATTTTTTTTTTTTGTGGTATATTTGTTGCCATAACAACTAGTTACACATAGTCCTAAACCTGTAATAATTGTGGTAAGGCTAGAATTAAAATTTAAATATGGAAATTGTGAGTTTTGCAGCAAATTTTTATGGGTAATGTTAGTTACAGTCCCTGGCCAAATTATTAGACGCAGTTGTTTATATTATAATTTGTTAAATATCCGGAAATATACATGAGGAGTTATCTTGAAACTTTAGGAGTGTAAACAACATGATCAACGTCATATATTTCCGAGAAGATTTTTTCTTGAAACCCCATAAGGGGCCGTCAACAAATTGAAGAAAAACGAATACGTTTTTGATAACCCCGTAAAAACCAATATCACAAAAGCGTTGAAACGGTATCACACGCTTAGGAGGCTTATTGTAATAATTTGGGTTCATTTTTATGAAGATAGCATGTATACTCGAAGAGAAATTCAGGTTTTTATAAAAACAGTCCCAAATTTTACTAAGTTTTTTGCTTATAATTTGCAGAGTTTTTAATATAAAAACAAGTTATTTTCAGAAAATATGACAAGCAACATTATACACAATACCCTGCAATCAGAATTAAAAAATAATAACAATTGCATGAAAAATGAGCAGGTTTACTAAATATTTTTTCACTGCGCATGCGCGAATTCAATCAAAATATACTGTGCATAATATATTAGCTAAATATATAGACCAACTTTTATGAAAGTCTCAAAAACATAGCTTGAAAATTCTGATAGTGATCGTCGATAGAATAAGCTCGAAATTCGCTGTTCCCAAAAGGAAGCAAAAAGATGAGGGGTTGTATCAAATATAGAATGAGAAACACTTCATTCTTATTATGTCAACTTTCATAAGCTAGTATATTTGGATACAACCCCTCATCTTTTTTGCTTCCTTTTGGGAACAGCGAATTTCGAGCTTATTCTATCGACGATCACTATCAGAATTTTCAAGCTATGTTTTTGAGACTTTCATAAAAGTTGGTCTATATATTTAGCTAATATATTATGCACAGTATATTTTGATTGAATTCGCGCATGCGCAGTGAAAAAATATTTAGTAAACCTGCTCATTTTTCATGCAATTATCATTATTTTATAATTCTGATTGCAGGGTATTGTGTATAATTTTGTTTGTCATATTTTCTGAAAATAACTTGTTTTCGTATTAAAAACTCTGCAAATTATAAGCAAAAAACTTCGTAAAATTTGGGAAAAGTTTTTTATAAAAACCTGAATTTCTCTTCGAGTATACATGCTATCTTCATAAAAATGAACCCAAATTATTACAATAAGCCTCCTAAGCGTGTGATACCGTTTCAACGCTTTTGTGATATTGGTTTTTACAGGGTTATCAAAAACGTATTCGTTTTTCTTCAATTTGTTGACGGCCTCTTATGGGGTTTCAGGAAAAAATCTTCTCGGAAATATATGACGTTGATCATGTTGTTTACACTCCTAAAGTTTCAAGATAATTCCTCATGTATCTTTCCAGATATTTAACAAATTATAATAAAAACAACTGCGTCTAATAATTTGGCCAGGGACTGTATAAACCATAATAGTTATGAATTAAAAAAAAAAAAATCTGAACATTAGTTTTCATTGTGTTATTTTGGAGGGTAATAAACAACAAAAATAAAAAAAACATTTATTAAAAATAATTTGTGCAAGAATTTTACTACTAGACATGGCTCAACTTCTTCACTGTCATTAAATTAGTGCAACATTTTACACTACTTCTTACTTTTGTACCTCCCTGATTGGTTGAATTGGAGAATGTAAGTTATGCATCAAAACGAGATTTTCAGCATTTTTTTTCAACCTTAATATGTTTTTTATGGTTCAAATCACTGTTACAGTCCGATTCGCCTTAAAAAGACGAACACGGTGATGTGAATAACTCATTATCTTAAAAAAGTGGATAATGTGACTTTTGCATCTGCACCATTCATATTCTGTACATGCATATTTAAAAGAAGGAAGAAGAATTTGCATCGAGAGTGGAATATAATCATTACTTTAGTACGTATACATTAGCATTAAATTCCGTTCGGAAACTCTTTCATCGGTGATTTGAAGTTGTCAGGCAGATATTTCGGTATTGTCAAGGTATTCATTAAACTTACAGATAGCTATTATCTAAAGATTCTGGCATGCCAGAATAAGAATATGTTTTTCGTCAATATATAGTCAGCACCCGATTTACACGATTTGAAGTTCAAGGACCATCATGAATGTCAGTGTCCCCCCTCCTCCCCCCCCACGCTCCCATTTATTTGAACATTGTTGTAATTATAGATAGTGCTGTATGTATTTATTGCTGAGTATTCACAGCTTCCCAATATTTGTTTGTAGTTTAGAACCTTAAAAAGGATTATGATATTATGAATAATTTTAATGTTTTTTACCACCAATCATTTGCAAATAAAGATTGTAATAGAATATAATAAAGACCTTTTATAAAATTATCTAGGTAAGTTGGAGGCCCCCAAAATGTTTTGCCCCAACGCCCGGGCCTTGTAGGCCTGCCTAGTCGAAAATCAGGTCTATATAAAAGTTATTCTTTAGTATATGTATTGTTTAGTATGTAAGAAGATGATAAACAGCATTCGCGTTTTGCTATTAATCGACTTACTCTTTTACAGGAAAATGTTCTCAATTGAGAACATCGAATAGAAAAATAAATGAAAAATTAAATTTTTATTCATGTTATGAGCCTCACTCGAGGTTCATGCGTGAGCGACAGAGTTAAGTCTGAATCGACTTATCTTGTAAATAAGAAAAGTCTACTTCAGTTTTTTCTTTTTTTTCACTTTACCTACATTTTTGAGACTCCTTAAATTTGGGAGCATCATGCCTTATTTTGTCCATGCCTTAGTCTTAGACAACCATTTGAATATTGAATACATTGCTTTTCTTCTTTCCATATCCTTTCCCCGACTCACATTTGTGAAGGTCGCCTCTACTCCATGATGCAAGAACTTTTTAGAAACTGTCGAATGGCAACGGCCTGCGAGAAGAGAGACTGAGAGAGTGTTCGGAAGCGTGCGGTGTCGCGCGGTGGAAGATTCCATACGAAATATGTAGTCGTGAATTGTGTTAACTATTATTCTGTGTTTGTGTATTGTCTTCAATGTGTTAGTCAGATCTATATTAAACGTGTTTAAATGTACCAGTGAGTCGCTTATGTTATTTCCTGATCAAAAGTTATCGGATCTACATGAAGCGTGATAATTTGGCTCAGCCGACAGCATGTCGTGTTGTACAACATGTCGGAATGTTACATCATTGGATGTTACACCATAAAATGTTTTCGTTAAATATTATAGCATCGTGGACATTAAGCAGATAACTTTGTGCTCATTGAATCATATTCACTTTGACGTCGAACAGAGTCCGATAACTATTCTGGTTATCGCCAAGGTATCCTTTTTTATATGTTCCATCGAGAGCTGGTTTAAAAGTACATATAAAGTTTAAAAGTATATTGTTAGGATTGTTAACTGTTTAAGGTGTATATATGCTTCATATTATGATACTGGTTTAATATAAATATATCGAAATAAATTTAATATTCATTCTATGAATAGAACAAAACATGATATCTAATTCAGTAATTGATTAAGTTTTAAAGGTAAATAATTAATTGATGTTACATTGTTTCGTAATGATAAGAATTGTATTTTTGTTGCTTATTTAACTTGTGTAATATTAATGCAGAATATTTTCTTTATTACGATTGATAAAATGGATAAAGTGTACAAATAGAACAGTTATACATAAACAATTATATTTGGCGCGAAAAATAAAATTTTGTTCTTTAATAAATATTCTGCAGTCATATATTATTACGGTAGAGTGGTTGTTTAAAGAAAAAAAAACCATAAAACGAGTTTCAGTTGTTTATAATTTCATAATAACTTTGTTAAGCTACGTGTTGTTGGAAAGAAGAAAAAAAAAATCCGTATTAGCGAAGTTAATGATTGTTTGAAGAAAAAAAAAAGAGAGAAGATCTATTTGCAAATGTTTTTATTTTGTTTAGGTTAATGATTAGATTAAAGAGTGTTATTTTCAAAGTATGTATAGGACGTAAATAGTTTTTTTTTTATTTTGTTACATATTATTTCTGAAATTCTTTCTGTGATTATTGAAATGTTTGTTTACGAATTCAGATTAAATTCTAAAACAAAAGTTGAGTAATCTCTGCCTGAGTGAAACCGGAAATGCATAAATTTGTTCTTTATCGGATTATTACGGATTTGTTTGTTTATTTTTTTTTAATTGGGACTGAATGTTAAGCATTTTTTTTTGTTTGTTGTTGCTTTATTTTCGATTTACAAAGTGAAAGCATGAAGATTTGATTTGCGTTTCAAATGAAAATAAAGGAAAGATTTTCATATCTTAAATACAATTTAATTTAATTAAAAGGTGTTAATTTAAGATTGTAATTTATAAATATTTGGTTTTGTTATGAAATATAATTTTATAGGAAATTAAATGGTTAAAAGGAAAACAAGATAATGTATTACTTATTTTGAAGGATGTATTTAAAAGGTAATATGAAAAATTATTGATAAATTCTTGTTTTGTTAGAACATAAAGGTGTTATTTTTTTTTAATTGACATTTTGGTAAAAGTGTTTAATTATTCCAAGAATTGTTTTGGGGATATATTTTTATTGTTGTGCAAATGTGTTCGAATTTATTCAGTAATACTAGTATAAATATTTAAATGAAATAAGTTTCATTCAATTTAATGGGTTACAAACAAAAGAATGTTCAGGTTTAAATTTAGTTTGGTTTAGGGCGTTCTTAGGGAAAGTTCTAATTAGGATAGAGTCATTGTTTGAGTACTGTTGCATTGTGTGGATTTTTAAAGTTGGTTTATCAGATATGGCTTATTTAAGCAAAGGTAGTAAGAAAGAAGATTTACAGCTAGTGGCGATTGAGCTTGGAGTGGAGGATGTCGAAAATTTAAGAGTTGTAGATCTGAGAAAGGCTATATTAGAAGTTGAGGGATATGATGAAGAATTTGTGAAGGGATTTTTGAGTTCTGTAATTGAGGATAGGAAAAAGAATGAAGAAAGAGAGAGGGAAGAAAGAAAACGTCAAGAAGAGAGGGAAGAAAGAATACGTCAAGAAGAGAGGGATGAAAAGAGACGTCAAGAAGAGAGGAAAGAAAAAATACGTCAAGAAGAAAGGGAGGAGAGAATAGCCAGGGAAGCGAAAGCACATGAATTGGAAATGAAGAAACTTGAACAATTACAGAAATTTCCGGAACAAAGAGATGAATCAAGAGTTGAGATAGCTCCAAAAATTCAGTTAGCACAGATTGTCCCGAAGTTTGATGAAAAACGTGATGAAATGGGATTATTTCTGATAAATTTTGAAAGAAGAGCGGAAATGGCACAAGTACCAAAGAAGGATTGGGTAGCCTACCTGTTGGCAGTTTTACCGGTAGAAATTTCAAATATGCTAGCTAGAGAATCTCCAGAAGATGCAGTTAATTACGATTTTGTAAAATCTCTTATTTTAAAGCGATACAAGTTAAACAGTGAAAAATTAAAACAGTGTTTCTACAGACACCACAAGACACCTGAAAAATCATGGAGAAATTATACACAAGAGCTTTTAAGTTACTTCACTGAATGGATCACCGAATTAAATATTAACACTTTCCAACAATTAAAAGACTTAATAGTAACCGAACAATTAAAATTTCGTGTTCCTGTAGAAATAAGAGAACATTTCTTGGAAAACTGGCTCACATTTACAACGCCGTTAGAGCTAGCAGAAAAACTTGATGATTACGAGAGCATTACAGACAGTTTTAAAAGAAAAGAACTTCCAAAGAAAAATTTATCTAACTCTCGGAATCAATGCTGGAATAATTATACTGCGGATTCAAAAAAAGATATGAGAGATTTTAAACAGAAATTGGAAATCAAGACTGAAGCATCTCTCGGAGTGCAACGAGATAGAAAAGAATTACGCACAAAATATGCCTGTTTCGCGTGTGGCAAGGAAGGGCATTTGAAGAAGGCCTGTCCCAAATTGAATACAGTAGGTCAAAGTGGAGGAAAAACTTCCAAAGTCGATCTTGAGAAAAAGGGTCTAAATGAAATTTGCTTGAATATGAATATTCCGGTGGAAGAAAGAGATGGGAGACTTCTTAAGGTAAATCTAGGAATCGGTAACCAGAAGTTTCAGGGAATCATCGATAGTGGCGCGGAGATTACAGTGCTACGGGAGTCGGTGGTGCCGGAAGAATATTTACAGTCATGTGGAAAGGTTTTCTTGAGACCCGCAATAGGAAATCCTGTAGAGGCAAAGCTTGTTTCCGTTCCACTCACTCTTCGGACAGAAGATGAGGTCATTCCGTATGTACGAGTACAGGTTGCGGTAGTGGAAGGATTACATGAGGAAGCTTTGATCACTCCCAAGGTTTTCGCTCTGTTAAAAGAACAACAGAAATTGTATTTAGGGGATGAGGTAGATATCACCCCGGTTGAAGAAAACAAAGAAAAATCTGTGTTCAATGTGGAGGGAAGGTGCCCAGCAGAAAAACTGGAAACAAATGTAGATAACGAAGACGAAGACCCAGAAGTTTCAGATTTGGAACTGATTCCCACTCCGGTCGAGGCAACTGTTTTGTCCGAAAAGGTTTGTAACGAGGACCAGAAGGAAAGTCCTTCAGTTTCACAAGCGCAACTGTTGAAAAGGGAGCAATCGGCTTGTTCTACATTAGAAAAATGTTTTGAAGATGCAAAGCGGCAGAAAAATAATTATTGGGTCGAATCCGGTTTATTGTATCATAGCGGCAAGGTTGGAGGACAAAAATATGTTCAGCTTGTTGTACCTGCTTGTAGAAGACAAGAAATTTTGAGATTAGCACATGAAACACCAACTGGTGGACACTTAGCTGCTAAGAAAACCAGAGATAGAATTGGTATGTCATTTTGGTGGGAAGGAATGCCAAAATGAGTAAAACAACTATGCGCTGCTTGTCATGATTGTCAAATGCGCAGAAAAACAAAAGTAAAGGACAGAGCACCTATTGAAGCGGTCGGAAGACCAGAACTCCCATTTCAAGTAGTGAATGCTGATATTTTGGGACCAATTGAGCCGAAGTCCTCTCGAGGCCATCGGTACGTTCTTGCTCTGATGGATCAACATAGTCGTTGGCCTGAAGCAATCCCTATTAAATCATTGACAGCAAAAGCAGCTTGTGAAGCGTTTATTGAAATTTTTGTTAGGACTGGAATTCCTAGAATGATTGCCATGGATAATGGAGGGAACTTTGCTTCAAAATTGACCAATGAACTTTTGAAACGATTGGGGTGTGTTCCTAAGTTTTCTACTCCAGGATACCCACAATCAAATGGATTGGTTGAACGGTGGGTGGGAACAATCAAATCGATGCTTCACCATGCCATAAACTCTCATGGTAAAGGTTGGGACAAACAACTACCATTTCTATTATGGGCATATCGAGAAGTGCCGAATGCCACAACTGGTGTTGCACCATTTTTGTTGGTGTACGGACGTCCACCTGTAGGACCATTAGCAATATTAAAATCAAGTTGGGAAGATGAAGTGGTGCTTCCCCAAGGAATTGGAGAGTCGGTCGCAGATTATATGCAGAAACTACGAGAACGTTTAAAAAATGCGGAAGAATATTCAAAGACCGTGGCTGAAACCCAACAACAGCGATACGTTCACTATCATAATTTAAGGTCGAAAGATACAAAATTCTCCGTCGGAGATGAAGTTGTAGTACTAATTCCCGATTCCACTAATAAATTGTGTTCAAAATGGAAGGGACCAGGAGAGATAGTTCAACAAAAATCGGTTCATTCCTATGCAGTCAAACTACCTGACGGAAGCATCCGACATCTACATCAGAACAAATTAAGAAAGTATATTCAACCGATTAGAGCTATTGGTGTTATTTATGAAGTGGATGAAGAGTTCGGAGAAGTACAACATGCTCCGGTAGAACAACACAGGGTCGTTGATGAAGAACTGCAGAAAAATATTAATTCGAGCAATTTATCGCCAGAACAACAAAAAGAACTAATAGCACTTATCCAAGAATATAGAGTGGTTTTTGATGGGGAACTAAAGAGAGCCAAAGTTGGTTCGCATAGTATAAATTTAAAACCTGGTGTTGTAAGAAAACAACCACATCTTTATAAAGTACCAGAAACTTTGAAAGCTAATGTAGAAAAGCAAATACAGGAATTACTAAGGAAAGATCTCATAGAACCTTCTTCTGCGGAGATAGTCTACCCATTGGTGTGCGTAGCTAAAAAGGACGGTACAATCAGACTATGTGTAGATTATAGAGAGCTAAACGCCGCCACCAAGATCTCCCCTTTTCCTATGCAGAATTCCGACAATTTAAAATTTAAAGCTGGTTCAGCAAAATATTTGACCTCGCTAGATATTTTAAAGGGATATTGGGAAATCCCGCTCGAAGAGAGTAGTCGAGAATTGACCAGTTTTGTGTCCCCAAAAGGCCAGTACCAATGGAAAGTTATGCCTTTCGGACTGTCTGGAGCTCCGGCTACTTTTCAAAGAGTGATGAATCAGACCTTGAGACCGCATAGTGATTATGCAGAAAGTTTTCTTGATGATATTATAATTTTCTCTTCTAACTGGGAAGACCATCTGCAACATATAAGAGATATTCTGGAAACTTTGAAATCTCTGAATTTTTCTGCAAACTTGACGAAATGCTCCTTTGCAGCATCTGAAGTCAGATATTTAGGACATATCGTGGGTTCAGGCAAACATGGACCTATTCCAGAGAAGCTAGAAGTAATTAAACATCTCAAAGCTCCCAAGACTAAGAAAGGACTGAGATCCATATTAGGTCTATTTAACTATTATAGAGAATACGTTCCACATTATGCCAACCTTGCAAAGCCTTTGACAGATCTGACCAGAAAAACTGTTCCAAATGATATTCCATGGTCGGAAGATGCTGAAAAGTCGTTCAATAAGTTAAAGGAAAGCTTATGTGAAGTTACAAACCTTTATACCCCAGACATGTCCAAACCGTTCGAAATAAACACTGATGCTTCCATATCGGGTATTGGTGCCTGTTTAATGCAAAGGGACAAAGACAACATGTTAAAGCCCATAACTTTTGCCAGTCAAAAGCTTACTCCAGCTCAATCAAAGTGGAGCACAATTGAAAGGGAAGCGTATGCTGTAATCTGGGCACTTGGGAGATTCGAAATGTGGACTTATGGAACCACCATAATATTGCATACGGATCATAATCCCCTAAAGTACTTAACAGAGGGAACTCCTAAGAACGCCCGATTGCAAAGATGGTCGTTGGCACTATCTCGCTATCAGGTATCTATTGCCCATAAACCGGGTAGTGCTAATACAGTGGCAGATGCTTTATCTCGCATTTATGAGTAAATATATATATATATATCTTGTATTCTTTCATTATTATATATTGTATAATGTGTATTGGTAATATGTAAATTTTTAGTATATAGTGTATAAGAATTGATATATGTAAGTAGTTTAAGTAAATGCTCTCGATGGGACGGGTAAAGAAATAAGACTTTTAAGTAGGACTTTTCAGTAAGACTTTTTTTTTAAGTAAGACTTTTAAGAATAGTTTCACAGTGTGGGACACCGTCCAACATGTGGAAACTGGAGGGAAGGTGTGAAGGTCGCCTCTACTCCATGATGCAAGAACTTTTTAGAAACTGTCGAATGGCAACGGCCTGCGAGAAGAGAGACTGAGAGAGTGTTCGGAAGCGTGCGGTGTCGCGCGGTGGAAGATTCCATACGAAATATGTAGTCGTGAATTGTGTTAACTATTATTCTGTGTTTGTGTATTGTCTTCAATGTGTTAGTCAGATCTATATTAAACGTGTTTAAATGTACCAGTGAGTTGCTTATGTTATTTCCTGATCAAAAGTTATCGGATCTACATGAAGCGTGATAACATTCACCATTTAGAATTCGAATTAAAAAGAGTGAGTACCTGGTGCACGCACATAGAGTTGGTTTGAAGACAAAAACCGATTGATTCATTACCATAATAACGTTCGCGAAGTACGAATGCTTACCGTAATTTAAAGTAATCGTAAGGTTTTTTTTTTTTTTTCGTCTAGGTAAATAATTCTGATTTCCTTTTCAGATCTTAACAACTTGTAAATTTTATAACGGGAAGAAAGAAGGTCAATATAATTCTACAAAATAATGATACAATACAACTGTTACTAGAGAAAAATATCACGAAATGCGGTCCCGAATTACTTACGTTGCACGATTCAGGGTGCACCAGAGATATGATTACCACAAGATGTAGCCACAATTCACATAGTAAGACCAACTGTAAAATAAGGCAAGTTTCTTTTAAATTCTTGCTGACCATAGGTCCGTTCACATTTCAAAAATTCATAGAAAATTGACGAATTGTCGTGTCGGAGTGTGGTTTTCACCATAAGACTTGTTAAAAAGTCGGATGTTTTGTAACCAAAAAGTAGGTTAAAGAAAATTTGAACTACAGTTGAGGACTTTTTATCCAGAATGATCGGGACCAGTTGTATTCTGGATACCTGGATAACTGGTTGGAGATCAAAGCATCAAACGCCCTATACCTAAATGCTTCCATTTCAAATCCGAGATGTTGTCATCCATTTAGGCCATTGACGTGATAATGTATCAAGCAGTGCACATTTCAAATTGGCACTCTTTTCTGGGAAGATTCTGAAGTCAATCGATTGGAAATATGATTCTGGATGGTTAACTGTTTTCTGGATACTGTATTTGTTTTTTATACTTTTGCCACATCCGACTTTTTGACAAGTCTTACGATGAAAACCGCACTCCTTGCACAACAATTTGTTAGGGTTTTTTTTGTGTGTGTGTGTGATTTTTTTTTTTTTTTTTTTTTTTTTTTTTTGTGAATTTTTGAAATATCGGACTTATGAGATACCAAGTAGTAACTTCACAGACGGCATAAATTAAACCGCTGGAATTCCCAATATCACGAATGCTTAACAATTTGCCACACTGAATAGAAAAAAATCCATTAATTGAGCAATTTTAAATTATAAACAAAATTTAAATATATTATATAAAAGTTGTCCTACTTTTAAATCACAAAAGAATTTTGGTCTACTGTGTATTTATTTTTGTTTCTTGCACAATTTATGTTTCCACGCTATTTAAATTTTATCTATGTTGGTCTCTACAAAAACATAAGAAAAAAGTTCTACTGCATTTTTAAACATGTTTTCATGCTTACGCAAACATGTGTTTGTTTAAGATAAACTATATTACATCGGTAATTAGGCAAATAAATGAATTATAATCCTAGACAATATAACCTGATTATATCTATATTGTTATTATAACGTTATTTATGCTTGATCAACAATAATTTTTATAAAATAATTTGTTTTTGATTTTTTCAAAAATCTGTTTTTCTAGTTCTAACTTTCGCTCTAAAATTATACTAAATCTTCTTCTTCTTCTTCTTCTTTTTTTTTTTTTAAATTTTGGTCTTCAAAGAAATTAAGTAAATTTTAGAATGCAACTAAATAAATATTTTTGTTGAAGTAGTGGTTAGTTATTTCTAACCAATAGCAACGAAAAAATAGGTTCCGAGTTTTACTTTCATGTCAGTTGTTGTTTACAGAAATAATTTTCTGCAGAAGCCGTTCCTTTAACATTTGGCCTTTCCAAAAACGTTCCCAACGATTACATCGTTGCTTCACTTGTTATTCCACGATTGGCATACAAACGTTTATACGGGATTTTTTTCTGTAGTTTAATTATGAACAAATATGAGTGTAGAAAAATTTTAAATTATTGTACGACAAATCAGTTATATAAAATATTAAATTCTTTGCTTTTTTGGCAAAAAATAAATAAAATAAAATAAAATAAAATAATATATTATATATATAATTAAACACATGCCATCTTTAAATTAAAGATTTGGTCAAATTTAGTAAAAGAACTTGTTGGTTGTCTTTTGAATTCAAAGGTATTATACATTTATTTTTACACATATTACATGTATATTATATACAAAAAATCTATAAGGTTGTTTGCGGTTTTTCATATTATATAATAAGGTCAGACTCCAGTTATCCAAATAATGTGTTCAATATGCAACCCAGATATGCGGAAAACCGGTTAATTGAGGCAATCGTAAAAAAAAAAGAATATCCCGACCATTTTTTACTTACTCGTACCATATCTTGTAATAAAATTTAACTCTTTTCTCTTAAAAATCTAGTTATATTTTTTAAAAATACAAGTCAAATCTACATAATAGGATGAAACTCTAGTTATCCGAACTAACGCGTTCATGACGCAATCCGGATTTGCGGAAAACTGGAGAATTGGTTCTTTCATAAAAAAGGAATACTCCGACAGTTCTCTTTACTTACTCCTACCATATTTGTTAACACTATTCAACACTTTTCACTTAAAAGTCCAATTACAATTGATTAAATACAAGTGGATTATTAAGAATTTTATTAGAATTTGAGAATAGAGAAATACAATATCTCAGACACTGGTGAAATATTGACATAGAATAATTCAAATATATACTTTAATGTTTGATAGTTCCAATTAAGCATAAATTTTAACGTTGGTTTAAATAAGAATTCCAATGAGTACTAACTAATGTATACAACAGTTCTCATTTCAAAAACGTTTTTGTTTTTTGAAAATGTAGTTTATTATTTCCTGATATCTATCCGGGTATTTGTCGATTCGGATAAATAGAGTTCGGTAACTTTATTGTATTTATGTACTTATAAAAATTTTATATTTACATAAAACCTTTTAGTTCATTTCATTAATGATAACATATCTAAAACGTTTTATGACAGTTCCATTAAATCATTTTGATTATTAGTTAAGATGTGATAAAGACTCAGTCAGATTTCTTCCGAAAAATAAATTTCTTTGAAAAATGTATTTAAAATGTGAAATTATTGTAAAAACATAGTAGACGATGATTTTACTATTATTATTATTATTTTAAGGCGGTATTAAAAAAATTTTTTTTTTCACGCTCAACAACTCAAAATTTTCTGACACATTTTCAGACTCATTTTTAAAAGTAAAAACATAAAACTTGGCAACGTGCTTTATGAAGAGATTTATAAGTGACATGTGTTTTCATTTTTCGTTCAATTAATTAGAAATTGATTTACAAACAATTATTTTCACAGTACGATAATTTTCTTCTGCTTCCAGCGCTATCGCTTCGGGAAATTCGGTTCAAAATGTCCACTTTGACAGCAATTTTTGAAATATATTCTGCCTTTATCAAAAAATCGACCAATACGGACATTATAAAGTTTCTGAATAAGAGAACCTGCCAATTGGATGCATTTTAGAGCAAAAATGAATTTAAAAATAAGTCTCAAAATAAGCAGTTTGGATTTGAGTACACCCTTAAGCTATGTCGCTATTTCGAATTGACGTAAAAATAAAATAAAATTTTGAATAAAGAAAGACTAATTTGGCCTCAACGTTTTTCAATTTTTATCCTTACCATAGAAGAGAGCAATCTCCCAGCTTGATGTATCTCTGTATGAGAGGACTCCTCGCATCTCTGATTTTACGTGTAAATACGTAAACATCCACATGGAGCCAAGAGTTCCTTATTCTAAAATTTTCTGCATTAAAATTTCTAACTTTTGTCTAATTCGTAGTTTTTAAAAATGAATAAATGAAATTTTATTCTTTTACTAAAATATTCTATCAAATCCTTTAACTTTCCTGAGACCGCGCAGTCGCAAATTTTACGATAAACGTGACTTTTTTTTAACTTTATGTTCACAAATGGCACCGCAATTAAAATTAAAATTTTAGTATTGGTATGCATAAATTGCTTCTAACGTGGGACTTATTACTGTTATGAAAAAAAGCTTGTATTTGTTATAGTATAACTACTGCTATTCGCAAAAAAAAAAAAAAAAAAAAAGAGAGAAAGAGGAAAAAGAAAAGAAAAGAAAAGAAAAAAGAAAAAGAAAAAGAAAAAAATACGCCACGAGTCTGCTCGTGCAAATAAATAAATAAATCTGCCCGCTGAAACGTTAATACTAAATTTCCCAAACTTACGTTGCATCTTGGAACTTTTTCAAGATTAAAAATATAGTGTTCCACAATATTTGCAAACATAATGGTTTTGTAATTGCCTATTTAGCGCAAATTTCATTCTTTAAATGGCCATTTCCTTTTACGACATTCAATTGGAGAGGTTTTGGATTCCTTTTCTTGGTAAACCTTTGAACTTAATTTGCATAACAGATAACAGTAAAAAAAAGTACCAATAAACTTTCGTTGTATCACAAATTTCATGAAATGTAAGAAGGAAACATTTATTAAGCTACTCAAATTCTTCAAAGCGAGCGAGAATTGATGGTCCATGCATTGATCACGTGATCACAGAACCTTGGAGTTTTAACACTGGTTGTCATGGAAACTTAATTCCTTAGAGCTGAAAATCTGGTATTGGACATTAAAAGGGCGTAAAGTTTAATAACTTTTATTTCGTTCTAAACATGGATTGTTGATTTAATATATTGAAATTAAAAGCTCTATAAAAGAGTTAATGATCTGCATGTAGAACCACATGTTATTTTCTTAGCAAATTAATAATTACATCGTTTAATGATTTGATTTCCCATTGTTTTATAGTGTTTTATTTAACTAAACTAGCTGATGTCCGGCGTTGCCCGGGCCCGTGATAATAATCTTAAAAATACCTAAAATCAATGTTGAATGATTTTATATTTTAAAATAAAAATCTATCCAAACGACTGAAGGACAGTCGTTATAGTTATTGCCGATTTATTGTCGATTTAATTTCTGACGTTTTGATACATTAAACTTTCAATTCTGACCAAAAGCTCCTGAAGAAACCTAAATAAATTAAAGCGTTCTCCCACATTTCCTCTTTTAAACTCAAAATAATATACAGTATTGGCCAATTTATTAGTCCCATTCGAAAAAAAAATTCCCAAACCTTGTTTCTAAGATGATTATATTAAAATTAAATAAAAATCATGCACTCGTGGCATCATAATTCACTTTTATATTTTAACAGAATATTAACGGTACTAAAATTTGTGACTCGTGCTATAGCCAGTATACGTCAGGACACATGGCCATTATCATTATCTTTTCGCTATGGTACTCCATTGTAAAATTTTGTAATTTTTGAAATTTAATATTTGAAAAACGGCATAATCATTAGATTTGAAATTTATATAAGAAAAATACAATTTTTTACCTTTCTAACGAAGTTTGTCTAACAATTTTCTGACAAATACTTTTTGAGCTATTAATTTTTTCATTAACTTCAAATGTTTCATTTTCCGAGATTATTCTGTGGCAACGATTATCGAAAATCCCAGTCGTCAGCAACGCATAGCTTTTTATTAAAGAGGATTAACTTCAAATGTTTCATTTTCCGAGATTAATTTGTGGCAACGATTATCGAAAATCCCAGTCGTCAGCAACGCATAGCTTTTTATTAAAGAGGATTAACTTCAAATGTTTCATTTTCCGAGATTAATTTGTGGCAACGATTATCGAAAATCCCAGTCGTCAGCAACGCATAGCTTTTTATTAAAGAGGATTAACTTCAAATGTTTCATTTGCCGAGATTAATTTGTGGCAACGATTATCGAAAATCCCAGTCGTCAGCAACGCATAGCTTTTTATTAAAGAGGATTAACTTCAAATGTTTCATTTGCCGAGATTAATTTGTGGCAACGATTATCGAAAATCCCAGTCGTCAGCAACGCATAGCTTTTTATTAAAGAGGATTTCCGAGATTAATTTGTGACAACGATTATCGAAAATCCCAGTCGTCAGCAACGCATAGCTTTTTATTAAAGAGGATGTTTATTCTAAAACATTTTATTAGATTTTATTGAATTTAATAAATATTTTAATATTTTTACGCCATTCATCCGTCATTTAAAAAAGAAAATGTGCATTTTTATGCATGAATTTGAAGCAAAGCATTTTAGTTACGAAAGTGCAAAAATGAAACATTTTTTTCTAAAGTATCAGAATTCTTTTTATAATAACCAAAATGGTGCATAAATGGTTTGACATTTTTTATTTACACCAAATTTAGAAGGAAAAGGGTATCCCTGTTAAGTGTCTCAGCTTTGTGAAAAGAGAGAAAATGGAGAAACAAAGTAATCATTTGCAGTTTAAAAAACAAAAAAATACACGTTTAATTTTTTTTAATTAAAAGTTTTTTTATTTTTATTAATCATTAAAAATTCGTAAACAACGTTGCAGTTTTCAGATAAACTTCATCTGAAAGCACATTTTTTGTTCTATTCTGTGTTGTAAAGACTGGAATTATGCGATATTTAAAAACAAAGATGCGAATGATGAAATAAAATACCTAGTGCAAAAATCCATTAAAAAATCCCTTTAAACTTAATTTTAAAAAATCTAAATCAAATTTTTAAAAATTTCTCTCTGAGTTTCACGGGTACATTTTGGAGTATGTATCTCCGTGCTCAATGGTCGTAGCACTGGCCTTATCCATCACAGCGTGAGAGCGCACATAGACAGACTCACAAACTCTGTTTTTTAATATAGATAAAAATATATTGGAGTCTTCAATTAAAAATTATTTCTACCTGCATTCTATATCCCGGGAAGGCTAAGGTTGGGTCCCCTAGTGGTAAACAAAAAATAAAGTGTGTAATAATATAATAATAATAAAATACGCTTTTATTTTCTTTCCTACATGGGTAATGGATTAAACAGAAGAATATATATATATATACGCTATTAAACTCTGTCATAATAATATCTGTCATGTGGACTAAATGCGATATTAAAAAAAAAAAAAAAAAAAAAAAAAAATCAATTTCAAAAGTAAACATGTTGTATAGAGACCTTCAAAATGCTAAAATATGCCAATATGCCAATATTTCCATAATCGCGTTTTTATCATGATTAAATACGTTTCTCAAACTCATATAGTTATATAAACTTGCTGACGTCATATCTACTTGCTTTCTCTATTACTCATATTGATACTCTCTTTGTATTATTCTCAAACATTTGAAAAAGTCCGTTAAACTTCCAATAAGACGTCAGATTAATTTTCTTTTTAATTCTCTAATGACATCATATTAACCTGCTTTCTGTACTTACACATACTCATACTCTTTGTATTATTGAGAAATGTTGAAAATTTCCGTTTTATTAACAATATGACGTCATATTAATCTTTTTTCAATTGGTGAAACTTTTTATTTCATTTTCATTTATCACGTGGAAATCTTTCAATAGAAAATTAATTATTGTAGAAAAAATTTTATTGTGGAATTTTAATTGTTGGCAACTGCTATAACGAAAAATGTTTACATTTAATAGGAAAAGGATGTTAGATTTTTGGTTTTTTATTTCTCTAAATTAAAATAATACGATTGTTTTAAATTTTATGATTTTCAGCTTCATAGTAGGTACATTCAACTATAAGTACACAAAATTTCAAGTCTGTAAATTATATAGTTTCTGAGGACCGGCTCTGTGACGGACAGACAACGTAGCGGGACGAATAGGATTTCGTAAGATGAACGAAACCCTAAAAAGGTTTGAGAGAGAAATAAATATATTTGAAAAATATTATACATCTCAGTCTCAGTTTTATTTTTAACGAAAATGTTTTTATTATTATTATTATTATTATTATTATTATTATTGGCATCTTGTTATTTTATTAATTTAATGTTTATTTCAGAAGTAAAAGAAAAATAACATAAGAACATTTAACAACGTAGATTGATCAGAATCCAAATAAATTTAAACAAGACTTCATTCAAGTAAAACTTATACTATTTTTATGCCGAAATTTAAATTGCAAAGAAGTTCTGTGGAATTTGTCAATGTTCTAGCTTCCATAAATATGCTTGGATTGTCACAAAATTTATTTATATTATTATGGTTCATTGTTCATTACACCGAATACCCTATTAAAAATCGTATGTGAACACCATCGGTATTTTGCAGAAGTACTGAAAATAGTTCGAATGCAATATGGATTATATGGGCAATAATCTTTTGAAATAACTTTTAAGGACATTAAATTATTTCAGCCTCATCGAGTTAGATACAGGATTGCTAAAATACACTATAACATGTTCCCTGTTGAAAATTTTATGTGTCGCATTTACAGTTCCTATGTAGGACTGCACAAAAATATTTAAATACTACTGTCGTCTATGAGTAAAAATTGCTTGTAATATATACGAGTATTAAAGATATTAAATGATTTCGAATTAAACAAATTTTAGTATCATAACTGTTTATATATCACTTATACTTCTTTAATGAATAAAAGAATTATATTAATACACTGTTGACTAATACATTGATGGTGTTTAAGAATTTAAATGCTTTAACAACAATCAATTTCAGCGAAATGTAAGATGCTGCTTTACATTGTTACGAAATGTTAGAAATTGTTTTTCCCCTTTGCTACATCTGTTGTGGAAAAAGCTATTTTACAGGCATTCATGACTAATTAATTTTTAGGATCCTCCTTTCGAGAGCTTCGCTTTCTTGCTACATTTTATTTGTTCGTTTAAAAATAATCGTACGGAAGGGTTAAAAATCTCACATCTCATCACATTGCCAATTTATAAAATGACATGGGTGTCGATAGAGAGGTGGAGGGGAGGAGCACTCCCACTCCCTGGGTTTTCAAATTTATTATTTTAAAAATTTCTCTGATTATTTTAAAATAAAACTAAATAAAATTTATTCTTCTTAAGTAACTTAAAATAAATAAACACAAAGAGAAAAAGGAACTGAGCATTTTCGTCAGATGGATTCTGTCCCCCCTGACCCCCCCCCCCCCCCCCGTTAAAATACATATATTGTTGGGATGTTTTCCTTTTCTTGTCCATATGTTAAAAAACTATCTTAAACGGGTGTTACGTGGATGCGACGGAAAACAGAATAAATTCTTTTAATTCTTTATTTTGGAAAAAACCGGTAGAAGCTTATTTTTTGGATTTTTAATAGCTATTATTTCTCACATTTTTGTATAGCTTTTAATGATGATATGTTAAAAAAATATCTCGCCTTGAGGGTTTTCCCCTGCCAAAATTATATGTATATATATATATATATATATATATATATATATATATAAGAGAAAAGAAAAAATCATTAGTTTAGTTTGTTTTATGTTTATATTCTTCATTTTAATAATAAAGGTGGTCTTCGTAACGGACTACAAAGCAAACTTGCCCCTCCCTGTTTTTTGTTCTACCTGAGTCCATGTAAAATGGGCATCCCATGACCATATTCGAAGCAATTCATTAGTATTTAGCTTCAACAGAGGGGCATTTTTCGACATGGACCGAATTGCGTCATGCGGAGGAGGGTAGGTCATTGCAAGGATATCGGCCTCCCCCGCGTGCACCTTCTGAAGAAACGAAAACCCGTGCTTCCTCATTATCGATCGGTTCCCTGCAATCCCAACCTGAAAATTGCATCACAAGTATGGAAGGAAAAAGAAATATGAATTAGGTGACTGCGTAAAATATAATGTTTTTACGTCATATACGAGTCTTTTAGTGAATTGTACGAGGGATTAAAATAAAAAGATATAGTAATTTGGTTAGTTGACCTTCGATCTATCGACATCATAAGTTAAAGAAAAGAAAAATAATCACATTAAATAAAATAATGTAAAATGTATGAAGTATATGTTAAGTGATATACGGTAGGGAGAAAAAAAAATTCCAACGGTTCATTAGGTCTAATTAACACTAGAAAAAACCGGTTTAGCTTATTAAAATTTCTTAATTGTGTATGGTTTATTTTGTCATCTACACATTAATATTGAAAAAATTGAATAAAAATTCAATAAATTTATTACATACTGAAAGGTGGGTGTTACCAATTAAAAAAATCCCTGACGACTCGGCCTACAGGCACAGGTAGATTTCGAAGACGCAGACCGTGGGGAGCCTGTTTATTAGGAATTGCAGAAGAAATAACCTTTTTACTATGATGCGGTAGTTGGAACCGCCCACTTCGAAATCTACCTATGTCAAGTAGGCGGAGCCGGCAGAATTTTTTTTTTTGTTTTTAATTATTTTTTGCTGTAAGGATTGGTCCTATAAAAACACCTGTCAGTATAAAAGCTGTAGATAATATTAAGAGGATTTATAATAAATCTAAGTGGATTTGGTATCTTCTGAATTCACAAAGTTATGATTTTTTTTCCTTCTGAAACCCCTATCCCCCCCCCCCTCCCTTGGGGCCATTTTTAATTATATCAAAAATCTGTCATACATAAATTTTCGGCCCTTTTACTAAAAGTAATAATAACTTTAAACGCATTCGATACACTCTAAAATTGGGAGGAGTGAGAAGTTGACTCTTTGGAAGAGTGAGAGGCATTTTCACTCTTTTTGGAGTGAATTTTATAAAAATACACTCCTTAAAGAGTGGAATTTTCCACTCCCTAGAAAGGAGTGAGATATGTCACTCCGTTGTCGAGAGTGACTATCTCACTCCTTTGACAAGAGTGAAATATTTCACTCCGCTGAAGAGTGAAAGCCTGGCATTATATAATTTTGTCCATATTTATTTATTGAGAGAAACGAAATTATCATTTTTTTCTTTTTCTTTTTAGGTAGATTTCGTAAGAAATATTACCTATTACATTATCCCCTATGTTGGAATTTCTGAAAATTTTTGCAGATCTACGCCGATTATAACCCCTAGAACCCCAAACCACCCCCCAGTTCAAAACTTTATCTATCTATCTGTCTATATAGCTATATCATTTTTTTATGAACACGATAACTTCAATAATTCTGCACAAATCTCTTCCATCAAGGGACATAAAATCTCGGTCAAGTTCGTTAATGAGCAAAATCGAAATGGAGAATGAAGATTATTATGAAGAATATTATGAAGAAATATATGGTTTTAAGACACTTTTTTTTTTACTGTACAATTTTTTAAAAATGTAATTTTAAAAAAAATTCAAAATTTCAAGTAAAATTTCAAAGTTTTTTCAAAAATTACAAAACTTATAGGTGGAATATCTCAAATTTTTCATCTTGGAAAAAAAAAAAAATTATTTTATTTAAAATTTTTAAGATTTGAAAATTTATAATTTTACCCATGTGAAATCTTCCAAAGATGACCCAAAAACAGTAATTTATATTGTTTTAAGACACTTATTTTTTACTGTAGAATTTTTTAAAAATGTAATTTTTTCCAAAAAAAATTTCAAAATTTCAAGTAAAATTTCAAAGTTTTTTCGAAAATTACAAAATTTATAGGTGGAATGTCTAAAAAATTTTCATCTTGGTAAATTTTAAAAAAATTTAAATATTTTGAAAGTTTAAAATTTTATTTAAAATTTTTAAGATTCGAAATTTTATAATTTTACCCCTGTGAAATCTCCCAGAGATGACCCAAAAACAGTCAAAATGATTTAAATTATATAAAGCAAATAATTTATTATACTTTTGTTGTCGCGATATGCGATAATTAGTCGCTTTTGAGGACTGATATTTCGAACATCTGTTGCTGTGACACGCAAGCAGAACCCGTACAGGTGTCGAGGATATATTAGTGACGTAGCCTGTGTCTCTCTGCCTCTGCTTTCGAGAGTATAAAAGCAACAACAAGCATGTTTGCGCGGCAAAAACACAAAGTTGTATTGGAATTTTTCTTCTCTTTTCATGCAACTTTCAACTTACATCATCTTTGAACTTTCAAGGGAGGGATTTGAGACCTATAGCTACAAGTCTGTCGTCTCGAATGATCCATATAAATTTATTTTAATGACAGAAACACGTACACGACTTCAACAATTACATAAATCTGGACGAGAAAGTACAAGGACAACTTACATCAGCACATTGTTTACAGAAAAGGTAAGTTATTGACTTTTATGTAGTAATTTTGTATAATAAACATTGTAAGTACTAACCGACGTGGTTAACATAACATCCGATGTAGCCATTTTTTCATATGTTAAATTTTGAAATATATGTGAGCAAAAGTTATTTTTGAAAATTACAAAATAAAAGACGATTGTACGATTGTTTTTCATCTGTCCTCTATGTAACTAGATTTATATTAATAATTAATTTATTTATTTATTTATCAGGGTTTAAATTATAAGTCTCAGTTAAAAGAAAATATTCCACATGGCTTTGCATTGTTTCTATAAAAATATAAATATACAGGTGATTTTAATTTAATTTTGTCCCATGTGTTACTGGATAGAGGTAGGTGTGAAATTTCTGATGATTTTTTAAAAACAAATATATAAATTTTAAAGTAGCATTTGTCAGAAAAATTATTTTTCTAATTTCGGGAGAAGGGGGGGGGGGGGGGGGGAGGACTCTGCGTTCCTCCCGCCTATGCCACTGAAGTAACTTTATTTTAGAGATTAATACATTAAAACAATAAACTTATTTTTCAGAAATCTTCAAAATTTTAGTAAAAATTTACAAATTTAGAAAAATTTAACTTTTTTTTTTTTCTGGATTTTGGAATTCCGTATAATAGGTCCTATACTGTAATTAAAATCCAGAAATTAAAAAATGAAAAATCTGTAAAAATCTCAACTGATTTTTTACTTCAAATCTAAATTACCATATTTAAATTTACTCTGGTATATTTTGCCCCTTTACACCAACAAAATCAATACTTTTCTCTCACTGGAAACTTTATTTTTAAATATTTATACCAGATAACGATACATATCTGCTCATAATACATAAACTATGGCATGTAAACATTCAATTATTTAATTTATTTTACTTACTATGTACTTATATATTTGTAGAGATTTATCAAAATATTTAATCTATATGTTATATTCAGCAACTTAGTGAAAGCATGTGTTGGTTCATATAAAAGGTGCATAAAAGTGCTTAATTTTGACTTTTAACTAATCCTATTTCTGAATCTTCCTACACTGTTAAGGAGTTAAAGCCCTAGTTTCAAAATAAAAAATAGAATATTCTATCAATTTGGTGTACCTTTGCTTAATTAATATATAAACACATTTCTAAGATTGTTACATTCTTGGTGTTGAACATATGTCCACTCAGTTACTGTATGTCCGCTGTGTTACTGACATGTTTTTGTAATTTTCGGTTAGCCGGGCACCAGTGATATAGGGTAGATGTGCCAGTAATGGACACCCTTAAGGAATTTCTTTAAAAATTATTTTTAATTAATAGTTATAATTGTTATATTCCACATTTTTTAATATATTAATCTACCAACAATATTTAACCATGCTCATAGTCACATTTCCCAATGTGAATCGAAATGTTAATTGTAAATAACAGAAATAAATCAAAACACCCTAAATTCCAGTAATGGACACCCCACAAAAAGTAATAGATAATTGATATTATGATTGTATTTAAAACTAGAATTTAAAGAAAGCATATTAATGAAATAAAAAAAATTGGTTATGTTTTCATAAACCAAAAATGTTGAAGGTGGCCCATTACTGGCACATCTACCCTATATCCATGTGTATATATATGAATATATATGTATGTATGAATATACATGTATATTTATATATGTACGTATATCACTGGTGCCCGACTAACCGAAAAGTTTTTTTTTTTTTTTTTTTTTTTTTATCCTGGCAAAAAAGGAAAAAGCTTTTAAGAATCCAATGAATTATATGTATAAGTAAGTATGACTAAAATCTTATTATAGGGTAGATGTGCCAATAATGAACACCCTTAAAGAATTTCTTTAAAAAATTTTTAATTAATAGTTATAATTGTTATATTCCACATTTTTTAATATTATATTAATCTACCAACAATATTCAACCATGCTCATAGTCGCATTTCTTAATGTGAATCGAAATTTAATTGTAAATAACAAAAATAAATCAAAACACCCTAAATTCCAGTAATGGACACCCCACAAAAAGTAATAGATAATTGATATTATGATTGTATTTAAAACTAGAATTTAAAGAAAGCATATTAATAAAATAAAAAAGCTGAAATTTTATTGGTTATTTTTTTATAAACCAAAAATGTTGAAGTTGGTCCATTACTGGCACATCTATCCTATTACAGTACTTTTTACCAAGTTGTATAAAGTTTTATAGTGCGAGAATACTAAAAAGGACTACACATGGAACATAATATGCCAATTTCATGAGAAAATATGTACATAAACAAAAAATTATGTGGCAGTGAGAATGATTATTCTTAGCCAAACAGTGAATTTTCTAGTTAGTAAACAGAAACCGGTACACTTTTTTAGTTTAATGACCACTTTTTTGCAATCTAAATTCTTGTTAATTTAAAGTAAAATACTTTGCTTTATTTAGATTATAATAAACAACATTATTTAGATTATAATAAGCAGCATTATTTAGATTATAATAAACAGAGCATTTTCTGAACTGTTTTAGAATTGCAATCAATTTACGAAACTAGTTTTTAAACTTATTAACATACAAAAACAATTGAAAATGAAACTAAAAAAATATTTAAAAATACAAAAATATGCTTTGATTTTGTTTGTTATAATTTGTTGATGGAGGGGAGGTAGGTCCCACCCCTTAAACCTCGTGGAAAGCTAAAACTAGCTTTTTTTTTTTTTTTTTTTTTTTTTTTCACCAGGGAGGGAAAGGATTGTGTCAGTTGCTTTGCCCCCTTCCTCCTTCTCAAAATAAATTTACAAAAAGAATTCTAAAAAGTTTTTTAATAGCCGACTTATTTTTAAATTAAAAGTATGTGATCATAAATTACGTAATATTGCAAACAATGTAATCAGCTTTGTCAAATATTTATTCAATAAAACCTGTGAACCAGAATCGAAAAGTACAGAAACTGCTTTATACAGATTTTCATCTTAGCATGTGTAGTTGTTGATACATAACAATATGCAATCGATAATTTTTAAAATAAAATCTAGAAAACTTGAATTAAAAGCTTATAAAATAAATTTAAATTACTATTAACATCATAATTATAAAAGTATTGCACAATTAATGTAATAAAATAAGCTTCACTTAAAAAAATGTTAACAGCAGAAGCTAGAAATTCAGCCTCCGAAAACAATTTAATTTTATATGCCCCGAGTGAAATCATTTATAAACTATTCTTTATTGGGTTATATTGATTTTCTTTTATTGCCTTTCTTTCAGGGAGTAGCTTGCAGATGGAAGTATGGTGCTCCTTTTAAAACAGGGCACTTCAACTGAACGAAATGGGCACTTTTTCTGAAAAGGATTTTTAGTGCTTTTCGTAAGTAATAGCTTAATTATTTTAAAGTTATCTTTCTATTTAAATATTCACACATAAACATATTTTGATACTTTTCGGTTAGCCGGGTGCCAGTGATATATACATACACAGGGATTGAATTTTAGAGTGGGATTGCGGGATTTGCGCCGAAAATTTTGAAATCCCGCCCAAAAAATTTCACCATTTTCCGGAGAATTTTGCTTTATTTAATTTACCTGCAACCGAACGATAAATTTCGTGATTTTTTTTTTCCCCGCAACCGATCAATAAACTTTGCGTTTTTTCCGCGACAGATCAACGAACTTTGCGTGTTTTCCGCGACAGATCAACGAACTTTGCGTGTTTTCCGCGACAGATCAACGAACTTTGCGTGTTTTCCGCGACAGATCAACGAACTTTGCGTGTTTTCCGCGACAGATCAACGAACTTTTCGTGTTTTCCGCAACAGATTGACGAACTTTGCCTTTTTTTTTTTTTTGCGACAGATCAACGAATTTTGCTTTGTTTTGGAGACAGATCGGTGAACTTTGCATTTTATTTTCACAATCGGTCTACGAACTTTTCTTTTTTTTTTTTTTTTTTCGCGATCGATCGACGAATTTTGAATTTTTTCCACGATTGATCGGCAAAATTTGTTTTTTCCGTGATTGTTCTACAAAAATCATCGATCGACGAAATTTGCATAATTTCTATTTTTTTTTTTATTCGACAGATTGACAAAGTTCGTGTTTTTTTTTTTTTTTTTTTTTTTTTTTTTTTTTTTTTTAACCTGTGTCTGACTGAAAAATTTAGATTTTCTTCTCTGCGTTAGACTGATGAATTTCACGATTTTTCCCCACGGCCGACTGATTAATTTCACAATATTTTCCCACGACTGATTGAGGATTTTCACAATATTTTCTGATGAGCAATCAACGAATTTCACATTTTTTTCTTTGACTGACTAACGAACTTTGCGAATTTTTCCGTAACCGATTGGTGAATTATTCTGTTTCTTCTGGTGACAGATTGGTGAAATTCACTTTTTTTTTTCTCGCGCCTTACTGAAAAATTTAAAGATTTTTTTTTCTCGACTGACTAATTTTGTGTTATTTTCTTGCGACCGATTAGCAAACTTCGCCATTTTTTCCCACGACTGATCGACAAATTTACAGATTTTTTTTTTTTCTATGAACATAGACATAGATAAGGAATTCTAATAAAATAGCCTTTCGAAGAAGAAAATCGTTTCTCGAAAAATGTTTCAAATACAATGTCTGTGTAGAACAGTTGTATTAGTTCATCTACCTCTTCAAATCGTCTGGTAGGTATAATAGATTTATTCTATGGTATTTATCTGTATTGTTGTTTGTATGTGGCGTTACCTTAGCACAGTTGTACACTGGCTGCCATGAAGTCCCAAAGTCGGAAATCAATATTAACACTATTTCGTTAGAAATCCTTCTCTATTTCTGTTCATGCTTGTAAGATTAATTTCATTATCTTATACCTCAACCAATTGACTAAATTCACAATTTTTTCCAACGACAAATAGACGTATTTAAAGATTTTTTCCTGCGACCGAAAAGAGGGAAAAGAAAAAAAATAGTGGGGTAAAAATACGTAAAATAATAGTGGGGTTTAAAGATTTTTTTTTTCTCCCTCCCAAATATTACAACTCCCCTCCATTTTAAAATGTTGGTAGGGAGACTCCCCTCCTTGGAAAAATTGAATTTCAAGCCCTGCATACATATGTGTGTGCATGTGTGTGCGTATATATCACTGGCATCAGGCTAACCGAAAGAAAAGTACCCATATTTTTTTATTGAAAAGTATTTGTAAATTTTATTTGGGCTTTTTAAAATCTGACAACAATAAGTGGAAAAAAAAAAAAAAAAAAAAAAAAATTGGCCATTTCAAACTATGACTTAAATCTTTATTCAGCTAATGAAATTTTAAATACAAATTCTACAAAATTAGTCGAATAAAAAAATTATTGGATTTAGCACACTACAATCTAATGGTGTACAGAGTAGTGCTTTTCTGTGTACTGAGTAATTGTGTGTAAGAAAGAATTGCTGATGGGAAAATGCAGTGCATTTATTGGTAACACTTCCATGTGTATGTGTGTTTTTATATATTCATAAACATACATCTTGAGCATATAATCTAATCATGTTTTTTAAATTAGCTTCAATTTTTGAAATTTTTTTGCACCTTTTTAAAGACAATTTTAGTAAATAAAAAAAATAAATACAGCAGTAGTATTATTTAAAAAATATATATATAAAGTTCAATCAATCAAATATGATACTAAAACTGATTCTTTAACCCATCATTAGTCAAATTTACAATAATAAAAATAAATGTCCTATCTCTTGAAAATATAGAATGATTAGTGTTTTTGCACTATAATTTGCAATACAACAAATTTAATAATTATTATTTTTTAATAGTATTTATTGTATTTTTTGTTTCTACATACTTTTTTTTAATCCAAAATTAGTCTTTTCCTACAGATTTTAAAAATACTTTTCTCTTAAATATAATTTTACATGGTTTTTTTTTCTTATCTTTTTCTATAATTTATAGATAAATTTTTATGTACAGAGTAAATAGTTTTTACAAATTATTGCATATATTATACATTTAGATTCAAGTAACATTTTGTAGATCAGATTTAAATTCATTTGTCTTCAAATATGCTTAAAAAGCAAGATTCTTGCAACTACTTGGTATTGGCAGAGTACTCGCTGAAATTTTGACAAGTACCGAGTACTCGCAAGGGTTGATCCAGGCAAAATTTGGGGCTATTTAGGGCCACTTCACAAAAATCTTTATGATAAAACAGGCCCCTTCACAAAATTCGTTTTGATAAAATTGGCCCTTTTACAAATTCTATTCCATAAAAACTTACTATTTATTAATTATTATTTTGTGACTTTTAAAATGTGTAATTTGTAAACAAACAAGTTCACCACAGATGAAAACTTCAGCAAAAGAATTTAAAAGTTTTTGTTGATAAAAGCTTGGTTCAAATTTGAGTAACTGGATTTAAACTTTCGTTAAAAAATGTTATTTTTCACAAAAATATAATAAATTTCACAAAAATAACCTTTACATTTCGCAAAATGGGGCCCCTCCCAAAAAAAAATCCCTGACGGCTCGGCCTACAGGCACAGGTAGATTTCGAAGACGCAGACCGTGGGGCGCCTGTTTGTCGGGAACTGCGGAAGAAATGACCTTTTTTACGATGATGCGGCAGTTGGAACCGCCTACTTCGAAACCTAACTTGTTTGCAGGCAGAGCCGGCAAGGATATATTTTTTTTTTTAGTATAACGGTTTCGTCCTATAAAAAACTTGTCAATACAAAAGTTTTAGATAATATTATGAGGATTTATAATAAATTTAAGCGGTTTGAAATCTTGAGAATTGACGAAGTTTGAATTTTTTTCTTCTAACCCTCCCCCTCTTAAGGCAATTTTTAATTATATCAAAAATATGTCATACATACATTTTCGGCCCTTCTCCTAGAAGTAATAATAACTTTAAACGGATTCGATACGTATCATAATTAAGAAATTATGGGGTTTTTTCTGTTTTCACAAAAAGCCCCCCCCCCCCCGGTTCGATTTTGCCCATTAACGAACTTGACCGAGATTTTATGCTCCTTGATTTTATGTATCAGTTTCGAAAAGTTGCGGGAGTTGGAACCGCTTACTTCGAAAAATAACTTGTTTGCAGGCGGAGCCAGCAGGGTTTTTTTTTTTTTTTTTTTTTTTTTGGCTATAACGGTTGGTCCTGTAAAAAACTTATCAATATAAAAGTTTTAGATAATATTAAGAGGATTAATAATAAATTTACGTGGATTTGATATCTTGTGAATTGACGAAGCTATGATTTTTTTTCTTCTAAAACCCCCCTTTCCCCCCCCCCCCCCCTTGGAGCCATTTTTAATTATATCAAAAATCTGTCATACATAAATTTTCGGACCTTCTCCTAGAAGTATTAATAACTTTAAACAGATTAGATACGTATAATAATTAAGATATTATGGGGGGTTTTCTGTTTTCACAAAAAGCCCCGTCCTCCCCCCCTTGGTTCGATTTTGCCCATTAAAGAACTTGACCGAGATTTTATGCCCCTTGATTTTATGTATCAGTTTGGAAGAGATTTATGCAGAATTTTTCCAGTTATCGTGTTCAGAAAAAAGTGACATAGATAGATAGATATATAAAGTTTTGAACTGGGGGTGGTTTTGGGTTCTGGGAGTCATGATCGGCGTAGATCTGCAAAAATTTTTGAAAATTTCCAACTTACGTGAGAATATAATAGGTAGTATTTCTTATGAAATCTACCTAAAACCTGCATCCACCCCTGACTCGGTACGGCTGTACTATAATCTAGTCAAATATGTGCCTGCAAAAAGGGTTAAGTTCCTATTTATAGTTTTTGATCCTATAAAGCTTATAATATAACTGAAATAAATTGACCAATTTCGACATTAAACAGTGCTTAAAATAATTCTTAGAATTAAAAGCTGTCCGTTTCAGTGTGTCATACATATCTCTATAAAGTTACCAATTTCATGTTTTTATATGTAATACTTTATTTAGTATAAGTCGAAAGAGCACCGGTTACTTTTTTTAGAATAGAGAAAAATATTATAATCCATTTTAATATCAAAAGTAATATTTTATTTCAAATGAAATGCAAAGTAACATTACAAATATGGCTTAATTTCCTTTTATTTTAGTAATGTACAGATTTTGATTTTTCTTTCTTTGCTGAAAAAATTTGTTTTAAATAATATTTATTATCCCCCTTCCCACTGAATTTCATTTTTTTTTTTTATGTGACATGGCAAATTTTGTGATATTTTCCTTGATCGTTCGTCATTTTTTTTTTTTTTTTTCTGTGACCTTTAAATGAGAATTGTGATTACTTTCTTATGTTTCACAAAATTTGCAATTATTTCCAGCAATTGTTCAACGAAATTCTCTTTTTTTTTTTTTTTTTTTTCCCCGCAGCCGAATGACGGGATTATAGATTTCATCCGCAACTGATTGATGAAATTCATGGTTTTTTTTCTGCACTTGTTTTTAAAAAATTCTTGATTTGATTTTTTTTTTTCCCCCACATCAAATTGATGAAATTTGTGACTTTTTATGTGATCTCTTGACAAAATTTGCTATTTATTTCCATGGTTGTTTGGCAAACTGTTTTTATTTTCTACATCTTTTGGACGAAATTCTAGATAAAAAAAAAAAAAAAAAAAAAAAAAAAAAAATCCCTGCCACTGTTTGATTAAATTCTTTTTTTTTTTTCTTTTTTTTTTTTCAGTGAACGATTAAAGAATTGATTATGAAGAATTCTGTGAAAAGTTAATAATTTGCAGAAAACTTACATGTCCATACCTTGTGTCTCCCTCTATGAACATCTCTGAATAAATCTGTGGGGGAAGGGCTCCGTGGTCTCCTGCCTACGCCACTGAAGTAACATTATTTTAGTGGTTAACACATTGCAACAAAGATTTAAAAAAAAAAATTTTCAATTTATCTGCCAAGTCTTAGTAAAATTTTATAAAATCAGAAAATTTTTGAATGAATTTTTTTTTTTTTTTAAATTCCGAATAATGGGTTCTATAGTGTAATAAAATTAATTGCTGAGAATCTGCCAATTGGCGCCTAGTTTTTACACCTATGGACATCAACTAGTGTGTAATGTTGTCTATTTGTAACATGCTTCAATTACTAGTAGCTTTTATAGTGATCTCTACTGATCCATGTATATAGTCGTTTATGGTGTAATAATTAAAACATTTTTGTTTAATCTTTCTTTTAACCTTTAAAAATATGTTAGTTTGATCAAAAATGGGATATTTTTATTAACGATTTTTAATCTTTTGTAGTGTTTCAAAAAATATTTAATATTATCCGTTTAACTTACAAACTTCTTTGCCCACCGAGGTTCGTCTATAAATTAAAATTGCCTGGACAACAATGTTCAGTTTTTCAAACTTTCATTTTAAAAATACATAAAATTGAGCTTTATTTAAAAATTCATTGAAATTAAATTCTTTGTTAAAGATTCACAACTTGCTTAAAAAAAAGTTGAGCTTCCTAAATAAGTTCTTATTTTTCTTCTGACAATAACCCCTCCCCCCCCCCCCAAAAAAAAAATAAATAAATAAATAAATAAAATAGATAATTTTTTTTTTTTTTTTTTTTTTTTTTTAAGTAATTGAGATTTGGGATTTTTTTTTATATGATCTACATTTGCTGGTTTATCCTACATTACAACCATCAATAAGTAGATCAATTTTAACTAACATTTCGTTTTTTTGCCAGTAGAAAAGGAAACTACTTAATGAAATTCAATATTGAATTCTTATATTTATGTAATGGCTTTAATGTAGTTCAGTTTGTATATTTCTGCCTGGTTTAAAATTTAATTTTTTTTTTCACAGGAAACAAACTGGATACAGCTTTGATTTTATTAATGGAAATCATCCAAAGATACATCAGCCCATGCCAAAGATAAAGTATCTACTGAACATTTTGAAGATTACTGACATGGTGGAAGGAATCCTATTATCTGTGTTTTAAAGGTTATGCGAACTGTTTCTGGTAGATTTAGATGTCCCTTATGGTTTAATTTGTAAAATTTTTGACAGTATTGGGGTATTTGCACTATAAGTATGCAACGACTGTTGTTTTTACAACTAAATGTTAACTGTAAAGAATTCAAACAAATAAACAAGTACCATTAGTTGATTATTTATGTTGTAATTTCAAATAAACGCAGCGGCTGTACCGCAATGGTCATTTTTTGTGTGTGTGTGTGTGCCGTGTTTTCTTTCACTTTTTCCCAACAGCAGCTAGATTTTAGGGTCGTCTATCAAAGCCCTCTGCAGTCAGTAGAATGATTGCATCCAGTTGCAACAGTCAAAATGTGCAATGACTGCATTGGTGAAATGATGAGAAAAAACTGATTGCATGTGTGTAAATAAACAAAAATAAGTAATATTTTTTTTTTTTTAATACCTTTTCTAAGTGCAAATACATTAGTTAAAACATTTTCAACCAACAACTATAATTTAGTGCAGCTCTTTTCAAGTAAGTGTAATAATTTTCTCTTATTGGGTTTTAATAATATTGGACATGTTTTTTGTTTTGTTTTTTACTGTATTCAATGTTATTTTCAATTATAAAATTTATGTTATTTTTAATTATAAAATTTACATATTTAAATTTAAGCTTATTTTCTTTTTCCCCATGTTGGCAGTCTGATAAAATTATTGTTCATAGTCTTATTTATAATTATGCATCTTTCCAAAAGTGGGTTTCTATAGTGATAACAGTAAATTTCATAGTAAGCTGAATCTTGATTTAACTGTATGCTTAAAATATTCGGTGTGCAAAATATCTACTTAAAAAAATGCACAAAATCTGAGGTGCAAAATACGCTTATATTTTGTGCACTTTTTATTTTACACATTTTTTGCATACCCAAAAATTCCTAAATTGTGCATTTTTATGCATAATCAGAGGTTCTGATTATGCATAAAAAATGCACAATTTAGGGATTATTTGGTATGCAAAAAATGTGTAAAATAAAAAGTGCACAAAATCTGTGCATATTTGACTCTTCTGATTATGCACTTGTCCACAATTCAGTTTGCACTTTTTATATACAAGCAGAGGTGCCAAATACGCTCAGATTTTGTGCACTTTTCTAGCTGGGATTACAAAGCATACCTTTTATTATACATGTGAAATACCACTGCTTCGACCGATCGATGGTGTCTTTTTTTTTCTTTTAAACATTTCAATATCAATTTTGCTTTTTAACCATAAATATAAAATAAACCTATGTGGAGAATTGATATTTTATCTTTTTTTGTACTATTTTTTTTTTTTTAATCATTGTTCAGCACTATATAATGCGGTTATTTTATTTTTGTGGCAACACTAATTTGAGGGAAAATCTTGCATTTCATTTATAAAAACAATGTTGATTTAGTTTTTAATTAATAGCAATATTTAATCAAAAACCATATTTTAACGAAATGTGGAGGTAGTACTATGTCAGAAGCTGCTTCAAAAACCTTTCAAAGGAGGATACCTGTGTTATTGTGTGTTATGTAAATTCATAGAAAAAGGGATGTTGACAACAGAAATAATATGTATGATTTTAGAATAATAGGACTTTGCAAAATAATGCTAATTTACTGAAAAGTACAATCAAAAGATAGTTTATATTTAAAACAAAAATTAAAGTGAATTCACACATTGTTAATCATAGAATATCCATCTATTAAATAGTTATTAATAAAACTTTAAAAAAAAACTAAAATACAGTAAACAACAATAATGTTTGATTAGATTTAAATTCATTAGCAATTAATACTGAGATCTAAAGATTTAAAATTTGAATTGCACATGAAAAAAAAATAAATAAATAACGTACTTTACAGGAATTATTAAAATACTAAATACAACTTAATGGGTATTTGAAAAAGAAAGAAATAATATTAACTGATTAAGATTTTGGTTAATTACTTGCCCTTATGGGCATTTAAAAACTATCATATCTTTATAAGGCATGCAATGAAAGCAAACACAATAGTGATAAGCTTGGAATAAAATATTTTAGTTTATTTCTGTCAGTAATCTAATTTAATTCATTATGTAACTCTAATTGAATTTTTCCTTAAGAGTTCAATTACCATTACAAACTATGAATTACATAAATATTGCCAATAAAGTATTTTATTCCAATCTTTACCATGCTTGTGTCTATTTTCATTGCATGCTCTAAAATATATGATTCTTTTAAAATGCCCATAAAAGAAACAAAAAAAAATAATTCACTCCATAAAAAATGAACATTCACTCCTATGGAAGAGTGGCTATTCACTCCTTTCAAGAGTGAGACATCCACTCCTTTTGCAAGAGTGGATAATCACTCCTATGAAAGAGTGGGTAGCCACTCCTATGAAAGAGTGACTATTCACTCCTATCAGGGTGAAAAAACCCACTCTTTTTGCAAGAGTGGATAGTCACTCCTCTGAAAGAGTGAGTATCCACCCCTGTTTAGAGTGAATATTCACTTCTCGGGAGTGAGTATTCACTCTTTCAGAGAGTGAACAATTTCACTTTTGCCTAGAGTGAATAGTCACTCTAAAGAGGTTGGGCAAATTTTGACTCTGCGATAGAGTGAATATCCACTCTTCCAGAGTGAATAGTCACTCTTTCTTATTTAGAGTGTACGTATCATAATTAAGAAGTTATGGGGGTTTTTTTGTTTTCACAAAAAGAAACGTTCCCTTTTAAATATGACGACATTTTAAACAGAGGAAGCTTTAAAGTTCATGATTTATAAATGAAAATGCGAGTGAGTGATCTAAACGATAGGGTACGATTTTCACATTTAAAAATCATATAGTAATTAATGTTCGAAAATAATATATTGACATGAAATATTTTTACTCTTTCTCAGCTTCTTTTAAAAATACGGCAACCGGAAAAAATAATATTAATTAATTACATTGAAAATTTAACAAATAAATGTTTCAAATAATCTTTAATTCGAAATAGATTTTTTTTCCCTCCCTGGTTCGATTTTGCCCATTAACGAACTTGGCCGAGATTTTATGCCCCTTGATTTTATATATCAGTTTGGAAGAGATTTGTGCAGAATTTTTCAAGTTATTGTGTCCATAAAAAAGTGACATAGATAGATAGATAAAGTTTTGAACTAGGCGTGGTTTTGGGTTCTGGGAGTCATGATCGGTGTAGATCTGCAAAAATTTTCCAGAAATTCCAAAAAAGGGGAGGATGTAATAGATAGTATTTCTTACGAAATCTACCAAAAATCGTCACATTTTTAATATATACAAGGAGGCTCTGTCCCCTACGCTAACCAACCATCGTCCAGACCCCGCAATCTCTAAACACAAAACACACTAATTTACTCTGTTTTTGATTAATAATAATAAGAAGAAGAAATGGCTGAAAATGCAAGAACTCAATAGCCATTTGAAGACAAATTACAACGCATTAAGCGCTTTTGATTTAATAAAAAAATATCATTACCCACTGCACCTACACCCCGAAAAATAAAAGAAAGAAAAATCTGGGAGAAAAAAACTATGAACGGACAAGCTTGTGGAATGTACGCCATTTTGTGCAGTCCTAATAAAATATTTAAGTTTTTGAAAATATTTTTCTAGACGTTCCCTTTTAAATATGACGACATTTTCAACAGAGGAAGCTTTAAAGTGCATGATTTATAAATGAAAATGTGAGTGAGTGATCTACTAAGATAAGGTACGATTTTCACATTTAAAAATCATATAGTAATTAATGTTCGAAAATAATATATTTACATGAGATATTTTTACCCTTTTTCAGCTTCTTTTAAAAATACGGCAACCGGAAAAAATAATATTAATTAATTACATTGAAAATTTAACAAATAAATGTTTCAAATAATCTTTAATTTGAGAACGATTTTTTTAAGTCTCTTGTTAACCATGATGTGATTTTTGACTTAAAACTTTCCTTTATATAATGTCATTAGCGCTCAATGTATCTGTCATGCAACCAATATCCCTCCAACCCTTTTTTGTTTAAAAAGTAAACGGAAGTGAAAAGAAGAGGAGAAGGAATGGTGGTTCGTTCGGAGTAAGTAGGATGTGGGAAGGCATCCGAGTATATTTTGGTTGTTTAAGAAGTAATGTGGTTTAGGTGGAATTTTTATGAATATTAGTGAAAGTGTACATAATGTAAATAATCATCTTGTAAATATCAGCTCTCATTTAATAAACTGTGCATTTAAATTTTAAAAAGAAGAATCGTTGTGTCATTCGGCTGTCATGATATTACAGCACGCTCTCATAACGAGAACAAGAGTTATTTCTACGATTTAAAATAATAAAAGTTGTGCTTTGGATCACAGTGTTTGGATTACAAAATAGAGGTGAGCTATTTATTTATCTGATTGTGTAGTAAGATACTGTTAACTTTATTCGAAAATGTTTAAAAACGTAACTAAAGCAGATTTACTTATTGTTCTGGAAGAAATACGTGAAGAAGCTGATGCTAGTAAGAGAGTACCCGAATTAAAAGATTTGTTATTGAAATCTAAAGAATACTTAAAAGATAAAGATTTCGTAACTGAATTTTTATCGACTACAGTGTCAGAAAGAAAAAATGGCGAGGAAGTAAATAGATTGCGTTTACAACAACAAATGAGAAGCGAGAATTTAACCCATAACGAAGGGGAAAATAATACGTCATTATCATTAGATAAATTAATTAAAGCAGTTCAAGTTTTGGTAATTCCAGTGCCCAAGAAAAATGAAACATGGAATCTTTTTTTTTGATTCTTTAGAAAGAGCGTTTAAGCACAAAAATGTTCCTAAGGAATATAAATCGGAAATTTTGCTAAAATTAGTAGGTGAAAAAGCAGGAAATGTTCTTGTTTATATTGATGATGAAGAATTAGCTGATTATGATAAAATTAAATCTTTAATTTTGAAAGAATATGAACCGTCCCCATTTACTTGTTTACAAAATTTTAGAAACGCTAAAAGATTACCTGGTGAAACCCATCAACAGTTCGGTTCGCGATTAAGATCCTGTTGGTTAAATTATTGTAGAATTCGAAACGTTAAAGATTTCGATTCACTTATTAATTTAATAATATCAGAAGTTACGTGCCATTGAGACAATAGAATCGCCTAAAACCAAAACAGCCCTCAGAAGTGCATTGGGTTTATTTAATTATTATCGTGACTACATAAGAAATTATGCTGAAATCGCCAAGCCTTTAACCGACTTGACAAAAAAGAAAATCCTAGAAATCATTCCGTGGTCTGAGGTTGAAGAAGAGGCTTTCCAAACTTTAAAACGTTCATTGTGTGAAGCTCCTAAGCTGTATACACCAGATCCTAAAAAGCCTTACACTATTCAAAGTGATGCCAGTTCTTATGGAGTTGGTGCTTGTCTATCGCAAAGAGATGAGAAAGAAAATTTGTGTCCTATTAGTTTTGCTAGCCAAAAGCTCACTAAGGTGCAACAAAACTGGTCGACTATTGAGCGTGAAGCTTATGCGGTAGTGTGGGCATTAAAAAAAATTGAAGTTTATGTGTTTGGTGCTGAAATTGAACTAATAACTGATCACAATCCCTTAATATATCTTCAGAAATCTGCACCTCAGTCTGCAAAATTACAAAGATGGGCCTTATCTCTACAAAGATATAATATAAATATTTCTCATTGCCCAGGTGCAAAATTAAAAAATGCAGATAGTCTGTCACGACTAGTTACTGTATAAGGATTATTTAAATGATACTTTATTTTGTGTTTAATTTTGGTATGCAGTATTATATCAAGTCGTCTTTCCGTCTGTTGTGAATTGTTAGTGTTTTTTATATGTTTATTATATATTCATTATAACTATTATAACAAGGCTTCTATACATCTGTTTTGAATTGTGTTTTTATATATATTTTATGCTGTATAGTTGTATGGTTGCTATTTGTCAGATTTTGCTTCGCTTTGCGTAGTACAATCTTATCGGGGGGGGTGTCATGCAACCAATATCCTTCCAACCCTTTTTTGTTTAAAAAAGTAAACGGAAGTGAAGAGAACAGGAGAAGGAATGGTGGTTCGTTCGGAGTAAGTAGGATGTGGGAAGGCATCCGAGTATATTTTGGTTGTTTAAGAAGTAATGTGGTTTAGGTGGAATTTTTATGAATATTAGTGAAAGTGTACATAATGTAAATAATCATCTTGTAAATATTAGCTCTCATTTAATAAACTGTGCATTTAAATTTTAAAAAGAAGAATCGTTGTGTCATTCGGCTGTCATGATATTACAGCATGCAGTATTATATCAAGTCGTCTTTCCGTCTGTTGTGAATTGTTAGTGTTTTTTATATGTTTATTATATATTCATTATAACTATTATAACAAGACTTCTATACATCTGTTTTGAATTGTGTTTTTATATATATTTTATGCTGTATAGTTGTATGGTTGCTATTTGTCAGATTTTGCTTCGCTTTGCGTAGCACAATCTTATCGGGGGGGTGTCATGCAACCAATATCCTTCCAACCCTTTTTTGTTTAAAAAGTAAACGGAAGTGAAAAGAAGAGGAGAAGGAATGGTGGTTCGTTCGGAGTAAGTAGGATGTGGGAAGGCATCCGAGTATATTTTGGTTGTTTAAGAAGTAATGTGGTTTAGGTGGAATTTTTATGAATATTAGTGAAAGTGTACATAATGTAAATAATCATCTTGTAAATATCAGCTCTCATTTAATAAACTGTGCATTTAAATTTTAAAAAGAAGAATCGTTGTGTCATTCTGCTGTCATGATATTACAGTATCATTAAAAAATACTATAACACTTGAAAATACAACTATTGTTATAGCGTCTAGAAGAAGCGGACGCTATAATATTGTTTCAAATATGAAGTAATTTTCACCATCAAATGCTTTTCGTACATAATATTTAATTATTTTCTTTCATTTTCAATATTCACGTATAAATATACATTTCAATTGAAAATAGATTGTTTCGAAATATTTTTATTTTGTCTTTTAAAATCTGGCAACAGTAAATAAAAAAAAATGGCTATTTCAAAATATGAATTAAATTTCTATTCAGATGAGGAAATTTTAAAGAAAAAAATTTAAAGTAAAATCGAAAAAATAGTCAAGTTTAAAACTTGATTGCACACTACAGATTACACCACAATCTAGTCAAGAATATACCTGCAAAAGATGGTTAATCTGCTATGCAATTTTTTTTATCCAATAAAACTTAAGTAACTGAACTGGCTCGACCAATTTCAATATTAAATAGCGCTTAAAACAATTCTTCGATTTAAAAATTGTCTGCTTCAGCATATTTACCAAACATTTCTTTATAAATCTACCAGTTTTCATATTTTTATATGCAATAGTTTTTGCAGGATAGGCCGAGAACGTGAAAAGGACACGATAGATTCAATACAGGCAACGGCTGCGTTAGAAACTTTTTTATAATAGATAAAAATGATCCTTTAAGTAAATAATGTGTTTATATAAAAAAAAAGACATTACTCCACGTACAATAAGAATTTTTATAACATTTTATTGTAAAGAATTCTCGGATATATACCGCATGTATCGTTTTAGCTTTCTTTTATATACATAATGAGAAATTATTGCAATCTTGAAAACTGTTGACTTCCGCTTTTTGAAGAATTTACACGTTTTTGGATGTTCTGAACACAAAATGATTATTTTTGGAAAATTTCTGTCTTTCTATATGTATGTATTATAAATATTGTAAGGACTTTATCCACAAGAACAATAACTAATGCACAATTCCGAGATATAGCTATCACGAAAATCGTAAAAGACACAGAACAGCAGCGCCACTTATTGGGATATAGATACACCGAAACCTAATCAGTACCTACTTATGTCAAGGTCTAACTGAATCTAAAGTTTTATTAAATCCGTGCATTAGTTCTTGAGTGAGAGCGGCCACAAAATTTATGTTATTACTAAGACTAACAGATAGATAGACATTTTCCAAAAATGGTCAAATCGTGTTCAAGACATCCTAGAACGTGTTAATCCATCAAAAACGGAAGTGGACAATTTTATACTGTCCAATTTGACACAATTCCAATACTGTCTTATACATAGATGACAGTAAAAATTAAAGTGAAATCGTCAGGCTACAGATCAAATGAATGAAAATTAAAAAAAAAAATTATATATATATATATATATATATATATATATATATATATATATTAAAGAATGCCTTTTTTTCCTATGCTTACAATTATAATAAAATTGCTAATAAGAAATACATAATGTTGACGAAATTTCAGCTAAATAATAATGATGACACTAATAAGGTATTTTTGCAAAAGTAACATTTTAGAGTAAGTAAAAAATGAAAAAAAAAAAACATGTTTATGGTATTTATTTAATTTGCTTTACGAAGAAAAATTATCTTTTTCTAGAATACATCTTCTACTTCCTTATTACTTTTTGTTTATAAGTGTATTCACATATTTTTCTGATGCTGCAATCCACTTTTATTACGTTCATAGAAATTGGTTCACTCATGTTAGGTGCAGATTATAAAAGAAATATGTGTACGTATATATTTTATTCCTTTTTTGATAAAGGTGTTTTTACTTTCGTGTTTATTTTCGTCTTTTATGTATATAACTGATAGGCAAAAATCATACATTACAGAGGTTGATAACCTGAAAAATGTCTGGCTATACTGTTAAAATTTTTAGTTCAAAAGGAAACCATTTGATAGTGTAAAATATTTAGATAAAAGACATATCGTTCTTCTTAACTTTCCAAAAGAAAAAAAAAATCGGAGTTCGACCTCAAATATGAGTTTTGCTCCTCGGTTTCAAATATTTTCGTCTGCACAGGCGACTATATATCGTATTCCATCCGCGTCCGCAATATATCTTTTCTTACTAAAGCGATGAAGCTCTACAAATTTATCATTGAACTTTTGGTCGTTTATCCTATAATTTTCGAGATAAGATATCTAGTTCAGGAAGTTACCGCTAGTGGGCACTGCCACTTAACACATCGTGTAGCACATACCTGTTTTACTATACCTATACATAACATTAATGACTGTAGCGAACTCGGAACACCAGTTATTTGAGAGCAAAACAGACTTATGGAATCACCCTGTCTATAAATAGCGAGAGAAAGATAGATTACAGTTGATAGATAAACTACTGTTAGATAAATAGGCAGTTAGATACAGTTAGAAACGATTTCATAGATAGAAACAATTGGACGGTGTGCACTATTTCTTCCAAATTGCAGACCCTTATATAATAAAAACAGAGTATACGCTTATACTACACTGAGAAAAATGATACTTACAAATCTGAGTAAATCGATGTTTTCATTTTGTTACGAAACTTTTTGTTTCAAATATGACGACCCAATGTTTTTAATTCTGAAATACTCAGAATATTGAAACATGGACATACTCAAAACTGAGCACATAGAGGTCAGTTCATAAGTTCATACTCATTTTTGAAACATGGACATACCATACTTAAAAATGATTAGAATCAGTTCAAACTCATTTTTGAAAGATGGACATTACTCAAAAATGAGCACATAGAAGTCAGTTCATACTCATTTTTGAAACATGGACATACTCAAATATGAGCACATGATGTTTTATTCTTGAGTGTGTGCATGTTTTCAGAAATGAGTATATACGTGTTTCAAACTTGAGTATTTTTGATTCGCGGCCACTTTGACTGTGCGACATACTCAGATTTAAGTATTTTTTGCTCAGTATTGAAAATGTCGTTTTTAGAGTGTATAAAAACACAGTAGTATTTGATTCCAAAAATGCAGTATCTATTTCTGCAGTATTGATTTTTTTTACTAACTATATTGAACTACCAATTTATACTTCAAGCAAGTCACGTTTATACTTCGATTTTACTGTCATCCTTATTCTTCTTTATTGGCAATATCTGTAGCTGTGTGCATGCTTGCAATCCATAAATCTATATTTTATGATGTAGCATGCCTGGAAAAATCCTTTTATTCAATTTTCCCATTAGATATATTTTTAAAATTTTTATACATAAAAATAGGTACCGTTTATTAATTCAACTATTCTTTTCATGGAAGATTATTTTTATACTCAAGGAAAAGTTTGATTTAAAACAAAAATAAAATAAAATTCTGTTTTAAATAGAAAATAGAATAAATGAAATATGTAATGTAACTTCCCGTAGATTTCAAATAATGTAAAATAAAAAAAAATGTAATGTAAAATCAGGTTATCAAAATATGCCATGTTTTTGGTGCATTCCACTTATTAGATTACTGCTGATGTTTAAAAGTAAAAATACTCAGTAAAACTATTACATTGCAACAGCAAAAAAATTAACATAAAATAAATTTGTGCAATGTAATATTGGGGCTCATACATCATTTACTCACGTCCACTGCTGCAATAAAACAATAACAATAAAATTATTCTCTAAAGCAAAAGAAACCAGAGATTATAAGCTATAGGCAATGACGCAGACAAAACAATTCCGTGTGTTGGTGGCAGAGGTGCCATTTGGGGAAGGCTTGGGGAGGGGCAGTTGCCTCCCCCCCCCAAGGAATTTAAAATTTCAGAAAATGTATCAGTCATCACAGGTCAGATTCAATTTTTTTAAAATATATATTTTTTAATTGGTCAGAAGTTAAAATAACTTGTCTGATTTGATTACAATAAAAACATAAGCATTAAATAAATACTTTAAGCACAGAAACTAATAATTATCAAAAATGTTTTCTGAAGCCTTGCTGTTACAACATTCTATAAGTGAGACATTTAGAATTAATAAGTGTTTCGTCTAATTTAAAAAAATGTATGTGAGAAAAAATTCCATCAATTGCTTCTCAGCTGTGTATAATAACATGACCAAAAGCAATCTCGTTTCCCTCAGGGCTAGAATTTCAGAGGTGAATTTCTTCCTTTAGTAAAAAAATTAAGCAACTTTATTTTATTACAAATTTAAGCTTTTTTTTTTTTTTTTTGAGGTGGGAGGGGTTAATTCAAGTTTTTAATTATTGGATTTTCCAATTTTTCATTATTAGTGACATTATATTTATTGCAATCATTACAATGCTATTAAATCATTTGCTTTATTAAATCATATTATATACATTATGCTCTTAATAATCTCCAAATACTGACACTACAGTCCTGCGCAACCCAACAAAATTTGTCAACCCGAAACCCGACTCTAACCAGACAGACTTAAACCCAGCAAATCTTAAATATTCAGGCCCGAACCCGAAGTGAGAGAAAATGAATTTATATTTTAATACATTTATTGGAAAGGTAATCTACACTTTCATCGCTTATATTAAAAAATGAACGCATATCCACCCAATTTAAATATATAGTTTTTTTTTTTCATTTGAAAAATATTCCGGACTTCCTTTTGAAAAATCGGTTCATCTCGAACCCGATCCAAAAGAGGGAAAGCACAACCCGAAACACTTTGAAGTTTTCCCGACAAGCAACAACAACAAAAAAAAAAAAACCTCAGTCCTACGCCGATGCAGGACTGTAATTTCCAGTCAACCCAAAACCCGCCAAAAAATTTTCATTGACTCGCAATCCGACCAGAAATGAAAGAAAATTAATCCATATTTCAAAACAATTATAGAAAAGTAACCTACAATTAATTTCTAACATCAATTTTATATTTTTTGTAGAAAAATGAACATATATATATATACTAATTAATGTTCAAATATAGTTTTTTTTTTTTTTTCCTTTATCTGAAAATATTCAGAATTTTTTTTTTTTAAATTGGTTCAACACGAACCTGACTCAAAATGATGAAAAAACCCAGCTCGAACCCGAAACAACTCTTTGATTACGGATTAGGATTAGGATTATTTTTATATTCTATCGTTCCACAATTTCCAATAAATTTCTTTGTGGTAAAATTCTTTTGAAAATATCTTAATATAAGTAAGTGTATGACAGAGATTACTTTTCAAAAAGTCGTACCATTTGAATAAAAAATAGTCCACTGGGACATATCGATAGTAACTCTGTCGTAGTCAAATCTTCCAAGTCAACCTGACCCGTGCAACGAAAAAAAAGGCAGTGTAAACCCGGCTTGATCCGTACTGCGTATCCGGTCGTGTCGGGTTCGGGTAAAATCGGTTTGCCCGATCAAATGGAGAACTCTACCTGAGACCAAGAGTTTCGCAGATTTCTGAATTGTATGGAATTTAGACCATAGTCAGAAGTGGAAGACAGAAAATGATTAAGGAAATTTTTTACTGAAAGAAAATTTGCAAATTTCGTGAAATTTCGATGATGTTCGTGTGCTGATCATTTCGTGACTGATTGAATTTCATGTTTTCTTTTCCGCGATCATTTGACGAAATTGGCAATTTGTTTCCGTGATCGTTTCATGAAATTCTCATTTTTTTTTCTGTGATCGCATTTTCCGAAATTCGCGATTTCTTCTGCAAAAAAATTGACAAAATTGATTTTTTCCTGCGACCATTTGTCGAAATTCACTTTTTGCCCCCTCGACCGATTGACGAAATTGGCTATTTGTTTCAGCGATGACGAAATCTCGATTTTTTTTTTGACTAAATTCGTGATTTAATTGCGCAACTTTTGACAAAATTCGCGATATTTTTCCGCGATAGTTACACGAAATTCGCGTTTTTTTTGCGTAATTTTTTGACGAAATTTGCGATTTTTTCCGCAATTGATGGATAAATTTGATTTTTTTTTCTGCGACCGGATGTTGAAATTTGCGATTTTTTTTTCGACCGATTGATGAAAATCGCTATTTGTTTCTGTGATATTTGGCAAAATTCGTAATATTTTTACACGGTCATCATAAGGAATTAACGATTTTTAATGTGACCAATTTGCCAAATTAGCTATTTTTCCAAGTTAAATTGGAAAATCGCTAAAATCGCGATTTTTTGCCGCGATCGATTGATGAATTGATTTTGCGTAAATCTGTAAAATAATAATAATAATAATAATAAAAAGTAAATAAATAAAGAAATAAATAATGATAATAATAATAATAATAGCCGACTTCCACGGAAATTAAAAAATATTAGCCGAAGAATTACATGTCTGTGAAAGAAGTTTTGAGGGCAAAATCCGAACAGCATTTTTTTTTGTGCGAGATTTTCTTATTTTGTTCTCGATTTGCGGAATCCTGCGCGCAATTTCAAACCCTGTCCCTCAAAGAAAACTCTCCCCCCCCCCCCCCCAAAGAAACTCCTAAAAAAGAGTCAAAAGGGACTGGAAAAAAGCTCCTCCATTTTAGACCGGTCTCCGTCTTAGCAAGTTTTGGGGCTACTTGCCTTATATATAGCAGCCTTAAATTGTATGGTGTTTTTTTCATCGAAACTTTATTTTTTTCCGTTTGAGAAAGAAAGAATTCTGCTATAGACAAGTTTCGTTTAGACAGGTATTGGCAATATTTGGTGTTTTTTTCATCAAAACTTTACTTTTGTTTATTTGAAAAAGAATTCTGTTACACACAGGTTTCGTTTAGACAAGTTTTACTGCAATGCACCTACGCTCTTCAGAGGTGTACCATAGAAAGGAAGTTTTAGCAATTTTAAAGGATACCTGTAAAAACGGTACCTATCTATAACGGAAAAAAATTATAGTCAATATCTTAAAATTATACCTCCTAAGACGGAAACCTGTCTAAAACAATTTTTTTTATCAATATCTTACTTTTCCATATTCGAAGTTTTTATTATTTACCCAAATTGATCCAATAAACGTTTCTCGTTCGGAGGGGAAGGGGGGGGGACAAACACCCAAATCCCACTACCCTAAAAAAAATTGTCCCCCCACCCCCAAGAAAGTTAGAAAGTTCTGAAATGGCGCCCCTGATTGGTGGTGGCCGGAAAAGGGGGAATCTGCATCCCCAGGAATATTAAAATTAGTGGTCGTCAGTAATTTTCTGAACATTTAAATTTACTTTTGACGTCTAAAAATTTAAATCCGGTATTCTCTCTCTCTCTCTCTCTCTCTCTCTCTCTCTCCCTCTCCCTCTCTTTTAAATATGTTTGGAATCTTATTTGATGATAGTTTTTCAAATAACAATAAAATGCTAATTTATTTTTAAAGGGCTAATTTATTTTTAAATTATATAAATATATATATATATATATCTTTGTAACATAAACAAGTAAAACATATTAATATAATATATCTTTTTATAATATATTCAGTATTATCATTTTTACTTTCTTCTATCTGTATAATAGAAGAAAGTAATCCCAAAAAAATCCTTGAAAATACAAGAGATTTTCCATAAAATTTTACGGAGGAGTTTCATTTTTCCAAAACAACAGTACAATTTCCGTAAATGACATTAGTTCTGCAAAGGAGACTTCAAATCTGTAAATATGCAGAAAGTTTTCCGTAAATTTATTGATTTTTTACGTATTTCTTTCAAAACAGTACAATATCCTTATTTCTTCCAAAACAGTGCAATTTCCGTAAATAACGTTTAGAGGTTTGCGTACAGAAATCGCCTTGTTTTAAATGCAAATTAAGGTAGTTGTATTTACTAGAGTTCTTCAAGGATCCTGGCCTGACCCAACTCGATTCGCTGGCCCATTCTAACCGGGGCCATGTCTGGACAGTAATTTTTTGTGGAAATAATAGTAATATTTTTATTTTTTAATGAAATATTTAGAAATTTATTTTATTTTTATAAGTTACAGAAAAAAAAATATATTTTTTTTTAAATCTACTTTTTTTTCTTGATAGTGCTTGAAAATTAGAATTTTTTTTTCACAAATTTTTAAAAGTTTTATTTTAACTTTTCTGATGTGAGGCAATATTGGGTTATTTAAAGGTTTCATAACATAATATCTCTGCAAGTTATCGCTATGTAAATTGGCATTAAACTAAACTGATTTTGCTTATAAATTTATGAATTAAACTAAAATTTATTATTTTACAAATTATAATTTTACAAAATTTATAATGTTTTCCTTAAATTTATAAAAATAGTTAATATTTTTTCTTTACTTTTATAAAAATGAAGTTCATAATTTATTTCTTTAGCTTATAATTTTATGAACTAAACTAAATTAATTTAAACTAAATGAATAAGTCTAAATTTAAACTTACCTATCACAAGATAATTAATTTTGAAATTGTCCTTAAAAATTAATTTTTTGTTTAAATATTTTTTAAACTATTCAGTTTAATAGAACCGTACACAAAAGTTCTCAGCATAGCTCACGTATAATAATGTAATTTATTATAAAATTGTTTATTTACATAAGTTTTTTTTAAATAAGAGATAGCGAAAATTTTTATTTTAATAGCATGTAATAAATACGTCTGCTTAAGATAATTATTGTTTTTTATTGGAATTGATAAATACATCATCAGACCAAATAATTTAAAAAAGTATATGTTCGAAAAAAGAAAATGTTGGTACTATTGAAAAAAAAAGCAATCAATACTCTTAATAGAATGTTTTACTCATATAATACATAATAAGTTAAAATTTATCTGTTATAAAGCATCAAATAATAAAACAAAATATTGAAAATTATGAAAAGAAAATATTAAAAACATTGGAATATCTTCATGATTGAAACTCTCAAAAAAATCCATAGTACTTTTAAATTTTTACGTCATAAAAGCAATTAAAATAAGTAACAACATTTGAGAAAGCGGCGCACACCCAGTTGTAGCGTATTGGTCTATAGCGCCGGTTTTAGTAAACGAAAGATTGGGGGTTCGCTTCTCACCGTGACAAGGGTTGGTTGTTTTCTTGCCCTTGAGAAGTATCTTTTCTTTTTTGGTTCTATAAAATTTATTTTAACGACATAAAAATTTCTAAAAAATACGGAAGATATCTGTTATAAAACGAAAATTTAAAAACGGATATTTCAGGAAAAATTTCTTGGAATTTATGGATTTTTTTTCCGTTAAAATACGGAAATAGTACTAGCCAGTACAATTTCCGTTTTTTTTTTTTTTTTTTCAGGCATTTTTTTTTTTACAGTGGGCCAGCAGGTTTCAGTTGAATTTGGGGATATTCCGCCGGAAGCGGGCGCTGTGATAGAGATTGTTCCATTTTCATTATTGTATAATCGAAAGGTGCATGAAGTTATGCATAGAATTGAACCAAATTTCATATATATGTTTTTGACTATAGCCTGCATCTGCAGTTCGCAGTTGAATTCGGGGATAGTACGCTGGAAGGGGGCGCTGCGATAGCGATTTTTGTTTAATTTTCAAAATTGTATCATCGAAAAGTATATGAAGTTATGCATAGAATTGAACCAACTTGCATATATATGTTTTTGGCTGTGGCCAGCAGGTCCCAGTTGAATTTAAGAGCTATTCCGCCGGAAGAGGGCTCTGTAATTTTGTCCAATTTTCTCGACTTTTAGTAGTTGTGTTCTACATCAGATGCTCGTGCAACGAAGGGTGCTTCGCATCCAGGTAATCCGGCGATGAGAAAGCATCTGATGTACAACACAATTACGAAATATATTAATTTTACTGGATCTGTGATAGCGAATTTTGAAGTATTAACATATATGAGATTGAAGAAACTTTTGGGGCTGGCACATCCGACTAGTTTAAATACAACTTGTATTTTGTATTCAGTAGGCATATTTTATTAAATGACACAAGTTAAAATATTTTCCTTTTATGAGTTTTTTTTTTTTTTTTTTTTTTTTTTTTCCAATCCATGGAAGTGCAAATGTCCAAAATTAAATATATATATATATATATATTTGTAGTTTAGAATAAAGAAGCAACAAACTAAAAACTTTATGTATAGGCTCGGAGAATATAGTTCTTGTACTGTGTACATATGAAATTGCAATCAAATGAAATACTTCAATAGCTGACAAAAAAAAAAAAAAAAAAAGAAAAAAAAAGAAAAGAAAAAAGGAGAAGGGTGGTTAGGTGGCACACTGAAAAAAAAAAATGTTGATTTTACAGTATCATACTGGCAGCTGGGATGCCAGTTTTATACTGTAAAATCAACATTTTTTTTTTTTTTTTTTTTTTTTTTTATGCAGTGCATTAAGCCTAACTTTCTACTGCTAATTTCTAATCTTGGCAATGACGTTCAAGATTTTTAAGAGATGAGAGAACCCCGTGATAAATATACAAAAAATTGATATAAGGTCACATCAGTTAATAAGGCTGATGTACCTCCTCCTTCCCTGTTTGAAAAATCTAAATTTTATGTTTAAACCTAAAGATCCTGGCAACCTTTGCAGTCCTCCCAAACAGTCCGTTTTTAAATACAAGTTTTCTCTAAGAAATTTTTTGTATGGTAGGTTTCTGCAACATTTGCAATGAAAATAACCTTCGTCCTTTTCTACAAAATTTGTAAGAAAGATCTGAAAAGAAGATTTTTCTTTGAAAAAAGTGGCATTTAAAAAACGGACCATTTGAGAGGCCCACCATTGCTTTTTGAGCAAAAAAAAAAAAAAAAAAAAATTAAAAAATCCAGAATGTACTATACCCTTAATAGCCGTGCTCACATTTTATCAATAGACATTATAGATGAGTTCGGACTCGTTTTCGGAGCCCGAGTCAGACGATTTGAAGTCTGAGTCCGAAAATTTTTGTGTCATCAGAGCTCGAGTCCAGTACGAAAGTGCGCAATTCAAAACTGTTAATAACATTATAAAATTGTTTCAAGATTAATTTTCGCATTTAAAAATCTCTTCTTAAAATGAAATAAGCATTAATTCCAAGTACCTGACAATGTTTCGTGATTTCCGTGGCTCTGGAAATCTTTTTAAAATAGAAAATTTATTATTTATACCCAACCACTGGCCCACCCATCTGCAAAAGTCAGAATTCTTACTCTTTTAAAATATCAATATATACAACAATGGCAGAAAAACATGAGTTCTGTTTTCCAATAATTCTATGAAAAAGGACTTCGAACGACTTTAAACAGAAATGGAGGACAGACAAGGGATATCTCAATCTCATTTTCATGGCTTCTTTGTGTTACTAACATTGACCGTGCAAAGGCTTCACATAGAATATTTCTTCTTATATCCCATCAATAATTCCCTTTCAAACTGATTTTCAAAAAATTGTAAAACCCTGTAAGAAACTTAGACTACATCCTTGTTTCTCAAAAAGCAAGATTTTTTTTGTTTTTGTTTTTTACCATTTGGGAAATGGTTGTTGATTTCGGTCGAATGGACCTCTTGACGTCGTCACTTTATTTTTTTAAGCGTTTTTAACGAAATTATGTAACTTTAGAAGAATTTTTCTTTGAATAGGCAATAGAAATGCATAAAATCGTTACAAAAATGTTAAAGTTACAAAAAGAATAGATGTAAATTATCAGATATGAAAATAAAAAGAAAAAACTGCCCAGTTACACTGGGGGCATTGAGCTCACAGGCTATTCACAGTAATTTATATTATATTCTGATTTCAAAGAATTTGAAATAAGCCCCTCGAAAAATAAAGAAATTGATATATTAAGGAGGGTCATTCCCCGTTACCCCCTTCCTAGTTAACTAATGAACCCCTTGAACTAATCAGGGAAGCCTCTAATTACAATGAATATATATACAAAATTTGAAGAAAATCTGATCATTCTGCATGAAAAACCCATTTATTTAAATTAAGGGGGTATTAGCCCCCTCCCCTTTCCCCCTTTATACTTAATCAATGAATCCCCAAAACTATTCAGAGAAGCGCATTATCACAATGAACCTATATACAAAATTTGAAGAAAATGGGATAATTCTGCATGAAAAACCCATTTATCTAAATTAAGGGGGGTTAGCCACCCGTTCCCCTCCCCTTTATACTTAACCAATGAACCTTCAAAACTAATCAGGGAAGCGCCTTATCCCAATGTGCCTATAAACAAAATTTGAATAAAATCGGATAATTCTGCATGAAAAACCCATTTATATAAATTAAGGGGGGATTAGCCCCCCGTTCCCCTCTTTATACTTAACCAATGAACCCCCAAAACTAATCAGGGAAGCGCCTTATAACAATGAATCTATAAACAAAATTTTAATCAAATCGCATGTTTCTATCAAGAGTTATCGCGTTACGTACATGCGTACATACATACATACACACAGAAGGGGCGGGCACATTAGCTCTCAGGCTTTGATAGCCTGTGAGCTAAAAAGCCAAATTCAAAAATTGACGTCGAATGATAAATCGGCTCATAAAGCAAAAAACGTGGTCTTCAACTTTAATTTCCTCAAAATATCTTTAGCTCAGACATCAATCTAAACAAGAGTTAAAGCAATACTTAAATTTTGATTAGGGAATGGCCTACAAAAAGAAATTGTACCAAACTTTAAAAATTTCAATGCTAACACCTAAAGTTGGCATCATATTTGGATATTACAGTTTATTTTACCTTCGAATACCAAACGGGAAGTCAGTAGATAGGGAATGAGACTTCTGCGTCAGCAGCAGGCGGTGGCGGCGCACAGTGTAAGATTTTGCAAATCTAGCGAGAAAAATTTCAGAAAATCGATTTTAAGTAATTTCAGTTTTAGACATTTTAAATTACATCTAACACATTGAAGAGAAAAGAGATAAAGTTAAAGCAGTGTAACTCCACAACAACACCATCAAAATTCGGCTCAAAACCACGTTTTCTTTAAACCTTTTTAGAGCGGCGATTGTTGTAGATGTAATTGCAAATGATATTTATGGCTAAAAATATACTTATTTTGCAAATATTGTTTTATGATAGTATGGAATCGTTACAACACAGTATTTACTTTGTATTTTACAATTACAATAGTTATTTAATAGTGTTACTTCTTAAAAATAAACTTGTAAGTTAATATGTAAATTATTTGAAAATTCAATAGCATATGATAAATTAAAAAAGCTGCCAAAAATTTTGTACACTCTGGTACATTGTAAGGTAATTTTGTTTGTAATTATATATGCATATAGATATAAAATAAATTAATTTCAGCTCCAACTATTTGCAGCTTTTGAACATAAGTAATTTTTTGCAGGTACTGAAGTATTAATTTCGAAAAGAGAATTCTATGAGATATTTATAAATGATGTTACTGGACATAAATCATTTCCAGTGAATTCTAAAAATATCTTGATAGACAATGTATTATACAAATATAAACTTCAACATTGCTAATATGTTATGTTAGACCAGATTAAGCGGCTGATCCATTCGTTTATGATTGACATTAATCGAAGATGGAGAAATTGCCATCGCATAAATAACGTTTTTTAAAGAAAAATAAGAAATGGCTAGATTCGAATATAACAATAAGTAATCTCTTATATACCAGGCAGGCTATGCGAAAAAAGTTGGACGTCCAAAGAAAAATTTTTGTTCAAGTGGACCGAAAAAAAAGTGAAAAAAAAAGGTTTATCCATTCTTCTCAGAACACTCACTAAATGAACTAGCACATGCCACGTGTTTAAAATTATGACAGTTTGGACGAAAAGATGCTGCGGGTATGTTAAAGCAATTATCTTCAAGCCCTAAAAAGCAACTCATTTTAAAAAATCGTTCAAAAAGCCGGATACCCGATATTTAAATATTCTCTTGAAGAAGCGTTGGTTTTAATAACCACTATGAAATTAAGTTTCCCAAAATACGGGAAACTCTGTGTTACAAAAAGTTTTGAACGGGGAGAGATCCATCCTATGAGTAGGTGAAAAATGCAAAAAATGTGCTATCCATCCCAAGAAAACTGTATATTTTCTTAATCATTTGCAGAAGTTAAATTACAATCTATTGCAGATTTAACGATAAAAAGACTTTGTATTATACAAAAACAGATATTAAATTTTCTTACTAAAGAAAAAGGGTCTATGTTAAAAAATATAACAATGATTTTTAAATGGGGGGAGGGGTCGATGGCAGCGGTGGACACAGTAGATACAAGCAAAAATCAAATGAAAACAACTTTGAAGATGCAAATATTCTAATCCTATCTGTGGTTTCTTTAAAACTACATGGTTGTAATGAAGAAAATCAAAATTTATATTATGGAAAAATGCACATCCTTCATCTACTTCTTACTGTAGACCCATAAAATTTAAGTATACCAAGGAAACTGATCAGTCAATAACGGAAGAATTTGAAAATGTCAGTAATCAAATTACTGCTCTTGTGCCAACTATAGTAGAATTAGATGATCAAACGTAATGAAATAGGGCACAGATCTGAAGATACAATGGTAGATGGCCAAGTGTGCAATATTCTATCTTTAAATAAAGCAATCCAAAAATGATATATCTGCAACGCAACTTCCAAGGTTATGAATAATTTGAAATTGATTCGAACATATACTAGTAATGCTCACACATTTTCTTGGGGCTTATCGACACTACATGCACAGATAAAATTTATGGAATGCTTTTAACATATTGGTTATGGATAGGATGTAAAAAAAAAAGGCAGTGCCGAAAACATTAATGATGACACTGAAAGCGATGGCAGTATCTAATAACTTAATTAATATTTATTAAAAAAACTCTTCTTGTTGTAAATGGTAGGTATTGTATATTTTTTAAATCTGCACCGAATAAAATAACACTGCGTAAAAGTCAATAAATGGAAATGACGAAAACTCTTTCGATTATGATTAGGATAATGTAATAATAATGACGTAAAATGTACAATGTAACGAGTACATATATATATTTTCCATAATATAGAACCATTTTATCTATAGTAAGTGCAATTTTATTTAATTAATATCAATAATTTTCATAAAATAAATTTTGACCCGCTAGATTCGCAAAATCTTACATTGTGCGGCGGTGCGGTGGGAACACCGCCTACTGCCGAGATCATACTATAGTAGGTGGGTGAAATAGCTAGCGTGGGGAAGCTATGTTATAGTAGGGTGGGGCGAATAGGTCTGCTATAAAGGGGAGTATTTTAGGGGGGCTAAATTAATACAAATTTTAAATGTCTTATAGTACGAGGTAACGGTTATGGTAGAGTTCGAACACTGCCCGCTATCCCTCTGCATTTTCCCAATGGTTGTTGTTGTTGTAATATGTTAAATTAGATTTTTTTTTTATTTTTTTCAATTTGTGAATAAATAAAATTGCACTCCCCCCCCCCGAGCCACCATAAAAAGCGAGAAAATTTTAGTTATTCACAAATTGAAAAAGTAAAAACTTGTTATTTGAGAAACAAGACTCTTAACATATTCAAAATTATTATGAACAAATTCTTAAATTACTACGCAGTACTTTAAAAATTAGTTTGAAACAGAACTGAATTGTTATTGATGGGATATAAGGTGAAATATTCTATCTGATTCTGAAGCGTTTGCCTGGTCAGTTGTTAGTAAAATAAAAAGTCGTAGGACATCTCTTGTCCCTCCTCGCTTTTCATTTGAAGTCCTTTTTCAGAATTACTGGAAAACTTTACCCGTCTTTACTTTAGTTCAGAATTACTGGGCCATTTTCTTCCATAGTTGTGCAATGGTATTTTATTTTAAAAGAATAGGAATTGTGACTTTTGCAGATTTCTACCACAATGATTGAATATAAATAACAAATTTGCTATTTTAAACAGATTTTCAGGAATTGAGAATCATGGAACGTTGTCATGAGGGAGTATTTAAGTTTTGTACTCATTTTTTTGTAAGAATATATTTTTAAATAAGAAAATTAATCTTGAAACAATTAAAAAATTTTATTAACAATAACTCATTTCTAATCCACATTAGTAGAAATAACCTTCATTATTTGTACGAATATTGTAGTTGAAACTCGTTTCGATGCTTCTCGAAGATTATCTCGTCTGTCCAACATCTTGTAACGCTCCACGCCTATATAATTTCAAAACCTTAAAATAGATTGCGTAGGTGATCAAAACCATATTTATTTAAATCAACGTATGGGAATTGAATAGCAAATAGTCAAATCGTATTCATGTATTCAAGACATCGAAAAACGTGTAAAAGCGTCACAAAACGGAAGCTAAAAATTTTCACAAAGTTAATATTAGGTAGATTTCGTAAGAAATACTACCTGTTACATTCTCCCCTAAGTTGGAATTTTTGAAAATTTTTTGCAGATCTACGCCGATCATGACTACCAGAACCCAAAACCACCCCCAGTTCTAAACCTTATCTATCTATCTATCTATCTATCTATGTCACTTTTTTATGGACACGATAACTCACGTAATTCTGCACAAATCTTTTCCAAACTGATACATAAAATCAAGGGGTATGAAATCTCGGTCAAGTTCGTTATTGGGCAAAATCGGACCAGGGGGGGGGGAATAGGGGGGGGGGGAGGATTTTTGTGAAAACAGAAAAAAACCCATAACGTCTTAATTACGATACGTATCGAATCCGTTTAAAGTTATTATTACTTCCAGGAACAGGGCCGAAAATGTATGTAGGACAGATTTTTGATATCAGTAAAAATGGCCCCAAGGGGGGGGGGGGGGAGGGGGGTTTTAGAAGAAAAAAATTCATAACTCCGTCAATTCACAAGATGTCAAATCCGCTTAAATTTATTATAAATCCTCTTAATATTATCTAAAATTTTTATATTGACAAGTTTTTTATAGGACGCACCCTTATAGCAAAAAAAAATTAAAAACAAAAAAATCCCTACCGGCTCCGCCTGAAAACAAGTTAAATTTCGAATTGGGCGCTCTCCCAACTGTGGCATCATGGCAAAAAGGTCATTTCTTCGGTAATTCCCAACAAACAGGCGCCCCACGGACTGCGTCTTCAAAATCTACCTGTGCCTGTAGGCCGAGCCGTCAGGGATTTTTTTTTCCTTATGTGTATAGAGAAAAATTTAAAAAAAATCATTTGTTCATTTATTATGAACGAAAAATAGTTCGTATGCGTTTGTTTATGACGTATAAAACAATGTTGCAATCGACGTTGCATTGCATAATGTATTGAGAGTAAAATGTACTTCATCATCATCTACGTGACTTTTCCTTTTATGACAAAATATGTCGTACATAGATTATTACATGCATGTAAAGGAAATGAATATGCAAAATGAAAAACGCTGCGTGAATGTCACTCTCACACGCCAATTATTGTGCAGAACGATAGACAATGGATCTCGGTTCCTAAAAAATAGCTAGAGAGAAAAAAAAAAAACATGAAAAGGAGAAACATAGAGTCCAACTCTGTTTTGAAATATCGCACAGAAACATTACGTATATCTTCCCAATTTCAAAATGTCTGCTAACTATTGTTTTGGCACTTAAGGAATTTTATGTATAGACATATACTAGTTTTTTTTTTTTTTTTTTTTTTTTAAAAAAAAGCTAATACTCTGCGAAAACAAGATATAATATTTTTATAACACAACTAGCTGAAGTACCCGGCGTTGTCCGGGATTTTAAGAATGTTTGTGTAGAAAAATCAATTTCAAAATTAAGCCTGTTATATCGAGAACTTCAAAATGTTAAAATATGCCAATATTTCCATAATCGCGTTTTTATCATGATTCAATACGTTCCCCAAACTTATATGACGTTATATTCACCTGCTAACGTCATATCCACTTGCTTTCTCCATTACTCATATTGATACTTTCTTTGTATGATTCTCAAACATTTGAAAAAGTCCGTTAAACTTTCAATATGAAGTCATATTAATTTTCTTTTTAATTCTCTAATGACGTCATATTAACCTGCTTTCTGTACTATTTTCCGTTATATTACCAATATGACGTCATATTAATCTTTATTCAAATTGTTGAAACTTTTTATTTCATTTTCATTTTTCACTTGAAAATCTGCCAATAGAAAATTATTGTAGAAAAAAATTACTGTGGATTTTTTATTGTTGGCAACTGCTATAACGAAAAGTGTTTAAATTTGATAGAAAAAGGCTGTTAGATTTTTGGTTTTTTATTAATTAAAAATTAACTATAGATTATTTCGATTCCGGATTACTTTAGTTGCTTGCCTCGGATCGTGTTTTAATACACCTTATACGTAACATTTCACAACTCTGGCTTCCAACCTGTTGATTTGTATAGCAGTGCAGACAGACAGACAAGACAAACTTTCATTTTTATATATTAGATTCATCTACAAAATGTACTTAATCTTAGATTTAAATAAAATCGATAAAAAATCGAGTATACGGGAACTCTCCCCGAAAGAACGAAAATCCAACTCAAAGCCAAAAAAAATGTTGAGTCAACTCGACCCGATACTGTCTTGCACTAAAAATAACGTTGGTCTATACGATTTTCGGAACAGATAAGTTAATTGCTTTATAAATTATTTTTAATGCTAAAACAGAAAAGGTAATAAAACGTTCTCTATCACGTCAAGCTTTCTAGTTACATAAGTTTAAATATATAATTTATGCAATTAATCTCAGAAAAAAAAAATATATTGTAACCTTGGACTATTGTCATTTGAACAGAAATAGATTTCCAGAAGTTTTAATTATGCAAATCCAAAATTACAGTTTGTTCCGCCAAGTAATTATTTGGTTATGCTTAAAAAACTATACTCACATTGCAGGAATTTAACGTTAAGAGTTTGAAATTTTACATCTGCATAATTCATAAACTACTTCACGGAAGGACTTCCCGTTTGGATTCCCTGGGATAAAAATTTACCGTAGAATCTAAATATGGTGTTAAAATTAGGTTTCCGTATCGAAAAATTCAAAGTTTGTTACAACTGCAATATGGAGACAATCCCCTAAGATAACGAAAATGCGAAGCATGATTGAGGAAAATAGACTTCATTTTCTTATTCAGCGTTGACAAAAGCTGTAAATTCAATTATTGTGGTTTAAGTTGTGATTTTATTATTTTTTTCAATTTGTTATAATTAGAATTGACTCAACACTCAACAAAAAAATACAGATCACTCGATCCAATGCAGAACTGCAGTTAACACCTTCGAGACGAACGTCCAGTGTATTTCTTTTAATTTTTGGACACCATTATTTTCGAACAGTTTATTTCGTTATATTTCATCGTTGAAATTTTCTGGTTAGATAGTTAGGCGAAAATACTCGGAAACAGTAGTATTCATATTCAAAGATTTTGAGCACTCCATACGGAACGAATGCGCATAGCAAAAGAGCTAATTACTTTTACGTTGATGTATTCAAACACGCTAAAAAAGTTATCGTAATAAAGGGAAAATATCCATTTACAGAATACGAATCTAAAAATACCAGCAGAACAATTTCTTAAGCTAGTTATGTCTCGCAGATTCTTCGGGCATCTTTTTTAATGGGAGCATCATTAAAAGCCAATTAAACTGAATGCGAAGTCCGCAGATTGTTTTCGATTCTCATATAATTCAGCCTTGACGTAATAACCGTAATTTGTAAGTAAATTATCAAAATAAAAATAAAACAGTTAATTATCATTATATAGGAAAATGAATTATAATTTAGTATGCCATTCATAAACCTTTCCACAGACATAGCATATTGTTAACCAAGTTCTTTGAAATATAATTGTGAGAAACAAGTTTTCGGTAAAGCAGCTATTTCGCAGGAGTATCATTAGGGAGGAGAAGATATTTGAATATCCTTAATACTAAACACGCAATCATTACATGCTTCTTTTGTTGTAAATATTGTCAGTCAGTAAGTTCATGAACTCGAGATAAAAACTAGTCGCTGGGGGCCACCGTAATACTTACCCATCATGGATATGCATAATATAAAATATGAAAATAAAACATGTATAAACTATTTATAAAATGCATTGCAATTCGAATTAAATTGTGGCTTGATGACGTCATAAACTTTAAAGCTTTAAATGCTCTATTACTGAATTGCGTAAAAGAAACATCCTTATAACTCAAAAATTGATAATCATATTAACTAACGGTTTACTGCGTCGGATTAAGCGTCTCATTTCCAATTAAAATATATTTTTGAATTGAAATTTGATTGAAATACAGGGTCATGAAAAATCGAAGAGTGCGGAAAATAGGATTACAAATATCTCGGCAACTCATTATCCGATTGACTTCATTCTTTCTGCAAAATTTATGTTTTTTTATTGTCTTTGATAGTCACTCCTTAAAATAAACAATTTCGAAAATTTTTATACACCTTTTATCAGAACGAATATTTAGAGAGTCGGAAAAAATAGTTCCGGATAATCGAGGTTACTGAAATCCAATAAGCTTTTTCTCATTATTACATACTAAGTACATACCAAATTTCAAGTCTCTATCTCAATTTGTTCGGGAGATAGAGCGTTTACAGACGCACGCATGGCAGACAGACAGATGGCAAAAAAAAAAAAAAAAAAAAAAAAAAAAAAATCTGAAAATATGTTTTTCGAAATCTCCAATGTCTGAAACGAGTAAATCCGTCAATTTTTTTTTTTTTTTTTCGATTTTCAAAACGGTTACAAGATTTACCCTATACTACGTATGATGGATAAGTAATGAAACTCGCATCACATTTATATTAACTTCATCGAAAATTCCTCGATTAAGTGATAGTCACAAAATGTTTTATCACAATGATGGGCATAAATAATTTTCGTAGACCCGCAAGCCGACACATTCCAACCCGCGGAATGAGCTATAATTTTGAATTCGCATGTATAAAGTTTCTAGAAATCAAAGTTTGTTAAAAATTTTATAGGTTACAGGTCGAATATTAATTTCCTAATTTATGTACACTTAATTAATTTAAATATATATATATACAGCACCATGGTTTCTGTTGCTTTACAATAATATTCATATTATTCTAACACCTATTCTGACAACACGGTAAATCATTTTCTAAAACTAAATTTGGCAACATGTAATGATTTTTTGCAATTTATTCCCTCTGTTTGGTTGTGTTCATGTGTGGTTCATGTGGTGCACAAGTATCTTTTTTAATCCAAATGGATTATGTACTTTATGGCTCTATTTCATGTTTTATCTGTATATTATAGGTATGGTTTCTTTCCTTTTTAATACTGTATTTATTTTTTATTTTTTCACTGGTTTGATTCAATGTTTATGAGTGGTAGTCCCAAAATCATATTCTTTAGCAATGTTATGGCTAATATGATGATGAAACCACTCATTTTATTTGTGGTATTTAGGCATTTAGGACTTGATAATTCTGTCTAAATTCCACGAATTTCATTTCATTCATTCAATTTCATTTATTCAATTTTTAATTTAATTTCTTCTTCTTTTAAATAAGTTTTTGGTATCTATATTCAGTGTGTTGGGGAATACTTTCATTGTCAACTAATTATTTACATACTTAATCATTATTTCATAGTTTAAGTTGGTGTTATGGTAATGTTTCATTTATGGTTATATATATATATATATATATATATATATATATTTGTAATCTATAACAATTTTAACAGAAATGTTTTTCTGGAAGCTTCAAATATGCGAATCTAAAATTGCAGCTCATTCCTAGAAATATATTTTGAATTATGCTTAAAACACTACCTGCACTGAACTCTGTTTTGCAACGATTAAGAATAACTTTAACATTATAATTTTAAAAGTTTACATCTGCTTAGCTTAATTCCTTAACTAAGGTTTGGACAAAAAGTACTAAAGTTTTTTAATTTTATTATTGCCACATTAATTATATCTAATAATAATTATTCTTTATTTTACAGGTAATTCAACTTATTTGTTATACGCAATACAACATTAATCTTGTGTTTGCTCTGTGTTTTAAAACATTAGCCTGTATTTAAGAATTTAGTCCTTTTAAGAAAGCGGGAATTTTCAGTTAGTTGAAATCTGCAGTTGATATTTTACTATCCATTTTCTTCTCTATGTGAAAAGTTAGGTTTCATTTGTTTTGATTTTTTTTTTTTAATTCTTCACTTTCCGTTGCACTGCAAAAAATAATTGTTGATTTTACAGTATAAAACCGCGCATGCGCGGTAGCGTATTACTGCTTGCACGGCAGCGTATTACTGCTTTTTTTACTGTTTAATACTGTTAATTTTACGGTATAATACTGGCAGCTGGGATGCCAGTTTTATACTGTAAAATCAACAATTATTTTTTGCAGTGTGCATTCGATTACATTGAACTTTCTGCAGTGTGAAGAATAGATTATTGAGGCTATTGAGGCACAATTTGAAAGCCACTTAGATCCGTTGGATATTTCTCTTAAAGCAAGATTACTTCATTGTGATTTTTTTTTTTTTTTTTCGTGTCTGGCTAAGACTCCGTGTTAAAAATTTTACCCGAATCACATGTTCACTTCGTGGCTATCAACGTGAACACTCCTAAGAAATAATATTAAAGAAACACAAAGAAATGAAAACAGGCAAGAATGAAAGAGAGTTGAGCATCACTTTTTAGCTATAGCTCACTTTCCTGTCTAAAATATGTATCACTGCTTGTGCTATGAATAATGTGCGGATACTTTTTAAGCACAATGTAATGATTTTAGACTTTACAGTTGTGACAAATTTAGTAAAAGTTAACATTTACGTATTTTTAGCTATGCAAAATTTAATTTGTAAATTGTTGACTATCGTGAAAAATAATTACTCATTGTTCAAAAAATTGTTAAGCATCTTATACCGAAATTTTATAAGAAACAAAAGTTTTTCTTCTTATCCTAAGCACTAGTTGATTAAGGCTTTGTCTCATAAATATCACTAGTAACGTAGGTCATTTTTTTATAAGGCCACCACATCGGCGATTTATGCTAGTTCGTATGAGAATATCCTTAACTTTTAATCTTACCGGAAGGGGGGATCTCCCAGCACCGTAGCCCTGTCCCACCTCGCAATCACACAGCAAGAACTTTTTCAATACCACGGATTTTATGTGCATGTAAATGACATCTGCAAAGACCAACAACACGCAGTGATCCCAGGTTACCCTTTTAAGTACTACCCACGTCCTATGCTGCTTGATTTCAGTGATCAGGCAAGAACCAGCGTTTTGCAGCATAAATACTCTGTTAAAAAAAAATTTAAAAAAAAAATCTAAATTCCCATCAACAACAACAATAATAAAAAAAAAAGAACAGAAATAAAAAAAGAGAAAGAGAAGAAAAGTAAGATTTGCTGCAATAATTTATTAGAATTCCATGATACTGAATACATTTTGATGGAAATGAAAATCATGATCGAATACATTAGATAAGCATCTTACTTTAATTCATTAGTATATCAGGGTGTCACTCCACTTTCTTTTTTGGAATTTAAGTTTAAGTAATTCCGAATGTTAATCGTCCCCTTTTTTCAAACGCCAAAATTCTGAATTAAATAAGGTAATAAATTACTATTAAAGATTAGTGATTATCGGTTCTCCCAGTGTTGTAACTAACCGCAAAAAAAAAAAAAAAAAAAAAAAAAATTGCTATTACCAACTTTTATTCAATTTGAGAGTCTATGATAGTCAGAGCATGGATGTAATATAGATAGACAGTTAGAATTCACAAATATATTTAACTATGTTGGCGAATGTTAAAAAATATTTAACTAGAAGGAGAAAACATTCCTAGATCCATGTTACCCACACATGCATATTGCTGGTCCAATTTTCTTCTGTTGTTTGCTCTTGAAAACTGTAAGCTTCTATCTTCATTTTAATGGTCTTCTTGTCCTATTTTCCTGAAAGTGAAATGCTTGAAACATTGCCAAAGCCAATACTCACCCTCTTTAAGAAACAAATATTCACTTTTTAAAGGGAAACGATTTCATTTCAAAGCATTATAGCATGATAAAAAATAAAAAATAAATAAGTTACTTATAAATAGAAATAAGCAGCATCTGCATTTATGTACATTGCATCTCCACATAATCTATACCGGGTTTTTTTCCGTTACCTGCCTTGGGTTTTCTAGAGGAGCAGTTTTGATAATTATTTTTTAATTCAAAGCTGTTCATTTGTAGATGAGCCCGCACTAACTCTTTTTTTTTTAAATATTTCCATTTTTACACTTTACATTTAATTAAAAAAGTTTTTAATGAAATTTCTTCAAAACAATGTTGAATTCAGACACTTTTATCCGGGAGGGATTTATGTTGCTCCGGGGGGGGGGGATATTAGAGAATTCCCGGGGGGATTGCACTTTTTAAACATTAAAAGCATAAAATCTCAAATCTTCCGGGGGGAACATATCAATGCTCCGAGGGGGAATGTCTCCCCGGGCCTCCCCCTGAATTCAACACTGCTTCAAAATGATGGTAATGGGGCTACCCCCATTACTACAGAGAAAAGGGAAATAATTGGAATTACTATATCTTTCACGGCGTACATAATAATATATTATTATGTACGCCACGGTTTAGATTTCATTGAAAAAAAAATGATATGTGAAACTGATTTGTGTCAAAGTGATACGTCAAATTTTTGCTGATGTTTCATTCTGTAATGGAGAAGATCAGAACCTCAATTGATAACTTCATCATAATTACTTATCTTGATTACATATTGGGACGTACCCTTCCAAGCAACTCCCTTTAAAAGAGGCCGTAACAAAAATTTAATATTTAGCAACAGTTTATGTAAAACAATAGTAAGAATCTTTGGCAATGGAGCGGACAGACTTAATTAAAGACTATCGAAATCCAAGCTTAAATCACTAAAGACTGAGAGGGGGAATGCTTTTCCAAAATATTTATTAAATTCAAACACAGCTCAAAACAAAATGACCTCGCTGATAGTTCTGCAGGAACCGAAGGAAAGTCATTTTAACTCTCTATAAAATGTCACTTGAATCACTATAATGTTACTATAGAAATGTCACTATAAATACTTTAATACTACTATAAAAGGGAACCCCGTGGATTCCAGCAGTTTTTTATTCCACAGCCACAGATACCTAATTATCATATCATTGTAAGAAATAACCATGAAAATCATATTCCTGGAGATTCAAGCATATTTTGCGAAACTTAAAAAGACGACAGAATAGGTAGCTCATTTATGCACAAATGTTAGAATTGAAGATAACACGATCGCATGCAAAATCTCAAAACTCACACGACCACAGAGTACCTTTATAAAAACAGTAGCTAGAAACGATACTACAGCCTCCTGCGGAATTTGAAAAAAAATATATTGAGCTAAACATGTCCAAGATATTTAAAAGAAAAAAAAAACAATTCAGAGCCATGAATAATAAAACTAATGATAGGCAACAACTTTTAAAACTTTTGTCCAAAAATCAATTTTTACTTTAATCATCCTTCACCGATCAATTCTGTGGTTGTCTAGTAGTGCAACTTAAAATAACTTCATATTCTCACCACTCTGGAAAAATCTCACAGATCTTTTAGTACTACTCGCAGTAAATCTACTCGAAGAATTTTCCTCACTACTCTGAGAAAATACGCAGAATTTACATTACCATTTGCTATTAGGATGCCTTTCTATATGACTTGTGGCAACATACACACAAGGTGTATGCTCAGACTGTGCTTAGACCGCGACCTACGTTATACACGGCCGGTTCATGACTTTTTAAAACGTCACATGTAGTGGATAATCCTTTCATGACGATTGGCACAAACCGATGGGCGCGACGCTTTGTACCAATCGCCATGTAAAGATGATCCATTCCGTGTGACGTTTTAAACGTCATGAACCGACCTTGTATAACGCAGGTAACGAATAGACTGACATACGTTTTTGTCCGAATTATGGCAACCCTGCATTTCAGACTTTGCGATACTCGCTTGGATGAGTTCGATTATACGAGTGAGACAAGTTAAGAAGCTTGGCGATAATGGTAGGCTCTCCAAGAGGCTTGGCGATTCGCTTTTGTACAGAATCGTCTCAACTAATCAAATTTTATATCCCGTATGTCGCCACTCTCATATCGAGGAGTCCTACGAGCTACATCTACAAAAACTAGCTCTACGAAACTCTAAATAACGTCAAAAAGCAACTTTCCAAACACTAAATAAACAATGTCAAAATTAATGAATGCGAAATTTTCCTCAAACTCGTAGACTAAACAGTTCTCACCCTCACAAAACTGCAAACTCCTATACTGCGGGTTCTTCACCCTACGTGCAACTTCTAAATGAAAGATACTCCAAGATTCACAAGATGCTTCAAAGTTCGCAAGATAAAACTCCACTGTACTTATACACCGGGACACAGCTGCCTTGTTCAACATCTAGAAACAAATGTAAAATTAAAAATTTTAACAATATATTACACATCAGATATTAGATAACTCTTCTTCTGTAAAACTGAAATATAGAAAACAGCATCATAGTACAAGTAGTCCAAAGTAGTACAAGTAGTACAAAGTAGTACAAGTACTGTGTACAAGTAGTACAAAGAGTAGCTTTCCCTATAACAATTCTTATTTTACATAAATGCACTTTTCACAGACATAATTTACTAAAACTCATTCCTATACAATTACAACAACCTTTCTAAGAACAATGCGAAGCATTTTCAAAACAATGACTATCGACAACGCATTAAACATCTTTATGCATTAGACATTTTTTCCAGAAAACATAAGAGAGATTATAGACAAAACCGATGTAAAATAACATAATTTCTAACAATTTTCAAATAATTTTGACTTTCTTTCATCAAGCACATTTTGTGAAACCGCTTAAAAGTTCAAAAATAAAGTCCGAATTACAATCCAATTTTTCGTTCTTCCTTCACATCGCTGAAAATTCAACTTAAATGCTGCATAATAAAGGAACGTCTTCATCTAATTAGAGAAATGTCTAGGAACTGGCTGGTTTCATGCTAGATGAAATATTCCGTTTCTTGTCCTAGAAGGCTTGGACAAGGATTTCGCATCATCAGAACTGTACGTACGGGGAGGCCACTGTCGATTTCTTAGCTTGAAGTCTTGTTCTGGATGAGTCGATGAGTGGGTCAGGACAGATCTGGGCTCATTTCTGGACTGTCGACGGCTTTATTCAACTCTGGGGCTGTACTGAATGTCTTGAACTCGTATATGCTTCTGGAAGAAGGGGTGATGCTCGATGCATCCTCTTTTCTGGTGCGTCTAATGAATTCGATGAAGGCAAAGGTCATTTTCCATGTAAACAACGTCTTCTTTTAGGTGCTGTAAAACAACTGTCAGGGTGATTAGAAAAATTTCGTCTTTTGCGCGTGTTTCGTAACGAAAATGTTTCTTCTTGAATTTATATAGCACAGAGGAAGTATTGTTAATTAGTTCTCTTCTTCCTTTTACTATACAGACGTTTATCGCTTGCAGCTTGCAGGATTATTAGGAAGTGGTGGAAAACTGCTATGGCAGTCAGTTTTTTTACGTTTCTTCAACACAGGGGACATGGAGCTACCTGCGTTTCTTTTCACATTCTGTCGTTTAGAGTGTCCAACATTTGTTTTATCACAATTTTTAAATATTCTGCCAAGTCCTTGCATCCAGCTGCAAACTTTGGTATCATTTCTATTTGGAATTGAGTCATTTGAAGAAGAAGACTGAGGCTCATTCCTCCAACCCAAATTTTTTCGAGGACAAAAATTATCGTTAGGTATACACTGAGATGAAAAAGAATCACTAGAAGATTTATGGGATCGGGAAAGTTGGGATTCGAGAAGACTCATTATCAATCCTAAATTTATATACTCTGGCCTGATCCAAGTTAACAATTGTCCTTTTCCCTCTGCATCTATCATCAAATTATTATATTCACTATTTGACACATCTTAAAATATACTAAAAGCACCAACGTTTAACACACAATATCATCGTACAATGGACAGACGCACGTTTCGTGAGTAACTTGGACTCACTTCCTCAGTGTCAATAAAATAAAATTAAACGCTATTGTATCCCCCCAAAGACATGAAATTGAATCTAAAAACCCAAATGAAAACAACAACACACCGAGAAACGCATCACGCATGAGCCACCAAACAGATTAAATTGATGAACAACAGATTAAAAACCAAACAGATTAAAAATTAAAATTAACAGACCTAAAAATTTTGACCCAAACTTAGTCACTCTCTTTAGACGACGTGAGCTAAGCTAAGCCAATTCTTTTCAAGCAGCACAAAATCGCCAACTTTTATTTCTAACTCCCTCTGTTTCATATTATAGTAGAGAGCCTGCCGCTTCTGTGCCTTACTAATCAAAACCCGAGTCTCTCTGACCAGTTTATTCACATCCTGACATACAAATTCATTCTCCCAATACGACACCATGACCAGCCTTTGTAATTGGGAAATAATTTTTCTATCCAAGATTAATTCGGCAGGGGTTTTTCATGTCAATTCGTGTAGTTACAGTGTGGCTCAGATTAGAAAAACCCTGAGTAGTTTCCGGTTTTGGAAGGTTCCAAAACTTGTAGGGAGAGAACTTTGTCAGTAGGAGCGGAAGGATGAAAGACTGCGATAATTCTTGGAATGACCGATTGAACGGGAGAAAATTGGTAAGAAAAGAAAATGCCGGACTCTCCTAAAATAAAGTCGACTGACCAGTTACCCTGGCAACAGGACTGAGCCAAGACCGGTTCCAGAGTCTTTCTTATCTCAGCCACACAGTATATCCGTAGTAATGAGGATCATATTACATCAACGAAAACATATTCGTAAATCTCAATTATGTTTTGAGTTACAGGAAGTCAGAAATGGCTCGAATGGCTTCGTGTAAATAGAGTGATGCACACTATAATAAACTTTCTTTAAAAAGTTAATGTAATATGTATAAACTGTAATATGTACTTTCTAACAATAATACATCAAAAACAATACTGTACCAGTACAGCATTATTTTGCCTATTTATGAGTATATTGGGTTTTTAAGAAAATTGGCTGTGGATCAATTTTAGTTTTTCCCAATGAATGCATGTTTCGATGAGTGCGGTAATGTCACGGCTTAAATTAAGCGCAACTAACCGAGGGAAACATTTAAAATGATTTCAAAGAAAAAATGCTACTAGCAGAGCTGATGTTGAGGTTCCTGATCTTCTGATTCATACGTCAGAAATATTATAATATAATCTATTAGTACAGGTAAAATAGATTTAAATATTGAGTTATTCGCGAAAATTTGGGAAGAACTTCTTTTTGGCACTAGAAATGAAGATCCGAGAAGTATCCACAAAAATAAAATTGCTTTACCCTTTCTTTCTTTCTTTTTTTTTTTTTTTTTTTTTTTTTTTTTTATAGGAGAGGTGAAACGAGGCATTTTAACTCGGGAGGGGGATTCAACTTTTTTAAGTAGATCAAGCGAGATAGCGTTTATTGTGTATTTTTTAATTATGAATCAAATGACAGCCTTCGCAAGTCGATACGACATACGATCATTTATTACAAAGTTATGACAGGTTTTATGAATAAAAAGTCGAAAATGATACTTTAGTGCAGTTTAAATAAGGTTTTACAGCAACAATTGGTGGCCATTCACGAAAATTTGGGAAGAACTTCGTTTTAGAACTATAAATGAAGTTGTTAGGGTTTGGGGGAGGGGGAAAAATGGGGTATTTTAACTCGGGCGGGGGGGGGACTCAACTTTTTTAATAGGTCGAGTGGGTATTGTTTACCATGTATATTTTAATTCTGAATTGAATGAGATCATTCGCAAGTCGATGCAATAACTTGTTACAAAGTCAAGACAGGTTTTATGAATAAAAAGTCCTAAATTATATTTTATGGGAGAGCACAACATTATTACATTTATTTTATGTTCAAAACATGTTCTTTATATCATATCGAATAATCTTAAACTTATTAAATGTCTTCAAAATAGTAATAATGAAAGTCTGGGTCATCTAAGTGTTCTTCAAGTCCTCAAGGTCATCGAAGTTGTGGACGCAAAATAAGTGTAATAAAGTTGTGCTCTCTCATAAAGAATAATTTTCGACATTTTATTCATAAAACATGCTGTAATTTTGTAACATGTGATTTTATAGACTTGCGAATGGTGTCATTTGATTCAGAATTTAAAAATGCATGATAAATGATACCCCACTTGACCTACTTAACACAGTTGTCCCCCCCCCCCTCCCGAGTTAAAATGCCTCCTTTAGCCCCCCAAACCATAGTAAAACAACATTATTTTGGGGCGACTCATCAGAACTTCAATTCTAGTGCCAAAACGAAATTTTTTCAAAACTTTCGTGAATTGCCACCAGTAAAACCCTATTTTACCTATAATTTTCGACTTTTTATTCATAAAACGTGCCGTAACTTTGTAACAAATAATCGTACCAACTTGCGGATGGTGTCATTCGATTCAGATTTAAAAGATACATAACAAACGATGCCCCACTTGACCTACTTAAAAAAAGTTGAGTTCTTCCCCACCCTGAGTTAAGTTGCCCGCCAAAAACAGGATCTTTATTTCTAGTGCCGAAACGTGACTAAAAAAAAAATGTCTTTATGTAAATGAGGAGGACATGAGCAGGGCCCGCTTAAGACTCAGAAGTAGGGGAAGCCCGACTTCAGACAGGGCCCCCCCCCCCCCTATTACTCTGCCAATTGCTTTGTCATTTACTAAATTCGTTTTATGTATGTTCAGTTTCATATTTCACCATCAAAATTTTGAGTAAACAGCACTTTTAATATTAAACTAAAACTAATTACCTACATACATATAGAAATTTATTTTATTATATACATAATTATACATAACTAATTAATTTTGTAACTGTATAAACATGGAACTACAGTTGCGAATATTTGAACTTAAAAATATCGTTTATTCTTTATAAATTGCAGCATTTGTCAGTGTTAAGACAGTTATAGAATTAATTTTGTAAATGTATTAACAAACATGGAACTACATTTCCGAATATTTGAACTTCAAAATATCTTTTATTCTTTATAAATTGCCCGTGGAGCCTGTTCAGGGATAACAAATATTTGACATAAATTTATGCTTAATTGCAACACAATTTTTGCGTCTCCTTTTACTTTTATTTTATGAACAGAGATTTGATATAAGTGAATGCTAATTATTTTCCCCAAAATTTAAATAACTTATTTTCCATATTTTATATTATTTCTTCACTCTTTATGAATATAAACTATAATGATTAAATTTTCTGATATTTTTAGCACATTTTACAGTATCAAACACTTGAAATTAAAATGTAAAACTTAAGAAAAAAGAAAATAAGTTGCATGTAATCACTGTTTTTATACTATTCGTTACATTAGTAGGGGAAAAAATATAGAGAGTACATGTGCAGGAGATCGTAGTAAAATTGAGTTTCATAGTTTAGTAAAAGTTTCTTAAGGGAAAAAAATGCATTTTCTTACCCTGATGCGATTTTTTTTTTCTAAAAATTGAAAAGTAAATTTTGGGGCCTCTTTGTCTTTTCGTGGGTAAGCGAGGGCTTCACGGGCCTATTCGGTAAACAGGCCCTGGATGCTGGATATGAGCCCCTCAACCCCCTCCCTTTCGCTTTCCTATGCCTTGTTTAGACGCAATTTTAAATTTCACCTTTTTGAGTTCTACTTTGACTAGGAGTACTGAATTTTGAGCCCCAGAAATTTGCATCTGCGCCATAAAAAATTTAAAAAATGGCAATTAAAAGTAACAGAGCAGAATTGAACTAAAAATATATTGATTCGGTAATCAAGTTCTTGAATTTATAGCTTCAAAACCTTTTGTTTTGTTAGATGTTAGATCCCGGTGACAACAAAAATTACGACATGAGGTTTATCCTTTTTAACCACTGTTTTTCTTTTCTATTCATGATGTAAATGTTGGAGGCGATTCAAGGCTAAAAATACCCGCTTGGGAAAGTGAAAATTTCTTTCATAATAACAGCAGAGAACGATTCTTGTGGTAGCATCTAGGATTTGGCAACCCAGTCTTTGTTTACTTTCTCTGAACTCTTTTAACACACGAATTTCTACCATTTGGCACTGTACACTGTGTAACACCACGCTAAAAATTTGTCATTTGTTCGAGGTTAGATTTCTGAGATAATGGGGTTGTTAATCTCACGCAATCTCAATATTCTGAAAGCACAAATAATTCTTATTTTTTTATTTTTAAGCTGTAAGCAAATCAGTGGCGCAGAGAGAGGGGACAAAAGTGGAAAAATCCGCGGGGCCCCCGATGAAAGATCTCCTCTGCTACAAAAAGTCTGGTAAAATTATATAGAATTTTTTTAACTTTTAAAGTTCAAATCCTGTTTTTGTATATATATATATATATATATATATATATATATATATATATATATATATTATATGTAATAACACTGCTCAAAACCATTTATAAGCTTACTCTGATTTTAAATAATCTCTTTCAAGATTCATGGTTGATATATCTGTCTCAAGGATATATTAATTCTATATAAAAACTAGTTGTTGGGCGCCACCGTAATACTTACCCATCATAGATATGCATAATATAAAATATGAAAATAAAACATGTGTAAACTATTTATAAAACGCATTGCAATTCGATTAAAATCATGGCTTGATGACGTCATAAATTTTAAATGCTCTATTAATGAATTGCGTAAAAGGAACATCCTTATAACTCCAAAAATGATAATCATATTAAGTAAGAGTTTACTGCGTCGGATTAAGCGTCTCATTTCCAATTAAAATATATCTTTGAATTGAAATTTGAATGAAATACAGGGTCATGAAAAATCGAAGAGTGTGGAAAATATGATTACAAATATCTCGGCAACTCATTATCCGATCAATTTCATTTTTTATGCAAAATTTATGTTTTTTTATTGTCTTTTATATTCACTCCTTAAAATAAACAATTTAAAAAAAAAATTATATACCTTTTATCAGAACAAATATTTTGAGAGTCCGAAAAAAAAATAGTTCCGGATAATCGAGGTTACTTAAATACAGCAAGCTTCTTCTCATTATTACATATTAAGTACATATCAAATTTCAAGTCTCCATCTCAATTTGTTCGGGAGATAGAGCGTTTACAGACACACATACACAGCACACACACACAGCAGGCGGACGGCAATTTTTTTTTTTTCTAAAAATATGTTTTTCGGAATCTTTAGTGTCTGAAAGTCAATTTTTGTTTCGATTTTTAAAACGATTACAAGACTTACCCTATACTACGTATGATGGATAAGTAATAATGCAACGCGCTACACGCCTGTCTACGCTGGTGTGAAAAATTGTTTCCAATTTATTCCTATAACTCATAATACAACTATATGGTTATCTGAATAGTATTTTAGATAGAAATCGCAAATAGTACAAAACGGTCACAATAGTAACTTAAAAATTATTTTAAAAAATGAAATTAATTAAAAAATAAGTTATAAACGTATAAATTAATTTAAAATTAAATTAATTAAAAAGTAAGTTATAAACATAAATTAATTTTAAAAATAACTAATTAATAAATATTATTAATGCATTCAAAAATTCCCCCTTATTTGTAAATACATAAATCCCGACCCATTACCTGAGGTAACTGACGGTTGAATAAACACTTGAGAATGAAAATTCAACAACTGTTACAGCCAAGCGGTAAACATACATATATATATATATATATTCAATATTGTCTTTTAATTTTATGTGACTCACTGCTCCGACATTTCAGACTGACGGATGCTAATATCAGTATGGACGAAAATGAAGTCAATGAAAGTTACGTAATTTTTACTCAATCGGATAAAGTGATTCAGTTTCTTGAATGAAACTCCAGCTCTCTTATTTACATGAACACTTTCTTTTATAAACGTCGTTTTGGTTGGTTGAAGATTTTCATGAATTTTAGAGGGCCCTAAGTTTACAGGGCAAGAGAGACCTTGAGTTTAAACATTGTTCATTCAGAAAAGAATAATAAATAAATACTAAGGGGGCTCTGACACCTGGTAGTCGACTCCTGGAAATGTACTTTAAGCACACTGTAAAATTTAACATTGTACACATAACGGAGAACTGGATTATACTAACTTCTATGACTATATTATTTTTAAATCAATCATACTGATCAGTAAATATAAAGATATCATACAAATTGACAATTTTTCAACTGAATGAAAAAGTGTCCAGGCTGGGAGTCGAACCCAAGACCTTAAATTGCCAACGCTCTACCTACAGTAAAAAAAAAAAAAAAAAAAAAAAAAAAAAATCCGGAACCGTTACTCCATCTAATGGGGCAGCAATGTGGCCCAGTAAATGGAGTAACGGTTCCGAACGCTGCTGAAGTCGTGACGTCATCAGTATGGCGCTGACTGGGCATAAACAGACTGAAGTGCCCATCGAATTAACATGGACGTAAAAAATTAAATTTTCTAGGAATAATAATTTTCATATTTAAGAACTTTCAGGTACTGTCCTGCAAAGTTTAAGGTACGCTTTTCATTATGAATTCACCAAACTTCTGATTTTGTGATTTAAATTTGATCAATTTATTAAAAACTCATTAGTTTAACTTCGGTTAGACAAACATCACGGTTATTTACATCGGCTGAATTGGTGATATTTACATTCATGTCTGTCAAGATATCTCTGTCTCTCTCTACTTATAAGTAAAACTTTTATTAATTTTAATTAATAATTTTACTAATTTTATATTTTTAAAAAATATTAAAGATATTTAATAATTTATAAATTACTAGCAAGCTACGCCCGCTACGCTGGTCAATTTCTCTTAACGAACCTTTAATCAAACAAAATATTGACATTTCATAATTCACTTTTATATTTTAACAGAATAATAAGGATACTATAATTTGTGACTCGTGCTATAGCCAATATACACGTCAGGACACGTCGCCCTTATCATTATCTTTTTACGCGTGAAGGTTTCGCTATGGTACTCTATGGTGAAATTTGGTAATTTTAGAAATTCAATAGTTGAAAAATCGAAGAATCATTAGATCATTTTTCTTTAGAATTTGTTCTTAGAGCGCATTTAGATCTTATAAATAACAATCATGCTGAACTTCAAGTTTCTAGCTCCTTCAGCATCGCAAAAATCGCAATTTTAGAACGTTTTTCGCTTCTGCACCCCCCTCGGGGTAGTGGCACCGACATAAAATATAGCCTATGTTGGAGCAGGGATTGTCACCATCCATTTGCCACCATCACTTTTGAAATCGCTTTAGTAGTTCCAGAGATTCCATAGAAATTGTTATTTAGAATGTTTTTAGAAAATTTTTTGCTTATTTCAGCCTTTTAAATTTCGAATTTTTTTAGACTTTGTTCTTATAGAGCATTTAAATCTTGTAAGTAACGACCATACAAAATGTCAAGTTCCTAACTCCTTCAGTATTGAAAATATCATAATTTTGGAACGTTTTTCGCTCCTGCACCCTCTGCGGGTAGTAGCACTGACATAAAATTTAGCATATGTTGGAGCAGGGACTGTCACCATCCATTTGCCACCATCACTTTTGAAATCGGTTCTGTAGTTTCAGAGATTCCATAGAAATTGTAATTTAGAATGTTTTTAGAACGCTTCTTCCTCATCTCACCCTTTTAAATTTCGAATGTTTTTATAATTTGTTCTTAGAGAGCATTTACATGTTATAAGTAACTACCATACCAAATTTGATGCTTCTATCTCCTTCAGTATACAAAAAATCGAAATTTTAGAACGTTTTTCGCTACTGCACCCCCCTGGGGGTGGTGGCACCGACATAAAATATAGCCTATGTTGGAGCAGGGATTGTCACCATTAATTTGCCACCATCACTTTTAAAATCGCTTCAGTGGTTCCAGAGATTACCCTCTACAAACAAACAAACAACCAAACAAACAATCTTTACTACTTTATATATTAGTATAGATAAGGGGGAATTAGCCCCTTGTTCCCCCCTTCATACTTAACCAATCAATCCCGAAAACTAATCAGGGATGCGCCTTAACACAGTGAACCTATAAATGAAATTTGAAGGAAATGGGATAATTCTGCATGAAAAACCCATTTACATAAATTAAGGGGGGTATTAGCCCCCGTTCCCCCCCCCCTTTATACTTAATCAATCAATCCCGAAAACTAATCAGGGAAGCGTCTTAACCCAATGAACCTATAAACAAATTTTGAAGCAAATAGAATAATTCTGCATGAAAAACCCATTTATATAAATTAAGGGGGGATTATCCCCCCGTTCCCCCCCCTTTATACTTAACCAATCAATCCCGAAAACTAATCAGGGAAGCGCCTTAACACAGTGAATCTATAAACAAAATTTGAAGGAAAACGGAATAATTCTGCATGAAAAACCCATTTAAATAAATTAAGGGGGGGGGGAATTAGCCCCCGATCCCCCCTTTATACTTAACTAATCAATCCCGAAAAGTAATCAGGGAAGCGTCTTAACCCAATGAACCTATAAACAAAATTTGAAGGAAAACGGAATAATTCTGCATGAAAAACCCATTTATATAAATTAAGGGGGGGGGTTAGCCCTCCGATCCCCCCCTTTATACCTAACTAATCAATCCCAAAAACTAATCAGGGAAGCGCCTTAACTCAGTGAACCTATAAGCAAAATTTGAAGGAAAACGGAATAATTCTGCATGAAAAACCCATTTATATAAATTAAGGGGGGGGGAATTAGCCCCCGATCCCCCCTTTATACTTAACTAATCAATCCCGAAAACTAATCAGGGAAGCGCCTTAACTCAGTGAACCTATAAACAAAATTTGAAGGAAAACGGAATAATTCTGCATGAAAAACCCATTTAAATAAATTAAGGGGGGGGAAAATTAGCCCCCGATCCCCCCTTTATACTTAACTAATCAATCCCGAAAAGTAATCAGGGAAGCGTCTTAACCCAATGAACCTATAAACAAAATTTGAAGGAAAACGGAATAATTCTGCATGAAAAACCCATTTATATAAATTAAGGGGGGGGGGGGGGGGTTAGCCCTCCGATCCCCCTCTTTATACCTAACTAATCAATCCCAAAAACTAATCAGGGAAGCGCCTTAACTCAGTGAACCTATAAACAAAATTTGAAGGAAAACGGAATAATTCTGCATGAAAAACCCATTTATATAAATTAAGGGGGGGGGGGAATTAGCCCCCGATCCCCCCTTTATACTTAACTAATCAATCCCGAAAACTAATCAGGGAAGCGCCTTAACTCAGTGAACCTATAAACAAAATTTGAAGGAAAACGGAATAATTCTGCATGAAAAACCCATTAATATAAATTAAGGGGGGGATTAGCCCCCCCCCCTCGTTCCCCCCTTTATACTCAGCCAATCAATCCCGAAAATTATCATGCAAGCGCCTTAACACAGTGAACCTATAAACAAAATTTGAAGGAAAACGGAATAATTCTGCATGAAAAACCCATTTATATAAATTAAGGGGGGGATTAGCCCCCCGTTCCCCCCTTTATACTTAACCAATCAATCCCGAAAAGTAATCAGGGAAGCGTCTTAACCCAATGAACCTATAAACAAAATTTGAAGGAAAACGGAATAATTCTGCATGAAAAACCAATTTATATAAATTAAGGGGGGAATTAGCCCCCCGATCCCCCCCCCTTTATATTAACTAATCAATACCGAAAACTAATCAGGGAAGCGCCTTAACACAGTGAACCTATAAACAAAATTTGAAGGAAAACGGAATAATTCTGCATGAAAAACCCATTTATATAAATTAAGGGGGGAATTAGCCCCCCGATCCCCCCCTTTATATTAACTAATCAATCCCGAAAACTAATCAGGGAAGCGCCTTAACACAGTGAACTTATAAACAAAATTTGAAGGAAAACGGAATAATTCTGCATGAAAAACCCATTTATATAAATTAAGGGGCGGGAATTAGCCCCTTGTTCCCCCCCTTTATACTTAACCAATCAATCCCGAAAAGTAATCAGGGAAGCGTCTTAACCCAATGAACCTATAAACAAAATTTGAAGGAAAACGGAATAATTCTGCATGAAAAACCCATTTATATAAATTAAGGGGGGGATTAGCCCCCCCGATCCCCCCCCCCTTTATACTTAACTAATCAAACCCGTAAACTAGTCAGGGAAGCGCCTTAACTCAGTGAACCTATAAACAAAATTTGAAGGGAAACGGAATAATTCTGCATGAAAAACCCATTTATATAAATTAAGGTGGGGGGGAATTAGACCCTTGTTCCCCCCCTTTATACTTGACCAATCAATCCCGAAAACTAATCAGGGAAGCGTCTTAACCCAATGAACCTATAAACAAAATTTGAAGGAAAACGGAATAATTCTGCATGAAAAACCCATTTATATAAATTAAGGGGGGGATTAGCCCCCCGATCCCCCCCCCTTTATATTAACTAATCAATACCGAAAACTAATCAGGGAAGCGCCTTAACACAGTGAACCTATAAACAAAATTTGAAGGAAAACGGAATAATTCTGCATGAAAAACCCATTTATATAAATTAAGGGGGGAATTAGCCCCCCGATCCCCCCCCCTTTATATTAACTAATCAATCCCGAAAACTAATCAGGGAAGCGCCTTAACACAGTGAACTTATAAACAAAATTTGAAGGAAAACGGAATAATTCTGCATGAAAAACCCATTTATATAAATTAAGGGGCGGGAATTAGCCCCTTGTTCCCCCCCTTTATACTTAACCAATCAATCCCGAAAAGTAATCAGGGAAGCGTCTTAACCCAATGAACCTATAAACAAAATTTGAAGGAAAACGGAATAATTCTGCATGAAAAACCCATTTATATAAATTAAGGGGGGGATTAGCCCCCCGATCCCCCCCCCCTTTATACTTAACTAATCAAACCCGTAAACTAGTCAGGGAAGCGCCTTAACTCAGTGAACCTATAAACAAAATTTGAAGGGAAACGGAATAATTCTGCATGAAAAACCCATTTATATAAATTAAGGTGGGGGGGGAATTAGACCCTTGTTCCCCCCCTTTATACTTGACCAATCAATCCCGAAAACTAATCAGGGAAGCGTCTTAACCCAATGAACCTATAAACAAAATTTGAAGGAAAACGGAATAATTCTGCATGAAAAACCCATTTATATAAATTAAGGGGGGGATTAGCCCCCCCCCGCCCCCCCTTTATACTTAACTAATCAAACCCGTAAACTAATCAGGGAAGCGCCTTAACTCAGTGAACCTATAAACAAAATTTGAAGGGAAACGGAATAATTCTGCATGAAAAACCCATTTATATAAATTAAGGGGGGGGGAAATTAGACCCTTGTTCCTCCCCTTTATACTTGACCAATCAATCCCGAAAACTAATCAGGGAAGCTCCTTAACTCAGTGAACCTATAAACAAAATTTGAAGGAAAACGGAATAATTCTGCATGAAAAACCCATTTATATAAATTAAGGGGGGGGGGAATTAGCCCCTTGTTCCCCCCTTTTATACTTAACCAATCAATCCCGAAAACTAATCAGGGAAGCGCCTTAACACAGTGAACCTATAAACAAAATTTGAAGGAAAACGGATATTTCTATGAAGAGTTATCGCATTACGTACGTACATACATACATACAGAACCAGCTGCCAAGCTCTCAGGGCTTGACAGCCAGTGTGATAACTGAAAAATCGCAATTTTAGAACGTTTTTTGCTCCTGCACCCCCTGGGGTTAGTGGCATCGACATAAAATATAGCCTATGTTGGAGCAGGGATTGTCACCATCTATTTGCCACCATCACTTTTGAAATCGCTTTAGTAGTTCCAGAGATTCCATAGAAATTGTTATTTAGAATGTTTTTAGAAAATTTTTTGCTTATTTCAGCCTTTTAAATTTCGAATTTTTTTAGACTTTGTTCTTATAGAGCATTTAAATCTTGTAAGTAACGACCATACAAAATGTCAAGTTCCTAACTCCTTCAGTATTGAAAATATCATAATTTTGGAACGTTTTTCGCTCCTGCACCCTCTGCGGGTAGTAGCACTGACATAAAATTTAGCATATGTTGGAGCAGGGACTGTCACCATCCATTTGCCACCATCACTTTTGAAATCGGTTCTGTAGTTTCAGAGATTCCATAGAAATTGTAATTTAGAATGTTTTTAGAACGCTTCTTCCTCATCTCACCCTTTTAAATTTCGAATGTTTTTATAATTTGTTCTTAGAGAGCATTTACATGTTATAAGTAACTACCATACCAAATTTGATGCTTCTATCTCCTTCAGTATACAAAAAATCGAAATTTTAGAACGTTTTTCGCTACTGCACCCCCCTGGGGGTGGTGGCACCGACATAAAATATAGCCTATGTTGGAGCAGGGATTGTCACCATTAATTTGCCACCATCACTTTTAAAATCGCTTCAGTGGTTCCAGAGATTACCCTCTACAAACAAACAAACAACCAAACAAACAATCTTTACTACTTTATATATTAGTATAGATAAGGGGGAATTAGCCCCTTGTTCCCCCCTTCATACTTAACCAATCAATCCCGAAAACTAATCAGGGATGCGCCTTAACACAGTGAACCTATAAATGAAATTTGAAGGAAATGGGATAATTCTGCATGAAAAACCCATTTACATAAATTAAGGGGGGTATTAGCCGCCGTTCCCCCCCCTTTATACTTAATCAATCAATCCCGAAAACTAATCAGGGAAGCGTCTTAACCCAATGAACCTATAAACAAATTTTGAAGCAAATAGAATAATTCTGCATGAAAAACCCATTTATATAAATTAAGGGGGGATTATCCCCCGTTCCCCCCCCCCTTTATACTTAACCAATCAATCCCGAAAACTAATCAGGGAAGCGCCTTAACACAGTGAATCTATAAACAAAATTTGAAGGAAAACGGAATAATTCTGCATGAAAAACCCATTTAAATAAATTAAGGGGGGGGGGAATTAGCCCCCGATCCCCCCTTTATACTTAACTAATCAATCCCGAAAAGTAATCAGGGAAGCGTCTTAACCCAATGAACCTATAAACAAAATTTGAAGGAAAACGGAATAATTCTGCATGAAAAACCCATTTATATAAATTAAGGGGGGGGGGGTTAGCCCTCCGATCCCCCCCTTTATACCTAACTAATCAATCCCAAAAACTAATCAGGGAAGCGCCTTAACTCAGTGAACCTATAAACAAAATTTGAAGGAAAACGGAATAATTCTGCATGAAAAACCCATTTATATAAATTAAGGGGGGGGAATTAGCCCCCGATCCCCCCTTTATACTTAACTAATCAATCCCGAAAACTAATCAGGGAAGCGCCTTAACTCAGTGAACCTATAAACAAAATTTGAAGGAAAACGGAATAATTCTGCATGAAAAACCCATTAATATAAATTAAGGGGGGGATTAGCCCCCCGTTCCCCCCTTTATACTTAACCAATCAATCCCGAAAAGTAATCAGGGAAGCGTCTTAACCCAATGAACCTATAAACAAAATTTGAAGGAAAACGGAATAATTCTGCATGAAAAACCAATTTATATAAATTAAGGGGGAATTAGCCCCCCGATCCCCCCCCCCTTTATATTAACTAATCAATACCGAAAACTAATCAGGGAAGCGCCTTAACACAGTGAACGTATAAACAAAATTTGAAGGAAAACGGAATAATTCTGCATGAAAAACCCATTTATATAAATTAAGGGGGGAATTAGCCCCCCGATCCCCCCCCCTTTATATTAACTAATCAATCCCGAAAACTAATCAGGGAAGCGCCTTAACACAGTGAACTTATAAACAAAATTTGAAGGAAAACGGAATAATTCTGCATGAAAAACCCATTTATATAAATTAAGGGGCGGGAATTAGCCCCTTGTTCCCCCCCTTTATACTTAACCAATCAATCCCGAAAAGTAATCAGGGAAGCGTCTTAACCCAATGAACCTATAAACAAAATTTGAAGGAAAACGGAATAATTCTGCATGAAAAACCCATTTATATAAATTAACGGGGGGATTAGCCCCCCGATCCCCCCCCTTTATACTTAACTAATCAAACCCGTAAACTAGTCAGGGAAGCGCCTTAACTCAGTGAACCTATAAACAAAATTTGAAGGGAAACGGAATAATTCTGCATGAAAAACCCATTTATATAAATTAAGGTGGGGGGAATTAGACCCTTGTTCCCCCCCTTTATACTTGACCAATCAATCCCGAAAACTAATCAGGGAAGCGTCTTAACCCAATGAACCTATAAACAAAATTTGAAGGAAAACGGAATAATTCTGCATGAAAAACCCATTTATATAAATTAAGGGGGGGATTAGCCCCCCCCCCCGCCCCCCCTTTATACTTAACTAATCAAACCCGTAAACTAATCAGGGAAGCGCCTTAACTCAGTGAACCTATAAACAAAATTTGAAGGGAAACGGAATAATTCTGCATGAAAAACCCATTTATATAAATTAAGGGGGGGGAAATTAGACCCTTGTTCCCCCCCTTTATACTTGACCAATCAATCCCGAAAACTAATCAGGGAAGCGCCTTAACTCAGTGAACCTATAAACAAAATTTGAAGGAAAACGGAATAATTCTGCATGAAAAACCCATTTATATAAATTAAGGGGGGGGGGGAATTAGCCCCTTGTTCCCCCCTTTTATACTTAACCAATCAATCCCGAAAACTAATCAGGGAAGCGCCTTAACACAGTGAACCTATAAACAAAATTTGAAGGAAAACGGATATTTCTATGAAGAGTTATCGCATTACGTACGTACATACATACATACAGAACCGGCTGCCAAGCTCTCAGGGCTTGACAGCCAGTGTGATAACTGAAAAATCGCAATTTTAGAACGTTTTTTGCTCCTGCACCCCCTGGGGTTAGTGGCACCCACATAAAATATAGCCTATGTTGGAGCAGGGGTTGTCACCATCAATTTGCCACCATCACTTTTGAAATCGGTTCGGTAGTTCCAGAGATTACCCCCTACAAACAAACAGACAAGATTTACTCCTTTATAATATTAGTATAGATTATAATCCATAAATTATAAATAATATTTAAATTAAATATATAAATTATATATTAAATAATATATTAAATATATAAAATATGATATATTACAATAATATAAATATAATATATTAAATTATAATACTAAAAACATATACTATATTAAATTAAATATTAAATCAATTTAAACATATTAAATTAATTATATATTACATTAAATTAATATTATGAATAATTAATACTAATAATAAATAATTATTTATCTTTTTAAATGATTAATAAATATGATTGATATTAATAAATAATATAAAATTAATTATTAGTAACTTTTAATTATATATATATATGTTATTATTATTATTATTATTATTATTATTATTATTATTATTATTATATTATATTATATTATAGATTATATTATAATTTTATTTTATATTATTATCAATATTTATAATTATATTAATATATTTATATTTAATATAAATTAATAACATAAATAATAATATTATTATAAATTATAAATTAAAATTATCATAGTAATATAATTTAATTATTATTAATTCAAAATAATTATAATATAATAATATGAACTAAAATATTAATTATTTAATAATTATATTTAATATTATAAAATAATTATTTAATATTAAAAAACTATAATTAATATTAATAATGATAAAATATTTATAATTATGATTAGTATTAATCTTAATAAATAATTAATATTATATATATATATATATGTAAATAATATTATAATTAATTATATTAAATTAATAATATAATAAATTAAAATACTAAATTTTAATATATTAAATATATAAAGTATTACAATATATAAATTATTAAAAATAATCTAATATTTTTTTATTTTAATAGGATTTTCTCCTTACTTATAATTAAAACATCAAATTACGACAGATAAATACATCTTGACAGACATGAATGTAAACATCACTGATTCAGATGATGTAAACAACCGCCATATTTGTCTAACCGGAGTTAAGCTAATGACTTTTTAATGCATTATTCAAATTTAAAGCACAAAATCAGAAGTTTGGGGGATTCATAATGAAAAGCGTACCTTAAACTTTGCAGAACAGTGCCTGAAAGTTCTTAAATAAGAAAATTATAATTCCTAGAAGATTTTATTTTTTACGTCCATGTTATTTCAATGGGCACATCGATCTGTTTATGCCCAGCGCCATGTTGAAACATCAGACTTCAGCGGCGTAACATTCCGGAAATGTTTCTGTATATATTGGAAATGTTTCTGCGTACTTTGGAAATGTTTCTGTGTATTTCGGAAATGTTTCTGTGCATTCTGTATCATAATTTATTTTATTTAGGAGAACGATACACTTTTTTAAAAGAATTAATATTATCCTATTCAATTTTGGTGCATAACAATATTAAATTTGCAGTTAATCTTTTGTTGCACATACAAAATTAAATAATTCGCTCGATTAGTTTCTTTATACACTTGTTCCACGAATCTATAATAAATATTAAATATTTGATTGAAGAATAATAATGTAGTACTACTAGTATTAATAAAGTACAGATAGCCCCGTTTATTACGTCTCTAACAGCTTTTCGTTTTGAGATTAGGTTCCGATTCATAACTTTTCTATGATGAAATGTATGACAGGAGAAATTCCTAATTTCATTTATACTATACGTTTTTCTCTCATTTTTTATGAATCAGATATTTGTAAATAAATATCACTAATATTTGATTTAAAGATCTATAAATAATTATTTTTTAAAATGCGGTCTCATGAATTCAATCCTGTAAATAGATACATATACATTATGAAAATGCTTTATTTCCCCAATTAGATGGATTTTTTTAATACCTTTAAATAAAAATATTTTTTAATCTTGTAAGTAGAGATACATTTCAAAAGATTTCATATCTGTGAATAATTATTTTATTTCATGAACTGTATACTTATAAAAAAAAAAAAAATTCTCAGGTTATGTCAACACTTCTTAAGTTATACGAATAAAATAATGTACTTTTAAATGAATATATTTAGAAGCATGATAATTGTAAAACACTATATTAAAAATATTTATAAATAGACAAAACATTTTAAAATATGTATCTATTTATAAGTATACATTTCGTGAAAATAAAATAATTATCACAGATATGAAATATTTTGGAATAGTATATCTAATTACAAGATTAAAAAAAATATATATATTGAAAGCTATTTATTTATAAGTCTATCTATTTATATCTATCTATTTATAAGTATAGGGAAATTAAAGATTTTCATAATGTATCTATTTAGAATAGAGGATGGAACTCATGAGGTTGCATTTAAAAAAAAAAAAGAATTATTTATCAATCTATAAATAAATTTTTCAATGATACATATTTACAAATATGTGAATCATAAACAGCAATGAAAAAATGTATATAATATGAAATTCTTCTGTCTTATAAATGGAACATATCCATTTCATCATTATAAAAAGTTACGCGAGTTAGATCACGGACAGACAGACAGACAACACGAATTCATAAACATTTTTCAACTTTGTTGGAAGGTGTTAAAAAGCATAAACGGTGTGCTATCTGAACTTTACTAATATTAGCACTACATTATTATTCCTTAATAAAATACCTAATGTCTATCATAAATTCATGGAACACGAGTGATAAAGAAACTACCGAACGAGTTATTTAACTGTGTGCAACAAAAGATTAACTGCAAATTTAATGTTATTATGCAATAAAATTGAATAGGATAATAATTATTCTTTTAAAAAAGCATATCGTTCTCTTAAATATAAGAAATTATAAAACAGAATACTGACTGGCCATCAAAATACTTTGCATCTGCGTCTGTTATAGCTATGTCTTTCCTCTCAAGAACAATACAAATCACGTGATGATAACATGTCTGAGTAGATGAGCATGCACAAATATTACTTCATTTCGAATTTCGCCGTTTTTAAACTTTACACGGAATGAGTGTAACATTTCCGAATTTTTCAGTAACCAACATTTTACAGTACATATTCGGAAACTTTTCCGCTATGGAATGGAATGGAACGTTTCTGACTTCTTCACGGTATTCCTGGCTTCGAATATTTTTCCGAAAATACGTGTTACTTTTCCGAATTAAATGGAAATCGTGAAAAATCCATGGATTACACTAAATTTTCATAAACCTTCCTGCAATAAAGGTAAAACATTTCAGTTTTTTTTTTTTTTTTTTATGGTGTATTGAGCTATCTGGACCGACAAGCGATAACCGGCCGACACATTTCACCCAGATAACCTTATTGGCAATAGCATCTGGTCTGCCCTGTAGACAGCTCAACACAATATACCGCAGGTAATGAAACTCCATTAAACGATGTATACGTAGATATACTTTATTATTTTTAACTCAGTCATACTGATTGGTAATGATATCATACGAATTGAAAAATTTTCAACTGAGTAAAAAAACGCTCAAGCCAGGGGATGTTTGGCTTAAATTGCCCATGCTCTACCTATAGAGTTACCTGGACTGACAACCGGCCGACACATTTCACTTCGATAACCTTGTTTCCAATAGCATTTGGCAATTTTATGCGGTTCACTGCTTCGGCATTTCAGCCTGACAGATGCTAGTTGGGCAAAAATGACGTTTACTATGTTTCATTGTACACGTTGCCATGTAGGCAGCTCAAATAGAATATACAGGGGGTGGACAAAATAATACGAACACTCATGAAAAATGGTGAAAAGAGCAATATCTAGAAAAATACACGAGGAATTAACCTGAAACTGCAGGTGTGTAAACAGTATAGTATAAGTTATATATTTCCGTGAAGATGTTTTACCGAAAGCCCATAGGGGACTGTCAACAAATTGAAAAAGGACGAATATCTTTTGGATAACCCTGTAAAAAATTATGTAGCAAAAGCGTTCAAACTCGAGATTATTAATAAGTTGCTTATTTTAATATACTGTGTTTATTTTTATGAGGATAGCATGTATACTCGTAGAGAAATTAAGGTTTTTATAAAAACAGTCCCAAATTTCGATTAGTTTTTTGCTTATAATTTGCAAAGTTTTTAATATAAAGAAAAGTTCTTTTCAGAAAATATGACAAACAACATTGTACTTAATACTCTGCAATCATAATTAAAAAAAATAAAAATTGGATGAAAAATGAGCAGGTTTACTAAAAAATGTTTCACTGCGCATGCGTGAATGCAATCAAAGTATAATATGCATAATGTATTAGCTAAGTATATACAGCAACTTTTGTGAAAGTCTCAAAATCATAGCTTGAAAATTCTGTAAATTATCGTCGATAGAATAAGCTCGAAATCCGTTGTTCCCAAAAGGAAGCAAAAATATGAGGGGTTGTATCCAAATATAGTAGTACGTGCAATATTGTGTACGCTATCTTGGCACTAATCAACAGATATTTGATACAACCCCTCATCTTTTTGGGAACAACGGATTTCGAGCTTATTCTATCGACGATAATTTACAGAATTTTCAAGCTATGATTTTGAGACTTTCACAAAAGTTGCTCTATATACTTAGCTAATACATTATGCATATAACATATTGATTGCATTCGCGCATGCGCAGTGAAACATCTTTTAGTAAACCTGCTCATATTTCATCCAATTTTTATTATTTTTTAATTCTGATTGCAGAGTATTAAGTACAATGTTGTTTTTCATATTTTTTGAAAAGAACTTTTTTTTATATTAAAAACTTTGCAAATTATAAGCAAAAAACTAATCGAAATTTGGGACTGGTTTTATAAAAACCTTAATTTCTCTACGAGTATACATGCTATCCTCATAAAAATGAACACAGTATATTAAAATAAGCAACTTATTAATAATCTGGAGTTTGAACGCTTTTGCTACATAATTTTTTACATGGTTATCCAAAAGATATTCGTCCTTTTTCAATTTGTTGACAGTCCCCTATGGGCTTTCGGGAAAACATCTTCACGGAAATATATAACTTATACTATACTGTTTACACACCTGCAGTTTCAGGTTAATTCCTCATGTATTTTTCTAGATATTGCTCTTTTCAGCATTTTTCATGAGTGTTCGTATTATTTTGTCCACCCCCTGTATACCCCAGGTACAGCGCCTAGAATACATAGTGTGGAAGCCGGCTATCCTTGTAATGTTTTAAAAAGTGCTAAAAAGTTGTAGCCGATAATGTTGCAACCAGAGACAAAAAAAATGCGTATCGCATTTTTTAGCCATGCTTTCATAATTTTAAAAAAGCTTATAAAAATCACTAAGTCAGAGGAGAAAGGGATATAATTTAAGTATTTAAAATACTTACCACCAGCCGAAACATTCTAATACAATGTCAAGAGCTAGTAGATGGCGCTGCGATCCCATCGTAACATTTTCAGCAACGTTGTACATTTATTGGATTCAATTTTTTAGTGCTATTTTGTCGCAGATTTCTACACTATGTATTCTAGGCGCTGTACCCCAGGTAATGAAACTGCATTAAGGTGGTTCTCAAATGATTTGCTCAACAACGCGAAACTTTCTGATATAATTTCAGACTCATTTTTAAATGCAAAATTGGCAGGCCTGACTATAGAAGGGATTTGGAATCGAAATGAGTTTTCCGTTTTTTTATAAATAAATTACTTATCGAGTTATAAGCGAAACGTGTCACGTGACAAAGCATTTTCCCCTTGCTCGCTTCGGCGTGGTGAGAATTCGGTTCAAAACGTCGACTTTGACAGTATTTTCTGAAAGATCTTCTGTCTTTACCAAAAAATAGAAAACTATCTGTATCAATTGCAAAGTTTCTGAATAAGAACACCTGCCAATTTCATGTGCTTTCGAATAAAAATGAATTAAAAAATATGTTATAAAGAAGCCAGTTTGGATTTGAGAACGGCCTTAAACGACGAACTGCAGACATACTTTTATTCTGTTTAAGTCGATCATACTGATTAATAAGATAATGTTATCTGATCGAAATGTGTCGGTCGATTGTCGGTTCAGGTAGCCTCAATAAGCAGAGCGTTGACAATTTAAGCCATAGTATTGGGTTTGACTCTCGCCCTGGACACTTTTTTACTCAGTTGAAAATGTTTCAATTCATGTGATAAATTCTTACTAATGAAAAAATTTCCTCTTACATTATAAAATTTACTTTTCACTTATCAAATATAAACAAACAAAAATATTTCAATAAATATTAGAAGCTTTAGTCTCTTTACGTGAAAAAATAAATTTCTGGGAATATGACGTCATATTGGAACAATCATTCTAAAATATTTTATTTTCTAAATCAAAATGTATCATAATTTAGAATGACGTCATTTTCACCGCCGGAGCCATTCCACGCTTCCGAGGTTAGTTCATCGTTTACTAAAATCCTTTTAAAATGTCAGTTTTATTGAATACTTATTATGGTTGCGTGAAAATGACGTGATTTTCAGAAACGTTAAGTTTTAATCTGCGCGGACGCTTTCACTCGTGAAGTCAGTTCTGATGTTTTCGTTGATAGGAGAAAGAACTAACTCCAAATAAAGGTTTACTGTTTCGTTTAATTTAAATCGTAGAACAGGTTATCACTGCATGTAAACTATTACGGCACTTTGCTATAATTTAAAAATTAACTTTAAACAATACGTGTAAAATTAGTACACAAATGGAATAGAAAATAAAACAAGGCGCAACCATCTGAGTTTATAGTCAGTTTGATGTTTGACGTCCCACTGATGAGTGATATCGTCTGCACGGGTTTAAAACGTAGGCGATTCATTCTCTTTACGTGCTGAAATAAAGATCAGTGAATGTGACATCATATTGACACAAAAATATTTTATTTTCATATTCACAGAAGAAAATACTCCATCATTCCGGGATTATGTCATCATCAAACGGAATACTTTTTAAATATTTGTTTTATGAAAGCCATTTCTTCTTTGAAATATGACGTCATAATCACTGATGAAAGTACCATTCTGATTGGTGGATTGGATCAGACAAATTAAATGTTATGGTGTAAAGAGAAATGGCAACAAAAACGTAGTAGTATAGTTTAAAATTAACATTAAATTCCAAACATTCGACGATTGAAACTATAAAGTTAACTAACAGTCGATGGTAAATAATAAAAAATATGATAAATCTCGCTCGAATAAGTAAAAAACATCGTGGAGGCAGAAGTCATCGAAATAAAAATACTAGTTTATCACTTTTGAGACTTACTAAAGACATCAATGATTTGAATCCTCAAGAAAATTGCAAGGTAGACTTTCCTGATCCAAATAATCTTTGCCATTTCACAGTGAAGATGCAATCGGATGAAGGTTTTTATAAAGGAATCAACGTTATTTTTGAGTTAAATGTCTCAGAAAATTATCCTTTAGAACCTCCAAAAGTTAAATGTTTGACGGAACTTTTTCATCCCAATATAGATCTAGATGGAAATGTGTGCCTCAACATACTTAGAGATGACTGGAGACCAGTTCTTTCAATTAGATCCATTTTATATGGACTGCAGTTTCTTCTTTTGGAACCTAATACTGACGACCCATTGAATAAAAAAGCTGCTGACCAACTCATGTCCAATCCGCGGAGATTTTCTGAAAACGTAAAAAGAGTAGCGAAAGGCTCATCACCGCGAGATTAGAAAAGTAGTTAAGCGAAAAGATATATATAAATATTTCTATATATTATCTATATATTTAAATATCTTTATCTATATATCTTTTTATCTATCTTTTTATCTATATATTTATATAGATCTATATATTTAAAACGCTAAGCGATTTCTTTCGACAATCCGTGAGAACAAACTACTGCATCAAATTACATCATTCTTTTTTTAAATGAAAGATATTTGGACACAGATTTGTTATCGTGCATTCGTTTGTTCGAAAATTTAATTAATTAACCGTAATTTTCAATTAAACTTTTACGTCTGCTATTGACGTCATAATCGGATAACGCCTACTGTTCCGAAGCACAGAGTTTATTTTCTAAACTCTGTGGTTGAATAAAAGAGGAATAATAAATATTAAAAGCACGCGGTTTTAAGGCCGAATTTGTTAATTTGCAAGTTAAATCTATATATATTTAAAACGCTAAGCGTTTTGTTTCGACAATCCGTGAGAACAAACTACTACATCAAATTACATCATTCTTTTTTTTAATGAAAGATATTTGGTCACAGATTTGTTATCGTACATTCGTTTGTTCGAAAATTTAATTAATTACCCGTAATTTTAAATTAAAATTTTACTTCTGCTTATGACGTCATAAAGTCGGCAATCGGATTAACGCCCACTGTTGCGACGTACAGAGTTTATTTTCTGAACTCAATGATTGCGAGCATAAAAAATAAATATTAAATATTAAAAGCATAGAATTACCATACATATGATGATGTATTAAATTCACATTTTAAATTAATAACAATGCTGGCTGTAATGCATAAATATTAGAACATACTTATCGTATACACTGCTTGTTAAATAGACTATTGTATTCTAAAATTACATGAAAACAATAAAATATAAAATATTTATGTATCATTTACTATCTTGAAATACTTGTATCGTTAAACGTAATTCGTCAAGTATTTTCCATCATTATATTTTTAAAATTAAGTTGATTTCAATGCGAGTTTCGAAAAACAATTGCTAAAATGAAATATGTCTGGTGCTTTAATTTAAATTGGGAAAAGTGTTATAAGTGGGTATGTCGCCAAAAGGCGTATTTTATTGAATGCGACTTAGCATAAATCTATATATTTAAAACGCTAAGCGATTTCTTTCGACAATCCGTGAGAACAAACTACTGCATCAAATTACATCATTCTTTTTTTAAATGAAAGATATTTGGACACAGATTTGTTATCGTGCATTCGTTTGTTCGAAAATTTAATTAATTAACCGTAATTTTCAATTAAACTTTTACGTCTGCTATTGACGTCATAATCGGATAACGCCTACTGTTCCGAAGCACAGAGTTTATTTTCTAAACTCTGTGGTTGAATAAAAGAGGAATAATAAATATTAAAAGCACGCGGTTTTAAGGCCGAATTTGTTAATTTGCAAGTTAAATCTATATATTTAAAACGCTAAGCGTTTTGTTTCGACAATCCGTGAGAACAAACTACTACATCAAATTACATCATTCTTTTTTTTAATGAAAGATATTTGGTCACAGATTTGTTATCGTACATTCGTTTGTTCGAAAATTTAATTAATTACCCGTAATTTTAAATTAAAATTTTACTTCTGCTTATGACGTCATAAAGTCGGCAATCGGATTAACGCCCACTGTTGCGACGTACAGAGTTTATTTTCTGAACTCAATGATTGCGAGCATAAAAAATAAATATTAAATATTAAAAGCACGTGACTTTTAGGCCGAATTTTTTAATTTGTAAATTAAAATATAGTTAAAATGTTTAAGTATTTCGGTAAAAATATTTATCCGTGTGTTTTATAAGCAAATAAAAATTCATATTTACTGTGACGTCACGGAAATATTGTCCATTGGGTTCATTTTATCATTAAGCATTATAACTTTGTTGATGCCATTTTTTTCATTACAATTAAATGCAAAATATATTTTTATTTGTATGCATGGTGCTTAAGCATAAATGTACGTGTGAAAGTTTGTACCGGTGAAAATGACGTTATGCTTTGCTTGAAATGCATTTTAACATTGATAAAACTAAAAAGAAAAATTTATATGATTGTGTCAACATAGCGTAATATTAACTGATATTTCAATTTTTAATTTTAAAGAATAAAACTGGAGCCTTTATTGGTTGCTTCATCTTGATTGCATACCTTGATTACATGTTACCAATTACTTTTTTTAAATTATAGGATTAAGTTATAGGAATTATAGGATTTAAATTATTAATATTTCCTTTTTCAATAAAAAAATTCACAAAAGTAAAGAATTTCAGGAAAAAAAAACTTGAAATAATGATTGTATTTTGAGATAGAATAAACAATGTAAGGCTTGTATTTTGGCTACATTTTATAGGAATTATTTTGGTAGGTTTGTTATAAGTTCATTTAACAGTTCCTTATTAGCGGCAAAGTCTTATTTCTTTCACTGTGAATTTTTCTTTCGATGTCAAAAAATGGTAGTCTACTTTTGGACGCCAACCAAAACACAGTGGCAATATTTAGAAATGTATAACGGTTGTGACAACAAACGGCACTATCGCTTTAGCTTTCATCGTGCTTACATCACTTCTAAATACTAAAAATTTAATTTTTTTACTACATTTTATAATTTTAATTCTTACATCCTCAATTAGAAAAAAAATTAGCTTTCGATTGAAATTTATTTGAAATCTGCCGCTTAATTTAACGACTTTTTAAATAATTTTCAAGCATGAAATATTTTTCAATTCTATCTCAACAATGACCATCCGTTTGTTTTAATAATGTAAAATAGCCCCTTGGAAAGTTGCAACAATTGAAAATAGGTATCCCTAACTGTCATGAAAAGGGAACAAAAATAATAAAAACCTGATACATCATAAGATCAGATTATCCATAAGATAGAGTATTTTGGCGCTAATATAAAATCTGTCAAAAGAAAAAAAAACTATTTTTAGTTTATGATTAACATAAAATTGATATGTTGAATTCGTTGATGTATATGTTGAATCAGAATATGCTAGGAACTGTTATTTGTTATTTTTTTAATGATCCATTGGATATTTAACTGTATAAGAGACCGACTGTGATGGAAAAGGAATAATCATCCTGATTATGTAAAGGGATAGAAGAAACCATACAAATAAATTACAATTGAAAACACTAAAATTCTCCCTCATCTGCATATTAATTTATTATTTTTAACAAAAATTCTTCATTTTTACATAAAAATTGATTAGCTTAAAACAATGGATGCGTTTTAGAAGATATGGATTTGAAACGAACAATGATTAAAGAAGACATTTTAAAACTTTTAATTTAAACATTTTAAAACTTTTTTAACGTCGAATTTCAACGGTGCCTTTGGGCAGATGCAATACATATGCGCATAGAAGCTCATTCGATTGCATTATCACAGGGGGGGGGGGGGGTACTTATACTATGTTCTTTTATTTACTGAATATGAGATGAAAGTAGGAAATTTGTATGATACTTTATGATAGGACTATTTGTACGATACTTTATAGGTCCATGACCTTTTTTTTTCTTTTGTCGTGGGGAATATTTTGGTAATGTCAAACTGATTTGCATTACACATTTGTTTACGGAGTGTTCATTTGGAGTTTGCATCGGAAATAGCATTTCACTGGGGGGGGGGGGGGATTTTTTAAAATAAAATATTTGAAAGACTGTTTCATACGAAGCCCTACTTAAATAATAAAGAAGCTTATTTTACTGATATTGTTATAGTATTTTTTTTCCGTCACGTTTTGACGGGTTCCATCTAGTTTAATTTTAATTTTGTAATCTGGTTTGTTTTTCAGACGTTCATGCTATAAAATTGTCATCATGATAATGTTCGAAATATTAAACCAATTCAAACCTAATTGGGAAAGTGTTATTTATCTTGCAAGAATTCGTTAATCAAGTATTTTTTGGCACACTTAGGCGGTCACTTAATGGAAAAACCGATCCTGTTTAAAGCAAAAAATATAAAATTAACAAATACATGTAGTAAATTTGGCTTGCGCGATTCCATGACATTTTTTTTAAATTAACATTATTTGTACCAAAGGACGAACCAAATCTTCTTTTGGCTCCTCCTTCTAGCACCAGGTGCATATCATGCCCCACTCGCTACCCACTAGTTTCGGCCCTGGTCAAATATGAACACTCCTGGCAACAATTAGTTTCAAGTGTATGAGAATTAGAACCCTTTTTTCACTAATAAAAAAAAAAAAAAATAACCGACTTAAAAAAAAAAATTACAAAAAAAGTATTAAATAATTCTTTAAAATTCTCTAATGACAAAATACTATCCATTAACCATACAAATCCGACATCATGTGTCGGAATAAAAACAATAAATTTAATTTGTACAACCAAACATGGATTTTCGAAAGAATATATTTTGTAAGAGATGAATTTATAAACTTATGATTTAGTTTACGAATATATACACATGAAAAGCAATCAATTACTTTTTGAAGTCGGTGCTAAGTACATTAAGTATAGTAAGAATTGTGAATATATCGTACCTAGTATCCACTAATTTATCGATTGGGGTTGTTTAATAGTAATTGCTGTCTGCACACGACAAGGTTGTCAACTATATCCTTATAAATTATGGTTAAATTCCTAATATTCGTTCCTATAAAACTTTTTCAAGAGAACTATTTTGATTTGACCAACTTTAATATTAAGTATCTCTTAAAACAATTCTTCGATTTAAAAACTGTCTGCTTCAGCGTGTTTATCGAACATTTCTTTATAAAACTACTGGATATTCTGGATACATAATAGCTTTCTGGAGTCCAGAAAGACTTCAAGGCACAAAATCTTCATTGACAGCGGCGGCGGTGGTTACTTTTTAGGGTTTCGTTCATCTCACGAAAGCCTAATTACTCCCGTTCCGTTGTCTGTCTGTCACAGAGCTATTCTCAGAAACTATGTAACTTACAGAGTTGAAATTTTGTGTGTATAGCTGAATACCAGCTATGAAGAGCTCAAAATATTAAAATTTGAAAAATTCGCATTATTTTAATAAATAGAGATAAAAAAACAAAATTCTAACAGCCTTTTCCTATTAAATTTAAACATTTTTCGTTATAGCAGATGCCAAAAATTAAAAATCCACAATGAAATTCTTTCTACAATAATTAATTTTCTATCAGACGATTTCCACGTGAAAAATGAAAATGAAATAAAAAGTTTCACCAATTGAAAAAAAAATTAATATGAAATAAAAATGATTGACGTCATAGTGGTAATAAAACGGAAAATTTAAATAATACAAGGGGTATGAGTATGTGTATGTATACAAAGCAGATTAATATCACGTCATTAGAGAATTAAAAAGAAAATCTGACGTCCTATTGGAAGTTTAACGAATTTTTCAGATGTTTGAAAATAATACAAAGCGAGTATCAATATGAGCAATAGAGAATAGTAAATATATGAGTTTGAGAAACATATTGAATCATGATAAAAATCAGATTATGGAAATATTCGCATATTTGAAGGTGTACAACATATTTAATTTTGAAATTATTTTTTTTATATCGCATTTAGTCAGCGTAGCAGATATTATTATGACAGAATATAATAGCCGGCTTCGCCCGCTATCGGGCTGGGTATACTTGGAAAAACGAAAAAATAGACGGGTAATTTTTTACTTTATAAAAAAACATGACTTTTTTTGTTGTTGTTGCTAAATGAAATTTATTTGGATTTATTAAAGAAAGGATAAAGTGTTTTGAAAGGAATATTAAACGAAACCCTTTGAGCGATCTTCGATCACATTTACCCACTTTTTTTTTTTAATATAGAGAGATAGAGATAAACAAGGTAAAGATATTTTACTGTAAGTAAAAAAAAAGTGGGTAAATGTGATCGAAGATCGCACAAAGGGTTTCGTTTAATATTCCTTTCAAAACACTTTATCCTTTAATAAATAAATTCAAATGAATTTTTTTTAAATTATAATTATCAATATACTATCCCAATAAGAACACAGATGGCTAACAATTACAATATAATGAAAAAGAGCAAATTAAATGATAAAATTACAAAATATATATAAATTCATATACACTGTTAAAAAAATAGAAAAGGAGTACTGTTCATCAGGTTTTTTTTTTTTTTTTTTTATAACATTTGCCAAAGAATCTCATTTTCTTAAGTCGGAATTGCGCAAAACTTAAAAAAAAAAAAAAAAAAAACGAAGGATATTTAAAAACGTTAAGCTTTTTAAAGTTACGTTATCGGATTTGCAGCTAATAGCGTATTTTAGCAAGCCTGGCTTAACGCAAATTTAATTTCATTGTTGCAACATTTTCTTTGTGACATTTGAATTTAAAATTTTTCCTCCTTGTTTACATAACTACTATAGCTGAAATCCGGCATTTTAAGAATGTTTGTGTAGAAAACTCGATTCCAAAATTAAACATGTTGTATAGAGAACTTCAAAATGTTATAATATGCCAATATTTCCATAATCGGGTTTTTATCATGATTCAATACGTTCCTAGAAACTCGTATATCTACTATTCTCTATTACTCATATTGATACTCTATTTGTATTATTCTCAAACATTTGAAAAAATACGTTAAACTCCCAATCTGACGTCAGATTAATTTTCTTTTTAATTCTCTAATGAGGTCATATAAAGCTGCTTTCTGTATTTACACATATACTCCTTGTATTATTGAGAAATGTTTGAAAATTTCCGCTTTATTACCAACATGACGTCATATTAATCTTTATTTCAATTGGTGAAACCATTTATTTCATTTTCATTTTTCGCGCGGAAATCTTTCAATTGAAAATTAATTACTGTAGAAAGAATTTTATTGTGGATTTTTAATTGTTGGTAACTGCTATAATGAAAAATGTTTAAATTTAATAGGAAAAGGCTGTTAGATTTGTGGTTTTTTAGCTCTATATATTAAAATAATACGATTTTTTCAAATTTTATGATGTTGAGCTTTATAGTAGTTATTCAGCTATAAGTACACAAAATTTCATGCTTGTAAGTTATATTAGTTTCTGAGAACCGGCTCCTTGACAGACAGACAACGAAGCGGGAGTAATAGGGTTTCGTGATATGAACGAAACACTAAACAAGTGGGTAAGTGTGATCGAAGATCGTACAAAGGGTTTCGTTTAATATTTATTCCTTTCAAAACACTTTATGTTTTCTTTAATAAATCCAAATAAATTTCATTTAGCAACAAAAAATAAAGTCATGTTTTTTATAAAGTAAAAATTTACCGGTCTATTTAATCGTTTTTTCGAATATATAAACTGGCCGATAGCAGGCGAAGCCCGCTATTATACTCTGTAATAATAATATCTGCCATGTGGACTAAATGCGATATTAAAAAAAAAAAAAAATAGTTTATATAAAATAGATATTTAAATCTATTGCGTGATATTTAAACCTATTGACCTGTAATCCAGGACCTACTGCCAAATTACGTATTTCAGAAAGTGAGACTTTTTGTGACAGCTCTTTTTAATAAAAGTATCTACATTGATTTTAAACTATATTGTTGCTAGCAAACGCCCATGTTTGGAGCTAACCTTGCTCACAGATTACGGAAGATTAGTTATTTTATATTTTACTAGCTGTTACCCGTGACGTCGTTCACGTAACATTAAAAGAAAGATAAATGTATTAATTAAGGAAAACGTTTCACCCCCGATAATTAACAACATATGTAAACTCTCTTAATAACAAAATCCGTTTTTTCGAATATCTGAACTTTCCCGATAGCGGGCGAAGCCCGCTATTATACTATGTCATAATAATATCTACCATGTGAACTAAATGCAACATTAAAAATAATAATAATTTAAAAATTGAACACGTTGTACACCTTCAAATGTTAAAATATGCGAATATTTCCATAATCAGGTTTTTATCATCACAGTAAAACATTTGTGTAACGTTACTCCATAAAACTGGAAGCAGCATTGCTGCCTCCAGTCTTACGGTGGTATTTAACTGATATAACTGGTGTAACATTACACATGTTCACCAGTTATATCAGTTAAATACCACCGTAAGACTGGAGGCAGCAATGCTGCCTTCAGTTTTATGGAGTAACGTTACACCAAATGTTTTACAGTGATGATTCAATACGTTCCTCCAACTCATATATTTACTATTTTCTATTACTCATGTTGATACTCGCTTTGTATTATTCTCATTCTCAAACGTTTGAAAAATCCGTTAAACTTCTAATATGACGTCAGATTAATTTTCTTTTTAATTCTCTAATGACGTGATATAAATCTGCTTTCTGTACATACACATACTCATTGTATTATTGAGAAATGTTTGAAAATTTCCGATTTTTTACCAATATAACGTCATATTAATCTTTTTTGCAATTGGTGAAACTTTTTATTTCATTTTCATTTTTCACGTGGAAATCTTTCAACAGATAATTACTGTAGAAAGAATTTTATAGTGGATTTTTAATTGTTGGCAACTGCTATAACGAAAAATGTTTAAATTTAATTGGAAAAAGCTGTTAGAATTTTGATTTTTTATCTCTCTATATTAAAATAACACGACTTTTTCAAATTTTAATATTTTTAGCTTCATAGTAGGTATTTAACTGTAATTACACAAATTTTCATGCCTGTAAGTTATACAGTTTCTGAGAACGGCTCTGTGACGGAGACAACGCAGCTTGGAGTAATAGGGTTTCGTGAGATGAACGAAACCCTAAAAAAGAAAAAAAAAAATATTTTGGTAAATTAAGTTACGGTCTGCTGAAACATAGTTGTTTTTTCGAAATAAGGTAATCGTGAGCAATAAAAATAATTTAATTGAGATATAAGAGAAAATGGGTATCAGTTATCGTTACAGAAGGGTTGAATAAAGGTTTAGTAGATACCAAACCCGTCGGCCGATTTTTTCGAAAATGTATACGCAGTTCTTGCAACAGTGGCTTGTAGTTGTAACATATTCATCAAATGGGACGCTATTGTGTTCACTCATACACATACATACATACATAGCGAGATCCTCGAAAAATCACCTAATGAGCTCTGTGGGCCAGAAAACGTGAGGGAATTTTAATATAATCACTACATATTATAAAACAAAGTCTCTTTTTCTGTCCCTATATATCCCTATGTACGCTTAAATCTTTAAAACTACGCAACGGATTTTGATGCGGTTTTTTTTAATAGATAGAGTGATTCAAGAGGAAGGTTTATATGTATAATAACATCCATTAAACAGTGGAGAAATACTGTTATTTTTGAGGTTTTTAATGTGATGTCGTAAATAATTTCATTTTTTACATTTGTTATTTTGGCCGAAAAGGTTACCATTGCTATTTTTTTGGCGATCATTATTGTTGCAGAAAGAAATGAAAAGGCTATATATCTCCAAAAATAAAAGAAAAACTGTGTTAAATTAATTAAAAAAAAAAAAGAAAAAGAAAGAAAAAAGAGTTTTGATGAGAGAATATTATAAAACGAAAATATTTAATTTAAACATGATTGGGAATGTTCGCAATGCTTAAAAAATTATTAAAGGGGCAAGATTGCTATCGAAACAATATTTCGCGATTTATCTTTTGTTTTTGGCGATTTTGATTTTACTTTTGATCCTAAACAATTTGATTTTAAGCCAAAAGGTGTCTTTTTTTTTTTTTTTTTTGATGCAGAAAGAATTGAAATGGCTATACAGCTGGAAAAATAAAAGAAAAAGCTGTTATTAATTTTATTTAAAAAAAATAAAGAAAATAAAAACAGTTTTGATGAGAGATTTTAAGCCAAAAGGTGCTTTTTTTTTCAAGTGTACGATCACTGGCGCCCGGCTAACCGAAAAGTTCCTTTTTTAGCACTTTCCAACCTAGTTGAAAAGTGCTTATGACTTCGGTTTGTCTGGCCGTATGGCCGTCTGCCGTCTGCCGTCTGTCCGTGCTCTAACTCCCGTAAATATGCTCGGATTGCTCTGCAATTTTCATATGTTATTGTCGTTATCTATAGCATGTTCCCTATTTCAACGGAAGTGTGTAGCACTTATAGTTTTATTACAGGGACACTCAAAAGAATTCCGTTACATTACGGTCTATGGGGAAAAATCATTTGCGGTTTATTTAAATAATGTTTCAGTATTTTAAATGCATTGAAATTTATATATATCACTAAGGTGCATTAGAAGAAGCTTAATATGGAATAGGGTGTGCATAGCACTTATAGTTACTTTACAGGGACAGTCAAAAGAATTCCGTTACATGACGTCTATGGAGAAAAATCGTCTGCGGTCTATTTAAATAATGTTTCACTATTTTAAACGCATTGAAATTTATATATATATGTCTAAGGTGCATTACAAGAGGCTTACTACAGAATAGTGTGTGTATAGCAGTCATCGTTCATTTACAGGGACACACAAAAGAATTCTCTACTGTCTGTTAACAATAATTCCTGGAAGTGCGTTTTAAGTTACTAAACGCGATTTTAATTTTAACTCGCTTTTTGTCTATTACGTGGTGTGTATAAATTCTGTAGATCCTATACAGGGCAGCACAAAAGTTCGCGAACACATTTCCGTTTATTGACAGAAACTCCAGAAAGATAATTTTAAACTGTGCTACGCGTTTCCTAACTAAACTAAAATTTAGCATCCTAGCATATACAAATCTATAGATCATATACAGGGCTGAATAAAAGTATTCGGATATTTTTCCGAATATTGTATCTGTTGGAAATTCCTGAAATTATGTTTTTAAATATGTTATGCGTTTTCCAAATTGTTTACTTAGATGTTATCTTTTAGCTTATTAAACGGTATGTTTTGTAAAATTATTTTGGAAGCGTTGGAAAGTGCTACATAATCTATGCTTGACGCATGATTTTTCGTTCTTGTTTAAATTCAAATGCAAACTATATTAATGGCAATATACTTCTATTTACTTCTACATTATATGAAATTACGTTCCGGCTGCTTATAACTCGAGTTCTGCTGAATGGATTTTCGTAGAGCTTAAACTGTATAAGATAATTTTTCAGGGAAGGTTTTATTGTATAACATACCGTTCTGCGTAGCTTAGTTATAGAATTATTCTGGGAAGTTCTATAATCAGATCAATCCGTTTATGAAATATTAGCCTTTTTAAAAGATTTTGCCGAATGGATTTCGATGAAACCTACACTGTTAGATAACTTTCTAGGGAAAGTTTTATTATATAACATATCATTCTACGTTGCTTAGTTCTAGAATTATAGGGGGAAATTCGAAAATCAGGTGATATTTTTTTTAAAATCAAATATTAGCTTTTTCAGTATTTGATTCGGATTATGAAAGATTAGCCTTCTGAAAAAGTTCTACTGGACGGATTTTGATGAGAATTGTATTGTTAGTCAGATGCTATTTCAGGAATGGTTTTAATGTACTACATATTGTTCTACGCTGCTTAGTCAAACAGTTGTGTGAAGGTTATACAGTCAGGAGAACCCGATTCCGAAAGATTAGCCTTTTTGAAAGTTTTTACTAGGCGTATTTTTTGCGACTTGCATTGTTAAGTAGATTATTTGTAAGGATGGTTTTAGTATATTTTATATTGTTCTGTTTTAGAATTACGTGGAAAAGTTCTATAATCAGATGAACCCGATTATAAAAGATTAGCCTTTATAAAAACTTCTACTGAATGGATTTTGTTAATTAGTTTGCATTGTTAGTTCGATAATTTTTAGTGATGGTTTTAGTATATTGCATATAGTTTTATCATTCTTTAGCAAACCTTAACTGTAAATGACCAAATAAAAGAGTTGGTCCTTAACAGCTAGAATTTTGACTGCACATTAGAAAATATAATAGCGCAATCACGTCATTTTTCAGTAATGTGGAAGGATATTCCAGGTAAATATACAGATTGCTTTCAAATACAAGGTCAAATTAAACGATATATTTTGTTTGCTTCAAGGTTCATTTGTAGAAACTGACCAGCGCAGCGGGCGTAGCTTGCTAGTAACATAGTATAAAACAACGTCGCTTTTTCTGTCCCTATATCCCTATGTACGCTTAAATCTTTAAAACTACGCAACGGATTTTGATGCGGTTTTTTTTAATAGATAGAGTGATTCAAGAGGAAGGTTTATATGTATAATAACATCCATTAAATAGTGGAGAAATACTGTTATTTATGAGGTTTAAGTCGCTTTTTCTGTCCCTATATCCCTATGTACGCTTAAAATCTTTAAAACTACGCAACGGATTTTGATGCGGTTTTTTTTAATAGATAGAGTGATTCAAAAGGAAGGTTTATATGTATAATAACATCCATTAAATAGTGGAGAAATACTGTTATTTTTGAGGTTTTTAATGTGATGTCGTAAATAATTTCATTTTTTCCGCTTATACATTGCAAACCCTACAAGATTTATCAAAATAATGTACTAATTATTGTACACATTAAAAAGGTCTACAGAAAACACAAAGAGATGAAGGTTTTCAAGGTTAACCCGAAGCAAAGCGAGGGAGGGCCGCTAGTATATATATACACACATGTATATAGAATAGGTTTAAGAATAGCGAAAACAGATTCAGGGCACCTCAAAAATGTACCAATATTTCCAAAATCGTTTTTTTTTTTTTTTTAAATCGAGATTACAATAGTTTCCTTATATTGTATGGTTATGGATACTGAAATGAAAGTGAAAATAACTATTTTGACGTAAATTGCTTTAGATGCGATGAAGAGCACGCAATTGGAAGTGGAACTATACCTCTAAAACTAACAGTTTGAGGCCAGTTGACTCACGAAAAACCCGCTAATGTTAACCCAATCCCTATGGGGCAGTTATTATAGGATAACGATAAGAGGAAACATCCTGTATACAAAATATAGCGTGAAAGACTGATTTTTAAAAATTTTTATTGCATTTATAATTCTTCTCTCTTATAATGAAAGACAGATAATTATTTGGTGCTGCCATCTGTTATCAATTTACACAAGTAACATTTTAAATTCTTTTTTTCCGGAAATTCAATTAGAGATCGACCGAAATTTCGGTTTCGGCACAAAATCGGAGTTTCGCCGAATATTCGTTTTCGGCGAAACTGCTGCCAAAATTTCGGCCTGACCGAAACTATCTGTATTTCAAAATCTCGTTCCTTCTTTCGGAAATTTTCAATTTTACTCATTGATGTGAGCTGTATCGGCTCAAATGAAACACTGTTTATTGCTGTGAACTCCACTGTTTATCATTATCAGTCATGACTGATCCATGATGCGAGTGTAAATTATAAAGCAAGCAATGCATATATGACTAAACTTACAAGATGCTTATCACGTGATCTTTAAAAGCTGAAAACTTTAAAGAGTAATAGAAAATTTTTACTTTAAAACTCCAGATTGTTTTGAATGATTTATGAGAAAGCTGTTGTTAAAACATATGAAGAATTACGAAATTTATTACAAAACACATATCAAGGTATGTATACTTAAAATATTTTTTTATTAGATGAAATTCGTATAATTGGAAACTATTTTCATCTTATTGCTAAATTAATTACGTTTTATTTTACAAAAAATAGTTTTGGATAGAGGCACAGAGAGTCAACTTGGCACCGGAGATAAAATATTCAAACAGGGGTGCTATTTCAATACTTTCTTAGGAAGGCAGGGAGTAGCAAAGCTTTTTTTAGGGGGGGGGGGGGGGTGAGTGAGCAAAGGTTTATTTTGATCTTATTGTGCACATCCTAAAAGAAAATTGACAACTGTTACATTTTTATCCTTATATATATATATATATATATATATATATTTAAAATTAGATATAAAAATTCAAACGTGTCTCGCTTTGAGAATATTGAAATGGAAAATAAAGTTTATAATTAATAATTTCTAGGCTTAAAATGTTGTCTTAATGCTAATTTTCCCTTTTTAGTCAAATTGAACAAATTATTTTAGCTTCTGTGCCCTTTACTTAAAATTTTACTTAACCAATACTTAACTGCATACATAAACAATTTAAATGCAAAATATTAACGAACTGAAAATATGAATATATTTAAAAATTCAATATTCATTATTGAATTTGTTTTACATTATTTAACTACATTGTTAATTAATTATTGATAAATGCCTATAAATATTAGTTGTTATAAAATAATAAAATACAGGGTGGTTATAATATAAGTATCTCTATTTGGAGCTGCCTGTAGCTCGAAGGAACAACCCGAATGAAACTAAACTCGGTACACTTAGTATTCGAGAAGGGGGAAGAAGAATGGAATAATAATAAAAAATAATTGTAATAGTATTCCGACAGGTGGCGCTACTGAGTGTTAAATGTAATGTGTAACACAAGAACAAAGAACTAAGGCGTCAAACCGGATGGCACACCTAATTTATTCGAAAATGTCATACTGAAGGTGGTTACGCTTGCGGAAGGCGTTGCCGATCATGTTCATGTTCTACATGTCCACTGTGCTGGAGGACACAATCCAGGCGGTGCACGACGTTCTCAACTGCGGAATGTAATGCATCGGGAAATAATGTTTCGCACATCTTTTGATATGCAGTAAAGTAATTGAGGTTTGGGAGACGTCCACGGTACACAATATTAAACATTGCATTTCACACTCAAAAACGCCATCTGTCGGCGATTATTACAATTAATTATTTTTATTGTTCCATTCTTCTTCCCCCTTCTCGAATAGTAAGTGTACTGATTTTGGTTTCATTCTGGTTATTCCTTCAAGCTACAGACAGCTCCAAATAGAGATACTTATATTATAACCACCTGGTATAAAAGTTGTATTATTCATGTTTCATTTTTGTTTGAAACTTATACACACACATATATACGTTTGTTTGTTAGAAATGTGGTTCAATACACGTATAATTAATAAATTAATTAGTAATGTGATAAGTTATTATTAAGTAATTATTAATTATTTGTTATTAATTAATTAATTAATAATTATATGCGGTTATGTATGTATTAATCAGTTTTTTAATTTTTTGACACTTTCGGTTTCGGCCGAAAGTGGGAAGATCACTGAAATTCGGTTTAGGTTTCGGTTTCGGTCGATCTCTAAATTTAATCAAAGTTTCCGGCAGGGGGAAAAAAAATCTCAAAAATGCTGTTTCACCTTGTAGGTGCCCTTCAAAGGATTAAAAATAATTTGGGGAAATCCAAATAGAATGCTATTCAATGCATTTTTGAATTTTGCAGCAATGTTAAACTGTGATGGTATATCAAGGTATCAGTGGTGTAGCGTAAGGTGGGAGGTTAAGTTGCTAGGGGAGGCAAAAATTTCTTGCATAAAACAACAGTACTTGGTCTACTTGGAACAAATGGGGAAAACTCCTTTTTTAGTTGATTTCACATTACTCTTGTTTGACACCAACCTTGATGTGTATCCGATTGCAATAGTTTAGCAATTTTCCCTGTGCAAAGAGTAGTTATAACATATGATATCGTTTCATTTCACATACCATATACTGTTTGCAATATTTTTATATTTCAATTCAATTTTTGGCAGTTCTTGTACACTTTTTATGCTTTCTGTAACTTTTTTCTACTTATGTGAAGAGTCGTATTGCAATCATTCTAAGCATCATTTTATGTTTTATAGAATAGATTTTGTTTACCATCATCACTATCGTTTCTTGGAAAGCATATGTGGCGTTTTTCATTAGTTATGTCTTGATTTTCTTTTTATAAATCTAATTCTTATAAGGCGATAATAACATGGAAAAGATGGGGTTGGATTCTGTATATGAGTAGAAGACGTAACAAAAGAACTCTTGAACAAGTTCTTATTGAAATTGGAACAGCTTTCAGATTTTTTTAAATATTGAATAAATTGAGCCCCACTTAGGTATTAGAAATACCTACAGAAAATTACTTAAGGAATTTTATTAGTCAGAAATATTCAAAAGATACTAAAATATTTTGTCTTTTCATGCACCCTTTGTATTAAGTACAAGCTTCATAGAATGTCTCCAATGCCTTTACAAGAAATGTTCATCCCATCCATGGCCAGTGAACTGGTTTTGATGGATTTTCTTCGGCTTTTTTCTGATGGTTTTCATGTTCTAACGTTCCTTAATCATTTTTATAAACATATGGAACTGTTCCCGATTTAGTCGCCTACATCCCAAGCTGTGGTTAATGCTCTGACCAATTATATCACAAATTTTTGTCTTCCAGCAGCTTAAATGTCTGATCTCTGAGTTCCCAGTATACATCACAAATGTTTGATAATTTTACTGAGAGCCTAAAGATCAGTGTTATTCATTCTTCATCTGGACATCCATCGACTCAAGGATAAATATGAGCATCAAGTCCCCCATTGCTACCTAAGTCCAAGAAAGCTACAATGTTCAACAGGTATTGATGATTCACAAGCAGCTCTACACACCACCACCACCACCATTCATTCATCTATGGGATATCCCCTGCTTTCCTGCACTTTGGTCAATTCTTATCCAATATATTCGACCTTTTTGAATATCTTTACTAAGACGCACTGTTGTACATGAGTGCCACAAGTATATGGTTTCATTGAAACATTCATCATGGTTTCATTGAACACAACAAGTATTCTACAATATGAAGGGCACTCAACTTCAACATCAACATAAGCATGCCAAACTCTGTAAATTCTAGGTTAGTGACATTGTTTTCATCAGAACCAAGAACACATTTAAACCAAGAAATATCTGTCCTTTCAAGATAGTAAAACTAATTTCTGATGTTATCATCTCATTTACAGATACTGAAAATGCTCAGCCTAATTTTGGTTATTTCTGCACAAAACATGATTCTACAAAAACCTTCTATGTTATCACAAAATGTTTCAGTGTCTCACCCATATAACTTGTGCAGCAGACGCTATATCTGTTTAATTTTGTTTATATGCTAATATTGATTTATTTATTTTTAGTTTTACAGGTGTGACTGCAGTCTCCATGGGGACCTGGGGGCTACTGCCACATTTGTAAACAATATAATATTTTTATTGGTATTGTCTATACAGTTAAATTTTAATATATAGTATATATATATATATATTAAATAGATGGTGGTATATATATATGTAATACATGTATTAAATAGATATATATTAAATAAATAGTTTAAATTGTTTCATATCTTTTTATTTTCTGGTACATAGATATATCTTGTTTTTTTACATTATTTTTATATAAGTAATTTGCAGTTTCATATGGTACACAGTCTCAGCCACTTAATTTTTCCTTATTTATGTCAATATTTTTTCCATCTTTCATGTCTACGCAAGTGTTGTTTGAAATCCTCCCCCCTTCCCCCTTGGAGATACAATGGCATTTCTGGTGATATTAAATTGTTATTAATTTTGGTACTGTCCTTTAATATTGATATTAGTATTTTTCAGTACTGTGTAATACTGTTTAAATGTTGAAGGGTTTGTACTTTTTTAACAGCCAATTTTTTCTCTATCATATTTCTGTTTTAGTGTATGATATACATATTTTTATAAAGATGTTTGAGTCATGACTGAATGTGGATTTTGATAAAACTATATATGTGTAAAAAAAATCCCTTTAAAAAACTCCCAGCTTGCACGATACAATGAGGGGCCACTGTATATCTAATCATACAGAAACTCAATTTGACAAAGTAATAAAATGTACCAATAAGTTAACATTATAATAATTTATGGCCTTTTCTTTTAACATATAACAAATTTTTAATGTCCATGTGAAAGCTTCAAATGCCTAATAGAAAGCAGTAGGAACTAGGTTATCAAATACTACATTAAATTAAGTAAAGAAAAAAAAAAGAATTAAATCAATGTCCTATTGATGAGGATGGCACATAAAAAAAATTACTGCCTAATATTCTCCCCATAGTATTGGCAAGATAGTTCACTTGCACAATTATATTTTACATAATGTTATATTTAATGCCAATTAAATATTTGGTAAGATATCACCTTGTCAGTTAATTTTTTAACAATTTTAGGCAATTATTAATAAGTGAGTAATCTAAAAATTGAAAAAAAAAAAAAAAAGCCTAAATGTACAACTCTAATAAAATATCAATTTACTAATTACTGTTGCATAAAAGTGCAACTGTTTAAAAAAAATTGAAAGCAGATAAATGGAAACAATAATTAAATCATTTGTACTAAAGAAAAAAGAAAGGCTGTAATTTTATTTGCAATTGCTTCAGAAACTTTTTATAATCTTTGTGTAATTAACAAAATTTATTTTGGAAAATTAAAAAGATAACGAATTTCAGGATTTTCTGTAAAATTCAATTAATTTATTTATTGTTTTTGGAAAAGGAAAAGGGGCATGACCCACTAAAAATAATTTAAAAAATAAAAAAATTCTTTTTTTGACAATAAATGACATCTGAAATCTAAAAAAAAAAAAAAATGATAAAAAAGTTTTTATTTTCACCAAATGACAAAATGAACACACAATTAAGCTCAACAAAATTTATTTATATCATAATACAGAACATCTTATACATGGAAACAATCCAAAGTAAGCATGTGCACAACTATTTCATAATAGTATCAAGTGCTTTAATGGAAAGCACCTAAATTAAATGTACTGGACAGAGTATTTAAGAAATAATAAAAATGATTTATGTTTTGCTAAAGAAAAAATATATATCCAAAGCTTTTTTTTTTTTTTTTTTTTTTTTTTTTTAAACAAAAAGAATCAAATCTTGTTTATACATAAACAAACAAACTAAGAACTACATAAAGTAATCAGCATTTTTTTTTCTAAAGTATCCTAAATTTAAAAAGGAATGTTTTGAATTACCTGTATTTCACTGAGTAAACCATAAAAATACAGAGACACATAAGACAATCATTAAAAAGACTAGTTCATATTACAAAAATGAAATGATACAGAAATACAATATTTACATATTATTTACTATAACTACTACTTTGAGATAAAACTTGAGCTGGTCTCTTAACCCTTTCAAATAAAAATATTGCATCTAATATTTATTTTTAAAAATTTACATTTATAATATTTTCCCTAAAAAATGAGCAAATAATATTTCTAAGTTAACATTTATCAAAATCCAAACAAGTGTATATTAATATTAGGAAATCATTTATTTAAATTCACAATGATAACTATTTTTATATAATTCTTTGTATAAAATGAGTTTTATATTTAAAATAAGAAAGAAATGTATAGAATATATAGGTACTATAAAACACATTTTACAAGTAAAAAATAATTCTTTCTTCACCTACCTTTCTAAAAAAAAGAAAAGAAAAAAAAAGAAAAGAAAAGAAAAAATAACTTAAAAACAAGCTATATAATATTTTATGTACATTGTGTAACAGTTAATCTACCCCAAAAATAATAAAAATAAATTTGTGGCTTAACCACTTCTATATAGTTATAGAAAAATAACATTAGATTTGTTATTATATAACTGTGTTTTAAGTAGATTTAGTTTTTTTTTCTGTTTAAAAATTAGTTTATTTACTTCGTCTCATTTCATGGAATTCCAATTCAAACATATTTTAATATCTTAAAAAAACAGAAAGAAAGATTAAAAACTATCAACATATAGGAATTTTTCATTGTGTTAAAATTGAATTCTTACAAATTACAATTCTATACAAATAAATTAAAATTTCTTAATATGCTTGTACAGCTATAATCTAAAAATCAATAAATAAAATTACCAATTTGTTTCAAGATTTTTTTTTTTTTTTTTTTTTTTTTAAGATTTAACGGAAAAAGTATTAAATTATTATTGTAAATATTCCCCATGATAACATTATAGTTCAAAACATTTAGCTTGATACAAGAAGAAATGTAATTAAGAAAGGTAATAAATAAGATTATAATGTTAAGATGAATCTAAAAAGATTCAATTCTTAAAATGAACCTTATATACTTCTTATTTTCATTTTAGTTATAAATATATGCATGTCTGAGAAAACAACAATACTTTACATTGATGAATTAAAAATTCTCTTTAAAATATTTCTATACTATAACTTTAATGTCTAGTCTTGAGTAGAAATCCATATAAAAATCAACAATATACATTAAAAATAAGTACACAATGATTGTAGTGATATATGGCATACACAAATGCCAATTAAAGCAATTACCAATAAAGTACCAGTACTAAGTTTGTAAGCACCTCATGTGTATTTTGAAAGGACAAAAGATTTACAGATCGACCACTAATATATATATAGGTGATTTGGGAAACTGAAAACTAAATAAAGGAAACCATATTCAATAAAAATAAATGTTAAACCACCAAGGTAATATATGCTTCAAGAAAGTAAAAAATAATAATCCAAACAAAAATTGATAAAGAATTCCCCCTCCTCCCCTCAATGTGAGAACTAGCGGGACCAGTTTAAAAATAAAAGAAGCAATTTGTTAACCTTTTCTTGGGTACAGAATATATATTTATATATATGCACAATTATATTATGCATGCAATACTTACTATTTCTCGATTTCTCATTCAAATGGTTGAGTTATATTTATCTTTTAAAAATAATCTACTGTCTACCCGTAATGAGAAAGACCTATAGAAACGCACCCGTCCACTTAATTTTCAGGTGATCGGAGTATTGTTGGCTTCTTTTGTATGCACTAAGCGCAAAAAGAAGGTAAAAAAGCTGCAGCGCAATCTGCTTTGACTTTTTACCATTGCTAGACAGTTATTTTCTTCTTTTTTGATTATTGCGCATTTGCTTTTATATATTTTGTCAACATTGATTAAACCTTTAATCATTGTTTGTTGAATATTGGCATCATCATTGCGTTCAAATACCAAAAATCAGATTACACTAAATTAAAAATAGCACTTTTATGTTTAAAATGAAGCCATCCATTTAAATTTTTTTTTTATTATTATTAAACCTTTCAAAAAGTTTTTTGAAAAAAAAAAAAATTGATTCTGCAGCTTTTCCACCCCCTACCACCACCCCTAATTCTGAAGCTTGCATCGGACCCAATTACAGAGATGCGGAAAAACAAATAATACCCACTTAATCCGGATACTTTCTTATCTATGATGGCGACGGTGCAATTCATTTTCAAAAATACGAATATTAATCCTTAAAAAAAAAAAAAAAGCAATTTGAAGTTACTTCGCGCCTCCCGGAGACACTCCCCCCCCCCCCCCTTACACTAAAAGTAACTATACATTGGTGTTTTAACACAATTTATTACACGTTTTTTGTACATTTGATTTACATCACTTTCAAAAATATCGAAACATTCGGACGATTAAAAGTAATTAAAAAAAATAAATAAAATTCTTTTGAAAAAAATTTGTAAAGTCACTTTTGATGAATTATGTTTTTTCAACTTGTGGGAGACAAAAGAGAAGAAAAACACTGCTTTTTACAATTAAATATTGGCATTTTAACACGAAAATTATACATAGGCTTTGGAAACATTATATTTATAACTCATAAAAATCTGAAAAAGTTTTAACAATAAGAAATATTTTAAAAAGTTTAAATGTATTCAATTGTAGTCAATGAAAAAAAAAATTAGCAAGTCTTTTGTACTTAGATTTTCATTTAAAAATATAAAATCATTCAACACTTATTTTAAGCATAGTATTTAAGGCTATTACGACGGGCCCGGGCAACATCGGGCAGGTCAGCTGGTTTAAGAATAAAACAGACGTTGTGAATAAATCTGAAAGTAGCCAGTTTGAATTTAAGAATAGCCTTAAGCACTCGAAACACTTTGACCAAACTTTTTATTACTGTATGAATAACTAAAGTTAATAATGAATCATATTTTTGGTTGTAATTTTTTTTAAAATAATGTTTTAATAATGCTTTGGCTTTTATTTAAAACAAACACATATACTGCATACGCAAGAGTATCATTATAAATAGGATGCATATTTGTGGATAATTAATAATATATTTTTTCATGTATAAAGTAATAGCGTAACCTTTACACTTGAGAGTTTCATTTTCTTTAGAGGCCGAAATGTGAGAAAGTACTGAAATTCAGTTTAGTTCGGTTTTGACATGAAGAACTTGGTTTTTTTGGCCACTAATAATGATGATTCACATTGTTTAATAATTTAATGCTTATAAAAAACATTTTAAAGATTCAAAAACGGCTATTTTAATTTAATGTATGATAGTTTTTGCAAATGCATTTCTCTATTTCTTATATTATTAAATATGACTATATTCGCGTTGTTGAACAGAGGAAATTGCGAAAATTGACAGCTTCAAATGAATGATAATCGTGCCAAGACTGTAACCTGCTCCTATTCTAACCTACTTTTCCCACTTAGTATGTTCTAAAAAAGCAACCCTGCTCATGGTCTTTCTCCTGATGGTAGGTCAGTAGGCTTATTAATAAAATAATTTTGTTGCATATAAAATGTGCAAATGTATCATTCTAATAACTTTTATTCTCTTTTATGTCAGTAAGGTTAACTGTATAGCAATAGAGCATGTATCATTTCAATGAGAATGATTTATAAAAAATATGAAATAGCTTTTTTAATTATTATTGTTGGTTGAAGTCCTACACGGGACAAACACACCAAACAAAAAATTAGTATACTGTACAAAAATAACTGGCTTGAATATATTAAAAATAGAAAAAAACTCACGATATTTCTAACTATTATTCAATTATAAATGCTGGAATGACAAATAACATTCTAATTTTAAAGTTATTAAAAAAGCAATCTTAAAATTTAATTTGTCTTAAAGATGTCTTTTTTGAGCTATTAAACACTTTGAAACAAAAGAATGTAAAAGAGAGAAAGAGAGAGAAACTACAGCATAATATCACGACTATTATCAAACAATTAAATCTGCATTTTATATTATTCATGCTCAAAAGAAAAGAAAAAAAAATTACAAAACTTTCTATGCTTTACATCTATAAAACAATAGTGAATAGAAACATATTATTCCTAATCAAATTAAAAGGAAAATTAAATAAAATCTTAATGTTACATCTTAAACATTAATTTTTATTCATAAAGCAATAAATTCACAATTTAATTCAAAATGAAAACTTTGTGAATCAGAAGTTTTTGCTAAGTACTTCACAAGTGTAAATAAAGAATTTGCCAATTCATGGAAGCATACAAACCCTGGTGAACATTTACAAAAATTATAAAATGTGCATCATAAAATTAAACAGAGAAGCTTATATAATTTGATATGAAAAAGGTGAACAGGCAGAATTAAGTAGATTAATAATGATTGAAACTGTAAAAAGTGATAACAAAAAATAAATCATCCACCAGAAATACTGCTTAAATATGAACAATGCAAAGAAGAAAAAAAGTTTATTGCACAAATCAGCAGTATTTAATCATTATCTAAAACAGACTGCTTTAAAAAATAACAAACTTCTATCCTAAACAAATATACATATCACTAAAAACAAGGGATTTTTATCCCACTATTTTTTTTCGTTTTCTTTTTTTGGTAAATGACAAACATGAAAAAAAATCACAGATAGTTTACTAAGTAACAGGTAATAAAAATATAACTTTGGTGCAACTTTCAACATAAAAATATACGTTTTCAAGATTATACTGTAAATTTTATATGCATTTACTGATAGTGCAAACTTACTCAAATACCCCAAATCACACATGAGCATGATCATCATCATTAAATTAATTTAATTTGAAATTTAAAAATAACACTTCCCCCCATCAGAAATAATTATGACATACATTGAAGTAGCTGTTTTACATACAAATTCACATTTATAAGCTTCTAAATCTATAGCTAAAAAAAAAAAGAAAAATAGTTTGTGCTTTTGTATAAATGCAGCAGTGTCAGACACTTACAGAATAAAAACACAAAAAGCAAATAAAAATTTCACAAATATAAATCACAGATGTGAAATCCAAAAATGGAAACCAATATAGTTTTCGTAGGGCAGCAAATCAGGAATTGAATCCACTAACAATCAGAATCCATATTGATAAATGCAAGACGGCTCTAAAATCAAATAAAAAATAATTTACCAATAATAATAATAATAACAGATTTATAAGGAAAAAAATTTAGTTTAAATCAATAAGTAGATACTAGAAGTATTGACAGAAAACAACCAACAAATCTATGTTTAACACTATTAAAAATTCTATGGGAGAAATTAGAAGGTGTCAAAGAATTTATACAAAAAAGTCTTAGTTTTAATATACAAAGAAACATAAAAATTCCTGATGCTGATTGTTCAGTATATATTTTCTACTATCAATAACTATACTGACATAGGCATTTCATGAACTGTATAAAAGTAATACAAAATAGAACTATATATTTACCAGCTTATGTAGAAAATAACATTTAATAGTCAGAATTATTTATTGCAATAAAATGCACTAAAGTTTCACAAGTATCTAACAACATATCACAGTCATTTAGAGATGTAAAAATTTTACTGTAGATCATATAACAATTAATACACAATTTCTAGGTACTTCCTGGATTTATTCCAGAAAAATAAAGTTCTCCAGTAATTCTTGGATTTTTTCAAAATAATAAAGTTTTATGATAATTCCAAGTTTTCAAATTCTACAGATATTGTAAATTATAACAAGATGATCTTGAGATGATTATATATTAAAGTACTAATCAAGACCAATAAAAATAATCTGGACTATTCATTGAACAAGAATTGGTTATGATATACAATCATAAATTAAAATAATGTGTCTCTATTATGACAGATTTGAATAAAGTTTATTTTGAAGCTATTTGTAGTTTAATGCAGTTTTCAGATTTTTTTTTTTTTTTTTTTTAATTTTTAAACATGATTTTTTTTTTTTTTCCCAGTATAGCAAAGATATCAATTTGCCAAACCAACAGTAAACATTTTGTTTTATTTCATTAAAACATAAGATTACATTACATTTTTATTTTATTTAAGCAAAAATATCATATGTCAAACTCACCATTTTGATATTTTATGATCTGATAGTTTAAATAAAAAGAGCTAATGCATACAAATAAAATTGTAATGCTTGAAATGAAAGTTAGAAAAGTGTTGATTTATAAACAAGAACAAAAAATCATGCATCAGGCATAGATTATGAAACACTTTTCAACATTAATAGAATATTTTAAAGAAATTTCATTTTTTATATACAATGAAATGATATATTTAAATAAGCAAAAAAAAAAAAAAAAAAAACTCAGATAACTATGAAAAAATCTATTTTCAGAAATTGCTGTTAATATCTGGCAATGTGTGCAAATTCTTTTGCACAGCCCTATATATGATCTATAGAATTTATACACACAAGTAATACACTAAAAGATAAGTTTAAAAATACCACAGCAATTGATAATGCACTTCCAACAATTATCAATTATAGTCAGTCCTTTAACCAATTTCTTTTGTGTGTTTCTGTAAATGATTGATAAATGCTACATACTCCATAATCTACAGAAAACATGTTGTAGTACACCTCAGTGGTCAATTTTAAATTTTATTATATTTGAAATAGTGGCTTAGTGCAGGTCTTGTCTTAGTGGCTAGAAAACAGTAATGAATTCAGGGGATGGTCTGGAAAATATTTTCTCCATGGAGAACCAAAATGTTATATTTCTGAGAGATATATTCAAGACTATATTCAAGAGATATTTCTGATTATTTACTTATTAACGGTCTAAAAGTACAAGTCCCTCCTCCAGATTTCCACAGTACCTTCCTCCACACTAGAGATGCAAAAATCACTATTAGGGAAAAATGTCTGAATTCAAGTCTGCTGAAAATATTTGAGAAAAATTGTTTCATGTTTTAAATAACTTACTGTGAATTCGTAGAGGACCCCTTTGAACTATTTTACATTGAATGTCTTTATATCATGATTATAAGTTTATAATATCATGCTTATAAGGTGTGATGTTCTAATCCGAATATCATATTTCTATTATTCTGCACAATGTTCTTTACAATTTCCTCTTACTTTTGTCATTATAGGTTATTTGTAAAAATATTTCTATCTGTGTTTATTTTTGTGTAAGGAGGAAGTGAACATAAATTTTCACTATAAAAGAAGGACTGGCTTCATGCTAGACTTGAACTGCTATAAGCTGACAAATGTGAGAGACAATTCATCCAAAAGAGTCATCGGCTTGGTGGACATTTATTCTGAAAGTAATATCAAGTTTCTACACTTGTCAGCCAGCTTTAAAAGAAATTAGTGACAAGATTGAAACAGCATACATATGGAGAATTGCTTACTCCTGAATAAGTTTTGCTCAGATCAAAAGAGGCAGAAGCAATTAAGGTAATCCCTCAAAAATGATGCAAGATTGGAAAGACCTCGAAAGAAAAAGAAAGTGAGCATCTGAGTTGATGAAGAGAAAGACAAAAATGCTATCACCATATATAATTCAGATGTTGAACTAGAGTTAGTTGAACTAATAGCTGCTGAACAACAAGAAGAACAAAAAATGAAGTTGAGACTGTTAAAGATGGGATGAAGTCCATTCCATCATTTTTTCAATTAAAGGAATGATCTCAAACAGTAGGGGAACATATTTTTGAATATGAGGGCTCATAACTCCCCAGAAAAAAAAATTGAAAGTTACAGAAGACGACCCAGAGATTAGTGTAGTGCAGAAAAGTTATGGAAACATAAAAAGCTGAAGATTCTGGTACTTGTAAACAGGGTAGTCACAAATATCTTTTGTTAAAATTCCCTGATATTTCCATGATATTTCCACGTTAGCCTCAAATTTCCAGGTTAGCGTTAAAATAATGACATTTTCATAGATAATTTCTTTTACAACATTACTCTAATGTATACAGTCATTACTTAGTAAAAGTTTATATTTAAAAGAAATCACACTACAAGTTCTTGCATAGTTAATCAAAAATAGACATTACTGCTTGTTAGATCTTGTGGTACTGTACAAGGTAAGAATACTGTCATATCAAAACAAGATCTAGTGGTGAGCTGAATAAAAATTACTGTGCATCACGGTAATGACAATAGAGATGAACTTCAAATAAGGATAATTGGTACTTGTCTATTATCCCGTCGACCACTTTTCATAGAAAAAAAAGAGTTTACACATGTTTGTATGTCATCAAGAGATTTTTAATTCAATGTTTCTTCTGTATTTTTAATGATGTTTTACTAATTTTTTAGTTCTTTTGTTAATTAAAATAACAATTATGTCATTAAACGACGATTTCATGATAATAAAAAAGAAAAACACTGCAAAAATATTGCGATGCGTAGAATCTATCAATTTTAACTGACCTCACAAACATTTATCCACAAGCCGAAATGATAATTAAGAAAAAATAATTAAGAACTGTTGGATTTAACTCCAAAATAATGAAAGGGTAAAATAATGTTTGATTTTAAATACAAAGCTAGCACATGATGTACATTTACCTACCATTTTTATTTATTTTGACGATAAGTCAATTTAGTGTTTATAATGAACAATATTAGTATACTTCTACTTCCATGCTTTCTCTTGCATTTTGAGAAAAAATGATACAGATCTGTGATCAGCCATCTAAAGAAAATGGGGCAATAACCTATTTTCAAAAATATGGAATTCTGCCATGAAAACAGTGTGTATTGATGGGCATATATGAGACTATCTACAAACTGATAAACAGTGACGGTCTAATGTGAAAAACTGTGATAAAAAAATATTCATTAGAAAAGAAGCTCATTGGATGGATGGCTCCAATTAACATTTGTAACTGCATTAAGGTTCATTTATACCTGGTCTGATGAATCAACATCAATAAAATGGAGAGAAAAAGCAATTGGATTTAAGTCATTGTATGGTTATTGACTGGAATAATTATCTCAGAGAAATTTGTATATCTAACCTTCTAACAAGAAAATCTGGAAAAATTGGAGGGTTAAAAACAATTGTAGATATTAATAAAAGTTTCTTGTAAATTTATTTACAAGTTGTCAAACAAACAAACAAACAAACAAAAAATCAAGTTGGTTGAATTCTTCCTTAGCAATGGTTGTTTGGAGGATTAATCTGAGAACCTGATGAATGTTTTACAGTAAAAGTTCCCAACAGAACTGATGGGAGAAATAAAAGAATATGTAGAAGATGGTTCTATAATTTTTTCAGATTCATGGCAGGCTTATAAAACTGACTAAATTAAATGCTGCAGGATTCGCAAAATCATTATAATTTTGTAGATTCAGATACTGGTGCACATACACAAAACATCGAACGCCTTTGGGGCTCAGCTAAATGGTGAAATAAGAAACACCGACAAACAGTTCGTCAACACTTAGATTCATGCTTAAAGTGTTTATATGGCATCTAATGCATAGAAAGGATGATTATTTTATCACTAGTTTGAATGGCATTAGAGATTTTTGGCCTTCGGAATAATTACTGCAAAATTTGACTTTTTTCTTTTTATAATTTCAAGGTTTAATGTAATGTTTATGAAATGATCATTAAAATCTTTTCAATGCAAATGAAATATGCATTAAAAGATAGTTTCTTACAACTTATGTTAACTTTTTTATATATATCATTGGGGCCTCCGTGGCCGAGTGGTTAAGACACCATTCCGCTAATCGCTTGAGAGCATAGGAGTCAGGTCGGCGGGTTCGACTCCCGCCAGCTCCATTGCACACACTTTGTGGAGCTCTGGGATGTAACTCTCTGGTCTTGTAAATTGCCTTGTGGCTATCTCGTCCCTGTATATTGACGATGACTTATAAGCGGGCACTTGATGTCAAGCACACAAGTCAGATGTATGTTCTCAATAAACAGACAAAATATGTAGCATTAAATATGTAAAATAAAATATTTATGTTTCATCCATAAATGCAATATCTTAAAAAAAAATCGTATTTTAGTTTAATAATTCTACATTTAAATTCTAAAACTAGTAAATATTTATATCAGAGGCCACAATGTCAATTTTTCAAAACAGTTCATCTTGCTTCGCATAATATATGACACCTTGAAATCTGCAGTTAATAATGTTAGATTATTTGTAAATTTCTAAGCATATGAGTTTTCTTAAAAGTTCAGAAAATCTAATTTTTAAGAATGTCAAATTAGTCTGATTTTATTAAATTTCCCTTTCTGATATATATTATTAAATTTCCCTTTCTGATATGCTAAAAATTCAGTAACTAGACAACTGTTAAATAAAAAAATATGATTAAAAAGACATACATATTATTTCAAAATTGTAAAAATGATAAAGAAAAATCTTACATATATAATCTTATTTATATAATCTTAATATCTGTTGAGCGTATGCACAAAATTCCATAAAATAATATAGAAAATCATGAAAGGTCAAGGAAATTATTGAAAAATTTTCAAACAGATTTGATTAACTTAAGACACAGCATAGCGAAAATTTAGCATTCATAATGTAACACCAATTATTCTAAACATTCTTTTGACCAAAATCGTCTGAACAAATGAAATTTTATATCTGGTATGTCGATATATTTGTATGTTCGGTATATCGACATACCAGACATAAAATTTCATTCATTCAGGCAATTTTGGGCAAAAGAATGTTTAGAATAATTGCCGTTACATTATGAATGCTAAATTTTTGCTATGGAATGTCTGTAAAAGTGTATGTAAAAGTCACTGTTTTCATTCTGCTAAAATATCATTGTACAACTATGGCAGAAAGATATTAGTTCTGTTTTTCAATAAACAAAGGATTTCACACAGAAGAGAAATGTCTCAGGGCTTCTTTATGTTACTAACAGTGACTGTGCAAAGGCTTCAAAATCAGAAAGAATATTTCTCTTTATATCACATTATTATCAATTCAGTTTACTTTCAGTTTTTAAAGGGTTGCAAAACACTTTAAGAAACTTAGGCCACATTCTTGTTTCTCAAATAATGAAAGTTTTTTTTAATTTTTTTTCCATTTTTGTACATACAAAATTTTCACCATGAGGCTGAGCCTGAAGACTGGTATAAAAATAGAGTCAAAGCTGGTTTCAGGCACAGACTGAGCCCGAGAGCTGAGATTATTTTTTTTCTTCCAGATTACCACAATCGTAATGGAAATTAACATTTGTTTCAATGAATTTCCAGGTTAAGTTTGAATTTCCCTGATATTTCCATGATATTTCCAGGTTAACAAAATTCCCTGATATTTCCATGTTTTCCAGGTCTGTGACCACCCTGTGTAAATACCATATTCAAATAATGAAAATGAGCAAGACAGTTCTTTGCCCTCTAATATTCATTATTCATGCATAAGCAACTGATTTTTCTTTTGACCATTTTGAAAAGAAACATAGTTGTCTACATTTATCCTCCAGTCTCCAGGATATATGTAAAAACATGGGATAATTTTAAACAGGCTGTCATTTGTGTTAAAATCATTCTAGACAATTTAGTTTACACATAAATTTGCTCAAGAGGAGTGAAACAACAGCTGGACGATACAAAACTAGAGTACACCTACCTTATAAATTAGGAAATTCAGTTGTTACTGAAAAGTAAGGAAATTCATTATTTAATTACCTCCAACTGACCTTATTTTGTTTGATAAATCATTACTTCAAAATTGTTAATTATAGTATTTTCCACTTTTCATCATAACTATTAGGACTAATAACATAATGCTTAGTAGATAATCAAAAATTATTTTTTTATAAATAATTTACTAAATATAAGGAGTTGTTATAGAACAGGGGTTTCCAAACTTTTAGACCGACGTACCACTAAATCAAAGTTCATACTTCCACGTGCCACCAGGTAACAAACATAAAGCTAATATAGAAAAATCTATAACAAGTGGGTACGTGTGATCGAAGATCGCACAAAGGGTTTTGTTTAATATTCTCTTCAAAACACTTTATCCTTTCTTTAATAAATCCAAATACATTTCATTTTCCAAAAAAAAAAAAAAACAAGTTTTTTTTATAAAGTAAAAATTTACCAGTTTATTTTTCTCGTTTTTTCAAAAATCTGAACCGGTCCGATAGCGAGCAAAGCCTGCTATTATACTCTGTCATAATAATATTTGTCATGTGGACTAAATGCGATATTAAAACAAAAATCAATTTCAAAGTTAAACATGTTGTACACCTTCAAAATGTTAAAATATATGAATATTTTCATAATTGGGTTTTTATTATTATTCAATACGTTCCTCAAACTTATATATTTACTATTCTCTATTACTCATATTGATACTCGCTTTGTATTATTCTCAAACATTTGAAAAATCTGTTAAACTTCCAATATGACGTCAGATTAATTTTCTTTTCAATTCTCTAATGACGTAATATTAATCTGCTTTCTATACATACACATACTCATATTCCTTGTATTATTGAGAAATGTTTGAAAATTTCAGTTTTATTACCAATATGACGTCATATTAATCTTTTTTTCAATTGGTGAAACTTTGTATTTCATTTTCATTTTTCACGTGGAAATCTATCAATAGAAATTTAATAATTGTAGAAAGAATTTTACTGTGGATTTTTAATTATTGGCAACTGCTATAACGAAAAATGTTTAAATTTAATAGGAAAAGGCTGTTAGAATTTTGGTTTTTTTATCTCTCTATATTAAAATTATATGATTTTTTCAAATTTTAATATTTTGAGCTTCATAGTAGGTATTATTTAGGTATAAGTACACAAATTTTCATGCCTGTTATATAGTTTCTGAGAACGACTTTTTGACAGACAGACAATGAAGCGGGAGTAATAGGGTTACGTGAGATGAACGAAACCCTAAAAAGGAACCTGTCTATAATGAAATACATATCAAGTCTTTTTTATTTCCATCTTAGCAAGTTTTATTGTATTTAAAAATGAATGATTACATTACTAAATTGATACTTAGACTGACTGCTTTATAATAACATTCAAGTAAAAAGTACTATCATTACATATTAATAATGCATACAATATCAAAATACAGTGCTTCGATATAGGAAAAAAGCTATGATACTTAATGATATATTGGTGCACAATGATTCATATTAAAGTATGCTGTTTGCACTAATTTGCTACTATCGCTAATGAAAAGTGTGGGCTTGCTTTATCAAGCAAGCTTCTTCATGTCTGGCTCAATATTAGGTAGTTTTAGTCGTAAGTCAGATTCGATGGAAAAAAGCACATTCACTTAGATATGTTGTGCTAAACACAATTTCACTTTGACAATATCAGATGGTACTCTGATATTCTTGCCAACAAAAATTCTGTTACATTCATCCTTTTGAATGTGGACTCCAATAATCCATTACAGGAGAGCTGAATAAGCTCACTTCTTTCTCTCTAGTGAGAGACAGTGCCTGGCTGTCAGAGTGTCTCAAATGAGAAACAAATTCCTTATCCAAAGCTTAGTTAGCTAGCTCATTTAACATAGGCTCAATACAACTGTATTAATAATCTGCATACCTTTAAATGCGACAATAATGTTGCGCAGTAGGCAAACACTTGCAAGTTTCTTTATACATTTATGTATTTACCACCCCAATACATATGTGCAATGCTTTACCTCAAATCCCCACTGCATATGACCACAGTTTTTGTTTGATTTCAGATAACCATTTTAAATAAACTTACTCTGTTAAAAACTGATTTCCATGAAATAGAAAAAAGCTATACACACATTGTACAAGAGAAGAAAAATATTTCTATCAACAGAATGAATTAATTTATGAATTATGTTTGAAATAAAACTTTTATTTCAGCACCTCCTAGAAGCTTTCCTAGTGCAAAGAGAACATATGGGTTATAAATTACACCAGGTATTTTATTTTATTTGAACTTCTCCTACTCACACATGCTCCTTGTACTTCCAAGCATCCAGACTTTATCTTCAGATAATTCAATTTACAATGCATCTTTAAAAACAGCTCTTCCGCTAATTAAAAATACTTCATTCATTAATTTTAAAATTAGGTCTTTATTAAAAAATTCAATTTTTATCCCTATAATTACGTTTTTAATTTTGGAAAACTGATTGTATCATTTGCGGTGTGCGAGATTTTCAGCAAGTCTGCTATAACAAACATTTCTCGTAAAAAAAAATAAAATAAATAAAAATAGAAAAACCATTTACAGATTCTAAATCTCATTTGAAATTTATTTTTTATTTTCTAAGTTAATGAAGACAAGCCGTTTTTATTCCATAATCATAGGCTTCATTCTGTACTTTTTTCCAAGTACCAGTAGCCAGAGCTTCGTGTACCATAGTTTGGGAACCCCTGTTATAGAAAATAAGGAAAAAAAAAAAAAAAGAAATTAAAATACTGCCATAAATTGCTCACAAAATAGATGTCAGCTCTTGCACTTTTGTGTTTATGAAAAATAAATATTAATTTTCACTAGCTATTTTAAAACTCGACTATAAAAAAATAGAATTCATTAATGTGGTGTTTTGAAGATTAGACCTATATTATTTTAATCTCATGTAGCATTTTCAATCTACTTCTCCCATGTGAATAAAAGTTTGATTTCAAAATGTATATATAAAAAAGTAATAACATTTATTAAATATCATACAGAAATGGAAGAATTAAACATTTATAATACTTAAAATTAGAAAAAAAAAGCATTGATATATATATATAAATTAAAAGAAGAAATATATATATATATAATTCTCAGTAAATAATACAGAATAAAAACTCATACTTACTTACACTAAACGTAATATTTAATTGTTTGCATACTAAAAATTTAGATGTTTTTAGAAAAATAAAGCATTCAAATTTCATACCAAAATTATGCTTGCCCTTCAATAATTATATTAGAAACAAGCTATTAATTTTAACAAAAGAATAGGAAACAACAACAACAGCAAAAAAACATGGCTTTACATAAGGTCATTATATTATTCAATTTTAAAATTATAAGGAAATAAAAAAATAACAATAATATCCTCACTGTTTAAAACCTCAACATTTAAAATTAAAATTAACTGGCTTTCTATTCTTTTAATTAATTAAAATGAGAAAAGTTAAGGAGGTGGTTGTGTGGAATTCTAGGAATTCTCACATTGCTTATATTTTGTGAGTTAGCATTAGTATTGATGCTTTTGTTTTCTGGCACGCGCACCCTACTATTACCGGTCATTTGCCTTACTGCCTCCTGGTATGTATCACTTCTCTTTCCCGCTGGATCCTGGTTTTTCTTTCCCGTCATTACTTCAAAGCACACTTTCTCTTTTCGCTCTGTGGCCGAAAATAAAATGGATAGCTGGTGACATTTGCAGCAGAGGTTTGGCTAATTATTCCATTTTGATGCTGTACAAGTGTTCGCTTATCGGGAAGCTGGTCTTGTTTTGGAGAACTTTCATTGCGTGTTTTTGTATTTTGATATCATTCATTTTTTGGCTAATAATTTTGTTTTCATTTCGACGTCTGCATATAAAATGGGTTGACTGTTAAAGTTTAATCCAGATTTAAGTCTGATGGGAACATGTATAGCATGAGGTTATGTTGGAATTTAGAAAACCCATTTTCTCATTTTTAAGGCTACTTCATAAATGGGTACTTAACTTCAGGATTTCTAATATTACCCTGGGAAATTTTCAAAGCAATTAATTCTACATTAATTTTATGATGAGCGTCCAAAAGGGGAACTTTTTTTTTCTAATTTTAAGATTTAAATAAAAGAAGATATTATTTTTAATTTAAGAAAGTTGTCTACATTTGTCTATATTAGAAAGTTGTCTAGTTAGTATCATTCTTTCTGTTCCACCATTCAAGTAAGAACATTTTATTTCTACATTCTCATAGTGACCATAAAGAACAGCAGAAATTGCACAGGTTATTGTTTCTAGTATTTTAAAATTTAATTCACAACACATTAAAATAAATTATATATAATCCCAATCATCTTCGATTTAAAAAAATGGACAGAATTTATTAAATAGCATATTTAATTTTCATCACAGGGGTAGGAATAGATATTTGTTTGAATACTTCCTGGGCAATTTCAACAATAAAATACATAGAGAAAATTTTAATTCTAAAATTTAAGAATTGATTTTGTTTGGAAATGAAATCATCCACAGTACTTGAGAAAAAGTATAAAAAATGAATCAAGGAAAATACAATGTGAATCATTTCCATATAATTTCAATCCACCAAACTGATTAGTTTAATGAAGAACTAGGTATCATCGTACTTGCTCAACGTTTGTTATCAGTCAGAACCAGGGCTTGACAAATGCAGTCACCAGGACGCCACTGGCGACCAAGTTTTTTTAAATTTGACGACCAAATTATTTAATCTGGCATATTTTGTAAGGGGTTTTTTGTGTTTTTTTACACAAAAATTGACTAAAGAAATGAGCAGAAATGGTATCCCCCCCCCCACCTACCCGTGAGCCGTCAAGCAGCGAACTTCCTCTTCTCTTGTACTTTTAATGGAAGAACCAAGTTTAAAAGCCATTTTCCATCTCATGCACAGAAAACGTCATTCTATTCTGCTCTAGCCAGATAACATGTCAAGTGATTAGAATGTGTGTGTCTGTGGGTGTCAATAACACAGTAAGAAATAGTAACAATCCAGCCTCTGTGGCATCTAAAATTGTATACAATGCTAAAGTTTTTTTTTTTGTAAATTTCAAATAAGATTTTTGGATTTAGAATTAAAACTGAGTAATCTAGCATTTTAAAGAATAATAACATATAAGTGATTATAAATAATTCATTTGAAGCAAATCCATAAAGCTTAAATAAAATTTCAAGAAAATAACAATCCTAATTGAATACTAGTGTAATATAGTATTCTAAACTATGTAATTAATAATTCTAAACTATGCTTGTTATTATTTTTTTTCTCAATCATATCATAAAACCCCCCCCGTTTTTTAAAATTAATGACGAAGGAGGGGGAGGGGGCAGGATAAATATTTTTTTACTGTCAACTAGAATTTTTTGCTGCCTACTAAATTTTATGAAATTTGTAAAGCATTACAGAACAGAAATTCTCTTTCACAATATTAAACTTATGGCCACAGAATGCATGCATATTTCAAAATTTCTCTTCAGAAAATTAAAATTTTTAATAAAAAAAAATATATATTCTTTCTAAAGGATGACTCTTACTAGTTTTGTTGACAAAACATTTTTAAAAAATATAATTTTATTTTAAGAGTTAAAATATTCTTGGTTGGTTGGTTGGTTGATTGTAGTTTTATGGCACAAAGTCCCCTTAGGGACATGCTGCGCCAAAAAAAAAGATTAAATTATGTACGTCAAATTGAAATATAAAAACTAAAAAAGAAACAAAGCTTAATGAGAGAATTATCTGGATGGGGTTACCCATCTAGGTATAGTCATACATTGTATAAAACAAATAGCTCGAAAAAAAAGATTAGAATAAAAATGCCAAATTAAAATTTAAAAATGAATTAAACTTTATCATAAAAACAAAATGAATGAAAGTAACACATTTAAATGAAAAGAGTGATATGATGACAAATGTATAATTAAAATCATTCAATGAAAATACAACACAATGTCTAAAAGATATAAATATAAGTTTTCACAATTAAAATAGAAAATCTTTAAAGTACAGTTGGTACACTGGTCAAAGTTTCGAGCAGAAATCTATTTAAAATCATGTAGGTTCAAATACCTCAAAAACAGTATTATCATCTTCATCATTTGAGTCAGAATTGTAAGACTCAGATTCCATATTTTCCTCTGCATAGTGCAGCAGCTGTTTGGAATCCTTTGTAGTAGGAAGCAGTGTATCGAGACAAAATTTCTTGTTGTTTTTGCCCTTCACAGTTTTCCACTGTGAAGAGGCTTGGGTTGAGGTTTTCTCTCTCTGTGCACATGATTTGAGTTTTGCTTTCTGTGTAGTGGAAATAGGTTTTTTCAAATTGTTAACACTTTCCAACCTAGTTGAAAAGTGTTTATGACTTCGGTTTGTCTGGCCGTCTGCCGTCTGGCCGTCTGCCGTTTGCCGTCTGTCCGTGCTCTAACTCCCGTAAATATGCTCGGATTGCCCTGCAATTTTTATATGTTATAATCGTTATCTATAGCATGTTCCCTATTTCAATGGAAGTGTGTAGCACTTATAGTTTTTTTACAGGGACACTCAAAAGAATTCCGTTACATTGCGGTCTATGGGGAAAAATCATTTGCGGTTTATTTAAATAATGTTTCACTATTTTAAACGCACTGAAATTTATATATATCACTAAGGTGCATTAGAAGAAGCTTAATATGGAATAGGGTGTGCATAGCACTTATACTTACTTTACAGGGACAGTCAACAGAATTCCGTTACATTACGTCTATGGAGAAAAATCGTCTGCGGTTTATTTAAATAATGTTTCCCTATTTTAAACGCAATGAAATTTATATAAGGTTCATTACAAGAGACTTACTACAGAATATTGTGTGTATAGCAGTCATCGTTCATTTACAGGGACACACAAAAGAATTATCTACTGTATGTTAACAATAATTCCTGGAAGTGCGTTTTAAGTTACTGAACGCTATTTTAATTTTAAATCGCTTTTTGTCTATTACGTGGTGTGTATAAATTCTGTAGATCCTATACAGGGAAGCACAAAAGTTCGGGAACACATTTCCGTATTATTTAACTCCAGACGGAGAATTTTAAACTGTGCTACGTGTTTCCTAACTGAACTAAAATTTAGCATCCTATGTAGTATATATACAAATCTATAGATCCTATACAGGGCTGAATAAAAGTATTCGGATTACTTAGATGTTATCTTTTAGCTTATTAAAGAGTATGACTCGTAAAATTATTTTGGAAGCGTTGGAAAGTGTTACATAATCTATGCTTGACGCATGATTTTTCGTTCTTGTTTGCAGATGAAACAAATGTTTGACCTGTATCATCTTTAATGAACTGGTTAGATTGACTATTATAATATTCTATTTTTACAGGTTTGGATGATGGTGGCAAAAGTTTTAGTGCAGGCATAGGTCTTATTCTAGCAGAAGCACCAATACTACGGGTTTTTTTCTTCATAGTGCTGGTTAGTGTAACAGATGAATCATTTGGTGGTAAAGAAAATTCAGTTTGGGTGCTTATATGTCTTAAGGATTTTATTTGTTGCTTGAGTAAACTAGAATAAGAGACTCCTACAGATGGTGTTCTAGATTCAACCAGTTTTCAAGCTTCAGGATAAGAAAGTTTCTGAGTGATTTTGATGGTAAGAATTTCTTTTTCACGTATCCAGTTTGGACAGAGCGAGAATATGCTGCATGGTCACCCTTGCAGTTTATACAGTGTTCAGATTTTGCACATGAGTTACTCTCATGGCCGGCTTCTGAACATCTTGCACATGTAACAGATCCACGACAGGTAGTTTTACTGTGGCCATAACGCTAGCACTTAAAACAACGGAGAGGGTTAGGAATATATGGCCGGACGGGGCAACTCAGGTATGCAGCTTTAATTCTAGTTGGTAGAGTAGGGCTATTGAATGTTAGAATAATGTGCTTGGTAGGAAGTACTTTCTCATTCTGACGAATAGTGATACAGCATATGTCTATAACATTTTGATCTTTTAAATTATGCAAGAGTTCGTCTTTCGTAGAGACTACAAGATCTGGTTCTGATATTACACCACGGCTTGAGTTGAGAGTTTGATGGGCCTGAACAGAAACAGAAAAAGAACCAATTTCTTTGCAATTTGAGAGAAATTCTGAGTGACTCGCTGAAGAAACTTCCACCAGCAAATCCCCAGACTGCATTTTTTAAAGTGAATGACCATCTCCATAAATTGACTGAAATGTTTTTGCAATAAGAAATGGAGAAGTTCTCTTAAAAGAAGTATTTGAGAGACTATCAGTGCGATGAACTACAAAAAAAGTGTGAATGAAACATTATGCACAGTTTGTTGCTCTCCACATGGGAGAGAAATAGAAGTATTTGAAGTATTTCCATCCATATTAGAGAGAGAAAAAAAATTCAGACCCCCGGTCGCACCACCCACTACCGAGCCCAACAAGGGGATGCACATTCGTGCACCAGTGCTAACCAGGGCCTATACATTCACAAGACACACCTATTTCAGTTTCCACCTTTAACGAAATGACTAGTATGTGCCCGCTCACTTGATCCCCAGCCAGTGACAAGTCAGCTGACCAGCCGATTGATGCATACGGGACCAATATGTACCTCCCGTCTACCTGAAGCAGAGGCCAAACAATGTGTTGGTTACCCTCAACTGCCAGGATCCCCCTTTCCAGGGACACGGGTCGCCACGCACGGCAAACGCATGGGTGGTTTACAATTCTCCATGAGTCGATATAAACAGGATGATATCGGCTCATGCAGAATCGCCCTCACCTCAGAAGAGGAAACCACAATGAGAGTGAAACAAAGAAGAAAGATTAGACAAGAGAATGTAGAGGAAAAAAGAAAAGAGAAAGATTGCTCAGGTGCCCGGGGTTGCGAAGCCCGTGAATACCTAAAGAAGGTATCCCCCTGGGGGGTAAAATATTCTTGGCTTGTAAGATTTGCTAAAATTTTAACACTTAAGATATAAAGGCATATTTTATAAATATTTTGTGAAATAACCAGTAAGAGACACCTTTAATCATTTTGAGACAAGTGTCCAGATTACAACTTTTTATTTTTTAGTACCACTATTTCCAGAAAGTAATTGTTGCTTTATTTAATCACAGAAAATTTGTATTGGATAAGCGGAAGATTTCTATTTGGTAATAGTGGTAATAAAAAATGAAGACTGTACATACTCCAAAATGGCATATGTATATGACATTCAACCTAAGGAGTTCAGAAGATAACACAGAAAATAAGATAAAAGCTTTAATTTTCTGATGTGAAATTTGAAAAACAGGAATGCATTCCAATCCCATATGTTTAACATATAAGAGGGAATTTGAACTCTGACTGATGAGGAAAATTAAATGAAAGGCTGAAAAGAGATTTAGAAATTAGGCTTTAGAATTTGCCTTAGAAGAAGCACATAAAACTACACATATTTCTATTCCACACCTAACTAATTAGATATATTGCATAAGCATTTTTATAAGATAACTGGCATACCAATTTCTTAAGCCACATCTCATGCATTATGCCTGGTTGATACAATTGGTCAATACTGAACCAATAATTCATCAATATTGGGCATGAAAATATTTAATCAACACTGGTAATTTATTAGATATGTTTCAAATTTAATCCAAATATTTTACCACCAAATGTGTTCCATTATTTCCAATGTTATGTTAAATATGTCAATATTGGTTCCAATATTGCACCAAAATTAAGCCAAATGGTTAGCTAATAGGAATATTGCAAAATGCAATTTCAATCAAATATTCAATCACTAACTTACTTTGATATAACTGTACATGATTTATTACAAATTCATTAAATAGTATATTAATAAAGTAATATATATATATATATCCATGATTACAGATATTTCACAAGCAATTAAACATAACTTTATTTAGATTTTATCATTTGAAAAAAAAATGATGAAAACTATTATGGTCAAAAAAATATCTACACTTAAAAAAAAAAAAATATTCCATAGTTTAAGGTTATAATTAGTTAAATAAAAACCCAAACTCAATTAATATTTTTTATTTAGTTACTAGCAAACCTGCCCAGCCCTGGGCCTGACATGAGTTTGCTGTGATAATTTAAGCCTGGCCACGGCCTCAGACTAATGAGAGAAAATTGGCCCAAGACAAGCCAGCAGGCAGCTCATGGTTTGGGCTTGTAAAAATTAAATAAACTAGCCTGAAAGTTATGACCGTGCCCTAAAAATAATTAAAACAGCAATCACTGTAAAAGGGATCTTTTGTTAATATGAGACATCAAATAAATAACTTACTTTGTTAAAATGCGCAACTTTAAAATAATTTTATAAAAATGTCTTAAAAAAAAAAAAAAAAAAAAAAAAAAAAAAAAAACCCTAGAAATTTTGATTGTGCCAAAATACATTATTTTGTTAAAACACTAAATTGTTAAAAACATGAAAAAAAAAAAAATCAAAACAACGAACATTTACATGTTTCTCCACACACACACACAAAAAAAAAAACACGTTTGAAAATTTCGGATAGTACGGAATTAAAAAAAAAAAAAATTAAGCATAAGCAGCCTTAAATTTTTTTCAAAGTCGCATGTTCATTACCATATCAACCATTTTTCCCCATGAGGCAGGATTTCGAAGAAGTTTTTTTCCCTTCATTTTCTGGACACAGCAAAAGTTTGCCATACACTGACTTTTATTGGTATTATTTTTTTTTAATTCATGGGAAAAAATATATTTCATGATTTCATATTTTTAAAATGATTCCCGAAGGTTTCCTCCATACAGGGATATAAAATTTATCTTGGATAACACAAATTAGATAACTGAGACAATTTGATAAAAAACAAAGTGCCAAAAAAGTGACTTTTAAAAAAATGTGCAAAATTCAAAATTCACTGTACGAACAGCAAATAAAGTTTATTGAAAAGAGGACAAAATTGGCTATTTTAAGCTAAAAGATTCAGAGTTGGACAAAATACATGGAAAAACCATTTTCAATACAAAATACATTGGTTTTAGAACATAAAATACAAAATACTTTTAAAATACAAAATACATTAATTTTAATTATTCTGCATTATATTGTTTTACACAAAAATGTTTTAATTGCAATTAGAGTCTTGCATCGGGTCTTGTTACCTGCTTTTATCTGAAACCAACCCGACCCGTCCCACAGTTCAGGTTGGGGCTATATATTTTCATTGCGGGTTGACTTCTACATTTTTGAAGCAGGTTGAGTTGATTTTCATTATTTCGGGTTATGTTTTGACTCTTGTGAGTTGGATTCGGGTTGACCCACTTTTTCAAAAGAATTTCCAAAGTATTTTTTCAGGTTAAAATTCTATACACAATAAAACACCATAATGGACACTCCCGAAAAATGGGCACCTCTATTTAGTAGACACTTTTTCAATTCCTAACATTTATATATTTGTATGATTTTACCTCTGCATAGTGCACACCTCCCAATCTACACACACATAACATGTGTACGTGAGCATAAACTATCACAAAAATGATGTATTTGCTTTTGTGTGTATCATAAATGAAATGCTGACAATATATTTCATATGTTGAGAGAAAAAAATGTTTTTAACTGTACCGTAAAGAAAGAATAATCTTTGATACGATTTCTTATATACATTTTATTTCTCATGCAGTAAATTGAATATATATACACTCATTCACATTGAAATAAGTTTTTATTTTTATCTGAAACATTAGTCCCTGCTCAAACTTTTTTGGAAAATCCCAACAACCAGATTTGCAAAAACATAAGAACCCGCAAGAAATATTCTACAGTGAATGAACCTGTGGAAAGAAAATTAGAATCACCTCGTTTCGAAAAAAGAAAATTACCCAGAAACCTGATGCAGGACGCTATTCAGTGGTCCCGATGTGTCCGTTATTTAAATTTATTATAAAGTTAATTATGCTATTACTGAATATTAAAGAATATAAATATATCCACTTCTCATATATAAAAGATAAAATTTTGTATTAGGGATATAATTGTAGAGTACTTTTCATAAATGCTTTAAAATATGATTTACTTTCCTTTCAATTCGGGTTCAGGGTTGAAGTATTTCGGGTTCGAATCTGGTGTGTGTTGAAATATGTCTCGTTTGGGTCCAGTTGTAAGTCGATGAATTTTTTTGTCTAGTTCGGGGGGTTGGGTTTATTTCAAATGGAATTTTCAAGTTCGTTTCGGGCACTACCCGATCTGTGCAGGACTGTAACTGCAATGCCATAGCATAAATTTATATCTACAGTATGAACAGGTTAGTAACCAAATGTAAAAGTCTGCACAGGCCGAAATTTCTAGGATCAGGCCCAGCCTGACCTGTAAAGAAAATTTGACCTCGGGCCGGTATAAAAATTTAAAGTTCGGCCCGAGCCTGGGCCGGTCTGTACAAAGAATTTATTGCCCCGGTATAAATTCTACAAGTTCGACCCGAGCTTGGTCCATAAAAAAACTTAATTGTCCTGAGTGAATTTCTACAAAAGATAGATTTTTACACCGATGTGGTTAAAAATTCTCTTGTGTGAGGCATTCTTACAAAGACTATTTATTTTAGCTATTTTTAATGTTTATATTCTTCATTTTTTTAAAAGCACCCAGAGCTGCAGAGTATCCATTCCAAAATATTACACTCCCTAGATTTATTTTTGCCTGTGCCCATGTAAACTATATTAATTTTTTTTATGAATCTCTATTTACACACAAATGTTTGACTTATGATTAATCCATATTACAAGGCTTCGAGTCTTACAAATCTGAAAAAATGCTATACAGAAAAATATTCTAATATGAAATTGCGCCGGAGAGAAAAAAATTCGTTATAGACAAATCCCACCTTAGCTGGTACATCACCTGCTGTAAATGCATTACATTATTTTCACATATATTATTGCATTCAATTTACATGGATTAACACAATTTTCCATTTAAGACAGAATTTCATAATAGACAGGTTTCTTTTCACAGGTTTTCTTGTAATTTAATTTTATTGCGTAGAAATATATGTACTACTGTTCAAAGTATCAATTAAAAATTTTGATTGTAGAATAATGGCAATTTAAAAATACAATGATTTTTCATTAGAAGTATGTATTATCTATATCTCAAGTATGTATTATCTATCTTTTCACGAGTCTATGCAATTGTTAACTGCATTCACTTCTAACATACTTTAAAAATGCAACACTCAGGAAAACTCTGGACTAACCTACTTGTGTATCAATCACACAACCAAATTTTATAATTTCCAGCACATAGCAACATTAAGAATTATAAAAATTTTTATTATAGCCATTCAGCAAAAATGTTTCGGCAGCAAATAAAAATCCTTATCATCCTAATCATACCAGATTTTGAAAAAAAAAAAAAAAAAATATATATATATATATATATATATATATATATATATATATATATATATATATATATATATATATATATATTAACTTCTAGAAACAAAATTCAAAGACTAGAAAAAACAGACAAGCATGTATTTTCCTGTTGTGAATCAGTAATTTGCAGTTTAAACCAGCTTCAAGTCTGATATGAAGAGTTTTGAAAAATTGATAAATATATTTTGAGAATTTTGAAAATACAAAATACATGAAAAATCATTTCAAAATACATTACCAAAATACTTTATTTTATCAGTTTAAAATACAAAAGTATTTTGAAAATATATTTCAAATACATGTATTTTTGATACTGCCCAACTCTGAAAAGATTAAAACCGGATTTCTTTTACTAATAAAAAAAAAAAGTGCCGCAAAATGTGAAAACATGCTAAAAATCACATAAAAAAAATCAAAATAAAAACATCTAATTAAAAATTGAAAGTCTGAGAGTCCGGTGCATTTGGACGTGTCTCCGTCTATCCTGAACCAAATTTGAAAATCTTTACATGCGATAGATTTCCCTACCTATCACGTACATAGTGAAACATTTTTCTTTTATTAATATAGTTTTGTGTGTTAAATATCTATATTATGAAAAAGACATTTAAAATTTTCAAGAGAATTTTTTTAAAAAGTAGTAGATGTTTATTTTAAATCTTTTAAAAATGCAATTACTTTTTAATATTAATTATATTTATGATGACTAAAATTATGTATTTATTATTGTTGTTGTTGTATTATTTCAGACACAGCCAAATTTCTGTTAGCAAGAATAAATAATGTAACTGGTATGTAGAATATCTATAATTGTCCTACTGAACGGTTAATATAGCCTTAAATACAAATTTCCTTTTTGCATGTATAAAGTTAAAAATAAGTTTAATATATATCTATACTAATAAAAAAAAAAATGTCTCCGTGAGTGATGGCTCAGGAATTTTATCACACATTACCTGTAAATTTGGTTCCGGATAGACAAAGACAGGACCAAATGCACCTGAGGATTTTGGATTTTTTGTTATTTTATGTTGAACATAGAATGATTTGCATATTTCCCCAATCTTCCCAGTTTGCTAGAGTGATTTTGACCCATTCATAAAAGCAATCCAAATTCAATCTTTTAGCCTAATACAGTAAATTTTGTTCTCTTTTCAATAAAGTTGAATTAATACAGATCTTTATATTTATCGCAATAATAATAATAATAATAATAAATATATATATATATATATATATAGTAACCATTCTGTCAAAAATGAGAAGTTTGTGTTTTATCAACCAATATCTATTTGATACCTCATCCTTCTATCTTATATTTTATATTTTTGTATGCAGCAGACTTTCAAAGAATCTATTAAAAAACATATACATATTAACAATTTGAATTTATATGAATTTTTCAAAACTTTAAGAAAAGAGAAATTTTTAACAACCAAATGAAATTCTGAGAGTTATCTAAAGTTACATTTTATTCCTCAAAAAACGCTTGTTATGGCAATGGTGTTACTACTTTGTAAGTGAGAGATAAATGATTATGCCAATCAAATTTTCAGGTTTTTTTTTTTTTTTTTTTTTGGTTTTGCAAAGACATTTTTGCTTATTTTTATAAAGTTATATTATTGATTTCATGATGTGAGATATATTTATGTAAATCTCATATAAATGTATCTCATATCACAATTCATATCTGTTTCTATGGGTTACTTAAAAAATTCCAGGAAATAGTAAAGCTGTTTTAGCCCGGCAGATCTGCTAGTTGATATTTTTGCATGAATTTAAAAATGAAAACAAAATAAGCATTAATGCACTCATGATTTAAGTCAACTTGTATGGTGTTTCAATACAAAATAAACTGTTATGCAAATGATTTGAAATTAAGTAAATTCAGAGCTGTACTGTTTAATTTTCCCATTTAGTCACTTTCTAACATAGTACATGTTGTATGATTGCTAGCTTTTATGACTTAATACAGATGTGTTTTATGTGCATTTTTTTTAATCACTTCAAGTAATTATTAATATTTTTTTCATTAGTTTTCATTTCAATTGCTTCATAATTATTATTATGCTATTATAATGACAAAATCTACACAAATTTTTAAAAATACAATTGTTACATTTGAAGTTCAATGAAGAATTAAAAGATGGAACGTCCAACCTGCATTATTCTACTGCCAGTTCAATGATATAAGGTAAGGATAAAATTATTGATTGTTAAAAAAAGATCAGTCATTAAATTAAAGTTTAACTTCAAAATGCCATGAAATTATTATTTTGCCAATTTATAGTTAAAATTGTCCAGTTAAAAATTTTGAAGGTTTCTCAATAATAAACAGACAATTATAAGCCTAATATATTCCAAGATTAATTTTTATAGGAAGCTGTACCATATTATCCTGTCTTGTTCCATTTATTATAGAACACTGAGGAATTTGTGAATTTGAATAAGATCTACCAGTAAGTGAGACAGATAGGTTATATAATAAATTTATCAAAGGAATCTTCAACTACAGCCCACAATTTTCTAAACCAAGCTTTATTAGAGGTCTGTTTGCATTATATTCAATTAAATTTACTCACAACTTAATAAACTAAATTTTCAGTGCATTTTTATTACATTATAAGAACAGGCAATAAATAGTCTTTTAAAACTAGTAGACTACTCGAGGCAACTACAGTGCAACTAGGAAAATAATAGACCACATTGCAAAATTTTGATAAATATTGTAGCAGGCAAAGCAAGCATGCAATTGACTGGCAAAGTGATGTTAGTAAAGCTGTTCTTTTATTTACTTGCCATTATAAATAGAAAAATGATAAACAGATGATCGTATCACAATTAAACAGAACTCCCTTGACCCCAACAATATATCTTGGGATGATTGTCAGTACAGGTTATAGCACAAGCCTAGAAAAAAGATTATTGACATAAAATCTTATTTCTGCAGCATGAAGCAGTTCCATCACATTAATTTAATTCAGCCTGTTCTGCTGTGTTATAACATATTAAAGAAAGGATTCTGAAATACTATTTAATAATTTGTGAATTATAATAATTTATGTATAGAAAAATATTGTTTTTAAAAACAAGCAGTTATTTTCTGAAGCAAATACAGTAGGAAACAGATCAGGCTGATCATGTGGCATAAGCGGGTTCATTGATGCACACAAGCTGAATACCAAACATCTCAATGTTAAAGAATATACTATTAAGCAACAGCAGCAATCTAATAAATAATTTTTTGAAGTATGACTAGTTATACAACATAATTTCCACTATCCAACAGTTTAGGAAAAAAAATTACAATGTCAAATTTACATATTTATCACAGTGTATGTAGGAAGGTATATTTTCATTCAATTTATACTACTGATGTTAAAAATAGAATTTTATGTTTATTACAAACATTTTATTTTCATGGAAGAAAAGTTAACAGTCTCTATATGTATAACACATACTCATATTTTCAGCAGCATGAAAAACAATCAAAAAATAATCTCAAACAAATTCTGTTTTAAAAGATTATAATTATGGTTCATTTTATTTGAAGCTTTAGATTTTTAGAAAATTCTTGAATTATATGTCGTTAGTGTTTGTATCTATTAGTAAGATATAATTCAAAGATTTATTCAAATGTATACTTCATAATCCTAAAGGTTGTTTTTTACCAACCGTTTATTATCTCTTAATGGTACAAAAATGCTAAATATACTACTAAAAAGCAATTAAGAATTAAATTAATAGTTTAGTCAAAAGAAAATTTTAATTCATTATGTTGCTTTTAAAACTTTAAGAAAGATAAAATACATTTACAAAGATAAGGAAATATTATGATCAATGATGTAAAAACTAAAAACAAGAGAGAGAGAAAAGTATTATGAATTATATATAATATAAAGTGGTCAAAAATTTTAATGCAGTTACATAAGTCATTTAAACAATACTGATAAATAGTTAAATTTCACAAACCCCTTTCAATTACAGATATTTCAGCTAAATCTAAAAAATATTCGTAAGCTAACACTCTTAAAATGAAATCAAGAAATAAAATGGTCAAAAGTGAAAAAAGGAAAACAAGTTTTATTTTCAAAATTTAATTTACACGTAATTTCAACCATGTATAATCATTTAATAAAATTTTGTTGCCTTTTCTTACCTGTGATCGTGTTAAATTACAGCCTTCAATGAAAGCTGGAGAATCATCTAGAGATTCTTCTAGGTCTGCTGGTATAGGAGAAAATGCATGTGGTGTAATAGAAGGGTCTCGAATACCATCTGATTGTTGTTTTACAAAATTGATAAAAACCTACAAAATTCAACATTTTAAGAATTCTCATACTAAAATTAAAATATATTATAATATGTCATGCATAATAACAAATACTTAACCTGACATCTTAGCAAAAATGTAGAAATAATTTCATTAATTTAACACAAATTTATAGGAAAAAAGGTAAACCTTGCTGAATTATAGACATTTAATAGGAGATTTTATGTAATGCAGAGATCAATAAGAACTGGGCAAAATAATTGTTTTCTGTTTAATTTTGCTTTTTATCTAAAAGAAATGTAATCGTATTATGGAAAATTACATGAACATACTTTGTGAAAGGTGCTTTGTATTTAGTTTATTGTATGTGAAGATAAACTATCATTTCAGAATATATGTTTAAATATTTCTGTAATATCCATTATGAAATTTTTTATTTGATACCAAACTTGGTAGGATTTTAAGACTTTTTCCTTTAATATCTTAATGTCTCTAATCCACCATATTGGATTTTTTTATATCATACTAGCTAACCCGCCTGGCGTTGCCCGGGCCCGAGGTAATTACAATCTCAGAGAAAGGCATTAACCCCTTCACTCCCCATACCCGCAAATATAATTGGTGCCAACAGATTTTTGGCAGTTTTTTGTATAAATTACGAAAAATTACCAACCGAATTTTTCAAAAATCACATAGTCAGATGCAGAATTTTTTTTTACATACACTCAGAAATTTTCAAATTGATATCTCAATTAGTTTTCTTAAAATTCGCTAATTAGTAAAATAATTTCGAATTTGTTCATTTCCGCTTGCAAATCCAATGCACCTGTTCGTTTCTTTAGCCATTTTGATTTAAAAGATGTCATTTTAGAAGCGATGGTTAATGAGAATCTAATTAATATCTTGGGTAATTATCAAAATATTAGAATTCTGAGACTCAGGAGCACAAAGCCAGACCTTGGACTAAATTTTCAGACTTCTAGGTGAGCTAGATTTTGCTAGCCATCGCAGACAAACACACACACATACACACAGAGCGAAACTTTCTTTTATTAATATAGATATCCTATGGCACCTAGAAAACTCATACAATTCCAACTCGTTATCTGGAATGTAACATTTTGTTAAGCATATACAAATACTAAGACTCCTACAATTCTGGGCTGACTCATGCCGCCATTTAATTGCCTGTACGAGAAGAACGATTGGCCACGCCGCATGGGCAACAATCGATGATTGGTCTAAGTGGGCAACAAAATGCTTGATGATAGCCTGTATTATAGTAACCTACTTTTTGGCAAGCTGCAGTCATGTGTATTGTTGACAAAAAAAAAAAAAAAAAATTTGGTAGTACCTAATTTACCCAATTCTCTTAGTTTAATAACTACACACGTATATTAAACTCAATTAAAAAGTTAGATGGGTAAATCTAGAGATCAAAGAAGTGCCACAGAAAACTGAATGGATCATGAACAAAATAGAACAAACACATAATTTAAAAGCTAACAATGTTCAATTTCTGCAATTTTATTTAGAAGTAAAAACCCTCACCTAATTTGGGCAATCAAATGCCAATTCTGGTAATGTTGGCACTTTCTTTTCAGTTTTAAATACTTATTTATGCTACTGAAAATGTTACTTTACGTTATTGTAGCAAATAAATGTTAATTGTTACATCATGCATTGACAGAATAGAAAATTACATGTGTGAAAATTATTTAAGAAAATTATCTAAATTAGTAAATTAAATGATGGTTTTCAAGAAAATTTTATTTAAACTAATTGATGCAGTAAAGATTGAAATTATACAATATTAGAAGTGAAGATATATGCAATCAAAGCAAAATTGATAATACCACTGTGATTGAATTTTCTATAGTTAAATTTTAGAATTTCTTTGCTTATTTTCTGATTTGAGTATTTTCAACAGCCTGTATCTTATCAACAAATTCTACAAAACAAGCAGAATGAATCTACAGTAACAAATGTGACAAAAGCATAATAATTAGCATTTGTCGAATGAAATGCGCCTTTTTGCAGACAGCAAAAATAAAAAATTAATCAATATAATTTTAAAATTTCACCATAAAATAAATTTAATGTGAGAAAAATGAGATGACATCTCAACTTGATGTTTACTAATTATGGAGTATAAAGATTCACGGGCTATGATGATAGATGAGGTCATTATTAGAATGGTATTCGTTGTAGTTGTCCAATTTATATGCAAAGCCTTAGGTAGCCTGTTGTTTTTGTTTAATGAAAGAAAGCAAAAGTGCTTCTTTGTTATTTTATTATTGTAAAATCGGCATATGGCCATTTGAAGTTGTGTTAATCTAATATCCAAGTATCTAATGTTTATTTCTTCATGTATTTTATATCTCATTAAATGTTTGTTATCATCTTCAAACCAAATTTAATCAATTTCAATATTGTTATCAAAAGTTATTATATTACATATTTACTAATCCCACATTAATTTGACATTTTTGAGAAAACGTGTTACTCCCCTTCCCCCTTAATATATATATATATATATATATTGTACTTATTTGCAAGATCTCTCAGAAATATGTTAATGAAATATAAGAAATTTCAATTTCTTTTTAAATTAGAATATTACATCGTCCCCCCCCCCCATAAACAAGCAAAACCACAAGTTTGAGACGAATGTGTAAAATTATGATTTAAAAGCAATATTAATTCATTACTTAACAATTTATATATAGAAAGTAACACAATTTTTGAATTTTCATAGTTTAAGCTTTTGTAAAATCTAAAAAAACAACAATAATAAAATTCTCCAAAGCTTTTAATGTTTATGCACATTTGTAAAATAGAAGGAAAATATTTTATACAAATTAATAACATGTTTCATGGTGCTCAAAATTTAATTAACACATTAATATTCATTTGTTTACAAAAAATTCTTCAAACAAACTCACATTATCTAATGTATTTTGGCAAACAGAGTATTCTTCAATAGGCAGTTCTTGAAGAGCTGATTCCATTTTTGAAAATACATAGGCTAATGATATGCAACCAGATTTAAGTTCAAATTGCAGCAAATTATAATGTTGTTCCTATTTAAAAATGAAACATGGAAAAATAAATACATGTGTTATACAGAAGTACATTAACAAGATATGCCATTAAAAATATTTTGTATTCAGACAGCAATGTTCTCAAATTTGAGCATATCTAACAATGTCAAAGTTACAAAATATCAGTAGAAATACTGATTCTTATATGCAATATAATAAATAAGTTTCCAAACTGAAATTTTTCATTGAAAATTAAAATAATACTAAAAAGACTTAAAAACCATAAATTTTGCTTTTTTTTTTTTTTAAATGCAGAAACCAGATGATTAAAAAAAGTTTAACAGGAGGAATTATATAGATCATCAAATGAAATAAATATAACACAGATGATCAAATATGAAAGATACAGAAGACGTGCCAATCTTTGAATGTTCTTTTAATAATAATATTTGCAATCTTTAAGTCATTCTCAGACTTTTCAGTATTTTGACAGCAATGTAAGATGATCAGATTTTTCAATAAAATATCAATACAAGTTTCTAATTTTAGGGGAAAAGAACTGTTAACTGTTGCAAAAATGGAAGCTATGATACACTAAATAACATGTACATTTAAACGCCTGAGATATCATTTTATTAACACAGTCTTTCTATCTATGTCAGTTTTATTGAATTAAAATATATAATACTTAGACAAGAAAAGAACCTTTGGATGTGATATGGATAATTAAACGCCGCTAAAGAATAATTAATTATAGATGGAAAAGTGAGAAAGCATTGCTCTTGTGAAAAATAAGATGCAATAGACCCAGCACAATAAAGTGTGCTTGTGTTCTTTTGGTCAAACTTGGAAGAGAAAAACAAAAAAATTTAATTGAAATAAATATTCTTACTTAATCTTGCAATAAAGACATGTAAAACAAAATGAAGACACTCCTTTAAAATATAAATCCATCTTTATTGTATTTTCTTGGGCCCAGTGGCAGAAACACCGCGTCATAGTCGCGGACAATTTTTGTCTGCACCAATGAAATTTCGTCAAAGGATCGCGGTACAAATACGCGAATTTCGACAAAAAATCTCGATATAAACACATAATTTTCATCAAAGGATTGCGGTAAAAACACACGAATTTTGGCAAAGGATCGTGGTAAAAACAAGCGAATTTCGGCAAAAGATAGCGGTAAAAACATGTGAATATCGGCAAAAGATCGTGGTAAAAACGCGCGAATTTCAGCAAAAGATCACGGTAAAAACAGGCGATTTTTGTCAAAGGATCGCGGTAAAAGCACACAAATTTCGGCAAAGGATCGCAGTAAAAACACACGAATTTCGACAAAGGATCATGGTAAATCACCCCTGGATTACAGAATCACCCCTGGTTCCGGGATAAGGTTATCCTTCCCATTTTAGAAATCCCACAAGAAGTGAGATGATGAAACGATATGTAACATCAAAAGTTATAAGCAAAATTAATGAAACATCATGCTTGCCATATTTTAAATAAAATGATGAAAAATACCTAGTTTAGTGTATTATTCATTCATTAAAATTACACATAAAAATTTCAGACAGATTATGAAATTTAAAAAGTTTGTTGCAGACAGCTACAAAACTTTCTGCCACTGGGTTCTTGGGAAGTATGAAGTTTTTAAAGCATGAGAATTATGGAGACCGCACATCATCTTTAAAAGGGCTTTCACATATAAATCAATTCGACTTGATGATTAATTAACTTCCTTTCTGGCTGATTCCATGAAGATATTTTAATTAATTTAAAAACCTATACATTACTACCAAGCCATAATTTTATGAATAAAGAATTATTTATAAAAGAATAGGAAAAACAAATTCAACAGAAAATAAAAAGACATAAATGAAATATGGGCACAAAATTACACATACATAGTAAATAATATTATATAATAACAACCTTTAATCGAGCATCTGTAAATGTTTTTCTGAACCATCTTTTAATAGTTTCTAATTCACCCAATTCTGTCCTTACTGTAATGTAGTAACCTTCACCAAAGCTATTTTTCAAATGCTGTATACTGCCTAAGCATTTGAAATGCCCATTTACCATTATTGCTAATCTTGTGCAAAGTGCTTCACATTCTTCCATACTATTAAAAAAAAAAAGTCATATTCAGAATTGAAAAATATAACAAATCGCAGAATTATACATTGTTTATATATATATATATATATATATATATATATATATATATATATATATATACAAAAGACATAAATATCACATACTAATAAGGATAACAACGTTCATATCAGTAGGAATAACAAATAAACTGCTAATAAACTATATTAATATTTTAATAAATATTACAATGTTTCAAAATTATTATATCTTTTTGTATTTTAAATTTCATACAGTAATGAAATTATCTTATTAAAAAGCAACTCATTATGAATAATCATAAACAAGTCATAAACTTAAAGCATTAGCAATAAAAAAAAAAAAAAGGAGTGATATCATCTGAATGTATCAGGTGAATTATTTTTTCATAATATCATGATGTTTCAAACATCTTGTGAGGTGCAGTATGTAAAAATTGCTTAGTGACTTACAAGCATGTGAAATATATGTGCACTGCTTGTTTAGCTGGCTATACCTTTAAAGGCATGCTCTCTATATAATTATATTATAATCTTTTCCATTTAAACTCATAAAATTGAGGATTTGATGCTTGCATGACGATTCTTATTTATAAGCTTGTATGATTGATTAGTAAATTTTATTAAGGACACTATCTGCACTACTGTAATGGGAAGGATACAACGTGTGGACATTTTAAGGGTGTAAATAAATAAATGAATATGAAAATAAGATTAGCTCCAATGCACTATATTATAGACATTTGAACAACAAAATATGAGTCGATGGAGGATTAACATATCTAGATCATTAAAAATTTTGTTGAAAAATAATATACTTTATAGTTGTTTTAACAAATACTTACCTTAAACTAAAGATGTAATTAATGCTTAAAGTGATAAAAACATTACACAAAAAGGCTTAAAATACCTTTAAATATGAAGATGACATGTTTTGTACACTCAAAGGGCGACTTCTTCAAGATAGAAAATGATAAATAAACTATTTTCGCTAATTTTTTTAAAAAGCTAAATACAAAATACGAGACTATATAGTTAAAATTTAATTCATTTTTCAGCAGTGAATTAAGCCTGTAATCATTGAATAATAACCAGTGAATTTTTATCCTGCTTAAACTGATTGCAGACTTGCTGACAAGTATAAGGGAGAGATGCCAGGCTGGGTATCATCCTCGCAGCTCAAAGGTAAAGCATTGGCACTACCTTTATTTGGACGCTATTCCAAGGGTCCGGGTTCAATCTCCAACTTGGACATTTTTCACTATGTCGGTTTACGCTTTGAAAAGCAAGATAAAAATTCACTGGTTGTTATTCAATGATTACAGGCGTAATTCACTGCTGAGAAATGAATTAAAATTAACTATGTGTTGTCGTATGCTGGGCTTTGTATGTCATCTCATGTTTGCCTCAGAAGTTTCCATGCTTATGATGACAATTCCATCTTGGGCTGCGATTGCAGCCTTGCTAACATGTATAAGTGAGACATGCCAGGCTGGGTATCATCCTCCCAGCTCAAAGGTAGAGCATTGGAGCGCTATTCCAAGGGTTCAAGTTTGATCCCAAGCTTAGACATTTTTCACTATGTCGGTTTATGCTTTGAAAAGCAGGATAAAAACTCACTGGTTATTATTCAACAAGACTATATGTTTATCATTTTCAAAAACTTAGTGAAAATAGTTTATTTATCATTTTCGATCTTGAAGACTTTGCTGTTTGAATGTATGAAACATGTCATTGTGATAAAGATATATCACAGTTTTATCTTTTTTAATTATTTTTATTTCAGCTCAACGTATTTCTGTATTTTTACAACCTTTCCAGTTTATTTGCTGCTCATTTAAAAGCAATTTTATCGGCAATTCAGCACCACGCAAGTGGTTTTCACGGCGTTACTTCATCCCTCCTTCGTTCTCTGAGTTCGCTTCTGTCGGTGCTGAGCTGTGACGTCATCGTCATTCAGCGGCTCTCACTCCGCACGTGTGTGTTGTGCGCATGCGTCACCGCCGCTCTTGTTCCCTGTGTTTTTGGGAGCTGTTTTGTTTTGGCCGCATAGCGCTGCAGGCGAAGGGGCGTGTCTTTCAAATACAAATTAGAATCGTTCTTTTAATTATTAAATGTTAATTTGTTTCTGATTTGCTCATTTAATTTTCACGTAATTCCTAATCATCAAGTTAGTTTAAATTAATCTTGCTGTCACATTTGTGCACCCCTTTTCTGGGTATATATACTAATGTTGCGCATTTTTCCAACAGAATTTTAATAAAAATGATGCTGTAAAATTTATGATAAACGTCGTATGGTCTGGAGGCCCGCTGGCCTGTGCCGGGGCTCGTATCCTAGAATCGCGTAGTGCTGATTCTTTGGAGATCAATTTCGCGTTTTCAGTTCTTAATTATTCTATAAAATGCTGTTGTAAATTTTAAGTTTAATATTTTAAAAGTTTTAAATCAACTGGTAATTGACTTCTGAATTAATTCTATAATTCTTCATGGACGCGGCCAGAAGGAATATTTAAAGATTCTTCAAAATTTACGAAATTTTAGCCAGTACTTTTTAAAGACTTGATGTGCAGCTTTCATCTCATCCTTCCTCCTTCAAGAAAATGTAATAAACATTATTGGATCCAACTTATAGTATTCATCATTTATAGTCTGCATCTATTTCTTCACTCAAGTAAGATCGTTTAATTTATTTTATATTTTTGATTCTCTTCTCAAAGAATAATTGACCTAAAGAACGTCATGCATTTTTTGCATTGGGTTATTGCTCACACATTAATATTCCCATCAACTCTTCTCTCTTAAATAATTTCTCCTTCACAATTGGAGCCGTGTTTATTCTTTTATGAAGAAAAAAGTTGAAAATTTTGTTGTTCTTAAAAAATATTCTCAAATTTTGAAACTTATAAAATGGAATATATTTGAAGATTTGATGCTCTATTAATTAATTCATATTAAAAATGGAATATTATTTGAAGATTTGCTGATTTTTATTAAATTTTTAGAAGCTTAAAAAAAAATATTCTTGTGCTCCACAGAAGATCGATGTTTGCAATATATCGTTAATTTCGGAACTTTTGTTCTCAACTGGCTTGCATATATTTAATAATTTATTTTTAATTGAAAAATGATATTTTAACAGAAATTAATTTTTATTCTGGTATTTTTCCATGAGATTTATTGAATATTTTATGCACATTTTCATGAAGAATGAAATTAAAAAAAAAAAAAAAAAATATTCTTGTTAACAAATGATAATATGGTGCTTTTTATATATATAAAGTTAAAAAATATATATAATTCATGATGAATTCAGATATTTTTGAGAAATATAAAATTGTTCTTGTTCTAAGTTTTTGAGAACAAAAATTTAAAGAGGCTATGGTTGTTCTTATTCTTGTTTTGGGTTAATTTTTGGTAATTTATTGGCACTTTTAAATGAAATTGATATATTTTATGAATATTAAAAAAAAAAAAAAATATTGAAGCTGTTGTGATTTTATTAAATTCTTTTTTTTTTAGTTCAAAGAATAAAGGGTGAGCTGCATTATAATTCATAATGTTCTAGTATACCCAGGTATCTGTTCTTTATTTTTTTTAAGAACATTATATCTTTAATTATTTGAGCACACAGAATATATTTTCTATTTTTGTTTCTTCAGAGGATTCTATGCTCAAAAAAATAACTTAGTTGATTAATATTTTTTTTTAATTTTTATCCACAAAATAACAACAACATTACATTAAAAAAAAAAGGGAGACTTAATTAACTATAGGAACAGTTTATTTTTCTTTTGACGAAAATAGATATATTTTATCCTCAAAAATATGTTCACTGAATAACAATAAAAGGTTAAGTAAAATATATTTTTATATATAATACACCAATTGCTTTATTTGTGCGACAGAAACAGATTTAACTTGTAAAAAAAAAAAAGGTATATCAATGCGATGTAAAACCAAATAAGAACAAGAAAAATTATACTTATCAATAATCTTCATGTTGCTACCACTATTTTCTTAATACAAATTGTGAGAAATTTTAACGTGATATGCCAATATTAGTTTGGCTATATCCACTTCAACTGGACCAATATATATGTTAATTTATCAATAATTCCATCCCGTAACTAGCCAGTGGAAAGCTGATGAATTTTAAACATTTTTTTCTTGAAAATTCGACGAACAAGACAAAATTAACCAGATTGAGGTCCACATCATACTTATTACAATATACAAGCTGACATAACATAATCTAATATGTATATGATGCATCTATGACACACAAAATTACGTATTTTATAATACACTCCATCTCCAACAACAAAACCAAAAGAACAACTCCGAAATTCAAAGGAAATGTGAACCTATCATTGGCGCAAGGACAGGGTTGCCGTAACATGGAAAAACTCGCCAAACAGATGACAACTGCCAATACACGCACGGAAGCTTCATTGAGAAGATGTAAAAAAAAATAAAGGAATGCCAACATAGGGCTAAATATATGCCAAAGGGAGGGTATAATTAAAATTTAAAACAAACGGAAAAAAATATGAATCTGATTTGTTAAAAATGAAATGAAATCAACCTGACGTCACAAAGACGAAATTGAAAATAAAGAATACTAAATAAACGTTTTGAAGCCGATGGGCTAAATAGGATAACTTAAATAATAATTTTTAAACAAAAAGGAAAACTATGATTAAAGTCTGCCAGGCAAATAAAAAATAAATAAATAAAAGGAGAGAGAAGGGAAAACAAAAAATAAACTGCGCTATACGGAACCTGAATGTGGTAAAATTACCACACTCACCCACACCTCCACAAAAAAAAAATGGAGAAGGGGAAGTGCGAGGCACTAAAAGCACTTTCACAAGCCATTTTTTCTTTTTTAATTGAGCCAGAGATGGATAGGGGCAGAATGAATGATGGAGTCCAAATACAGCATAAAATATCAAGAAAATAACATACCACAACATATTTGTATATATCCTGTATCATAATGAGAAAAAGAATAAAGTAATTGTACCCAATTTTATAAGTCATAAATTATGTAACATGTTGACAGAAACAATATTTGCTTTTACAATTACATAACTATGTCAAGTAAAACCAACTTATGCTCTTTCATTTCTGTCTATGCAAACACTATATAAAACTTAAAACTATAATTTTTTTCTAAAAAGAAATCTAATATAATACACAATACATAATACAATAACAAAAACTCAACTTTTACCAACACATTTTTATGAAGATGTAGTTAATAGTTATTACACAAAAATCCAAAGTGAGATGTAATAACCTAATTTCACAATACACATTATCAATGCAAAAATATAAACAAAAGTAAAATACACATTCAAACAATACAAAAGTTATAACTATTCATAAAATACCATGGTTAATCATTTTCAAAAAGTTTTTGAATGAGTGGCCACTCTAGAGAAAAACCAATCTAACAGAATTGGCAAGGTACTAAACAGACCTTATTCATAATACAACATTTGCCTAGGACTTTTTAATTAAATGTCATTCAGGTCATAATATAATATACACAAAAGAAAGCAATAAAATTATGTACATACCATACATAATGTACCATTAAGTTGTGCTTTCACAATTCCACTAGTAACATGATCCACTTGATAAAACCATGTAAATTACAATAGGTGACAAACTGATATTGTTAAATATTTTTTAACAAAATAATTCACCCATACTTTTTTTTTTTTTTTTAACAGAATAACTATGAGAATATTGCAAGAGTTAAATAGTAACATGTATTATATATTTTGATGGTGACCTATAGCAAGCAACATTATGTAAAGAAATGCAATAAATCAAAATGCTATTGTATTGTTATTACAATTTTAGCTTAAACATATTTTAAATATGAATTATATATTTCAAAAAGAAGAAAAGTTACAAATTTTTATTATTCAGAAAGTGCAAAATGCAGAGCTTGATAATATACAGTCAAGTGGGCTATTGATGGATAATTATTAAAAGGAAAAAAAAAAGGGATACTTATACAGCAGGTAGTCCACGTGTCTGTGATAAGAGGAGTAAAAAAAAAAGACTTTCTGACCAGCAGAAAAAAGAGTTCTTAGGTTCTTATCAGTTCGATAGTGTTTAAGGCACGCGATCAAACACTATCAGCAGGCATGACTGGACAACAGCTGAAAGAGAAAAAAAAAAAAAGGTTAATAATACTGGAATTCATCACTGTGTGGCACAAATTTTGGTCGCTTAGGTCGTAGAGCATAAGAGGAGCTGGACTGTTGATTGGTAGAAGAGAAATTTTGAGATGTAGTTGCAGCTTGATTATTATTGTTACTGTCAGTTTGTGGAATTGCTTGTGTGGTATCTTGTAGTTTAGGAGCTCTAGGATGTAATTTTATTACTCGGTTGGTATGTATAAGGATAGGTGAGGAACGGCTGTCTTTTTGTGACACAATTTGCAGTAAAACAGGTGAAATTATCTTTTGCACTATGAATGGACCTTGAGGCTTTTTCTTGAATACATTAGGGAGTGTAATGAATACTGTGTCATTGACTTTTATATCTGAAAATTTGTGCTGTTGTCTAGACTTTTCATAGACTTTCTGACGATTTGTTTCATTATTGAGATAGGATTGATAATAAATTTTATCCAAGAGATCTGTTAATTTGTAGATGTCATGGGCGGTGTCAAGAATTTTCCAAGAGGGGTGGCCTTTATAATTCATGTAAACATCATTAATTTCACGCCCAAAATGAATAAGATTAGGAGTGAATTTGGTGGCAGGATGTACTGTAGCATTGTATATTGATTGATGTATCTTGGCAGCAGTTTTGGTGTCAAAACCTTGTGAAGTCATAGTATTCAGTGATGATTTGATTTGAGAATTCACCCTCTCTGAAAGGCCATTTGCGGCTGGGTGGGCCACTGTGATGTGATTCAGCTTGATACCTAATGTTTTATTAAAAAACGAGAATATGTCACTAGTAAACTGGGATCCTTTGTCTGTCAATACTATATCAGGTCTACCATGGGTAGCAATGTAGTTTAAAAGAACATTGGTCACAGTTGGAGCAGAGATATTATTAAGAGTAGCCAATTCTAGATGACGAGAACAGTGGTCAATTATTGTTAGGACATTTGAGTGATTATTGAGAGGACCAACAATATCTAATGATATTTTTTGATTTGGAGCAGTTGGAACAGGAGCAGCCATAAATGGAGCAATTTTCTTCTTGCGATTTTTGTGAATAAGACATAGTTCACATGAATTAATATAATTCTGAGTATCAGCAATGATTGTTTTCCATGTAAAACGTTTTCGGAGGTTCTGTAAGGTTTTGTTTATTCCTGGATGAGTAATATGAGCAATGGTAAGTGCTTTGGGAATCAATGAGGTGGGTAAGACAGCACGATGCAGATCAATTTCTTCAGCAGGAAAAAAATTATTGTAACAAAGAATATTGTTATTTGGATTGATATAATAACCCTTGTGTTTCTGGAGATTAATATTTTGTTGTAAATCAAGTATTATTTTATTTAAATTTGAATCTTTGGTTTGTTCACTTGCTATTGTTGCATCTGAAATTTCTAATAATGGATCTTGAGTAGATGAGTTTGCCTGTGACAAGCAATTAATTTGGCACTTATCTTCCTGTTGCTGTGGTACTTTATCCAGCTTTGTGGGATGTGATTCTACTAGTGATTTGATTGATTGAAGTTGACCATCTATTTCATCGTGTAGATCATTTATATTCATCGTTACTGGTAGAACTTCTTCAGAATTTATAATTTCAGGATTAGATGTCAAGTCCTGTGTAGGTGGTTGAGCAGTTCTGCTAAGAAAGTCCGCTAATACATTTTCTTTGCCTGGTATATGAGCAAAGGAAAAAGAAAATTGAGAGAGCTCCATGAGCCATCTGGTCGTGACATCTGCAGGAGAAGAAGAACTTTTGTAGTTGTCAAGTGGTTTAGCATCAGATAGAACGAGAAAATGTCTTCCAAAAAGGTAATACTTGAATGAGGTGATACCCTTGTATAATGCATACAATTCCAATTTTATGGCAGGGAATTTTTTTTCAGCATCAGACAAAGCCTTTGAAAAATATGAAATAGGTACCCTTAAATTATCTTGTTCCTGCATGAGGACAGCTGAAATCGCAGTTTGTGAAGCATCGGTATTAACAATAAATTCTTTATCCCAATTAGGTAGATTTAACACGGGCTTCTTAAAAAATAATGATTGTATTGTTTGAAAGGCATTTTCATGTACAGATTGCCAACTGAACTTAGTTTTTGGCTTTGTTAACTCGAGTAGAGGGCTAATTAGATCTGCAAAGTATGGAATAAGTGATCGATAAAATGAACATACACCAATGAAAGCTTTAACTTGTCGCTTGGTTTTGGGATGAGGAAAAGATGTAATTTTTATTATGTTGCTGGAAATAGGAAAAATTTTATGCTCTTGAATGTGGAAACCTAAAAAGTCTATGCTGGTATGAAAAAATGAGCATTTCTCAGGTGATAATGTTATGTTGTATTTGATGAATGTATCAAGAAGTAATTTTAAATTATGGATCATTTCTTCAAATGAGTTGGCTCCAACAATAATATCGTCTTGATAAGCATAAGCATTTACACCAGATAATTGAATTATCGTGTCAATAAGTTGCTGGAATGTAGACGCTGCTGTGCGTAAACCAAACATTAATCGCTTATAGGTAAAAACGCCAAATGGAGTTGTGAACGACATTTTATCTTGTAGCTCTTTGGGCATAGCTATTTGCCAATATGCAGAAGGGAGATCCAGCGTTGTAAAAAAATTCTTTTTAGACAATTGAACTAGTAAATTTGGAATTTTAGGTAAAGGATAGGTAGATGGAATAATTACAGCATTTAGTAGACGGAGGTCTAAGGCGAGTCTATATTTTTGAGGCTTTGATGGGTCTGACTTTTTTTTAACCAATAACATGGGACATGCCCAAGATGAATTGGAACGCTCAATGATATCAGCTTCTAACATCTCATTAATCTGTTTTAAGGCTTCTTCCTCTAATGCTTGTGGCACCGGAAATGGAAGAGATTTTATAGGATGCGAATTAAGTAGACTTATTTGTGGAATGACTAGGTCAGTATGACCAAGAGTACGCAGAGACTTCGAAAATGCTTGGGCTTTTCCACATAGCAAGGACAATAGAGTCTCTTTTTGTTTGCTATCAAGATGTTCTAATTTAAAGTCTGTAGGACTTAAATCATTTATTCTCATTTTTATAATGTCTTCTGATGGTTGGATTAAATTGCACATTTCATCAGCTTCATCATTAAAATCGTAAGGCTGAATATCTTTTTCATCAATATTTTCATATACACCCAAGACAGTTCCCTTGTTGAGGTGAAATGGTTTGTTTGAAATATTTTGTACTACAATCAGAAAAGAATTTTTTTTTATGGCTGATAAGGAATGGAGAGATTCCATAAATACAATATTACGGTTATTTAGTGTTGGAATAAACATGAAATGTTCCTCAGGTTGTGAAGAATATTGAGCTTGCATGTACATGCATGTGTTGGCTGGAATAGTTACTTTATGAAAGTTTGAAATTTTTAACTTATTTTGGGGGGAATTTGAACTTTCATGAACAATCCCAGAGCTGTCAATTTTTGTTTGCTGATGTTCACTAAAATCATTTACTGGTGCAGACATATTTATACTTTGAGGGTCCATGGTACAAGTAGAGGTATTAGGAACGTCATTTTTTTGACACATAAATACTTGTGCCTGATCCATATGAGAATCATTGGATATCTGGTGTTTGTTTACTAACGGAACAAGAATTTCTTTCAGTAGAATGGAATTAAAGGATGGTGTTATGGAAATACCATATTTACAAATAAAATCATAACCCAAAATGATATCAAAATTTCTATTACGTATGTTAGTAATATAAAATACATGATTGAAAAACAATTTGTCTATTTTGAAAGACAAACGAATACATCCAAAAAATTCAACTTGGGAGTTTATGGTCGAAATAGATACTTTTCGAGAGAGAAATTTATATTTTATAGTGGGTTTTAACATATTGAAATGTTGTTGATCAATTAAAGAAATAATAGACCCAGTGTCTAACAAAGAAATAACATTATGATGTTGTACATTTAAGGTAATACAAGGAAGAGAGTCATTGTAATTAAATGTGCTATAAATTACATAGTTTTCAATGGCATCACTATCATTTTGGGATTCAGCAACTAAAGTATTTGCGTTATCGACTTGAGAACAATTGCCAGAATTCGTAATATAATCATAAGTATTTTCATTTTGAAAAATAGTCTGTGATTCTGCATCTTTGAGCATACCATTTTTTGGTAAACATTGGTCATTTTTAAGTATACTCTCAGAAGATAAAATTCCTTGAGAAGTAACTCTATATAATTGAGTTTTTGAGGTATTTTCTGGCAAATGTGAAGTATTGGAGGACAGAGTGCCAGATAGATCTGCCTCCTGCATTAGTTTAAACGCTTATCTTTAGAAAATCCATCATTATATTCATGAGTATTTTGTTGATTAGCTTGGTATTCATTAGCAGTATTTTGAAGCATGTTAACACCATTATGAGAGTTAGCCTGGTTCATATTTTGAACAAAATTTTTAAATTCAAAGCATGTTTTCATTAAGTGCCCCTGGCGTCCACAAAAAGCACATTGATTTACAGTCCTATGACGAAATGAATTACGAAGATTTCTTTTATAGAATGGTTTTTTAAACGTAATTTGGTTAACATTTTGTTTTGGATGATGTTTGCCATAGGAAGAGAAATTTCTATCACAAAATGACTTTCGTTTATTTTTAGTTTCAGAATGTTTATAATCAGATGCACCAGGATTAGGGAACGAATTATTTGAATGTTCCATATTATATACAGGTAAAGTGACAGGAGCAGGGGTGGTTGGTGATTCAGTGAAGTTGTAAATATTTTGTAATTGTTCAGCTCTTGAAAGAGCATTAGTAAAGTCAGAAATACCTTCCTCTAATAATTTTACGTGAATATTTTTGGGTAAAGCATTCATAAAATATGTGAATTTCAAAATTTGGAGCGAAGCATCATCAACTGTTGGATGAGCTAACTTTAGATTCTTGTTTAATCGGTATGAGAAATTTCTAACTGATTCATTATGTTCCAATTTCATCTTATCTAATGAACGAAAGGCCAAATTTTTGTTCTCCTTTGAAGCGAAAAACTGGATAAATTCAGTTTTTATGTCTGCCAATTTTTTAGTTTGAGTATTAAATTGTGAATCTAAATAAAAATGAAGAGCAGGGCCAAGGAGTTTCGTTTTAAACAGTGCTAGCATTTCTTTTTCGCTATAATTATTTAGCTGTTGAATGTCTTCAAGCTGGTCGAAAAAAAATTCGACAGTAGATGGATTACCATCAAATGGTTGAATATTTAGACTAATAGTGTTCTTGGATTTCGACATGTTGCAAAAAGTTTGTGAATTAAAACAGAAATATAGATAAAACACTCAGATTTTTTTTTTTTTTTAAACTTAGATTAATACCGGTTCTACTTCATATATGTATATTTATTAAGAACACAACTATATTCAAGAGCACAGCCTAAATAAACAAATTTTCTCTAAAAAAAAATGTTGGAAGAACATTTTTCTATTAAGAAGCCAGGCACAAAAAAAAACGTAAAATGATCTTGAAATGGAAAATAATCCATGTTCCATCATCAATGAGAACAACTTTCGTTTTCATTTAAAAAAAAAAAATTCTTCAGTATTTGCACACAAATAATAATAATAATAAATCCTCTAAAGAAAGTGGCCAAGGCACCAAGTGTTGTGATTTTATTAAATTCTTTTTTTTTTAGTTCAAAGAATAAAGGGTGAGCTGCATTATAATTCATAATGTTCTAGTATACCCAGGTATCTGTTCTTTATTTTTTTTAAGAACATTATATCTTTAATTATTTGAGCACACAGAATATATTTTCTATTTTTGTTTCTTCAGAGGATTCTATGCTCAAAAAAATAACTTAGTTGATTAATATTTTTTTTTAATTTTTATCCACAAAATAACAACAACATTACATTAAAAAAAAAAGGGAGACTTAATTAACTATAGGAACAGTTTATTTTTCTTTTGACGAAAATAGATATATTTTATCCTCAAAAATATGTTCACTGAATAACAATAAAAGGTTAAGTAAAATATATTTTTATATATAATACACCAATTGCTTTATTTGTGCGACAGAAACAGATTTAACTTGTAAAAAAAAAAAAGGTATATCAATGCGATGTAAAACCAAATAAGAACAAGAAAAATTATACTTATCAATAATCTTCATGTTGCTACCACTATTTTCTTAATACAAATTGTGAGAAATTTTAACGTGATATGCCAATATTAGTTTGGCTATATCCACTTCAACTGGACCAATATATATGTTAATTTATCAATAATTCCATCCCGTAACTAGCCAGTGGAAAGCTGATGAATTTTAAACATTTTTTTCTTGAAAATTCGACGAACAAGACAAAATTAACCAGATTGAGGTCCACATCATACTTATTACAATATACAAGCTGACATAACATAATCTAATATGTATATGATGCATCTATGACACACAAAATTACGTATTTTATAATACACTCCATCTCCAACAACAAAACCAAAAGAACAACTCCGAAATTCAAAGGAAATGTGAACCTATCATTGGCGCAAGGACAGGGTTGCCGTAACATGGAAAAACTCGCCAAACAGATGACAACTGCCAATACACGCACGGAAGCTTCATTGAGAAGATGTAAAAAAAAATAAAGGAATGCCAACATAGGGCTAAATATATGCCAAAGGGAGGGTATAATTAAAATTTAAAACAAACGGAAAAAAATATGAATCTGATTTGTTAAAAATGAAATGAAATCAACCTGACGTCACAAAGACGAAATTGAAAATAAAGAATACTAAATAAACGTTTTGAAGCCGATGGGCTAAATAGGATAACTTAAATAATAATTTTTAAACAAAAAGGAAAACTATGATTAAAGTCTGCCAGGCAAATAAAAAATAAATAAATAAAAGGAGAGAGAAGGGAAAACAAAAAATAAACTGCGCTATACGGAACCTGAATGTGGTAAAATTACCACAGAAGCAAATTTTATTGGAATTAAATTATTGAAGTTTATGTTCTCATCATATTACTAATTTTGCTGCACTTATTCTGAGTATGAAATGCCTTCATAGAAGCTTAAGTTTTCATGTGATTTTTAGTTGTTTTATCATACATAAATTTTTTGAGTTCTTGGTTGCTTCTACAAAAATTAAATTACTTATTGCAATAACACTACAAGTTCATTGACTCTCGCCATTTTTCTACAAATATTTAGTATGATTATGATGTGCAAGCAGTCTGTGTTCTTTCTAGAAATTAAAATTCAAGAACTGTATTTATATTTTGAAAATATTACACAATATTTTGCATTTTCTGTTCTACATTTTGAGAACTCTGTTTTTTTGAATTTCAAAGAATTGTTGCTTCATCCTAATATCAATTTTATATTACACAGCATCTGCATCTTTTTATTAAGATTCTCATACCATAATCACAAAAAGGAGACTGGTATTATTATTTTTTTTCTTTTTTGAGAAGTTATAGCCATTACCTAACTGCTGCATATTCTTGTTCCTGAAATAGTTTCTGTCTACTCATGCTATATTTTCAACATTCTACAATCTGAATATTATACTGACAACATCAATAAACTGGTTATTTTTATCATCTGACTTTGCTTACCTGGTGGAAGAATCTTCAAAATGTGTTATATCCATTGTTGGCTGATTTTCTCTGCTGTCTGCAAATATGATGGTTCCTGATAGTACAATAATTACTTACCTGCACTCTTTTGCGAGTTGAAGTGACTGTTGATGGTCGCCATTCATATAAGGCAAATATATCCGTGTGATTGCTCCTCGTCAGTCCTCTTCATCTTGTGGAACTTGTTTCTCCATCATCAATGTTACTCATTTTTATGGATCTAAAGTATTACAAGTTTACAGCTGTGCCTATTTGCAATAGTTTTCTATCTTTTTCTACCCTCTGTTGCAAAACCCGATTATGGAAGTGTACTGTCATTTATTTTAAAGTTCAGTTTCACAGCATTTACAGAAATTACTGCTTCAAATGGAACTTCTCAAATTTGGAAAAATTATTATGATTATTTGAAAAATTTTAGTATGCTTAAATTATAGTGCCTTTTCTTGTTATTATAGTATTTCATAACCCAAATGTTTTCTAAATCATTTTTACCATATGCCTCACTTAAAGGAAATTATTTTATAAATGAAGAAAATTTATAAATGAAGAAATTTTTTTGTTGCATTAAATTATATTGCAAATTTACATACAAAGCAACACATATTCTTAGAACTTTCCAGCGCATTATAAAGAAATATTCTACCACTTGTGAAATGATTTTGGTGAATATTATTTTCTTCTAAGAATCTAAAATGCTTTTATAGTCTTAGTGACTTTCTCAAATGTCACCAATCCCAATTTTGTCTTTAAAGTGTGCAAGTAGTGTTGTATTGCCTCAAATCTGCAATTTCTGTCTGCTTGAATACACCTATACAAAAAAATGTATATAGGCAACTTAGACTTTCCAGCGCCTCTCAACAAGAGTCTTGTGCTCTTTGTATTATTTTACTCTAAGTGCCACTTCGTCATATTATTCCTCAACATCATGGAACCACAGTTCATGATTTATGTCTGCTAATTACCTGATGTGTCTTCAAATGCTCATTTAAGATGTCATTAAGTGCTAATTTTTTTAGTGCTAAAATATCCATATAAAGTCTTCAATTCTTATTTTAGTGGTGTGTGTTTCAGGAAAAAAGGCCAATTTGCTGCTACACTGTCATTGTGTCAATCAACCAACCAGTGTGCCACTTAACTTGCAAACTTTTCAGCAAGTAGTTACTTTTTTCTGAATGTGATTATCTTTTTAAAATCAGACTGATTTTAGAACTTTTAAAGGTATTACATCTGATTATTTGTTATGTAAAAGCAGAACGTTTATAATCCTTCATCTGTAAACAAACAAAATTTTTTTTTTTCTTCCTTCAAGCATTTTTAATAGCAATATTCATCTGTTTCTTTACAATAGTTTTAGCAAGAATGTTGTATATTTTTGTCTGGTTTACATACTTGCTAATGGTTTAACGGATCGCTATTAGCATTTTTGTAAGTTTTGATGAATTTGTATTATGTTTTATGCTTATTTGATTTACAGATTCGTCATCGGTTCTGGAGATCGCCTTTGACAGTCTTGTAAGTTTTGGTGTTTGTTCGGTTTACAGATCTACTGATGGTTTATAAGGGGGCTATTAGTGTTTTGTGAATTGTAATGAATACATATTAATAGTTTATATTTATTTGATTTACTGGTTTGATAATGGTCTCAAGGTAGTGAGAGGCTATTACCACTTTTGGTAAGTTTTGTAAATACCACCCAAATAATTCATATTTTGTCAATAGCTGATTTTTCTATAGGATATATTATCCTTTTCATTAATGTTATATAAATTTATGATTATAACATGCTTTACATAACGGTGCACTGTGCTTGTTTTTATACTCTCATAAAATGTGTCATTTGTTTTTAACTTGTCTTTCTTCATGAAAGTTAATGGTTAAATTATTTTTTTTGAGGATCCTCATCATCTTTTCTCACCTTTTCTTATTTTTTTCTCTCATTTAAAAAAAAAAAAAAAAAAACCATGGTATATTAAAAAGAAAATTTATTGTGTATGAAGAGAAAATTTATTGAGTATTAAAAAAAAAATGAATTGAGTATTATTTGAAAGAATTTTGTTGAATATTTCAGAAAGAATTTTATTGAGTGTATTTCATGAAAAATTATTTCTACTAAATATTTACGGAAAAATTTTATTGAGTACTTGCAAGTACATTAAGTATGAAGTATTACTAAAGAAATGTGTCATTTGTTGTTGGTTAAAACTTATGCATTATGTTGTTATATATTGAAAAGTTGTTACTAAATCCAACTATTTTGATGAATTTATTTATTTATGACAAATGAATTTGAATTTTGTTGCAACATGATTTTATACAATTTTCATATAAATTTTGGGTAATAATTGTTATGCATTATTATATACTTGGTTAGAATTGATATCAGTATTATGTGCATTATGTTAAATACTTAATTTTATATGATTTGAATTATTACTAATCCAAGGCCTTTTTGAATGAATTTAAAATCCTTCAATGGATTGTTTTTGTGCACATTTATGCTATTTAGAGTTAATTTATATGCTCTATATTTTTAAAAGTCCTAGGCATCTGTCAGAATTTAAGGTATTCTTGACTTTTTGTTGCTTTAAAATTGCAACTTATTATAATTTAAATATTTATGTCTAGACAAGTCGGAAGAAGAAAGATATTACCGACTCTTTTTATGTTGCTTTACTGTTGCAACTATTTTGATATGATCTCATTGCTAATTTAAAGAAAATATTAGCTTGTTTTTTTTTATATACATGATGGTATTTGTTTAGAGATCAAGATTAATGGAAGGTATGCCTTTCTTTGCTAAAAAATGCAATGGGGCTATTGTATACTATGTTATATTGTATACATCTTGTATAACTTGTGATGAGATTTTTGAATGTACTACAATGATGTATATTCTTTCTCTTTTTCTTTTTGGTCGCTGCACATCACATCAAGTTAATAATTAATTTACTTTTCTTGGCTCTAAATTTATGTAATTGTGTCATTTTACTTTGGCATTTAAAAATTTTGTCTTCCCTGTGTCGAAAAAGGCTTTTACTGTTTTTAACCCTTTTTCTCCTTCTGGTCAGTCAAAATTTTTGTCGGTGAATGGGGGTATTGTGATAAAGATATATCACAGTTTTATCTTTTTTAATTATTTTTATTTCAGCTCAACGTATTTCTGTATTTTTACAACCTTTCCAGTTTATTTGCTGCTCATTTAAAAGCAATTTTATCGGCAATTCAGCACCACGCAAGTGGTTTTCACGGCGTTACTTCATCCCTCCTTCGTTCTCTGAGTTCGCTTCTGTCGGCGCTGAGCTGTGACGTCATCGTCATTCAGCGGCTCTCACTCCGCACGTGTGTGTTGTGCGCATGCGTCACCGCCGCTCTTGTTCCCTGTGTTTTCGGGAGCTGTTTTGTTTTGGCCGCATAGCGCTGCAGGCGAAGGGGCGTGTCTTTCAAATACAAATTAGAATCGTTCTTTTAATTATTAAATGTTAATTTGTTTCTGATTTGCTCGTTTAATTTTCACGTAATTCCTAATCATCAAGTTAGTTTAAATTAATCTTGCTGTCACATTTGTGCACCCCTTTTCTGGGTATATATACTAATGTTGCGCATTTTTCCAACAGAATTTTAATAAAAATGATGCTGTAAAATTTATGATAAACGTCGTATGGTCTGGAGGCCCGCTGGCCTGTGCCGGGGCTCGTATCCTAGAATCGCGTAGTGCTGATTCTTTGGAGATCAATTTCGCGTTTTCAGTTCTTAATTATTCTATAAAATGCTGTTGTAAATTTTAAGTTTAATATTTTAAAAGTTTTAAATCAACTGGTAATTGACTTCTGAATTAATTCTATAATTCTTCATGGACGCGGCCAGAAGGAATATTTAAAGATTCTTCAAAATTTACGAAATTTTAGCCAGTACTTTTTAAAGACTTGATGTGCAGCTTTCATCTCATCCTTCCTCCTTCAAGAAAATGTAATAAACATTATTGGATCCAACTTATAGTATTCATCATTTATAGTCTGCATCTATTTCTTCACTCAAGTAAGATCGTTTAATTTATTTTATATTTTTGATTCTCTTCTCAAAGAATAATTGACCTAAAGAATGTCATGCATTTTTTGCATTGGGTTATTGCTCACACATTAATATTCCCATCAACTGCTCTCTCTTAAATAATTTCTCCTTCACAGTCATCTTTATATTAAAAGGTATTTTAAGACTTTTTGTGTAATGTTTTATCACTTTAAGCATTAATCATATCTTTAGTTTAACATTAACAAGTTATTTTATTATTTATTTGAAATACTTACCTGTTTACATTTAGGTTTATAAGTTTTACAGCACTTTACGGTTTAATTAGTAGTTTTCTTCAAAGAATAAATTGAAAATAAAAAAATCCAATAAATGAAAACATAATGTAATAAAAAAAATTCTATATGTTTAAACTAAAACAATTATACACATAAAACGCCACAGATCCTTTCAGTTATCTGGCGATTGAAACTATCTGACATAAGTCTGATTCTGTGAATGTCCGAAAAGAAATTTAAAATCAGAAAAATGAAAAGTTCATTAGCGCACTGAACAAGAAAAAATTAAACAGTTGTCACAAAATGGGACATTGACTTCCTTCAAACATGTTTAACAAAAAGAAAGGAAGTGTAAATATATGCAGGATCAAAATTATGATACAGTATAAAACCATTTATCCACAATGGTTGGGGCTCGATGTATTCTGGATAACTGGTTGGGCATTAAAGCAACATCCATTTGATCAGATTTGTAGAATTGTGTGCCTGTGAAATTGTTTCGATTTCAAATTAATTATTAAATTATCCTGAATAAGAATAAGATCCTATCAAGATCAGATTAATCAGAGTTTGAAAGAAGGCATTTTCTGACAATAATACTGCATAAAACTCAAAATGTCCAATATCTAATTAAATATGCTTCCATTTCAAATCCCAGATGTTGGATCAAGTTATACTATGTATGTGGTAACGTGTCAAACAATGCACAAGTCAAACTGGCAATGCATAGCACTTTTTTCTGGAAAGATTCTGAAATCAGTCAGTTGGAAATATCCTGGATTTTCTGATTCAAATTAATCAACTGGTTTTCTGGTTAACAGGATTCCGATAAACAGTTCCATGATGTAGTATCATACAAATAAATAATATTGATAATCTATACTATACAGAAAAACATAAAAAATTTAACTTAGTAATTTGTATATTTTGAATATTTTTATCCTAGAATCCAACAAATTTTAATTTTATAATTCTAATAAAGTAATTTAAAATCAAATAAGAAATAATATTTTTACCTATGAGAAGTAAGTACAACAGATCGTCCACTTTTTACAAGTTCAGTGATAAGATTCCAGAGAAATCTCCTTGTATAAGGATCCATGCCAGTAGTAGGTTCATCCTAGGTAAATAAAATTATGCAAAGATCTTGAATTAGGCATTTACATTCCCCAATAAAAGACAAACTTATTATGATAAAATACTACATTTATTAGATGTTCGTCACAGTTCTTACAATCCATGAAATAATGCAGGGTGGTAAAAAAGGGTAATTGAAGCTAGAGTCTTGCACAGGTTGGATTGTCTTGACCTAAACCTAAAATTTCTGCTTAAAGTTAACCCAAAACCAGACAAAAAAATTTTGGCAACCCAAAATTTTAGCCATGTCAACCTAAAATTGACAAAAACCCAAAACATTAAAACCTGAACCCAAAGTGGAAGAAAATTAATCCATATCTGAATACAATGGAAAAGTAGTCTACAGTTACATTTCTAATACCAATTTTATCTTCTTTGTATTAAAATAAAGAAATATACACTCATTAATGTTCAAATATACAGTTTTTTCCACTTGAAAAATATTCAGACTTTTTTCTGAAAAATTGTGTCAATCTGGACCCGAGTTGAAAGAGTGAAAGTTCAAAACGAAACTGCTCATTCTTTGTCAGTCAAACATTCTAAGTTTAAGGGACCAGCGAAAAAAATGTCCTCTTAAATTTTTAACATTTTTGAGCCAAGTGAGTGCCATATGGTCTGTATGAATGACAAATTTTTGACCGTGTAAAGAGTGATAAAATTTACCTAAAGCATCCACAATTTCTAGACATTCTAATTCAGTAATGGCATAATTTTTTTCACAATCGTGAAGATTTCGAGAATGATATGCTATAAGTTGCAAAATTCCATTTTCATCAGCCTGTTTCACAACACATCCCACTCCAAGACTTGAGGCATCTACAAATAAATTACAAGGTGTTTTGGGATCAAACTATCTTAAGATAGGTTTTTCAGTTAAAGCTTGTTTTAATTTTCCAAAAGAATTTTGGCACATTGTATTTATTTATCTTTAGCGAAAATATTGACATATTTGGCTAAGAGAGCAGGCAATTTGTCATGGGCAGACTGACATTCTTGGATATTTTTAGTGGCTTCGACAAACTCTGGCTCATAGATTTCACCAAATACCCCTGCATTTTTGTTTTCGTTAACCTTTTCCTTCCAATGTAATGTATTGAGCGCTGGGATTTTTTGTAATTTGTTCGCATAGAACTCGACTATCTTAGATATGTGGCCAATTCTCAAATTTACATGGCATTTTCCCTTCAAGGCAAGCATGCCCTGTGTTTGAGTGACCGACAAACCTTTACGAATCTGATGAATGTTTAATTGGAATTTTTGGGCTAAATGTAAGGAGATGATACTTAAGGAACTTCCTGAGTCTAGCAAACATGGTATTGAGTCTTCATTTAACACTGGAGTAGTAATTTTCTGACATTTATTCGTATGCATTTTGGATCCTTTATCTTCAATGTACCCTGGTACTATTAACTGTCAGCGGTTACCATCAGTATTTGGGAAAAACTCATTACGGGTCTGTACGGAATTTTGGGTTGGAACAATCAGGTTTTCAGTTAATGCAGAGGCACTTAAAGTTTGTTTCCAGGAGGAGCTATCTCTTACCCAATGATAAGCATTTGGAATGCCAAGGTTGAGGCAGACACGGCACAGCATTGGGGGCAACGTGGCCTGGTAATGAAAATTTAGTCTCTGTGGAGAGGGTTGGAAAGGCCTAAAATTACTTTGGAAGCTTCCTTGTGGGTTAGGCGTAACGGATCGATTCAGTGGGTTTTTATATTGGTATTGATAATTCCATGGTCGCATTTGGAAATTCTGCTCATTGACATTTTGTCGGGGTGGCTGCCACTGTCTAAATTGGTTTTGTGGACGGTTCTCATGTCCACTTTCGTTACTTTTTCCTGCGACTTGTAGTTTACTAGTTTGAAAACTAACTTCTTTCATTCGGTGGCACTTTTGGGGGCATTTGTGACAGTAAGTTTCTGCATATCTAAAGGCAAACCTTCAGTCAATCCTTCTAGAATGAATGTTGTCAAGTGCTTATACACGCCCCATTTTCGCCTTGGTTTTTGGTAATATGTGTTAAGATCATCTCTGGTTTTATATCGAATATTAGAGAAATCACTTAATGACAATGTATACGGGGTGGAAAATTTTTCAGAAAACAACAAGACAAATTTGGCCCAGTGTAACACATTGACACAATTATTTATATACAAAGTGAGGTCACTATCTTTCAAAAATTTTTGAATATTTCTAATCTTCCAGACATCATCTTTGTGTTCCTCCACACAAACTGTCTCAAAATAGTTATGCCAAGGGGCCCAAAGCATTTTAGCTTCTGGCGAAAAAGGAACTATGTCTGGAACTTCGGGGTTTATTCTCAACACTTGGTTGCATAATTAGTTACAGTTGTGGGGTTATGAACTTTATTATGTTGTTTAGCCTCCTGACTAATATCGTGGCTGAGGTTTTTATTTTCAGGAGTTCCGCTATTAATTTCTGCACTAAGAGAATTCTCCTTTTCATTTTCACTAGTACTTGCAGTTATTCCTGAGGAACCTCCTGTTGTACTAGGGGTTGAAGATTTCTCTGTCTCACTAGAATTCTTGTTTACACTTTCTATTTTAATATCGAATCAAACCCAATATTGTTAAAAAAAAATTTTAAATAATCTCACTAAATATCATAATGACATAATTTGCATATAAATCAAACTCAAAAAGTTTAACAAATAATAATAATATAATAATGATATAAAATTTTCACTACTGCAAAAATATTTTTTAATTATCCAGAAAAAATTATTTTTACCATATGATCTTTCTATTGAAAGAATAAAAAGTTAAACCCTTTTAAAACGCATAATTCAAATTCAAAATTTAAAATCCCCAAAACATTTTTTCCTAACTTCATAAATCTGTATTCAATTTAATTTGCCCCTGTTATCTTGGTTTCCTAGCCTCACAATTATTACTTTCACGCATCAATTTCGATCTCTCTTTAAGTTAAAAAGTGCTGAGTTTGCATTTCTTGCAGCAGTTTCTGGTTTGCGGCACTCAGATCTGGCCAAACCTTGTTGTCATCATAAGACCCCAGACATCAGTCAAAAGATAACTAACCAATTAACTGTCTTTCTCTTCCCATTTTCAGTAGCGCATTCTAGCAGAAAATATTTGAGTTAAGGTCCAACAAAAAACGGGAGCATGCCTTTTTCGTGGGCTTTTTTTTGTATCAACCTGCTAAGAAGAATTGCGGCTGGCGTCCTACTCGGCCTTTATTTGAAAGTGCCATCTTCGAAGGGTTAGGTTCGGTATTCCAGAAGATGAGCCTGCAACATCGGCTCTCAGTACCCCTGGGTCTGACTTCAACGGAGTATGTAACTAAGAAGGAAATAAAGTCAGATTCCAGGAAAAAACTCTCTTCATTTTGGACACGACTACACACCCACCTACGGAAATTCGAGATACGCCGTGTTATCAGAAACCTAAAAGAACTGAAAAAAATGTAACGAGAACGTGTGAATCCACGTATCCTTACATGAATTGAATGTGAAATAATATGAAAGAATTTTGATTGCGAACGGATGTGGATAGATATGAAAGGATATTTAGTTAAACCCATTCCAAATCAGAAACTAAAATATAAAAATTCAAAGTTTAAAATCTCTAAATTGCGTGTCTAAATTTTAAAGTCCCGTCTTCGTTTCTATTCTGCCCAGGTAACTTAACTTTTCTTACAATACTTTTATTACGAGCAGACATTAATTTCGAGTCCTCCTTAGGATAAAAAATGCTGAATTGACAATTCTTTCAGTTGTTCATGGTTTGTGGGTTCCAGGGCTCATTTTGCCATTGTGATCCTGGGAATCACGCAGGAGATAATTAACCAATTAAATTACTTTATTTCCTAATTTGCAAAGCACTATCTAGTGGTAGTTTCGTGGTATTTAACATGCGGACTGTGTTTTTTGTGTGGACTTTTACTCTTATCACTTGCCCCAAAAAGACAGCCGAATTTCTTGAAAATGAGACGGTACCCGACTTGCCAATCCCCGCCCGGCAAGACCGATATTACCGTTATAAGACAGTGTTCCCAGCAAAACATGTCTGGCAATTTTCTTGACTTTCCATGATTTTTCCTGACCAAATCCAAAAAAATTCCATGACCAAAATTTGTATTGTAATAACAGGGTTCATATTCTTTTTCCAGGAGAAAATTTAAGAACCTTTAAAGAAAATTGCAAAATGAAATTCTATAAAATACTATAATGCAAAAAAACTTCATCTTTGCCAGTTTTCAAATGAATGCCATACAACAAAGTCTAGAATGTGAAATGTCATAAAAGTGTTTCAAAAATGTAGAAAACTTTTGTCCATATTATGCTTTTTCTGCATTGCATTTGAAGGAATTTCTCGATCTTGAAACCGACAACAGTCTAGAGATTTTTATGAAGTGCCATGTAGCGAGAAACATAGTAACACTTTTCTGAAAGAGAAATGATTTCAAATTCAATTTTTTTTTCTCCCAGACAATTTCCATGACTTTTTAGGAAATATTTGTAAATTTCCTGACTTTTCCTATATATTTTAAAATTTCCATGACTTTCCCTGACTACTTTGAAATTTCCTGACTTTCCATGTCGCTGGGAACCTTGTAAGACTTCTCAAGATGTTCCCTGGGCCCAGTTTAGCAAAGGAGAAATGTACTGAAAAGGAAATAAAAGTTAGTCCCCTGGGAAAAACTCTAGTTTATTTCGCTTATACTCTCACGACTAAAAATTAGACTTTACAATCTATGGACTCTCTGCTAAACGATCAGACGATGCACAAGCATCGAAATGTTACAGCAACGGCATGATGTATGTTAAAGAAGGATATATTACAGAACAGTTGGCAGGATAAAATGTACCTGCCATGAAATTCCTAAGCCTTTTAGTATCGCGACCACAATGGGAAAAACAAAAAATATTGGATTTGTAATAGCAATGAATTCTATCGCAATTGAATGGAACTTCAAAAAATTTAACATGAAAGGGTGAAACCAAGACCCTTACGTTATTGACACTTATGCGGAAGAAAGCAAATCGTGTGCCTAGCTGAAAAGAAAATATTTCTTCGCCTACTCCAGATGTGCTATGCAAAAACCAGGGCAGTTTTTCTGTGGATCGCAATTTCTTTTTTTTCTGCCTTAGTCAATAAAAGAAAGAGTCATTTCAGTGGATTCTTAAGCTGAAAAAATTTCCCCAAGCTAACTGACTAATTAAAAAAAAAAACAACAACAACAACAACATTGATTTCACCCAAAATTTACATTTTTTACCCTTTAGAGAAGCAGATACGTTTTTCACTTCAAAAAGCTTTATCCCAAGTGTCTTCCTTTTTCCCAGTTGAAAGTGGGTCAGCAAAAACACATGGCCCAGATGTTAGAAGGATCAAAGTTCAACCATACATTATCTCTTCCATCAGACAGATGATTATGAATGAAAGTACTAAACAGCTGATTATCAATGCTCTAGCAATCTATTGAAAAAGATAAAGTGTTGTGGTTTCACGTTTCAGGTTTGCTAAAGAAAAAAATATAATAAATTTTTTCTTTCTGTTTCCCTTTTCTTTATTTATTTTTTTAATTGGTGTTTGTGGTGCATTAAAAAAATACAAAAAAGGATTAAAACAAAAGCCAAAAAGAGAAAGCAGGTATGTAGAAACTTGTTATTTTTTAAGAAGAAATTAGAAAAAGGAAGAAACTTTTTCTTTTTGAAAGGAAGAAATACTATTTTAGCTATTTAGGGTAAAGCAGAGAAAGAAATAAGTACAATCTGAATTTTTATTTTAAGTGTTATTTTCATGAAAAATATTATTTTATTATTATTATTATTATTATTGTTATTATTTTATTATTATTTCTTTCTTTTACTGTTTAGGTGATTTAATGAAACATGATTTATTATTGCTTATTATTGTTGAAATTTAAGCAGGATGTGATGAAAAATTAGGAGAGGGTGGGGCAAATTTTTAGAAGAAAAAAAAAAAATATATATATTAGGATTTTTCTAGTAAAAAAATTTATTTTTATGTTTTGTGTTAATGAGGTTGTAAAAATAAGGAATAAAAATGAGTTCTGGGAATGACCAACAACACCAAGTGGAAAAATCCTCCCAATTGAGTGACGCATGCCAAACCTTGAAGAAAAAACCCACAAGAAATGATGGGAGTAACACACCCCTTAAAGAAAGTCCTCCGGCCTCAGAAATTAATGAAAGTATCACTTTGAATATGAATAGATCTATTAGCCAAAGGAACCAGCAACCTCTTAAAAATCAGACCCCAACCACTGGAATAGAGTCAAACAAAAAGTCCGCTGTAGCTATCTATGCGTGATTGTGAATTGATGTGGTTTGCAAGTAGATTAGTTTTTTTTGTCGATAACAGAGAGAGAGAGAGAGAAATGAAAATTCTTGGTAGATTAATCCAGATTAAAACTAAACAATTGATCATTGCAGGCAAGTTGATTTTGGACCAGAGTTTATTTTCTTTTTACCTTTATTAAAGTGTTTTTTATTTCTTTCATGAAAAATACAGATTCGTATTTCCGAATATAGGCTGTTGAAACACATTTTCCTTTAAAAGGAAATGCAGTACAACTGGGACAGTACAGAAAGTCTGGGATTTTCTCTGGCATAGTCGCGATTATAATAGGCAGGCTGGGATTTTCACGGACTGTCCTGCCGACTTATAAATGTAACGAATACATGTCAAACAGGGAGGGTAATTTATTTTAATTGGTCAATCAGCTTTTGATTGATGTCTGGGTCAAAACTTGCAGAGCAACCCGGGTAATAGCTCATGCAGATCTAACCACAAAGAAAAGAGAATTGTACAAATGTCAGCACTTTTAATCTTAAAGAAAGTTAAATTTTGGAATATGGTAGTAATAAGTGTATGCTGTAAAAGAAACTTAACAGGGACAAGTCAGATTTAAGCATTACATTTAAAAGTTAGAAAAAGAAGCTGGGAATTTTGAATTTTAAATTTTGAACTTTATTTTCAATTAAAAAAAAAGGATTTATTTTTATCTTTATATATATATATATATATATATATATATATATATATATATATATATAAAAGGGTGTCTGAAAAGTCTAGAAGAAGTAGAATAACTCGAGAAATATACATCGGGCTTAAAAACAGAAAATATGTGTTCAATATTTTTGAAAAATCTATTTAGGAATATCAAAGTTGGACACCCTGTATATATATATGAAATGAAATCTGGCTCCTTCCGTAGGTCCTCGATCGCTGTTTCGATGGGTGCCGGGCCAGTGGAGGCTGCAGCGCGGACCGATGGCGAGTCCGTACTTACGCCTGATCGCTCACTCTGATTTCCTTGCATATTCCTGTAGTCATGGGCCGTGAGCGTTATTCGGGATTCAATTAAAGTCCGAGTGAATAGGCATTTCTGTTAAATGAAGACACCTTTTATAACGGAATGTTATGATTTAAAAATTTGACTCTTAATTTATTCAGTATTTTTACATTTAACTTTAATTTATTCATCAATTTAATTAAACTCATTAAATTCATTTAAATTAATTAAGCTAAATTTCATTTTTGCATTTTAAATCTAACATTCTTTCTAAATTGTTTACTTTTGGTGAGAATATAAATTAATTTCAGAATCTTTCCATTACATATGTTTTAGGATATTTATTCATTCAATTTAATTTACATTTTATTCACTTTGCAATATTAATTAAACTTCATTTCAAATGATCTAAAATAAAAATATTTCTGACTTACTTTTTCTAACTTTTAAATAATGTCCATTTTTCTTAAATAACACACAGTCTAAATTTAATAAATTATTCCAAAATATAGTGTATTTCCTTTTTAATAATATTGATTAAAAAATGGGTTAATTGTTAATTTTATTCTTTTCAGAAAGTTCAAATTCATTTATTTTAATTCAGGCAAATTCTTTCAGAATAACGAACTTTTCCATATTTCATTTCAAAATTTCTAAGTCCAATAATCATTTTTCAAAATTTCTTAATTTAAATATTTTACTTTCAAAAACATATCTGGTGGAAAGAAAATTTAATTTTATTTAGATTGCTAAAATTTCATTTGTTTTCATCCATTAGTTTGGCAATTATAGATTTTTAATTACTTTCGTTTTTTCTGTTTTGAATTTCGTCGAGATTTGCGATCAGACGCCATTGATGAGTATTTAGATGTTTCGGGTAAACAAGCAGGCATTATTTCCTAGTTCCCGCGCATTTTTAGCTGGGTCAGTGACTCACAAGAGGCAAGGTCATTATCAGTCCGATTCAAGGTGACAGATAGAAGCTCATAGAACATTCGCAATGACGTGTCGTCAACAGTTAATATTTGACTTTGACCGCGTGGGTGAGCTTCTTCAAAAAATCCATCAGGTGGTGTTACGAGCGCGACAGTTAGATTCGGAACCGTTGGGAGATGCTCTTTTCTGATTGGCGGAGATTTCAAATCTCAGAGAGAGATCGTACTTTGAGTATTGAAGGAGAATCACTTCGCCAAATTCGTTTGATCGACATACAACGTTTCTTTGAGCTGTCGGGCCTCTGGCCTGGCGGCAGTTGAGTTTGTTCCAGCACTGGATGAAGTTATTCACTTAGTGGGTGGAAATTTGTTGTGATTTTCTCGAGAGATAGAGATACTAAGATTTTTTAGATGCAACGGAGCAGTGTTACCATCCCTTTTCGACATCTTGAGCTATTTATTAGCTATCGCTGATTTATTGAAGAGTATTTACGATGTATTAAATTGAACCAGCAGAATTAGATGCTTGCCAATCTATTTTGACATCTAGACCCACCTACATTCTTCAGCGTTTTCTGAGAGCCAGTCTGTGAATTTTCGTACATCCCTGAGGGATTTCTCATTAGATAGATGCAAGCGTGATAGAAGAAAAACGTTCATATTATTTATTTTCCTATTCCAACAATGAACTCCATTTCTTGAATTGATCCATTTAACAATAGCATTTCACTTCAAGTATAAAAAATTATGTTCATCGACAACTGAGTTTACCTTGTAAAAGAATCTGCCATTTTTCTTAGAGACTGTTTTTCAATCTTCACGAACATCCTTAATGACGAACATTAAATTTTGAAACAATAAACTTATTTAAACGAATAACATTTTAAATTAATCTAAAAGGACTGAACATCATACATTTTGAATGTATTCTCATTATTTAAAATTATTATTAAAAATTATCTGGTAAGAATTATTGTGAAAGAAGAAAGATTGTGAATTAATATAATCAAATGAAGTTCTTTTCGTATTAATATTTTGTGAGTGCTCTTTCTGCTTCAAATAAATCTATGTGTGTCATCTATTTGGTGAGTTATTTATTTTCTTAATTTATATTTCACCTATTTCAGATGGATCAACTTTGGTGAAAATGTTTATCATTCTTAAATTTTACAATTAAGCTTTTAACTTAAATTCTAATATTCCAACATTAAATTTTAACCTTTTTAATTTAACTTATTTCACAACGCAATGTTACTGCCACTTGAGATTACGCCATATAGAGAGATTTTGGGATAGTTAACTTGTACTATTTTCAAAATTGAATTTTCAGGTTTGGATTCAATCGGAATATTTTTCGAGAGAATCGTCACTTCATTAATTTTTCCCGGTATAAGTTCTCCGATCCTTAAATCTCGCTATACGGAACCTGGTTTATTTCTTTTAATTACATAAGTCCTTTTAATCCAGGCCCACACTGGCGTGAGAGCTGCTACGTTAAATCTTTCTGGACATCGGGAATTAGTTAGGTGGCAAGGCAACCCCTGGAGAGCATATTGGCGTGAATTTAGTACATGGTTGCGATTGTCAAAACTTCTCTCCTGATAGCTGCGCAATGGTATAAATATGTGGTTTTTGCATTATTTCTGCTAGAGGTCGTCGAAGTCAAAAGAGGCGTATTTCTAATTTAATTGGCCGCGAGCTGACTGATTGATTGTGCGGGGCAAGGCATTGGCTCAAATTCGGCCGACGGGATGCCGCAAGACTTTAATATTGCACTTATGTCAGCAAAAGTATTCTTATGAAAAGTGACAAAACGCTCTTTGAAAGTTATAAGATGCGATGTTTCAATTAATTGAAACACAATTACTAAAGCATTTAAAAAGTTTTAAATTAAATTTCTATTTTTTAAAACGGTGATTTCAAATTCTAAAAAGGGGCAAAATGGGATTTTACATTTAAAAAAGGGGTTTAGCTTTTATCTTTTCATATATATATATATATAAATGTATTATCTAACTAATTAAAAAATTTTTAGAACTTGTGCATTTAATTGATCATACTTGGCAAACATAGAATTTGGCATTTTTTTATCTTTTGTTGCTCAAATAAAAATTAAATCAATCTTAATAACAAAAACAAAAAAAAAATAGAAACTCTTTCAAAGATTAAATAAATAAACATTAAAAAGCAACCCCCCTCCACCCCCCCCCCCCCAAAAAAAAAAAGTAAGTTAAAAATTATCAAAATGAAAATATATTTTCTTTTATTAACTCAATAATTGGCGTGATGCAAATATTCACACTGTTGAGTAAATAAAAGGTTTTATAAATCTGACATTTAATCATCTGCTATAATAACAAAACTGCCAAACCTAAAAGAATACATAAATATTAAATTTCTATATGTTATTTGTTCAGCATGCTGTACATACTAAACATAAGCAGACAAACTAGTATGAGATAATGAACAAAGTAACATAGAAAAAAAATCTAATAATAGAGGAACATAAGGAACATGAGATAATAAAATAACAATAGTAATAGTTTTCTTAAGTTACTATAGCTATAAAAAATAAGCATAAACATACTAAAAATATCACAGGAGGAGCTCCCAATAATGCTATTGCTGTGGATAGTTTTCTTTTATTTCCACCACTGTAAGTGCCAGTGACACGATCAGCATAATTAACAAGATCTAGTTTCTTTAAAGCCCATTCAATAACCTATAAAATATACAATGGAAGATGTAGAAGGGTAATATTGTCATATATAGCAAAAAATTCTATCTTAGTTTAATTACATGCGGATATGTATAATGGATTAAATAGAACATTAAACAAACAACAACAATAATAATATCAGAATAATTCATAAATTGTTTTCCTGAAACCAAATTTAAAAAATGATATAGAATAAATAGACAAACTTACTTTTTCTTCTTCTTTCAATGGAATTCCTCTAAATCTTGAGTATAAAATTAGATGCTCTCTGGCTGTCAGTTCATCATATAAGGCATCAAACTGAGGACAATATCCAATGTATTGTTGTACTTTTTGTAGATCTCTACGAATGCTATAATTTTAAATGAACATATTAAATCAATAACTTTGTAAAGCATGAAAAGCAATACCAAAATTTAACAATTATTATTATTATTATTATTTTTCATTTTTTACGTGTTTAGGAGAGTAGAACTTTCCTGATAAGCTAAAATAAGGTTTCTATCATTTTCTTTTCCAAATGCAGAATTTTTTTCATTAGCTTATGAGGAAAGTTCTACTCTCCTGAACAAAAAATAAAAATAAAAAAAAAAAAACAGAAAAAAATAAAATAAAAATTGTTTTAAAGGAGGGATTGGAAAGGAATTTAAGGAGGTAGAGCTTGAGTATACCCCCCCCTTCTCCCCAATCAACCATATTTTTCTTTTTTTTTTGCTTCGGCCACTTTCTATTTTAAGTTACTTGGAATGAATACAATTTACTTTTTTTCTACTTTCCTTTTTAAAAGTTAACAGAGATAAAGACAATTTACTTAAAGTTCAAAATCCAGGAAGTTGCAGTGGCTACCCTTCATTCCTTTGTACACATGCTTGCCTGGAATTATTAAGCATATTCTTAGTTGCTTAAAGTAAAGGAAACTTTATGAGCAAACTGATGTACTGACAGACGAACAGAAAAATTGAAATGACTGCTACCAATTCAAATAAATAAAACTAAACATTCACAAATTATCATATATTTTATTTTTCATTGTGTAATAAATAAAAGAGTGTCACTTTTGAAACAACAACAACAAAAATACTGGATAAAGATTGCTGCCAGGAAAATCTGAGCTGGGATCAACAAGTAATGAAATATCCTTTATATTACTTTACTAGATGCATTTGCATTGCATGAGATCTTTTGATTTCTTGAGGAAAAAAGAAATCAAATATTGTTGTACATAAAAAAAAAAAAAAAAAAACTATAACATTAATTTTATTAAATACTAAATTTAAAGTAAAAAATCATATTTACAATGTAGGTTAAAAAGAAATTGCAAAAATTACATTTGGCAAATTACATGGTTTTTGATGCAAAACATTATTTGTCAAAAATATATCGTTCTCTTAAGATTTAATTTCTTATTTCAGAGCTTGTGAAATATAAATGACATCACTTTGATGAACTTATGTAAAAAAAAAAAAAATATATATATATTTTTTTTAAATTAAAATAAATGCTTTACAAGAAAAAATTATGTCATTTTTACCGATACACCATTTTACTTCTAGCATCCTTGTGAAACATTTTAACTGCCATCTTTAAAAAATAATTAATTGAAAATAGTATATGCTTTTTCATTAAACAGATAACTGGCATTAATTTCATTGTGCTGCATTCCATATTCTAAGAGGAATTGTTGTTGTGATAAAGATATCACAGTTTTATCTTTTTTAATTACTTTATATTTCAGCTCAACGTATTTCTGTATGTTAGCCTTTCCAGTATTAATTGCCGTTCTTTTAAAAGCTATTTTTATCGGCAGCGAGCGCCGTGCAGGTGGTTTTCACGGCGGTACGTCTCCCCCTCATCGTGCTCTGCGTTCGTTGAATCGGCAATGTTGTTTTCTTTGCAAAACTTGGGCTGTGACGTCTCGTCTTTCTTGCTCCTCCTCACTTGTGTGTTGTGCACATGCGTTTGACGCATGTGCACAACACACAACCGCCGCTCTTGTTTGATTCCTGCTAGCTGTGATTTCGGGAGATGGTTTTTATATTTCGTCCGCTTTGGCGTTTCAGGTGATTGGGCGTGTCTTTCAAATATAAATTAGAAGACTTCTTTTAATTGTTAAATGTTAATGAGTTTTTGATTTGCTCTTTTAATTTTCGCGTAATTCATAATTAACAAATTAGTTTAAATTAATCTTGCTCTCACATTTGTGCACCCCTGTTACAGGTATAAATACTAATGTAGTGCATTTTTCAAACAGAATTTTAATAAAAATGATGCTGTAAAAATTTATTCTAAACGTGGTCTGGTCTGGAGGCCTGGCTTAGTGCCGGCTCTCATATCCAAGAAATTTCACCGTGTGCGGATTCTTATGGAGATCAATTTTGCGTTTTCAAGGTTTTTAATTCTTCTATAAAAATGCTGTTGTAGATTTTAAATTTAATATTTAAAGCTTTAAATTACCAGTTAATTTAATTAATTCTGCATTAATTCCTCAACCCTTAATGGATTCGGCCAGAAAGAATATTTAAAGAATTTCATAAATTTTTGTGATGTTCGAGCCAGAACTTTATAAAGCCATGATGTGCAGCTATCATCTCATCTTTCCGTCTTCCTCAAGAATAATAATAAAAAAAATGTTGGAACCAATTCTATAGAAGCATTTCTTTATGAGTATGAGTCTCTTATTTTTCAACAAAAACAAGTAAGACTGTTTAATTCATTTTTATTATTTTGATGTGATTCTCTTCAAGAATTTGGCCAAAAGAACACATGCACAAATCGTGCAGGGTTATTTGCTTTTATTAATTCACAACTGCAATTTATTAAACCTATATGATCTTTCCCATCATTGATCCATTAAAATAATGTTATAACGGCACTTACAATATTTCATCGTCACAGTTGTAAAATACAAACAGACAGTCAGATTTTAATATGATAGATACTGTTAATTCTGTTAGAAGATTTCTTGATGAAATATACATTTTAAATTTGTTCAAACTTTCATGATACCATTTGAATTTTTTTTTTCCAGAACAATTTCTCCATTTTTGCTTGATTTATTGAATTCTGATATTTTGCTCAATCGATTATTTTGATACCAGATGAATACTTTTCAATTATGCAGTTCTTTCAATCTGCAAATAGGTTTCTTAGGAGACATCTTTTTGTGGTATATTTTTGGTACAAAACTTTGTTGTATGCACTATTCTCATTTTCTAACATTCCCTATACAAGAATTAAAAAATATAGAAAAATGCTACAATTTGCAGGGAAATTAAGTTTGATTTATTCCATACTTAAATTTAGTTGGGTTCTGCTGTAGTTTTCTATCACTTCATAGGCCATTAGCCCCGATACCATAAAATTTATTTTTAAATGATTGAAAACAGCTCAAAACATGTTTCAGTGAATAAATAAATTCTATAATTGGCTACCATCTATTGACAAGATCTATAAATAATTTCAACAAATCTATACAGATCTGGATTAATGTGGTGGAAATTAAAAAAAAGTGTTGTTTAGTATCTCCTCCTAGTGGTGCCAGGACTGAGGAGGTTAAATAAGTCAATTTTTCTGTTCCTGCTTTTACAAACAGTAAATATCTTGAAAACATCATACTTTTTTACAATTTTCTTAGAAAGTCTCTGATGAAACATAGACTTATAAGCCTGTCCTCTTCAATAGTTGAAAGAAAACATATAAGAATGAAAAATAGCAATACCTGAAGCCATTCAAGAAAGCATCTCCAGCGGTAACATTAGTGTCACCAGTCAACATTTTGAAAGTTGTAGATTTTCCAGCACCATTTACACCTAACAAACCTAAGCACTGAAATTAAATATTAACACAGACAATTAAAAATTGCAATATGCAGGGATATCATCTTTTGAGAGTACGAATAAATAGATAAAGCAAGGGAAAAAAATGTAAAATTTTATGGTTAATTAAAAGTTAAAATCTTAAAATAGAAAAATTAAAAACTTAACATTAAAAATAACAATTTCTTCTAAAACACATTCATTTAAGTATCCGACATTAAAATTTCCCATAGCACAAAAAATAATTTCTCTTTTTCTAAAATGTATATCTTCCTTGTGAAAAATTAACTGAAAATTAAAATCCTCTTATAGGCTAAATTTACTACATTTTCATGACTACATGATCATTTTTTGTCAGTCTGTCTGTCAAGACCGTTTTTTTTTCAGGAACGGCTGAGAGTATCAAGTCGAAATTAGTATCAAATAAAAAGGTCAATGGTACCATTGTTGTGTAAAAATTTGAGCTTCTAACTTAATGCAATAAAAAGTTACGGCCTTAAAACAACATTTATGGAAAATGTTGATTATGGAAAATTCATGTAATAAGTTAATATAGAATTATAAATTAATGATTTTTAGATTTTTTCTTTTACATGTGATGCAAGACCTTCATTTGTGCCAAATTAAAAGGTTCTAGGTCAATGGGAAGTATCAAATATGTTTTGAGAGTAAAACCTATAACATACTTCCTGCTGATCTACAATCTTGAAATTTGGCACAAAGTACACATCATAGAAAAAAAATATGAAAATTATTAATTTATAATTCTATGTTGATTTATTGTGTGAAAATTTCCTTAATTGAGGTTTACAGAAAATTTTTCCATAAACAGATTCATTTTATAAGTTTTACTGAACATGATTTCTTGCAAATTTTTTTTTTCATGGTTGTAACCATTGTTCCAACTCTCACATGCTACTACATACCCATATCTGCCAGCATTGAATTATCTTCAAACTTGGCAAAACTTCACTACAAAAATAGATTGCCAAAAATAAAGCTTCCGATAATTCTTGAAATTAAATTTTTGAAATTCCCATTCAAATTTAATATTGACGAAAACTGGGAATCTTCTGTAATTGGGTTCCACACATTTTAGCATTGTATGTGTGAGTAAAATTAGCTGAATTCTCAAAGACAAGGAATACAGGAGGTACCTTTAATTCCCAGTACAGGTCAGAAGGACTTTTTATAATTCCAGCCTGTCAGAAAGTGAGTGAAAAATAGATTACAAAATTCCATCTTTACGTAAGAAAACCAAGTTAAATAAAAGCATGTAATTAAACAAATAACATCTTTACAACACAACAATTATTCAAGATATAAGTAGGCAGTTCTTAGTTATTGTATATTTGTTAAGAAACTATATATTTACTAAGCTTTACGGTAATATGACATAGCAGTACAGAACACGCAGGGTGCGAGTCCTACTCACATGTGTCTTTTCTTTTATTATTCAACATAGAAAATATCACAAAATAAATTTAGGAATTTTTTTTATGTTGTATACAAAAACTAGTACAATAGTTCCAATATACATTTTAAATTATAAGAAAAATCATGCATGAAAAATGTATAAATTAAAAAAATAAAAAACAAGCACATGACAAGATCATATCTTATAAATAAAAAACAAAAGTTTATAAGAAATGTAGTTTCAAATAAGTGATGTATAGAAATTAACAACCTTGAGTTTGTCAGAATCTCATTATAGCTTACATGTAGTTTAATTTTATAAGTCAATGTTTATTAATGTACAACAGTTACTACATATGAAAGTAGAAATTTGGTCTATAAAAAATCTTATGCATAAACATACATACCTCACCCTCAGGAACTCCAAGGCACAATTTATTTACAGCAATCAACTTCTTTTTCACGTTCTTTGAATTATATACCTGTAGAATAATTATATTTTTAAATTAAATAAGCAAGTTTATGGTAAAAAACATAATTTTTTAATTAAATCATTGAATACACAATAAAACAAAAATTCAAAATGCATAAAGATGTATAAAAATTAAATATAAAAAATGAACACAGTTCGTACTTTAGTCAAGTTTATTAAATGTAAAACATCTGAGTTAGCTTGTCCAGTTAAAACTCTCTTTCTTTCATTAGCTACATCTTCATCTTCCACTTCAATAGAATAATCAGGTACTTGGATGTTTCTGATTAGAAGAAACAATATTTTATACATAGTATATACTTCTACATAATTATTATTATTTGCTTATTTTTTATTTAACAATCCCCTAATAAATTTACATCACACAATTAAATTAGGTAAGAAAAACTAAAATAAAATACTGTCATTTAAGTTGATTTATAATTAATAAATAGTTTAATGAGCAATATGACAGATCATGATGCAAGTAACTGGATTACACAGATGAAGTTTTAACATGGAGCTGTACATATATAACGTTATCACTTTAGGGGGAGGAGGGGGGGTGGCACTTGATATCGTACAATATCTCTAGGAGGAAGGGGGTTGTGTCTTTTGATATTGTTATCAATTTTGGTTCAACCAATTTTTTTTTCTTTACATCAAAATAGTCTGTTATCTACTTTTAGGAAAATACTTGTTAAAGCCATTAAAGCAGCGCTTCCCAATCTTTTTTTCCTTCATGTACCCCTTGCTTGGACTATTCATTTCAGAGTACCCCCTTTTATCAGAAACATGCCCCCACAACCTACCCTCACTCATAAAATGCAAATATGCTTTTTATAAATTAGGAATATATTCTTTAAAAAGAAGGAAACTTTCCAATTAATACAAGTTAGTGACATAACCCAGCTTATTCGAAAATAAAAACAAGGGCTTGCTTTTCAACGCATTTTAAAATAAAGCATTAGGAATAAGGACTCTGACATAATTAAGGCATTCTGCAATTACTATTAAAAACGGAATAATGAGATAAATGTGATGGGAAAGTAATATTGTATAATGATTAATCGCAGTTTTCGAAAAGATGGGGGTAAATATATAAGCACTCATGCAATACGATTAGCGCTAGGCGGAGCTATTGATATTCAATAATCAATGAATTATTATGTTCAGTGGCCCTTTCAACTCATTTTGAATATAACATATTGGAATTATACATGAGACTATCTTTGTAATTCAAAAAGTATAAACTGTCCTTAAGTGTTTTCTGTAAAAATGTTTTTTTGTGATTTCTGCCATTACCGATATTAATTTTACGCACCCCCTGCAAACCCTCCACGTACCCCGGGTTGGGAACCACTGCATTAAAGGATACAATCATTTCATTCTAAAATTTAGAATACTCCAACAATCAGCATTCCTATTTTTCTGCCATATGCACATATAATCCGCTGTTGCTGTTGGAGAAACCAGGTGTGAAGAATGTTTTCTTGTGTTTTATAATGAAGAAAGTGTAGAAAGCTTGGCATTTACCATAGTACTTTAAAATCTTTGAATGATCATTCATTAATTTGAGGAGACTTTATTAGTGCACTTAGATAAGTCATATGTGCATTGCTGCACATAGACTAAATGAACTGATAGTTTGCCTAAGTAATGATGAACAAGAATGTATAGATGGTATGTAAGTAACTGAATCACAATAATCGACATAAAGCACTCCATCCTTGAGCTAGTTACCCACATGAGAAAATATTCTGTGAAACCTACTTTCCAATATTTTTCATATTACAGTTGAATGTATTATGTGACAGAAATGTATTATTAAACAGTTTTAAATGGTAACTATCTCTTTCAGGCGACATTTAATCTAAAATTATTTGATGTATAATACTGATATTTTATTGACATCTCCTCTTCATTTGAATCAGTAAAGAATGTGAATAATAAATATATAACTATATCTGTATATCACTGCAAACGCATAAAAAAAAAAAAAAAATATATATATATTTTAGATATTGATAACAATATCATTAAAGAAGCTGGGGGGTGGGGTGGGGGTTGAAATTGCTCCATATGTGAGACAGTATGTGCATGCAGTGCACACCAGTGCGCACATGTATGAGGTAGGGTGTAAAAAAAAAAATCATATATATTTTTTTAAATAAAAGAAATCTGATTAAAAAAAATTAAAATAGGACTTTTTTTTTTTATCTCTGTGTTAAAATACAGAATAGCTACCAAGAATTTCAGCTTTTCAAAACAATTAACCCTCTTATTAGTAACTTTATCTATGTTTTTATTCTTTAATTAATAAAATTATAATTATTAGTTAGTAATTACAGAAAATATAAAAATTAGTTAGTAATATACAATAATGTTATGTACATTAATATTTTGTAATAAATATGTAAAATTATTAATAGCTGCTTCAATATTAAATTGTTAATACTGCTTAAATTAATAATTATTAAATAATTAACTTTCTTATTAGGAAAATAAAATACATTTTTTATGCTTTAACTACTAAAATGATAATTAGTAATTTAATATTCAGTTTACAAAGAAAAAGGGACATGGTGCTAGTTCCCCAAAGGGGCACTAGTTCAGTAGAAAAGGGCATTCTTTCATGGGGAAATATATTAGCAATGCATTTAGTGATGATATAAGAAAAAAAAAGTATTATAATTTTTTAATGTGATAAACAAAGTGACATTAATTTTTAATAATTTTTATGAATTACAAATTGAAAAATATAATTAAATTACAGCATGGTTTAATAACTTCCTGTTTTTTGTATATAAATAAAGTTCAATATTTTTGCAAGGTCTTGGGCACACAGATTTAGAAATACTGTGGTATGGAGAAGTTTTTTACAAAATATCTCTGGATACTACTAAAGATGAATTTCACTATTTAAAAACAAAAACAAAAAACAGATTGCATTTTGCCAATTTAAATAAAGGGTAGGGTGCTGCACCCTTAAAAATTGGCTTACATGGAACAGTAAGTAATTACAAAATTAATAAAAACTGCAAATAAGTAATTTCATTAGTTAGTAGCACAAATAACAAATAAATATTATTTGCAACTTGTTTTCATTTGTACTGTTAATCGGCTAAAACTAAACTCAATACATGTATGTATATGATGAAAAAAGTATGAAAATGAGTTACTCATTGATGCACACATACAGATACAGAGAAAATATAAGAATAGCCAGTTATATCGGAAATTCTCAAAATATTAAATAGCAGAATTGTTACTACTCAAAGGGGATTATTAGCATTCAGCATTTCAAATTAAAAAAGAAAATGAAAAGTATTGCATCCTTTTAAATCCCTAACTAATTTCTTTATTTGGTGTATATATGAATTTAAAAGTGAAAAAAAAGAAATATTATTCAAACTCTACTGAAGAAGCTGTTGCTGTGCTTAACATTTTTATGCCAATTAGTTCTTTTCCTCTTATACATTGTTTTGTTTTACAATGGCCGTTGAGCAGATGTCATTCTTTTATTCTTCTTTAGGTCTAATTTGCTATAAATTTATTATTTCTAAAATAAGGTAATGACTATTTATTCCTTTACAAGTAGAAATTTATTATACTGGATATTCTTATTTTAAGTAAAAGAAGGAATGATTTGATTATTAAAAAATTATGACATTGTAAAATATATTAGATTTAAATCATTTTAAAATAAAACTAGATGGAACTTGTCAAAACTTGATGGAAAAAAATTATAGTAACAATATAAGTAAAATAAGCTTCTTTATTATTTAAGAAGGCGTGCATATGAAACAGTCTTTCAAATATTTTATTTTAAATGTTTTTTCCTCCAATGAAATACAGTACTACTATTTCCGATGCAAACTCTAAACAGACAATCCATAAACAACTGTGTAATGCAAATCAATTTTACATTACCGCAATATTCCCCACAGCAAGAAAGAAAATTTCATATAAATAGTTTATCATATAAATAGTATATCCGTACTTTAATCTCATATTCAATAAATAAAAGAACATAGTAAATAAAGCACACATCCCTACCCCCCTGTGATAATGCAACCGAATGAGCTTCTATGCCCATGTGCATTGCATCTGCCCAAAGGGACTGTCGAAATTCGACGTTAAAAAAAGCTTTAAAATGTCCTCTATAATCATTGTTCGTTTCAAATCCATATCTTCTAAAACGCATCCATTGTTTTAAGCTAATCAATTTTTATGTAAAGATGAAGAATTTTTTTTTTACAATAATAAATCAATCTGCAGATGAGGAAGATTTTTAATGTTTTCAAGTGTAATTTATTTGTATGGTTTCTTTATTCGCTTTACATAATCAGGATGATTATTCCTTTTCCTTCACAGTCGGGGATCTTTTCCCTCTTATAAAGTTAAATAACCAATGGATCTTTAAAAAAATAATAATAATAAAATACAGTTCCTAGCATATTCTGATGCAACATATAGATCAACGAATTCAACATATCAATTTTATGTTCAACATAAACTGAAAAAAATAATAAAAAATAGATATGATTATTATTTATTTATTTATATTTTTTTGACAGATTTTAGTTTAGCACCAAAATGCTCTATCTTATGGATAATCTGATCTTATGATTTATCAGGTTTTTTTTTTATTATTTTTTTCATTTTTCATGATGGTTAGGGAAATCTATTTTCAATTGTGGAAACTTTTCCAGGGGCTATTTTACATTATTAAAGCAAACTAATGGTCATTGTTGAGATAGAATTAAAAAATATTTCATGCTGGAAAATATTTAAAAAGTCGTTAAATTAAGCGGCTTCAAATAAATTTCAATCGAAAGCTAATTTTCTTTCTAATTAATGATCTAGGAATTAAAACTATAAAATGTAGTAAAAAATTTAAATTTGTAGTATTTAGAAGTGATGTAAGCGTGATGAAAGCTAAAGCGATAGCACCGTTTGTTGTCACAACCGTTATACATTTCTAAAACTTGCCACTGTGTTTTGGTCGGCATCCAAAAGTAGACTACCATTTTTTTGACATCGAAAGAGAAATTCACAGTGAAAGAAATAGGGCTGTGCTGCTGATAAGGAACTGTTAAATGAACTTAGAACAAACCTACCAAAATAATTTCTATAAAATATTAGCCTTACATTGTTTATTCTAGCAAAAAATACAATCATTATTTCAATTTTTTTTTTTTTTTTTTTTTTTACCATAACACTATTTTTAAAAATTATAATTTTCCTAAAATCCTTTACTTTTGTGATTTTTTTTTTTTTAAATAAAAAAATGAAATCTTTTAAGCTATAATTAAAAAAAAGTAATTGGTAACATGTAATCAAGGTATGCAATCAAGATGAAGCAACCAATAAAGGCTACAGTTCTTTTCTAATCTTTAAAATTAAAAATTGAAAAATCAGTTAAAATTACGTCATGTTGCCACAATCATATAATTTTTTCTTTTTAGTTTTATCAATGTTAAAATGCATTTCAAGCTAAGCATAACGTCATTTTTACCAGCAGAAACTTTTCACACATACTTTGTATGCGTTACTTTTATGCTTAAACACCATGTATATAAATAAAAATATATTTTGTATTTAATTGTAATGAAAAAATGGCATCAACAAAGTTATAATGCATAATGATAAAATAAACCCAATGGACAATATTCCCGTGACTTCACAATAAATATGAGCTTTTATTCGCTTATAAAACACCCGGATAAATATTTTTACCGAAATTTAACTAGCAAATTAAAAAATTCGGCCTAAAAGCCACGTGTTTTTAATACTTATTATTTCTCTTTTACCCTCGCAACCACAGAGTTCAGAAAATAAACTATGTGCCTTGCAACAGTGGGCGTTATCCTTTTGCCGACTTTATGACGTCATAAGCAGATGTAAAAGTTTAATTTAAAATTAAGGCTAATTAATAAATTTTTCGAACAAACGAATGTACGATAACAAATCTGTGTCCAGATATCTTTCATTTAAAAAAGAATGATGTAATTTGATGCAGTAGTTTGTTCTCATGGATTGTCAAAAGAAAACGTTTAGCATTTTAAATATATAGATGCTTTTAATGCCCAATAGAAACTTGCTTTTTACAAACTTCCTGAACTTAATTTTTTACAAGGCTAAGGAATCAAGTTTAGAAACAATTATTCAAAGCTTTTTTTTGTTTATTCATAAGGTAAAATATCCATAGAAACTTTCCAAATTATGTTCATCTTAAAAAAATCAGTTGATTTAAATCATGATTTAATCACAGATTTAAATCATCTGTTTAAAATCATTGATACCCTAGTAAGAGGTGCATGCACCTTCATTTTTTTCACAACTCAGTCACCGGAAACAAATTTTTGAGTTATATTCTGAATGATTATGATATTCTCTGAAGTTTATATAAACAGCTTAAAAGTTCATAATTGACAAAATGGTGATCATTTAAAAAAAGAAAAGAAAGTTTATTTTTTAATACACTATAAAAATAGTTAATTAATAAAAGTAATACATATTATTGGTATACCTGCCCAGTCTGAAAACACTCAGACATACTTTCCACTATCTGAAGCAAAGTTTCAAATATTTCCAATTGTAAAAAATCACAGAACTCTTCTAAAGTTCAATAAATATAGTCCAAAACCCCCTGAGTTGATATCTTTATCAAAGCTCAAGAAATAAAATCCCCCAAAACATGCTTTTGTTTGGCAAAGATAGTGAACCTCCCCTTAAATGTGTAGATATAATCTGCATTATATCTCTTTATAATCTGCATTAAACATACTTTGCTTATGAAAGGTGAGAAAACCAGAAATATTTTTGTGACCTCTTCAAATCTTTGGTGGTTATGGGCAATTTTTTTTTTCTCAGTACTATCAAGTTTTCTGCAATATATTTTTACATTAAACAAATCATTTCTTTCTGCTCATTAAAACTGGGTTCTCATTATATCTGAGCTGGCTAAACAAGTTAAATTGTGCATTACAATTTTTTTGCTATGTCAATAAACATGTTTTCATATGTAAATATAAATATAAATGAAAAATTATTTAAACTGCTAAATGAAATGCAATAATATAAAAATGTTATAAATATGCTTACTTAGGTTTTCTAAAAAAGTTGAACTCGCAAAGCAAAGTGATGAAAAAAAATGCTAGGCCAGAAAATGCCATTGCAACCAGATTTCTAGTAATTAAGTCCCATGCAAATGGTGACTTCATTTTATCATACTGGCCTGTAAAAGAAAAAATAATATATCCCAGAATTGTAAATATATCATTATCTATGAAGCACCTCCTTATACAATAATACAAAATAAATGTTTAAACTGATGTACAGAATGGGCCTTCTTTGTTATTTTATGATTGTAAAATCAGCATATGGTCATTTTAAGTTGTATTAACTCATTACTCAAGTATTTGATATTTATTTCTTCTTATATTTTATGTCTTATTAAATGTTTGTTATCTTCAAACCAAGTGTAATCAATGGAAAAATTGAGGTTAAGTTATTATACTATTTACTAATCCCACATAAATATAGGAAAAATTCAAAAGATGACATTAGGTTGCATTATGTATGTTTGGCAATTAAAAGATCGTTTAATATTATTGAATTTGGAAATAAATATTGAAACTATCATAATTAATTAGTGAGATTGTTATTTTAACAAAAGTTTTAATTATTTAGAAAAAATAAAGAGAATTTTGACCTAAAATCATAAAAATAAATAAATATATATATACATTTTGTAACAACTGTTTGTCCAGATTACCCAATATTGCCCAATATGAGTTTTCTCCCATAGTTTTACAGAATATGAAATGTTAAAATTATTTTCTGTTCTTTACTTTTTGAAAAAACAAAAACAAAATGTAAATTAAACAACTAAATGTTGAACTTTTCAGAAATTTCAAGATTACAGATCCAATAGGTCAACATTGTGCAATATTGGGCCATATCAGTGAAGATGTTCAACCTTCATTGATGTATGCCATGCGTGGGCAATATTGTGCCAATATTGCTGTGCTACTTGGGAATCTACATGAGTTAATCCATTGAAAAAATACTATTACACTCTCTTGTTATCACTGTTTTCAGTTCTTCGATGGATTTCTGTAGACTTTATCATTTACATAACCCCATAAGAGGAAATAGCATGACAATAAGTTAGGATTACAAAATGGTTTATCAAATCCTTTGCTAAACTGATTCTGGAAGTCTCTTATAATGACACGATTGGCAACTGAGTAAATTTAGGACATGGCCAGTTGAATGTGGAGAAGCTCAATCCTGCAGATACCACGTGTCTTAGAACTAGTGTTCATAATAGACATCAGGGGATACACTTCAGTATCAAGAAATCAATTAGCAATAGCTTTGATCTACATTGAAAGGCACAGAGTTACTTCCTGAGTGTTTCAGAAAGCTTCTTTTGGTAAAGATAGAGCATTTTGCTTAAAATACATAGTCTCTGAATGAATATCAGTCCAATTAGTTAAAAAAAATTGCTAAAAAAATTAAGCTAATGTAAGTAAGTTTTCTTTGTGACTCTGTGCAAAAAAATTACCAAAAAAAAAAAAAAAAAAAAAAATGCTGACACCAACTCCCCTCCCCTCATTGAAGAATTATTTAATTAACAAATTAGCAAAACCCATTGAGGAACAGAGTGTTTTAGATATAATTTAGAAATTAAATGCATTTTCAAAATTACTACAGTATGGAATTGTTTATCTGGAAACCATTTATCCAGAATGATATTTCCAATTGATTGATTTCGGAATCTTTCCAGAAAAAAGTGTCACACAGTGCCAGTTTGACATGTACATTACCACATGTAAGATTTGAAATGGAAACATATTTGGGTTTTATGCAAAACAGTTGTGTTCGAGGGATTCCCATAAATTATCTTATTTCAAACTCTGCTTAATCTTTGGTTTTCATCTAATTCTTAATCTGAGTAATCTAATAATTAATTTGAAATCAGAACAATGCCACAGCCACATATATTCTACAAATCTACTCAAATGGATGTTGCTTTAATGCCAAACCAATTATCTGGACTACATCTAGGCTCAACCATTCTGGATAAATGATTCTATACAGTACAATCAAATAAAATATAATTCTTTTTTTTAAAATTATTTAAACTAATACAATTAAGTTTATAATGGCAATACTGTTATTCACAATGATGATAGAGACATCTTTGGATAGAAGCCATTACTTTGAATAAGAGGCAATATAAATTACCTGTCTTGAAGAGGAAAAAATTTTGATATTCATTGAAAGCAATATCCATTAGTCCTCTCCCAAGGCAATAATTTGGAAATAACAGAAATGTTGTTTTGAGCATTTTATGAACTTCACCTAAATACTGCAAAAAGAAAAGAAAGTTTGTTTTTTTTTAATTAAAAAAGGTTAAAAATTACAAAGCATTAAATGACAAGTACAATTAGTAAAAATGATAATTGCATTTATTTTTGTAAGTATATGATTAACACAATATCTGAGCTTAAACTATTTCATTTTAATGCTTCAAGTTTAAAAATTTTGATAGTGTTATAATTCGATTGTTTACATTGTAACTCACTAGATGGCACCACAGGCGCATGTAAATGTTTCCCGGTCGTGATCGGCGATCGGACCCCAGTCTCATGCTAGCCGCGATGTATGCAGGTTGGATCTTGCATCCACTAATAAACCTAGTTAATTGTTATGCATCCAGTGCAATTCTTAACGTAACTACAGTGGAACTTCCCTTTAATGAAGTCCCTATTTAACGAAGTTTTCTTCTTAACGAAATTTTCTTCAGAACTTTGACTTTGAACACCATTAGCATGTAAATTAATCTCCATATTACGAAAAATATATTCTATATAACGAAGTTTATTCCACTTTTGTACGTGTACAGAATCCAAACTAAGAGGTTGCTGTTGCGATGGATATACGAATTTATTTCTGTGGATTGTATGAAAATGATCACATTTAAATAATTTCCATTCTGCTTGGTGTTACATAAAACATTTTTTTTCAGACTAAGAAAAACACCTCTTATCATTAGTCTCAATGGCATTATGCCTATAAAAACGGCACCCTACCATCCAAACTCAAATGGATTAGCTGAAAGAGCAGTGCACACTGTGAAAGCTGCAATGCAGAAAAATAAGGAAGGAAGCTTTGCGGAGAGGTTGGCTAGATTCCTGCTGAATTTCAGAAACACGCCGTCAGCATCAACAGGCATATCCCCTTCTATGGCTATGTTTGGACGACTTCTTCGCACACACTTGGATCTAATTCAAGATTCCGGTAGCCCAGCTCCTGCGAAGGCAGAAACCAGTGCAAGGAAATTTACAGAAGGCACTCTGGTATGGGTGTGCTCTTTTAGCCGGGGCCCACAATGGGTGACTGAAACTGTTATTTCCCCAGTAGGAAATGTGATGTGCAAAGTCAAAACCAGTTGGGGAGATTGGTCTCAGCACATTGACCAACTCCGCCACAGACTTGACGGTGCTAGTGATGTTCCTCTTGCTCCACAGCTGCCAGCTCCGACTGTTCTTAAGCCCGAATGCTCAGAGGACTTAACGCCGGCTGATGTTGTAAGTGCAGAATCACCAACTGTGGAAGTTCCAAACACCCTGGTACCCCCCCTTCTGTCTCTACAGTTAAATGTTCTAGACAGGGAGAACAGTTCGCAAGCAGACCCTCCTGCACTCTTGCCACAAGTGATTAGGCAGAATCCAGGAACCCCAAAGCTCAGATGTTCAAATCGCCAAAGGAAGAAACCTGATCGTCTGTGATTATGGATATTAGAACTCTTTTGCATTGCTGTTGATTTTGAACTGTACCCTGTGAAAGAATTTTTTTAATATTTGCTCTTAGCTTTCTTTAAGAAGGAAGAGAATGTTATAATCTGATTGTTTACACTGTAACTCACTAGATGGCGCCACAGGTGCATGTAAATGTTTCCCGGTCGTGATCGGCGATTGGACTCTAGTCTCATGCTAGCCGCGATGTATGCAGGTTGGATCTTGCATCCACTAATAAACCTAGTTAATCTTTATGCATCCAGTGTAATTCTTAACGTAACTAACTACTAGTAATTTAAGAAATGCTTCAGTGGCGATGAGAATAAAGTTTATCGATGTATTTTTTAAAAATATAAGTATTTTCGCGTATTTTAAATGAGAACTTAAACAGAATATTTAAAACTAGCTTACTTGCCCGACATTGCCTGGGCCCGTGATAATAACCTTAAATCTCATAAACAACGAAACTGTGGCCCATGTCTCCACTGCCTTCGGCACGGTATATTCGATGCGCTGCACTGAGTAATATTTTAGTTCCACATTCCACCGGCAGGGTCGCATTATGTCCTAAACAAACCTCTTTCTGCACAAACATCCAGCACGGGTCCCTGCTGCATAAGGCATCTTATAGCAGCCCCACTTTCCATTGCTGGGGTGTGCCAAATCTATATCTTAATTAGTTCATATTAAGTTGAATGAACCAATTCCTGTTGAAATCAGGCCCATACAACTTGAGTAAAGAAATCTCACCCCTCCTCCCCAACATTAAGTTATTGAAAAGGCCGAATTAACATATGGACATTTAAAATTTTAAGTCATTACCGGCAATATTACATTTAAGAAAACATATTTCTTTTTGCATCCTTGCTTTTATCGATTTCAGAAATTAAATGGAGAGATGGGCTCTGGAACATATCTCAATTGAATATAACCCCTGTTTGGCATGTTCATTATCTGATTACTTTTTATTGAACTGTCACCATAATTTTTTTTTCAGTTTTTTGCAATAATTACGAAAAATTACTGGCAGATTTTCACAAAAATTGGATATTCGGATGCAGAACATTTTTCTTTGTATAGATCTGGTCGTCAAATACTTTTCTTAATACAAATAATGAAGCCAACTAAAGTAAAGTTTAGCAGGTTTGATTTTCTATACAAACCGCTCATTGCCATTGGCAAAAGAGAAATAACTGCTTTTTCGTTGCCTTGTACCTTAGCGTTTTATATATATAAATAAATAAAAATTTACTTACAGCATCATATGAAAAAACTTCCAGTAAAAATGATGTTACAACACAAGTGATTCCAACAAATAGATTAATAACAATAAGAAATATATATGCTGTGCTTGGTTCTTTGAAAAGGAATGAAACAGGATACATCACAGGTGTTATGGACCACCTTTCAAAAAAAAAAAAAAGAAAGTAAAAATCTAAAATAAAAGATATTTATATATAAACTATTATAAATCAGAATGTACAGTTTACACAAAAACCGAGAAAATAAACTACTGCATTGTAAATAAAGTAGGTATACTTAATTTGCCTCCACAAATAAAACAACTTTAGAATATAGATAAAAAACAATGAGTTACTGCAACACATTACAGAAAATAAAAAAAACTGAAAACCTTAAAATTATTTCATTTTTATCTTTAAATAATTTTTAATTTTAGATGATTTATGATGTCCTGTTGTCAAAATATGTTTGATTACAGGTATTTGAGATACTTAGATAATTTTTAAAAGGTTTATGAAAATATAAACTAATATATTATGATGCTTGGATTTTTTTTTGGTAGTTTACATAGAAAAACAACATTTCTAAAGAACGGTTACAGAATCTATATTATAAAGCAAAAACACAACAGTGAGATAGAAAAAAAAATTAATATGTGTAATAAATGTAAGCGTAGTTTGTCTGTGTGTGCCGCTATAACTCTGCAACCCACCCCTGCAGTTCCAAACCAAAACCTTCTTCATGGATGGGAGATGGAGGGCTACCATACCATACAACCCATATGAGGCTGCAGGGGTGGGTTGCAGAGTTATAGCAGCATGTATGGACAGATTACGTTTACATTTATTATATACTATATTAATTATATGGTCGTGCTATGTTCTTGCTTCATGAGCATGGCAAAACTGACTGCAACTTGGTGTATAAATATTATTTAGGATAATATATATTATTTTTATTTTGCAGGCAACAGAATAGTTTTTGTTTTCAATCACTGTAAAAAATAACAGAACATTGTGATAAAAGCACTCCAATATGAACATGAATAACAGATATATATCCACAGAAGCATTTCAATTTTCGATATTTTACGTTAGCAAAATTATAAGACATCTCAAATAAGGAAGAATCTTCACTTTAAATGTTTATTAAATTTTAGATGATTTAGGATTTATTTCAAAATAAATTAATCTATAAGCAATTAACTGAAATCAGTATATATAATAAATGTAAGTGTGGTTTGTCTGTGCGTGTTGCTATAACTCTGCAACCCACCCTTGCAGCCCCATGGGGGTTATATGGTATGGTAGATCTCCATCCAAAATCCATGAAGAAGGTTTCAGTTTGGAACTGCAGGGGTTGGGTTCGGAGAAATGGGTGCCAAAAGAGAGCATCACACCAATGGACTTCTTATGGGAAGTCGGTGAAACAGCTGGGAATCGAGTGCCAAAGTGGCCAAAACTGGCCAGAATGTTGTAGAAAGTCAAGTATATCGGAGAATGTTGCAGAATGTTCTGGATCATCAAAGGCGTTACGATATGTAAAATTTTCTTCATATTGATTTATTTTCTGATCTAAAATAACTATTTAATTACTACTATCATTTAAAATTACTAATCCAAACCAATAATCATCTTTTAAACTAAAATATTTCTGCTATTAAATTTCTAAACAAATAACGATATTCAACTTAAATAAAAAATTTTGTTAATTAAAATAATATTTTAAAATTAAGAATGCTCTTTGAAGAGAAAAATAAAATATTTTTGTATAAACACATTAAATTAAAACTTTTGTATAAACATTAAATGCAAACAATTTAAGAAAAACATTTATGTATTATACTTTGAAACACACAGGTTTCTTGAAATAAAGTTAAACGTCAGCGTTCAACTTAAAAAAAAATTCATACCAAAGTATGTGTTTATATTTAAACAATATGTGAAGTTCAAAGGAGGACTTTAACCCGTTAGGGACGAGTGACACGTATATGTGACGCATAAAATGCTCAGAATCCTTCATTATTCCCACCAGTTAATTTTTTATTGTAAGCTTTGCCTTATTTAACCATAGCATTTCTGCGATTCAATTAGGCACAAATTTCTGTTTTGAAAAACTGGTGGTAAAAGATTAAAAATTCTGTAAAGGACGTTCGTCGCGAAGGGGTTAAGGAAATAACAATGCAAGAGACCAAAGAAATTTATGACTTAGAATTAAATATAACTTCTACAAATTTGTGCAAATCAAATTTTGTGAGAGGTTTAGTGAAGATGTCAGCCAGGTTTGCTTTGCTATTTGTATGTTTAACTGTGCAAAGTTCTTGGTTAAGTAAATTGCGGACGAAGAACAATTTTACTTTTATGTGCTTGATTCTGTAATTCTCAATGAGGGATTTTATGAAGTCGATAGCAGCCATGTTATCCACTAAAAGTGCAGGTTTAATCTTTTGACTTGAGAATATACTTTTTTGTAGCATTCATTAATAATTCTACTGAACCACAAGAGTTCTTTGGTTGCCTCAGTTAAAGCTACAAATTCCGATTCCATTGTGAATAAACATATGAACTTCTGCTTAAATGTCCTCATGTTACTGGCGATTTATCTAATAAAACCATTTGACCACCCATTGAAATTCTATTGTCCCAGTTTGATGCAAAATCTGCATCTGTATATGTAATCAGATTGATTTTATTACATGTTAAGTTAAGTTTTAAGTGTTTTGTTTGGTTTACGTAACCTTGGAGTTTTAATAGACCATTCCAATGTGCAATTCCAGGATTACTTTGGAATTAACTGAAAATATTGATCACATACGGAATATTGGGTCTAGTATGACTTGTGATGAATGCTAAGCATCCTAAGAAGCTTCTGTACGGATATTGAACCATTTCATCAATTTCATCATTAGTTTGAGGACATTGACTTTTGGAATAAACCATTCCCTTACTATTTGGTAAGGAAGATATAGGAAAATTATATTCTTTGAAGCGGGAACATATTTCATCTATATATTGTAACTGATGGATAAATATGTTACCATCGTTTCCTTCAAATTCTATTCCTAACAATTTCTTGGTTTTTTCTAACATTTTTATGTCAAAATGCTTCATAAGAAGGTTAACTATTTTGTCAATATGCTTCTTTTCTCTACCTAGGATTACGAAATCGTCAACAAATAATAGCAAAACAATATTTTCATTAAACATATAGACACAATTGCACCAACTTACTTTTACAAAACCTAAACTGATTAAAACCTTATGTAATTCTAAAAACCATACATGGCCACTTTGGTGCAAGCCGTAGATTGCCCGCAGTAGTTGGCAAACTAAATTTCTTTTACCTTTTTGTATAAAACCGGGAGGTTGTTTTATATAAACCTCTTCTGTTAATGGAGTGTATAAGTATGCTCCTTTCACCTCACACTGCAAATGGGTCCACCCGTGACCTGAAACTAAGGCTGAAAAGAAAAATCTGACTAGGCTGAAGTTGATGACTGGGCTGAAAGTTTCCTCGTATGTTTCCCCTTTAATCTGCTTGTATTTCGAGCAACCAATCTAGCCTTGTATCTTGTAATTTTTCCCGTTTCGTCATGTTTTACGGTGTATACCTATCTGCATCCAAGAGGTTGTATACCTACTGGTAATTTTGTTAAATGCCATACTTTTCTGCTATACATTATGGCTATCTTGTCCCGCATCACACCTTTCCACTGTTCCCATTGTGGTGATTTGAGTGCCTGTTTATATGTATTAGGTATGGTTAGGTTTTCTAGCCATATATCAGTTTGGTTATTTACTGGAATTTGGTCATATGTTTGTGTGTAACTAGGACTGGAGCTTGAACTAGAACTTCCAGATTTACTCTGAACTATGCCTTCATATTTGTCTGTCCCTTTAAAAGAAAATAGATATGGTTCAAATTTGATACCATTATGAAGACAGTATTCCCTCACATCTTTTATTGATCTTCACCTTTCCCCTTTTTCTTGTTCATAGTAATCAATGTCTGTTTGTCTCCTACTGGTCTAGTTTTAGTTTTTCTTATCCAAACAGCTTCCCTCAATGTACGTGTTTGTTCATCACCTTCTTCTTTACTTTTGGAAGAATTAACTAAAATTTGAGAAGGACCTGCGAGAGATTCATTTTACTTTTCGCCATAAGGATCAATTTGAGGAATAGTAAGGTTTAAGATATAAGTAGGGCCCAGGTTGTTTCTGTTGCACCTTTCTGAGACACCAAAAGGGTCATTGTCAGGTGAGTTTAGGGTATAATTCGGCCCTTATTCAGCTTTGTTACGATATTTGGGAAAAGTGGCTTCCTCATTAAATGAGACCTTTATTGTTTAAATAATTTTATTTGAATATGGAAGCCAAATTCTGTAACCTTTTGTAAACATAACATATCCCACCATAACTCTCTTTTTTGCTTTTGGATAAAATTTTTAATTTTTTAGTTGTTTTGGGATCACTACATATGCGTCTGTACCAAATGGTCTCAAGTGACGAACAGAGGGTTTTCTACCTCCGCACAACTCGAACGGGGTTTTATTTTGGTACTTATGATATACTCTATTTCAAGTATAGATGAAATACAGGAAAACTTCTGGTCAAAATTTTAAACTTAATTTACTCTCGTTTAAGATAGCATGAGAAACGTTTGCAATCGTTTGATTTAGACGTTCTGTGATGCCGTTTTGTTCTGGGCTATAGGTGTTCGTGAATTCGTGTTGTAAGCCACATTCCTCAAAATATCTTCTGAAGTTTTCGAAGTTGTCGAACTCTTTCCGGTTGTCACTACGAACTGATTTAATTTACAGTTCAGGAATGTTTCCACTTTTTGAATGTGGTTTCTAAAAACTCTAAATACTTCAGATTTGTGACTTAAAGGGTAAATTGAGGTTTTTCTAGAAAAATGATCCATTATAGTTAAGAAAAAGCATTCTCCTCCTCTACCTGATTTATTGGTAGGTCCCCACACATCGGTATGTAATAGCTCGAGAGGATGTTTGGATCTTATGTGTCTTATTAGCTTGAAAGATACACACCTGTGCTTGTTAAGTTTACAGGTCTCACAATGGAATTCTTTGTTTGTGATACGTAGTAGCCCTCTAACTCCACTACACTTATATGTACCTTCAATTAAGCTAGGACTAATGTGACCCATATGCTTATGCCATATTTTAAAATCATCTTTGTGGACTATGGATGCCTCAAACTGTACCTTTTTGTTTTTGTTTTGTGTCTCTGGGAAAATATAGTAAATCCCGTTTTTAAGGATTGCCCTACACAAAGTGTAATCCTCTCGATAAGCGTTTATTCTACCATTGCATCCTTTGAACCTGGTCTTCCTAGAATCTAATTGGACCCGGAGATAAGGTTTCTCCTAAGACTAGGACAATAGATCACGTCACCGAAGCGAACATTTTTCCCCCTCCAATTTTAAGTCAACCATGCCTGTTCTTTTTACAGGAAAAGTGGCACCATCAAACGGCAACAGCCAGTTTATGATTGTGTAAAGGTTTAAATTTAACATAAAGTTTCTTATCCTTACAGAAATGATAAGAGGCACCTGTATAAAAAATCCAGGCATTCTCATCCCCTTTTACTTTACTTAAATTTGATTGAACAAAGTAATGTACCTGTCCTTTAGCATCCTTCCGTTTCAGCTTAGGTTTGTTCTGGTTACCAGGCTTTAGATGTTTCTGCAGGCGACATCTGGGCTTCATAGAGCTATGTCTAGATGGGGATGATTCATGGAATGCAGATGTATTGGAATAAGAGGATTCATGAGAAGTCGTCATACTGCCGGACTTTCAGGTCTAGATCTGGTAGATTTGCACTGACTTGCATAGTGTCCAGGAATCCCACACCAGTAGCAGATGATTTTCTGGCGTGGTCCAGGTTTAGTATAATGATCTTGGGCACTATATCCTCCTTTTCGGTCATTGTCTCTCAATTTGAGTTGGGATTCTTCTGCTATTAGCTCTGCCAGAATGTCTTTGAATTAGTCACCTGGCCAGCATAAGACTGACTGTACAAGTTTTGAAAAGATAGATAGTCCTCCTTCATTGCCTGCTTCATGGCTGTTAGTTAGTCTGCAATCCTTTGTATTCTAGCAGAAAACATGTCTATTGACTCTTCAGGTTCAATTCTACAGGAAAGGACTTTGGAAAATAGCTGCATATGTCTAGTTCTGTTGTCAGGGTAGAAGTATAATTTCAATTTATTCTAGGCATCTTTTGGGTCGTCAATATTTTCAATGATACGTCTGAATTCAGTTTCAACATTAAGATAAATAATTGTCAATGCGGAGCTTTCCCTTGTTTCATAATCTTTTAGTGCAGTAGCCTGAGTTGCATCTGGTTTAGTTTCTGTTCCATTCACAATTGTCCAGGCATTTTTATCCAGCAACAAATATTTAACATCAGATGCCCGATTGCCATAATTGTGAGCATTCAGTTTTGTAATGCTGACTTGAATGGTTGCCATTGCCACCAAAAATTTTAAATAGCAAAAAAATTCAGAAATTTAAGAAAAAAAAAATTAATTCCAAATAAAGCTTTTAAAAAGTTGTTCAATTTCTCCAAAAAAAAGTACGAAAAACAATAAAAATGTATGGGAAATTTTTTTTTTCAACAAATTATTCTAAGTCTAAAATAAACATCAAATTACTTTAAAATATAACAAAAGTTCATTAAACTTCCTTAAATGTAAAAAAAATTGTGCCCTTCTCCCCCACTAAAATTTACTTGGAGGTCATGGCTGCTAACTGTGCACTTCTGTTGAAGTTATGGCCCTTAAAGGCTTAAATTGCCAAAAAAAACCTCTGCTTTAGGCCCTCTAACTCTCGTTCTAAGGTTTCTATATTGAAGATGGAATAAAAACACAATGAAATTGTTTTTCCATAAAAAAAAAGAGGTTTTTGATAAAATAAAAATTACCGGTCGATTTTCCAAATTTCTTAAATAAAATATGATTTTGCGTATATATATAAATTTTCTAATCCCTATCTTTTATAATTTTAAAAATTTGAACGTACGTTAAAATTTGTGAGGGCAGTTTTTAATTAATCTAAGTATAGTTTGTTTATTTTTTTATCTTTTGTATCTCAAAGTAAATGAAATAATTTTTTTTTTATAAAATAAAAACTCACCGGCTAATTTCTTTCAATTCTTTAAAAGTTTCCGTCCTGGCAACCCTCCCTTCTGTTGGTAAGTTAAAACCAGGTGTCTTTTGACATGAAAAAAAAAATCATTTTCTCTCTTTGAAAATTAATGATTTTTTAATTGATATTTTAGCTAATAATCATCCGATTTTCAGAAAAAATACAGTTTTGGATTCAGCATTAAATTTTAAGCATTGATGCTTAATTTTCAAATCGATAAATGCAATATTTTTAATAATTGTACACAGCCTGAAATATTGCAGTATTTGTGGTTTACTACTTTGAACTTGAAAATCTTTGTCCTTTCCTGTCTCCTTATCAAATCGTTTGTTACTTTTGTGGTTTGATATTTTGTCAGCCCCTTTTTCAGATAAAAAGATCACATTTTTGCGATGTTTAAAGGGTTTTTAATTAATATTTCGGCTAATTTTCAAAATATTAAAATCAGGTGCATCAGGGCAGATCTTGGACTATTCTCATCTAAAATTTTAGACTTCTAAGTGCACTAGATTTTGCTAGCCATCGCACACACACAGAGTGAAACTTTATTTTATTAGCATAGATGAAGATTGTTATTTACTTGTTTAGAAATGTAATAACAGAAAAATTTTAGTTTAAAAGATGATTGCTGGTTTGGATTAATAATTTTAAATGATTGTAGTAATTAAATAGTTATTTTAGATCAAAAAGTAAATAATTATGAAATAAATATTACATATCGTAACAGAAGGGACTTCCAATTCTGGAACATTCGAGAACATTCTAGAAACTGGAAACTGAAGTCTGGAATTTTCTGGAGCATTCTCGAATGTTCCATTATCCTGCTGTGGTGTGGATATTTTCCAGTTCAGAAGGGTATATAAGGTGATGGCAAGAGACATGCGTACGTATATTTTTGGAAATCGATTAGAGTGCATCAAGGAAAAGTGAAATAAATTTCAGTGAAAATTTTTAAACGCAATAAAGTGAAAGCGAGCTGCTTAAGATACTGAACAGTGCATTAAGTGGAATTTTACTCTGTTAAGTAATATTAACATTTAATAGGATGCCGAAACATAAAAGAGAAGAAAATATTGCCAGTGGTGAATCAAAAAGAAGAAAACTGAAAGAACAGCGAAGAAATGAAACAGATGAGGGGCGAGAAGCACAATGGGAGAGAATGAATAGATCAAGAGAAAACTTAAAAGATGAACAACAACAACAAAAAAAAAATTAGAGAAGAAGATCATGTGAGACACTCAGCAAGCAGACATAAAGAAACTTCAGAAGAAACAAGATTACGAAATGAACTAAGCAGAGTTACAATGAGTGAAGTTCGTGAAAGAAAACGATTGCAAGCACATGAACAAAACATTAGTGTACGAGTAGTGTGAAGCAGAAGAAGTAGAGATTATAGTAATTTAGTTTCAATCTTTTAGTCCAATGTAGTCAATTTAGTTCTCTGTGATTTCCGATTTTTCAGTGGTTTTTTTTCACGTTTCGTGGTGAATTTTTTTTTTTTTTTTTTTTTTTTTTTTTTAGAAACGGAAGAATGGTTCTGTAAAGTTCTGTTACTGCCATGATTGAATTCAAGTTTTAATAATACCAAATCCGTTCGTATAGTTATGTAAACGACGATACTTAAAATTTGAATTTAACCTTGGTCGAAATAAAAAATCAAGGTTAATTTGAATCTAGACCAGACTAGGCATAGCCTGCACAGGTGTACGCTGACAAAAGCAGTGAGAACTCCCAATCTTCTTAATTTAAGGTTCGTTTCGGAAAAACAGACTTGCAAAGTGGGCAAAGCTCTGTTAGTAATAATAATAATAATAAAAAAATTTTAAATTACCTAATTTACTGAGTTTTATGATTCTTAAAATAATTATTAAGCATACAAAAGTAATACTGTTTTAGCAAATTTAAAAGCCTTATTATTTGAATACATAATTGATATTTTTCATATATATATATATTTTTTTTGGTTAAATACCTGGGGGAATCTAAAAAAATTCAGTTATAAATAAATAGCAATAATCTATTTATACATACATACAAAAATAATACTTTAAGATAATGGGTTTTTTAAATTTTCATAATTGATTCAATGCTATATATTTTCTAAATTAGGGGTGCACAACCTGTGGCCCGCGGGTCAATTTCGCCGATCGGATGCGAAAAAAATCACGAATTTCTCCGATCAGGTGCGTAGAAATCGTGAATTTTGCCAAATTTCGCCCATCAGGTGCGTAAAAATCGCAAATTTTGCCGATCGAGTGCATATAAATCACGAATTTTGCCGATCGGGTGCGTATAAATCATAAATTTCGCCGATCACCTACGTAAAAATCGTGAATTTTGCCGATCGCCTGCGTAAAAATCGTGAATTTTGCCGATCGGGCCTGTAACACTCACGAATTCTGCCGATAGGGTGCGTATAAATCGCGAATTTTGCCGATCAGGTGCGTATAAATCATAAATTTCGTCGATCGTATGCGTACAAATTGCGAATTTTGCTGATCGGGACCGTAAAAATTGCGAATTCTGCCGATAGGGTGCGTATAAATCGCAAATTTTGCCGATCAGGTGCATATAAATCATAAATTTGTCGATCGTATGCGTACAAATCGCGAATTTTGCCGATTGGGCCCGTAAAAATCGTGTATTTTGCCGATCAGGTGCATGTAAATCGTGAATTTTGCCGATCAGGTGCGTGTAAATTGTAAATTTCGCCGATCGTCTGCGTAAAAATCGCAAATTTTGCCGATCGGCCCGCGTAAAAATTGCAAATTTTGCCGATTAGGCGCATAAAAATTTCGAATTTTGACGATTAGGTGCGTAAAAATTGCGAATTCCGCCGATCGGGTGCGTACAAATCACGATTTTCGCCGATAGGGTGCGTATAAATCGCGAATTTTGCCGATCAAGTGCGTAAAAATCGTTAATTTCATTGATCATATGCGTAAAAATCACGAATTTTGCCGATCGGGCCCGTAAAAATCATGAATTTTGCAGATCGGGTGCATATAAATCGCGAATTTTGCCGATCGGGCAGGTGTAAATTGTAAATTTCGCTGATCGGCCGCGTAAAATCTCAAATTTTGCTGATTAGGCGCGTAAAATTCGCAAATTTTGACGATTAGGTGCATAAAAATTGCGAATTCCGCCAATCAGGTGCGTAAAAATCACGATTTTCACCAATAGGGTCCATATAAATTGCGAATTTTGCTGATCATGTGCGTAAAAATCGTTAATTTCGTCGATCACATGCGTAAAAAACGCGAATTTTGCCGATCGGGTGCATATAAATCGCGAATTTTGCTGATCGGACGCATGTAAATTGTAAATTTCGCCGATCATCTGTGTAAAAATTGCGAATTTTGCCGATCGGATGCATAAAAATTGCAAATTTTGCCAATCAGGCGCGTAAAAATCGCGAATTCCGCCGATCGGGTGCGTAAAAATCATGAATTTCATCGATCGGGCAAGTAAAAATTGCGAATTTTGCCGATTAAGAGCATAAAAATTGCGAATTCCGCCGACCGGGCGTATGAAAATAATGAATTTCGCCGTTTGGCACGTATAAATTGTGAATTTTGCCAATCGGGCACGTAAAAATCGAAAATTTTGCCAATCGGATGTGAAAAAAAATGCAAACTGCGCGAATTTGGGCGCGTAAAAATCACTAATTTCGTCAATCACTAGGAAAAAAAAACTATGAATATTGTCAATCGCGCATGGAAAAAAATGCAAGTTTTTTCCATCCTTTCCAACTGAATTGGGTTAAGCTGACTAAGGAGGTGGTTGAGTATAGGGAGCTAACCCTCTTTTTAAAATTAGCATTTTTATAAACTTTTAGGCCGACCCCCACCACCCCCACCTCCTTGCCCGAAACAAAATTTTGTCCACCCTATGGATGTTGGCTCTCGGCAATCCAGTCATTTTTGTGACTGCCCCTCCTCTTATAAAGGTTGTGCACCCCTTTGATATCCACATTTTATGACTGAATATGTTAATAAGTACAATTTAGAATAATATATGTTTCTCCTTCTCTCCACCTTCATTCATGAAAGCAGAATTTCTTTTTCGGCACTGGCAATCTTTAAAGCTAAATTTATTCCTTCAATTTTTTTCGGTATTTTCACTCTTTGAAAATAATCTTAGCTGTATCTCTTGTATAAATACAAACGTAAACTGTTGATATATCATTAGCAACAGAACTGAATACAATGAATGGAAAGAAGGAACCTAGGGGGCTAAATCTACCCTTCCGAAATTTATGTTTTTTTAATCTGATCCCCTTTATCTCCCCCCATCTCCCCCCGGTCACACCCCCTCGAAACAAAAATTTTCTGATGGTGGCCCTCGACAACCCAGTCATTTTTATAAGTGGCCCTTCACTTAAAAAGGTTGTGCACCCCTATTCTAAATGCTTCTTTTAACTTATCCAGCAAAAAAAATGGGGAAAAAGTTAATGCAAACAATTGAATTAATTATTTTTTCCACAATATGATAAAGTTGATGATTGCTACTCAGGTAGATAATCAGAAAAAAAATTCCCTGGAACGAGCATGCTTGATGGAAGTCACTGCTTTTCTTTGACAATTCTAATGAAAACACACAAAACTATATATTTCCTGCACCATGAATTTAGTTTATCAAAACATAAATAATTCTTTTTTTAAATGCATGAATGTATAAAAAATATTATAAGGACCTTTTTTTTTTATCTTTTATATAAAGATTTGTCAAATAAGTACATCTTATAATGATGATAAAAACAAAAACCATTTGTATAACAAATAATAATTATTTAAAAACCAACAAACAACAACAACAACCCCACAAAAAACACTTACCCATATATTAAAAACAATGATACAACAGCAGGAAAATTTTTATGAGATGTATAAGCAGGAATGTCGAATATAAGCAATATTAAAACACAACAAGCAGCAGGAACAACATAACTACACTGAAAAAAAAAAAAATATACATAAAAATATTTTAGATTTTTAGTAATCATTAACTAATTAATTATTAATTCAACATTATTTTTCATGTATAAAAATATAATAAAATACAACATTTAAAAAATATATATATAAAGTTGTAAAATTTAAATAATCAATAATCCACATTAGGAATAATATATTATATATTTTATTTTACCCATGTATTTACATCCAAAATTCATGGTTGAAATATTTGTAAAATCATTGTGTCACTCTATTCTGATAAAAATAAATAAAATATATACTTCTTAAACAAGGAAATAGTGAACAAGTTATAACAACAAAACATACATTTCATATTAGTTTATTTTAAATATTAACTTTCAAACTGTATTCTCCATAATTTTTCACTGAAAAACTTTTATTGGTATTTTACGTAACAAAATGTTCAGCTACATGAGTGGTTTCCAAACTTATCCTACATCTTACAAGTTGATGGAATTTAGAAGTAATGTTACGAAGAGGAAGAGGGTAGATAGTAAGGAAATGTAAAATAAAGGTGGCCACATGCTATGGTGTTCACTGCAGGTTGGAACCTCAATCACTCTCATTGTATGTCCATCTCACAATCACACTATAATAATTTAAAGCTACTGGCAGCAGAATGACCAAGTGCCATCTGCTAGATGATTGCAGAAGGCTATGTGCAATAGTATTCACAGCAGGTTGCCACTCCAATCATTCTATTTGTCTGCCCTTGTCACCATCATACTGGAATAATTTTAGAACTAGTGGCAATAGAATGACTAAATGTCTTGCTCGAGGAGGTGTGAAATTCAACTTGGTGTATTCCATTCAGAATGGTATTTTTAGTTTTCCTGTTTTTATTCTTAATCTTAAAAAAAAAAAAAAAAAAAAGAGACTATGCTTAATACCGTTTGAGAGTGTCACTAAAGTGTTTTAGATGAATTATGTGTTGGCTAACAGTGGAAGGGGGGACAGAAAGGGGAACTGTGGCATTCCTTACTATGTTCATTTATCAATCAATAAATCTTTTGGGAAACAAGATTTAAGAAAATATAATTATTTTAATATTTATTAAAAAAAAAAAATCTTTATCTTAGAGTTTGAGTGTATGTATATTCATAGTTAATATTTTAAGATGAAATTTAAGGTTCGAACTTTGAAACATTATAGCTTTAGAAAGTTATAATTTCAAATAACTACAAATACACAAACAGACACGATTTGATGAGATTTTTATTAAATAAGCATGAAAGAAAAAAAACACTTGCATTAAAAATCTAGAAGAAGAAACTATGATAATATACATCTGAAAAATAACCCACTAAATAAAAAATGGTTAACTAGTAAGAATAATGAAAACTAATATGTAAAAACCTTCGTTTAGGCATCAATAATATTCAGCCCACTTAAATTCAAAGCTGCTAACTGTTATGATTTTTTATAATCATCATCATCATCATAAATACAGATGTCTGCAGCAAGCCTGCTGTCTTTCATTGTATTGTAAATTATTTAAATAATTTGATTATATCATGTAAAAATACAAATAAAATTTTTTATTGTAAAAACACACAAGTAACTAATAATTAAATTCCCTGCCCACCACCTCAAAAAAAAAAAATAATAATAATAAAATAATAAGAATAATAAATAAAAAAAATAGAAGGAAACTTCTATTTGTACATGAAAAAATCTGATCATTTTACATTACTGAAAAAGTTATTGAAAAGTTTGACAGAAATTACTGAAAATTATGGTTCTTACTATTAAAAGAGCTTTCAGAAGTTGTCAGCTCTGTAAAAATTCAAGCCAGGACAAAATTAAGGATTAACAAATCATAAATGACCAGAGCCATAAACAACTATGAAATTTTTTTAAACAGAGCTGAAACAAATCAAGATTTCAGTTGACGACCAGTATGCTAATCCATTAGTCTGTACTTGGATCTCATTTTCTTAAAAATGCATAATGTCAATTTCTTACTCTCATATATTTCAAGCTTATCTCCTTTTGCAAGTTTAAAACTGCATTTTTCAGATTAAAAAAAAAAAAAAAAAAAAGTAATAACAAGTAGAATAATTAAGACTCTAATTTTTTAATATATATATACATACATACATACATATATATTTATTTATTTATTTTCTACATATAATATAAAAGCATATTAAATATACAGATGTCTGTAGCTGTCTTACATTGTATTGCAAATTTAAATCATTTGATTTATAACATGTAAAAATGCATCTAAATAACAATTTTTATTGTAAAAACATATGAGTAACTATACATATTACAAATATTTGCCTAAATTCAACATACAAAACCTAACCAGTTCAAACTTAGAAAAAAATCTATTTTTATAAAGTTTTGGAATTTTATGCTTAAAACTGCAAAAACTCAGATTCAGCTGCAAGTAATCATCTGATTACAGAACTAATAAAAAAGTTTTTAAATTAAAATTCCTATTTTAAAATGGCAGTGCACATTAATTAATAAATCTAAGAGACAAAGGATAACAACAAATACATTGGTAAAATATTTACCATATCCCAGAAATAATTGGCAACCCAATATATCACAGCATTAACACCAGAAACAAACTGAAGATGTTTTGCTTTGGTATAGCGTTCATACACCAAAAATAATACAAAGCTGGCAGGTACAAAAGACATAGCAACAATTATGAAGATAGCTATCAAGACGTCAGTGCCTTGCAATCTAAAGTGGATAGAAAAAAATCATACAAATATTTTTAAATGGATATTTAAAAAATAATAATTATAATCAAAAATAAAACACAAATAAAGGAAAAATTAATATAACTTACATTTGGTCTTTGGAAAGGAGATATGATGTATCTGTCATGGGGTGATTAATTACAGTGATACCTAATATTAGAAAATTAATATTTTTATACATATATGTTATGCACTTACTAAAATTACTTACAAAGTTGCTCTGAAACAATATTTTTACTAAAGTTTTTTCAAATTAAATAAATGTAAGTAAAATAAGTCAGAATTATGAATTTAATTCAAACTAGATGGAACCCGTCAAAATTTGACGGTAAACAATTTGATATGAATTACAAATTTTATATGCATATTGCTCCGGCATGTGGCAAAAACCTTAGATATGTTTAAAATCAGTGTTGATTTCTGAAAATTTTCTCAGTGCAGGATTTCTGCAGCTATACGTAAAAAATCTAATTCATAAAGTGTTAAAATAAAAATTATTATCACTTGCGATACACCCAAGAGGTATGGTGAACTCTAACTCTTTATTAACATTTCAGTGGCTATATGCGTTGAAACGTTTTAGACAAACATTGTTTCTCAAAAAATTTCCGGTATTTTTCCGTTATAAGGACACCATGCCAAAATATATGCTAATGCATAATGTATGTAAATGTATGTATGTAAATGTATGTAAATGCATGTATGTTAATGTATGTAAATGTGCGTATTAAATGTATGTAAATTTATGCTTGGCGACTATGGTGTCCGTATAACGGAAAAGTACCAAATTTCCTCTTACATATTTTTAACTGACGTAGTATGGGAAGAGTTTCATATTCTGTGCTGGTTGGCGCGATTGGCCAAAAAATCCAAAATAGCGCGAAAAGGGGTGTGACGTCACGTAGATTAAGTTCACTTTAGTAGTTAAAAATGTAACCCCAAAGACTGAAGATCGCAATAATCACATCAAACACTTATCGCCAAAATCAACTCGCCAAAAAAAAAAAAAAAAAAGTCATCAAGGGATACGGAAATCTTCCCTAAAAGATTTTCTTACAATTATTTTTCTTAGAAATATAAAATAAACAATTTTTAGGCTTATGAGGTATGAATTATTTTCACTGTACATAAATATGTTACAAAAAATATATATAATTTGTACTGTTAAAAATTTAGTCTGACTCTCAGAATTTTCACAGAAGTTTTTCTTGCTTAATTAAACGCCATTGAGCCATGAGGCATATTTCCAAAATCAGCAACAAAGCGAAAAAAAAAATATGTATCCAATACGGTACTTTTATGTTTGCTGGGCGCCAGTGATAACTCGCCAAATCTTGTTTCAATTGGTATCATCTGAATTGCAACCCTTTCAGTTCAATTATTTCAATTTTGATTGCAATTCAATTCTTGAGATTTTGTTATTTGTATTGATGTGTTTGTGGTGGCACAGATATCATATACGCACCACATTGGCGCAATTTTTTCCCCCGCTAATCTGGCGAAAACTTTGTTTTTTTAATATTAACGTTATAATGTATATTAACGTTATTGTCAGGAAAATCACATGCCTCCAGAATATTTGTTGGTCTTATTGACTCAAGCAACACATAAAAACTACCATTCATTATCACTCATGCACTCTTAGTATTCTTCATATTAAGTAATAAACATTAAAGTTTTACCTTTATTAAATATAAAATACACTTCATAAATATAATTTACTTTTGTAAATACATCGTTTTTACTTACCTTTTGCACTTTATTCTTTCCAAAATTTGAGCTGCTTTCAGGAACAAATACTTTTTATTTAGTCCATCATTAAAACGTAACTACAGAAACACAAACACACTTTTACTTCTAGCGAGAACCGCACTACATCGTAAACATCGTAAGTACTTCTGAGGTAGTGCCTCTGCCACTCACTAGATGGCGGCACACGTAGACCGTTCGGATTGGAAGACCGAACGTCGAATCAACAATGGCACGTGTATGCAAATTTCGATGGATCGTTCTAGTAAAGTGGGTGTTTCTAGTGATTAGCCTACATTCTACCAGTATAAATAGTTGCTATATCTCTGCATAGGGTGTATATTGGAAATCGATTGATCAAGTGATCGGCGGTGTTCTTTCAATAGACATCGTCGTAGTATTGGAATATCTGGCTTGTTAATGTGATATAAAAGTAAACGATGATCGTTGTGGTTGATGGCGGTAGTATTTGAAGTTCGAGCAGCTTGGTACATTAAAGTATAAATATATTCGATGTGTTTAGTAAGTTTATCTTGTTCTGTTTACGTCTATTTACTGAATATCCGTGTTCTGTGAAAAGTGAAAATGTTACTGTCTTCAAAACGAAACTGTGTCATATCAAGTTATTAGAATCAAGATGCTGTATTATAATATGTGAGTACTTTGAATAAATCTCCTGTGTTTGAATAACTTTTTGTCTTCATTGAATTCTATATATATTCTGCATTTCACTATTTCACTATTTTAACTTTTATATGATGATCTATCTAAAACCAGCAAAAGCTTCTCACTACGCTATAACTAAAAGTTATACTCTGCTTACTTCGAAATAGACTACCTATATTATTTAAACAGTTATAACGTTATTTTATTTTTATATTGAAATAAAAAAATCACAAATTATAGCATGCTATTTGTAACTAATATTCAAAAACAAAGTGTTCGCCAAATTGGCGGGGGAAAAAATCGCTTATATGACATCTGTGTCTTTGCGGTTACGTATTTCCTCATGATTATATTTTAGCTATTTTTAAGTAAGTTTTTAAAAACATTATGCTGCAATGTTAAAATATTGGTTATTTGTTATTAGCTAATGTTAAAAGATTGTCAAGAAAAAAATGGTTGGCGAGATTTAAAAACTTTGGTGATCACTGGCACTCGGCGAACATAAAAGTACCCAAAATACATATATTCAGACATTTCAGTGCCCATTTCGATGTTATAAAAAAAAATTGGACTTTTATTATGTAGTACATCAAAAATTACGGCACATATATGCACCACATTGACGCGAGTTTTTCCCCCGCCAATTTGGCGAAAACTTTGTTTTTGAATATTAGTTACAAATAGCATGCAAAAATAGAACGCGATTTTTTATTTCAATATAAAAATAAAATAACGTAATAAATTAAATAGTTTCTATTATTTAAAAAAAGGAAATAAAAATAAATAAATGATAGTTTGATATAAATAAATATTAATATACATAATAAAAACAATTTATAGAATTAAAATAAAAACTAAAAGTAAATAAACAGCAATATAAACAAAATAACCGGGTTACCATGTGAGGCATAAAATTGCCATTTTGTTGCAATCGCGCCAATGTGGTGCGTATATCACATCTGTGCCCAATATTTTTGCTTGGTTTTAATAAATGTTGCTCCATTTCCATGCACCTTTTGCCTCTAATGAAAAAATGTGTCGAAAATTTCAAAAATTCCCCAAAAATTTATACAGGTAATTTTGTCACAGGTAATTTTGTTTATATTGCTGTTTATTTACTTTTATTTTTATTTTAATTCTATAAATTGTTTTTATTATGTATATCAATATTTATTTATATCAAACTATCATTTATTTATTTTTATTTCCTTTTTTTAAATAATAGAAGCTATTTCATTTATTACGTTATTTTATTTTTATATTGAAATAAAAAATCGCGTGCTATTATTGCATGCTATTTGTAACTAATATTCAAAAACAAAGTTTTCACCAAATTGGCGGGGGAAAAAAATCGCGCCAATGTGGTGCGTATATGACATCTGTGCCCAATAATCATGGATTTAATTAATTTTGTAATATGCGGTGCAACCAAAACAATTTTGATTAAATCGGTACAAATATCGCAGACGCACCGGGGTTAATTTTTGTCGCCTAAATGACGATTTTTGCTTTCTATGGCAACCTGGTGTTTTATAATAAATTTGAATATGTGTGTAAATAAATAAAATAAAATAGGTACTTTTATGTTAGCTGGGCGTCAGGGATAACTCTCCAAATCTTGTTTCAATTGGAATAATTTAAATTGCAACATTTTACGTGAGATTTGTTATTCATATTGATATGTATGTATAGATATTTTATTATGATTATATTTTAGCTAATTTTAAGAAAGTTTTTTAAGATTTTATATTACAATGTTAAAATATTACCTAGTTGATATTAGCTAATGTCAAAAGATTGGCGAACCACAGAGTTTAGAGAATAAACTCTATTCCTCGCAACAGTGGGTGTTGCCGACTTTATGACGTCATAAGCAGAAGTAAAAGTTTAATTAAAAATTACAGCTAATTAATTAAATTTTCAAACAAACGAATCTATGATAACAAATCTGTGTCAAATATCTTTTATTAAAAAAAAGAATGGTGTAATTTGATGCAGTAGTTTGTTCTCACGGATTGTCGAAAGAAAAAGCTTAGCGTTTTAAATATATAGATATACATTTAATAAAATTTAAGTGTAAATGAATAGTTTAAAGTCCTAATGTTGGATATAACAGTAAATCCTACAAAAGGCTCAGTTAAAAAAAAAAAAAAAAAAAACTTTTTTCTTCTTAAATGGTCAGGAAAAAAGGGACAATTAAATGCAAATATATTATCTACAAACCAAAACACAACAAATTATTCCAAGATAACAAACAGTTATTCAGTTTCGATAGCCTAAATAAAGATCTCGTTCAAACAAAAAAATAAAATTGAAATTTATTATACAGTGTAAAATTTTTTTCTTTCATATTTGGAAAACCAGAACTAATAAATTACTATAATATTTTCATATTTCCATCATTAATATTTTCATAAACAGAAGAGCACTTCAAAAACATGAACATACTAACAAGCAAAAACCAAAACTTCAAGGTCCTTTTTTTAATTCTAACATTTCTTCGAGCAAAATTTTATGCATAAAATATAAAATTATAAATTGACTAAAAAGTGAATGGCAAAAATGACTAATTTATGAGAAATGTATAAACCGTCTAATTTTTTAATACAGGGATAACATATAAACCACAGCCAAGGAAAGAGACAGACCACGATATGCCCACTCCTCTTGGCTACAACATAATCAAGATAGGCTAGTTTCCACTAATTGTTGAACTGTTATGCGATCAAAATAGGCTGAAAAGCAGCTGAGATTGATAACATACAGCAGCTGTCTCAGCTGTGATATAAACAGAGGCAAATCTGACCATCATTTGCCTCACGACTAGCCATTTAAATTTCCAGAAAAAACAAGCTCAACGATTCATTAAGCTTCACTGAAAAGGAAAAAATATTCAAATGCAATTTTCATACTTTTATTAGACTGCTTTAACAATAGAAAGATAATGTAAGCATGAAAAAAATCAAACAAGATTATATATTTTTTTTATTACAAACTGCGAGTTTATGTAAAATGGGAAATGGTTCATAAGATGGATATATAATATTTTGTCACTGGCCACTATAGAATTATAAATATTTCCTAGAACTTTAATCTAACTTAATATAAAAATAAAATACTTAATTTATAAGAAAGGTAGAAAAAATAGTTACCATATGCTGAGGGATTTCCCATAACTTTTGGATCAATATTTGCTCTTAATATAGCATTGTTTAAACTATTTATGTATGTTGGCATGCTATGATACCCTTTGTTATTGTATGAAACCTAAAATTATAAAAATAAATACCAATTGTAAAAGAAAATATAATTTATAAAAAGCACACAGAAATTTAAAAAGAAAAGGAAAAAATATATATATACCTTAGCAACATTCCTCACAGCAACTTTTCTGAAAAGAGGAGGTGCATTCTGTCCAAAGTTTTTAGGAACATAATCCCTGACTAGTCCAAATGAAAATGCTCCATACCTGAAATTAAGTAATTAATTATTTAAATCAAAGAAATATCAATGAATTCATTTACATTTACTCACATACTATTCCATCATCAACTAACAATTTAGTTTTACTCCTTACAGGGCGTGATAAAATGCCCAGTCAACAACCCAACTCAATTTCTAACTCAACCCAAACAGATAGCGTGGACACTACTTTTGTAGACTCTGATCCATGTAGCAGTCCACAATACAACCTTAATTCATCCATGAACTACTCCTTCAATACTACAATGTCAATGGACTCATCAGTTAGCAAGAATTTGTCGACAGTAAAGAAAAATCATCATTTATAGTTTAAAAATGCAGTGGATATCTCTGACATCATCCAAACCATCTGCAATTCTATTGAAGGTGAGATCTCGTCCATTAACTTTGTAAAAAAGTATCAGTGTACAGACACAGATATTATAACTATGTAATTGAAGTTCCCTACAATATTGCAAAATTCGTAACAAACAGAAGATTTCTTAAACAATTGTGCTCGGTTAAGAGATTTATTTGTGTAATTAGTTACTTTAAATATCAAGGTTTCAATCATTTAACAAGTTCATGCACCAAGTATAAAATTTGTGCTTGGTGTAGTGAGTCACATGACACTGAAAAATGCACAAACCTCTGAAATGTAATAATTTCATAAAATGCACCAAATTTCACTGCCACAACTTTAGGACAGATCATCCAGCTTTCGTCAAAAATTGTGAAGTGCTGAAATACCACATTATGCAAGTTCGCCTTAAATTAAATATCAAATTTTCACCTAAAGTTTAACATCTTTCAGTAATTTAGGTATTTCAGTGCTCCACATCAAAGTTTTACTCATCTTAAGTCATAATTGTTCTGTTTGGCAAAGCCTTCTGTAGAGCCAATGGAGTGGCTCTGTCGAGATCTATTTCTTGACAACTGTTGGCTCTTGTCAGCCAAAAATCAAAGCATTTACATAAACGCAAGGCAGCAATAGTAAATTAAAATAAGTATATTAAGTTCTTATCTTTATTCAGTTCATCAACAATGTTCATAGTTAACATCTCTTCCATGTGACTTCCTCAGTTCTATTGATATAGACTGTTTACCATTTGCTGAATGGACTTCCTTTTATAAGATAAAGTGACGAACTGCCTTCGATTTTTGCAAGAACTGTGCATAATTTTTAATATAGTTCTTTTTACCTAAATTCAGTACTATCATTACTAAATTTTTAAATAACTTTTTTTCGTGTTGATGTGGTTCCTGAAAAAATACATCTGTAATTTATTTTTTTGCAAATTAATGGTCATTTTTCTTTCTGTAAAATCTATTTTATAATCATTCCTTTTCAGCATACCAAAGTTTAACATGTATGTGAACATCTTGGCATACATAACAGGGTGTGACTTAGTTATTTTATGTCTTATCTACTTGCCTTTTTTCTCAATGTATATTTTGTACATTTTTCAACTTAATGATTGACACCTGCCTTTTTGACAGATTTTTTTTTCTTTTTATTTAGTTATTTTATACTTAGAGTTATTATATTTATATTTTTGTGTTTTTCCTTCCCTCTTTTCCCTTTAAATACCCATGAGTTGTAACTCCTATAATTCCCCGTCCCTTTTCATTTTGTGTTTGTCCTTGTGTGTTTTTTTTATCTGTATTTCTGTCAAGTACTTGATTATTTGTTCTTTTTGCATATATGTTTAATAATTTAAGGTACCTATTTAATTATATTTATGCTCGCTATTTTTAGAAAATGTGTACACATATTATACAATTTCAAAATAATCAAAAGTTTACTATGCATTTTCCATTAAAATATTCATTGTGCATTTATATAATCATTACAATAATAATCTCACCATGGTAAAAACTTAATAATTTGCAGTACAAATGTGAGATCAGGCCAAGATAAAAATTACAAACATTACTTACCTTAATTTTGTTTACAGCATACGGTCAACAACTTTATTGATGTTTTAACCTTTCATATTACACCAACTTCATTTTAACATGCATCTTTTACATTTACAACTCTAAATTTTTCCCATAGAGTTTCAGTTTTTCTATAATATAATTATTGGGATATTTTGCAGTAGCGTTTCTTGTGTACTTACTAGGTATTTGGTCATTCAAAGTTTTTTTCCTCAACTCAAACTTATGTCATGCAATGCTTGTTTCTTTTCATTTTTTGTACTTAAATTCATAGTAAAGTATGCTTGAACACTACATTATACTTCATACATTTCATACTATTTATATATATATTTTCAAATTTTTACTCTGAGCCACTCATGCGGCATTGTTCATGCAATTGTCAATTGGACTGTGTTAGTTTGTACTTTGTATACAATCTTTTCATTCATTGCTAAATTATACACTTCTGGTGTTTCATGTCCATTTGTTGACATTTTGCACACCAACTTTCAAATTTCATTCAATTTTTGATTTCTTTACCATTTTATCAGTCAAGTTCATTTTTGTATTTATAAGAAAATCTTTCATTAACCTTAACTGACATGAGTTACGATTAATTTTGTTAGTCGCTTTTATACTGTCATGCTTTTAACAATATTTACATACTTACTCAATGTTGTGTATCATTAATGTCTTAAGGTTACAGTCAATCATTTGTGTTTCATTCTATGTGTTTGCATAACAATATTTACTATTGATATTAATGTATTTCGATTTGTCAGTATGTAATTTTTTTGAGTCATTATCAAATATTTACACAATAGTCTTGATAATATTATATTAATTTTTTTTTCCTCAGTGGTGGAGTATATATTTTAATCAAACATAACATTTATGTATTTATGCCTATTATGTTTTCTTTAAGGAAGTTATCACCTGGTTGTTTATCAATGTGCTGTTTAACATATGTTGTATTTTTTTGTATATATGATTTGTTTTTTATACTGAGTTGATTGTCTGGTTTACACGACTTATTGTAAGTTATTTTGTAACTCCTTGTATTACCTGGTGACGGTTAATTACTGACTCTTATTTTTTTTTATAAATTTTGTAAAATTTTCTTCCCATTCAAAAATTTTTCCATTAAATTTTTGCATTTTAAAATGTTTCAAAATTTTCTGGCTGTTGGGGTGTAATGTCATAATATATTTGCGACATTTTTATCCCGATCGCGATGTCAATGTTTTCATATGGTGTAATTCCATATTTTTATTATTAATTTTAATAATTTTAATTTCTTACCCTCAAAATTTAATTAATCTTTTATTTCCTGTGTTCAGTATTTATTATTAGCTTTAATTTAACACATTATTTATCCATTTCCGACGCTTCACTCGTATTTTGACCTCGCGTTATGGCGATCGTTTTTTAAAATTTATTTCCTTTCGCGTTTAGGCGTTTTCGTCCGACCGTGTGTTAGCCATGTTGGCTTCTGCCTGGCATTTCCCCACTACCTCCTTCTTGGTGCTAGGTCGATGCACATGCACTGCTTATTTAGGTATATAAACTTTATCACTTGTTGCCGTTGGGCTGGTTTTTCATCGCCAAGATGTGTTTGCCTACCAGCGATCGTCAGTTACATCTCTACAGCGCTGGTGATAGGTGGTGTCCGTTTCATTTTGGAGTCCGTCCGAGATGACTGTCACTAGGTGTCCCTTTTCTTCCCAAACTAAGTATTAAAAACTAAAGTTAATTAATTCCAAGTCCATTCTCTTCTCCTCAAATGCCTCACTTTTATCACATTACACCACTCAAGGTTCATCACGATGTTGTCTTCGAACGTAAGCTCTATCTGCACTTTCTTCAGTCAAGATAAGAAGTTTTCTTATTTTTAAGTATCAAGCTCTTAATAATAATCTCATAATCATATACAGCTTCAAGTTTTTATTGAGAACACTCAGCAATGTTACGATCCTGAAAAAAAATCATGCAAGTAAATTACAATAGCCTTTTTCTGTTTTTAATTATTATGTACGATCACGTGGTGTTCGTAAGCTTATCGGTCGAGCATGTGGCCTAACATATCCATTTTCAACTAAACAGTATTCCACTTTTGTAATATGCTAAAATATATTAAATGCATTATAAATATCAATAGCACATCTTATCACCCAATCCAGTAAATTCATCTTACAACAATATGAAAACATGCGATAACATCTTCTTCCCTGTCAACTGTTTCTATCATTTTAAAATTAAGTACATATCTGATAGCAGTAATTATCCTGAAATTCTAATTTAGTAAGATTTCAAATCAATATGGAAAATCACATTTAAAAATCACATTTGCTTTTATCTTACAAAACAATGTTGCAGTGACATAAAATTAACAAGCAGTAAAGTGGATGGAGAATCTTCAATATTTATTTAATTAAATATTGTCCTTTCATTAAATTAGGTAGTGAAGAATTGTATGTGGCATTCAAAGCAATAATACTTTCTTTATTTTCGTTTCTTGGGACAATGAAGCGAATCAGAACTTTAAACACAAATTAGCTCAACTTATTTGATGGCATGTATAATCATACATAGTTAATTGTCTGTCATATGACAAATATTAAAACTATTTTCAGGAGAATTAAAATAGTAATAATTAGATATACATTATTATTAGGAATATTTAAAAAAATTACCTTCTCAATCTGTATAGTCCTGTTGTATATAAGAAATATTCATGTTCATTTTGACCACTGATATCCAGCAAAATGTCACTAGTAACAACTTTAAAAGAAGGTGGGTCAATATAGTAATCTTCACAGACATAACCAGTTTTATCATCAGAACAATGACAGCTAGGGTAATATCTTGTAGGTGATTCTAAAAAGTTTAAACAGAATATATGTTATTAAATAATAAATCTATCAAGTGTACAAAATAAATGTTATATTTAATTTTTGGTACTTATATATTATACAGACTCTACTAATTTTCATCTCCAATTTTGAACTACAAAATCATAATGAATGTCATTTCACCATACATATTTATAATTGTAATGTTTGTATTTCAGATAATAGGTTCTAGATGGCAGCACTACAAATTTGCAAAGCTCTGTCTGTATGGTATTGCCATCTATTTCATTATTTTTTTATAGTACTACAAGTAGCCACTGAATGTTGTGTAGTTATGTAATGTGTGTGCTGTGACGTGATGTTATGTCTTGTTGTTTGTATATTAAACCTCTAGTGATTATGTCTCACTCGTGCATCTTAAGTATTTAGTTATCTTAATTAATTAATAAACAAGACAGAACAATAATTATTAGTTTAATTAAGATGTAAAGAAGAGTTAATAAGCAACAATTTTTGCTCCCCATCATCAAAGCATATAAATAAACAACTCTTTATCACATTTTATAGTAAAGAATACTTCTGATGATTCCATTTTGCACATTTATGTTTTTACATATAAGACCATTTTCATTTCTATGCTTGAAATTTCATACTCTTTCTCTATGATTACGTGCATAGTCTTACTTCCTTGTTATTTTGTTTTATCATTTCTATTTATTCTATTTTACATTTACTGCATTACATTTATATTTATGGATATGGATTTAGTCTATGTTTTTGTTTCAAAGAATATGGTCTTAAGTGATTATGTTAGTAAACATTTGTGAATAAATTTGTTAATCAACAAGTCATTATTTCTTACATAACTTTGAGGTGATTAGTGAAATTAAAAAAAAATCAACATACAACAATATGTTTCTATTTCAAAACAATTTTCATCAAAACTATTTCAAACTTCACTTTTTGTTCAAAGTGGAAGATATATGCAATTTAAAAATAAAAATAAAACATGGTGAAGCATATAAGTTAAAAAATAATAATAAAAAAGAAAAATGACTTTAAATTCTCATAAATTTATTGCATTTTCACTTCAGAGTAAATTTTTTTTTACAGCAGTAGATGTAAAAAAAAAAAAAGGTAAAGTAATTAATATGCCCAAAAGACTCTCAAAGCATTTGCTAAACATCAGAGTTGCTTATTGCTTTCAATTGCTGAGAAAAAAAATCTGTTCTTTATGAATAAAGCATTCAGATTAAAGAAAAAACATTGTCATACTGATTGTTGTGTTTTAATTTAGAATGATGGAAGATGTAAAATTTGACAGAAATATACTCCAATGAGAGAGATAGAAATATATTAAAATATAGATTTTGATATTTTAAAACATAAAGGAATTATCAGTTATTGGTCTCATGTACCCAGGATAACGAATAAGTATTTTGAGAGGTGACAACTAGAGATCGACTGAAATTTCGGTTTCGGCACAAAATTGGAGTTTTGTCGAATATTCGTTTTCGGCGAAACTGCTGCCAAAATTTCGGTCTGACCAAAACTCGACTGAAACTATCTGTATTTCAAAATGTCGTTCCTTCTTTTGGAAAATTTCAACTTTACTCATTGATATGAGTTGTATCGGCTCAAATGAGACACTGTTTATTGCTGTGAACTCCACTGTTTATCATTATCCGCCCTGACTGATTCATGATGCAAGTGTAAATTATAAAGCAAGCAATGCATATATGTCTAAACTTAACAGACGGTTATCAGATGATCTTTAAAAGCTACAAACTTAACAGTAATAGAAAATTTTTACTTTGAAACTCCAGATTGTTTCGAATGCTTTATGAGAAAGGTGTTGTTAAAACATATGAAGATTTACGAAATTTATTACAAAAGATACATTGAGGTATGTATACTTAAAATATTTTTTTATTAGATGAAATTCGTATAATTGGAAACTATTTCCGTCTTATTGATAAATTAATTATGTTTTATTTCATATGAAAATAAATAGTTTTGGATAGAGGCACAGAGGGTCAACTTGGCACCGGAGATAAAATTTTCAAACAGGGTTGCCACTTCAATACTTTCTTAGTGAGACAGTGAGTGGCAAAGCGTTTTTTTTTTTTTTTTTTTTTTTGGGGGGGGGGGGGAGGGGGGGGCGTGGAGTGAGTAAAAATTTATTTTGATCTTATTGTGCACATCCTCAAAGAAAATTGACAACTGTTACATTTTTATCCTTTTATATATATTTAAAGTTAGCTAAAGTACAAAATAATGCTAAACATGTCTCATTTTGAGAATACTGAAATGGAAAATAAAGTTTATAATTAATAATTTCTAAGCTTAAAATGTTGTCTTAAAGCTAATTTTCCTTTTTTAGTCAAATTGAACAAATTATTTTAGCTTTTGTGCCCTTTACTTAAACTAACCTATAATGGCTCATACATTTTTATCACATTCTTTGAGGGGGGAAACTGCCCTACCCCCCCTAATCTTCCCAAATGACACTCTTGTTTGTAAAAAATTGCACATATGGGTGCGTAAAAGGTATTCATAATATTGATTAAATGCATTATTTTAAATTACATTATTTTATATTAATTTTATATGTTTATAACAACTTATATTTAATCAATTAATTTCAATAAATAATTTGTTTGAAAGTTATACACACATATATATATATGTGTGTACGTTTGTTTGTTAGAAATATGGTTCAATACACATATAATTAATAAATTAATTATTTAATTAATAATTAAATGCAATTATGTATATATTAATCAATTTAAATTTTTTTTTTTTACATTTTTGGTTTTGGTTTCGGCCGAAAGCGGAAGATCACCGAAATTCGGTTTCGGTCTTAAAAACCTGTTTCGTTCGATCTCTAGTGACAACCCATTAATACTGGGATTTTTAACTGGCTTTTTTTGTCAGCTTTTCCATAATCAAAGTGTCATTAAAAAAAAAGGAGGGAGAGGGAGAATTTCTTACTATATTACTGGCATTGTCTTTTTGAATTTCCCATAAACAATGTCACGAGCAAAACTTAGTTTCAAATTAAAATTAAACACTCACTACTTTTGCATTATTTAATTACTCATATATTTTTTTTTATAGTGTGAATGTTTGCACAGACAATTTCCTTTTCTTGTTTTAATAGCTTTTATTTTGTAAATATCGCCTACGCATGTTATTAATTGTATGTTTCTCGCTTTTGTTTTTGGTAATGATTAGAATGCAATGTTATGTTTACTTTTGATGTGTTTGTTCGACATTTCATTGAATGTGATATTTTATTCAATGGGATATTGAGGAGAATGACAACGCCACAAAAGAAAGCAAAGATTTTATGCTGGTTCATCAAAATGAAATCCACAATGTAAACACAGAGAAATTACAGAAGAGTATACCAGAAATATACCTCATCAAGAAGCAGTATCTTGAAGTTTAAAAAGAAGTTTCTAGAAACTACAAGTGTCTTAAATAAGAAGAGTTCCAGACATCCCTGCACAAGTAATGTTGAGCATGTCAGAGAGACATGATTCCGTCTTGATATTCTCTGTGCGATGAAGACCACACAAGTGGAAATTCATTGACAGGGGATATAAAACTTTTTGAATCTATCTAACCATTAATGTTACTAATTTAAATCTATCTTCATTATTTTATGAATTATTAAACATCAAAACGCGTCAGACCTTTTATAGACACCCTGTATTATAATGTCTTGATATATCACAATATATATGGACCAACAACAGCAGCCAAACAAGAACCATGTGACAGGTGTTATTCAGTATTTATCTGTAATGAACAGTGGAATTTGCAGTTTGCAAGGATAAGAATAAACGTAGCATGTGAATGTATTGGGACATATTAGGATATTCCTTACTTTGAGATAAGATAGAGAGATAATCAGCGGAGGTAAATTTTCTGTTTTGGATAAAGCAGGCCAGTGGACGAAAGAGGGATTGAAGGAGTAGGATGAAGGAGGGATTGGTATGGGATATTCATGGTTTGAAATCGCAGAAAGCACAAAACAATATTATTATTATTATTGGGATATATCAGCAGAGTCAGAGTTTAGATATAATTAATGCGATATTTAAAAAATATCAATATTTGACCAATATATTGATAAATAATCCAGCTCTACTGACCATAAATGAACATAAAACTAAGTATATGGAAATCTCCTGCTCACTGTCAAACAATAACTCATTATATGTTAATGGATATACTCTTGAAGTAGTAGAACAATTCAAATATCTTGGAACCCTCATTACTACCAACAGTAGTCTTAAATTAGAAATCTAGAATAGGCTAACAATAGGAAATAGATGGTACTTTGGTCTAAAAAAACACTTTATATTTAACTTTCAGAGAGCAAAAACAAAAATAGGTATAAATAAAATTCTCCTTTGTCCTATTATTTTATACGGGAGTGAAACATGGACACTTTATCAAGCCACAGGGCATCATCTACTAGTCTTTGAGAGGAATATCCTGTGGGCGATCTCCAGACCAATTTGTGAAAATGGAATATGGAGAACAAGATATAACTTCGAGCTGTATATGCTATACAAGGAACCTGATATTCTAAAAACAATCAGAGGTAGGATTCGATAGTTTGGACACTTATGGAGATCTCAAGACACCAATCAATACGATTGGTAAGGAATTATAAAACAAAGTAATATCTCTCAGCTTTATAAATGAGAATTTACATTTTCTTTGGTGCATGTAACAGAAACAAACAATTTCTTTGACAATACCAGATAGGAAATGCAAAAAATTCAACCAAATGTCATAGCATTTAGTGAAATTCTATTTCACTATGATCTATTTTTATATGGAAACTTAACTTTTCACACATAAAAAATCAATCTACAATAATTACATGAAAATGATGTCATTTTTTAGAATGTACACAGTCATGAAATTTTATTTGTAAGGAGAAACATCACCAAAGAAACCTTAATTTTGATTATTTCAGTGTTAAAGCGGGTAGTCTGATTACATGTCTTTTAAATTTGTGTCTTATTTACATTATTCTTTTATTTATTTATTGATGAAGTTTTAATTTCATTATGGAATATTAGTCGGAAACAAATACTGAACTATTTATAAAATATTTAAGAGCAAATGTGTCAATTTTCAGTAAATGGGCTGCATGTGATTAAGATAAAAATATTCGTTCTTTAGAGTTGACCTTCGGAAGACCAGAAGATATAAAAAAAAGAGGTAGCCCCTCCACCCCTCCTCATCAGATGGGTCAATGATGTAGAAAGGGACCTTGTTGTTCTTGGTGTAAGGGGCTAGCAGATGATGGCTCTAGATAGAATATGCTGGAGACATATTATTGAGGTGGCCATGGCTAATAAAAAGCTGTAGAGCCGAAAAAGAAGAAGACATATCTTAATCAGACAAAACAAGTTGTAAATTGTACGTTAAACATGACAAATGAGGTGCGTTCATATTATAACTAGTTATACAATGTAAAAAAAATCATTCTTTATCTCAGTGAAATGAATTATATCATCTGCTATCAGCGAAATGAGTATACCTTTTTTTTCTTATTACGTATGCCCCGTTTACAGATGCAATTTTTTTTTTTACACCAGACAACGTTGCAAAATTCACCATGGAGATCTTGCTTTGCAAATGATTACCTCCATGGTTTAATATTTTTATGACTCATAATGAACGAATCTTCCGTGTTTATTTACTATAATGGATTGAGATATTTGGTTTTTAACCTAATTTCAACTGAAGTTATCTGAGAATCTATACATATTTGAATGTAACTCATCTCTCAAACAAACAATTTTTTTGAATGATCTTTCAGAAAATGTAACTTTTATGTAATTTTATTCGAAAAAATAATTTGGGATAAAACTGGCCTCCTTGCATATGAAAAAAGGGTACTTCTCCGCTATCCCGTCGACCACTTTTCACAAAAAAAAAAAAAAAAAAAAAAAACTATCGCTAAACTTTAGCGCCAAATGAACAAATGGAAGAACGTTGCCATTGGAATATCAAAATAAATAGATAAATAAATAAAATATCAGAAATTCGGAAAAACTCTACTCATTAAAGTGTCAACTATCAGTAAGTTTAAACAAACAACAACAACAACAAAAAATACAATGTATTAATGAAAACAGAAAAAAAATTATCTTGGATATTTTTTTATTTACATTATTTTTCTTAATTATCCCTCTCGGTTGGTAAATAAATGTTTGTGAAGTCAGTTGAAACTGATCTATTGCCAGCTAGTAATTACATGAAAATGCTGTCATTTTCTGGAATATAAACAGTCATGAAATTTTGTTTGTAAGGAGAAACATCACCAAAGATTTTACTATTTAAAGAAAACTTCTTGATTGTGATTATTTCAGTGTTTAAGCGGTAGTTCGATTACATGTCTGTTAAATTTGTGTTTTATTTACATTATTCTTTTATTTATTTATTGATGAAGTTTTAATTTTATTATAGAATATTAGTCAGAAACAAATACTGAACTATTCATATAATATTTAAGGGAAAATGTGTCAATTTTCTGTAAATGGGCTGCATGTGATTAAGATAAAAAGATTTGTTCTTTAAAGTTATTTTATAACCAATAAAATATCAGTAAATTGAGAAATAGTTTTCAAACAAGCTGCATTTGAAAGTATATATATTTTTTCTCTATTCAATGGTGTAAAAATTGAAATTATGTGAAATTGTGCAATGTTTAGAAGTTAATAAATTTGTAAAAAAACAAAATTTATTATTCAGGCTGTTGCATCATCAATATGATGTCAGTGTCACTCAAGATCATGTTTTTGCTTTATAATATTATCAATACACAGTCAGGGCCGGCGCCAGGGGTGAGGCAAGTGAGGCAGCTGCCTCAGGGCGCACACCTAGAGGGGCGGCATTTGGCTCGCATATTGTATGTGTCGAAATTTAAGAAAAAAGTGAGAGAGATAATTTTTTTTTCTTATTTAAAATAAAAATACGAAGTACATTGCATATAATTACAGTCAAAGAAGTTGCATATAATTACAGTGAAAGAATTCCTGTTACAACGTTTTAGTCCACTTTAGTAAATTTTGTTCTCGATGATTCTTGAATTATTAGTGATTTGTGACGAGATTTTTTCTTTAGCGTTTCACGGTGATTTTTTAATATTGGTTAAAGGAATTAATTATGATTCAAACTTTTAGCCTAATACAGTAAATTTTGTTCTCCGTGATTTTGAAATTTTTAGTTGTATTTAATGCAATTTTCAATGCGATTCTCAGTGCATTTTCGCGTTCTGCCTCGATTTTTTTGCTAATTTAGTAAATTTTGTCCTCCGCGATTTTTGAAAATTTTCCGATTTTTAATATAATTTTTAGCATATTACTTTTAAATGCTAAAGGTGTAAAATTAACAACTATAATATAAATTAAAATAACTTTTATTAGTTGTTTTACATGTTTCGACTCTTTCCGAGTCATTTTCAAAAACAAAATGAGAATATTCTAAAGCTGCACGGGCTTTGATTACAATTTTTAGCATTTCCAGGCGTTTCACGGCTATTTCTTCACATTCATAAAATAAATTCGGTTTCAAATATTTAGCCCAATATATTACATTTTGTCTTCTGTGATTTTTAGCGTCTTTTCACGCCAATTTTTTGACATTCGGAAAGTAATACCTTTTAAAATGTTTTAGCCAACTGTAGTAAATTTGCTTGTCTGAGAATTTTTAATTTGTAGCAATTTTTATGAGATTTCTAGCGTTTTTTTTATTTTGTGGCGATTTTTCTACCTTATTAAAAGGATTCTGGCTGTAGAATTTTTAGCTCAATGTATTTAATTTTGTCCTGTTTTCAATAAAGTTTATTCGGAATTCGTACGATTTTTGAATTTTTCTATGCAATTTTTTGATTTTTTTCCCATTTGTGGCGATTTTTTGACGCTGTTAAAAGAAATTCGGTTTCAAACCTTTTGACTAATACAGTAAATTTTGTCCTCCTCTATTTTTGAATTTTAGCAATTTTTTGGCATTCGTAAGAGGCATTTAGCTTCAAACTTTTAGCGTAATACAGTAAATTTTGTCCTCTACAATTTTTGAATTTTTAATGCGATTTTCAACTCGCTTTTTCGCGTTCTGTGGCAATTTTTTGACACTCGTAAAAGTAATTCTGTTTCAAACTTTTAGCTTAATATAGTAAGTTTTGACCGCTGCAATTTTTGAATTTTTAGCGATATTTAGTGTTTTTTCGCATTCCGCGGTAATTTTTTGACATTCGTGAATAATTCCTGTTACAATGTTTCAGTTCACTATTAATAAATTTTGTTCTCTATAAGTTTTAGCGTTTTGCGGCGATTTATTGACATTCGTAAAAGGAATTCGGTTTCAAACTTTTAGCCTTATGTAGTAAAATTTGTTCTCCGAGATTTTTGTTAGGAATTAAATATGTTAAGCTTCTCCTTGTCTCAAAGACATTAAGTTATCCATACAGAATCAGTACTAAGTTTAAATTACGTTTTCTTAATTTCATTTTTACATATGTTTTTAACATTTAAATATTATTTAAATATCGTTTACTTACGTTTTTCTTTTTCTTTTGGCCTTTGTTTAATTTAGAAATTCCTTTTATCTTTCATTTATTTACTTTAACTTAAAGCTAAACTTTCGTTTTCACCAGCATATCGGCACTCACTATCATAAACAATATCGTATCTAACATCGGCACTTTGCTCATCTGCGATCGTTAATCGATTCGCCTATTTTCCTTTCGCAAGCAGAGCTTTTGCAGATCGCATCTACTTGCTTACGATTCGATTCAGCGTTCGATTACGCTTTAATCGATATCGCGATGACGTTTCGCCGTATGTTCTGGAAAGTTTGTTTTGAATGTTTAATGAGATCTCGCTACTATATAAAGGCTGTATTGTTAATGTTTAATCAGTTTCTAGTTGTAGGCGAATGATTCTCGAACGTGAGTGAAGCTTAGGCTTCCTCATTATAAGGAAATAGTTTTGTTTTTGTAATTGGTATTTATTTTAATAGATTGCCATCATGCTGTGAAACATCGTTTAGTGAGTTATACTTGTGTTTATTTTTGGTTCAGTTACTTCATCTTAAAGTTTGTTTTTCCATTTTTATTATTGATCCAATATGTGTTACAGTGACTCTTCTTATATCTGACTTTTATTTGAATAAACTATTTAAAGAGAAAACCTGCTTCCTCAAATTACTTAATCACTAAAGTCTTACACATCCAGCTCATGTTTCCAGTGCGTATATCTGCTGTATTAAGTTCTTAAAATGTTCAGCATCATTACTTCAATGTTCCAATTAGATGTTGAACAAAAACAGAAGGTTATGGGCGAGTTGTAAGACCCATAATTGAAAATATGTGCTATGATGGAAAATGGCTCCCTTATTATAAAAAGTAATGAGATTAAAAGAGGGGGGGGGGCTGTTTTGTGAAATAATGCATATGATATATGAAAAAAAATGGAAGCTGATGAGAGATGTTTTTAAAAATTCAAAGCAGACTTAAATTTTAACATTTTTTTCTTGATTTATACATCGTTTTTCAGTGACTCTTTTTAACATTTTACCGTTTTCATAAGAAAAAAAAAAGGAAAAAAAAATTTTTTTTTTTGGAATCAAAATGGCTGTTGTAAATGTTGAAAAGCTGAATCACCGGAATTATGCTAGTTGGTCTTCAGATATGAAATATCTTTTACTTGAAAAGGGTCTTTGGGACATTATTGAAGGGGAAAAGCTCGTTTCTGGTTCAGAAGATGATAAAAACTTTGTTTCTCGTGCAAATCAAGCACTATCAATTATTTAGTTAAATATTGATATTGACTTTAAGCGTATTATCGATGGTTGTAAAGAGCCAGTTGGTGCATGGAAAAAGTTGAAACAACATTTTTGTCCTAATACACGAGCTTTCCATATGCAATTGTTTTCAGAGTTAATTGAATGTAAAATAAGATCCAACGAAACGGTGAATTTATATGCTTGTAGATTGCTAAAGATATACAATGACATCAAGTCAATTGATAAAAATTTCAACGAATGGTATCTCAGTTATCAATTACTACGATATCTTCCAGCACATTTTGATTCTACAGTTCAAACAATCCTCCGGTGGAAGGACTCAGAATTTGTTTTTGACAAGATAGTGACCGAAGTTGTGGCAGAGGAGGTGAGATTGAAATTACGGGACTTAGACAGCAATAGAGCCAGTGTTTCCAATGTGCAAACGCCGATTCCTTTAAATTTTAAGTCTAGAGATTTTGGATCAAACAAGCCTAGGAACGGAGTCGTTTGCTGGAACTGTGGCAAGAAAGGTCATGTGCAACGTAGATGTAGACTTCCTCGATGGAACTCTCAACATCGTTCTCCTGGACACTCTCGATACTCATCGCCTTCTTCGAGGTACTCGTCACCTGATAGCCGAACCCGGAGATCTTTTTCTTCAGACAGCGATGCTTTCTCTGAGTCACCTTCCTATGGATCCAGACAGTATGATGGTTCTCATCGTGGCAACTCCTACTCTGGTCGTTCTCATCGTGGCAACTCTTACTCTGGTCATTCTCATCGTGGCAACTCCTATTCTGGTCGTTCTCGTCATGGCAATTCCAACACCTATTCTAATGGCTCTGGGTCTAGAAAGCATCGACATTTCCAAAGGCATGAGGACTATGATGGACATTTTTCAGATAGTTCACGTAAGTCGGTTCTTTACATTTCCCATTCTAGTGTTTGTAATGTAAATGAGCGGGTGTCCTGGATACTGGACACCGGTGCTACGCACCATTTTTGTTCTGATATTGAAATGTTTTCTAAATATGTTCCTTTGTGTCATGAGAAAATGTCGGTGGCTATCAAGGATGTGTCTTTCCCAATTGAGGGCAAAGGGGAGGTAAAGTTGCGTTTTGGGCAACGTATTTTTACTTTAACAAATGTCATGCATTCCAGTAAATTACGTCGTAACTTGCTCTCAGGTCCTCAATTGGACATAAATGGTGTTGAGTTTATTGGGGGTTGCGGCGAGGTGAAACTTAGGCGTAATGGGGTTTATCTTTTCAGTGCATATCTTAAAAATAGAATTTATCAGTTATATTCCAAAGTAGTTCCTCCTGACAATAAATCTGTTTCCTTTGAAGCCAGTGCTGTGAATAAATTAGAGTTAATGAAAACTTGGCACCGACGTTTTGGACACATTAGTCCTTCTATGTTAATTCATACCAGTAGGAAACAGGGTGTAAGGGGGCTACCTAACTTGGGAGATATTGATTATTTTTGTGACTCATGTAAATTGGGAAAGTTCCGTAGTGTTTCGCATAAATCCATAAAGCAGGTTCGATCATCGCATCCATTAGAATTATTGTTTGCAGACGTTTGGGGGCCCTGTGCAGTTACTGGTAGACAGAATGAAAGATATTTTCTTTCAATTATTGATGACTACTCTCGCCGTGTTTCTGTGTACCCCATGAGATTTAAATCAGATGCTTTTGAACTTGTTAAAAATCATATCGCAAAAGCAGAAAATTTTCTTGGTAAGAGGGTTAAATTTTTCAGATCAGATAATGGCAGAGAGTTTCTGAACAATAATTTTGAAGAATATTTTACCAGTAAGGGAATATCTATTGAGGTCACCAACCCATTTACTCCCCAGCAAAATGGTACTGTGGAGAGATATATGCAAACTATCGCGAATGGAGCCCAAACCATTCTTTTAGAAAGCAAAATGGATCCCAGTTTTTGGCCAGAGGCCATGCGTTACTTTGTTTACACCTGGAACTGTACCTGTTCTAAAAATTTTTCTAAGACACCATTTGAGCTTTATGGAGGCAGGAAACCATCAGTCAGACATCTTAAACCCTTTGGTACCATAGCATATGTAGGCATACCCAGACAAAAACGCCATAAACTTGAACCAAAAGCTAAGCGTGGTGTAATGGTGGGTTATGCATTCAGAACACGAGGTTATAGAATCTGGCTACCTGACACAAACCAAATAATAGAAACATCTAATGTAAGTTTTAATGAAAAAGATTTCGGGGATTTTGGACGCAGTGGAGTCGTGATGGGCCCGGATGATTACAACCTCTTTCCACTTGGTTCTGAAGGTAATCATGAGCAAACTGTTGAGGTTGAATCCAGAAACTCCTATCTGATTCCCTCCAGTAGCCAAAATGATTCCCAGTCCAGTGAGGGAGAGGATGTTGATTCCGGACCCAAAACACCCTCGTCCGTCATTTCCTCGTTAAGAGAAGTTGACTGGATAAGGAAACCAATCCCACGTAAGACAGGTAACAGAACTGACATTTATTATTTTGAAGCTGGCAAAAACCTACGTCTAAGATCTCATACAGAAGTCAAGAAATATTGTGAAGAAAATAAAATAAAGTACGATTCTTCTTTGTTTGATTTCAGTAGTTTAAATAAATATTCTGGTCCAGTTACAAATAAAACCATTGCTGATCCTATTTCTGATGATGAAGACGATGATGAATCTGACTCCATGGTTTCAAGTGTTTCATACCCCATAGCATGACTAGGCGTGGACAGCATCCCCCGAACATATAAGCAGGCCTGTAAGTCCGAACAGCGTGCTGCCTGGCATAAAGCAATGCAAACCGAGATTCAGGTAATGCGAGAAAGGGGGGTTTGGCATCTAGCTGATTTACCGAGCGGCGTTTCCCCAGTAGGTTGTAGATGGGTTTACACGGTGAAAAGGGATGAAGTAGGAAGGATTGCCCGATACAAAGCCCGGCTTGTTGCCCAGGGATTCAAACAGGTGAAAGGAGAGTAGTAGGACGAAACCTTTAGCCCTGTGGTCAACTTTGCGGTAATCCGGTACTTCTTCTCCCTTCTCGTTTCGTGTTGCGGGTGGACTCACATTCAGTGTGACGTCACTAGCGCCTATCTTTATGCACCTCTACGGGAGAACGTTTTCATGTCACAACCTCCCGGTTTTGTAGTTCCTGGATTGGAGCATAAATACTGCAAGCTAGACCGCGCGTTGTACGGTTTACATCAGAGTGGCCGTGAGTGGTTTTTGGAAATTCATCAGGTCTTAATTAAAATTGGTTTTAAAAAGTTTGAATCATGTAACTGTGTTTATATTTATGGCACTGACATTGTTTTACTACTATATGTGGATGATGATATCATTTTTGGCAGACAACCACATTTTGTTGATAAGGTCATAAAATTGCTGAAAAACCATTTCGACTTAAAATTGCTAGGTAGAACCAGGAAACTATTAGGTGTTGAATTCAGTGAGAGAAATAATGAACTTGAAATCCATCAACACCAATATATTGCTGAAGTCTGTGAAAAGTTTAGTAAATTTAAGTTTCCTATTTCTTCTTTACCAATAAGCAAGGGAATGGTTTATTCTAAAACAGATTGTCCTAACACCAGTGCTGAAATAGAACATATGTCTCACTATCCATATCGCAGTTTACTAGGATGTTTGTCTTTCATTGCCAGTCGAACAAGACCTGATATATGATATGCTGTAAACATATTCTCTCAATTTCAAAGTAACCCTGGAATGCCTCATTGGGATGGTCTGTTGAGACTGCTTGGATACATCAAGTACACTTGTAATTATAGTCTTAAATTATCATGTATAGCAAATAATATTACAGTATACTCAGATGCAGACTTTGCCGCGAACTGGGACGACCGAACCTCGATCGGCGGCCAAATAGTCATGGTGGACAACTCACCAGTCGACTGGCGCACTTTTAAAGAAAAGTGCGTCAGTTTGTCTACAATGGAATCAGAGTTTGTCGCCATGACTGAGGCTGCTAAGAACCTGGTTTGGTTCGACCGGATCCGGCAAGAATGTATAGATTATAATATTTCTCCACCTAGCAATAAATCTGTTATGAAAGTTGATAACCAAGCAGCCACAGAATTTGTTCGCTCACCAATAGAAAATTACCGTTCCAAGCACATTGACATTAAATTATTTTTCATACGTGACCTGGTTTATAATGAGGTATTTTCATTAAATTTTGTACGTAGTAAATTAAACTTTGCCGACGTTTTTACCAAGCCGCAAACCCGCCATGATTTACTTATATTTATTAAATTATTTTTCAATATATAATTATCATGAATATATTTTTGTGTAATGTGATACATGTTAAAGCCTATTTATATATAAAATTGTTAGAACATTGTTTTATTTAAACATGTTTTTATACCATCATCTGACCTTTTAACATTTTTTTTAATAATTTTTCAGTTAAAATTTTTTCTTTATTTAAAGCTTTTAACTTAATTTTGAATATTTAATGATATATATACAAAAATGTAATTTCTATACTGTGATATTTTGAATTGTTATACATCTGTATTCATGTACTGTTATTCATGTGTAATAGGTTTCTCTATTTTTGCGGGCATCTAGGATATCCATCCTCTTTTTGTGAGTTAATGACATGTTATCCGTATTTGCATTTAGCAGCGCTGCATACGGAGGTGTGACTGGAGAGTGCTTGACCTAAATAGAATGGCTGAATTCAGTATGTGAGGAACGAGCAAGTGTTCCGTGGGTTTTGTCCTATATTTTGGATGCCTGGCGAAGTTTATGGAGAGATAATATATTCAATCAGTTTAATCTGAATCTGAATATTGTAATTTTTGAGGATACAGTATGATTATTGTACAATAAAAATGAACTTTTTTATATTTTTGAAATTGTTATGTTGTAATCAAGGTCAAGATGGTGTTGTTGGCTTGTTAAACCCTTCAAATGGAAGGTATTGTGTGTCATGTATCACAGCATGGTTTGTATTTTGTTTTTCATTGGTTTAAAGTTTGTTAATATTAAAAGTTTTTGAAATTACCAGCACTTTTCTATTTCGGCAAGTTTTTTTTGTCAAAATTATGAATTTTAAAATTCATTTTTGGAGAAGGAAAATTTCTTTAGCGGTTTTTAAGCCATGTTTAAAATTTCAGTTAGTTGGGATGCCATGATGGTTTGAATTACTAATATCTAATTACAGTTTAAATATTGAATTTTTGAATTTAAGTTTTAAAAACTTGGTTCAGTTAATGCTAAGTGTTTGGTTTTTTTTTTTTTTTTGGCCTTGAATTCTGTTTTTATTGGATGGCTTTAAAATGTTGAGACAACGAGAGGGGGCTTCTGTTAGGAATTAAATATGTTAAGCTTCTCCTTGTCTCAAAGACATTAAGTTATCCATACAGAATCAGTACTAAGTTTAAATTACGTTTTCTTAATTTCATTTTTACATATGTTTTTAACATTTAAATATTATTTAAATATCGTTTACTTACATTTTTTTTTTCTTTTGGCCTTTGTTTAATTTAGAAATTCCTTTTATCTTTCATTTATTTACTTTAACTTAAAGCTAAACTTTCGTTTTCACCGGCATATCGGCACTCACTATCATAAACAATATCGTATCTAACATCGGCACTTTGCTCATCTGCGATCGTTAATCGATTCGCCTATTTTTCTTTCGCAAGCAGAGCTTTTGCAGATCGCATCTACTTGCTTACGATTCGATTCAGCGTTCGATTACGCTTTAATCGATATCGCGATGACGTTTCGCCGTATGTTCTGGAAAGTTTGTTTTGAATGTTTAATGATATCTCGCTACTATATAAAGGCTGTATTGTTAATGTTTAATCAGTTTCTAGTTGTAGGCGAATGATTCTCGAACGTGAGTGAAGCTTAGGCTTCCTCATTATAAGGAAATAGTTTTGTTTTTGTAATTGGTATTTATTTTAATAGATTGCCATCATGCTGTGAAACATCGTTTAGTGAGTTATACTTGTGTTTATTTTTGGTTCAGTTACTTCATCTTAAAGTTTGTTTTTCCATTTTTATTATTGATCCAATATGTGTTACAGTGACTCTTCTTATATCTGACTTTTATTTGAATAAACTATTTAAAGAGAAAACCTGCTTCCTCAAATTACTTAATCACTAAAGTCTTACACATCCAGCTCATGTTTCCAGTGCATATATCTGCTGTATTAAGTTCTTAAAATGTTCAGCATCATTACTTCAATGTTCCAATTAGATGTTGAACAAAAACAATTTTTGAAGTTTTAGTGATTTTTACTGCGATTTTCAATGCAATTTTTAGCATTTTTTGCGTTTTGCGGTGATTTTTTGACATTCATAAAAGAAATTAGGTTTCAAACATTTAGCCCAATATATTACATTTTGTATTCAGCGATTTTCAATGCGATTTTTAACGTTTTTTCGCTCAGATTTTTGACTTTCGGGGAAGAATTGATGTTAGAATGTATTAGCATACAGTAGTAAATTTTGTCCTCTGTGATTTTTTAATTTTTAGTAAGTTTGTTTTTGTGTTTCGTGACGATTTTCCCACATTTGTAATAGGGGAATCAGGTTTTAATACTTTATCCAATATAGAAAATCTTGTCCTCTTTTCAATAAAGTTTATTCGGAATTCGTTCAGCGATTTTTGAATTTATTGCAAATTTTTTTTTCGATTTTTAGAGTTTTTAGCGTTTCGCGGCAATTTTTGGACATTCGCAAAAAAAAAAAAAAAAAAAAAAAAAAAAAAATCTCTTTTTTAAGTAATTTTTGTCCTCTGCGATTTTTGTATGCAACTTTTAGTGTTTTCCCGCAATGCGCTGCGATTTTTCCACATTTGTAAAACAAATCATCTTCTACAAAACACATCAATCTTCTACCCTAATATAGTAATTTTTTTCTCTTTTCATTAAAGTTTATTCGGAATTCGTGGAGTGATGTTTATATTTTTCCCGTTTTTATATTACAATTTTTAGTTTTTTCGCGCTTTGTGCTATTTCTTATGTGCCGAGGAAACGCCGGTCAGGTCAGTTAGTTAAATTGTTCTAGCAAATGAAAATACAGTTATTTTTTTATATTAGGGTGCTATAATAAACGATTTTGACACAGAAAATTCAAGGCGAATTAGTATCGAATTATTTATTTCACTGTTGATTCTTGTGTATTTGTAAATATTACTGTTGTAAAATTAAATCTTCATACAATTTTAAATAATCGTGTAATTTTCTATTATGATCATAATTTTTCTGTTTAATTTCAAGAATGTGATGCGCAGTTTTCGTTAGTTATGTTTATCTATTTTTGTCTTGATAATGTGATTGCTTTATAATATTGATTTCCGTATTATAATAAATGACTTCGCCGAAGAAAAATCAAGGATTGATATAATTATTTTGCTATTTGAAATTCTTATACAAATTTAATACATAATTTGATTGTTTTTAAAGGTTTGACATAGTTTGGCTTAATAATGTATATTGTAAACTTAGCTTCACCTGATGTAACTTTTTTTTACTAATCATAACGTCGATACAATAAATGCATTTCCCAAGGGAAAAGCAAAGCGAATGAGATTTTGAAGCGTCAGTTTAATTCTTCATATGATGCTTTTTGTAACTATTACTAGAATATGATAACATCTTATTAATTTAATTTCAAGTTAACTGTTGTTATATTTTCAAAATCCATGCAAAATTTCTTAAGTAATTAGATTATTTTAAATTTCTTAAATGTAAATTAATTTTATATATATTTGTTTTCTTTTGAATAAATCATAGTTAGCAAAATTAATTTACTTATTCTTTAAAAAGTTGGAGAAGTGGTTAAAAAACAATCATGGCATAGGGGCGGCAAAATAATGCTCGCCTCAGTCAGTAAAATGTCTAGCGCCGGCCCTGTACACAGTTTCTCTTTGTGGCAACAGGAAAAAAAAAGATAGTGACTTTTAACGCCAAGTTTATGGCACTTACGAGTTATAATTATTCCTCAAGGACACTATTTTTGTCAGACTTTCTTTTTATGAAAACCATGATGGCCATGGCATCTGAATAAGGTCATTGGCTGAATAGTTTAGGACAGTGGTTCCCAACGTGGGGAGTATGCCCCATAGGGCACAGTGGAACGATCATTAAGAAAATGCGACCATAGCACCAAAAATAAATCATTAAATAACTAATATTTTGCAATGAAATATTTTAAAACAATGTCTACAAAATATGAATGCATGTTTATTTTTATAATTGTTCCAACATTATATCACATATATATAACTTGGAAAATACATCTTCCAATAGTGAAATTTTTTTTGTGAATTTGAGTTACTTTTAAATGCACTCGAAAATGGCACCTAGGTAAACTATACTAATAACCAATTTAAAATCTATCCTATTAAAATCTGTGTGCATATCTATCTATGCAACCTCAAAAACTTGGAAACCACAGGGCGCATGGCTACGAAATTTGGCACATGGGTTGTTGGTAGGGGGCCCACGACCAATTGGGGTAAAAAATTCAAAAATTTTAAATAGATTTTTTTTTTGACGAATTTTTCCTTTTTTTATGTTTAACCCTTAATTGCACGAGTTCTAAATGTTTACTGCAATGTGAGATATACATATTACGTATGCCACACTGCAATATAAAAAATCCCTGACGGCTCGGCTTACAGGCACAGGTAGATTTCGAAGACGCAGACCATGGGGCGCCTGTTTGTTGGGAATTGCGGAAGAAATTACCTTTTGTCATGATGCCGCAGTTGCGCTCCATAACAGACCGCACACTTCGAAATCTAACCTGTTTGCAGGTGGAGCCGGCAGGGATTTTTTTTATTTTTAATTTTTTTTTGCTGTAAGGGTTAGTCCTACAAAAAACTTGTCAATATAAAAGTTTTAGATAATATTAAGAGGATTTATAATAAATTTAAGCGGATTTGATATCTTGTAAATTCACGAAGTTATGAATTTTTTTCTTCTAAATCCCCCCTTGGGGCTATTTTTAATATCATCAAAAATCTGTTATACATAAATTGTCGGGCCTTTTCCTAGAAGTAATAATAACTTACGGATTCGATACGTATCATAATTAAGACGTTATGGGCTTTTTTCTGTTTTCACAAAAAGCACCCCCATTTCCCCCCCTTTGGTTCGATTTTGCCCATTAACGAACTTGACCGCGATTTTATGCCCCTTGATTTTATGTATCCGTTTGGAAGAGATTTGTGAAGAATTATTCGAGTTATCGTGTCTATTAAAAAGTGACATAGATAGATAGATAGATAGATAAAGTTTTGAATTGAGGGTGGTTTTTGGGTTCTGGGAGTCATGATCGGCGTAGATCTGCAAAAATTTTTCAAAAATTCCAACTTAGGGGAGAATGTAATAGGTAGTATTTCTTACGAAATCTACCTAAAAGTTGTAGCGGGTATTACGATAATTCTTTTACCTCACATGCAAATAATTAGAGATTATTTAATTGTGCTTAATTATTACCTTTTTCAGTGCTGTAGTTGGAAAAAAATATTTGTGGGAACTCACCTTTTCATAGAGTAGATAAGGAGTGAATTTTTTGCATCGGTCATGATGTTATTCATACAGATGAATGAATGCTCTTTCGCATTCAGACATTGAAATGGGTATAGTTTTCACAGTCTGGAGAAAAAAAAAAGGCTTGTTCTCGTACGCGTTATTTTTTTTACAGTAACAAACCAAATATTTCTGGTAACGGCGTTCCCACGCATTCCCACCCAACTACAGCACTGCCTTTTTTAAAAATAAAAAAAACATTTTATCACAAACATCAACAAAACTTTTTATTCTATTTATTCCCTTATACCAAAGATATTGTTTTATCGTCTGCTGCCATAGCAACATGATAGATTAAATTTCATAAAAAAAAAAAATGCACAGTAGTAGAAAAATATTTTTCTAAATCGAATAGTTGACAACACTTTTAACAGGGGAATTCTTATTTCTTATTTAGATATTTTAAAGTTGTTTGTTGTCATTTTTATTTTTGGGTTTAGAATTAAATTTATGAACTCCTGTGTGTAGAACGGATTAAACAGCTAGTATCATTAATAATGTCCTAAAACATAGATTACATCAATACTAATTACATTTTGTTTGACTTTTATGTATGGTTTCACATTAGGAATCACACTTATAGAAATAATGGCAACTGAAATTCAAAATTTCGAACACATGTCAGTACTCCTGATAGCCTGCACTTTAATGACATATAATGGATTTTTTATGCAAACTTGCGCCTTTTTTATATAAATGGACTTTAAACCCTCTAAGTGGCTGCCACATACCTTTCTGTATCCAGAAAATAAGTTAAATTGGCTGTAGACAAAAATATTTTAAAGAAGAATATGTTTCAAGCTGTATATAGGAGGAAGAGATATAAAAATGTAATTTAGCATTAAATTGAGAAATTAAATTTAATATATCTTAGATTTTATAATCGTTTATATGAAAATGCAGGAAAACCCACTGACGCTCAGAGGGTTAAATTTATTTTAATAAATAGGTGCTCTGATATGTCAGTCATAAAGTGTTATGCTTTAAAGTAAAAGTTCCAATCTTTTTGGAAACTTTCTGTTTCTTTGCAGGTTTGTTATTTTCTGTATAGAAATGGAAATCAAGGGGTCAGAAGTTATTAACAACTCCAGCAGTAAGTCTTTGTTGGACGATCTTCGACTTATTTTTCTCGTATGAGACTCCAGTACTTTCAAAACTATTTATTTTGAGCTTAGATAGCTTTTTCTGACAATTGGCTAATTAAAACTGCAAATTTTGTAATTACACCTTTTCCATGAACAGTAATTTATGTACAGAAGCTGGCATATAATAACACCCATATTCTGAGGTAGATTGTTTAGATGTTTACAGCGTGAAATTGTCAATTATTTCTGCATTAATTTCTTCTTCAGAACAGATCACTTGCATTATAATTGAAAAATGTTTAATAAGTTCTTTGTACAATCCAGTAATCTCATCAAAAAATGTTTTTGCATTGTTTCCATTATGTGTCAAAAGTTATTATGTTCGAAAGTTATCGAAGAACGGGCAGACGTGGATGTTTGAATTGAAGGAAGCGGCAGATTTGGCTTGTGAAATTAAGAGACTCGATAATGGAATTGAGTTTTATTTTGCTTTCTACAAGGCGGAGGACTTCTGTAGTAAGTAAATTATTAGATATTTTGTCCATTTAACTTTTTCTTGTAGGTATGGATGGAAACTAGCTTCCTTGCATTCATTTTATTTATATTTAATTTTAAAGTTTATGTACTTTTGTTTAATTTTAATATATTTGATTATTATTTAAGTTTTCTGTAGTTACTGTTTTAAATTTCAAATTCGCATATATTGTAATAAGTTTTTAATATGTTTTTTACATTATAAAAGTAACCTCAAGTTGTTTTTTAATCTGTTTTTAATTTGTTTTCTAAAAAAAATAACTCTGTTTTTAATGTAGGGCTAGCTCATGTTTCGAAACCTACAAGTTTATAGTGAGGGGGGGGGGGATGATAGTTAATTCTGTCTGTCCGTCCACTGATGAGAAACAGACAGTCTTTTGCCTGTGTAGTTTTTATGTTTTTAACGTTATAAGTGGTTATAGTTAATGGTTAAAAGTGTTTATAGTTAATTGTTATAAAAAAGTTTTATATACATCTTCTTTCATAAAATTTAAATATTTCAAATTTCGAGAAATTATATTCTTGTTGCATATGTTCTGCTTCTGCACCTGTTGTGCAACAATTTATCATTATATATATTTGAATCACACATACATATATATATGTGCCATGGAAAATCAGCTGTATATCTGAATAAATGATATTAACGAGGTACAATGTAATGAGGGGTTATTGTATTATGAAAATGTAATATCCCATATAAAATTTTGTTATAAAATCTATTTCCTAAATACCTGTGGTTCGCGTGGTAGTATAGTTGGTGTAAATAGGGATATGTGGACTGTTTGTAGGAGGTGGAGGAACAAAATTATCCAAGGGCAGACCAGGCACAAAAACACTTTCACATGACGATTCAAAGTATGCAGACAGGAGATCATAATTTCTAGCAGAAAAATTCATCTTTTCATCAAAACTGTTATTTGGAGATATAAAAACACATGTAGCACCTACTCCAGCAGGCATGAACAATGTGGCTAAAATACTCGATGAATCTGCATCTTTGCACCACCTAAAAAAAAATAAATAATGAAAAGCAAAGAATTTTTAATGCAACAAATATTAGTATTATTTTATCTGTCATACAGATAATTAATAATCTGTAAGACATTCATGGCAGATATTTCTTCATTCATGATGGAATAAATAAAGATAACGAGAATTTTCGTTGCCCAAATTAATGGGACTTTATAAACTCATTGCAGGAACAACGTATTAGGGGAGAGATCAGCCAAACTGTAAAAGAAAAAAGGGGAAAATTTACTTTGCATTCCCCATGAATAGAAATCTTTTCTTTTGCTGTGGCCAAGGTTGGGGGTGGGGACAAAAGGAGAATGAAATACCCAAAGGAGAAATTTAGATGTTTAATTATTGAATACAAAGCAACAAATATATATATATATATATATATATATTTAAATTAAAGAGTTAGGCAAAGATGGAAATAAGAATATTAAGTTTTAAACTTTATGTTCTGTGAGAGGGGCAGAGGAAGCAGAAATTTTGAGAAGGGGTTTTAGATGATTGATTATTTATTTATTGTTATAACAAAGTAACATATGACAGAAAAATATTAAAATAATTAAAGTATTTAGTTTTTAATCTTTGTATACCAGGGAGAGTAAAGGGAGGGTGACAGAAACTTTGGAGAAGGAATTAAGATAAAATGTTTGCAAAAGCAGAAATCTATCAAATATGAAAGATTTCCATCATGATATATCCATTACGCTACAAGTTAGATTCATCACATATCTCTTATGCCAAAGTGCAGACAGATGAGTCTAACTTATCAATTAATTTCCAACATTACTTGATAATAAGTAATTTTTTTCAATACAACAAAACTAAGACCTGACTGTAGAATGAAATATATAACTAAAATAAAAAAATCTCATTTGGGAAAATCAATTTTATAGTTTAAGAGCTATAATGGAACATATTAAAGATACCTTATTTTTACAGCACTATTTTAAACAGGAGCAATGAATTTTTTGGAGCAATATTGGATTTTAAAAAGTGACATTACATGCCAAATGTTATAAACAGCTAAAAAAACAAAGAAAAAGCTGTTCATTTATTTAAAATTTTAAATTGCCTCGAAAAGTTAAACACTTTTATGATGACTTTAGCATTACAAAATCTAATAAGCAGTGGTGTAGTCGAGGGGGGACGCGGGGGGACGGCGTCCTCTCACTTTTTTATTTTATGTTGAGCGTCCCCTTACTTTTTATTTTCAAGGGGGACGCTAGAGACGCGAGAGGACGCCATCTTTTCAAACTTACTAATTTTTTTAAATTATGAGCACACCAATAAATCAACAATTTTAAGAAATAAGGCATTGATTTTTAATACTTTTCAACAACATGGAAAGTGTTTACGGTGTCAGATCGCTTGTCTGTCTCCATCTGTTCGCATTCTACTTGTAACTTCCAAAAGTTTGCTTGAATTTTGACAAAATTTTGTGTATATTTTTTCAATGTAGCCTTATCACTATTGTGAATTATGTGTATAGCATCAGTATTTCGTTTACGAGTGATCAAAAAAAGAGTTCTTTCATATTACTGTTTACTGGGCGGAGATTGTTTGAAATACACATAAATGAAGTAATGCCATATGGTATTGAAATTCATTACAACATATTCGCTATCACAAATAGCATTTATCGTTCGTTTACAGGGATGTTAAAAAATATTTCGAAACATCAAAACACCATGAGCTATTAACAGTAATTGTTTGCAATGCATGGAAAACGGTGCACGAAACATTTATAGTTATTTCACAAGGCCAAAGAATCCGGACACATTGTCATACGTGGATTCAGTTGCTCGAAACGTGTTTTCGGTTATATTTTGTATTTTTCAGCTGAAGAAAATATCCATTTTCTAAGTGATACATAAATGATATTCGTATACAGGGCCATACAAAAATAATCCAAATACACTACCGTCGGCTGGATATTTCTTGAAATGCGTTTTGCAACTGGTTTAAATTTTAGTGTGTTATGTGATGAGCATATGATCATTAATTTCTATACATGGTCACTCAAAATAATTCGAATGAATACGTTACCATTTATAGATAATTATTGCTTGGTATGTGTTTAAACTGAATGAAATTATATTTTTGATTTAAAAAAAATGCTAGACATGCTTTTCCTTCACACATTGTTGCACCAAATTAATTTTACAAACATTTGTGTGTAATGAATATAATATATATTGGCCGGTATACAGTGTGTCTGTGTATTATAAAAGTTGACATGCACTTTAATTTGTTACCTGCTGGAGATAAGTAGATAACGTAAATTATAAAAAAGTTTAAAATAAAGTAAAAAAATAATATTGAAATAATATTGTCAATGAAATAATTATCTTGTTAATTTTCAAACATTTATACAATAACTCTTTATGCAACTCTTCTATTCAAAATTTGTCAGTCAGAAAAAATTTCCTTTTTATTTAAAATTAAATTTAAAAAATGAAGGAAGAAAGCTGACTTATAAAACCTTTTCGAACAAATGGTCTTGTGCACATATTGGCGATAGCATTTTTAGAACAAAATTAAATATTAATAAGTGTAAAAAGGAAAAAAAAAATGCATCGCAAGTGTATCTAAATAAAAAGCTGCACGGGCAGAAATCATGTAAAGAAACAGTGTAGTTTTAAAACTTACAAATTAAAAAAAATAGTAAGAAGAATTGGCTAAGCATACTCTATGTATTTTCCGTCAGCTGCAGTACGTAACTGGGGGTCAACCGCACATGTTTATTATCATCCATGTTACTGTTACCTTCTTGTAATACCTCATAGCTTTTCTAATTTGATGTATAGTCGTTGTCCCCTTCCTCCCCCCTGCATATTTCCTACCTTATTTTAAAGTTTTTTGCATCTGACATTGACTACTTATCTTCAAGTTTAAAATTTTTCGGACGCCCTGTAAAAGTCGACCTTAGCTCAAACTTGAAGACTTGTCAAAAAAATGCAATACTTTGATAGCAACGTGGTTCAAAGTGGTTTTTAGTAACAAAACTTGATGCTTTTAATTTATAATAGTAATTTAACTTTAATGAATAATAATCTGTTTAATCTTCTAATTCTAATCTTTAACGATTCATCCTTATCTAAGTGAAAACTACAGCCTTACTCAAAATTTGGAAAGCGGTAAATCATAGAATGGCTACCGATACAAAATCTAGAAAATATAAAGAGGTGAAATTTTTTTTTGAAAATAAGTATTTCTGTAAAGTTCATTGAAAGAGGGAAAATAATACATATTATTAAACTGTGAGATAATTAAATATATTGCTGTTGTTTTCAACCCATTTTCCCCCTTTTATTTAAATATTTAATAAATAAAAGAAATTAATTTGAGCCACTTTTTTACCCGCTTTCTTTTATCTTACATTTCTGTATGTATGTGACAGTCAAATCTTGTGATTCATTTTTCACCCACTTCCTGTTGACGTAGAGCTTTGAAATTTGGAATATATATATGTATACATGAGGAAAATACATGAATTGGACATTCATTTTTTTAAAATTAGATCCCTAAGGGGCGGGGGGGGGGGGGGGGTCAATGTCGACACAAAAATGGCATTTACCCCCATAGAAATAACATTACGATTGTTTAATTGAAAAAAATAGCTTCATTGTTTCAAAATTCATCCATTTTCACCACATTGCTGCCCACATCAGTATGACATCATTGAGCGACACACACATTTGTGCTTTATAATACAAGTGTATTTTTTGTGAATTTTAATGAAAGTATGCTTTTTTTCTATATTTAATTTATTTTTATTAACGTTAAAAGTAATTTTATTAGGAAAGTGTTTCGTAAATAAGTCATCTGGCACAAGGTATTATTTGCCATAGAAACTCTACTTCAAAATTATATCTTTAAAAAATTTCTGCTCAATTCTTTAAACACTTATAGAATGGCATGGATTCAAATCAATTTATAACTAGAGTAGACTTTTATATCACTATTAATAGTGTGGTAACATTCACTGCACTGATTCCTACATTAAAATTTTAATTCATCGTAGAGAATATCTACGAGTTAAATAACTTCTATGTCAAATTTGAAGTTTCTAGCACTGATAGTTTCAGAAGAATAACAACTTAAAAAAGTTTTCGGCTTATTTCAGCACTTAAAATTTCGAATATTTTAAAAGCCATTCTTCGTGAGCATCTGCATGTTAATAGCTACCAGATAAATCATGATGAAACGAATTTAGAAGATTTACTTAACAATCAGGGCTCCCAAATGGTCTGCTTTTTGAATACCAGTATTTTCTTAGAAAAATTTTATTTTTAGATTTTTCTTGTAAATTTTGCAGAAACAACCTTCGGAAGGAAATTTTTGCAGAAAAGTTTTAGAAACCTACTAAGAAATTTTCTGTTAAAAAATATTGGTATTCAGTTGGCGAACCATTTGGGAGCCCTGGACAATTCATCCTTTTAAAATGTAAATTAAAAAAAATAATAATAAATAAGATTTTACTAGCATGTAAGTCCTGAAAGTACATGTGTGCCAAGTTTTAAGTCAGTTGCTCTTGCTCGAATATTTCCACACAAATCATGATGAAACCAATATTTTTGAACGTCATCATTCTCCATTTCATCCCGTAAAAATTCGATACTTACAGATTAGAAGTAACCTAGTTACTGATTTAAAGAGTTACTAATTCTACAAAAATCTTGATGAAACGCGATTTTCAGAAATGTTCTTTATAAGGATACTGGTCTATTTCACTCCTTTCAAATTCGTATTGGGATGTTCAGAAAGTTCCTTCCGTTTGGCCCCCTTCTGACCGTCAATTGACATTAGATATTGATATTAATGTCTAATAGTTAAATGATAGAATTTTCCGGTACGAATTGGTTTTCCCAAATGGAAGAAACTTTCCGAACAACCCAATATTTTTTAAAAATCCCATTTGGGCTAGCATCTGAATCCTAAAGATAGTCTTTGTGTCAATAAAAAGCATTATTTATGGGTTATCCTCGGCATTGGTCACATTTTAAATTTTTTTTATTATTTTTTTTTTCCTCAGAAACTGCACATATTTTACTGCTGGTCAAAAAACGGCTTAAAAATTGTCTAGACACGAAACACGTTGTTTAAAATTTTGTACAGAGTTTGGGCAGTGGCATATATAATCCAGAATGTTAAATAATCTTTTCATCGTACATAACATACCTGCGAAATTTAATCTCAGCCGAAAACGCCGTTTAAATGCTATCTGCTCAGACACATACACATATTGACTCATTGCAAAATCACCAAACACAGATTTTGGGAATCTTAAAGAAAATACCGACTCGCACACATCCATACGCACATACATAGAGAATTGTTACAGAAATAGGAAAAGCAGATTCAGGGAACCTATAAAAGTAAAGAAATAAATTTCATAGTCTTTTTTCTTGTCATGATTACAATATTTTCCTTACACTATATGTGTCCGTAATGTAAAAATGCAATAATTTTCAATGCTCTTAGTATACAATAGTTATTCTATGACTATCTCAAAAATAAACAATGTCTAACAAAAATCTCGTTGCATGGATTAATGTTATTAAATTACGAATTCTATTTCAAATATTTCTACACATGAAATAAGGTTAACAATATTTTAATTTTTGGGAAGCTATGAACGACCAACAGATAAAAAACTTTAATTAATTTAAATAAATTTTAATTTAAAATTTTTAATTTAATTTTTCAATTACTTTTCTCTGCAATTCAAAATAAAAAGAAAGATTCATAATCAAGTTTGCCCTATGGGTGACACAGATACAGACCCTAATGATCGAGACTATGAGCGTCACCCCATTTTTTTTCCCAGAACTACACCACTGCTAATAAGTACAGTAGACACCCTTAAATCTGTATAGCAGCTTAAGATCAGAGGTTGTACAGATTTCTGGTCACTGTTTTGTTTACATCTTTTAAACTGTAATTTGAAGTTAATAATGCATTTAAAATTATAATGAATGCTTACAATAAAATAAAATAATTAAGCTAAATAATAAAAATTCAGACAATTAAAAAAATTTTTAAATATTAAAAATAAAGGTCAAGTGAATAATTAATAATGCATAACTAAATACGCATAATAATTTTTTCTTGAATTATTCAATGAAACTCGCCTTATAAAGGCACACAAATAATTCACATCAAAATCTTAATATAACACAGTTAGCAATACTTAATAACCAAAAAAGCTTGATTAATACATAAATCTATTTGGTAAAAAGTTTGCGATCGCCACTGATATCAGCACTATCTTGATTTTTTTCAGAAATAAATTTATACTTCCTTCATGAGAAAATATGAGTTCAATCATATTCACCAGAATTACACATTAAAATGCGTACAGAATGATATAAAAATTAAAAACTTGAAATTTTTACCTACATCTTATCTGTAAGTTTCATTGCTTATATCTGAAATGATATGCGGATTTTAGGGAGTCTACTGTATATCAAAATATACTTTATAAATTGTCAGGTGGTTGTTATACGTACAAGTAATCAACTTCTGAAAATTTGTATGTCATTCACAATATACACAGTGAAATTTGTATTTGAAATTTGTTGAAAAATTCTAGATGGAATCATTTGATAGATTGCAAATTATTTTCTTTTATAGTGAATAAATGATGCCATTTTATACAAATAGAGTGTCCATTTTTTGGATTCCCTATTTTCCATAAATACTGCACATTTTGCAATATTTACACTCTGATTTTTCTTGTGATTGTTTTACTGAATAAATGTTAATTTTATTTTTTTCTTTAATTTTAAATATTAGTTTTATAATTCTGCAACTGTTTCTTTGTACCTTATGCAGACAACAACTGATGATATGTTTAATAGTTTAAGAAATAATTTATAATAATTTATAGACTTACATTTTAACCCCGTCGTGACTGGTGTACGTAATTTTTAGTCTTTTAGAACCAGTATTTTGAAATGGAAATCTTTGCCTTATTTTATTGCAGATATTCTGTATTAGATAATGCAAAAAGTTGCAATACAAAATTACTGGCAGAAAAAATAAAAAATTGTATGCATTCTATATGTCATGTATATGCAACGCTTGCTGTGAAAGGGGTTAAATATTTTTTTAATAATGAATTTTTTGCATTTGTTACAAAGAATGTTAGCATTTAGTATTTACAAAATGTAATTATTTCATAAAAATATCAGTAACCTGAGAGAAAGTGCTTTTAAAATTTTTTCTATTGTGCCAAGGCTGTTATAAAAAGGAATAGGCCTACATCATTTGTCTACAAACAGACATGCATCATACACAACAGTAACTTTATAACTTTTACCATAGTTGAATTAAAAAAGGTGCTTAAATGTGTAAGTGATAAAATATTAAAACAATAATAATAGCACTCATAGGAGAGAAAAATGAAAAGGAGAAATATGGAAACTATCTGAATTGGATTTTTTATTCACATACAGTCAAAATATGTAAGTTCATAAGATAAAACAATTCAGCTCAATTAATTTTTTCCTGACCAGGGATGGGAGAAAGAAGTTTTTCCACGGGACCACACTCGGGAAGAACTGGTTGCTATCACTGGTGCTAGCATATTCTAAACCAAGCCTAGTTTGTTTTGGAAATTCATAAAAAATAAAATTCTAATTAAAATGGATCAAAATTGAATTGTGATTACAAAATAATTTTTTTTATCATACTAAACAATTTCTTTATAATAATATTATAAATTTATACTAACTTATATGAAATTTCTAGATAACTTAGATGTTGATGGATCAGCAGATCCAGATACTTCACACTGATGTTTTGAAAAAAAAATTTTTTTTTTTTGGTACTAATTGCTCTACAAATATTTCAGGGAAAAACAAATTTAAAAAGTTCAGTTCAGACTCTCAGTCAACACTGACATTGACATCAGTCCTAGTTTTCCTGTGAAATAAATTTTTTGCAATTCCTCAAAATAAGTTTTTTATTTGGAAAAAGAGAAGAAATTGTCCTCTTCTAATTCATAATTTGAAGAGTCTGAAAACTCACATCAACAGTCTTTTCTTCACTAACATCATCTGGAATATCATAATATTCAGTTTGTTCATAAAATCAGAAATTTCTTCTTGGGGAAAAATAATGGATTTCCTACACCTGATGAACAGACTACAACTATAAGCATTCTATTTAAGAATTTACTGATAAGAATGACCCAATGAAACTTTACTATGACCTTCATGTAATCATAAATGTTTCACAAATGTTTATAGTCCCTTCCCTGCATATCATGATATTTACAAAATATATGGAGAAGTAACACCATCTTGTATTTAAATAGAACACACTGAAGCATTTGAGTCAAGTACAGATTTGTACCTTTTAATTGGAGAGGGGAATTCTTTAGGATGCAAATCTGTAGCCTTGGTCATGAAGGGGATGAAGATAAATATCATTTAGGATTTACAGGGGAAAAAAAATTAACTATTAAAAGAGAGATCTTTTTAGAAATGTTAAAGATTTTAAACGTTAAAAAAAACATGGATGTATTATAAATGGATGAAGCACCTAGGCTTTTTAACACAGGCTACGACGGATCGAGTAAGACGGGAATCATGGGTAGTTTCGGGGATAGCAGGTGTGCAATAATAGGGTGTTTATCACACTTTGGCGTAATTTTCTTTTGATTTTTTCTCATTTTGACAGAACCGACCAGTAAAGTAAAAGTAATTTTGCTTGAGATGATAAACCATCGTCTTTCTGCGTTTAAAACTTCTATTTAGAAGTTTCAGTGTTAATTGATTGATTATTAGAAAAATAAACATTTAAATTAATATTATTACTTGTACTTAATTTAAGTGAAAATCATTCACGTATTATTTATGAAATAGAAGCACTGAATAACCGGAAAAAAAATTTGCCGTCTTATTAAAAGTCGGGGAAAAATATTAAATAATAAATCTATTTAAAAATTACTAGATTTTCGCACATTTTTATTAATTTTTTTTTGTTATTAAACACTACATGAAACCACGTTCTTTATAAAGATTTATATTTATAAATATAACTAATTATAAAAATTAAAAAAATGTAGAGCTAATATAAATATTGTAGAAGACATATGTTTTCTACAATTCTACTACTATCTAATATTAGATTTAAATTACTGAGATTATAATACTGTTAATAATCAAAGTTGATTAAAAAGTATTCATTTTCTATTGCTGCAGATTTTGAATAGAGTAACAGCTAAATTTAGCTTTTAAATCTGTAAACAGTAATCAAATTTTTCACTTAAAAAAGAGGAGATTGACATTATTATTTTGTATTTCCATACATAATTTTGACTTTCCTAAAGCAATGCATAAATGTTTATACATAGAAAATGATTTGATCAAAATGCATTGTTAGATTTTTCATTGTAGGTCACTAATAAAATATTATAATTTTGATAATTATTCCTTTTTTAGGGGGATTGAGAATGATAAATACTAAATACATTTTACAGTTGTGTCTAGTAAGCATTGTTGCTATAATAGTGATCTATACTTATTTATATCGCAATACGTATGCATATCATAAGAAAAACAATTGTTCTTAACTAAAATATTAAGAAAAGGAAAATTACCTTGAAAAACATTACTTAGCCAAAACACTAAAGGCAGTTCTGAAAAAAAATCTTCCCATTAACAACGCGAAATTTTCTGCCACATTTCCTGACTCATTTTTAAATATAAATGCATGTTATTTGCAGGAAGTGATTTGTAACCAAACAGTTTTGTTCAATTTTCGATAAATGAATTGCATCTTGAGTTATAAGCTATTGTTATTAGAGGAAGGCAGTTTTTTTTCTTTCCTGCGCTAAAAGTAACTAAATGTCGGTATTTTAACACATTCTTTGTACACTGGATTTACATCACATATAAAAATCTCAAAACATTTGGACGATTAAAATTGTTAAAAAAAAAAAAAATCTGTAAAATTTTCGCTCAGAACGTGGATAGAACTTTTGATCATGTTTTTATAACTAAATATCCATATTTTTGCATGAAAATTATACGCAGGCTTCCAAAATATTATATTTATAACTCATAACATTTTCAAAGAGTTCGGACGATAAGAACTATTTTATTTTTAATATTAAACGACTGACGTGGGGAAAAAAAAAGTGTGAAGGAAAGATTAAAGGTTAAAGATTATAATGTCATACAAATTTGAGGTGTATTTAAGGTTATAATCTCGGGTCTGGATAAAGCCGTGCGGGTCAGCTAGTTTTGAATAATCACATCCTCAAGAGTTAGTAATCCATTTATGATGAATTATGTATCATTATTAAAAATGTTCTCAAAAAAATATTTTTCCCTAGACAACAATGCGACACTTTTTGAAACATTCACAGAATCGTTTTTATGTGTAAAAGCATGAAATTTAAAGGCTCTATGTAATTAAATTTTAGTAAATACGTAGCATGTAAAAAAAGCTTTATCATTTTTATAAGATTCTTTGCCTTTATTGAAAAATTAAAAACGCTATTCCATTTCAATGTTTTTTAATACGACCTTATTACCCTGTTAAATTTATGTGTTTACGAATAAAAATGAATTCAGGAATGTGTCAGAAAGTATCCAGTTTCAATTTGAAAATACTCTTAATATGTGCAAAAAAATTAAATAAATCTGTTTCTTGGTTAATTAAAAGATACAAGACCCGCTTAAATATTAAAATATAATCAGGGGTCTGTCCAGACTTTTTCCCCCGGTGTCGTGTTTTTGTAAAATTGTGAACAGCTTTTTACATTTGTGAAAAATCTAGTCAATTTTGTGAATTTGAAATAATTGGTATATTCAGGTTCTTGCCTTACATTTTTAAGAAGATATATGTATGTAAAATACACATATTTTCTTTATATATGTAAAAGTGACAGTAAGATTTTACTTTTAAATGATTACATTTGTGAAAGGTTCAATTTGGAGAGGGAATAGTTTTGTGAAAGGTCTATTTTTAAGACAAAGAATTTTGGAAGTGTCTGTTTTAAGGTGAAAAGTTTTGTGTCCTGTTTTGGGATGAAAAATTTTGTGAAGAGTCCTGATTTGAAATGAAAACAATTGTGAATAAATAGTCCTTTAAAGGACCCAAATACACTGCTCAAAACAATTAAAGGATAGTTGAAGTTTTATATAAAATAAAGATATAAACGAAATTTTTTTTGCCGAAAATAGAAGAAGAGAATCACAAATGCAAATTTTTCTGGTTTTCAAACTGTGGAGTATGCAAATTTTGAGTTCGACGTCAAAAACGTCGCTTCAGCGGCAGCGAATAAAATTTGACTTTCAACTGGATAAAAGAGAATGAAGACAAGGATGATCGGCATTCAGTGATTGCTTTGTTTCGATGAGTATGATGTCTCAGCGAAGTCATTTGACAGATTCAGAAGCTTGGAGAATTGTTGGTAGGTTAGAAGGGGGCCAAACTCAAGCCGAAGTAGCGCAAGCCATTGGAGAGTCACAAAGTGTCATTTCCAGGATCTGGAACCGTTTTTTGGAGAGTGGATGTGCAGGCCGAAGACCAGCGCAAGGTCGTAGACGGGCAACAACGCCCAATGAAGATCGGTATTTAGCGTTAAGAGCTCGGAGACACCGAAACATGAACGCTACTCTTCTCCAACAACACCTTCGCTCGGCTACAGGCACCACGATTTCAACTCAGACTGTCCGAAACTGGATCCATGCTGTAGGTCTGTATGCTCGCCGACCGATGGTATGTGTTACATTAACATCAAGGCATCGTCGCGACCGCAGGGAGTGGGCAACCGAGCATGTCAACTGGAGGAGAAATGAATGGAGCAATATTCTGTTTTCTGACGAGTCCCGTTTTTCTGTGCATCCGGATAATAGGCGTATTTTCATCTGGAGGGATCGTGGCAGTAGGAATAATCCTGCGTTCGTGCACGAAAGTGTCAGATTTGGCGGTGGAGGAGTGTTGGTGTATGGTGGCATCTCCATTGACGGGCGCACTGACCTCTACATCATTCGAGATGGAGCTCTGACTGGTCGCCGATATAGGGATGAGATCCTCAGACCTATTGTAGTCCCTTACGCTGCAGCAATCGGAGATAACTTCATTTTAATGGACGATAACTGCAGGCCACATCGTGCAAACCTGGTGGAGGATTTCCTTTTCGAGGAAGGAATCGTTCGAATGGAATGGCCAGCGTGTTCTCCAGACATGAATCCAATCGAGCACGTTTGGGACGCTCTAGGAAGACGAGTTTCTGGCCGCCAACAACCCCCACAAACTCTCCAAGAACTGGAAAGAGCTCTTCTGGAAGAGTGGGGCAGAATACCCCAACTCGTCATTAATAGCCTCATTGAGTCCATGCCTCAAAGGTGTTCAACGTTGCTGGCCGCCCGTGGAAACCATACCCCCTACTGAAAATGAATTTCTTTGAAGAAAGTACCTTTTCTTATTCGTTTTTTCTCATATGCACAAATTGTCTTTTTTTCCTTTTGTACACAAATGCGCAATAAAATGCATTTTTTTCTGCCAAACATGTGTAATTTATTCTCATATAACCTACTATGTCTGTCGACCATGTATCAATCAGCTAAAAAGTTTCCCAGATACAAAATCCACCTAAAACTGCAATATCCTTTAATTGTTTTGAGCAGTGTACTTTCTAAAACAGATTCCTGATAATATATTTTTTTTAATGAAAATTTTTATAAATCTTTTCTCAGGATACAAAGTTCATGAAACATTAACCAATAAATTATTTCCGTTGTTTTATTTGTTTAAATTATGAAATATTTTCTGTCTTTGAAAACAACTCAAATATATTAATAAAAATTGTATGAAAAAAAAAACACCCTGAAAATTCCCTAAATAAAGTATCAATATTTTGTGCAGCATAACATTTAAACAAATTTATTTATCTTAATAAAAATTTAAGGAAACTCGAAATAATAAATCAGATGTGAATCATTAGAGTAAAATCTACATTTAAATTATGAAATAAATTTCGTTATTGTTATTGGTGAAGATTAAACTTATCAATTTTTGGAAATGAAACATTTTCTATTGGTGATTTGAAATTAAAATACCATTTTCTGAAATTGTCAAAAGAAAATTTTCTCTCCAACAATGCCAATGTTCTGGAGTACAAACATCTTTTGTATAACTGATCAGCCCCCGTGTCCCCACGACAAAAGTATAGAGACAAGCCCATCAATCAAACAAAAGCGGGGAGAAATTGCAATATTTGGTATATCGCCAAAGGTATATCTACAGTCGCATCACCAACTGCCAACTTTTAGTAGCCAACAGGTGACATCGCGTGACATCATTTTTCCCGACATGCAACACAGCCAACGTTGTCACCTTCGGCTGGCCGTGCTGCATATATAATACATCCATGAAAAAAAACAGAACCTGAAATTAGAAAATATAAAAATGTTTATACTAAAAACAATGTTTAGTTCAAATAATGATTCTATATGGTTTACACCAAACAATCTTGATTTTAAATAAACAAAAATATATTAAAAAATTAGATTTCTTTTCTTTTTTTTTTAAGAATATGGCACCTAATACTACAATTATAAAGCAATTATTCTACAAGCAATCTAATCTATCAAAAATTTCAATACACATTTTCGTCAATCAACTTGAATAATCATACTTAACCTTTCACAACAATCAGCACAGGAAGCTAATATTTCTAAACCAATTTTAATTAAATACATTACATAAAAGTTTCATAACACCATTTTGTCTCATCCCCTCCCTTCTTTCTCATTCTGATCATAATACAATTAGTGATAACAAAAATGAACAAAATATAATAAATAGAAATTTGTATCTATAGTCACAACTAGAGAATTTAACTTAACTAAATGAATACTTGTATTAAATGTTAAGCTGAAAATAAAATTATATAAAAGTGATATAAAAAACAAAATTTTGTAAATAGCCTAAAGATTTACCTAGTTTCCTCAGGTTCAATATCCAGTCTGTATCCAGAGTATGGAATAACATTGCCTTTAGGTTGAGTATAATTATAATACTGTGAGGTACTCAATACTAAAGGTGGTAAGTCTTCCACTTTTGGAGCCGTCAAAGCAACTGACATGGCTATACTAACAAAAAATGCAGGAAGAAGGATTTGGGAGAACAAACCTTTCCAGTTCCGTTTTGTACAATAAAACCTTTTCAAAAGAATTGTTGTGAACTGCTGCATTAAAAGCATTTTTCCTTCAACTTTATAACTTCCAGCTCCATCTAGACCTACAACATTATTATCCATATATCCTGAAAAATAAAAGAAAAATTAAATTTATTTAATAAGCAAAGATATTTTAAAATAATAATAAAAAGTAACAAGTTTAAGGATATATTTGATACATATCTCACACTTATTATTAAAGTGACAACTCAAAAAATAAAAATTTTGTGCAAACACAAAATAGACAATTTTAAATATAATAATTTGTTTTCATACTTGAAAACAAATTATTATATTTAAAACTAGCAGACCTGCCCAGCATTTTCCAGGATCGACCAAGTCTGAGTCTGCTGAGAAAAACTAACCCCAGTTCCTGTGCCAGTCTAATGAGAGAAAATCAGACCAAAACAGGACTGTGGGCCCACTCTGGGACAAGCTGAACCTGTGCAGACAATTTACAAAATGTAAAAACATGAAAAAAAACACACCCTAACCTGACAATTTAGATGGTGCTACATAAATCATTAAAACAATAACTGTAAAAATAAATTATTCCGTTTAAAAGTGCATATTTCATTAAGACGCACGATCATTTAAAACATGAAATCAAAAAGATTTAAGAAAATAAAAGGTGAGCTGACGGAGAGATGAACTTTGTTTTTCCTTCTGCATTCTCACTCCTCAACTAACTTTGTCGGCATAGCAACAGGGTTTAGCAATAAAAGATTATTCCAGTAAACCCAATTAAGGGCAGTTTATCTTTGAAACTTCTCCTAATTGGGTTTAATTGGTCTTTTTGGATCTTTGTTGGAATCAACAAAAATTTCTTGTTCTCTTAATTTCTTTAAAAATTTATGATATTAATATTTAATTTTTTTTAAATCATTCCTGAGGGTTTCTTCCATATGGGAATATAAAAAGTAACATTGGATGGCTAAGATATCAAATAGATATGATATCAGATTATAGAAAACAAAGTCCTCATTTTCAGCAGAATGGGGACTTTACCATCATAAAACTTTCTTCTGTATAAATGAAATTGTCTGCGATCAAAATTAAATGACAGTCTCATTTTTCAGATATAGCAATCGCTGAAATCATGAAAAATGTAAAACAGCAGCACCATCTGTTGGGTAGTATACACCCAAAACTAATAAGGATCTATTTATGTCAATGCCTAACAGAATATGAAGTTTGATAAAATTCCTTGCATTGAGATATAGCTATCATGGAAATAGGGGAAAATGCAGAACAGCGCCACCTATTGAACGATTTACACCAAAACCTACATAGCACCAATTTATATCAAGGTCTGAGTATAAAGTTTGATTAAATTGCATGCATTAGTTCTTGAGATAGAAGTGCCCACAAAATTTGTGCCACAAACAGACAGTCAGACTCATGCACAGACAATTTCTAAAAACAGTCAAATCATGTTCAGGAGCTTCTTAAAAAAAAAAAAAAAAAAAAAAAAATTAAACTGGAAAGTCGGAAATTTTTCATGATTCCAATATTTTAAAGTAAAGTAAAAGTGTGAAAAATTAAAAAATCACTGTATGAATTCCGAATACACTTTATTGAAAAGCATAAAAAATTTACTATTTTGGGCTAAAAGATTGAATTTGGATTGCTTTCACGAGTGGCTTAAAATCACCAGTAAACTTAGAAAATTGGGAAAATATGCAAATTTTTCCATTGAAACAAAGTAACAAAATATAAAAAATCTGTGACTCAGGTGCAATTTGACCTGTCTTTGTCTATCCAGAGCCATACTTGTAGACCTCCATGTGTGATATGATTTCCCTAGCCATTATGCGCACACACACACCTTTCTTTTGTTAATATAAATGATTATAAAATAATTCAAAATTTTTAATGTCTAAGGTCAAAAGTAACTTGTTTACTCTAATATGACACATGTTATATCTGATTATTTGAAGATAGTAGAGTTGTATAACTTCATAAGCAAAAATGACCCTAATTTAATCATATATATATATATATATATATATATATATATATATATATATATATATATATATATATATATATATATATATATATGTATAATGTGCCGCCATCTGAAACTAGTCGTTGGGGGCCATCGTAATTAATACTTACCCATCATGGATATGCATAATGTAAAATATTAAAATTAAAAATGTGTAAACTACTTATAAAATGCATTGCAATGTGAATAAAATCGTGGCTTGATGACGTCATAAACTTTAAAGGCTTGATTACTGAATTGCTTAAAAGAAACATCCTTATAACTCCAAAAACAATAATCCTATTAACTAGCGGTTTATTGCATCTGATTAAGCGTCTCATTTCCAATTAAAATATATCTTTGAATTGAAATTCGGATGAAATACAGGGTCATGAAAAATCGAAGAGTGTGGAAAATAGGATTAAAAATATCTCGGTAACTCATTATCCGATCGACTTCATGCTTTATGCAAAATTTATGTTTTTTTTATTCTCTTTTATATTCACTCCTTAAAATAAACAATTTCGAAATTTTTTATATACCTTTCATCAGAATGAATATTTCGAGAGTCCGAAAAAAAATGTTCCGGATAATCGAGGTTACTGAAATTCAATAGGCTTCTTCCCATTATTACATACTAAGTACATACCAAATTTCAAGTCTCTATCTCAATTTGCTCGGGAGATAGAGCGTTTACAGACACACAGATGGACGGCAAATTTTTTTTTTCTAAAAATATGTTTTTTGGTGTTGTAAAAATATGTTATGTCTAAAAATATACAGTGTCTGAAACGTGTAAATATGTAAAAAAAAATTTCCCAATTTTCAAAAGGATTACAAGACTTACCCTATACTACGTATGATGGGTAAGTAAAATCTACAAGAAACCAACCCATTTCTTCCAGACAAGGGTCCATTCCAGACCTCTATCCTTCATGCCTTTTTTTATACATTCCACCAGTTAATTTGTGGTCTTCCTCATTTCCCTTTTTTATTTGTTCTATAATTAAATGCGATTTTGGGTAGTCTCTCATCACTTATTCTTTTAACATGACCATACTAGATTAATTGTTTCTTTTGAAGATCGTCTAATATGGTTCCCTTTATTTTCATCATTTCTTGATTATTTCCTTTCTTATTCTTTCTATTCTTAAGTCATTTAAATACAGATGGTGAAGTATGTTTTAGATTCAATCATATTGATGTATATTCATAATAATTTATCATATTAATATACCAATATATATTTTGAGTTGTGTCACATTATTAATATGAGTGTGATATATGCTTAAAAAATAGAATATTTCAGCTTATGGAACAAATCTATGTTAATCTTTAAAATTTGGGAACAATATTTAAAAATTTGACCAAAAAAAAAAAAAAAAGTTAACCGATATTGTAGATTTTTCCAGAATAATAAAAAAAAAAAATCCAGTTTAAAAAATTAGGAAGCACAATAAAAAACTGAAAAATCTACTTCTTAACTCAATAATTCTAAAAATTGCATGAGAACTGTTTAAAATATATAACTACATATTATAGTTGTAATTTTTCCAACTGGATGGAAAATGTCTGGGCCAGGATTCCAACCAGGGATCTCTTGGGTGAAGCTGCCAATGTTCTGCCAACTGAGCTAGCTATCCCAGATGAATCTGGCGGACCTAATTCATCCAGCTAACCTTATTGATCATAGCATTTGGTCTGATATCTGAATCAGCTCAACAGAATAAATAAACACACATTTTTCACCCAGATGGAAAAATTACAACTCATATGATTTATTTACCAATTAGTATAATTGTGTTAAAATTAATGTAGTACATATTATAGATCAAAATAAAGAATAAAAATATATTGGGAAGTATAAAATTTAACTGAATAGGTTATTTATATTGGTTAGCGTTATATGATTACTTTGCCAAAAAATAAAATCAACAAGCAAAGGAGTGAAACAGAATTATACCATAATGACTAAAAATTAGGGAAGAAAAAATAAAATGAAAAAGCAGTACTACAACTACATCAGAAGTAACTTATATTTGGCAACTACATTATTACAAGATATTACAAAGTAACTATTTTTGAACATACTACATACACAGCTCAACTCTGAATGATGATTCAGCCAGAAGTGATGCAATCTTCTTGAACAAGTTTGGCAGAAAAAAACCTTTTGATTAATCAAGAATCATTGAATGGTTGATGCCACTGAATAAAAGGTTCAAATTTTAATTGACAATCGTAATCAAATTGTAAAACCTACTGAAAATTTAGTTGGTTTGCACACAAAGTGAATACAATGATGGAGTAAGATTGCCGTATTGGCAACAAGTTATGAACTTTGAAAAATAAATTACTGAAAGTATGTTAGGGGAAAGATGGTATCCGTAGATCAGTGATTTAAAAATAGGATAAAATTAAGGAAAGAGACCAGAAACTATACAAAATTGAGTGAATTTAAATGTTTTATACAAAAATAAAGTATTTAGAAGGATTTATTTATTATTTATTATTTTTTTAATTGAAGATCGCGAATTTTGATAATATTTTTTTAGATTCAATTTATCAGAATATTGTAAAAATTGTTACTCTGTAGCACCAGGAAACCATGATTACATGCTAAATTATTAAGAATAAAAGTATCCGAGAAATATAAAATTAACTGAATAGTATCTGTTGGTTACTGTTATTTGTTTATTTTCACAAATATTAAAATCAACATGCAAAAGAGTGAAACAAAACTATACCATAATTACCAAAAAATTAGCTGATAAAAAATGAACTACAAAAGCCATGCTACATTAGAACCAAGTTATATTAGCAACTAAGATTAAGAGGCAGCCATGATTACATGCAAAATCATTTTTAGCATGCATGCTAAAATATAACTGCATACCCTCTGATTCTTTGACATGGTTTGGAGATAACTGATAATAGTCAGCTTTTCCATCACCAGCTGGCTTAGTTTTACCAGAACCTACATCATTTGATTGTACTGTCACATTACTATCTTGATTAGACTGAGAAATTTCTACCAGACTAGTATCTTTGAAAGGCTTTTCTACAGATGATGTTTCATCATATGATATTGCATCATAAAAATTGTTAGCTGTTCTTTGTTTAAAAGATGGATCAATCTGTGGTGAAGAATCTATAAACATAAAAATATAAATCTGCATGCTCCTGAACATTATCAAGATGACAGGATCCTTAAAAAATAGTAAACCCATAACAAATAAAACCATCACAACATTAAAAAAAACATATTTACTTGCATATTAGTCACCCTTGCGTAGTAGTTGCACGTTAGTTTTGAAGCAGGCAAATTCACCAAAATACATTCTAGATAAAGGTTGCAATCTGTTTCGTTCTTTTTTAAAATTATTTTTGCGTAATTATAGTATTATTTATCATCTGATGGCCTTGTTCTCATAAATAGAAAAATCCCTTCTTTTGTGCAAATATGGACAACATGTTCAAAATAATGTCATTGAAACATGAGTAAGCAACAACACTCCCATTTTAAAACAATTTAATAAATGACAAACATTTTTTTAAAAATGATAAAAACTTTATATTTAAGAAAAAAAAAAGGGGGAATTTAAAAACCATTATCTAATATTTAAGTGTTCTTGCTTTTGAATTTTTTATTTTTTTTTTGGTGTTCTATCTTTGTTGTTTTACTTGTTTATTTGTGTGTTATTTAAAGATTATTTGGCGATAAATTAAATTTACGATAAAGTGCAATCTCTCTTCCCTTTTTTTGTAACTGACAAAAAGACTTTTCATAAACAGCACATCATGTGCAAGTGCAACCAATCGATAAGTCGAGAATTTGATTATTGCATGTTTTTATACACATGAGCATGTGCGATATTGGTTATCAAATTTCTTTGCATAATAGTCAGAGTTGGATTTTCGCATTAATTTTTTTTTATTTTACAAAAAGTGCAACTTATTATGCAAGTAAACACAGTATACAAAATATCCCAAACAAATTAAAATTTTCTTTTAAAATTGCTGAAAAATTTAAATTAACAAAATAAACAAAAATACCAGATTTTAATGATTTTAATTTATTTTATTATTTTGTATTATTCTATGAAATTATTAAATACAAATCTTCATTAATTTCAAAAGAAATATTTCATCATCTTTAACAAATTGGTGACAATTTTATTTTAAGAGAGATTATCAAAATAAATGCATATCTAGAAATAAACAATTTTTATGTGACAAATTTATTGTATTAAAAACATTTTAAAAATACATCTACATTTCATTAAATCTTTATGAATTTTGAAAAAAAAAAAAAAGATTTTTTAATAACAGCCCTGGAACTTATTAAAAAATTCAAACATTTTGAATAAAAGATGATTTAATGTTTTTTGTGTTTTAAACCACTATGAAAGATTAGTAAAAAGAAAAAAAAATCTTACAAAACATATTATTATACATTGGTATTTTTTTCATTTATACCTATGACTATTGTGAAGATTGGTGGACACAGAAAAAAAAAAAAAAAGAAGATTATTATGAAACATTTTAAAGGGAGGACATTGACACTTTTACTTTGAAAATACATAATATAAAGGAGAATATTGTAATTATGATATGTGTGTGTGTGTTAGAAAAAGAGATGAGTTCAGGCTCTTTCTTCGGAGCCGAAAAGTTGTGTGTCATCAGAGCCAGAGCCTGATAGTGAAAGTATGCAGTAGAAAATTGTTAATAACATTTTAAAATTGTTTTAAGATTTATTTTTTCACTTAAAATGTCTTCGAACATAGAAATAACTATTAATCTATATATATATTACGCTATCGTACATGGCACAGAAATCACGATTATTTCTTTTTTGCCGGTGGCAACAAGTGTTTTGTTTTCACTAATTTGCAAATATTAAGAAAAGTATTTGAAGTATCGATTTAAAACTCATCACATATTATGTAGAAAAATTTTCTGCACCGAAAACGTGATTTTTGAGAAAATGGGGGTGTATTTTTTCTTATTTTTTGCAAAAAACTAGCTACTTTCTAAAAAGGAAAGAAAATAAAGTGCGAAGTCAAACCAAAAAATGCGCCATTTTGTTACCGATTTAAACATTAGCTCCATTGTTTACCTTATGCAATTTAACCTCATTGTTGTCTGCATCTTTATGACATTAATGTTATTGATGCACATATTTGTGATTTATAATATAGAATTGATAATAATAAATGAATAAAATTATCTTATAGAGTGGAGATTTCCGTCATGTCCTACCTCTCAGTTTTAGAGATTCAAGATCGCTAACAGTTAGCGTTGCATAAAGATGCATAGACTTTGTTCTAAATTTTAAATTTTGAAACTTACAGAAAATATACGTACCCTTAAAACAGAGAGAGCGTTAGCAAGGTGGTTGTTACAGTTTGGCGAATGTCAAAGAGGGTGGGGAAACTATTAAGTTGCCCCCAATTTGCTATCCAGATATACATAATCCAGTGCATCAACTTTTCAGTGACATTGGTTTTAGGACAGTGACACCTCAAAAGCTTAAAGGAAGAGCCATACTAACAGCGACAAACAATTTGTCACTTGAAATTAAAAATCGTGTTTTACAATGTTTGCTAGGAACGGAAAGGGTTTATGAAAGCATTGACATGATCATAAATTATGATCCACAAGATCAACTTGCATATACTGGAAAATTTTTAAACAGTTTAACAACAATTGGAATGCTACCTCATAAACTGAAATGAAGGCCAGGGGCCATCATAATGTTATCAAGAAATTTAGTACCTTCTAAAGGTCTAACACAAGACTTATAGTTAGAAATTTACAGAATAATGATATTGAAGCAAAATAAATTGATTTCAATATTAATGAAATTTTTCTTACCCCTCGAATACCACTTATTCCATCAGAGAATAATATGCCTTTTACATTTAAGTGTATACAATTTAGTATCCGATTAGCTTTTTCAATTATTATAAATAAATCCCAGGGTCAAACTTTTGAAAGAAATTGCTTAGATTTGTCAAATCCAGTTTTTAGCTAATAGTCAGTTGTATGTTGGTCTTTCAAGAGTTAGATCTTTTGATTCAGTTACTGTAGTATATGTGAGCTTTGAAATTTACAAATGTGTGCATAAAGAAGTTTTCGATGCTGAAAAAAAAAAGTAAAATATTTTGATAATTGTGAATGGTGTAGATACTTTCAATATAATATGTATACACTTTTTTAATTTTAAAGAGTATCCAGTAACTATTGTGTGCATACAAAGGTTTTTATATGTACCATATCTTATTATATGTCCATATCTTATGATGTGTATATATTTTTTTAATTTTAAAGTACCCAGTCCTAAGTGAAGAAGTTTTTGTGCGTAGTATTTATACATATAATGCTGAAATTCGTATTCTAATATGCTTATATTTAAAAGAGTAGATACTAGAGCGCAGATGCTCTGCGCAGGATCGACTAGTACTAAATATTCCCCCATGACAATGTTTCGTTATTTTCATGTCTGTTTAAAATAAAAAAATTGTTATTTATACTCAACCACTAGCAGAAATCTTCAAAAGTCACAATTCTTATTCTTTTAAAATATCATTGTACAACTACGACAAGAAAAGCATGAGTTCTGTTTTCCAGCAATTTTGATAAAGGATTTCAAACAGAAAGTGAGGATAGACAAGGGATATCCAACGGCTTCTTTATGTTACTGACACTGACTGTGGCTTTTCCGATTCAGATAGAATATTTCTCCTTATACCGTATCAATAACAATTTAATTCCCTTTCAAACTCATTTTTAAAGGATTGTAAAACACTTTAAGAAATTTAGACTACATTCTTGTTTCTCAATTTGCAAGGTTTATTTCCTTTTTTCAATTTGTGAATAAATAAAATTTCCACCTTGAGCTTCAAGCCCAAAGATGTTTAAAAATCAACTCGGACTCGGGCTCATCTCTAGTATGTGTGTGTATGTGAGTAAACATGATAATTTCCAAACAGTATTTTTGATTGAGAGCCTGTTTGATAAATATGTTACAGACCACTGTCACAAGAACTGTATAGATTTTCATATAAATTGACCAATGGATTAGGTATTCAAACCATAGTGCGATTCTACAGGGAAAATCACCAAGGGCATGTGATATAAGTAAGCTGCGCCACAGGCGCCCATGATGGGGCGCTCCGCGCGTAGACGACCACCGAACCCAAGTCAAGATAGACTTTTATTGCGCCAGCAGCTTTGTATCTCTACGGCGCTTCGGCCAAGGGCAGTGATATTGTATAAGTGATATAAATATTGTGCAATGTAGTCAAGCATTAGTGGCTCAGAGATAACATCTCCAGTTTTGAAATGGAAGAAAAATAGTGTTTGAATTCAGCTGATTACATTGTCTCAGAAATTTATCTGAAACCATGATTTTTTATAAAATGTTCGGAAAGTCAGGTGGAGTCACTTCAGATATTTTTTTATGAGTGCAGTGAAGTGACAGATGGATATAGATAAAAAATAGCAATTTTGAACATTGATCTTTTTCTACTAAGTTATAGATTTGAAAGTGAAAATATGAAAAATACATACACACATGAACAAAACTTACCGTCATTTTGTTTTCTTTCGGCAACTTTCAGAAACACTTCTTCTAAAGTTGTATTTTTGATTCCATAACTTGTAATTCCAAGATTAGATAAATTTGACTCCAAAGCATTAAAAAGTTTTTCAAAACTTCCTTTTCGAAGCTCATTAATAGGAAGAATGTAATGAAGCTCCCTTTTAGTATCTGATGCTAGGTATGCTGATTGTACATGTTCCTTAATAAAAGTAGTAACTATGTTTTCACTTTCATCTGTAAAGAAACCAACAAAATGATTAAAATTAACATTTCAAACTTTTTAAGCAAAATATAAAACAATAATATTAAATATTAACACAAATAAGTAGAAAATAATCAAAAAATAAGACATAAATAATCAGAAGAGGTCTTACAAAATTAACACAAATACTTTAATGTGTTAACTTCTGTGGTTTTATTAATTTCAATTAGTTATGTACTTAGAATGATTATTTAACCTTATCCCTAGTGTATTAATCATGAATCATGCCCATGATTGAGTCACAAGGTATATTTTACTTACTTACGAATCACACTCGTGATTGATTCATAGGACAAGACTCAGGACTCGCAGCATTCCTAAATTTTTTTACATTTCCTATCACTAACTATAAATCAAAAATCCCCGTGGTACATTCCTTTAATATCTATAATAGAAGTAGTGTTCCCGCTTCATATTTTTCAAAGGGTGCCACATTACTCCCTGTACTTTTTATTTTAAGTGCTCGTCCTGCCACTTTTCCCAGTATCTTCTTTGCATCCTCTATTTTTTTTCAAAATATTTTGCCTTTAATTTCTTTCTTTTTTTTCAGGAAAAAAGAAGTGGACTTTGGAAAACAGAAGAAGTTCTGTTGCTTTGTATGATTCACCTGTGTAAGACCTAATCTGCTGTACCCATGCAAAAAACAGATGCAGCAACTGCATAGTTTTCCAGATTCCGATGTATTTTCCATTTGAAAATCGATGAAGGACAGCACATGTTTCCTACATTCATTTGGATTTCCTTCTTTAAGGATAAGCCTTCATTGCAATGTAATTGGAGGACAATGGCAGATATTAGAATAAATGAAGAATCATCATGCAAAAAATTAATTGATACGTTCAAAGCAAATATGCTTCAGTTTTGCTTCATTAAATATTTTTGTTGAAATTGTTTATTGTGATCATCCTTGAAAATATGCAAAACTAGCTAAATTTTTATTGAAATATAAATTTTACATCTAAAAATTATTAATATTATTTATCTATACTGAAACAAAACCATTCGCAGAAGCATTTTTACCATTTCTAATACTGAGACTGAATTTAAAATTTTTTGAAAAGCTTACAACTGAATACATTTATTTGAAAGAGAATATTTAGTAGTTTTTTCATTAACAGAGCATTTTTAGGCTGTAAATTACTTCATTACCTTTCATTGCTTTACCACTTGAAAAAAACTTTTGTATTGTGGTAATAGGAAATCTGTTCTTGCTAGTTGCTATTAACATAGAATCTTAGTAACATAATAACCAAATTAGTAGATTATTTTCATGAAAAAAAAAAACATCAACTTAAAACTGAATACACTTGTAGCATAATGTTTCATGTAATATCTTTACCTTCCCTTTTTGTAAAATTTAACTTCATCCTTTTTACATTATAAAAACAAATTTTGCGTTGTAAAAACAGAAAAATTGTTCTTGCTTGCTCTTAGCATAGCAAAGAGAGTTTTTTTTTTCCATTGATGAGTCATTCTCCCACTTTTCTTTCTTAACTGTGTCTGTTACTCACATATGCAAGTATATATTGTAAGATGAGTTATAGTTGTTCAAATGTTTGTATAGGTTCATACACTTGTACAGGTTTAGAACCATGATTTGCCATAAATATAGGTAAATTATTTTTAGTTTAATAAATTAATGCATCATATTTTGCAAAATAGTTTTATGGCTATCGGCTTTATAATCTGGAAATTTTAACAATGAGTTCAATGAACAATAAAAGCATGGTAAGATCTTATAATTTCAAGCGAGATGTATTGCCATATAATCATAATATCTGACTACTATGCGAGCAAAGAGGCCTCCAGCAAAGAAGACATATCAGTCAGATACAGCATGTTTGCCAGATACCCATTGCAACCAGATATCTATTGCTGCTGTAAGTTTTTGTGAACTTTAAAAATGTCTTCTTATGAATAACAATACTTAGAAACTTTCACTAATACGTTATAGATTCCAACTATCCTTGTCTGTAAATGAGGAATTTGCACACATGAGGTAATCGATCAACTTTATATATTTCTGATAATTCCAGGTTCATAAATTTCATAAATGTTCTCAAAAATGTAAAAAAATTGTTCAATAATTGTTAAATTAAGTTTAAAGTTATGAGAAAACCACGTGACTTGAAAACACTGCGTGATTGGCTATGATGTCACTGTTCATGATGTGCCAATGTTTACATTTTGTTAGCCAGTGATGTTTTGGTTCTCAACTCGGGTTTTGCAAGCATTTTGAATTTTTTTACCTCGAAATTTATTTGTGCTTTGGTCTTTATGATATTTTTATCAATCTCTCATTTTTGTTGTATCTCACTATTCTAAAAGTACAACTAATGCTGATGCCACTGACGTAATTGAATTTATGGTGACATTTTGACTTTCTTGGCTCATAATAAAGAAACAATTGCATATAAAAACATGAAAACTTGCAGTTTTATAGAGAAATGTATAATAAATACTCTGAAGCAAGCAGTCTTAAAATTGAAGAATTATAAGAGCTATTTAATGTTAAAATTGGTCAAAATAACTCATTTAAAAAGTTTTATAGGATCAAAATCTATGCATAGCAATTTAATCATCTTTCGTAGGCATACTTGACTAGATTGTGGTGTGCAATGTGCAAACGCTTTTTTTATTTGTGAAATTTTTAAAGTATTTTTCAATTTTTTCATTGAAAATTTCATTATCTGAATAAAGATTTAATTCATTGTTTGAAATAACAATTTATTACCCACTGTTACCAGATTTAAAATGACCTAAATAGGTAATAACATTTACAAATACTTTTCAATCAAAACATTTATTTACGCATTATTTTTAAAAATTAAAGAAACCTTTAATTAAATTATTACATGTGAAAAGCAATGAATGGTAAAAATTACTCATAATTAAAACGATATATATTTAATCCATCATGTTTATGCCATATAAATGATTTTCTTATAGCATGTAAAATAAAACTTTTTTCTACACATTATAAAACTTTAGGAGGCAGCAACAGTTTTACCTTAAGGCTGTTCTCAAATCCAAAAGATCTACTTTCTGACAAATTTATGAATTCATTTTTGTTCGGAAAAACATGAAAGAGGCAAGCATTCTTATTCAAAAACTATGTAATCAAAAGATGTTTTCCCTTTTTTGGTAAAGGCAGAAGATCTTTCAGAAAATACTGTCAAAGTCGGCGTTTTGAACCGAATTCTTGACACAGTAGCACGAGAAAAAGAAAAAACGTATGTTATGTGACACAAATTGCTTATAACTTGATAAGTAATTTATCAAAAAATGGAAAACTCATTTCGATTCCAAATATCTTCAATAGTCATGCCTGTCAATTTTATGCTCTTGTGTTTAAAAATGAGTCAGAAAAAGTTTTGCATTGTTGAGCAGATTTTATAACAGCTGATTTTCAAATGTTTAATTGATCTTTCTTAACGAATCACGAAAACAGCCATCAGCTTTTGTGACAATGGTAGATACAGTCTGGGGTGCCGAAACCCCGCCCCCCCCCCACTCTAATGGAAATGAATGGCAACCCGATTATAGAACATCGCCACTTCTTGTGATATTATTTAATCTTCCATAATCAGATAAACTTTTTAGAACAAAGAAAATGAGCATGTTTTTAAAGCCTGCTGGGTCTGGGTGGGAGTTGTTGAGCATAGCTCTTAGGAGGGCATATATATATATGTTTATTTATATCTAGTTCAAATGTATAAATATTTTCTTATTTTTTCTAATCAAAGCTTACATTTTGATTTCTGCAAAAAAATAATGATGTATCACATAAATACATTTTATTTTTTTCAGGTTAATTGGTAAATTTCCATCTTTCTTTTCTGCAAAAAACATTAATTATATACAGGTAAGCATTTAAAATAAACAAATAGCCTGATATCTGACTGTTTGTACACATCATATCAAATATATATATATATATATTGGTTGTTGTATCAATGCTTTATGTATGTATAGACGGTAATTATGTTTGAATAAAAAGTGATAAAAAAATATTTATACTTCTGAAATTATTTCCACCTGGTTAAACCATAAAAACCTGAAAGGTACTTTAATATTAGAGTTTGTAATTTTATATTTAAAAAAACAAAACAAAAAAACAATCAATACATCTAAGTTATAAATTAAAAGAAACCATCATGTGTGGTGATAAAATTTATCAACAAATTATTGTTTTGAATTAAATTCCAATTAATTTATATATATTTGATGTTGAAAAGTGATTAATTTTATGAATTAAATTAATCAAAACAATCATGGATATCTTACTTTATATTTTAAAGTTTCTTTATTTAATAATTCATATAAATGAATTAAGGAATTTTATAAAATTATTGTAACATTTGCAGATTACTGTTAAATGCTCAAATATCTGTCACACATACACATTGCCAGAAATGCTTTTGCTTCTGTGGTAAATTGATTGATTTATAAAAATCCTATTTTATTTTCTAATAAAAAAGCATTATTCTAACAGACAGTATTGTATAACTTATAACTGTTATAAATATTTTACATTGGAACCTTTTTTTTTTTTTTTTTTTTTTTTTAAATCTAAATGCCAATGGGGAAAATTAAACTTACTTTAACTGTTTTTTGTACTACACTATTTTTTTTTAAATGTTTTAACAAAATTAAGGATAACTTTTTGCAGTTTGTGAGTTGTTTAGATTTATTAGTAACATTTGTATATACTTAGATTCTATTACTCTTGATAATGTAATACACACGAATTTTATTACAAGAAGAAAAGAAAACCATCAAGTGCGCTATCCAAAGTATGAAAAAATGTTGCATTTCTTTTCTTGTCATAAACTGTGACGTCACAAGACCGGCATAGGAAAAGTATCGTTTTCACAACACAGTAAATAGTGCACTAAAAATCCTGTTATAAATCAACAATTACAGCTCACAATAAAATAAACAAACATACTGTTCTTCTTATTCTTCTGTTTTCCATTATATAAAAATAAAATCAGAAAACGTGAAAATTGATCATTTAACACAATAAAAATAATACAAATAGGATAAAGGAATTATGGAAAAAAAGATATCTCTGTTTCAAAATCAATGAAATAGTTCTCTTAATACCTTTATCTGATCGACCTTTCTTTTCATCTTTTACTATATATAAATGGTATCCATCTCCAAGATTATTTTTTAAGAATAGCGGTGTGCCACAACAACGTAACTGTCCATTACAAATAATAGCAATACGATCACCAAGAACATCAGCTTCATCCATGTGATGTGTAGAAAGCAAAATAGTTCTTCCTGAAAGAACAATAAATATATAAAACAAGTTGGAAATTGTACGTCAAACGTTACAAACGAGGTGCGTTCGTACGCACGTTTTAGAATTAAATTCATGATATCCCGTGCGTAGAACGGGTTAAACAGCTAGTTAAGTATATATTTTATGACACTGTTCATACAAATATCTTAACTAGTTATATAAATATTCAGATATATATGTATCAGCTAGTTATATAAATATTCAGATCTTGATGATTTTTAATTCTGTGAAATGAATTATATCGTCTGCAGATTAATTTCTGTAATAAAATAAGTTTCTCGGTCGCTTGACGATTTAACATCCATCGGAAGCTCCTATAACAAAAAAGCACCGATTTAAAAAAATAAAATTCAAATTTCTTAATAAATATTTTTTATTAATATCTCCTAAAGTTTTGATTCGATTTTAATAAAATTTGAAATGTCTCGACAAAATTCTGCAAAGATAATATATTTTAAATTGCAAACCATTTGGTTGGGTAGTTTTTGCGTTGTTATATGCGGACAGACAGACAGACGGACAGACAGACAGACAGACGGACGGACCAAACGACGACTATAGGTGCTACGTATTTATATAATTACGAACGCACCTAATAATGCAAATTACAGAAAAAAAAGAAAGAGATAAAAATCATAAAAATTAATGCATCTCAATAAATACTATATAAGTAATGTATTTACCATTTAGAGTACTGAAATTCAGAATAAGAGTCAAATTGCAGAAAAGGATAGAACGCACCACCAGCAACAACTAAAATTTTCTATTTCTAGATCCTTAGGACCAAAAGACAGTTTCAAAACTTGGATCTTTTTATAAACTAGTTGGATATGTGCCAATCCCAAAACTTTCTTCTATCTCACACAGATTTCGCATACACTAAAAAGAATCAGCAGCAATTTATATCAAGGTCTAACTGAATCTAAAGTTTTATTAAATTCCGTCCATTAGTTCTTCAGATATGACTATTGCTAAAATCGTGTGAATCCTGCAAAATGCAGCATAGAAGCGCCACCTGTTGGGAGATTTAGACCAAAACCTAATCAACAACAACTTATGTCAACATATAACTGAATTTGAAGTTTGATGAAAATCTGTGCATTAGTTCTTGAGATATAGTTAACCGTGATAATAATGAAAAAATTAGCATAGCAGTGCCACCTGTTGGGTAATTTATACCAAAATGTAAGCAGCATCTATTTATGTCAAGGTCTAACTGAACCTGAAGTTTGATGAAAATAAGTGCATTAGTTCTTGAGATAGAGCTATTGCGGAAATTGCGAAAAATGCAGCATAGCAGTGCCACTTGTCGGCGATTTTCACCAAAAACTAATCAGCACCAATTTATATAAGGGACTAACTGAATATAAAGTTTTATTAAATTTCGTGCATTAGTTCTTGAGATAGAGCACCCACAAAATTTTTGTCACATACAGACAGAGTCACAGACAGTCATTTTCTAAAAATGGTCAAATCTTGTTCAGGACCTTCTAAAATGTATAAATCCGTCGAAAACCGGAAGTCGAAAATTTTCATGAATCCAATACTTTCTTCTTGTAAAGATAGAAGAGAGTAAAAAAGTGAATTCACTTTTCAGAAACAAAAGGCAATTTGAACAAATTAATATAAAATATGTCTTCTTATGATTAATTACCAAAATTTTCTTTCTAGAAAGAAAATAAAAACATATTTAAAAAAATATATATTATACTCTTTATTTATATTTTATTTTCTAATTTTTACTGTTTGAAATATTTTATTGTTGCAGTTTCACAGCCAGTTGGTCTATTTAAGCGAGCACGCTTTGGTGCATAATTAACCCCATTGTTGTTGCAACTCATAAATAGTTTTAACTATAAAGAAAATTTGGTGATTTATCACCTGCATCTGGCTAACAGAAAAATGCCTTAAATTAATTTATTCATTTATAATTAAGTTCTAAAAATATTAAAATGTTGTCACTGGAAACACATCTGTGTAAATTATTTTTATAATTCTAGAATATCAGCAAGTGAGTGAAAAATCAATTTCAAAATTCGATCTTTACATACATGAACCAAGTTAAGTTAAACGATAGAGTGTAATTAAATTATGCATCCATCTAATGAACTCATCACAATTTCTTTTATGTATTCCTTTTCCAATTTTTTTGCATGAACAATGTGTTATAGCTAACGGTGATGAATTCAGCAGGTGGCCCAGGAGGGGTAAGAGAGAGAGGGAGACATTCTTCACCAGAGCATTGAAAAGTAACCCCCAACCCTTTAAGTCGCAGCAACCCCTCCCCAGAGAAAAATAAAAATATATTTGGATTTAACACTGGTAGCTAATTGCTGAATTTTTTTATTTTTTTTCTTCAAAATCTAGTATTTTCTAAATGAAATAAAATTTGACTAAGCACTTAAATATTTAGATTATAAAAATGCATTTCAACACAAATATAGAAACAGGATGAAAATTCATTTAACATTCGAAATAAAAAATAGTGTTCAATGCTAAATGAGAAAAAAACAATTAATACAATCAGTACACTCCACCCCCCTCCCCACACACACACACATATACACATCCCCCTTTTTATTTTTATTTTTTTGCTTTGTAAAAGATTTACTTGCTGTATTCATTGTAACCAATAACAAAATTACTTTAAGACCATTTAAATCAATGATTAACTTTCTTGTTCTATAAAAATATAAGCGAAAAGTTAACAAGTTTTTTTTTAACCTGATTCACATAAAACATTCTGTTTCTAGCATATGCAGTTAATGTTGCTATGTGTCCCGATTTATGTAGTATATCTTGATTTTTAGGGGTTCTGAGATCTGACCCATAGAACCACTGCACGGTACACCATAAGCCCTGATTTTTCATGATGTGCAAATGCTTTTAATACTATACTATTCGTTTGTCTGCATCAAGTAGAACTTAATACAGTAAAACCTATGAAAACAGTATCTGTCTAAATCAGAAAATTTTTATTCTTCAGCTGAAAGGAATACTGTACAAATCTATGTGCTAAGACAGAAAAATGTACAAATTGAATATTTTAAAGGTCTCTAACGATTCTGTTTTTACAGATTTTAAATGTATTTAGTGCAGTAAATCCTATGAAAACAGAATCTTGTCTTAAACATAAAAATTTAATATTTCCATACATAACGAATGCCGTACAATTATTTATAACAGCTCAATTGAAAACATCACCAAAATGGAATTTTGTTTTGCTCCCTAGCGATTCTGCTTTCACAGATTTTACTTCATAAGATTATTGTATTTATTTAGTAGATTAAAACCTACTAAGACAGAATCTCAAGTTATTGGAATAAAGATTCAGTCTCAACAGGTATAATTGCATTGTATTCCTTTCATAGGGAACATGACACAGTTTTTTAGATTTAAGACAAGATTCAGTTACACGGGTTCTGAATTCATAAGATTTACTGTATATTTTTATGTCCAGATTTAGACAACAATGTCCCGTTTTTTTTTGTCTCCCTGTCCTGCTTTTTGTGACAGTGGATTTGGTAACACTATAAACAATAGAACCTCACTAATTTGAACTAATTCGAATCATTACTTGTTTAGATTAGCATGCTTTCAAATTATCTGAAATTCTGACATAAACAGAATAAGAAACAAAAGAGCAAAAGAAGAGACTGAAAATTAGGAGTAGCTAGCTGGCAATCTATTAATTTACAGGCAACAGAAACAGAGTAAGTCCTCCATTCCACACCTGAAGATGATTTTCCTCCTGAAGAAATTGATAAGGCAGATAGTGTTTGTGTATTAGATACTGATGCTGGAAACACACTAGAAATAACAATTAGCAGCATTCAGATACAATACCAACTGACATCATATTCAAGAAATATTGCATTCATTATCCAGATTCACATCACTTACCAGACAAATCTAAAAAAAAATATTCATCTCAGATAATCATTAAATGTATGTTTTGAATTTGATCAGCTCATTAAAAATTTTCATATGTTAACCATGTTTTTTTTTTTTTTTTTTTTTTTTTTTTTTGTAAGTAATAAAATAATATGTTAAACAAATTATTTAATATTGATTTTGCTATTTTCTTCTTCACCAGACTTATTTCATAATTTTTTTTTTTTTAAATCAAATAAATTTTTACTTGAAATCAGCAGAATTTCTGATTATCAGGGTTCTATTGTATATATAATTAAGCCATTTCATATAATTACTAGTGTAAATGCCCGGCCTAGGACGATAGGTAGAAATCAGGGTTTTCACTTAAAATTTGAAATAATTGATAAAAATATTCATATAGTATTTATCGACAATAAGGAAAACTGACCTGAACCGACAAGTTAAGGGTTAATGGTAAATTTTACTATTAATGGTAAATTTTACGAATCGTAACCTTTTTCTTTATTTTTATTTTTCAGCTCAAAATTTCCAAATATTTTTCTGATTAATTAAAATCTTAATCCTAATAATGATCTCAATAATTAGTTATGGTAAGTTAATTATATGTATTAATTTTTGCTCTCAATAATACGGAAATGATTTTTTAGTTTATTCCAAATCTAAAAGAATGCAGTAATTTTTATGCAAAATCAAATATTTCCCTTTCAAAATTAATAATAAAAATAACTTAAATCATTAAAAAAATAACTGATAATTTATAATTATATAGGGAAGTTGCAATCAGCTGAAGACTTTCTCATCTGCCAATCACAACTGCTCGATTAATCTCCAGCAACATCCATAATCCCCGCAGCTACCAATCACAACTGCCCTGCAACGGTTGTTTGACCTCCAACGGCTGTTTGAGCTTCAACAGGTGATTTGTAATGTCATTTGGAACTGTCCTATTCATGATTCTAAACGATCTTTTTATTATTATTCAAAATTCCAACAAAGTTAAAAATTCATTTTCATTTAAAATCATTCAATAAGAATTTTTTTTTTTCAGTTTTATTTTATATATTAGCAAATTAATTTTTATTTTTTCAATCTCTACGATCATTCTCCTAAATTTTCATGTTAAATTCAATCCAGTTAACCTTTGCAGACCACTCATGCCCTAAAGAAAATAGTTCAGTCCGTAAACTGTTGCCACACGATGAAATACTGCTTAGAAAACTGCCGGATTGCGAATGAATACCACCGGTTACGAAATATGAACACACCTGTGTGCATATTAGTCAACCATCCAACCACAGTTCAGGATTTTTCAAAACAAACTGTTGGCAGAAAAAAGGAGTGGATCAAGACAGCAGATATTTGGGGCGTCATCGATTATGCTTATTTAAAAAATAATCCTTGTGGTGCCATCTATTGGAAATTAATATAAAGAAACCTTCTTTTGAAATTGTATTATTTTAGGAGCATTTATAAAAAAAAGCTATATAACTTTTAAATTTTATTCAATGTAAATAAAATGACAATTATTATTATTTTTCATAAAATTGTAATTTAGTGTTATCAATTTTTAAAAACTTAGCTTATATCCACTTAAATTTTACGTACATTGTAATAAAAAATGAATATTTCTTTTCAAATGTAATTAAAATATTAAATTTTGTAACGCGTAAAATAATTTTCAACCATACTAATGTAATTAATAGTTGTAATTGATAATTTACTTATGGAATAAAAAAAATATTTTTATGATAAAAATTTAATATAGTTTTCTTTAGATTAGGCATATTAAGAAAAAAAAAAGAATTTATTTCGGGATAAACTTCTATAAGTTTAAATTATATAAATTTATATAAAATGAAATAGAATGAAAATTATTATTATTATTTTTGTAAATATATTCATTAAATATGAAAAATCCAAATTGTGATAGTTATTTTTTTTTTCAACTTTTACATTTTAATCCATTTAATGTTGTTCATTATGTTTCCATTATAAATAAAATAAGTATTTTTGAAATGTAATTTAAAAAATATAAGGAATATATAGACTCTTTATTTTCCTTATATTTTTTAATTACATTAAAAAAAACTTATTTTATTTATAATGGAAACATAATGCAAAAAAAAAAAAAAAATTAAATGGATTAAAAGGTGAAAGTTGGAAAAAAAATAATTATCACAATTTGAATTTTTTATAGTTAATGAATATATTTTGTAAATATATTCAATAACTATGAAAATTCAAATTGTGATAATTTTTTTTTTCAACTTTCACCTTTTAATCCATTTAATTTTATTCATTATGTTTCCATTATAAATAAAATAAGTGTTTTTTAAATGTAAATAAAAAATATAAAGAATATATAAAAACATTTTCTGATATATTAATGCAGATAAAATTTAATTTTAATATAGTATTTGAATTTAACTTTGTAGTAGAAAAACAATTGTAATTTAATAAAATAATGTGAAAAAAAGTAATTTTTAGCCATAGTAGATTAATTAATAGTTGCAATTTACTTATGGAATAAAATTACGATTTTTAATAATAAAAAAATCATGTAGTTTTTTTAGGATTTTTTTTTTTTAATAAGAGAAACTCAGGATTTAATTCAGGATATTTTTAGTTTATTGTGTCAAAAAAAAAAGAAAAAAAAAAAAGAAAGAAAAAAACTTGTTAAAGGGTTAAGTAATGCACGAAATTATTTTTAAAAACTGAGAAAACTGTAAAATATGACAGCAACAGCGAATGAATCTAAAATAATATTAAATATAGAATATATCTATATAATTTGCCAGTAGATGGCAACAAAACAACAAACATAATCGATGAGTCCCAAATATCTGGTTGTCTTGATCCACTCCTCGGAAAAGGGAATCTGGTATGAAATTTTATAGCGTCCAGGAGATTCCACAAATCATTGAAATTTAGTTGTTTTTGACTGTTTTATAAAAAAATATGCTGAACAGAGGTGATTTGAGGTAGAAGAGATTTGTATTTAGGCAGATACATTTTCTCATCCACATCTCAAATGCAAATTAAGCCTAACTTGGCTCCATCTTATTGCAAACTGGTAAGATGGATGGGTTCACACTGGAATCGTCACATTAGCGTATTATATAAATAGATTTTCCTGTTTTATACCTATAATAACATTGCTTTCAAATATTTTGCTTTATATGCTGAATTCCTTTTTCTACATACATTTTAAAATATTAAACTATTTTGAAAACATCATAAATTTATTAAAAAGTTCCTTCAAAATAAAATTATAATAATCTTAAATTTTTGATTAATAATTATACATAAAATTCAAATTTGAATTTTATGTTTTAGCTACGAAAATATTTCATATCAGTATAATATGTAGTTTAAAAGGTAGTGTCACGTTGTAAACGTGGCATTTTTAATGCAATCGCAATGCTTATGATTGCACATGCTCCATTTCCCCATTACTTCGATAAATTTAATAATTGTAATATTTTTGCTCCAAAATTCAATTATCCCTTTATTTTCTCTATGCAGCATTTTCAAACTTCTTTATTTTGACATATCAGTTGTGTTTTTACGATGTTTCTTTCCTGTTTTGACCCCACCCCCCAAGCGTCCAATCACACTTTTGTTAATTTTCTGAATTCAATTCATTGCGTAGCACGCCTATTCTGTTGGGGCCGTGGTCAGATACTTGTTAAAAATTTATACTAGAAGAACTATGAAGATGTGTGCAAATGTCATTAATGGATGCCAAGTAATTTAACAATAGTTTATTCAGTGAAAAACAATGAACATAAGTTAGTGAAGACTTCTTGATCAAAAGTTAGTAAAACAATAAAGGTCATATTACTATCACAGGTTGCAAACTCACTCAACATAGCTTCTGCAGAACATGAAGAAAATATATAAGTGGGTGGCTATTCTCATATTATATACAGTATTACACAGACTCTAATTCACTAGACTAGATTTCATCAAGAGCTGGACCAGCCAGGCTCATAATATTGCACAACACCTTTTAACTGAGAGTCACTTGTGCTCACATTGCTATGCACCTGCCAACTGCTGTGAGAAGTCAAAGACACAAGAGCTTAAATACTGCTGAAAGTAAGGTAAAACATGCAGTTAAAAATAATTATGCAAATATTTTATACTGTAAGGCAGTGAAAACAATTAACTGGAAAAATGACTGACATGAAATGATTTTTCCTGCAACATGTCAATCCAACCATGAGAACCAACCAACCACTTTCACAATGTAAACACAGTCATATGTGATGTGGCAAGTTGTCCATGCAAGCACAAAACTCAGTACTTTATAAAATTAAATTTCCTTGTTGCATATTAAGTAAGTAATTTATATTTTTAAACATATACATTAACTATTTAAATACCCATAACAATTTAAACACTTAGAAAAATATAAACAAGTTAACTATACTTGCTATTAGGATACTTAGTGTTAATGGTTGAGCAGAGACACTGGGAAAACTAAATGGGAAAAAAATTGAAACATTTTATAACCTCATTTTACTTTAATTTAACATAACTTACAAATGTATTTAATAAACCTTAAACCAACATATTCGCCCGGTCATTCATTTCAGAGTCGGATGAATCTTCCTTCTTGTGTGTGTTCTCTATGTGCTTCAGCATGGGGTTGCCAGCGGGAGTGTGGTTATCGCTCTTTGGTGCTCGCCGGCAGTTGGCACATTTTTGGCATTCATTTGGTTTTTGCTTGATGCCATTGGGCGATGATCGCATGTTTTATAGCCAAGGGAGAACGGATCAGAACTTTTCTTAGCTGAGTTCATCGGTTATGTCTTGTTAGTCGTTGGTGATGCATGGATTAATTTTTTATGTGCTGATTTTGGAGAAACGATGTCACCAAAAGTCCCCTTTTATTACGAAGTTCTTAACCAGAATAAAGTCCAGTAATATATTGTAATCAAGACTACTGTCAAGTTTTTAAATAAATATACACATTTTTTTATCGAGCAATTATGCCGTTTTGATGATTTTCTGATGCCTGCAATGAATCGGCTGAAATGGGTAAGACTGTTCCTTTTTTTTAGTTCTTCTGATTAATCTTAGTTCATATTCACGATAGATAATAGTAAAATATTGGAACCTGATGTTCGTTCATTTCTGAAAATTAGTATCACAGTTTTTGTGTTCCCTTTTTACGATCACGTGTCCATGTGACTGCACATGGCTAGTAATACTACTAAGTGCACTTCTTGATAGGTAGGAAAAAAGAACCTGGTACCTTTCTAACTATTAGTTTGGCATTAATCATGAAAACATAGCATAAAAATATTATTTAAACAAAATAAATGTTAAAATTTCTAGTAAAAGAAAACTCAGCTTTTTTTTTCTTTTTCTTAATTTGTTGTGTGAATTTTTGCATTTATTTTATTAATGCTTCAAAAATGTGTAATTCAATAATGATAATAATAATAATAATAATAATAATAATAAAAAGAAAGAATGAAAAAAGAATTTTTCTTTTTTTTTAATAAAAAAAAAAAAATAGAACCTTAAATAAACTAATAAAATATGTAAAGCCATTTTTAATTTTCTGAATACTCCAGACTTTGCATTATTTCAGTTATATAAAAGAACTATTCTGAAACATATCATAGCTTACCATTTTTATATTTTAAAATGAGATCCCATATGGCCCTTCTTGAATAAGGATCAACACCTGCAGTGGGCTCATCTAAAATCACAACTCTAGAGCCACCTACAAATGCTATAGCAACAGACAATTTTCTTTTCATTCCACCAGATAAAACTTTCACTTTACTATGGCGCTTGAGTGGCAGATTTAAATCTTGTATCATTCTGCAAAATTTACATAGAAATAAAATCAGTATCCTTCAAAATTGACCAATATATGAAATACAGAAAATTAGGAATAACTAAAAAGTCAGTAATAATAATAAAAACAATTTTTGTTTTGTCCTTTTATATCTAGAAGTTCCACCACTTTTTTGTTGCAAGGCAAAAAGGAAGTACAAATTTCAAGAGGAATTAAGATAGGATAACAAATTACTTAGTGCTATTAAAAAAAAAAACCTAGTCTGATATGCCCATCTCAAAACTTTCTTCTATATCATACATGTTAATACTTCAAAATTCATTAGAACACTGCCAAAAAAATCAATACTTTTCATCATTCTGTTGTACTTCAGCTGCTTGCGAATCGTTGGGTCACCTGGATGTGATCAGCTGATGTATTATATTAAACTATGAAAAGTTCTTCTGGCCTGTACCAGCAGATAAAGATAGCCTCCCTATTGCTTGGTTTTAAAATTTTAAATAATTTTAACGAAAAACACGAAGCTAAAATGTGTGGAGCCCTATTACAGAAGAGTCATGACCAGTTCTCGTCAACATCGAATATAAATGAAAATATCGCCAAATTAGACAGACATAGACAAGTTGGCTTCATATATGGCAACGCATTTGTATCACCAAATTTGGTGATATTTCACAAACTGTTGCCAAGCTTGGCGAGAATTTGATGTTGGCGAATATAAATATATAGTGTTAAGCATGTAAGAGTTGAAACAACAATAAAAAAAAAAAAATTGCCAAAACCATGTTCACTAAAACTTATAAATTAAACCCGTTTATGGAAGAATCATGCTGTATTGCTTCAAAATGTCAGCCACACTAAAATTTCAAACTGCTATATCTCAGCCATTTTTAGGTAGCTTTCAATACAAAAAAGTATAAAGCTACCTATTGCAGCCGTTCGGAGGAAAGCAATTCCGGAAAATTTTGATATATTTTCACCGATCATGACCCCCAGACCCCAAAACCACCCTTCTTTCAAATGTTGATTTATATATATATAGATATATCCATATATATATATATATATATATATATATATATATATATCTGATCTATGTCATATGATAATGCTCGTATTTATAAATTAATTTTGATGAAACTAATTGTGTGTATTGAGCTCACCAATGCCTCGACCGAGTTCATTGGCCAGCTTGATCCGGCATCTTGTTTCAAGATGGCGGCCACTGAAAATTTTAAAACTAAAATAAATATACAAAAAAGTAAAAAATTCAAATTTCTTTTTTTTATTAAGCGTTAGTCTTGATACAAGGATTCCAGAGCATTTTTTGTTTTACCTGTATTTTAAAACATGGCTGAGATAGAGCAGTTTGAAATTCTAGGGTGGCTGACATTTTGAAACAAGACAGTACATTACAAAAAACCAACGATTAATTTATGAGTTTTAGTGAACGTGATTTCTCGCAAATTATTTTCTTTCATTGTTGTAATCATTTTCCCAATCATACGCATAAAACTATATATTCATGTCTGTTAGTGCCAAATTCTTGCCAAACTTGGCGACATTTGGCAAAATATTGCCAAATTTGGCGACCAAAATTAGTCTTTATAAATGAAGCCAACTTGGCGACAGCTCAATAATTTGGCGAATTTCTTATTCAAATTCAGTATTAACGAATCTTTTGTAATTCTTTGCATTTTAGCTTGCTGTTTTCGAGTAACATTAGCTAAAATTTTAAAACGAAGATATAGGAAAGCTACCTTTTCCTCCCGGTACAGGCCGGAAGGACTTTTTAAGATAGAGGCAAAACAAAAAATGCTCTGAAATCCTTGGATCAAGACCAAACATTTAACGCTTTTTTTTTTTTGAATTTCTAATTTTTTTGAATTTGAAATCTTTAAATGATTTGTCACAGTGCCTCCTCTAGGTGCAATATCGCCAAATTCAACTGGGACCTGTAGGCTATAGTCAAAAACATATAAAAAAAAAATGGTTCAATTATCTGCATAACTTCAAACACTTTTCGATGATACAATAGTGAAAAATGGAACAAAAATCGCTATTTCAGTGTCCCCTTTCATCGAAATATCCCCAAATTCAAGTGGAACCTGCTGGCCATTCCCACCCCCCCCCCCCAAAAAAAAAGAAATTGGTTCAATTTGAAGCATAACTTCATATACTTTTCAATGATACAATGAGGACAGACAGACGGACATTTTGTAAAAACATGTTTTCGGAATATCTGACCCCTAAAATGTGTAAATCCGTCGAAAAAAAATTAGATTACAATACTTTCTTCTATCATAGATAGAATAAAGTAATAACAAATAGGGCAGACAAATTAAAAACAATAAACAACTTTAAAGATTTTTAACTTTGTGTTTTAAGGGGGTAGAGAATTTATAGAATTTATTAGTCATTGTAACAATTAGTAGCTTTATTTAAAAAATAGAACATGATATTTTTTCAATTAAAAAGTTTTAAAGATTTTAACTTTTGTGTGCATTAAGAAGCACTATAGCCTGTATTGAATTCAGACATTTTTTACCGGGAGGGATTTTTGTAGCATCAGGGAGGGGAGTTCAGGGGGAAAATTGCTATTCTTCATTAATAAATAGAAAATCCTAAGTTGTACGGGGGGACATTTTGATGCTCAGTGAGGAAAATGTCTTCCCCGAGTCACCTTTTGACAAAAGTACCTGTCAACACTGACAACAGCAAGGGGCAATTACTTGATAATCAATATAGTAGAAAATAACAATCAAGACAGTCATTGATGCATTTCCAAATTCTAGAATCGATCATTTCACTCAGAAGCTAAAAACTATAATAAACAAATAAGGTTATAGTGTTAATTAACATTGCTCTACAAAACTTAGATTTAATTTACCTTTCCTAAATATTTATTTAGTCCAAGTTTTCATATTTTATATTTGAAATAAGAAGAAAAAAAAAAAACAGTTTGGTGGACATTCAGAGCTCTAATTTAAATTAATTTTAATCTACTTTGAATGTACAGACATATCAAATATCCCCCAAATCAAGCTTTTTTGTTAAATATAAATTTGGTCCTGATGATTCTGTTACAGTTCCACAAATATTTCATTAATTAACTTTTTCTGGTTTGAATTATTATTATTATGATTATTATTTGTCATATTTTTTTCTGGATATTATTCAAACAGGTATGTGTCCATATTTCATTTTGATTTTTATTCCCCCATTTGTGAATGATGTTTCTGTGTTGTCTTATTAAGGTTATATATATATATATATACCTTAAATATATAAAAATAAAATAATTTTTAAAATTACATAAAATTATCTGTCTTTTTATCAGAATTATGCATCTAAATTATATTCTTCCTAACGCTATCATTAATTGTGTTAACATGTTATTGATAACATGTATGGTTTTATACTGATCTTCTTTCACTGCAAATATCAGGTTATTGATGACAACACAACTAATCATACAAATTATTAAAATGACAAACATACCTAATCATTTTTATTGCTATAATTATTATTATTCTATTCCTTTAACTTTAAATACAGCTAGTAGAAATGGCATCAATATTTATTTTATCAAAATGATAAATCATTTTGAAATGTTGTACAATACAGTAAGGATTACTATATTGAAATCAAAAAGCAAAACCTAATACAAAATTCCTGAAACTGTAAAAGCAAAATGTGCTATATTTTTCGAATGGATGAACCAAATTCTATCAAAAATTGAAGAGTTAATTCAAAATATCTGAAACTTTAATCCACAGAATTTCAAACTGGTTGAAAGATTTTTGCAACTGTTGTCATGAAATAAACACACATAATAATCCAATCGAGTCATCAAAGCAGGCCTCAACTGACATTTCGGCAATATGTTAGCATTATACTACATTTGGACGAATAAAAATATCAAGTAGAGAAAAAAAAAAAAAATATATAATTAAGTTTTAATGCAATTGATGTATTTAATTTAGATAATAAAACAATTTACTTGTCTATTTCTTCAGTTAGGTTACTGCCTTCAGTTCCCTTTAAACTTGTGTAGAACCATAAGTGTTCCTCAACAGTCAGCCTGTGAAAAAGAAAAGTATTAAATTAACACTGTAATACATATGATCATAACAAATAGTAATAATTATTATAGAAAAATAGAAATAATTAGCAATCATTAAAAACATACCTAGATTAATCAGAGCTTTCCTAAATTCATATCTTCAAGTGATAATCAAGTGACACATAAAAAAAATGATATTGAAATTTACCTTAATGTTTCTATATAATTTTGAAGAAATTATATGAGCTTTAGTCACAATGAAAGAGCATTGCATGATAAAATTTTGTCATTATTACAATATGTTATTTATTGTTGCTCCAACAATGTTTCTGTTAGAATGTTAGTTGTATGGATAAAATATCCCAAATGGATAGAAAAATTTATAATATACTAGATGGAACCTGTCAAAACTTGACGGAAAAAATTACTATAACAATATCAGTAAAAAGAGCTTCTTTATTATTTAAGAAGGGGTGCATATGAAACAGTCTTTCAAATATTTTATTTTAAAAATTTTCTCCCAGTGAAATACAGTACTATTTCCAATGCAAACTCCGAACAAAAAATCCCTAAACAATTGTGTAATGCAAATCAGTTCGACATTACCGCCATATTCCCCATGGCAAGAAACAAAATTTCATGGACCTATGAATAATCATATAAATAATATATTCCTATATCCAGTATTTCCTATTCAGTAAATAAAAGAACAACATAGTAAATAAAGCACACATCTCCCTCCCCATCCCTGTGATAATGCAACCGAATGAGCTCCTATGCACAGGTGCATTGCATCTGCCCAAAGTTACTGTCGAAATTAGACGTTAAAAAAAAAAGTTTTAAAATGTTTAAATAAAAAGTTTTAAAATGTCCTCTTTAATCATTGTTTGTTTTAAATCCATATCTTCTAAATTACATCCATTGTTTTAAGCTAATCAATTTTTATGTATAGATGGAGAAATTTTTTTACAATAATAAATCAATCTGCAGATGAGGGAGATTTTAAATGTTCTCAAGTGTAATTTATTTGTATGGTTTCTTTGGTTCCTTTATACTAGAATGATTATCTCTTTTCCATTACAGTCGGAGATTTTTTCCCTCTTATACAGTTAAATACCTAATGTATCTTTAAAAAAATAATAAAATACAATTCCTAGCATATTCTGATGCAACATATACATCCATGAATTCAACATATCAATTTTATGTTCAACATAAACTAAAATTAGTTTTTTTTTTGACAGATTTTAGTTTAGCGCCATGATGCTCTATCTTATGGATAATCTGATCTTATGATTTATCAAAGTTTTTATGTATTATTATTATTTTTTTAATTTTTTATGATGATTAGGGAAATTCATTTTCAACTGTAGCAACTTTCCCAGGGACTATTTTACATTAGTGAAGCAAACTGACGGTCATTGTTGAGATATATTTGAAAAATATTTCATGCTTGAAAATTATTTAAAAAGTTGTTAAATTAAGCAGCAGTTTTCAAATAAATTTCATTCGAAAGCTAACATTTTTCTAATTGATGATATAAGAATTGAAACTGTAAAATGTAGTAAAAAATTTAAATTTGTAGTATTTAGAAGTAATGTAAGAGTGATGAAAGCGAAAGTGATAGTGCCACTTGTTGTCACAACCATTATACATTTCTAAAAATTGCCACTGTGTTTCGGCTAGCGTCCAAAAATAGACTACAGATAGAGACTACATACAGAGTAGATGACAGAGAAATTCACAGTGAAAGAAATAAGACTTTGCCGCTAATAAGGAACTGTTAAATGTATAATAAACCTACAAAAATAATTCCTATACAATATTAGCCTTACATTGTTTATTTTAACAATCATCATTTCAAGTTTTTTTTCTACCATAACACTATTTTTAATAATTTAAATTTTCCTGAAATCCTTTACCTTTGTGATTTTTTTTTATTAAGGAAGGAAATCTTCTAACCTATAATTAAAAAAAAAGTAATTGGTAACATGTAATCAGAGCCGTCCTTAGGGGTGTGCGACAGGTGCAGCCGCACAGGGCCTCGCGCCTAAAGAGGCCTCGCACACGGACGCAAAATATTTTTTCTTTAATAAAAAGAAGAAGGTATAATAGAAAATCTTAATATAAATTTATGATTTTAGTTAAGAAAAGATAGTGATCTTGACATAAAATATAGCCTATGTTGGAAGAGGGACTTTCACCATCAATTTGCCACCATTACTTTTGAAATTGGTTTAGTAGTTCCAGAAATTATCCCTACAAACACACAAACAAATGCTACTTCTTTATAGTAGCTAGAGGATTGAACCCGGGCTCCCCGGGTTACAGTATATAGGTGAAAACCATTCTTTTATATTCATAGTATAGATAAGATTATGTTAAGAATCTGGAAGGAAAGGGCCTCGCAAAATCCCTGCACCGGGCCTCGCTTTAAGTCGTCCTCGCTAAGGACGGCTCTGCATGTAATCAAGGTATGCAATCAAGATGAAGAAATTAATGAAGGCTCCAATTCTAATCTTTATAAATAAGAATTGAAAAATCAGTTAAAATTACGTCATGTTGAAACAATCATATAAATTTCTCTCTTTATCTTTATCAATGTTAAAATGCATTTCAAGCTAAGCATAACGTCATTTTCACTGACACAAACTTTTCACACGTACTTTATATACGTTATTTTTATGGTTAAAATACCATGTATACAAATAAAAATATATTTTGTATTTAATTGTAATGGAAATATGGCATCAACAAAGTTATAATGCATAATGATGAAACAATTCAAATGGATAATATTCCCGTGACGTCACAAAAAATATGAATTTTTATTCGTTTATAAAAATAAAGTGCATGCGGATAAATATTTTTACCGAAATGTAACTTGCAAATTAAAAAAATTCAGCCTAAAAGCCAGGTGTCTTCAATATTTACTATTTCTCTTTTATTCTCGCAACAGTGGAAGTTATCTGATCGCTGACTTTATGACGTCATACATAAAAGTAAAAGTTTAATTTAAAATTATGGCTATAAATTTTCGAACAAACGAATGTACAATAACAAATCTGTGTCCAAATATCTTTCATTTAAAAAAGTAATGATGTAATTTGATGCAGTAGTTTGTACTTACGGACTGTCGAAAGAAAACACTTAGCGTTTTAAATATATAGATTAATATGATTAACTGAAAGTAACATTTAGAATAAATATTTTATGTTTAAGAACAAATATTGTCTAGTTCTGACAAGAAGGAACCTAACCTTAAAGAGTTCACCAAATATTTGAATTCAGAAAAAAAGGCATCTAAATAAATATTAAATAATCATAATCTTAATAATAGGTTTCGAAATTTAGCATTTTAAAAACACTGATAACCATAAAAAGGAACTGTATTTACTTACCTTTTATTTATTGTTTGTAAAGCAATAACAATCTTTAGACATAATTTAAACTAAATGTTCCAATAATATTAATAAAAAGGAACTCTGTAAAATAAATATATAAATTTTTATAAGAATAAAAAATTAGAATTTACTAACTCTTCAAACAGTACATTATGCTGAGGACACATTCCCATACTTTGTCGAATAATATCCATTTCTGTTCTTATATCATGACCATATATGGTAGCATAGCCAGAAGATGGAGGAAACAAGCCAGTCAAAATAGACCTATATAAAAATCAAATTGCATGATTTAGTTGATTGGGGGAAGGGGGGGGGGGTGAATAGAGGAAGAAACAAAAAAAATAATTATGCTCATTCAATTCTGATTTAATAGATTCAAAATAGCATACCCCTACGAAAAAACAAATTTATGAAGAGGAGATTTAAAAAAATATATAAAGTATAATATAGTAAAACTAGAAATGATAGAATAAAAATGCTTACATTGTAGTAGTTTTACCAGCTCCATTATGTCCAAGAAATGATGTTATTTGGTTTTCATATAAGTTGAGACTCAGTTTATTGACAGCGATTTTATTTCCAGATTTATAAACCTAATAATTAGAACTTCAATATAAACAAAATGCCACTTAAAATTAAAATTTTATTAGAATAAGGTAAATAATGATAAAATTATTTTATGCAATATTAAAAAAAATCATATAATTATGCATTAAACAAATATTTCACAGTACATATTTGATAAATAAATTAGAAACTTTATTAAATATAATTTAAATTACCAAATACAGTTTTAGTTACCTTAACTAAATTTTCAATGCAGACTCCTAAAGGTAAATTGCATGGATCAGCTTCAAAATATCGAGTATCCGCTAGAAAGAAATGATGTTGAATTTTTAAGTTTTTAAAAATAAAATCATGCATTTAATCTTTCATTTGGAATTATCTATCAGATATCTAATAAAAATACATTAAAAGCATTATTTACAGTTGAAAACACTTAAAGAATTATTCAGTTTAACAATGCATACAAATTTTAACTAATAATTAATCTGACAATTTTGAATAAGTGCCTTATAAAACAAAAAAAACCATGAATATCTTCATCAAAATCATCATCAGTAGATATTATTAGAAATCTTACGAAAATAAATCTCTGAATTTTTAAACAGGAAATGAAATTAAAGAAAGAAAAAAAGTCCTTCTGGCCTATACCGGGAGGAAAAGAGCTTTCCCATACCTTCATTTTAAATTTTAACTAATGTTACTCGAAAACAGCAAGCTAAAATAAAAAGAACCTGATTACAGAAGATTTGTTAATTCTGAATTTGAATAAGAAATTCGCCATGTCAGCTATAGCCAAGTTGACGGAGACTTATTTTTGGTCGCCAAATTTGGCAGTATTTTGCCAAGTGTCACCAAGCTTGGCGAGAATTTGATGCTAACGGATATGAATATATAGTTTTATGTGTATGATTGGGAAAATGATTACAACAATGAAAAATAATAACTTGCGAGAAATCACGCTCACTAAAACTCGTAAATTAATCTCTGATTTTTTGTAATCTGCTGTTTTGTTTCAAAATGTCAGCCACCCTAGAATTTCAATCTGCTATATTTCAGCCATCTTTAAAGATAGAGGCAAAACAAAAAATGCTCTCGAATTCTTGTATCAAAACCTAACACTTAAACAAAAAATAAATTTGAATTTCTAATTTTTTTGTATATTGTTCTTAGTTTTAAATATTTTAGTGGCTGCCATTTTGAAACAAGATGGTGGACCAAGGTGGCCAACAAACTTGGTTGAGACATTTGTGAGCCTAATACACATACTTTGTTACATCCAAATCGGTTTATAAATATGAGTGCTATCGCATGACGAAGATCAGACATATATATATATAAATCAAAATTTGAACAGAGGGTTGTTTTGGGGTCTGGGGCTCTTGATCAGTGAAAATATAATGAAATTTTCTTGAATTGCTTTCCTCTGAACGGCTGCAATAGGTAGCTTTTTACTATTTGTAATGAAAGCTACCCAAAAATACCGAGGGATTTGCTTTATCTTTTCTAAAAGAAGGATCTGGAAAAAGACAGTATCATGACACAAAGAAAACAAAATCATACTAAACATTTTATAAATAAAAAACATAGCTAACATCATCAATTATTGTCAATAATCATAAGATAATAAATGACACATTTGAATAAACCTGCTAAATTAAAGAAGGAAAAAGATGGTAGCATAGTTAGATTTAGGAAGCTCTATAAGTATCCCTCTCAGTTAGGAAAAAAAATCTCAAAATTTTCAAGGTTCAAAGGCAACTCAGGCACAAGACATTCTCGCCTTAACAGAAAAATTCCATGTGGATTTGAAAATTGGCAATATCACTCGAAATATTGATTTTTTTGTACTCAACAATAATTTGCTTAATGTGTTAGTAGAATTGTCACATGGTACTCATTTAAATTAAACCTGGACTATGTGAAATTGCAAGGGACTCAAAATTAAAAAAAACTACCTTTAATTGAATGACCTCAAAGTACAGGTTTGCAGCCGGTAAAATGAAGGCAAATTTTCAAATGGGACGGCAGAATGAAAACAAATTTTTTTAATGGGTCGGGCAATTAAAAAAAAAAAAAAGGCCAGGGCAGACCACAGCACCTCACAACAACCCTTTTCGGCCCTTCGCAATATCCAAATGTAGACAACTCAGATCTTCACTTTGACTCACTACCAGACAAACCTTTTTCCAAATCAGAAATAGCACATGCGCTAAGAACATTAAACAATAAGAAAGCCCCCGGCCCAGACAGCGTAGATTTCAAAATTCTAAAACTAACACAGAAAATTATTCCCGGTGTATTCACCAGTTGGGCCAATATGTGCTTACAGCACAACTACTTCCCGCACACTTTGAGACAGGCTGAAGTGGTATACTTCCTCAAACAGGGAAAGGATTCCTCTGAACCCACATCTTACCATCCAATTTGCTTGCTCCCGACTCTAGGTTCCTAGAGACTATTAGTTCCTAGAGAAACTAATAGTCACCCGATTGGTTCATTTTCTGGAGAGCAACAACCTACTCCATCACAGACAGTATGGGTTCAGAGAGGGTCGGTCCTGTGACAAGGCCCTATTTGACATTCTTTCCACATGCACACAAAGTATAGAGGAAGGCAACTATACCTCACTCGTCCCCCTCGATATCAAAGGTGCTTTTGATAACGTGGAGTGGCGGGACATCCTACTTCAACTAATTGATATTCATTCCCCGAGCAACATAGCTGGAGTCATCGCCTCCTACCTCAGCGATAAAAGAATTTTAATAAATTGGGGAGCAGACTCCTCATCCCACAATATACAGAAAGGATGTCCACAGGGGTCTTGCCTTGGGCCAGTTCTCTGGCTAATTATTGCAAATGTCATCCTTTTAGAGCTAGAAAGATTAGGCTTCATTCTATATGCATTTGCAGACGACTTCAGTTTTGTATTCTCGGGCCGCAGGCGTTTGGACCTGGAAAACTCGGCAGCTCGAGCTCTCCCGGTCTTTTGTCAACTCTTGGAAAATCTCCACCTCCAGCTCTCTACAGACAAAACACAATCCCTAACATTCGCAAAACCCAAGAAGTTTAAGCGCAAACCCATAATGAGAATTTATGGGAAAAGCATTTCACATGTCACACACCTTAAATTACTAGGACTCGTTATAGACGAACACAGGAGCTGGACGGAACACATCAACACCCTCAAGACAAAACTAACTAAGTATCAAGACAATGCACGCAGATTAACTTCTAAGTCTTGGGGAATTAAACCTGCAATGTTAAAAATCTGGTACCACGCAATCATAGAACGGATCTTCTTTTACTGTGTGGGCATCTGGGGAGGAAATCTCACCAAGGCAGTCAAGAAAAAGTTGGTTTCGATCCAAAGAATGTTCTTGCTGCAAATGGTGAGAGGATATAGGACAATCTCAACGGACACACTCACAGTACTAACGGGGGATCCCTCCAATCCTAATATCACTAGAATACAAGCACCAGAAAAACAGAATCCAACACCTAGAATATGAACCAACTACTACGCTACACTTCCCAAAAACAATAATACAGAGAAAAGTTCCAAGTTGGCACCTGCACCCCGTGGAGGAGGCATCACAATTACAGGTATGCATCACCAAGAACAGTCACAGACCCTTGCAGCATCCAACCATCTACACTGATGTGTCACACACTGAAACTGGCATGGCCGCAGCCTTCTGCGCCATGGTAAATGGAGTGACGACCTATGAGTAGGCCTCATGAATTGGAGACGATAACTCAGTATATCAAGCTGAACTGTTTGCAATTCTGAAGGCTTTGGAATGGATTGCTGCCACTCCCACGCAGGAAAATTAAAAAATTTTCAGTGATAGTCTTTCTGGACTTCAAGCAATTTTTGCCCTACGGACAAAACACCCTCTCATACTGGAAATTAAAATCAAACTTCACCAACTGTACAAAAAAGTTACCATTGGCCACATCACTGCACATATTGGTATCGCAGGCAATGAGCTGGTGGACAGCCTTGCAAAAGAAGCCACCAAACGCCAATCAATAGACTTCTCTCTTCCGGTACCCCCATCTTTTATTCGCAGAGAACTCAAATCTAAAATACTCCCCAACTGGCGAATCTACTGGGACACCTCCACAAAAGGTAGGCACACTTACAACCTAATTCCAAAAGTTTCCAGAGAGCTACTTAACCCTATACAAGTGCTTTCTTATCCGGGCATGGCCCGTTTAAAAATTACCTCTTCAAATTTAAAATTTCACGAACCAATGTGTGCGAGTGCGGCGATAGTGGTACCCCCATGCATTATTACTTCTCCTGCCCACTGACTGTTGCTTGGCATCTTAGGCCTGCTCCTTCTAACCCACCTCCTTCTTGGCTGCTGAACATAATTATGCGTCCCATCTTAACTCATAAACTTTCAGAAATTTACAAATTACTAACATATCTATCTAACATAACTTAATCATTCAAAGCAGTTTTCTTTCTCCATAAATTAATAATAATAACTCGCTTATTTTAGTCATTAACGTAATCATTCCATCATTTTTTATCTGCTTAGCTTTCTCCATTTAGCTATTTTGCAGCTTAATTGTTTCTCTAATCTGCAAGTAATGTTCTCTTCCTAGCAGGGGTTGAGTCCCCATTAATTAATTTATTCTTATCGGGAACCACAAGTTTGGTCAGCAAGCAACATATTATCAACTTTAACATGAAGTGCATCCAGCCTCCATCCAGTGTGAGGGTTTCAGTGCAATTGTGTGGCGCTCCTTGTCGCGTGGGAATCGCACACTGGCACCTCCACATCTCAAGTGCCGTCATTTACGAACTGTACAATTGGAACAGTCTTACCTAAGAACTGCACCCTTCTACAAAATTAGCTGACTGTACAACTGGTGCAGGCGCATCTGTGGACCTCGTCCACCCTGTCTGTCGCTCCTTGTCGCGTAGGAACGCTGGTTCCAGCAACAGACCCTGTATTAATTTTTTTTGTATGTCTTTAGTTCCTGCCACCTGTCGCGTGGGGCTTTGCCCAGCAGGACCAGCCATTGGCGAAGCTTGTACTGCCACGTTTAATCCCTGCGTGCCGGGGAAGACATTAACCCTCTCACTGACAAGCCTGTGTTAATACGTTCACTAAGCTCCAGGTTTCACTGCAATATAAGCATTATTTAAAGTAATAAAATTCTATTGATTTAATGCAGTTTTAATGCGCTGAGCAATGAATAACACTCTCAAGGATTACTTTCATATTTCTAATTAAGTTTTTTATATTCAATGTTGAAAAATTAGTTTTTCTTAGCTGTTAAAACAAAATGCAGAGAAAAAAAATTACAGATTTGCCCTTTTGCAAGACTGTCAGAGGGTTAAATGCTCAACGGTTGGGTTCGCCCTCAGCCGAGTGGTCTTCCTCAGGCATTAACATTAAAATTAAAATAAAACAATTGAACGGGCCAGTCAGGCCGACTTGCCCGATATAACAAATATAAAAGGATCAAACTAAGCTGATAAAGTATGACAATTTTCAGTAGACATGATTGGGACGAGAATAAGTATAAATGTGCTACATGAGCTGATGCTAACTTGAGAACATCAATACAGAAACATGACATCTCCAACATAGACATCCGCATCGGACAGTTACATCAGTTCTGAGTCTAGGCTTAATTTTTTTAGCGGACTCGGGCAGGCCAGGATCAGGGTTACATTTTATTCTAAATATTCGGCTGGGACGGAACTGGACCTAATTGTTCCCAGGATGTATTGAGCAAGCAAGTTGTTTTTCAAAAATAGTAATAGTGATAATGAACTTCTGTTAACGGAATCTTTGGGAATATACTTTAATAAATTATAGAGAAACATTTTCAAAAATCTATATATTATACAGCAACAAACGTCATGTTTTTAACCACCTTTTTTCTTTTATTCTAAACTACATTAATTTTTTTAATGTCTTTATTTGAATGAAATAGTATAAGAGTCTAAGCGTTATTCTGTTTTTTATAGCTTAGCTTGTGAACACATAGTAATCTAAAATATACCGTAAAATTTTCCCATAAATATGTATGCAGTATTCATTAAATGAATCTTAATTGTATGTTAGGAAAAATCATAATTTTTTTTGTAGATATTGAGTCAGGTCATATCTGATTTCATTGATTTTTGCATGGGCCAAGCCAATAGCTTTTGTTCGGGCAGAGAGGGGAAATTCCTGCCAGTGCAGACCTCTATCTCAAAGTCTACCTACTGTCATTAAGTACTTTACATTTGTCTGTTTATATTAGCAGAATCTTAAGAGAAGAAAATCAAAATGCAGATGTAATTTGTGAAAATTATGAACAGGATTTTATTCCTGCAACTGAAGAAGTCAAAACTCATCAGTCTGCAAAGAATAAATTACCTGTTCCCTTGTCAAAATATGTCAGTATTTTTGCAAAAAGTAAATATGATGTAGGATGTATCAATATGGAACCAAAAAGAATTTGTTTAACATCAGACCTACCAGTTAGAGCTTATCAAACCTCCCAAAAAGAAAAAGAGATAATTAGAGAACAAATTAAAAATTTGTTCCAGGCAGGTATTATAAAAGAAAGTTATTCTTCTTATTCACCACCTGTAACTTTGGTGTATAAACGTGATAAAGGGAAAAAAAAAAAACTCGTTTGTGTGTAGGTTTTCTTACGTTAAATGCCATAATAAAAATAAATGCAAAACCCTTACCTAGAATTGATATTCTTTCAGACAAATTGGCTTAAGCTAAAGTTTTTTCCACTCTCTGGATTTAGCAAGTAGATATTGGCATATTCTTATCCACACTAAAGCAACTGAAAAATTGGCATTTGAAACTATTCTTGGCCTTTATGAGCAGCTTTATTTAGAATTTGGCTTCAAAAATGCCCCCACAAATTCTAACTGTACCCTCAGGAGAATCCTTAATAAGTATAAAATTGAGTTTGCCTGTAACTATTTTGATGATATAATTGTATTTTAACAAGATGCAGAAGAATATTTGAATAATTTAGATATATTTTTATAATTGTATTTTAACAAGATGAGGAAGAATATTTGATTAATTTAGATATATTTTTTTATATTTGTGTAAAAGAAAACCTAAAATGGAAATTATCTAAATGCAATTTTGTGAAAACTAATATTAATTTCACTAGATATGAAGTTTTTATTAACAGTTGTATCATTTCTGATAATCTGAATATTGAAATTCTAAAGAAATCACAACCCCCAACCAATGTAAAAGAGTTACAAAATTTTTGAAATCCATAAATGAAATTTTGGAATCATTTTCTGCCAAACTATGTTATGATTACATACCTATTAAATAATTTGTCGAAGAAAAATGTCCCCATGTGTGGAACCAAAATTGTCAAATTTCTTTTCAAAAATTAAAAAATGCTTTAATTGTAAAGCCTATTTTGAGGTTGTTTGATCCCAAAACACTTTATCACTTATTTGTGGATGCATCAAGTCATGGAGTAGGATGTGTTATGAAACAAGCTGATGAAAATGGAAATTTACACCCTGTAGCATATTATTCTAGAAACCTTCGTGCCTATGAAAAAAACTATGCAATCACAGAATTAGAATGTTTGGCTAAAGTGGATGCTTTAGATTAGTGATGTGATGAATATTCAGCATAATCGACCCTTTTGCCGAATACTGAAGGCTAGTAGGCCAAATATTGCTAGATATCTGGTAGAATAAATTCAGAATTTTTTCTGCAATTTTTTTTTTCTATTCTAAACTGGCTACTTTCTGACACATTCATGTCATTTTCATTGTTAATTGCACAAAATGTACAATTATTTGTATACTACCATTGTTATATATATATTTTATATTTTCTTTCATTCATATTGTTGTTATCACTTTCTGTGTATGCTTTTAATGCATGTTGAGTAAATTGTAGAACTTTATGGTGTTGTATATTGTATATGCTGGTTTAATTGTCAAATATTTTCTTAAACATAACATATATATTCTACTTTAAACATACCTCTTGCTTTAATTTAATTTGTAATTTAAGACTGGAGACTGATTTCAGAACAAAGACTCATTCTTACAAATTTGCTGATCACTAGAGACACAAACTCCTCACAATAAAATTTACTTGATTAAAAGTTATTTCAGGAAGTATCTCACTATAAATTTTGAGAGAGAGTAAATGCTGTCATTCATTTTAAATGCAAGAAAGGATAAAAGTATCATTGGATAGTAAAAGTGAAGTACATTCTTTATATTTTAGTGGAAAAACTTAACTTACCATCCTGACTTACTGAAAATCTATTTGATATATTTAAGAATAAAAAGATAAGATGCAATTTCTTAATTTTTTGTGCTAAAATAAATTTAAAAAGTACATTTAATAGTGCTAATGACTAATGAGTTCCTACTTTAGATTAAATGTTTATGAATTACTTTCCTGTAGATAAAATTATGCTATTATTTTAGATAGTAAAAGTTGTTTTATTATTAATATCAAGGTGTTTGAAATATTACAAGACATACATCAAGCTATTAAAATTTTAAACACATAAATAATAAAACAATTTACGTTTAATTCTTTTTCCATTTTAAAAATATATATCAAATCAAAAGTTATTTTCTTTTGAAAAAAAAAAAGTTAGTATTTGGCCTACAATGTGGTATTTTCCTATTTGTCACGTCTCTACTTTAGATAAATTTTATCTTTATTTACACAGTTAAAAATTTGTTATCCATAAGGACCATGTTATTTTTACCTCGTTCAAAAATGTTAAAAATTTAAGGTCATCTTTTCTGCTGGTCCCTTAAATTTAGTATGTTTGACTATGAAATTAAATATAAAAAAATATCCACTAACACTGAAGCTGATATGCTATCTAGACTAATGATGCACTGAATATTCGGCCATATTACCGAATATTCGGCTTGGCCGAATATCAAACTATTTGGCCTACTGAATATTCGCCCAAACTGAATATTTACTAAAACTTAATTTCTATTTTTAACTGTCAATTAATAAAGATATCACGATAATTAAAATAAGAATCATTTTTAAATGAAAGAGAATTCTTTTAGATTATTTATTCACTGTTTGAAAACTGTCACTTAAGAAAATTAACCATTAATGATGACCTTCTTAGTAATTAATGATGTACAAATAAATGGAAGTTCCTGAAAATCTGTCTAGTAAATAATCTGTTTTTTTGCTTTTTCGCAAACATAATGTTTCTAAAAAAATAGAAAAAAACTTTCACAGATGATAATAGACATCAAGACAGATAATTTTTGTCCAGGAAACCAGATCGTAACATACTTATTCAATCAAAAATAAAGTGCAGCTTCATTCCGGGACAAATCTGAATTTTCGTTTGTTACTTTAATAATATTGATTTTTAAATTTTAAGATATTGTAAACTATATTTTCAACATAGTTACTTTGATTTCTGTGAATCATGAGAAGTACTGAAAATTGCTGTCATTCATATCTAAACAACACTGAGCTAGATATTCCTTTATTCAGAGTGCAGCTGACAGAACGAAAATTCAGTTTCAGCTTACGTTGACACACTCTGTATTTTTGATGGAATAAGTGGATTGAGATAATGTTTCTTGCTCAAAAAATGTTTGCTTTGACCACATTATCTACGCAGAATTTTTGTTCCAAGATACTTCCTTGCCAAATCAAAAAAAATCAGTATCAGGAAAATTATTCTTGCTGATTTGCCACCATTTTAATATATTGTATTGTTTTACTTTAGTCCCTTCCTGACGAATAAACACTATATTACTGTAAAATGTGTCTTATAATTCATTCAAAAAAATTTTTCTTTATTTGAAAGTATTTGTTTTAGAATATAAGAACATTTCATAAATTTATTTTAATTCATAGAAGAAGCCACAAAGTTTTAAACCTTTATTAATTAAAAAAGTTTAAAGACAATCCTCTTTTTAAGTTATAATTCAAAGCACAGATTTTTCTTTTGTGTACATGTTTCTAGTAAAAAAGTCTAGTTCATAAAACGGTAGTGTCTATGTTAAATATTATGTAAAATTGTTTTATAATTTAACTTTTAATACTTTTAAATTGTGAAATATAAAAATATACAGCCAGCTGAATATTCGGTATTTGGCTTCACTGTTACGATTCGGTATTCGGTTTACCTGTAGGTTAGACTATTCGGTATTCGGCCAAAATAACTATTCGGTGCATCCCAAATCTAGACAACCTGTTTCAAAACACCTTCCACATAACATACACCTACTTGAATGATGTAAGAGAAATTCAGAAAAAAAGTTAATGTAATAGTTAATGGCAAAAAGTATACTGAAATAAATTATGTTATTGTAATTAAAAAGAAAAAATTGTATAAGATTCTTGTCTCCACGTTTACTCCTCTTAGAAAGAAAATCCCATACACAATTTGGACATCCTGGAATTTACAAGATGATAAATTTAATCACTTCTCAGTATTATTGGCCAAATATCAATAAATATATTCAAAATTTTGTAAAATATTGTCATACATGCCAAAAAAGAAAAAGTAAACAGAAGAGATTTGGTCTATTGCAATCGCAGCAGGTTCTCTCAACAGATAAACCTTTTGAATGTTTGTCATTCAAGACTGTTGACAGGTTTAAATATCATAATTCTACAAAAGAATATCTGCATTTAGTTGTAGACCATGCAACTTCCTATGTATGGGGTTTTCTTTCAAAATGTGTAACTACTGAAAATACCAACTTTTTGAAACAGATATTTCAAATAAAAGTATGATCACTCTTATAAGACAATTGTATAAATTTTTACATGTAAAAGTAGGCTAAGTTGTCTTGAGAGTCTGAAGTCAAGTTCTTGTCAAAAACAACCACAACAGCAAAAACTAAATTAGTTTATTTTTGGTCAAGCCTTGCAGGAAAATTTGGTGGCCTTCAGATTCAAAAGAGAGAGAGAAAAGAGGGGGGGGGGGGGGAATTGAAAGAATATGAAAATAAAATCTTTTTAAAATTTAAATTCTCCGATTTTTTTTTTTAAGGGTGTATTCAAATCTAAACTGCTTATTTTGAGACACATTTGTAAATTCATTTTTGCTCTAAAATGCATCCAATTGGCAGGTTCTCTTATTCAGAAACTTTATAATGTCCGTATTGTCTTGATTTTTTGATAAAGGCAGAATATATTTTTAAAAAGGCTGTCAAAGTGGACATTTTGAACCGAATTTCCCGAAGCGATAGCGCTGGAAACAAAAAAAATATCTTACTGTGAAAATAATTGTTTGTAAATCAATTTCTAATTAATTGAACGAAAAATAAAAATATGGGGCCCTTATAAATGTCTCCATAAATCCCGCCGCCAAGTTTGATGTTTTTATTTTAAAAAATGAGTCTGAGAATGTGTCTCAAAATTTTGAGTTGTTGAGCGTGGAAAAAAATTCTTTTGAATACCGCCTTAAACTTTAAAATCAAATATTCAAAACTTAATTTGCCCCTGATAAGTTTGTTTCTCAGCCCAGCATTTATTGCCGAAACGTCAGTGAAGGCTCACTGTTGAGACCCGAAAAGTTTTTGGTTTCTGTCTGTTTGTCTGTCTGTCTGTTCCGCGATAACTGGCGCAAAAAGGGTCCGATTAGGTTGATTTTTGGTGGGTATGTTGGCGAGGTACCCGGAATTAGCTGTATAGTTTTTGGTTAAATTTGGTTCATTCGTTCGAAAAATATAGAACATTTTATTTTAAGTCATAATGCTTTTCAATGGGAAGTCAGACGATTTTTTAATTTTAACATTCCGCGAAAAGAAAATCATGCATTGGGATAATTGTAAATGCTAAATTATGGATATTAAATTTACGAAATGGATATCTTAATTTAATTTGATCGCTTTGAAAATTTCCCAATATATTTATTAGAATTTCTAAATTAATTGTATAAATTATTGGGAAATTTTACACATTAATTTGAAAGATATGAAAATTTTAATTTCTCATTTTTTACAAAAATTTCCAATGCATTTTCTTTTTTTCTTTCATTAAATAGTTGCTAAGCAACTATATTTCAAAGAATATCAACAAAGGAAAATTCAAGTGAATTATTTTGACGCGACATGTTATTAACAAAATTTTAGGGTGATTTAATTTTTTAATATGCTTTTTCTAATGAAAAAGATGAGAATTTATTTTAACTACTAAAGAAACATGACCAAACTGGCTTTCCCAGGGTTCATACTCTCTTTACATGATGAAATTCAAGCACCTTACCCAAAATTCAAGCACCTTTTCAGAAATGAAAGTTTTAACATTACAAAATACTATGTCTGTTTGTATAATGCAAATGTATAAAGAAGGAAAAAAAAAAATTAATTTTCATATGTTTTCAGGTGAATGCCATACATAACATATAGTAGCGAAGTCTTAAATGTGAAATGTTATGAGAAAGTCTCCGAAAAATACAGAAAATATTTTTGCAATACACTTTGAAAGTTATCTGCGCTAACACTAGACAAAAGTAGACACTTGATAATTCTACACTGCTATAATACACACAATTTAAAAAGAAACTAAACAATTTTTCATACCTTACCTTAATTTGAAAACATCCACTAAATCATTTTACAAAAAGGTACATTAAAATGCACACACACACACAAAGAAAAATTTGCATGTTTCAGCATGAATAATTTAATGCATTTTAAATACAAGACTTTTTTCAGCCTTTAAGCTTTTTAACTGCCTCTTCTATTTTTTTCATCTAGAATTTTAACTTCAGCCTGTTTTTCTTTTACGGTTCTTCTCACAGTGTTTGACTGTATGCAGAAAGTCTTTTTTTTTGTAGACTCTGCCTTCAAAGACAACTCATCCGTTGAATCCAGAAGTTCTTTGATGTCAACTACCAAATATTTTTTCTTTTTCTTTAAGTCATCTAAATATCTTCAAGCTTTCTTTTCTTGTTCTCAGTGAGACATTTTTCCTTCTCTCTTTGCTGATCTTTCAGGTACATCATGTACCTTTGTCTACCACTGGATGCAGACTAAAGTAGCCCTTTTGTTATAGGTACTTTAAGCAGGCCACCACAATACAATATATGATCTTTTATAATTCTTAAAGAAATATAAGAATGTTCTTTTAGGTTTTCCACTTCCATATTTTTGTTAATAGAGAATCCTCTCTCGACAGAAGCTTGTCCATGGGACAAAAGCAACACAAGTTTGGTCACATGGAAGGCATTAATGTGTCCTTTAACATAGATATGATCATAAAAAAAATCATCCAATCTATCTGTCAATTCATTAAAGTTCACGAAAACTGATAAGTTTGTTGTTTCAAGGAAATCTTGATAATCCAGAAGAGCGGTTTCACAGTCATCTTCTGGGATGCGTCAAACCAGATAACACACCTAATTTATTCGAAAACGTCACAGTGAATGTGTTTACGCTTTCGCAAGACGTTGCCGATCATGTTCAGGTTCCACACGGCCACTGTGCTTGGAGGACACAATCCAGGCTGTGCACGACTTGCTCAACTGCGGAATGTAATGCATCAGGAGTGATGTTTTGCACATGTTTTGATATGCAGTAAAGTAATTGAGGTTTGCGACAACTCCACTGTACATAATATTACACATTACATTTCACACTCAAAAGCGTCATCTGTCGGCGATTATTGCAATTAATTATTTTTATTGTTCCATTCTTCTACCCCCTTCTTGAATAGTAAGTGCACCGATTTTGGTTTCATTTCGGTTATTCCTTCAAGCTACAGACAGCTCCAAATAGAGATACTTATTTTATAACCACCCGGTATACACAATGAACCAGTTATATGTGTAACAGTGACCATCAAATCAGGCAATGTATCTTTAGTTGATACAAGTGGAAAAGCTCACACTGCAGAGAATTTGGAAGAAATGGCAATATCTAGCATAAAAAAATGTCAGTCTGATAAGCAATGTTCTATCTGATCAGTTGTGACTGATAATGCTAAAAATTTTAATAAAATGCGGGACTTGTTGAGCAAAAATGATGAATTTAATTTGATAACATATGGCTGCTCAGCACATGTGCTGAATTTACTAGCAAGTGATATTGATAATGCTTATCCTGGAGTTAAAGAACATTTATTAGAAATTATAAAGTTTTTTCGCAATAATCAATTTGCAAATGCATGTTACAGATCACATGAAAATGCTGTCAAATTATTTCTTCCTTCTAATACTAGATGGAATTCTTTTTCAGATGCTTTAGACGTTTACCTTAAAAATTGGCCCACTTTACTTAAAATTTGTGAAGAAAATAGGAATGCTATTGATACAAACATTCAGAAACTCGTCTAATCTAAATCTAAAAAGAAATGTTAAACATATGTTTGAACTGTTAAAGCCTATTGCAACTGCCTTGGATAATATCCAAAGTAATAATTGTTCCATTGCTGATGTAGTTTATATTTGGAAAGATCTTCAAAAAATATTAAAAGAGAAAAAGGTAAATAAAGAAGTCTCGCAGCTTTTTGAATCAAGGTATAAAATGGCTCTAACACCCACACACTTTTTGGCATGTATGCTTGATCCACGGTACAATCAAAGTGAACTATCTGAGCAAGAAAAAAAAAAAGATGCATTAAATTTTGCAAAACAAAAATATCCATCTAACTATGCTTGCACTGATTGTAAAATTTAACACCAAATCTTCACCTTTTGAAGAGCTTGTTTTGAGCAGAATATAGTAAGAGAAGTCACCCCATATGAATGGTGGAAGAGTCAGCAAATTCAAGTAAATAAATTTAACAGCAAAGTCTTTACTGAAATCGAACAACTTAAAACAGCAAAAGCATCCTCAGCAAGTGTTGAAAGAATATTTTCAACATTTGGATTAGTTCAATCAAAAATAGGATCGGAAAAGGCTTCAAAACTTGTCTTTTTATTTAAAGCTTTTAATTAAAATTAAATGCATGGAGTTGCTTTTATAAAGAAATTGTTTTTCTAAATATGTTTAGCCAAGAAAAATAAAGTTAGTATTTTTAAAATTATAAATGATTATTTTAAGTCTATGTCTCAATTTCTATAAGTGTTACACTCACAGATAAATCAGGTAAGTCAATACATATGTATTTTTCCTTTTAATTCGAAAAAAAAAAAAAAAAAAAAAATATTTTTTGATTTTTAAAGTAAATATATATTAAGAGACTTGTTATCATTTGTTGATGTTGATATTATTGATACTGTCAGGGGTCGATGCAGGTTTTTTTTCTTGGTGTCCATTTTGTGAAATTTATTTATTTTTGTGAAAAACAACATTTTGCAACAAAAGTTGAAATTCAGTTAATCAAATTCGAACCAAGCATTTATAAACAAAAACTTTTTTTAATCCTTTTTGCTGAAATTTTCCTCTCTGGTGAACTTGTTTGTTTACAAATTACACATTTTAAAACAACAAAATAATAAATAAATAATAAATAGTAAGTTTTTATAGAATAGAATTTTGTGAAGGCCCATTTTATCAATTTGATTTTTGTGAAGGCCCATTTTATCAATTCGATTTTTGTGAAGGAACCCATTTTATTAAATAGATTTTGTGAAGGGTTCCTAAATAGGCCCCAAATTTTTCCTGGATCGACCCCTGACTGTAATTAATTTTTTGGTTATGAACACAAACTATGCTTATGAAAATACTTTCTATTTTAGCTTATTTTTTGTTGGTTTAGTAAAATATGTTTTTTTTTCTTTGCCCCTCATTATGTTTTGTATCAATACTCATAATAATTTCTTTAATTATTTTCTAAAAGTTTTATATAAGTATAGTAATAAAATAATAGCTAAGTTTTTCAAACAATAAAACTTTCCCTATAGAAATCTATACTTATGAGGTAATTTAATTCTAAATTTTTGTATTTATTAATTAATTATTTAAAAAAAATTAAGTACTAATCTGAATGTTTAACATTTATTAACTATTAATTATAAAAAATCATGACTTACTAAAATCTATGCTTTTTCTAAAAAATGCTATTTATATAATAATTTTTAAAAACCCGGTTTAAACCAAAAAAAACCCTGTTTTTTTGGGGGGTTTTCTAAAAAACCGGTTTTTTTCCAACCCTGGCTGCAACTTTTGGATCAATACTTGATATAGCTTTTGTTAGTTACAGATGTAATAGTGATATTGCCAGCATTTCATTTTTGCTTTTGTAATGAACTTCAAGAAATCTTTCTTGGAACTTTAACTAAACTGCAGATTTCAGGAATTTTAAAGAGTTTGAAACTGCTGAAAGAGTTTTTATTTTATGTGTATATTTGCTTACTTTGAAATTACATTTTTTGTAGAATACTACAACATAGTTGGCGTCCTGATTTAGGATAATACACTACACATTACGAAAATCTATTTGAAAAATTTTTTACAAATGAAAATTTTCAGGAAGGAGGAAATTTAGTACAAAGTATCAAATGCAGCAATTTTTTTTAATATAAAATTAAAATTTTAAAAAGTTTGAAATTGCAGAAGTGGGAGAAAAAAGAAATTGGGCATGGGGGGGGGGGGGTATTTTAGATGATTATTTATTGTTACTACAAAGCAATGAATATGACAGACTTTTTTTTTAAATAAAGAGTTTTAAATATTTTAAGCCCATATCATAACACAATTAGGCGAGACTTTTTCTCTAAATAAATATTTTAAACCACTTTCTATACTGTAGGGGTGATGGGGAGAAATGTAAATTTGAGAAGGAGAGGTAGATGACTGATTATTTTAATTTAATGTTATTAGTTATCAACAAATAGGGCAGAATCATTTTTCTTAAAATAAAGTTTTGAAAGATTTGAAAATCTGCATGCTAGAGGGGTTGGGCAAAGGGGAGAACCAAAAATTTTGGAAGGAAGGGGTAGTTTGTAAGCCTGATTATTTATTTATTGCACAAGAGAGAAACAAGTAGGACAGGATAATTTTTTAAATATAAAAATACAGATTTTAAATTTCCTTGTATACTGTGGGTGGGG